>CM028232.1:5507500-6880000 GCA_016432845.1 Psidium guajava
ATATGGAATCGAACGGAAAATACATAAGAAAAATTTCATACACGATTCGATACTATATATATGTATAATCCTGATTTATTTATTGGCTTTTTACATGTGTATGTCATAAATCACATTGATCAATATTTACCTAGGAAGAGAAGGCCATGCCTTCTTGGAGTGACACTTGTGTCAATCATGTTACTTCAAATTGCTTCATGCAATTTTTTATTTAGTGCTTGTGCGTGCCGGTAAGTCAAGCTAATAAGAGAGAGAGAGAGAGAGAACGAGCCTTTCGCTTTTTCCAGGGCATCGGGCCGGATCCTCGCCTAGGCTTGGGGACTTAAGAGTGAAGGGTATATTACAAAAGCTAATAACAACAACAAAGTCGTATTTTATGTTTATCAATTTGAGTAGAATGTACTTACTTTATCTTCTGATTGGACACAAGTATAGAAGTGAAGCAAAAGTCTCAGACGTTATCCAATTGTCATCTGGGCCCCGCTTGATCTTGAGTGGCAATTGACTTTTTGTGGTTATAGTACACATTGGTTATGATCGATTGTTCTTCCGATTTATTATTTATTATATTATTATAATTAGTTTAATAGCAAAAGAAAAAGAACTTGCACATTCCTTTGACTCATCAATTCTCATTGCTGCCAATAGGCATGCGGCCCTACTAATAAATAGATTGGGGGGTGAGAACGCTAGTACCATAGGTGTGAAGTTCAATTCTCGCGCTTTGCAAATAGGCAGATTAAAAGTTGAAGAGAAGAGAGTTAGAAACACGGCAATTTAAAAAAAAAATTCTCATTCATGAGTTTCTCCTCTTACTATATATAATAAAAGGAAAATCCTACATAAAGAGCCATGGCATAATTTATTTATTGAAAAGTTCCCGGAAGAAGGTCCTTCTTGTTCACATATGAACAAGTATAAATACTATTTTCGTGCTTGCTAGGGTTTTGTACAAAAAAAAAAGTTTTCATTGTTTTTCTTTGAGCATAGGTTGATGCAGAAGAAGTCGCCAAACTCAAGGCCAGAATCATTATGCTTTGGAGCAGCACTTTCATAGTTTTCATATCCCTGACCTAGAGTAAGAAATGGTATAAGAGTAGCCTGGCGAAACACATTAACATCTAATCTTAATGATTTTTTTTAGGTAATTCCCACAAAATACCTCATGGATTTTACCAACTGGTATATAAGTGACACTTATCGAGTAACTGATTTACTTATAAGTAGTAATTCTAAATCAATTGACTATCTCATGTTATTTGTAATTACTATTTTTGAAAGGTAAACCATTCTTTACTGCTTAGTTAACTTTTTATATTCTATTCATCACACATGAAATGTGTAATCATCGCAAACGGCATTAGGAGTTTGATATAAGTGCAATTGAAGTTTTAGAAAAAAAAAATCATGTCAGATCCACATTCATCTACACATATCAATGTTGTATAGTCGGCTATTGTGTGCATAGCTGAGATCATTTATGTCTTTATCTTATGGCGATTCATAGTGGAACACTTTTTATCATATTGCTAATTAACTCAATAAATTTTTATCCTAATTAAGTGGAGAAGTAAACTAGGGTTAGTGGTGATAATAACCCAAACAAATGGCGGGTCCTGGACTAATCATTGCTGGGGTGGACCCATGATTGCCTCGGTTCCCCACGTTTACCAGAGGATGGGCAACTTCCTTAAAAAATAACCTGTCTAGTGGCGTTACGAAAAGTCTCTCAGTTCGTGTCGTCGTCTTCTTCTTCTTCTCGCATACCCCACTGTCCCGGACAAGCTTATCCTCTTCGCACCAGTAAAAAAATAAAATTAATTAAATCTAATGAAAGTTCATTGGGTCCTCTTTGGTGAGTTCCCATTGGTCACCTCCCACCGCATTTGAAAAGTCACTGTCGTCACCAAGGTTCGGTTGGATCAGATATGACTCTTTCAGTGATATATAACAACAGCTCAATTAATGACAAAGTTCACTTCGGTTGACCTCATTTCTTTTGATGGGATCATGCAGTTTTTCAGGACGTGGAGTGGCTGGTATCAGCTGCAACTTCAAGAAGTCGAACGAAATGTGTATTGCTATCGAAGTGTGGGACAATTTGGCATAAGTTCATCACTAGTGATGGTAAGAAAAAACAGACGTGAAATTTTTAATTATAGTGACCCGGACCTTCGACCAATCGTACATAGAGATCTCGAAGGAGATTTTACAATATTAGCACGAATAGACATGCCAATTTGTCCATCAATTATAAACCAATCCATTGGATGTGTATCGAGATAGAAACTTATGGGATAAACGTGGATTCTCTCAAACTTTAAAGCATGGCTAGGATGATGCTTTCTAATTATCGTAGGGCCTACTTGTTTGAAAGTGCAATATTTTGAGAGGAAAATGAAGTCATTCCTTGAAAGTTTGGTCATTCATGTGTCAAATGTGTATATTCCTTTTGGGATGGCCAATGGGTTATACTTTCTGTGTCGCACCATATGAAGATGGTAGTTTGGGAATTTCAGTCCGGACAAAGGTTTTATTCAGAAAATTCATGTGTACCTACAAAAAGTATGGAGTAAAGTTAGGGCAATATCAGTACAAAAGTAGGCCATACGCTTGAGGCCATGTATCTTCATTCTCATTTTCGGACATCGATGGGTGCACATCTGCTATGGCGATCGCTTACCAGTTCTCCATTTATATTTTTCATTTATTTTTGCATATGGTCATGGAGCTTGGTCATTCTCTCTCTTCATACTAGCTTGACCACCAGCTAGGATAAAAATGGACTGGAGTAAAATCATCTACTTTAGGAGAAAAGAAAATAAAATACGATTTTATTCTTTAGATTAAGAGGGAAGAGAAATGCTATATTTACTAAGGTTGGATTATAAAGACAGTATTCTAAATGATGAGGCAAACCATGTCGCTAGGGGTTGGAGATGCCCCCGCTTACTTAATTGTCCACTCACGGTCTGTCACGTTATTTGATATACCAATTCTGTAGACCGGTCTAATTACAACTAACTTTGCTCAAGGTAAATGCATTGGCTTTCGCACATGCATGACAACATTCTCAAATAAGATTAGCAAATTAAGATGATTCAACCCTTGCATGATATGATGTGACATGCATGCATTGTTACGAGATAAATTCGCGCTTTATACAATCAAGGAGTAGGAATTAGGAACATAAACAACAATGCAAACTAGATCTGAATAATTAGAAGAGAGAGTATCAAGATTATATCCTTAACTGAGCTCAACTATACCATGTTGGAACAACCATTTGTCTACATTGAATGTTAGGTGATTTGGGAGACTGCAATTATTCGACGTTTAAGAAACCAATGATAATATAATATCACGACTTCTCGACTCTGTGTTACCAAGTTTTAGTTCTCTTTTCCAGCTATCAGCAATTGCTTGATCGGTATGGCACCATGCTCTCTATCGCATAGCATTGTAAGTCGAACTCGAATTCATTCTGATACAAGTGGACTAGGCAAAACGATAAAATATCAAACTGAGGCTGGACATCAAAATAAAAGGGAACGTGCTTTCACATGAGGGGAAAATGATAGATTTTAAAAGAGCTGAATGAGATTTTATAGAGAAGATGAATTTGTCCAATCAATTAGGCTGGAGTCCGAAGCTATAAGGACTATGATATGGCCCAGAATATATAACTTTTTTTTTTGTTGAAGTGACATTTCATTCGTATCCACAAAAAAAAAATCAAAGTGAAATATCACATACTGTTATAACTTCAAAACAAGGCAAGTCTCAAATAATAAGATAAATTATCAAAACAAAGATAAAGGTCATGTACCCAAAAAATAAATCTATGCCTTCTTGAAATCAAAATCGACGATCGATCATTGAATCCATCTTCATTATTAGGCACACACCGAGATATTCATCTATTGCCGATTTTGCCTTTCGGCGATATGCGCTTAAGTTTAACGTTCCCAACACCATCGTCATACAGAATAAAAAGGTTAAACGAGCATAGATCCAATAGTGAGAGTGAAACCTTCATAAGACTCCTCTGATCTTTTTTTGAAACTAGACTTGTACACTAACGAAATCAAAAGAAAGTGAAATCCGAAAAACATAGCTAAAAAAACTCACCAAAAAGGAAGAGAGAAGCTTCTAGATCTAGAATAGAAAGTTCCACAAATGGGAAAAAAGCAAGAACTAAAGAACTAAAACATTTAACAAAAAGAAGGAAGGAGGAGTGGGAAAGATCTAGCTCAAACCATCCCCTCCATAGAAGTAGAATAAGGGAGTTGTGTGAGATAAGAGAGGGAGAGAGAATAGAAGTGGCGGCTCAGGATTTTGGACAAGAATACCTGAAATATACTTTTTTTTCTAGAAGTGATTAATTCCTCTCTTAAGAATCAAGAACCAACCGGGTGATCCCAGTTCCTAATTTGTCGGAAGCGAGAACCGGATCGGTGATCCGGTCCAGTTCTTGGGTGTCTTCATTGCACCGATAATATGGCAAAAGAATATGCACCGTAATTTCCTACTCATCAATTATTTTCTTTTCACATTTGTACAAAAATTGTTTCCTTTACTTTATGCACATCCCCAAGAGTGTTAAGCCCTTGAAGTTCAAGGGATGATTGATTCTTTTTCCCAGTATTAGAGAGAAAAGAAACTTTCACTGTCATTTTGCCGATTTTTCACAATAAAATATAGAAATGTCGCTAAAAAGGCGGTGGTATGACGCACTATTGTACCTGGTTTTTCGACTATCGAGCTTCAAATGGTTTTCCTCTTTTTCTCTATCCAGACATGAATCACTCCTAAAACTCCAACTTTGGCTCTCGTTCTCTTGCTCTCACTCACCTCTAGTGACCTCATTCCACTCAACCACGAGGAGAAGATGCACGTCCCACCACCAAGTTGGTCCAGATTACTTTTAAAATATTTTGAAAAAACGTCAATCGGTCCAATCCCATAGAATGGGACGGTTCGACCATCAATTTCAATTTTAAAAACTGAAAATCGGATTGAATCTCTCTATAATCGAGACCCAGATCACCGGTCTCGATTCGATCTGAGTGGTCCTGATCTAGTTAATCTGATTTACTCACTTCTACTTTATTAAGCTCAAAAAAGATAACAGAGAGTTATTGTGTTATGAAAAAAAAAATCGTTAGGTGATCTTAATCAGCATTCAAGTCCCCAAATACCAGGAAAAATAGAACTTCTACAATCTTCAGTCAACTCCGAGAGAGAAGCAGTGAGATGGATATGCAGAATTGCAGGGTCAAATCCAGCGAGGACACACGCGGCAGACCAACATTCAGCGGACCGATTAACAATCAATCACTCATAAAACACCATTATTACCATTGACCCCAAAATTCAGCACGTGCCCATCCCTTTCTTTCTTTTTTTCTCCCCAGATAGAAAAAGACGTTGGCAATCTCTTTTGGACACGTACATTCACATGTGCTGTCTTCGCATCGGTCCCAAGATTCCGCTCAGATCAACAGCTCAACCTTCTGGCTTTGTCTACTTGCTGTCGACTCCAGTCCACCCGCATGCTTTCAAGACTCATCAGCCATTCTGAGAATTTGCGTACGATTTTCACCGTATAGCCAAGAGAATGTCAGTAACTTTTGCATGCATATAAGACATCCTGAAGCGATCGATGCTTTTGCCTTTGAGAGTCCATCTAATGTCTCAAGCCGATGCCCATCCATGCGAAAGTTAAAGGCAATGATCCTCAAAGATTAACTACTGCAAGTATTAATTCCACAACATAATAGCAGATCATTATAGGGTCGTGCTGCATTGCCGTTGGCTGATGTAGAGTTGAAGAGGCCAAAGTGAACATCATTGTGATTGGCACACCGTCCTGGAATGCATGCACTCTGGTGAGAAGTCGTGCATCCACTTTCCAATTCCATGGTATGATTGGCGGACCACTAACTGCGTACACCATCTGGAGGCTAACATTCACGTAGGAAAAGGGAAGTATGTCTTCCGGGGGAGATCGAATCATGGCAATGCAGAGCACTTAGCGTGACCGTCATCATGGCTGTTTAACTCGTCTTTCCTCCGAGGTTGAAAAATCTTACTCTCGACGTATGGTATGGTATTCATTCAAGCCTCTTTTAGTCAAGTGCGTTATCATCACGGAAAAACATTCTATCTATTGAAATTCCTCGAGGTTCTTCATTTCCTCTCTATTTACTATCGTTTTTCACACCCTAGGTCACATTACAGCTTACATGAGTGGGGAGTATGTGGCCATCCCGTTAAGGATTGTGATGGCATTTTCAGTAATTTCATAATCTCGGGTTGTCATAACATACGGTTTTTAGCTCAAGTATAAGAAATGCGGTTGGAAAAAGGTTATAGAAACTTTGTTGCTTAATTTCAGTTGCTCAAACGCTGCCCTTAAAAAACTCCCACATAAACTGAATATGTTCAATGAACTGTAATGAATATATCTATTATGCGGAAGAAGCAAGCAATCGATTAATAAATAGGCAAAATAAAAAAATAAATTAGACATCAGATTTACTGGTTCATTCGCATAGACCTACATCCACGGAAAGAGCAACAATAAATTTTCCTATAGATCAAGCGATTAATGGAGATTACAAATCAAATTCGAGTCACCCAAATACTCTAAGTGTTTCCCAGCCCCCAATTATATAAAAAAATTCACAAGTGTTTGGCTTCACAATTTCTCACAAAAATAATCTCTCAATCTCACGAATGAATTAATATTCAAATCTTAAGACAAGATTTAATCGGTTTTGACACTTGAATCTTTGATATAATTCCATGAGGAAATCTTCACCACACGAACACCCACTGTCAAGCACCCAGCACGTATGAAATGTAACCCGCAAATTGATCACCCACGGCACTCAGAGAAAGAACCGCGCTTCTTCTTTGACCGAAAAAACCTCATGCAGTGGAGAATATTGGACGAATTCTTCTGAATTTAATTGCCCTTTTTTCTTTTTGCTTTCCTTTTGCTGACTTCTGTTAGAAGTTAATTTGTTTTCTGACTAAAAATCAGACTCCAAGATACGAAGTCCAATATGGACTTTGCTAATTCACGCCATATCCGAATAGTCGAACTTCCCCATGCACTTATCAATTTATCCAATTACACAAACTATTAGACAAATGCGTTCTCAACTATACAAATACTTCAAGGCCCAAAAAGTTTTGTGAGTTCAGACCCCTTTAGCATGTATGAAGTTGAATTTGGCCTAAGCACAAGATTGAAGTTTGATTAACACATGAAAGACTATCTTGCAATAGCATTGGCAAATTATCAGTTGGATAAGAACACAAGTAATCCATACATTTTAACTCAATATACAATGTAGTCTGTAAACTTTAAAGTTTCAATTTTTAATAACGAATCAAGTAGTTCGCTCAACTTTCCAACATCGCACATTTAGCCAAAGTTCATGGACCATTGATGTCCTTTACCTATTATCATCTCAAAGTTTCAATTTTCATTAAAGAATCAAATAGTTTACTTAACTTTCCAAGATATTCTGAAAATTTTGCCCGCACATATTTACTGAAAAGACATGAGTGCTTTTTTTTTTTGAATAATGTCGCAAATGGTCCCTGAACTTTCATACAATTTGCGATATTGTCCCTCAACTTTCAATTTAACCAATATGGTCCATAAAATTTGACCAATGTGCAATATGATATCTAAACTTTTAATTTGACTAGTATGGTTCCTAAACTTTTGGAACATGTTCAACTTAGTTCATGAACTATAGAAAGTTATCCAATGTAGTCCTTCTATTGATTTAAATTCAAAGATTAAGTTGAACATATTTCAATAGTTCAGAGACCACCTTGATCAAATTAAAAATTTAGAGACCATATTACATAATCGGTCAAAGTTCAAAGACCACATTTTCCAAATTGAAAGTTGAAGAACTATATTTAAGAACAATTTACGTTATTTTGTCCTTTTTTTTTTCTCCTCTCTTTCTTGATTAGGGAGAAGAGATTAGTATAACTACAAATATCCTGCCCGAAACTCGCGGCACTCAAGTGTCGGTGGGAATACAAAATTACAGAAGGGGCCGGAAGAAGTTGACCACACATGAGCCGGTCAACAGTTTCCCTGGCCCATTCCCGGGCACAGAAACGCATGCACACAGTCTAACATCATGTACTGTTTTTGGTACTGCAGGCGTGACGACTTCTGGTTACTCTCTCGAAGAAATGTCTTTGCCCTTTTATTATAGCTTCGAGTCTTTCTAGATGCACTGATTGCCAAAGCTTGGCATAAGAAAATGGGAAATTCATCATGTTAAGAGACGCCAAGACTATGATTACTTTTCGGTTTATATGTCTCCTTCGGAATAATAACACCAATTATGGTGATGGTAATATGATAAAGAAATGAGAACAAATCAAGGATAAAAGAGTGGGATTTCGAATGATGAGGGCCATTATCTTGGCTTGTCTTTTTCTTTTTCCTTAAAAAATTTCATCTGACACGTTGCACATGATCTAGAAAAAGAGAGACGGCTCGGAGTTTGGTGAGATATTGAGGAAAGAAATGCTGCTTTTGTTGAATAAAAAATGGGATGGTCGTCGATGATTATTGCTGAGTTATTTCTCTTCTTTTGAAAAGTTGAATAACGGAATATGAGCCTTTGACTTATCATGAATATAAGAGATTGAAAAAAAAACCATATTTTAAGCATTCCGATATTGATGATGCTAGATAAATGCCCTAATAAGTGCACTAGGCACAGAGTTTCTCCTACATCATGAGACATAATGGACTTATCCCAATGTTAAAAACTACATAGATGCTCGTCGATCTAGAAATTCTACATTTTCTTATGGATTTTACTTTTTATATCATTAATAACTATTTCAAGTGTAAATAAATGAGTCCAATGAGAGCACAGCCAAACCTTTCCTTTGTCTCATGAATGTGATCAATGATATTAGGGTTAAGTATACATTTAGTCCTTCAAGTTTTGACGTTTGTGTAATTCGATCCTCTAACATTTTTTTTTTGCAATTGAGTCCTTTGACCTTTTCAATTTGTGCAATTAGTCTTTTAAGTTTTAGTTTGTGAATCAAATCCTCGTACTTCCGTAAATTATGCGGTTAAGAGTTTTATTCACCCACCGTAACTAAACCTATGGCACATTTGTTAATTCAGTCCTAAACCTTCTAGAGTTTTGCCTTTTTGTCAAATTTTTTTCCAATTGAATCTTATACATTTTTATGTTTTTCCAATTAAGTTCATTTGGCCAATTTTTTTTTTCAAAAATCGCTAATGTAAACATTGGCCATTTGTTGACATCTGATTTTTAATCATCTTTTCTCTTTTAAAAATTTTCAGTATTTTTCGGCATTTGTATTTTTTGAAAAATCCATAAAAATTCATAAAATTGAAAAATTAACTTCGGGGACCTTGGCCAAGCCTAGAGAACTAATTTTGACCAAAAAATGATTTTTCATATTTTCAGTATTTTTTAGTATTTTTATTTTCGAAAATTCATGAAAAATAAAGAAAAATTGAGAAAATTACAAAATCAACTTTGGAAGCCTTAGCCAAGCCTAAGCAACCATTTTTGAACAAAAAATAAATTTTCATATTATATATATTTAATTTAATTTTAAAAAAAAATACAAAAATACTTGAAAATTTTGGAAAAATAACATTTGAGGCAAAAAAAAAATACAGAAAGATAGTTAATATTTTTATTTTAAATCTATTTTCATATTGGCCTCCGTAAATTTAGAAAAATCCAATTCGAGTCACGTGTCCCTTCACGAGTATAATCTCGAATCGGGCCTAAAAAATTTAATTTAAGTCAACTTACTTTTAATTTTCACTTTTTATGAGTTGTGACATTGTCTTCTAATATTTTAAATTTTCATCTTAGCTCAATTATACCAAGAATGACTCAATTTTGCAAAAGGGCTTTAATTAAATTCTGCATTATTTTCAGCTGCAAGAAATGAGCTTAAATTTGACATGTGGTAAATTTTGGTGTGTCAAAAATTGTGAAGAGATTTGGACTTAAAGAAATATATTTTTTCATGGACTAAATTGCAAATACTTAAAATCTCAAGGACTATGATGCAAATACCTAACACTTGAGGGATTATTTTGTAAATAACAAAAAGAAGAGTTGGTGGAGAAATTAGAATAGAGAAGGGAAGATGGAGAAGAGGAGATGGAGAAGGGAAGATAGAGAAGAGGAGATAGAGAAGGGAAGTTGAAGAAGAGGAGATGGAGAAGAGAAGATGAAGAAAATAAGATAAGAGTAGAGAAGGGAAGATGAGATGAAGAAGAGTTAGTGGAAAATTTAGAATGGAAGATGGATGAGTAGATTATAAAAGGAGGAAGAAGTGAGCTTGGGAGGGAAAATTTTTTGAGAGAGAAAATCTTGGATGCTTGAGAGAATTTTGAGAGATTGAAAGAAATTAGAGAGAAAGAAAAAAAATAAAAAAAGAGAGAGAATCCTTTTTTCCAAAAGAGAGCCTTGAAGATGGTGAAAGTTTAAATCTAGGTGTTACCATCAACAATTCCTCTACCGATCAACGCGAGTCACAAGTTCATCTCCATCGTTCGAGCCGCAATCTTGATCTATAAGGTGACACGAGATTCGAATTCGGCAATCAAATCTGTTAAATCAGGTAACGATCCTAACTATTAAAATCTTCGAGAATTTCCTTGCCCAAATAAATTAATTTAAATTTCGATTATGTCATGTCATACTCATATGTTTCCATATCTACATGTCGCATTCATACTATAAATTCTTGCAATTTAATTCTTGCACCATAAATCCCAAAGGGAAGAGCCAAGCCAATGCTTAGCCTCCCATTGGAGGTTTTTACTTACAGTAGTTAAATATCTGCAACTTAAATACATGTACCTTAAATGCCAAAGGGAAGAGCCAAGCCAATGCTTAGCCTCCCATTGGAGGTCTTTACTTACAGTAGTTAAATACCTGCAACTTAAATACCTGTACCTTAAATCCCAAAGGGAAGAGCCAAGCCAATGCTTAGCCTCCCATTGGAGGTTTTTACTTACAGTAGTTAAATACCTGCAACTTAAATACCTGTACCTTAAATCCCAAAGGGAAGAGCCAAGCCAATGCTTAGCCTCCCATTGGAGGTTTTTACTTACAGTAGTTAAATACCTGCAACTTAAATACATGTACCTTAAATCCCAAAGGGAAGAGCCAAGCCAATGCTTAGCCTCCCATTGGAGGTTTTTTCTTACAGTAGTTTAAATACCTGCAGCTTAAATACATGTACCTTAAATCCCAAAGGGAAGAGCCAAGCCAATGCTAGGCCTCCCATTGGAGGTGTTTATTCACTGTCATGTACTTCTTATAATTTAATTTTTGAATCATCAGACCCAAAAGATGAGTAGGTCGTAATACTGCACAGAAGTCGTTAACACACTCCCTCTTTCGGCTTCAGGGAATCTTTAACACTTAAAAAATATAACAAATAAAAATATATACCATCCATGCATCCTATTTAAAAAGTGAAAACACAAAAGAGAATACCCTACTAGAGCCTTAGGAATAAACCAAGCCTGAGTTACCGAATTAGGATATCCATGAAATTAAGGTACCGAAAGGGCATTAGTTTTAATTAACTTGTGTAACCAAGTCCCCGAGCTCATAATCTCTGGTTCGCAGGAATAAATTAGTTCTCCCGCTAATTTATTTAGGTTCCTAATCAACCTACCAAGAATGATTAGTGGCGACTCCAAATTTCAAAATCATTTAAAATAAAAATCCAAAGTCACGATTCGGTAGGGCTTGGGAGGGTCCGCGTTAGGTTAGTCAAATCTAATTAACCTAATAATCCGTTAACCCTTTAAAATAAATTTTTTTAGAGGGTCGCGACACCATTCTACTCTTAAAATTTTTTGATTTTTTTTCCGCCACATGCGAGGGCTGCCCTCATTGGTTTGGCGAAGGGCTACCCTTGCTTAAGGTCAGCGGCCTCTGTTGGCCATTGACAGGACCTGATGATGGCCTTCACTAGCCAGTGGAGGGAAAATGAAAATGAAAATGAAAAAAATAAATAGTAGAAGGAAACCAAGAAATAGAAACAAATCAAATTGAATATTATCAAAAAAAATTACGTCAAAGCTGGTCGTGTCACGTATGACAATCGACATCCACGTCGGTGAGTTCTGGCCAAAATTAGCTAGATAAACTCAATTGGCAAAACGTGAAAATTTTTAGTAGTCAATTGGTAATATTAAAAAGTTTAGCATTAAATTGGTAAAAGTGCAACAGATTTATAACTTTTGAAACAATTTTCCCCATCGAGACAAGCATGCTATTCGATCTAATCTACTTGCAAAATTAAATAAAACAAAATACAAAGTTGTAAATTTAGTGCATATATGGGACTTACATTAGAATTCCTATCAATATTAACACTATTAACCGTATAGAATCACATACATACATACATACATACATACATACATACATTAGTGGGTTATGACGGTAGTTAATAAAAATTGCACGCGAGTCACTATCTTAATCTTGCTCATAGGGTTCATCATTCTATGCCGGCAAGTGTACCAAATAAAGTTCAAAGAAGCCTCGTTCCACAACTATGGCCAACTTCCCTCTGCGAAACCACCATACTTTGTTCATATTAAACTAGCTCAAAAGCTTTAGGAACTGACTTGCTTACAAATGAGAGAGAGAGAGAGAGAGAGAGAGAGAGAGAGAGAGATTGTGTGTGGTCCAGCCACACGGCATGCAAAGAGAAGATGCTTTAGATCTGTGGTTATCACCTAGATTTCTGCCGTGCCTCTGTGTTTCTTTTAGCTTCTTTTCCTCTCTTTCTCTGGACCTGGAATTGAAAAGGTTCCACTCGTGGTGAGGCAACATTGGCCATCCCAAACATGACCTGTTCTCTATTGAAAGAGACATATTCGCCTTCCCCCGATGCAACAATAAGCATTTAACAAGTACTGCTTGTCCCTCCAAGAAGTAACATCTGAGGAGGCATCTTCACTGTTGTGGGGGCAGTCGATAACATATGAGTCAAGGCTAGGCGATCATGCGCAAGACCCAGTGGCCAGTACCAAGTTCACATATGGTACCAAATGAGTTGTTTTCGTATGCCTACCGTCCTTCCAGTCCGGTTTGGACGGGAGTCTTAGTCACCCTTTAAAGCTTGAAGCAACCCAGCTCCTAAGATGAGTAATTAATTAAGATGATTCATTCGCATTCTCATTAAGTTTCTTTACATTTGACTCTAGAAAAAATAATGTTCCATATCGTGAAAAGGCGACATTTGGTCATCTGAATTTCTAGTCATGATAGGAAATATTCAGCCCATTATTTGGTGAAACGCACTACTAAAATCGAATATTTTCATATGATATCATATCCATTGTTTGGTATAAACTGGATATCAATGTAAATGAATCTCAAAATGCACAAACAGAGATGGTAAAAATCTTTCACGATCCACTACACGAATGCACAAACGGAGATAAACTCCATCAGTAATTACATGGTCATTGTATGACCTAAATCTTAAATAGCAAAGGAGCACACTGTAGCATTCCAGAGCCGCAAGTAGACTATGACAAGAAATGCAAACGGGCTACAAGAGGTCGATCAATCAACGAATGTCAAATTTAGTAAGAAAGAAAACTTGATCATTCATCTTTGCAATTTCGAAAAATATAATACTTTGACACCCTTGCCTAGTTTATTTATATTTATTTAATTTATTCTTATTATTTTCCCTCTATTTTAAATTATTTTATTTTATAAGACATATATATTTTATAAGGGCCATATCCATCTTATATCTGATCTTATTTTGTCTCGAGCAGGAATATCCTGAATTTTATCTTAACTAGCAAACGTAGTCTAAGTCAACTTAAGTTAATCGGCCTTGCCTCGACATGCACATGGTTCATTTGATAATCATAACTGATCACAATTGATTAAGTATGTGGTGCCTCGACCAAAAAAAAAAAGTATGTGGTGCCTATTTTGTAGGGTTTAGTGCAAAGCCTCCACGGTATTTAAACCATATTCATTTTGGACAATTACCATTTCTCATAAAAAGTGTTTGGTCTATCGAGGTCAAGTTTTGAATCTCTAATTTTGAGGTTTTTAAATACTTGTGTTTCAACAGGAAGAGGTGGGGAGTTTGATACTCCATATTCAACAGGGAGCTGGGGATGGGACGCCAGAGTAAGAGGGCATGGTTTTGCAATCTACGCATAGCAAATAGCACACACCGTGGCTTGCAATATCGGTAACCCTCGAATCGCCAATACCAATAGGGTTCTCAGCCACTAGTTATATCGATTTCCAAATAAGAAGCTGCTTAATGAAGCCATTAACTTTGGTGGTTAGGGGTCCCCTTCGTTCTATAGGAACATGTTACATAAATTTAATATAGATGAAAGGGTCTTAACCCATCGGCTAATCCATCTCATACAAGGATGAGAATCTCTACCATGCTCAGTGTCGCCCATTCGATGCCTCGTTCATCCACGATTGAGATTAATTGAGATACTAATGGAGACATCGAACTTGATAGAGGATCTTCATCTGTCAATACACGGTCGGCGCACTCATCCTCTATCTCTGTACGTATCTCCATCGTCTCATTCGCTGAAACCACAGTTTCATATGAATCAGGGTGGTTGCGAAATTTCTAATTAGATGTACTGAGGTCAAAAGTTTTTGAGAAATTCGAGAGGGGTAGACCGTCTTCGATTTAAAAAAAGGGAAAAATCCACATCTCGAGCGGTTCATGCGGGAAAGCATCGGTGCTGGGTTCCCAATTTGCCCTAAACAATTGCCCATCCCTAAGGGGCCAATTTCCATTTTGGGTCGGTACTAAGCCCAAAGCTATGTTTGGACTCTTTCTCATTCAAGCTTTAACCGACCAGAAAGGAGGGGGGAAAAACACAAGAAAGAAGAAAAAGAAAGCCAGGAAGCCTGTGCGTGATTCTGATCAAGGACGAAACCTAGGGCCATCAATTCTCGACATAAGCCGTTTACGTGACACGACACGACCAGTAATTCAATAAATTTGATTTTGGCATAAAGAGGTCAGCCCGTTTAATAAACGACCAAAATTATGCTCTAAGCGGATTGACATACTTAACCCATTTAGACACAAATCGACACAATCAGGTTAGTGTATTAATATGTCATCTTTTTTTTTTTTTTATAACGGTATCATAAGACACTTTTCAACACGTTTAGTACTCATCCAGAAATATTTTTATCGTTAAAATTTAATAAGAAATAATGCCCAAGTTAAAAGGAAGAAATGATAGATAAAAACATATTTTGGACTACATAAGTGATATGACATAAAAAGCTCCTAACTGAATAATGTATCTCTAAATATAAACGGAACTAATTATTGAGAAACTTGTTGAAACGAGTCGAACGATTTAACACAACAAAGTTTAATAGCATGTAAACATGTTTCAAGTGTTCATCGTTTTAAACAAGTTAGCGTATCCTATTTGTTGACACAAGATATGGTGCACCATTGAGAGTTGTGTTATTCGCTTCATGTCATATGTCGTATGACCCATTTTATAGGCATGTCATGTTCGTGTCAAGACAATTCAATGCATTTATTAAATATGTCGTGTTTGGGTTAGACCCCGTTTTAGCATGACACAATTAACACGTCACGACACTAGTTGGTGGCCTTAATTGAAATCCATATTTGTCCATCAAAATACTCACTCTCTAAATATATGCAATCATATCCGGTTCAGGGTTGTGAACACTCTCATTGACTTTCTAACTAAATGCGGATTGAATTGCAAAAGCCCATAGATGCAAATTTCTTCCTAGAGATTGGCTTTCGAATCCGCCTTGTGTTTTATGGGACCTTACATGTTCGGATGCCCGCATAATTTGTACTGATGAACCTACTTGAGGAAATGAAAGGAGGAAGAAATAGATTATTCTCTTCAAAAGTAAAATTTTGAAGTCGACTGAGATAAAGAAAAGCAATAATTCATGGATCACAATTGCCTAAAAGGTGTTATTACATTGTAAAGACGTGCTTAACCGAAGTGAAGGCCAATTCGGTCAAGCATCTTAAGATGCGTATGTCTGAGAAATTTGAAAATAGCCCCAGTAAAAGGAAAATGCGAAGATCTATACATATTACGACAAATTAGTACATAAACTTTCTATTTTGCAAATCATTAAAATTTTCAAGATGTTGCGCGTATGTTATATTTAGTGAGTCTTAGCTAGGTTTGCGATATGAAGTATTACAGCCATATAACTAGATTTTGCAATTCGGGTTCTCAACCAAATGACTTGATATCAAGAATTACCATCGGTCAATATCTCAAACGACTAAAGACAAAGGGATCCAAATCTATACAACACTATCTTAATTGTCCAAAAGTCCTGAATCGCACTATTGCTAATTCAATTCTAGATATTTCAATTTTTCCAATTGAATTCTAAACATTTTCACATTTTACCAAATTGAATTTATCTAGAAACTGTTGACGTGGACACCAGTCGTCTTATGTGGCGCGACCGACACCTACATGGATTTTTTTTTATCGATAGTTTTTCGATTTTTTTCAAAATTTATATATATTTTTTTAAAATTTTCCTCTTTTTTCCTCTTTTTTCCTTTTTTTTTCTTCCTTTTGACTAGGGGGTTGGCCATGTCACATATGATGGTAGGCATCCATATTAAAGGTTTCCAGCCAAAATCGGCCAGTTGAGTTCAATTAACAAAATGTAAAAAGGTTTAAGACTCAATTGGCAAAACTGAAAAGTTTAAAACCAAATCAATAAAAGTGCAAAAGATTATAATTTTTGACAAATTTTCTCTAATTTTCACTCAAAAAACTGATAGTAATTCAAACTTGCACGACCGAAGATCTAGGTTTTGGGAACCAACATTAATCATCATTGAAGCTGCTCGTGCGGGTTGCGGGGGAATCGCCGGCATGATGCACTTAAACAATGCCAATCATACAGCCCAACACAAGGTCCATGAACCTCTCCAGAACGACAAGAAACATAAGGACAAAACTAAGGATGCCATTTTGCCTTCTTGTCTCTAGGATCTAGGGAGTCGATGTAACCTGGGAATACTACGCTCCAGTTCCTGGTCTATAAACTTCACTACTATTTGGATAATGTTTGCGTGCATGCATCAGGGACAGAGAGGGCTCAACCGACAAGGAGACGAGCTGATTACTGGTCAATTAACAGAAGATGTCTTCATTAAGGCAAGTAATTGGTTTTAAGTATAGGACGATCCCCCCGCTGTTTACGATTAGGAGACTAGACACCGTTCGAGAGGCCAGCCTGCGTCTTGCTCTTTTTTGTCTTTTATTGTAGGTTAATATATTTCCTGCACTTAATTGAATGAGACTTGGGAGACGTAGAGGACCAGCGTTCTTATTTTCATCGTTTTGTTCTATGGTTTTTGTTGGGATGCCATTCGTACTTCACATAGATAGAAAAGCACAAGAGAGCTGCCCAATGGGGATTGTAAGAGGTAGTGCCCTTGACGTTAAAAGGCTTTTATAATTTGAGTCTATATACTTTTTTATATATATATAATATAGTCTTTTTTACTTATAACTGAGTGACGCACATCTACTGGATGTAGCCTAGTTTAAGAACGAATCGGGATAAAATTTATGTCTCGATTTCTCTTTCAAACTTTTACACTATTTCATTGCGGTTATGCGTCAAATCCTAATAATTTTCGGCTTAATTTCTTGCTTGGGAGTTCCAGCATTCATCAAGCGAACTGATGAAAGTCAACTTGAAGGCGTTATCAAAACCTACTTTTGAATGAAAAACTCAAGAAGATCAAGACAAGATTGATAGTTAAATAACCAAAAGGAGACGTCTCTAGAAAAGCAAATGATAGCATTTTAAAGTTTGAAGATCCAGAAAGCGAGACCCAAGAAAACATCCATGATTGAAATCAATTAGTAGCAGTACGAACATTTGAAAAGATGAGAGGAGGTTTGTAATGGCACGTTTCATAAGATAGAGATTTATGAGCCCATTTGAGGCTAAAATTCACATCACACCCAAAAATAATCGAAGAAAAAGGATAATTAAGAAGTTGACGGCTGGTATAAAGTTATGCATCAATATATACTTTATCTTATCGATGGAGAGCATAGACCACCGCGACGGATGAGTTGCCTGACTTGCTTTGTGGCAATTTGAGCAGCAAGAATAGGATGATAGAGAACGTGACATAAATGTACATGCATAGTTTTACTGATCCGACTTATGTTTATGGCTAGAGATCAATTAAATTGTTAGAGTTGGCGAATACTTCTGGAACCCTTATTTCTCATACCGGGTATGCCCACGTGAGCTTAAGGAAACTGAAGTATTATCCAACGACATGTGATCCCTGCGTGCGGAATGCGGGGGTTCGGGGGCAGCGCCCCCAACACGGGTGCCCCGCTGCCCGGTCAACGGGCGGGGGTTCGGGGGCAGCGCCTCCCGACGGGGGTTCTTGTGTAATTTCTTGTGCATCGTTCTTCTTCTTCTTTATCGTGATTGTTCTCATGCTCTGTCGCGAACAAAAACCCATCATAAATGCGCTAAAAAATAGCTAGTCTCTCGGACCATCTTGTGATCGCATGGTCCTCACAAAGTTGGTGCAGCTCCCTTCATGGAGGCACGCAAAAAGAGTATAAACATATGTGGAGTCTGCACCAAAGCTAAGCTGCAAAATCTAACTATCTAGTAAGGTCAAGAAGATGAGCTCCCCTTTTGAAGGTGCTCTATTTTCTGCCGGTTTGGTTTGTCAAGGCTAGTCCATACTAGGGGTAATCAGTTCCCTGTCGTTTTGAGTCCTTATCTTTTTACACTATTTATGAATAAGCTAACAAAAGATATCCAAAATGGGGCGTTATGGTGTATGCTATTTGCATACGGTATTATATTTATTGATGAGACCAAGGTTGGGGTTGGCACTAAATTAGAATTATGAAAAAACATGTTAGAATCTAAATGATTTATGTTAAATCGAAGTAAGACGGAATATATGAAGTGTGAGTTCGCCACAAGAAAAGGAGGAGATAAAAAATCCGTAGATATACTTGGACAGAAGGTACCTAAGAAAGATACTTTTAGATATTTAAAATCAATTTTGCAAAAGATGAGAGAGATTGATGAGGATATCAATGTCGCGACCTAAAAATCGGTTTCCCAATTTTTAAAGTTAATGGATTACCATGTTAATTAAATTGAATTAACTAGCATACCTCGAACTCTCCCGAGTTCTACCAAATCGTGACTTATGTTCAATTTCATCAAAAGAAGGATTTATCTTGGAGTCGCCACTAATCATTTTGGGTAGGTTGATTAGACACCTAAATAAAGTATCGGGAGAAATACTTTATTCCTACGAACCAGAGATTAATGAGTTCGGGGACTTGATTACGCTAATTTTTCAATTAACGCCCTTTCGGTACCAATTTCATGAAAATGTTCAACTTGGCAATTTTGATGAATTTTCACTTGAGGTTCAAAGGTGCAATTTTTTTTTTGGTTTTTTTTTATGAATTTTTTTAGATTTTTCAATGTATTATAAAGAATGCAAAATCACCCAAAGCAAAGGAAGATGTGAAGAGAGAGCAGGTAAAGTAAAACTACCCTAAGGACAGTGAAAATAAAACCCGCAACTCGTCGGGTGAATAATTACAGACCAATTAAATAAAACCCGAGACATGATCGGGAACACAACAAAAATGGACCGGAATGGACATCGATCAAACACCCGTCGCCAAGCCTCGTGGGTCGGGAGTACAACAAAACGGACCGGAATGGACATCGGTCATCCTCCAGTCTTCAAAGCATCGGGCCGAAAGCCAAATGAAAATAATGAACTTATCCAATCGAACATGCACAATCACCGAGTTAAGACAATTCAAAAACTCAAAGAAAGTTTAACACATGCTGATTAAACTTCATTGAGACCATTTTTTACATTTTCCAATGCATTAACACAAAAAATACGAATTAAATCATACTGTGCATGAACATTCTTAGGGAGAAAGCAGTAACCATAAAATACAAAAGAAATAATGAAATGTATGCAAAAAATCTGAGATTTTTTATGTGGATGGGAAAATGTGTCGTTGACAACTTTCGTGTTTTACATTCTTATTGAAGAGACACTCATTTTCGTGTAGAAAATGGTCTTTCATGAGAGCTCAGTAGCAAACAAACAAATTTCAGAGAACAGACATACTTCAGGCTTAAGCTCAAATGGACACTCATATCTCAAAATTAATGTACCAAACTTTCCATTCTACTAAACAAGACCCCAATGAACAACTTTCATTTTTTTTTGTGAAGTTTCAAAAGAAGACTCTAAACATGAGATAACTACGAATCAATATGACCACGCACAGAAAAACACTCAGACTCAAGGACGCCAGCAGAATTGCATTATTTCATTAAATACATTAAAAATACGAAACGTGCATGAATATTTTTGTATTTTTTATATGTTATGCATTAAGATCTTATGAACAAATGTCATGAAGAGGTCTTTATGAAACGAAGTTTAGAATAACCCATGGAAAATCATTTAGCGTGAAAGGTCAGATCAGAAAAATTCCATCTCAGGTTCTGATCACCATATTTCCAGATTTCTGCTCTCCATTTCGGGACCCTTTTGACATAGCAAACGACGTCCATTTTCACGCCATAATATATCAAATCGAAGATCTCGAAGTCATCTACGAATGTTCAGTATATTTATTTTCGAGATTTCGTCATCTAAACACGAAAAATTAAGTTACCAGATAATTGCACATGCTGATGCACCTAGAGCTCGTTGGAGATGAATCCGTCGCGTCGCCAAGGCTTGTTCCACTGCGGCGAATTTTTCTCTCTCAAAATTTTTTCTCTTGAAATCTCTCCAAATTTTTTTCCTCAATCTCCAAAGTCCTCCCAATTTCTCTCTAATCTCTCCAAAAGTCCCCCCCATCAAGGCTCTCATTCTTCCTCCTTTTATAGCCTACTCCTCCATTTTCCTTTCTCTATCTTCATCTATCATTCTAATTTTTCCACTAACTTCATCTTCCATTCTAATTCCACCATCTTCCCTTCTTTATATCCATCTTCCCTTCTAATTCCACCATCCTCCATTCTTTATCTCCATCTTCCCTTCTAATTCACCATCTTCCATTCTAATCTTTCCATCTCCCATTCTAATTCTTCATCTTCCCTTCTAATTCTACCATCTTCCTTTCTAATTTCTCCACTAACTCTTCTTTGCAAAACAATCCCTAAAATTTTATGTATTTGCAATTCAGCCCCTGAAGTTTTATGTATTTGCAATTTAGTCCCTGAAGTTTTATGTATTTGCAATTCAGTCCCTGTGAAAAAATTTCTTTTAAGTTCAAAACTTCATAAGCCTTTCGGCACACCTCCCTCACGCTTAGTCCAATCGTTTGTCAATTTAAACTCAAATCCTCCGTCGTTAGCCATAATAAAATGCATGACCGAAAAAAAATTAAATATGCAATGCATGAAAAAATTAATTTTTGGTGAGAAAAAATTCTCATTTTTTTATGTACTTAAGTGAATGAATTTTAAAAAGTCAAAATTTAGGTGTCAACAATCAACCATAGAATCAGAGTAGATTGAATGAAATGACGCAGTGCATCAAGGTTTTTATGTGATTGTAAAATCTCTCTTAGGCTAAAAGAAATTTTTTTTTAGAATAATAATAAGACCTGCAATGCTATACAGAGTTAAATGTTGGCCAGCATAAAAGTGACATGAGTATAAAATGAGGGTAGCAGAAATAAAAAATATTAAGGTGGATGTGTGGTAATACAAAGATAGATAAGATAAGAAATGAAGATATTTGACGAAAAGTTGGAGTAGTACCGGTGGCAGAGAAGATGAGAGAACATAGATTGAGATGATTTGGATATATTCTCCGTAAATTCCTAGATGCGTTGATAAGAACATAAGTTTTTTACAGAGAATATGACATGAAAACAAGGAAGAGGTCGACTGAAATTTACTTGGGGGAAGGTAGTAAAATTAGATTTGATGAAGTGAGAAATAGATTGACGTATGGTCTGTCTTAGAACGGAGTGGAGAAAAGTTATTTCCGTTATAGAGGGACGGATTTCATATGTTCCAGATTGTCCTATTTAGTCTTTTTTCCCCTTATGTTTTTTTTAAATCCATGTCTTTGCTTTTATTTCAGTATATTTTATGCTTTACTATTTGAGTTCATAGACCGCCAACCCTAATAATGATGTTGATGTCGTTAAATTTTCTCATTAATAACATATTCACTGGACCACCTTTATCGCGTTGTTGGTAAACCTGAAAGTCAAATTAAGCATCCTAAGCATCTTAGGTTTAGGTTTATCTTTAGGAAAAAAAAAATTGGAAAATTATTATTCGGTCCAGTGCAGTTCTCGTACTTGGTTCCGATTCAATGGAATTGGGAACTAGACTAAACCAGCCGATCTGGGTAATTTTCAGTTCGGTCTATCCATTATGCTCAACCCTAGTTACTACCATCGAATTGTCCTAAAAATGATTTATATACAACAGTAGGTGCAATCATGCACGAATTCATGACGCCATCGTTTTGCTCTCAACAAGTTTCTCTCAACTCGAAGTTGATGCGCGCCTAATTTCCTTTGAAGGAGAATGGAAGATAGCATAAGGAATTGTCTTCCCTACTAGAAATCGACAAGCGACTTGCACACGTACCGATCTTCTGCTCCTAATGAGGAACTCACCACATATGCCAAAGAAAGAATACGAGCTCTTATATTCGTAGATATTTTTCGTTCTTTTTGACATCTATCTAACATCATCTAGGCGTAAGCAACCGAGCTAGCTCAATCTGGCAACCTGACCGAACTGGTTCGGTCCCATTTCTCATGTCAAAAACGCCGGCTCGAACTGGGAACAAATGAAACAGACCAGTTCTAGAGGTTGAACCCATTTTATACACCTTATCTAAAAAAAAAAAAAAAGTGAGATAGAACTAGGGAAAATGAACCCCATTACGGGCGGCTAGGAAGGGGCACACAAGATCACTCGGCTAACAAGACCTTACTATTCGGATAAAAAGAAAAAACAAGACTTTACTAGCTATCGACTAAAAATGTACTATAGATAATATTAGTTCCAGGCAGGTTTCACATGTAACTCGTTTATTTTCAGCTTCAAATTTTTCAATCTCTAAACCGATCCATTCCGAAACCGACGTCCCCTCGTCATCTACTCCATCATCTTGATGCCCAAACAAGTCATGATGCAACGAACGTTCTCCATAGAATTGCATGTGTTCTGGAACCCCCGCAGGGGAAAGTATCTCTTGACAACAGTGGTGACAACAATGAAAGGCGGGCACGCCTTTCTTCGCAAATCCTTATCTTCAATACATATGTGGAAATTCGCACGTTGTACTAAACGAAAACCGAAACAAACAACGTTCCCATCTCATGTGATGTTAGTTCCCGTTAGTCCTCCGTGGTCTTGGTCCTTTTCCTGACTTGTGCAGCCTCCTAATGTCTGGTAGAAATGAATAGTCGTTAGAAAGAAATTTTAAATGAAAGCAGAAGAAGAAGAAGAAGAAGAAGAAGAAGGGAAAATTCATAGTCCTACACATTTTCCCTGTTGGAACTTCTACGAAGGCACGCCTTCGATTTCCCATCTAACTGCCCAAGAAGGGCCCGTCACGAAGTACTGCAAGTACAAGCTATCTGCTAAAGGATTGAAAAATAAAAAATAAACAACCAACCTCTTTGAATTCAAGCCACTATTATATTCCACATTTCCGGTTGATGTGGCCATCCTCCGTGAACCAAGGAGGTCACATTTTCCTGCCTTCCCATTCCAATATCCGACCCCTTAAGGGATTATACATGAGTTAATACAACGAAAAATTTTAAATTGATCCTAAATTACTTTTTCGACGACAGCAAATCTCAACTTGGTACATTTGTTTGAAATTTACCCTCCATTAATTTTTGTTAAATTTTATAATAAATTACTGAGTGGAATGATGCGAAGTAATTGACGGGTGTACCAGTTTGGATTTTTTGCCATCTGTTTATTACATGTGTACTAATTTCGGATCTTTCGTGATATTAATCTAATTTAACGAAAATTAACATAAGGTGAATTTGTTACAAGTATTTTCGATGATTAAAAAATTAATTTAAGGTAAATTTATCATAACCCTATTAATTCGAAATTTTTATAATAAATAATTAATTTGAGATGAATTTACCATAAATATATTAATTTGAAATTTCTGGCAATACTAACTCATCGTACATGGATTTTGCCAAGTTCTGAGGAGCCCTACCATCCCAAGAAGAGAAAAGTCGAAATGAAGAACAGGCGAAATTAAGCATTGGGCGCGCAGAGGACACGTGTGTGGTCCATCAATCAGCGCACGACAAGTTTCAAGGTCTCTCTGGCTCGCCAAGATTCCGAAGCCCCGTACATTTTTAATCGATGTCGTGGTCCTATGTTGTTAGATCTCATCGAAGCTAACGGCGTTCCGTCCACGTTTTTATCACAATCCGTGACGACTAATTACGTCGTGATCGATAACGGACAGGCGCGGCAACGCACCCGCTGAACTTGCCAGAAAATGTCCGTCTTTCTCAACCGGTCCGATTAACGAAAGGGAAGGAGAGCCGATACGTCCATCCTCGTAAAGCTCCGTGGAGCAACGTAAAAAAAAAAACAAAGGAAACATCTAAAATAACGGTGTCCGGTGAATTCTAATCTAGATAAGAGTTTGAAATGACCATAACAATCTCGAGTAAACGTCTAACTTTCTGACTAATAAAGGCATTTTCATCTTCCACTTCTTTTTTCTCCCTTTCATGTTTTCATTGTTTCTTTCTTTTTCGGCGATGACAAGAGAGGATTGGGCGAGGGGCAGCCTCACCTGGACGAGGCAACCTCGAAGCAACCGACGACAGTCGTTGGGCCTTCACCGGCCGCAGCCAAGAAAGAAAACACAAATGAGTAAAAGAAAATAAGTAAATAAATAATTGAAATTAAAATCTTCTTTGGATGAAAATGCTGCCAATCGGCTGAACTATTTAGCCAATCAACAAGGGATATACCCTTATCTTGAGTCTTATGTGGCCATTGCAGGCCTTTATTTGAGAAAACAATGGCAATTCAGACAATCATTTGAAATTTTTTTTCGAAAATAAATATGGCTAAAAAAGCTAAAATTAAAAAAAATTTTGTTTATGGAGCGATCAAGTGGTATTACGATTGCTCGAAAAAATTTGAACTCAAGACTTTTTGCTTTGTTAGTATAATTTAGTTCTAAAAGTTTAATTTATTGAATCAATATGTGATGTGATATTTAATTATTCTATCACGAAAGTCGTGCAATTAATATTGTACCCAAAACGTCCTTCCTTTTTAGAAGGTTGATCTTAACCCTTTTTAATTCAATCACTCGATCAATATCTCGGGGTCATTAGGGTTTTTACTACTATGTATCCATGTGCTTAGATTCTTCTATTCATAACATCTAACTAACTCAGTAAACAACTTCACCATTGACACAATCGCTCCGTATCTACACACTCGAATCTAAAGCAACTGATGTGTCAAACATGAACAACATAAATCGATGACTTTGACCGACTAGAAACTTCAAATGAAATCGATTCAGTAATTTGAGTCCTTGGACTGGTCATGGAAAACGTTAAACCGGTTCAATAATTTCAACTTCATCCCCCACTTAATAAATTACCCTAATCTCAACTTAATCTCTTCTTCTTTTTTGGGTTTCCTTTTCATTCAACGTTCAATATTTTCTTATAATTCAGAGATTTAATTGAACATACTTCAAAAGTTCGGATCATGTTTGTCAAATTAAAAGTTCACGAATCACGTTACACATTGAGCTAAAGTTTAGATATTATATTGATCACATTACAAGGTCAAGCGCTATATTATATATTGGATCAAAATTCACGAACAATTTGTGCCATCATCCCTTATAAAATCATCACTTTGGCTCCATTTTCCACATGCACCAAATCCGCTCGGCATCCCTCACACTCCCTCGAGTCCACACCTCCTTTCCGCGTGCCGACCATCTCTCTCTCTCTCTCTCTCTCTGGCGTAAGTGCTTTTGACCGCCCCATAAAGATTCTACTCACGCCGTAAACGCCACATACAAATCCACTGTTAGCTTCATCTCGAAGTGGACTCCGATAATCTCTTCAACACCCACCAACGGGAAAGAGGGCATCGCGAATTTCATGATGAGCGACCTTGATATCGCTACCAGCTTGAGCAGTAGGAGGAGGAGGAGGAGATGCCGAGGATTCAGGCTCCGAACGAAGCTCGCGAAGCTCTTCCGATGGATTTCCCTACCCGGATTCCACAACCCGTACCCGACGTACCGCCGCATGGGCTCTCCCCCTCCTCGAACTCGTCGCAACCCCATCTGCAAGATCCTCAATTTGGCCTGGCAGAGGCTGCGCCACCTCAACCCCGGCCGTCGCGCGTACGTCCGGCTCGGGCACGACCCGGGAGAGAAGGGCCCGTCGCCGGACGTGCCGAAGGGACACATGGCGGTGTACGTGGTGGGCCAGTCGGAGGGCGACGCGCGTCGGGTAATGGTGCCCGTGATGTACTTCAACCACCCGCTATTCGGGGACCTCCTGCGGGAGGCGGAGCGGGTCTACGGGTACGACCACCCGGGGGCGATCACCCTTCCCTGCGGGATCTCCGAGTTGGAGAGGGTCCAGACCAGGATCGCCGCGGTGGGCGGCGGTCTCCGGCGGATAACGGCGCGGGGGCGGCGGAGCTGAGATTCTCTCCCTTGAGTTTGAGTGCGCGGGTGGGGCCTTCGGGGATCAGGATTGGGTGGTCGGCGGGAATTTCGCGACCCAAATTTTGATATAAATAAGCGGCCACTCGATTTTCTTTGTACTTTTTTTTTTACCTCTAGATTTTCTTCTGTAATTTCTTTTTTTAGCCGTCGTAGTTTTTTTTTTCCTCCTTTTTGTATGGGTGCTAAGTGAACTGTAGATTGCATTGCAAAGACTAGAATTTACTCTTCACTAGAGGCATTGAAAAGATTGAAATATTTCTACTGCATTTGCTATCCATGTGCGAAATTATATACTCAATGCACGCTACTACGGTCCCCCCCCCCCCCCGCCAAAAAAAAAATCACGCTAGGATGCTTGTAACGTGGGAAAGTGCGACCGCTAGAGGTGATCGGTTTTTTTTATCCTGTCCAATCTCACCCAAGAACTGAGAACTACACTGCAGGGATCGGTTTCCATTTTTTTGGAACTGTGGATCAAATCGGAGATGCTTGGAACCGGTCGAAATTGATTTTTGAGAAGCCTAGCTCCTCTTATCAGCATGGATTGCAAGACTTCGTTGCCGTGTGGATTGCAGGACTTCATTTCGAAAATTGATTTCTGCTTATGCGTGGATTGCCGGACTTCACTGTTACATGCGAGGTCAAATTTTAAGAAGCCTCGCTCATTTTATGGGCATACCTCCGCATGCAGGTCTAATAGTCAATTGGAATTGATTTTTTGTTTCCCCCTTGCTTCTGTCATAATGTTGGCGATGGCTCTTTGTGAAAATTGTGTTATTGTTTCTCTAAACTCCAGCAGATATCTATTTGGTTACGCAACTTCATTTTTTCACTTCTAAAGCATTTTTTTGCTCTAGAAGTAATTTTAAAGCCACTTAAAGAAGTAAAAAAAATTACTTATCTCCAAAAATTATATAAAAAAAAAAAGAAATCAACTTCAGCTCAGAAGTAAAAGTATAAAAATGATCTTTTGGGCAGAATTTGATTTCCGAAGAAGAAGTGTTGCCATACACACCCTAAATTGATCATTCCTCTAGTACAACACAGATCACACCAACAAATGCTTAAGATTTGTAATTCCTCTAGGAAAGGGAAAGAAAAAAGATGCACGAGAGATTGACAGTCTCGTAAAAATACTAATTAGGTTTATATTTTTTTAAAAAAAGAAAATTCGGTCCAATTGTGCAGCTCGAGAAGTCCAATTCTCCCTTGGAACCGGAAATAGGATTGCCCAGTCACCGGTCCTATTTTTAGGAATTAGGGACCGGACCAACGCCTCCGAGAAGAAAACCAAACTAGCTGGTCTGGTCTAGTCCGATCCAGGTGGTTCTCAATCCGATCAATCCATCTTGCTCACCCCTAGCAATTGCAGAGTTAGTTCTAAACCCACATGTCACTCATCTAACTGTAAATGTGTAAGAAAACTTTTATACCGACAACTAATCGCATGACAATCCGGGATACAATGTAGGAGCAGAGTTCATGTGGCAACGTGATTTTTCGAAACTATGCCAATCTCGCTAGCTTGAATCATCATTTGTGCGATTTTTAGTTTGAAATAACAAATAGAAAAAGTAAATAAAGACTGTTGATTTCACTCTCAACGGGATTTGGTTTTCTTCACCACGGTGGATACACAGCGACCGATAGGAATAAAGCGAAAAAGATCAGGTCGGCACAACGTGCTTTTCGAGTTGCTGCGGTCCAGCGCGCGAACCCTTTTTTCTTTTGGGCCGAAAATGGAGTGGACTTTGGGCCCACCGATGTCGGAGCAAAAGTGCGGGCCCAGTTTAGGGCTGAGGAGTGCGGATCTGACACGGCTCTAACTCGTCTTTACGTGCGCGGTTCCGTGTTCGGTGTCCACGTCACCAAGAGGACAAATCAGGTTGTTTATGTTGACCTGTACGTTAAAAATTGCTGACATTATGTACCAGAACGAATAAACAAAATGACAAGTAGTAATCGTAAAATGGCAAGTTGCCACGTCTCTCTCGGCTCAATCCATCGTCGTCGTCATCATCATCATCATCATCATCATGGTGGTCTTCTTCTTCTTCTTAGCATGCTCAAATGGATGGGCCGAGTCCTGGGTCGTGCCAAAACTAACGGATAATTCAGGACTAATTAGAGATTGATTTAACGAATCGGTATTGATTTATCGATATACTAAGTGATGTGACAGAAATTTATAAAATCTTGAGTGTGGCTCCAATGTTTGAAAGATAAGTTAGAGCCTACGAATCCCAGGGCTCAAGTCTGCAGAAGCAGTCGAAATTACCAAGCTGGAGTACGATAGAGGCAGAGAGAATTTCCGTTGGAACGGTGAAATGCGTAGAGATCGGAAAGAACACCAACGGCGAAAGCACTCTGTTGGACCGACACTAACACTGAGAGGTGAAAGCTAGGAGAGCGAATGAAATTGGATATCCCAGTAGTCCAAGCCATAAACGATGGATACTAGGCGCTTTGCATATCGACCCGTGCAATGCCGTAGCTAGAATGAAACTCAAAGGAATTGATAGGGGCCCGCACAAGCGGTGGAGCATGTTTAATTCGATGTAAAGCGAAGAACCTTACCAAGGCTTGATATGCCGCGAATCTTTCTTAAAAGAGAGACGTGCCTTCGGGGACGTGGACACGAGCAGTTCCACTTGCTCAATCCAGAAAGTGCATTGTTGGAACTGAGTTAGAATGCCAAGCAACTCTAGATTCAAGCAGTCGAACACGAGAGAAATATCATTTATACAAATATTGATAAGATTATTTTATTGGGCAATAGAGATACTTCAAGCATTCCATTAGTTATGTATCAACGTTCCAACAAAAATACTTATTCGAAACGTCTCGTGATCTTCAAGAGTGAGAGCAATAGCTTGTTTCCAATACACCGCGGCTTGATCGAACCAAGCCTCCGCAATTTTAAAATCTCCCTGTCAAATGGCCTAATCTTTTTAGTTGTTAGAATACGTTGGGTCAATTCCTATTGAAAATATTAAAATAAATTTTGGAAGAAAGTCAAAAAAAGAAGAAGCCTCAATTTTTGACTATTAATGGACAACTTAGGTGTGCTTAAGCCTCAATTTTTGACTATTGATTGTCAAAAATGGACAACTTAGGTGTGCTTGAATTTGATAAAATTAAGTGTAGTCAAATAAAGACATTTAAGTTTGACAAAAATTAGGTATAGAATTGGCTATAAATATGTGTGGTTTTTCTTGTAAGTTTCATATCAAGGAGGAGAAGAAATAGAGAGAGAGAGAGAGAGAGTTCTTGTAAGAACAAGCTTAGAGCAAAGCTTGATTTTATTTGTGTAAAATCTTGGCAAAGGTATTTTGTAGTATTGCTCTCTCATTTGCATTTTTGTTATTCTCTCCAAATTAAATCCTCCAAGCTTCCGCAAAAATTCCTCCTTCCTTTTTTTATTTGGTTCCTACATTTGGTATCAGAGCCAAGTTATGGCGTCCACAAGTTCCGTTCAATTTCAACTTCCAAAGTTGAACGGAAAGAATTTCAACAACTGGTCCGTCCAGATGAAGGTTTTGTTCAAATCGCAAGATTTGTGGAACCTGGTGGAGAATGGCTACATCGAAGTAGCTAATAACGAAGAATTCAATGCCATGAGAAAGGAGGAGAAGGATTCATTGGTGGAATCCCGGAAAAAGATCAGAAAGCATTATATGCGATCTTTCAAGCCGTGGAGGAGACGATATTTGAAAAAATATCGAATGCCGAGACCGCCAAAGCAGCGTGGGATATTTTGCAAAAATCCTACAAGGGCGACGATCGTGTTCGAAGAGTTCGGCTTCAAACACTTCGAGGTGATTTTGAGTCTTTACGCATGAATGATTCTGAATCTATCTCTTTGTATTTTGATCGTGTACAAAACATCGTTAACCAATTGAGGGTTAATGGTGAAACACTCCAAGATGTACGAGTCGTAGAAAAAATCTTGAGGTCTTTGACTGAAAGATTTGACTACGTTGTTGCGGCAATCGAAGAAGGCCAAGATATATCAACTATGACGTTGAAGCGGTTGATGGGTTCATTATGCTCGCATGAGCAAAGAATTAATCAGAAGTCCATCAGTTCATATCCCGAGCAAGCTTTGCAAAGTCGTATCGCTCCATCAAATCGAGGAAGCTATCAAGGAGGTCGAGGTCGCGGAGGAGGCCAAGGAAGAGGTGGAAATTCCAATTTCACCGGGAAATTTAAAACACGTGACAAATCAAAAGTCAAGTGTTTTAAGTGCAACAAGTTCGGACATTACAAATCCGAATGCCATGCAAAGGCGACGTACGAGCAGGCGGAGCACGCACATACCACTGATGCTGAAGAATACATGGTGCTAGCATGTAAGAAAGATGACTCAAGCACTGTAGATACCAACATATGGTATCTAGATACTGGTTGCAGCAATCATATGACTGGCCGGAAGGAATTATTCTCGCAATTGGATGAGACGAGTCGTGGTGAAGTCAACTTCGGGAATAAATCAAAAATTCCCGTGATGGGCAAAGGTAACATTAATATCAAGTCAAAAGATGGTACTAATGTTGCTATTGCAGATGTTTACTTTGTGCCAGGACTTTTTTGGAATTTGCTAAGTGTTGGGCAACTTTCTGAAAAAGAGCACAAAGTTCATATTGAAAATAGAATTTGCACCATCAGAGGTGTCAATAATAAGTTGATCACAATGGTGCAAATGACGAAGAACCGGATGTTTCCCATGACTCTTCAGACAAAGAATCTCTTGAGTTTTCAAGCAATGATGAAAGACAACAATTGGTTGTGGCATCTTCGGTTCGGTCATCTAAATTCATGGACTAAATCTACTAGTTAAGAAAAGGATGGTGATTGGCATGCCTTTAATTGACTGTCCAGATCGTCCATGCGAAGAACGTCTCGTTAGAAAATAACATCGAGAATCATTTTCAGTTGGGAAAGCCAGAAGAGCAAAGCAACATTTGGAGCTGGTACATATAGATATATGTGGCCTTGTTGAGGTTAAATCATTTTGATCAAAAAAGGTACATACTAATTTTTGTAGATAATTTTACCAGAAAAACTTGGGTATATTTCTTGAGAGAAAAATCTGAAGCATTTAGCAAGTTCAAAGAATTTAAAGTCTATGTTGAAAAATATAAAGACATTGAGATCAAATAGAGGGGAGAATTTACCTCAAATGAATTTGACAAATGCTGTAAAATTCATAGAGTAAAACGTCAGTTAACTGCTAGCTATACACCTCAGCAAAATGGTATCGCAAAAAGAAAGAACAAAAAAAATTTTGAAATGGAAAGAAGTATGCTAAAAGCCAAAAATTTGCCTAAGAATTTTTGGGCAGAAGCGGTTGCTTGTGCTGTATTTGTACTAAACAGGTGTCCAACAAGGAGTGTTCTTGGAAGAACCCCAGAAGAGGCTTGGAGCGGCAACAAGCCAGATGTTTCGTTTCTACGAGTATTTGGGTGCATGGCATATCCCCATATACCAGATGAACGAAGAAAGAAGTTGGATGACAAAAGCGAGAAGTGCATCTTCATTGGCTATAGTGACACAACTAAAGGTTATAAGCTGTATAACCCAGTCACTGAAAAGGTAATTATCAGCAGGGATGTCCAGTTTTTTGAAGATGAAGCTTGGGACTGGAACCAAAAGGGTGACCAGAAAAGCATCACCATCGAAGATGAACCATTGGAGAAAGAAATAGAAGAGCCTCCATCATCTTCAACTAGTGGTACATCTTCACCAACAGCAGCTTCAGAACCACCACTACGTCGTTCACAACGACTGAGGGAGACGCCAGCAAAATTCAGGGATTACGTGGTCACAGGAGGCGATGGCAGTGATAATAACGGAATCACTGATGAAACATTGGTAAACTTTTGTTTGTTTGCTGAATGTGATCCTGTAACCTATGATGAAGCAGCTGCAGATGAAAGGTGGATTCATGCAATGGATGAAGAGATTCACTCCATTGAGAAGAATGACACATGGGTGCTAACTTCTTTACCACCTGGTAAGAAACCCATTGGTGTCAAGTGGGTGTACAAGACGAAGTACAAACTCAACGGTCAGGTGGACCGTTACAAGGCCAGACTAGTTGTAAAGGGCTACAAGCAAAAGCCAGGTATTGATTATTTTGAAGTTTTTGCACCAGTGGCTCGGATGGATACCATCCGGATGATCTTAGCACTTGCAGCTCAAAATCATTGGAAGATCCATCAAATGGATGTGAAATCAGCATTCCTCAATGGTGTTCTTGAAGAGGAAGTCTACGTGGAGCAACCACAGGGTTATGAGAAAGGGCATGAAAATCAAGTTTACAAACTGAAGAAGGCTTTGTATGGGCTAAAACAGGCACCTCGTGCTTGGTACACGCGTATCGACACATACCTGTTAGAGCATGATTTTCAAAAGTGCCCGTATGAGCATACATTGTATATCAAGTCAAATACTAACGGTGACATAATAATTATGTGCCTTTATGTTGATGACTTGGTATTTATAGGCAGCTGTGAAAAAATGTTTTCAAAATTCAGGGAGGCTATGACTAGCTAGTTTGAGATGACTGATTTAGGATTGATGTCCTATTTTCTTGGGCTTGAAGTGAAGCAGACAGATAATAGCATATTTATTTCACAACAGAAATATGCTAATGATATTCTGAAGGGATTAAAAATGGAATCGCTCAAACCAATTCGAACTCCCATAATTGAACGTTTGGAGCTGAAGAAAGAAGGAACCGGTAAGTTGGTAAATCCCACTTATTTCAAAAGCATTGTTGGTAGTTTGAGATATTTGGCTTATACAAGACCAGATATTACCTATGGAGTGGGAATTATTAGCAGGTTCATGGAAAAACCATATCAATCACATTTGCAGGCGGCAAAAAGAATTTTGCGGTATGTCAGTAGAACTCGTGATCATAGAATTTTATATTCTTATACTGACAACTTTGATCTGTTGGGGTATACAGATAGTGATTGGTCAGGTGATACTGAGACTCGAAAGAGTACTTCATGGTATGCTTTCTTTCTTGGATCAGGAGTAATTTCTTGGTCTTCGAAAAAACAGCAGGTTGTTGCACTCTCGACAGCTGAAGCAGAATACATGGCATTAGCTTCAGGGGCCTGTCAGGCAATATGGCTTCGATGGATGCTGCGTGAATTGATGCATGAACAAGCAAGTCCTACTAAATTGATGTGTGACAATAAGTCGGCTATTGCATTAGCCAAGAATCCTGTATTTCATGGCAGGAGCAAGCACATCGACATCAAGTATCACTATATTCGTGAGCAAGTCAAAGATGGTGAAATTGAACTTAATTTCTGCAGATCAGAAGACCAGATTGCAGATATCCTGACAAAACCATTGAAGGCTGATTTGTTCGAAAGATTGAAGACGATGCTTGGCGTTATGAACTTCCAAAATCAATTTTAAGGGAGGCTATTGAAAATATTAAAATAAATTTTGGAAGAAAGTCAAAAAAAGAAGAAGCCTCAATTTTTGACTATTAATGGACAACTTAGGTGTGCTTAAGCCTCAATTTTTGACTATTGATTGTCAAAAATGGACAACTTAGGTGTGCTTGAATTTGATAAAATTAAGTGTAGTTAAATAAAGACATTTAAGTTTGACAAAAATTAGGTATAGAATTGGCTATAAATATGTGTGGTTTTTCTTGTAAGTTTCATATCAAGGAGGAGAAGAAATAGAGAAAGAGAGTTCTTGTAAGAACAAGCTTAGAGCAAAGCTTGATTTTATTTGTGTAAAACCTTGGCAAAAGTATTTTGTAGTATTGCTCTCTCATTTGCATTTTTGTTATTCTCTCCAAATTAAATCCTCCAAGCTTCCGCAAAAATTCCTCCTTCCTTTTTTTATTTGGTTCCTACAATTCCTTCCATAAGAACCGTACTAACAGTTTTCTACCTCATTCGGCTCATCGTTCAATTTTTGATGGTATCTCATTTTTCTCCTCAGGTTAACAAAAAGCAAAAGAGACTAATTCCATGAGTTTCAAACCTTAATTTTTACTTCAAGAACCTGATTTTGGTATATTTTTCATGGATGAACGGTGAGAAACGATAGCATCATCAAATCATCTTGGCCGTGACCACATAAATTCCCTAGCTGCGACATCAGATGTAAGCTGTAACTACCCGGTCAATTTGAGTGAGCTTGCCACCGCCGTCGCACTAGGGTTAGCAGAACAAGGATGGCACTTCAACATGAAATGGACAACGAGATTCTCGAGATTTCGAAGCAATGCATTGTTCTTTCGAGAAATGTTGGATATGCTGCAAAAAAAAAAAACAAGTTAACTAAACCCACGTCCCCTCGTTACAAGTCAGCAAAGGTCAGATTGTAATTGAACAATGAGCAAACTATGTTACGTGCAAACGTTTAATTAGTTAATCGACAACCGTTTTGGTCACCTTCACCTTGGGTCGTACCATGCGGGAAGAGTCAAATTCCAACCTAGAAAAGACGTACACTTTCACAAATGAAATGACAGAATCCGCTTAGAGCTTCCATGACTTGCATGTCTAAAACTTGTGAGCCCCTTCTTGTTAAATCGAAGCAGATGGCCGTTTTTCCCTCATGCCCATACGAGGTTATTCATGTTCCCCCGATCGACCAAGAAAGCACGAAGTCTGACGAGGCCGCCCCGACAAAGCCACGTGGGTGCGAGATGACTTTTATAATTTAAACTCATTTTGTGTCTTTATTATGATTGTGCGCCCGATCCTAATGATTCTCAGCTAAAACATTTAAGGAAGCTGCTTCAATTTGCTTCCATTATTATCGGATTGCTTGTGTATACGAGGCAAAGAGTCGACAGATTCATTATTACAAAACAGAGTTTGCGGATGCATAGTTTTTGCCTGATCTTATGTAAAACCAATCTGCAATATCGTGATACTGAGATCATTGCGATTGCATAAACAGAGGGACCACTGAGACGGACCCCTTTATGCTTCTTCTGAACCATATATACAAGTTTCCTAACCCATTCAGGCACTGAAACCAAGATTTGAAGGACGCAACAGACCTCCATGGCCGCCACATGCACTTGCACAAGCTTCCTCCATCGATTCTCGTGTCACTCGGCTGTTGCAGATGTTGGCGAACGCCCTCATGTGCTTCATCCCGTACTGCGTCAGCGACCCGCAATGCGTCTCGAAGACTCGAACCTACGACAATCCAAAGTTTTAAGGCATCACTTTGAAGTCGTCACCGGCCCGCAAGAGAAGACAGGGAAGAGGAAGAGACCAGTACGAGATTTAGAGTTACCATAGATTTGAGGCATTTCCAGTCATCGACCAGAGGCAGACCGGGCTCTCTCATGGCGGTGAGGACCGACGAGCCCTTCTCAGGTCCATAAAGAAGTGCACCGATCACTTTGATGCTTCCCTCGAGATGAATTCTGTGCGTCATAGTGCTTAATATCTGCCCTAGGATCTCCTTCCTCTTCTCTGAATTGTCTTCTGTTCTCTTGTACTGCAGAGCATAATGCCCAGTTAAGGCTGGAAGTAGAGAAGCTGCAACAGGCTTATTCAATCTATAGTATATATCATTCCAATGTGAAATCCAATGCTTAATTGTACATCTGAAAGTTTCTCTTGTGCTGGTGCACTTAAATTAGTAGCGCCAAATTTTCATTGGCACAACATCCTGATTCTGAGTGTAGAACTTCAGTACCTTTGTACGGTCCATTGCCTTGAGGAGACTACAGAAGATGAGGAAGAAAAGACCCATCTTCTAGTTACAGAATATCCTAAAAAAATGGATGCACGCTAAGGTATTAATCAGAGTAAAGATGTAGCTTAAGCTCACCATCTGCCAGAGGAAGTGAAGATCCGCGTCTCTTTGATTAATGACGCCCATGTCTTCGAGAGGGACTCTGTTTGGAGGGAAGTTCACCGTTGCAGGATCGAAACCTTGGTACAAGTAAAGCCTCTCGTCCTTAATGCTGTGGTTCCCATACTCCATCACATGTGAACCGGCATTATACGTGTTGAAATTGGATGTCCGCAGCTTTACCTGCGCGATCACAAACATTGATCTGTCAGTGACCAACCTCAGTCACAGGGTTTTAAGCAAACTGAATGCTCAGAGCATCAATTTTACCGCTTTATATTGTTGCTTGAGTGTTTCTTCCTTGAGATTGTGAGTCTCACTGTAGAAGGTCGCATAGAGTTAGATCATCAATTAACAGCAGGACAACATACGATTCTGTAACTGGAAAATCACTTCTATCGGTGAACATACAGAGTCGAAAAGTCCAAATGTACAAGGCTTTATATAGAACAATTAGAGTTTTCATACACTTAATGTCCTCCTCTAATCGGCGTGGCAGTTATTCTAGGAAAAGACCACACTCCAGAAAACCAGACTTACTAACCTGTCTTCCATCCATGCTACACTATACAAGTCACCTAAGCAAGTGACGTACTCGGGAGGTGGTGAAGGTTCCATCCCGGGACAGTAAGTTCCAAAGCTGCTCTCCTGTGCATTCGACGCTGTCGTCACATAGATATCTAGGTCCTTCGGCATTATCCCTTCAAAGACGCTCCCACTCTCGCATGCTTCCACGTATATAACCTGTGTACAGGCCCAGGATATTGCGCCTCATCGGGTGACTGAAAGCGAAAAATGATGGGCAAGCGAAAAAGCTGATTTCAAGAACGAACTCAATACCATCTCTTTGTAGCCCTTGGCTGCATGTTTTTTCTTTAATACGTTGATGAAGTCCATGGCATAGAGGAATGGCATGTTCGGCATCCCTGTGTCGATTAGCAATTAGTGATGTCCAAGAGCCCCCAATTTCGGCACAAATTGAAGATCTTCTTCATGAGAAATCTCTTCGAACAATCGCCACCACGATAAAAAATAACATGCAGCCTTTCTAGGACAAAACCATCATGCATTTTCTGTCCAATTCAGATACAAACTACAGAGCTGGTTAGACAAGTATCTCTTGTGATTTGTCAAAATGCATCGAATGGGATTAAACTCCAAAACACAAAGTGATCAATGTCTTGTCTCTTTTCACAGTATAAGTTCCACCACGCGTCATTGTTGAGTTTGGCAACTTCTATCGGTCGAAACTTCTGTCACAGCCAAGTTGAACTTCGTTCAGCTTGGAAGTTACCCAGGGCAAACTAGCAAAGAAATTGCAGGAGATTTAACACAGAAGAACAAGTACTAAGGCTCACCCAGAACACCGGGTCCTCCATGATCTGAGTAATAGAGGAAGATTCTGTCGTCCGGTTTGCTACTAACCACCTTCCCGCTCCCACCCTTCACAGCGCTCTTGTCCCCGAGAAGCACCGCATACAAATTCGCTGCGGTAACGTTTTGGCCAGTGTAGTCCTGCCATGATCACCATTGATATCAGCAAACTATTAAATCTGCTTCACTTCCATTACTTCTCCACTTCCTAGTTTGTTCCATGATCCATAAGTGAACCAAGAAAAACGATTCAACATAACTTTCCTTGGAGTCCTTTTCAATGTCTCTGTTTCAAGAATGAGGTCTATCAACTAGGTTCTGCTAAATAATTAACTTCAGTACATACCAACAAAGACGATGGATTGGATCTAAATGATGATCCCCTTATCACCATCCATCACAATCAGAATGACCCAAATATCTTCCAAACCACCCAATCATCCAACAACAAAGTGGCCAGGAAAAATTTCTTTTTACTCAACCAAAAGACAATCAGTAAACTTTTAAGACTTTACAAAAGGCAGACGACAACCACAACGGAGTGGAATATTCTTCAAGCAAGTGCAAGGCACAGGAAAAAAAATAAACACAAAAGAGAAAATTCAAACCTTAGGAACGCCAGCATAGACATCATCGCCATTGGGATGGTTGATGATGACCCCAGGCCTAGGGTTCAACTGATGCGCGGCAATGTCGTCGTACATGAACACAACTATGTTCTCTTCCCTGAGCCCTCCTTTCTTCAGTATTTGATACGCATGGCACACATCCGCCTGCATGTACATGTGCCCAAACGCATGCACTTTTGCATCTTCACTGATCATTCTTGAGCATACTAAACTATAGCTTGTCGAAACAAGGAAGATAAAAGCTGTTTTAAGTATGTTAATGAGGTGAGACTATCCACCATTTGAAAGCTACACAATACGGCCTCATGTCTCTTCCCGATAGCTTGAACTTAAGCTCAACCCCAATTGATGAGTCCTCGAGAAGAAAACGCCAGGGTTTTAAGAGATACAGAAAACTTTTCCATGTGAAAGATGAAAACAGGGAGCCAGAGATGGATAGAGTTAAGAAAAGACACAGCAAAACATTACCTGATGCCTATAATTTCCATAACCGTACGAACCGGCCACGAGAATGGCCCATCTTGTCCCGACCCCCTGGCCTTCATCACCCACGGCTACCTCTCTCTCGGATGGCATGCGAATCTCCGGCTCGGCAAACCCGAACGTCCAGTCGGGTCGGCTCGCTCCCCGAGCTTCCAAGCAAGCTGCGAGCATGAGCAGCCAGGCCGAGCTGATAAAGAAAGCATGTCGCCGACCCATGATCACAGAGGGACAAGAATCCGCTTCAAGCGAACTAAACAAAGTAAACGGAGACGGCGGCGAGAAGGCGCAGAGAGAGAGAGAGAGAGAGATTATGTAAGGAGAAGGGGTGGTGGGGGGAGGTGACACAGCAGAGAGAGGGAGAGAAGGTGGTGAGACCGAGACAGAAGCGTGAGTCAGAGCCCTTGTCGTTTGTTCACGACAAAGCAGGGGGTTGCATGCAGAAGAAGAGAGCGACACGCGTGAAGGAGGTCTGAAAATGGAGGGTCCTTCGAAGCTCCTCCGTGCACCAGGTGTGCGAGCTTACGGAGTGGCGAGGCGCGGAGGCGGTCTTTGGCTTTCTCTGTGTGAAGACTCTTTGCTGAAAGTCCTGATAAAATAGGAAAAGACATGTTGTCTTTTGTTCTTTAATTGCAGCTCTGCCCAACAAACTCCAATTTTTTTTCCTTTGGGACGGAAAATGAACTCTCTTGAACGGAGGCGATGAAATGGACCTTATAATAACTTAAGTATGGTGTGTGAAATCTGGAGCTTTTCCAAGCGGAGGTTTGATTTTTCTTGACGGACGGTGGACTTGCAACTTAGGGTCGTTCCGTTCGCCAAAAACAGAACGTGACGACGAAGATTGAATGGACATACCGTGACGATGGATCGAGAGAGAGGAAATGTCTAGTCCTGTTAATTAGCTTGTGGTTGACGTCTGGTTGTTGAGCGCTTGGGTATTTTCGGGCTGCAAAGGCACCGTAATCGATCACTTCCCTTTCTAGTCAATTTTACCTGGCGGATTTCGGGTCGATAGTTATCTATGAAGATCATTAAATGATTTTCTTGTTGGTGCTTGATTAGGACCCTACATTTATCTAGGATTATATTATCTTTCCACTAGGTTGAATGGAGGGACCTACCGACCCCAGCACCGTTCTTGAGCGGTCCTTATTTGATCCGGGTTTAGAACTAATAAGATTCTCTGATCTCTTTGTCATGCCGGGCCGAGCCATGACAAATCTGAGGCTGTTGGAATAGAATTAGATATAAAACTCGCTAAATCTTTCGTCGTTCCAGGCCAAGCCATGACAAAGCCGGGGCTGTTGGGGTGTAAACCGCGAATTAGGTAGGCATTCCGATTATAACTGTCGAGTGAAGTTGATTGTCTAGGGAGTATCGTGAGCTATTTACCATTAGTCATCAACCTTGTTTTCCACGTCCAATATTCCTGGTACTTGCTATGCGGCCATATCGAAAAGCAGCACTCATAATTCTTGAGATTCGATTAGCCTCCCCATCCGCTTGACAAAAGCATGTGAGTAGTCTCCATGCTCTGAGTATGAAATTCTAGGCGTGTCCCGATTCCTCGATCACGTCACGGCAGGCATCATTTACAGTAAAGCCCAGAAGACCGATCTCGTTTCGCTTTCGAAAGCAGAAACATCCGGGACACGCTTAACTGAAGGTATTTGCTTTCACAAGCCTTTCTCTTGGGGGCGAACTTTTTCTTGACACTGATACTTTCCGATCCCTGACATCAACACAGCTAAGCAGATATGCGAATGTTTCGACTCGGAAGGAGGCCGCTGTCGTCAATGTCGATTGACAAACCTTCCACCTACTCTTGGCTTTCTCCTCCTTCCAATGTCCAGCAGATCTCTTACGATGATAGCTATATCGCGACGAAATAATTCAAACGCAACACTGCACCAAACTAGATTGACTAGCATTTTTCCTTGTTCCATATATCTCACTTCGTCTAAGCATCCATGAAAAGACTAGACACGTTCATCACAAGAGTGAAAAGGCACGTCTCCTTGATTGGCCTTGCCTTACAGGGGAACCGGTAAGGAGTCCATTCTGTATCGACTCATTAGAACCCTTTTCAACTTCTGACAAGGAAACCAACAAACACCGATCCTACCCACAGAGGCTACACCAGTAACACCGCCTTTTTCTTCACTTCAGAACAATTGTTGCATTACTGAGATTCAAATTTCAGGCATATCTATACCGCTGAGAAATCTGACAGAACACCAAAATTGCGGCAGTGGAACCAAAAAAGAACCCACGATTTATACCGTGAAGAAAGCATTTCAAAAATTGCAACTAAAATATGTTTCCAACAGTTAAGACCACTCGATTTCACAGCAGGGAATTACAGATAATAACTCAAGACCTTCTCATGCAAATTACAGTACTCATCTGATCTGGACAATTCCGGCGCTGACCAGCTTCTGGATCTTGTTCATCACCATTGGGTTCTTCGTGTGCTCTTGTGCAGCCTTCGGGTTCTCCTGGAAGTCGATCAACACCTGCCAAGCACACGTGGATGTTAGCCAACCCAATAAAATCCTGCTGATTGCTTAGTATCATGAGATCAGTTTCCTAACCTGTCTCATTACAGGATCTGTGAGGATGTTCTGAATCTCTGGATCCTGCATTGCCTTGGCCTACAGAGAAGAGAGAGATGTAAGAACAGGATCCTCTCTAAACAACTGAATCAGTAAAAGCTAAAACTTGGACAAGATGCAGCACCTGTCTCTCCTTCAACTCATCTGGAGTCAAATCACCACGACTTGCCTTGTTAATTTGTTCTACGCATCTGTAACAAGTATTAAGAAATCAAATATGTAAGGCAACAATCAATATCACAAAAGCCAACAGTAAAAGCGGACATCCATCATCAATGCCCATACCTTCGTACACCATCGAGCAATTCCTGGTTGCTTGGATCGTGCTTCAACCCCGCCTGGTATGTTTCCAAAGCTTTATCATATTCTTTCATGAAGAACTGAATGGCACCTTTTCGTGTGTAACCCTTGGAGAAAGTTGGATCAAGCTCAATGCATTTCTCAGCATCCTTCAGACCCTCAGGCAAGGCCCCAAGTTTCGTGTAGCATGCTGCTCTATTACTATATGCCTGAAACAGAAAAAACAAGCATCAGCAGTGCTCCAACTGAGATACAAATAGCAATAAACCCAAATATACTTACCCTTGCATCTTTAGGGTTCCTTCTCAATGATTCCGAGTAATGCTTCACGGCCTCAGGATATTTCTGCTCTTTGAAATATTCGTTTCCTGTCCACACATGTAGGCAGTGCTTCAGCACCAATCAAGTAAATAAAATAACAGAGAGGCTACAAATGAACATCAGACATGCATATAGAAAAATCAAAACACAGAACCTTTCTCACGCTCTTCATCAGCCAATTTAGGATCAAAGTATTCCTGCTGTTCCAGATCCTTCTTTGCTTTCTCAGCCTCGTTTAGTTTCTTCAGTGTGTCTGGGTTGCGATGCTCTGTAAGAGCCTTTTGGAAGGTCTCAATAGCAGGTTCATAGTCCTTAGAGCATTTCGCCATCTTTACAAGTGCAGTTCCCTTCCTTGTCAAGGCTCTAGCTACCATCTTGTAGTCTGATCTAAGTTCTCTTCCCCTTTCAACAGCCTTATCACAATCTTTGATGCAATCCTCATACTGGAAACAGTGTCAAAATATGAGAAAGGAGAAGCCAGATAAAAATATCTAGTGGCAAAAATACAACAACTGAAAAAGGGACACATACAACTGAAGGGCAAAATGAATAGTTCAATGTCAAAAGTTATTGTAGGGCCACGTGCTTCTTAGGATCAATTCAATTGCTCAGAATCTCTGATTAAAGAAGGGTATCAGAAACTAAGCAGGAATTGCAACACAATCATAAAATCAAAAACATTCATCAATAAGCCATGCAAGTTACAACACTGGGCTGCTCCACAAATATTGATGGACGCATGACCAACAGCAAATGCTTCTTTTTCCTTCAGTAAAAAGAACGACATTAGGAATTGCTCTTGCCTTCAGATTCTTGTTATCTCAGTGCAAAAATTTCAACACCAAGATTGAGACAGTTATCAAGAACTCCTCTAGAAATGTCATCACTCAGAATGGACATCTACTTTCCTATATTAACCACACCAGAACCCCAATGCTGCCACGCTTGCTGGTATAAAGAAAAAGGCTAGGACAAAAGAAAGCTCATACCACTCACAGTAAGGTACAGGACTAGAACCTCAAACAGCATTTGCCATTCTTCAGTATGCTCCTAAACACAAATGAACATGCCCAAACACAGTGCTGGATATGCATAGAAATTAAGGCTCAGCCTCAATGCCATGCAGCCAGGATTATCAGGTTTCGCATCAGTGGGCCATCATTGGTGTTTCTTAAGAATAAGAAAAGTGCCATCCATTTGTCTTCCAATAAACAAAACCACGAAGGCTGGACACAGTTTAAACACATTGCAACACTGCTCAGATACAGAACAGGATACTGACACCAACTCTACTTGATTTCCACGCATGACCATCAACCGAAACCATTTAAAAGAGGCCATGTAGACACTTAAAAAAGCTGATTAAAAAGCACCATAGCAAAGCCATAGCAAAGCATTTAGTAATTCATGGTTCATTGTTCCAATTTCCAACTTCCATCAGGCAAGCCAACATCTTCTGTAACTATTTCCGTTCCACCACGCATTGAGTCCTCCTTACTACTTACACAGTTATTTGTTCCACTCAAGTATTGCCAACAGGAACAAAATTAAATTTTCCTCCTGGAAATGGCAATGTCCTTTCCAGAGTAATAGTACCGTCAGATAAAGGAGATAACCCGTCTACCCATTAGTCCACACCATAGATCCATACTACCTATGGCTCTAAACCAATCAATTAAGCAGGGGCCAAGGCCGGAACAAAATCATGAGCAACGTTTGTACTTCAAATTAAATTTGTTTGAGGACTACGGCCATCAAGATATCTTCTACTCATTCGCGAGCACATTCTCGAACTATACCATTGCCTGGGTGCGCAGCCGGCGAAACTTTTGCCTTAATAAGAATCAACAAACAAGCACTCAACCAAATACGTGCTCACATCAGAAAAAGCACCAGAGAGAATAAACATAAACTATATAATCACCATATAGGACGAAGTGCTTACCCTTCCCATCTCCAAATACACAGCAGCTCTGTTCGTGAGAAAAGAAATATCCCCATCATCAAGCTCGATAGCCTTCGTGTAGTGCTGAATTGCAGTCTCGAAATCCTTCTTCTTATAAGCTGCATTACCGGCCTCCTTCTCCTTCTGAGCCTGAGCCTTCCTCTCCTTCACTTCTCGCTCCTCCTCACTTATCTCCATCGGCTCTGGCTCTGGCTCTGGCACCGGCTCCGGTTCCTTGGCTGGCTTATTCCCTGGCGATGAATCAGCCTCCTCCGCAGCCTCAAAGCCCGGATCCTGACCCGGAGCGTGCAATTTAACGTTCAATAGTACTCCAAGCGCCTGCATCACCCTCTGATCCTTCAAGTACAGATTCAGACTGCCAGGATTCTTCTGCAAATCCTGCATCATCCTCACAAAGTCCGGTTGCTGCAGGTAACCTCTGGTCGTCGGATCGGCCGTCAGCTTTGCCCACATCTCCTGCCCCTGGAACACATCCCCGAACGGATTGTTCGGCGGCGGAGCAGCACGGCTCCTAGACGACCCCGCGGCGGCCTGCGCGTCGGCCAAGCCGGACTTGAGAGCCTCGTTGCTAGGATCGATCTCGAGCCCCCTCTTGTAGGCGGAGATGGCGTCGTCATACCGGCCCAACCCCTGGTAAGCCGCGCCGAGGCGGCTGTAGCCCTTGGACCAGTCCGGCTTAAGCTCGACGGTCTTCTCGGCGTCGGCGAGGGCGTCGGAGTAGTTGTGGAGGGAGGCGTGGGCAGCGGATCGGTTGGAGTAGAGGACGTGGTTGGTGGAGGCGAGGGCGATGGCGTCGGAGAAGTGGCGGATGGCGGAGCGGTAGTCCCCGGAGGAGAAGGCGGCGTTGCCCTTGGCTTTGGCTTCGTCGGCCATGGGGGACTGGGATTCGTGAGACGACGATCCGCGAGGTACAGAGAGAAGGATTCGAGATCGGAGGGAGTGTGATTTATGGAGGAGAGTGAGTGGAAAGACGTGTTAGGGTTTATAATGATTGAACAATGTGGGAAAAGGAGGAGACGAGAGAGTTCTGGCGAGGAGTGTGGTTCTGGAATGTTCTCCGTTCATCCTGCGCTTGCATAGACTCGTGCGAAACGGCGTAGTGACGCTGGAATTACCGCCCGTTTGGCCACCAGATTTCCCTTGTCCTGGTTCTGTTTGGCTGCGAGTCAACCGAGTTCTGTTTCCAGAGAAATTAAAAACGACAGCGTGGTATTATTCCCGAATTTTCTAACGTTCGAAAAATAATCGAATCAATAAAAATATTTTTCTCTCATAAAAAAATATCTTCAAAACTAAAAAAATTATTTCCTTTTTAAAAAGTTGGAATTATTTAACTTCATCTTTCCTGCCTCCCCTCATTCACATTTCTTTATTATTTCCTTTCACTTTTGCTTTTTTAATAGTTATAAATAATTCAAAATCTTCATTGTTTAAAAAATACGAAATTTCATTTTTCATTTTTTATTTTTATCTTTATCTTTTCGTTTTCTTTTTATTTCTTTCTTTTTCCTTTATCCTTCTTCCTCCAGTAACTGCGAGACCTCGGCGACAGCCGGTAGCCCAAGGATTGTCCATGACGCGGGCCAGTGAGCCCCAACCCCCAGCCTATGGAAAGGTTCGGCTTGCTAACCTTGGGCGAGCTTGAGCTCGCATGGAACTAATGAGTCTCAAGCCTGTCTACCCCTGTCATGGCCAATCATCGAACCATCAATAAGACCCATGGCTAGCATAAGGAGGAGGAAGAAAGAGAAAAGTGAAAAAAATAAAATTAAAAAATAATATTTGATATTTGTATATATTAGAAAATAAAAATTATTAAGAGGAGTGCATAGATGAGAATCAAATCTGATTTTTCATACCGACTGGTGAAAAGGTATTTCTTGGTTTAATTGTCAAGTTTCAGCAAAATAGCAAAAAATGTCCTCATTTTTTCTGAAAAATGACTTCCTAAAAAATATTTTCAAAAAACGCCTCATTTTCTACAAATAGAGCCTTAGATTGACAACTTGTGAAAATACTATCTTTTTATTTAAAAAATATTACTTAAATCACTGTATTTCAAATAATTTACTATCCTTTTGTACGATATTTGGAACTACATTTTCTTTTTATCACATTTATGAAATATAAATGTTCAACTTTTTTTTTAACATCAAATTTTCAACTTCACTTGACCAGTTTTTAATGGAGCTTGGATCTTAACCTTTTGAAAATCGGCTCAGGGTATATTCTAAAGTGAAAGCTAGTAATTTGTCAAAAACCTAAACATCTAAAGAAGGAAAACCCAGCGATGAAGCATAGCGTAAAAAAAAATTAGACTCGTTAAACATCTCATAAAAAAAATAGTCATTTTCAATGCATTATTTATCCCCGTTATGTGTAATTGGTGCATTACTGATGGAAATATTTGGTTATTCAAATAGTTAGCTAGTGCCCCTCCTTGTTAAGACAATTTTTTACAAATTTAGGTTCTTAAAAGAAAAAAAAAACTCTATCTATATTGTAATTGTCGACACCTAAATTTTGACAACATATTTAGACATTCAATACATGAAAAAATTAGGGATTTAGGGATGCATCCCTACCCATAAGGAAGAATATTAATTAAATAACATATAGATATATTGAGCACTTTAATTAAGCCCTATATAATTGTATTTTAATTGAACCGGAATTGATGGACTCAAGTAGCGGACTTTTTGAGCTTAATTAAATTAATTGGACTAATCCCCCAAAGTGAGATTGGAATAAACCATTAGAGTCCAAAGATAGGCAACTAAGAAATTGTGTTCTTCAAAGAAAATCCTAAAAAAGGGGGGGAAAACATGAGAGCAAATATATGTACTGCGCCCCCACAAAAATTTTAAGTCAGAATGCGATGGAAATTTTGAGGAGACCTCTACAAAACCTATTTCTTCAACTTCACCAAAGTTTTGATCCTAAAAAAAAAAAATTCACCAAAGTAATCGAGCATCAAAGATTCAGAGATCCCTTGTAATGTTCACAGTCCCATTGTTGTTCCCACCTCCCGTCATTCCTCGCAGTTACCGCCATAGTGAATCTTCCTTTCGACACCCTCGCTATCGATCGTCATTTGAGTCGATAATCCAATTCAGGAAATTTCCTAAGTTGTGTTTGATTCAAATAATTAATTGTCTAAATCGTGGTTATTCAATTCTAACACAACTTGGAGTGAGATTTTAGGCTTATCCTAAATAGGAAATTTCCTCTTTGGTTTCGTGCATATAGTTGGGGTTTTGATCTTTTAGATTTAAGATCACGTCCCCGTTACCTTTGTTTCCTATTTTTGCATGTGGCGAATAGTATACTTGGTTACGTGTGTTTAAATAGTGCATGCTGTTAATTTGGTAAATTTTCACATAATGAAAGGTACAAAAAAGAATTACATTACATGTTAGAATAAATTGCATTGATATTATTTTTCTTATTTCAAATTGCATATCATGTAGTAATTAGGAAATTTTCTAATTTAGATTTGTGTTTAATATAAATTATTTCCTAGTTTATATTAGGCCATGTGTTTTAGCAATTTCACATTCTAATTTATATTTTTTTTAATCCAATTCTATCATATCTCATTCTATTATACAAGTCACATTGTGTGCGTTAAGTGTCTCCACGCCACTCCTCCCTCTTCTCAAACAAGAAAAGTAGCCATCAAGGCAAACCCCCGGTGCTTTATTCTAATTTAGATGAAAAACATAAAAATAATACGCATATATCATATAAAATTAATTGCATCCATGGCATCAGGGCTGTGCCATCATGTTACCATGTCATCAAATCCATCATCTCGTCATGTCATAATATGTATGTCATTGCATGCCATATTAGATTAATTCTCATTTTTTTTTACCATCATTATGACTAGGTTGCATATGGATCGCATGTCACATGTAATTAGTTAAATTAGGATCATATAGATCCTTCCAAGAGGTTTTGGTCTGCTTTAATTCTCATTAGACAGAAAAGCCCAAACATAATTGATTTTCATTGCATTTAGAAATCATGTTTAGGCTAATGATGCATTTTTTTAATTAATATATTGCAGATATTGGGCTATTAATCATACAGAATTTATGCTTTGCTTAATGCATTGAGGTTTATCTTATTTCTAGCAATTTATTTATTTTGTTGATTTATTGAATGTTACATTATCTGATAGTGCACCCACGTGATCACCCACCGCATGGTAGTGGGTTAGGCTTAAAATTGACCAACACTGCCTGCTAAATATTTTTGACAATAATAAAAAAAAAGGTATAGAAAAAGGCCTAAGATAAATCGAGGGTAACCAAGTTCCTATATCCATAAATATCCAGTTTTCAAAAGTAAAGTGTTTTCTCACTTTCTAAATATTTTTGACATTAAAGAGAATGAAAGAGTGTTAAATTTGTCAGGCGTAACCAAGTCCCTATATGTAAATCTGATTCAAAAAAGTAAAGTGATGCATTCTAGTTGGCACATAATATATAAGTAGTGATTTTGAGTAAATCAAATTACATATTTAAATTAAAACCCAAAAGTTCCAGTTGGTATGGATTTGAGGGAGCTCACGCTAAGTTTTTAAGCTTAGTAATGCATTAGCCTTTTTTTTTTGGGGGGGGGGGGGGGGCGCTCTGAAAACGTGCATACTCAACATTAGCAAGAGTTAAAAACAAAAAAGCAACAGCAAAATAACTGAAAAAGATCCATTTTCAAAACAGCTCAATTTTGTGCCACGCACATTAATATTCTTCTATCGATAAATTACAAGTATTGCATTTCTTTCATTCCGCGATATTCAATTCCCAATTTGACAAAATTCAAGGCCGAGCCAGGCATTACATCACAATAATTGATTTCCTCCCAACCAAAAGGAGCACAAAAATTTCACTTCTCAATTCCAATCCACTAGGCGTATTGGGTCGATTCTTTTGAGTGATATATCTGGAAAGACGCCTTGATTCCTTATATTACCGAACCTAATGCTAACGTAGCATTCACAAACCACTGCAGAACAATGCAATTTACAGTTCTCCAACTTCGCCTACTAAGGCTTAGTTCACCAAAACAGTCTGCATCAAAACTTCTCTCTCCATCTTCACAGTCCTGCTCACGTTCACGTATCGAAGTTGTGAAGTAAATTAAAAAGAAAGCAGAAGAAAAGAAAATCATCGCTTTCACCATAAAATTAGTTTAAGCAGCAACTTCCTGCTCCTTTGAGGCAAGTTGGTTCTGGATGTGCTGCGGGACAACGTCGAACTTGGCCAGCCGCATGGTGTAGGATGCACGGCCTTTCGTCATTCCGCGGAGGGTACTTACGTATTGAAACATCTCTGCTAGCGGAACGAGGGCATCGACAACCTGCAGAGTTTAAAACCAAGCTTGTGAGCATCTCATGAACAAAGATATTAATTCAGTGATAAAGCACAAAGGGTCTTCTACTCCAAAGTTAAATTCAACGAATCTCTCTTCGCAAGTATGTTTCCAATTTGGAAAAGAAGTACATTTACGAAATGCATTTGGCAACCCCAACAGATAATCATGATGACCACTAAAGTGGCATTCCACATATTTAGATCCACGAGAACCAGAAAGGATGTTCCACGAACACTGTACCACTCAAGCTGGCAGTACATGGCATAAAAGATGTCATGAACTATATGAGTTGGCAGGCTACAAAAGCATTAAAGGCTTTCTAATTCTTAGAAACAGGCAAGTGATTTGGTCGGGTAGAGGCCAAGAGCCACAAAATTCAGCTAATCAAATGGAGCTGAAGTATTCAAGCAAAACAAAACACATTTTCGGGTAGGAAGATGATTACACATGTCCAATATGAAAAAGATTTAGCAGTTCTCTAAAGCAGGCTCAGCAAGATCATAGCCGTGAGTTGGAGGCAAGCAACCAAGCTAGCGGGAAGGAGCACAGAGAACTCTGGACTGCTGTTGCCCGGGTTGGATATAAACCAAAAACTGTATTTATGCTCCATAATGCAAAGCTAAATGAACAGCTGAGATAGGGTTGTTTTTCTTAATCTGTGTTTTAGGCACACCATAAAAGTTAACAAGCATAAAAAACCTCCGCAAGAAAGAAACACTTGGATTTGTTTGCATTACCTTGAGGCCACCAGGTTTGTCACCAAAACTGTTGATCTGGCCCCTCCTCGAGTTCAGATCACCAATCACATCACCCAGGTGGTCTTCAGGAGTTACAACTTCCACTTCCATTATAGGCTCTAGCATCTTAGGGCCAGCTTTCCTCATTCCCTCCCGGAATGCTCCTCTGGCAGCCAGCTGGAATGCCAAGACACTTGAATCCACATCATGGTATGAACCATCAACTAACGCAGCACGCACATCAACAACAGGAAACCCTGCAAGAATTCCATTACTCATACACTCTTCCAAGCCTTTCATTACTCCAGGTATATACTCTTTAGGAACTGCCCCTCCTTTGATCTCACTCTTGAACTCATAACCACTTCCCGGCTCCAAGGGCTCAAATCGCACGGTGATATCCGCAAATTGTCCTTGCCCACCTGACTGTTTCTTGTGCACATACTTTACTTCAGAGACCTTCGAAATGCTTTCCCTGTAGTTCACTTGTGGTGCCCCAACATTAGCTTCAACCTGGAAAAGCCAAGTTACAAACCGGATGACATAAATGACAAATAGGGATCCTCAAATACTAAATGAAATTTGTTGTGGCACTTCTGAAGAACCTGCTGTAGTGGAAAAGTGGGTCAACAAAAGCAATAAGAAAGGCATGTGAACTATCAGCACGCAGGAGATCGATCCCAGAACAATGAAAGTTACAAGTGGCTTTTGAAACAATCTTGGAAATTTAGAATTGTAAAAAGCATCTTTCAGACATGTTGAGTAAGTTACATACCTTAAATTCCCGCTTGAGCCGATCAACAATAATCTCAAGATGCAATTCTCCCATTCCTTCAATCACCGTCTGGTTGATCTCTTCATCACGTGAGAAATGGAAAGAGGGATCTTCTTGAGCAAGTTTGATCAGACCATTCGCCATCTTGTCTACATCAGCTTTAGTTTTAGGCTCAATAGCAACCTTGATAACAGGATCAGGAAAGTCCATCCTCTCAAGAAGAATGGGAGCATCAGGGTCACAAAGCGTTTCACCAGTTATCGTATCCTTTAGGCCAGCAAGAGCAACAATATCACCAGCCAAGGAAACTTTTACATCCTCCCTACTGTTGGCATGCATTTCAAGAAGTCTACCAATCCTCTCCTTCTTTCCTTTGTTCGCATTCAGCACATACGATCCTGCAGTTAACTTCCCTGCATACACTCTCACAAATGTGAGGGACCCCACGAAGGGATCACTCATGATTTTAAAGGCTAGTCCAGCAAAAGGCTCCTCATCACTGGGGGGCCTATCAATCGTAGCTTCTGGATTCTCAGGATCAGAACCCTTCATTGGTGGCAGCTCAAGAGGTGAAGGCAAATAATCCACAACAGCATCAAGCAGTGGCTGAACCCCCTTATTTTTAAAGGCTGACCCGCATAATACAGGGACAAAATTGTTTGCTATAGTCCCTTTCCTAATTAATTTCTTAATTGTTTCCTCATCTGGTTCAGCACCTTCGAGGTAGTTCTCCATGGCTTCATCGTCTAGCTCAACTATCGTCTCAATCATCTGTGACCGGTAATCTTGAGCCATCTCTTGCAGATCAGCCGGAACATCATCATATACGAACTTTGCACCCAGCTCTTCCCCAGACCATATTATAGCTTTCATCCTAACAAGATCAACAACCCCTTGGAAATTATCTTCCGAACCAATTGGCAACTGAATCACAAGGGGTTTAGCACCCAAGTTTGTGACTATCATGTCCCTTGTCCGAAAGAAGTTAGCCCCAAGGCGGTCCATTTTATTGATGAAGCAAATTCTAGGTACCCCATATTTATCAGCTTGCCTCCACACAGTTTCAGACTGTGGCTCCACACCAGCCACACTGTCAAACAAGCAAATGGCACCATCCAAGACCCTAAGTGCTCGCTCCACTTCAAGGGTGAAGTCCACATGGCCAGGAGTATCAATGATGTTAATCCTATGTTTGTTCCAAAATGTGGTGGTTGCAGCAGATGTGATGGTAATCCCCCTTTCCTGTTCTTGTTCCATCCAATCCATTGTGGCCGTACCCTCGTGCACCTCTCCAATTTTATAGTTCCTCCCTGTGTAGAATAGAATCCGTTCAGTTGTAGTAGTTTTCCCTGCATCTATGTGAGCCATAATGCCAATATTCCTGTAGTCCTTCAACGGTACCTGACGCTTTGCATCTGGCAAGAATCATGAGAAAAGTATGTAATTGGTGGCTGAACAAGCGTCAAACTCTTGCTGTACAAGAGAACATTGTGGACTGCAATACAGTATAACCTTCTACAGATGACAATTACATTGTCCAACCAGAGTAGGTTTAGAATTCCTTTCATGGGCGACTAAAACGGCTCTGATCACTCATTTCAGCATTACAAAGCAAAGAACTGAGCAGATCCCAATGTACACTCAAAACAAGCATCAATAAAATTACAACTGGAGCACAGTAATCAGTGAAGAAACAACACGTCAACAAGGTATAATAGTACGGAGGTTAGTCCTGACAGAAAATTCACCGCCGAATCATATTTTAGGCGTCTTAACTTATCGCAATATGCAACGAAGGAAACAATTAAGTTTCTCAGAAAGAGAGAACACTCAGATTGTCCCTCACAAGCGACAACGCATTGCCTCCGAACCAATCAACTCGCTATTAGTCGGCAGAGAGGAAAAATTATGCGAAAACACGCAGAGGAAGATAATTGCCGGGCATTTCGTCAGTCACCTGGCGGAAAAACTACCGCAAGCAAAGCTCTCACCTCGCCTCGCCGGTCAAACGACACAATTACACTCGCACAAACAAATTCGGCACGCACCTTCGGCGGCCATGGCGGAAACAGAGAACGCCCTCCGCCCCTGACGCTGCCAGCCCGAAGGCCTCGAGCATCCGGAGCCCAAGCGCAGCCCGGCAAGGAACTGCGAGCCGGAAGAAGAGACGGGGGAAGCGCGAGGACGAAGGCCAAGGAAGGGAGCGGGCGAGAGGAGCGCCGTGGGCCTCCTTTGGGAGCCGCTGAAGCTGCACACCGGGGACGGACCGGCCAATCTCACCGACTCCGCCGCCATCACGGGCAAGGACAGCCTCGGTGGGGCGCGTGAGAGGCTCGCGTCTCAGCTCTCTCCAAGTCCGAGGTCAGCGAGGAGCGAGCGTTGGGGATAACGCGGGGGCCGAGAAAGCGCGAAGAGAGGCTCAGGAGCGAGTGAGCGAACGAGCTTCGGAGGTTGAAGACCGAAGGTGATATGATTGCATTTTCTACTGGCCGGGAATAATTTCTGGGTGGAAGATTAAAGGGATTTTATGCTGTTGCCCTTGTGATAGTGCTCGATTTACCAATGTGCCATCAATGATTATTTACTAAGACAGGATGAAATCAGTTAGGATGAAATCAGCCATGCTTCGCGTCACTTTAGCATATAAAAATGAGATCCCACGAAACAAAGTAAATATGAAAAATGAGAAAGCTTAATATAGATCGCAGAAACTCGCTCATTCCGCAATAACGGATCTGTCATGACATCGAAACACGAATGACGGCCGATCATCAAACCTCCTATCATCATGAATGATTAGCACGCACCGAAAAATCCCTCCCAGCAAAAGGTGATGCGCTTTTGAATTTAACGTCACACAAATAGATTGAAAACCTAAAAAAAGTTGCTTTATAAATTCCAAATTTATATTTAAATCGAGATAAAAGAGTATTGAAATTTAGTTTCAATTCTAGATCGGGAGAGAATAACTATAAAAAAATATCATTAATTGCAAAATCACTTTTAGATAGGAAAAAAACTTTGAAAATTAGCGAAGCGTTCGATAATCTGGAGCAAACGCCTCGAGCTAAAACGAGCGAGCAGATACGGAGAGAGTAGATCCTTCCAAGGCACTCGCCCTTGAGAATTGAGAGGGTCTATGCCATGAGTCATATTCACATTCTCTGATATTGCAATGGACATTCACGATCCCAGAATTGAGGTCGTGGGCATTCAAGTAATTTCGCAAAATTACGTTGCAGGCATCGTTCATGGCGTCATCCTTGAAGTTGGGAGCGCCATAGAAAGCAGAGAGAGGCAGAACGGTTGCCACATCTCTCCAAGTCGCTCCCTATCGTCACACCTCTGGCGGCTCTGGTTGGGTCCCGCCTTGCATTTCGGAACCACCCTTATTTTTTTGTTTTTTTTTAAATACATAAATAACATAAATAATATCAGAACGTGGTACTTAAACTTTTACTCAATATACAACATTGTCCAATGTGATTCATAGAATTTTGTTACATGTTCAATTTAATTCATAAATTGTATGAAATATTTAATATCGTTCATAAATTTGGATTAATACAGTAATGACATCAAATGTTTTCATATAATTCATAGACTAAATTGAACATCTGACAGAAGTCTGGGAATCATATCGCACGTTCGTGTCGAGATTCGTAAATTATTTGTGTCATTATCTCTACAACTTATCTGACAATGTAGTGTTAACTTTATATGAATCTCATAAACATGTAATGTGAGATATTCTAACTTAAAACCATCGGTTAATTTGTATGCTCATCAAACGCACTTAATGAGATTAACGTGCACGTAAAAAATTTTATTTTCAACACTTGATATGATTATTAAACAGCAACCCTGATTGCTCACTTTTGGTTTTGACCGTTGGCTTTCATAAACTAAATTGAAAATGCCCGACACCTCTAAGGTTCTGTTTGTTTCGCAAAAAAAAATTGATGATTTGAAAATGTAAAAAAAAAACGATTGCTTTCAATTGATTGATTATTTTAAGTGATTCAAATACTTATCTTTTGAAAAAAAAATTTGGTAAATTATTCATTTTTCGCGGAACTGCAGGATTTTTTTTTCTTCTTCTCTTTTCTTTTAAGAGTGGATAGGATCCAGAAGTAATCGATCTAAGCTTTTCCACCTCCGCTACCAGTTACTGGTCTCCATCTTTTGGGCCTTGGGTTATCCTTTTCAGGGCTTCTCAAGTACTCGGCCCATTAAATTAATAAATTCCATTATAAGCCCAATTGGATTTAATGGGCTCGATCCGTGCATGAGGCGAATAAATACTGTATTTTATTCTATCATTTAAAGGAGGGCGAAGACAGTAATTAAAAACCACTCACTTATTAGCTCGGTCAAGCCGTTGCTTTTTTGTCATCATAGTTGGCAAAAATTTAATAGGCTATAGTTATTTCCTTCTTAGGTCCGGCTCACTTAGGCGTCGGATTTGTAACGAGAATTCAATGTCCTTATTATTAGAAGTAGGCTAGACTGGCGGTGATCCGGGTCCGATATTACTGAGCCTAATCTCATAAAAGGATTGTGATTATATGTTGTATTAAGTTCCCCCTCGACAATGAAGATCAAACTCATGACACGTTTGGCATTCGCCAATATCGAGGCACATAGCCAATTCAGAAAAAAGGAAGAAAGTCACAAAAAAAAAAAAATTCAAACCATGTCCATTGCGAGACCAATGTCCCATACTTAGTATTGAATCACCAAAATCCTAAATTTATTCTCATGTAATATATTTATCTTCCGTCGAGGTATTATCGATAAGCACTGTTAAAAATTTCTTTGTGGTGACTACCGTGGAAGACGAAATGCAAACACTCACGTTACTTAAGTGAAAGTGCAACGACGCCATTTTTCTTTTTTTTTTTATTGGACGTGGCCGAAGTAGAAGAAGTGGATGTCGTGCTCTCTGTCTGAAGAGAAGTCGATTCGTGGCTTAAGCTTGAGTTCTGTCTCTCCCTCGCTCGCTTCCTCCATGTACAGAGAGAGCTTCATTGCTTCCATGCTGGAGTGCTCCCCATTTGAAGCTCGACCGGTCCACAAGAACTCGATTTGTTGCTGAAGCTCGAGTGCTCTCTGTCTCTCTCTCTCTCTCTCTCTCTCTCGGGTTGCTCCACATTCAAAAGCTCCACTGCTTCATTGAAGTCAGTTCGCGGCTATACATCTCAATAGAGTGTGAGTCTCAAATCTCCATTACATCTGCCCACAATTGGGCTACACTATATTTTAGATTAGCTTCGATCTAAGGCAAGAACTGTTCTGCAAGTCACATGTAAAGTTGCATTTTGGTTTCTCATGCTTCTAGGGCAAGGATGTTTTTTCTCCAACCATTTCGTAACAAAAACTCTTCTCTTTCTTCGACCAACTAAATATAAAAAGAACAATTCCATCCGACCACACGCTTTCGCATGCATGTTGGTAAATTCACTTTTTCATTCGACCGATGTCGGAGTCATTTGTGATTGCATTTTTGTGGCTCTGCCTTCTCAAAAACTGAATATGAGACTTGAATCTAGACATGGCCACGGCTCCGATGAACCGGCGGTTCCGGTTCATGATTTGGGGGAATTGGAACCGGAACCTGAACCTTAAGTGGCAGTTCTGGTTCGAAACCGGAGGTTTGGGCCGGTTTATGTTCGGAACCGGTTTCGATTTTTTTTTAACTGTGGTTGGGTTTGCCGCGGGCTAGCGGCGATGGCGCGGCAAACGGTGGCCTGGCGAGGCACGATGGCGAACTGCAGGGGTTGCGAGGGTGAGGAGGCGGCGACGGGTGGAGGGGTGGGCTAGGGGACAATGGCGGACGAAGCGACAGTGGCATCGGCCAAATGAAGCAGAGGAAGAGGAAAATCCAGCAGAGCAGGGGATGTTGGGGGAAGAAGGGGAAGGAGAGAGAAAAAGAGGAGAGAGAAGATAGAAAAGTAAGAGAGAAAGGGGAAAGGGGGATTTGGATCCTCTAACATAAAACTATGTTAGGGGTGACATAAGCGATTTGGGTCGTCCAATTCAAAAATGGACGGCCCAGATTGATTAATTCAAAATTTTAAAATTTCCGCCAAAACTTTTCTCCCCTTTGAAAAAGTTAATGTGAAGCAATCTGGGCCGTCCATTTTGAATTGAACGGCCCGAATTGGATAATGTCATCCCTAATATTATGTTGTCATTGTCTACGGGAAAAGGGGAGGAGCGAAAGTAGGGAAAAATTGATTAAAAAGAGAGAGAGAAACGAGGAAAAGAGTGATGACATCATGATAGCCTATAGCTCATAGCCTCATAAATGCCATAGGTACCATCACAATTCAAAACTTCAAATTAATTGGCAATTTTTTTTTTAAAATTAACGGTTCAGAATCGGCCAGAACTACCTGTTCCGGACCCGATTCATGATTTGAAGAAACCAAAATCGGGCCCGAATGCCACGGGCCGGTTCCGATTGGGAACCGTGGGCCTAGTCAACAAGCTGATTCCGGATTTGACCTAGGCCGATTTCGGGCCAATTTCGGACCCAAACCGGCCCGTGGCCATGACTACTTGAATCTCATATCTAAAATTAAGACGTTAGTTTACTTTTTAATTTGTAGTTTGCTAAAGAGATAATGATACAAATGATCCATATACTTCAGCTCAATATGCGTTATGATCCATGAACTTTAAATTTGCTCAACACAGTCCCTTAACTTTAATCCAATGTGTATTGTTATTCCTGAAATTTTAATATTTTCAATGTGGCCCATGGATTTTTTTTTAATACATATTCAATTTAGTTTATGGGCTATATGAAATTTTCAATTTTATCCCTGAATTGGACAAATTCAAATTCACAAGATGTTGATAGAATGACCTCATTGTGATTAACTCGCGTGAGTGCACTAAACAAGAAACTGTCTAATTTTGTCTTCCCGCGCCATAATGAGCAAGGCTCTTACCTTTCGGCAGTAGCCACAACACGTGTCGCTGGTGGTGTTCCTAGAGCCTGGTATCATATTTTATGCTAGCGAGCAACTTTCGGTTGCTCGCGAAAGCAATTGTTCGTACGTACGATTCTTTCATCATTTGGAGCACCCAGAAATCGCAAAATTGCCCAGCAAGGCCCTCGGAAATAGACATCGATGACAGAATGTTGGTGAATCAAGAGCTCCAAGACGAACATGTAAGGTGATGACTTGGAACAACTGAATCGAGCTTCTATGTGGATACCGAATCCAGCAAGAAAAACCCTAGGAGAAGCCCTAGATTGCCTTGAGAAAGCAAACGAGGTTCGGACAAATCGAACTTCCTTGGAAGAAAGGAACGAGAGAATCAACCCACGTACTAAGCTCTAAAACCCCAAATCGCCGAGAGAGAGAGACGGAGAGAGGCATCGTTTTCTCATATTTCAACCATTTTAGATACAGAATGGCATTATTGCACTTTCGTTTAAGCCGCATGGCGCTACTTAGAATTGTTTGCATTTCGTTGTTTACGTCAGTCGCCTCATAAAGATGTTTAATGGTACTCAATGACGGAACAATGATGGAAGGCAAAAACATGTATTAGGCGGCTAGAAGCTTGGAATTTTTACTGATACGAACGACTTTTTAAGACATTAGTACAACAAGTGAGTATAATAAGGGATTTTTAGCAGCTTTTTTCCTTTTTAAAAGAATCAAATGTCCGGCCAAAATTTGATTCTATCTTAACCTTATCAAGAAGGCCACTCGCAAAGATCACGCGGCGCCTACAATCAATTCGGCCGCCGCCATGCTTTTTCAAGAACGACAATAATCCCCCAACTGCCCCCCCCTTCGCTTTTCTGCTATTCATTCATGACAGGGAAATTTCGGTGGAGTTCCCATCTGAGGCAAAAACTGATCGCACGCCAAGCTGCAATTATTTCGGCAGGAGATGGAAAATCACTCGAGTGCACCGACTGACAATGTCATTATCAATGATCATCAGATTCGAGAAAGCAGGTCGGATCATACCCGGTCCCCCCTCGGATCCCCCATCAAGATGACAAGCACCCAAAAAGAAAAGAAAAAAATTCCCGACCGCGTCGAGCCTGTAATCTTTGTCAAACCTGTAAATCTTTGTCAAACGATTAGTTTAGCATCGACACTTTGTCGGAACGCACAATATTAAATCACCCGCGCATCTCCAATGGTTTGAGATTTTAGATGAATTGGCAATACATCTCGAGACTAAATACTTTTTTAGCTCAAGTTGCATGAGTAACAAATAGACCAACTACATCGAGTTGGACTGTATTTCGGTTTCGGCTTCCTGTCTTTTTCTTGAGCTGCTGCTCATCGAAACTTGTTGCAATCATCAACAAACTGACCTTCAAGGCCATGATGAATTCAGCCCTTATACCTGGAACCATGGGGGCGATAGAACCTCTTATTGATGGAAAGCTTGCGGTCTTAGGTTGTTGGATCATCCGGCATGATCTTTTGGAGCTAGTTCAGGAAAATTTTTAGTCCCAGATCATCAGATCTAATAGAGAGCGGCATTTTCGGAGAAGCGAAAGACAAAAGAACGTGAGCCCCACGACGGATGTCGGGTTTACCTGCCATCATCGGCTTTTGTCGAGAAGAACAAAAAGGTAGAGAAGAGAAGGTGTACACTCCACTCCACTCCCACTCCACTGACAACGTTTGACCCCGCGTACAAGACTCGTGTCTGTGTCACGGGCCGATCGAATCACCGATCAATCGCTCGTGCGGCCTTAGGAAAACCTTCCCAAGTCAGCCTTTCCCTCACTCACCTCACTCACCTCACAACTCTAGAGAGAGAAACTAGAGAGAGAAGCTCTGGATTTCAATTACTCGTGAGAATGAGATGATACAAATGAGGGGAGGAGAGCCCCTTATATACAAGTTCTCGTGTGATACAAACCGTAGATCTCCCCTTTGATCTAACGGTGGAGATGGGTTCCCGCCTAACTCCCACCTAACTTTCCTTATAATAATAATGTACAATTACAATATTGCCCCTTCTAGAATCCTCCAGAATTCTCTAGGATTCTCTAGGAGATTTTCCCGCAAGACACGATCGTTTCTTCGTTCCGAAAACCTCTTCGGGTTTGCCTCTTCGCCCGGACCGTGTCATTCTCCCCCACCTATTCTGGCGACGCCCTTGTCGCGCTCTCTGCCAGGTACGCCTCGACCTGCTTTTGGAACTGCCATAGTGAATCGGCAAGTTCCCATGTAGCTTCACTCTCGGGGAGTCCCTTCCATTGTATCAAATACTCCTTTTTGGGCGCGCAATACCTCTTCCGTACGACTTGATCCGCCAGGATGTAGTCGACGTCTCGATCATAGGAAGTCTTGGCCCCAATCGGCGCCCGTTGCGATTTCCCTCGATCCGGATCCCCCTCATCAAAATGAAACGGCTTAAGCATACTTACATGGAACACCGGATGAATCTTCAACTTGGCCGGGAGCTCCAATTTGTAAGCAGCGTTGCCAATCCGTTGCGTGATGCGGAATGGCCCCTCGTATCGTCGGAGTAGCGCCTTATGGACACCCTTGTACCTTAGCGGTAACTTGCATAGCACTTGATCTCCGACTTGATATTCCACATGCCTTCGCTTCTGGTCCGCCCATTTCTTCGTTCTCTTGGATGCCTTGTGAAGACATGTGCGAGCAAGATCGGCTTGCTCGTGCCATTCCTCAGCAACCTTGTGTGCGGCCGAGCTACTCCCCTTGTGGCCCGACGCAATCGCGCTCGGTGTGAGCGGTTGTTGCCCCATGATTGTCTCGAACGGACTCCTCCCGGTCGATTCACTACGTTGTAAGTTGTAGGAGAATTGTGCTACATCGATCAACTTCGCCCAATCTCGTTGCGTTGCGCTCACGTAGTGCCTCAGATATACCTCCAATAAGGCGTTCACCCGCTCGGTTTGGCCATCCGTCTGAGGATGAAGACTCGTTGAGAAGTTCAAGTCCGTCCCGAGTAGTTTGAATAGCTCGGTCCAAAATCTCCCCATGAACCGAGGGTCACGATCGCTCACGATCGTCCGTGGTACACCCCAGTGCTTTACCACGTGCTTCAGGAATAACTTGGCCGCTTCCTCGGCTGGGCAGTCGTCGGTGGCCGGTACGAACGTCGCGTACTTGGAGAATCGGTCCACCACGACCATTAGCGTCCGACACCCTTCGGACTTGGGTAATCCCACGATAAAGTCCATGGAGACGCTCTCCCATGGGCGTTCTGGAACGGGCAATGGCTCCAGCAGGCCGGCAGGCGACTTTTGCTCTAACTTGTCTTGTTGGCATACCAGGCAAGTTCGAACATAGGCCTCCACGTCGTCTCGCAAGTGCGGCCAGAAATAATGCTCCTCCACCAGCACTAGTGTGCGGTGGACTCCCGGATGACCGGCCCACTTCGAGTCGTGACACTCGCGAAGGACGTCCCTCCTTAGATTCCCGTAGAGCGGGACATATAGTCGTCGCCCCTTTGCGTACAACAGGTCGTCCTCGCACCAGAATCTTCGGGTCTTGCCCTCCCTTGCATAATGCAAGAGAGCCTGCGCCGCTCGATCATGCTTTAGCCCTTCCTTGATCCGTCCCACCAGCGGGCAGTCTGGCCGACTCATGGACGCCAGTTCTGCTCTTCGACTTAGCGCATCCGCCACAGCGTTAGCCTTCCCCGGTTTGTACTCGAGCACATAGTCGAACTCCGCTAGAAAATCTTGCCAGCGAGCTTGCTTCGGGCTCAACTTCTTCTGAGTCTGGAAGTAGCTCGTTGCAACATTGTCCGTCCTCACGACGAACTTCGATCCCAGTAAGTAATGACGCCAAGTGCGCAGGCAATGCACGATGGCCGTCATCTCCTTCTCCTGAACGGTGTACCGCCTCTCGGTCTCGTTCAGTTTTCGTGACTCGTAGGCCTCGGGATGCCCATCCTGCATAATAGCACCTCCAATCGCAAAATCAGAAGCGTCAGTTTCTACCTCATACGGCTTCGAACGATCGGGTAGCGCCAAGACCGGCTCCTCCATCATAGCCTTCTTTAGTCTCTCGAACGCCCCTTGATAGCGCTCCGTCCACTCCCACGGCTTGTCTTTCTTCAGCATATCCGTGAGCGGAGCGGTAATGCTCGAATAGCCCTTAACGAATCGTCGATAATAGTTAGTAAAGCCTAGAAAGGACCGAAGTTCGGTTACCTTCGTCGGCGGCTCCCAACTTTCGATCGACTCGATCTTGGCCGGATCCATTCGGACTCGTCCATCTCCCACAATGTGCCCCAAGAAAGGCACTTCCTGCTGGGCAAAGGCGCACTTCTCGCGCTTCACGTACAGCTCATGTTCTCTCAGAACCTGGAAGACCTGCTTGATGTGCTTGATATGCTCCTCGAGCGTCCTGCTGTATATGACTATATCGTCCAGGTATACAACCACAAATTGATCGAGAAAGGGTTGTAATACCTTATTCATCAGCGTGCAGAACGTCGCCGGTGCATTTGTCAAGCCGAAGGGCATGACCAAGAACTCGTACAAGCCGTACCTCGTAATGCAGGCGGTCTTTGGTTCATCTCCCTCTGCGATCCGTACTTGATAGTATCCCGATCGAAGATCCAGCTTGGTGAACCACCTTGCTCCTCCAAGTTGATCGAATAGATCCGCAATGAGCGGGATCGGGTACTTATTCTTCACCGTCAGCTTGTTCAGCGCCCGGTAGTCGATACACATGCGCAGCGATCCATCATGTTTCTTCTGAAATAGGACCGGCGCACCGAACGGAGCCTTCGATGGACGGATATATCCGGAATCAAGCAATCCTTTCAGTTGCTTCCTCAATTCTTCAAGTTCTGGAGGCGCCATTCTGTATGGTGCCATCGCAGGCGGTCGAGCATCCGATACTAGCTCGATCCAATGATCCACCTCCCTCATAGGCGGCAGCTTCTTCGGTAGTTCCGGAGGCATCACGTCCTTGAATGCTTCGAGGACTTGGATCACCTCCTTCGGGACATCGTCCATCCCATCCTTGGGATCTACCTCCTTCAGCACGGCAAGGAAAGTCTCCTCGCCCTTCCTAGCCCCCTTGGACAGTTGCATGGTCGAGAGCATCTTATGGTTGCCTCCCGACTTCCTCTGAATTGGAACCACGCACTGGTTCCGTTCATCCAGCACACAGATGCAATCCGCGAACGGAAGTAGCATCGCTTCGATCCTGTCAATGAATCCCAATCCCATGACAATATCATAGTCGTCTAAAGGGATTACCTCGAGATCCTCCTTGCTCGTCCACTGACCAATGTGGATCTCCACGCCTCGAGCTACCCCGCACATGGGCACTTGCTTCGAGTTGACGGTCTTCAGCCATCCCGTCTTCTTCAACCTTAAGGTCGAGTTTCTTCGCAGCTTCTTCGGAGATGAATAGATCGGATGCCCCCGTATCCACCAACGCATTCATCGTGGTGTCGCCGATCTTCATTTCCACGAACATCATCCCCTTAGGCTTGCCAGCTTTCTTGGATTTGATCGAGCTAAGGACTCGCAAGGATCCGAGTCGCGTCTCGTCCTTCTCGGCTTGCTTCTTCTCCTCTTCCTTAGCTTTAATCACCGATGCGATTTGCCCCTTGGCCGAGCAATCGCGTGCAAAGTGCGGTCCGTCGCACAGGAAGCACTTAACTTGGAATCGCCTCTTCTCGGGCTTTCCACTGCTTCCGCTACTTGAGGCTTCCGTCCTCGCCTTAGGTGGAGCGGTTGGTGGCTTGCTAATGGTTGGGCGATAGGATCTCCCACGATCTCCCCCACCAACGCTCTTTTCCCTTGGGTGGAAGTCCGGCTTGCTCACTGGAGTCGGCTTGTATTCCACCATCGATTCGGCCGCAGCCATGGCCGACGCGAGATCCATTGCATTGCAACGCTTGATCTCCTGCTTCACATACGGCTTGAGGCCCCCAAGGAATTGGTAGTAGGCCTCGGTGTCGCTCATCGTCGAGATTTGAAGCAGCAGCTCCGAGAACTTCTTCACATAGTCCCGAACGCTTCCCCTTTGTTCCAAGCGTCGGAGTTCCTCTCGGGCTTCCTCCTCCGCATACGCCGGGTAGAACTGCTTGCGAAACTCGGCAACGAACTCTTCCCACAAGGTGATCGGTCCACCACTCCGATCATCGCACCTACGACGCCACCACAATAGTGCGTTTTCGGTAAGATACATAGCAGCAGTACTAACCTTTAGGGCATCATCAGCAATCCCCATCGCGTTGAAGTACTGGTTCACGTGCCATAGGAAGTTGTCCACGTCCTTGGCCACCCTTGAGCCTTTAAACTCCTTAGGCTTCGGAGCATCGACTCGTGGAGTGGGTTGCACGGTGATCACCCCGCTCACGCGTGCAGCTTCCACTTCAGCAACTTTCACCTTGAGCGCGTCCAGCTCCCCGCGCATAGCCTCGACCAGGGCTCGCAAGTTATCGTTCTCCAATCGGAGTTCTTCAGCGGTGCATGCCAAGGTACCTAGCATCTCGCCTCGGAGCTCCCCCATGCCGGATTTCAGCTCGTGCACCCCGGCCTCGAGCTCCTCCTTCCCGGACATGTCTCCTTCAGCGTCATTCTCGGCTAGATCCCCGATCACGCCTTGGATTTCTGCGAGTACGACCTCCATCTTCGATACCCGAGTCTCCAAGAGTCCCATCGCATCCCTCGAACTCGATCGAGCACGACCTTTCTGAGCTTTGCTGGCCTTCTCAGCATCACGACCACGCTCCTCCGCGGCCTTCTTCCCTTGGGCAGCAGTTGCCTCAGATGCTGGATCCATCACACCCCTTGATGAGCCTGGCTACGTACTAGAACATTGGCTCTGATACCACTTGTCACGGGCCGATCGAATCACCGATCAATCGCTCGTGCGGCCTTAGGAAAACCTTCCCAAGTCAGCCTTTCCCTCACTCACCTCACTCACCTCACAACTCTAGAGAGAGAAGCTAGAGAGAGAAGCTCTGGATTTCAATTACTCGTGAGAATGAGATGATACAAATGAGGGGAGGAGAGCCCCTTATATACAAGTTCTCGTGCGATACAAACCGTAGATCTCCCCTTTGATCTAACGGTGGAGATGGGTTCCCGCCTAACTCCCACCTAACTTTCCTTATAATAATAATGTACAATTACAATATTGCCCCTTCTAGAATCCTCCAGAATTCTCTAGGATTCTCTAGGAGATTTTCCCGCAAGACACGATCGTTTCTTCGTTCCGAAAACCTCTTCGGGTTTGCCTCTTCGCCCGGACCGTGTCATCTGTCTAGTCTAGACTTTTGTCAGAAACACCTTCAATTTGCACCGACTGACAATGTCATTATCAATGATCATCAGATTCGAGAAAGCAGGTCGGATCATACCCGGTCCCCCCCTCGGATCCCCCATCAAGATGACAAGCACCCAAAAAGAAAAGAAAAAAATTCCCGACCGCGTCGAGCCTGTAATCTTTGTCAAACCTGTAAATCTTTGTCAAACGATTAGTTTAGCATGGACACTTTGTCGGAACGCACAATATTAAATCACCCGCGCATCTCCAATGGTTTGAGATTTTAGATAAATTGGCAATACATCTCGAGACTAAATACTTTTTTAGCTCAAGTTGCATGAGTAACAAATAGACCAACTACATCGAGTTGGACTGTATTTCGGTTTCGGCTTCCTGTCTTTTTCTTGAGCTGCTGCTCATCGAAACTTGTTGCAATCATCAACAAACTGACCTTCAAGGCCATGATGAATTCAGCCCTTATACCTGGAACCATGGGGGCGATAGAACCTCTTATTGATGGAAAGCTTGCGGTCTTAGGTTGTTGGATCATCCGGCATGATCTTTTGGAGCTAGTTCAGGAAAATTTTTAGTCCCAGATCATCAGATCTAATAGAGAGCGGCATCTTCGGAGAAGCGAAAGGCAAAAGAACGTGAGCCCCACGACGGATGTCGGGTTTACCTGCCATCATCGGCTTTTGTCGAGAAGAACAAAAAGGTAGAGAAGAGAAGGTGTACACTCCACTCCACTCCCACTCCACTGACAACGTTTGACCCCGCGTACAAGACTCGTGTCTGTGTAGTCTAGACTTTTGTCAGAAACACCTTCAATTTGCGCATTTCCTTCCCGCTTTTCCTGCGGCTGTTATTACAATACTCTCCATGCACGTGAGCCCAACTAAAACGCACGAAATTAATAAATTAGGCAGATCCCACTTAGGATCATTTCAGATCCAACAGGCTAGGGATTTGCAAGAAGGTCACCTAACGGGGAGTTCAAAAGAGGTTACCTTGCCATTACTACTCGTTAGTTAGCAAGCCTTGACAGGAACTGGAGTTAGCTAGAACATCAAAATCGAAATTTAAGACATTCGTCTGGTGCACGGCACATCAAAGAAAAAGCTCAATCTCGAGCAGAAGGGGTAAAAGATGGTTAATGCTGTGCCAACGTGCCAGAATCAACCCAGATCTGACTTGACGAGCCGCTGGTGATGGAGCTAGAAAAGCAGTCCACATTCGTCCACAAAAGGCTTCAAAAGAAATCAACATTAAAGTTCCACAAATCACGCCCCTTATTGTCCCCTCCTAACCCTAATCTCCGACCACAAAAGAGTATCATTTCAAGTGTTTATGTCGAGCTCCTCATCTACTTTTGAGGTCATCTTCAAATTGTCCCCCCCAATTATCGAAAAATTCTTGATTGCAGCCGATGCATATAAACGCAATTCAAATGGACAATCGGAATAACGTGCGCGCTGTTTGAAAGATACAAACTGGGCTCATATGATTCGAATCCACTCGATAGTCAGACTCGATTTTCAATCTCCTGATGCTAAGCTAGAGTCTTGACCAATTCCAACGAACCGACACCACGGCAGAGTCATTACGGGTCACCAAGGCAGAAAAACTTAAATGGATCACGTCGTCAGCCGCTGCAGAAATCTATCGTGGCTCCATACTTCATCTGTATATTGCTTACAAACAAAACTAGTTTCCTATGAAAAATAAACTCGAGTCTCGTGGACTGAGCGAGTGTATTTTACAACCGGTAACTCGCTAGATGACAAGTTATGTTCGTTTTTTTTTTTTTTTGCGTGCGCCATTTCGATCTACGTCTAACAAGCAAGGAATAATACTCCCACACTGCTACTACTGCAGCTCACCTCCCATATTTTACACACAAAAAAAGAAAGAGAAGAATTAACAAAGTACGAGGTAAATCCTATTCTCTTACTTTACTCAAGGCTCTCCCGCCACCTTGACCGCCCCATGCCTGGAAGCGAACCGGTTCACGAGAGCCAGAGCATTGCTCGTCACCTGAGCAACATTCACTACCCTCCGCCTCACCACCGCCTTCAGGTCCCTGTCCATGACCCGACCCCCGAACCCATCCATGCAGGTGTCCTCGTCCGTCAGTGCCGCGCTCACCCACGTCTCGACGTTGCTCATGTGCCACGCGAAATCCTGGTCCACGACCCGGCCCGAGCGCCCGAGCTCCCTGACCGAATCGGCGAGACGGTCCACTGAGTCGCCCATGTTCTCGACGCAGTCCCTCACGGCCTGGAGCTCGCGGAGCTTGATGCGGCGAGCTCGGGACAGCTTCGCGACGAAGGAGGCGGCAGAGCGGGTCCGGGCGAGGCTGACGATGAGGGCGGCCTGGGCGAGGTGGTGGTCGCTCCGTTTGATGGCACGGCCATAGGCAGCGAGGCAGTGGACGCACAGGGCCGGGTAGCGGGTGGCGCGGCAGGAGGAGACAATGAAGCTGGTGGGGGCTGGTTTGGGGTGGCTGTGGACGAAGGATTGCGATGGGGTGGCGGTCAGGGAGAGTAAGAGGAAGAGTAGGAAGAAGGAAGAGGAGAGAGATGGCTTCGGTTTCGCCATTTTTGTTTGTGTAGAGAGAGAGAGGGGGGAAGGGGGAGGAGTGGCACTCTGAATGTAAAGGGTCGTATAAATATATGATGGGCTCAATTTGTTCATATGATTCTGGGGAATAATTTAGTACGAAGAATAATGAGTCGATGATTATCCTATCTATTGTTCTCTGAAGAATATGTAATAGTTTCTCATATAAAGGACTCACATAACTATAAACTCAAAATTCGAATGAATAAATAAATATAAACTCACAAAAGATTTCAGCTTATTAAAGCTCCAATCGTTTCACAAAAATGAATGATTTAAAACATATTTTTCCAAAAACAATTGCTTATGTCCCATAAGATAATTAACTAAATTTTTTTTTTATTGTTGACGATAATTTATGCTTAAATAATTTCGCGAACAATGAAAGCATTAGTTCATTCATTTTTATAAATGATACAGGTGATAGTTTTTAAGAAAATGTTCCAAATTATTCATTTATTTTTGTAAGCATACAAGCTATAGTTTCTAGGTAAATATTTTCAAACCATTCATTTTCGACGAAAATAAACAGAGCCCGAATTCAGAATCAAGCTCCTTAAATACTTGATTCTAATCGAGCTCGAGCCGATTGAATTCAAAATAAGTTTCGAGAAATACGTAAATCAAGTCTAGTCAAGTTCATGTAAAAGCTCGGTGCAGCTCGGTCGTAGAACCCCTATGAAACCAGCAATAAAGTGTTTAGCCCATGCTCGCGGCAGCATCATGGCTGCCCCCCTTTTCATAAGCCTCTTTCCTTTCTACTTTTGCTTTATCTTTCGCTTTAGCATTTATTCTTCTCCGCCCAAATCAAGTGTAAGAAATTCTATGAATTGCAAATTTTCCTTTTGACATCGATGGGTAAATTCGGTACCAATTAACTATTATTAACGAGTCCCCACAGCCTCCAATCTCAACCACTTGGCAGTAATTATGGACTCGCATATTCACAAAGTAACAAAAATTTGTGACTCTTGAGGTCAATCAAAGGAATTGCGGGCAAGGGGATTGAACTATAAGCAAGACGCCCGAGCGTCAATTGCAGTTAACTATGAACAGGTAGAGTCACATGCTCCTTCATTTCCTTCTTTTCTAATTTGGCGCAGGATGCCTTAATTGCTAGGATAGCCGTGCCAAAACTTTTCTCAGCTGAAAAGTTTGGCTAAAGCAGGATGCCTTAATTGCTAGGAATAGGATAGCCGTGCCAAAACTTTTCCCAGCTGAAAAGTTTGGCTTAACAGATGGGTCCTAGATGGGGATATCATATCAAATATATATACCAATCATCAGTTAAATGCCATCAGGAAGACGTTGGTTTTGTGTATGTGGATAATGCACTGGGAGAGATACTGGTTAGGAAGCATTCCAGGCTCATGGACATGGCGAATTGATTGAGGATGAGGATCCTGGTATTCACTTTGCAATAACGCAGTTTGGTGCCTGTGGTTAGGGAGAGGTAGGTCCTGAAGTCTAGACTGGAACCAAAGAAACTTGCCGTAAAATAGATCCTAATGCTAGAGTGGATTCTAGGAGTACCGGCTGAAATGTTCTCTCAAGAAGCAACTAACAAAGTTAAGGAATGATAATGCTCTGCACCTGTCCCGCTGAAAGACAAGTGCTTATATCAGAGAAATACACTACCTAAATTTTTTTATCCATAATTCAGGGGGAAAAAAAGAATCAACACTCAAGATCGCTCAATTATAAAGTTAAGTAATGGCACTAAATTTTGCTTGATGCAGCAGCACTCTAGCCCATGACGCAGGCCACATCTGTTGTTCTTACAGTGACGAAATCCACTTAACTTCAAAGCCTGACACAGTTCCAAACCAACTAGCCCAATGGATCCCAAAGGGAGACACAGCATGACCATGCGATGCTCAACGGGCAACAGAAAAACTCCAATTTCAGTTGTCCGTGGAGACTTGCCAGCAGTGTTATCCCAAAATGAGGAAAATAAAGTTGCCATAAAATTGCATACATTTTTTTAAACAGCTACCAAGAGTAGCAAAAGTTATTTTCTGAATTTTAGAATAACAAAGACGCCCTAAAGTGACACACTGTTCCCAATTGTGCGAATTCAGCTGAAAGGAGGGTGATGAGGTGCCAATATGCACCTAATGTATTTATAAGGTACTTAGTTGCCCATTCACTTTCTACCTCTTTTTACAAGGAAATTGCCCATTCAGACCACTACTCCAGCAGGACAAGGATTTCACCATGGATTATTACCCGAAGGTGTCATGCAACCACAGAGGGCATGAGAGAGGATATGCCACGTCAATGGACAAAATAGGAAATTACTAACTCAAGCTAACAGGCTCATTAGCGATTACATCAGCGTTCTACTGTCCACATGAATTGACTATTCCAAAAGAGGACTATGTGCCATATAATTCAGAAAGAAAGTCGACGATGACTGAATACCTGTGGCGTGAGAAGTCAACTGAACATCATCAAGAAATCATAGCATGGACTGAGCAGGCATTAGACTGTCATGTACTTGAGAACAGCTGCACGTATTTTTTCCATGTAAACTGCAATTTTTTCCTGGAATATATTGCAAATAAACTTAAGACATTCCTGGATATTGTGGACCAATACATCTACACTAAATAGTTTCAGTTCAGATTGGGTTGGAGGAATCTAAAGTATACAGCAGGGCAAAAAAAAAAAAAAAAAAGAAGTATGCCCTGCAGTTATGAGGAATGTCAAACTGAAAAGACAAAGTCTCTATCACATGAACTCTCACGGCAATTTTTTAAAAAAAAGGGATATTCTGCATTCCTATTGTCCTCTGCTTCTAGGATGGCTACATGCCTTATACTGAGGGCATTACCACACGATGTTAGCAGAACATAAAGTTTCTTCATGACACCAGATTTACGCTGGATTTCTAATTATGCACAGTGCAAACAGAGTATATTCTGTAGCTACGATAGATGCCATCTAGAAACACCTATCCTGCACATGACCTTCATTCTCTTTATATAAGACTTTAAGTTCCTCGAATTTCCTCTATCCATCTTTGAAAGGATATTCTGCTACCCTTCCTTTGCTACCATGGCAATAAATCTTATAATGAAGTTGTCACCATACCAAGTTCATAGCGCATTTGGCCTCATGACTACAGAATATCAGGATCAAGGAAACAACAAAACAAAGAAGTTCCACATGACAAACTGGAATTCTTATAAGTTATTCTACCTGGTTACCCTTCTGAGCATTTGCTATGTTTTCATCAAGCAGCGTCAACAATGATCGGTTTAGTTCGTTCTGCTCAACCATCTCTAGCAACTGCACGACCAGACAAATTTGGAGTGAATAATGTGCAAATAGTTAATGCAGAGGAGCTTAGATGGATGGAGCAAGACATACAGTCGCTTTAACATCTTTTGATGTCAAAAGTTTTGTTAGACTGTTCTTCGCTTTTACAAGGTCAGCCTGCATTTTTTCATAGGCTTCTGCACATAATTAAACGAGAGATCTAATCTATCAGTAACATGAGGAAACAGCACCGGTCGATGCAGTCAAAATCAGTGTCTGATTAGTAATAGCAAACCTGTCCCCTCAAGCAAAGCCTTCTGCAAAGCTTCCAGCTCAATCAGTCTGTCTTCCATGTCCTACCAATACCATCACCATTTCTTTCTTGAGCATATAGTTCACCATGCATGAAAATGTAATGGAGAAATTTGATTAGTAGACCTGGGTTTTTGAAACAGAAAATCGAAGTTGGCCCAATTCAAACTGTAGATGGGCAAAGAATGCTTCATTTAACCTGCAAATCAATTCGTTTAGATCTCTAGATGAATATTATGAAACAAATAAATAGCTTCATCGAAATACCATAACAGTAGCCATCAGAACTTCTACCAAAAGTTAAACAATTTCACCAATACACAAGAGGAGATAGCCATCGATATCGTGTGCCTGACTGGTTAGTCATTCTAATTTTAGGTTCCCACGACATGCATTGACTTGTCTCAATAGAGCTTAGGAGTATAAAATTCCTACATTTACTGCACCAGAGGAGCGAAGATTGCACATCCCTAAACTGTGCCCCCTGCCCAATTAGAGCTGATATCAGTTAGTTAAGTGCAATCCAGCAGCTGACCAGCAAAGAGATACTATACTATCTTACATCAGTCACTTAAGTGCCATCCAACAAAATAGATGAGAGTTCCAGGGCAAGCTGTATCATCCTAATCCAATTAGTATTTAGTGCTGCAAATGTAGTATTATTGGCAGGGAACCCACTTTTTAATTGTTCAAATAGCAACCTTGTCCAAATTGTTTATAATCACCATCTACCGCACTTAACAAACAGAAGCTGATGCAGGACGTGCAACTTACCCAAATGAAATCTTCTATCCTCCATGTGAAAGGTCCTAAACTAAGGTCTAACAGGAAGCAAGTGGAACATTGGTCGTATAGTATCCTCAATTCTACTCCACCAGAGAGCAATTGAATCAGAGTAATTCCACATTCAGTTGCTGGGCAATCATCCTCATCTGTTGGACACCACTACACAGGCTGGCCTATTATCGTTGTATCGGATATCAGCAATTTAGCGCATCCCTGACATCTTCTTCAGAGGAAAAAAATTATCCTAACTGACTACGTTAACCAGCAGAAAGAGTTCAATTAAACGATATCATACAAGGATGCGACCTCCAAGCACATAAAACATTCTGAAAGTACAATCCATCCGTACCTTTTCCTACATGCACGAACAAAGCAGGACTAGAAACACCTTATAACACAGATATCATCAATGTAGATAGTAGGTCTACAGGGGATGCAACTGGGACGGTGATGATTGCACACGTGTCAAGCTCAAAACAAACTGTAACGACTAACCGCGGCCTCATTCTCGCCATCTCAAACTCCATTTCCTGAGCCTCGGTGTCTAGAAAGTACTCGATCAGCTCCGCCGGAGTGTCCGGCAAGTCCCGAGACTATGCCAACGCGAATCAAAAGGCAAAAGACTTCATTCAAATAATCCATCGCAAATGAAGATCCAAAGGACAAAACCCACGGAATCGCGTTCTCAAACGAAGTTCAAGTTCAGGGAATTACTTCTCGGACAGCGCGGCGACGCTCCTTCTCCTCGCGGACGTGGCGCTCGAACTCCTCGCGAGCCTCGGCGTCCTTCTCGAGCCGCCTGCGGAACTCGCGGCGGGCGAGGTGGCCGGTCTGAGGCGGTCCGAAAAGGCCTTCCGGATCCTAGAGAGAGCGAGATTACAGCTTCCATCAGGCTACGTGAGTGCGAATTCAGGTGTCGGAAGTTTTTTCGAAAGAGAGATAGTTCGAGGTACCCATCCGACGCAGGAGATTCTTCTCGGCCTGTGACCGAGTCGTTGAAAGCTTCTGGAGCCGGCTATAGAGGTGGTTGTGGTCGCAGTTGCGGCTATGCCAATCGTGAGAGCGGCCATCGACGACCTTTTCCGAGTACAGCCCCGGCGAGTCCCGTAGAGTGAAGCTACTGGTCCGTGTGCGCGTGCGTTTTTATCCGTTTGAGATTTGGATACGGTCACATTTTTCGAGCTCGAGATATCAATAGTGCTCGGGTTAACTCGAGCAATAGGAAAAGCGGTGATTTGTGTTTTATTATTATTATTATTCGTTTGGCAAAAAAAAAACATAATTTTATAAAAAGGATATGAAAATTAAAAGTCCTAAAATTTATGATGAAAGTGCAATTGAGTTCTAAAATTTATAAAAAAAATACATTTGTATCCTAAAATTTGCAAAAAAAAATACAATCAAATTCTAAAATTTGTCAAATTAATATACTTAGGTTTTTTAGTTAACCCTGTCTAATTTGGCTAACGAAAATTTTTGATGTGCTTTTTCAAATATTATATCTCTCTCATGTGATGATGACGTGGTTAAAATGATGTTATTTGGTCCAAATCTAAAATTTAATATAATGCTTATTTTGTTTTGGTCCTAATCTAAATTTTAATATAATGCTTATTTAGATTTTTTTTTGTCTATATTTAAATTAATTTAAAAAATGAGGTAAAAAAGAGAAAAGCAGAAGTAGAACTAGTAGCAAGGGTTACCGCTGCTATCCACCACTGCCGGGAAGGCCAACAATTGTGGGAAATGGTTGGCGGGGGTCGACGGGCCCTGGCTAAGTGTCAGATGCTCCTCACTAGATTTGGGAGAGCCTTGCCATTAGCTACCCTCAGCTAAAACTATTCAGTATTGCTAGATATAACATTGACAATACCAATTACAGATACTAAATGTCACATCCCGAACCTCAAGCATGTGTCATCCCTACTTAAACCCCTCACGTCAGAAAGAATAGCATCCCTAATTCGCTAAAACCAAACCAAAAATTTTACGCATGCAAAAACGTTTAATACTTCACATACAATCAATAAATTAGCCGAGATAAAACAGTAGGATTACTTGTTATTTAATAACAGCCAGTTTGACAACAAGTAATTATTTTTCACTACCAGATAATCATCAACCCTACATAGACTACAATATATATAATCCCATACTTCGGGGTAGCTTCCAAAAATTGACAAACGATAATGGGTCAGGCAAGGTTAATGTCCTATCTACTCTAAAAGATGGGCTACTACTTCATTATTCGAATCTTCATTTTGGACCTCAAAAATGATAACCACAACGGGGTGATAAATAAATCTAAGTGAGTCAACACCTAAACCCGGATAAGATGATGATTTGCTCAGGCATCCCAAATAACAATATGCCATAATAATCAATATTTTTACAAAATACTAGCGAGTCTCAAGTTTTCTCTTACAATACATTTATGGGTGGTCACAGGATTCATTGCACATGATTGACTTGACTAAACACTACAACTGATAGTGTCTTATCATAGTTTGTAAGATTCGTAAGACTATCACGACACGAAACTATCAGGGAAACCCGCACACAACTAGTGTGACCAAACACGACGACTAGCAGTGCTCTTGGATAGTCCGTAAGATTCGTACGATTGGCACGACACGAAACTATTATGAAAATACCGTACAATTGGCACGGATTTTAAAAAACCCTTTATGTGACCACCTTCAAGAATTAAAACTCAGCAAATTTATAATTTTCCAACTGAATACGAATAACCAATTTATTATTCGATCAAACAGAAATCACTCTAATTATTTGGCAGGTAAACGTCGGCCTCGACCTCAAGCAATTGATAATGAAAATATCTTAATAATTTTAATTATTAATACAAACAATCACCAATGGCTACTAGACTACTAATCAATTAATTAAGCATTTCATTGGTCGCTCAGCTTTACTCCATCACTCGCTCGCGATCACAAATTTAGTTAATCAGTAAATCTAATTTTTGATTATCCACGGACCATCTTGGTACTCGGTCTAACTTATTTAATCGCGGTCATTTAATCCAAACTTAGTCTCTAGCTAATCCAGTCACGATTAGACTACCTAATTGTCTAATTAAATTTATTAATTTATTAATTTAATCTAAAATGTAATTAATACATTAACTGAGGATTAGAGGTCGGCTCACTATGCGTCGGCAACGACGTATGAACGCGGATTGGTTTGATCGGTGGCAACAAATTTGGCGAGTGGTGGCCTGCGACCACGGCGACAGCTGGGACGGTGACAACAACATTGATGCAAGGTGGTTAGCAGTGACACTCGAGCGGAGCTGTCAAGGCGACGACGACGACACTCTCGACTAGACGGCGGATGATGAGAGTAGGGGTGTGCATAGTCCGGGCCGGTCCGATCCTGATATGGAACAAGGGATTGGATTGGTAACCCCGGTCCCCAAATTTTTTGAATCAAGGACCAGACTAGGATCGGCGAGCCGATCTGGTCCCAGTGAGACCGCTAATACTAGTTTTTTTTATAGAACATGGATAACAAAAAAAAACCTCAAATTGATCATTAATTTTCGCCAACATGGGCAATAATTTGCACATAAGTGTCAATATCAACATAACAAAGGTCTACAATGCCACATCAGGAAAAAATGAGAAAGAAACGAATAAAAAAAGGGATGAATGGATTGAAAGAAAAAAAAATATGACCATAATTGAATGATAAGCGGACGAGATAAAGAAAGCCCAGATTAGTTATTCACAAATATCCTTAGAAATAGAGTTGCGCTAATATTTTTAATTTTTTTTCGAATTATATATACACACAACTATATATGCTCTATCGATCCAATCTGGACGGTTCAGTCTCGAGGATGGGAACGGGACCAGATCGCCTGATCACCGGTCCCATTTGTTGGGATCACGGATCGGACCCACCCTCAAAGACAAGAGCTCGGCTGGACGGCATTGACGGTGGCAAGCAGGGGCTGGAGACGACGGTGCACTGGCGGGCGGGGGAGCTGGTCATTGGATGGCGGGCTGACACGAAGGAAGAGGGACACCGGCGCGAGCTCGTGGCTGACGGGAGCAGGCGATCTGAGCTGGAGGTTGGCACAGCTCGCGGCGACGAGCTGGTCCGAGCTCAGGCTTGGCTAAACTCGCAGCGGTGGACGGCGACGAAGTGGAGGTGAAGTTGGTGTCGGCCGAGGCGGCGAGCTGTGGAAGGCGGAGGAGAGGACGATGGCGAGCTCAACTAGACACGGTGGAGAAGGTAGTGATGACGGCGAGTTGGTGGACAGGCGGTGGTTCGGGTGGCGACGAGAGCTACGGTGGCTGGAGCCGACGGGTGGAGGTTGGAGGAGCAGCTGGCGTCGGGTGGCTCGGCGCGGCGACGTGTGCGCGACGGCGGCAAAAGCGAGCTGGCGACGGTGGCGAGGCTGGACGGCGGCGATGGCTGCTAGACCAGAAGTAGAGACCGAGCAACAACAGGACCCCAGCAGCATGGAGGAAAAAAAAAAAAGAAGAGAAGGAGAGGAAGAAGAACTCGGTTGGACAGCAGATGGGAGGGTGGAGCTTCTTGCATGAACAGGAAGGGGAAAAGGAAGTCAACAAAAAATGGGACAAATGACAAGATAGGCGGTGGAGTGATGGAAGCTCAGACTTTTTCTTCCTTGGAAAGACCCACAGGGCAGACAGGAAGAGAGAGAGAGGAAGGGAAAAAAAGTCACGAGAAGAAAAGTGCGGGCTTTATCCAACGAAAAGGACAAGGAGGGGAAAAAGAAAGGTCTGCGAGGCCGAAAAATGGGGGAGGAAAAAATCAAGAAATGGGGTCAAATCACATTCAAATTTATTATCTTTTATGCAAAATTTGAAGGCAAAAAAGGAATTATTAAATTAGGACATAGCTGAGAATTTTGCATAACGAATGAGAACATTTTTAAGATTTACGTGAAAAGAATTCATCATACATGATTGGGATCGACGCGAATGAAACAAAAAATTTTCTATAGCGCGATTAAATGTGATTCAAACTTCGGACTAATGCTCCAATTAATTTAATATTCGCGTCCGAAAATTTATCCTTTTTTTTTTGCAAAAATTTGAATTTTATTATAATTTTGGATTTCGAAATTTTGGGACGTCATCCTAAATTTCGACAAAATTTAGGACTATATGATACGTCATGTAAGAATATTGTGCAACCACCACACATATTCAATTAATAGATGGGAATCCCCTTGACTTCCCCTCTCGAATTGTCTCCTACATAAATTCAATTTTTTCCCTACAAAACTTGTTAGAACTCCATGAAGGCATCTCTATCCTTTGCTACATAGTCTGTGACGCTCGAGTCTATAGTTCACAAAGGATTAGATTTGGTTAAAACAACTAACTCGATACATAAGTATTACTCTCAAGAATACAAAGGATTTCAACCTTCTTTGGCTCATTACAGTTACGAGTAAAGTGACCCTTCTTGTCACAGTTGTAACATTTCACTCTCGAAATGTTCTTTTTGAAAGGGCGTTTTCCCCTCTCTTGTTAGTTAAATCTTGGTTTCTTGCCTGAGGAACTCACTCCCTCACCCTTCCATTTCATGAAGAAACAAGGATGTTTACATTTAAAACTTGAAGCTTCATGTGAGCTAGAACCGGCAAAGTAAATATCAATTTTTGGCTTGGCTGCTAAAAGACAGTCCGCTTCCAATCTGAGGTGGCATATAGTATCCTCAAATATCTTTATGTTTTCATTGTGGATCAAGTGGATTTTTACATGCTTTTAGCTATGAGACAAGAAACGGATTACTGCTTGTAGTTGTTGCTCATCAGTGAGTATGTGGCCAGCATCCTTCAGCTCACTGATCATGTTTGACCAAACCTAACCACCAGCGCTTCCCACATGTCTATAGCGTTATCAAAACGCCTAAACTCATGCATTATATCATTCTCCATGCTACTTAGCAATGTAATGAGAGCTATGGAGTTCTTTTTCAACGTAGCATATGCGTCTTTTTCTTTTGTGTTGAGCATTAATTCCATCCTTAGGTTTTCAATGACTTGGTTTAGAGATTCGAATGCTTCTTGCTCTTCCAAAGCATATTGGATTTTCAAATTCCAAATCTCATAATAGTCATCTTTCAACTTTTCACCTTTATTCAATTCAACCACTATGTTCTTAGTTGCTGCTACCATAGTATTTGAATATTTTAGACATGTATGCACAAATTATTAAAGCCCATCTAAATGCAACAATTGCACCATAGTCACACATACTAATCATATTAATGAATAGTTTTATAAAAGGTCTTAGAATCAATAGGTCATTATGTTCCCAAATATCATATAAAAATCTTAATTTTAAATAATCATCAATATAATTATTTGTGCAATAAGCTTCATTCTACAAAAGTTACTAAAACTTATGAGAACTCCCACTCAATCATATAACACAGATAAGGCATTATAAAATAAATGCCATAAACCATTCATAACAAAACATTCCATAAATATTCACAAACAACATGAAATAGGAATATGCACAAGTGACAAACTTAACTTAAAGCAACAACATCAGGTCCCATAGCCTTCACAAAAATGGGGAATGACTTTATAAACTCCTTAGGAAATTTCTTGGAATTAACAAGCACCCATAAAAGAGGCACTCAGTGAACCTTTGGGTTCCTCTAGGTGCATTTTGTCTTCCTTAGAACCCATTTATTGCAAGGGTTGATGTCTTCGATGCCCCACCCTTATAAAGTTTTTCAGGAAACTAATCCAAGATCCCTATAACTTTTCTAGTTGACTTCCCATAGATGATCCCCGACTCCATGCCACTCCCTAGGAAGAGTAATTTTCAGGGCATTGATCTTCTCAAAGTTTGGCATAAGGTAACTCTTTCATATGATTTCTTATATAATATTGTTGACCATGATAACATGTGTCATCATGTCAACGCCACCATCCACATTGATAAGAAGCTAACTCTTCTTTTAGACTCGAAAGTCTTAATCTTTCTTCTAATGTCCTTGGGAATGTAGGGAATTGTATCATATGTGCTATTGTTCCTACAATAAATGAAAAATAAAAGGATTACTGATAATCCACGATATATAAATAGGTATTACAAATATACCAATGTATAGAAAATTTCAATATGAATGCAATGGTACCAAGAACACTCCAATTAGATGTCATATGATCCCCTATGGCCCTCTAGAAATTTCTGTTCGTGAAACTATTTTAAAAGTCATGTCTGACCAGTGCGATCGGTCAACAGTCAAGTCGGTTAATGAGTCAGCAATTGGTTTGTGGGTCAGATCAAGCTGATGGTCGACGCTTAATCTCACATGGTAGATGTTGGCAATGATGTCACCGATGTCAACTGGGTAGGCTGCATGTACCGCTGGTGTGCCGATGTGTGCAACCCATCACTTGTCTTCTTGGTGTCACCCTGTGAAAAGCCACATATCTTGTTAGTTTTTTTTTTCTCTTTCTTTTTCCTCTTTTCTTTTTTCCTATTTTCCTTTGACAACCGAGGTTGCAACGATGGCCAATGGGACAGCCAAAGGTGAGGTTCAAGACGCTCTTGCCTACCTTCACGAGCCATTGGTGAGGGCATCACGGGCTTGCTTGTGGGCCGACTAGCGTGTTGCAGCGAGGATTGACGTCCGTAACAATGGATAAAGGGAGAAGAAAGAAAAGAGAAAAAAAATAAAAATTAATAAACATTCACAGAGTTTATAAAGAAAATTATAGTTGTTCATGTTAGTAGTAGACATGTAGGATAGTTTTTTTTTTTTTTGATAACCGAGGTGTCCGCGCGGCCGGCGAGCTTGTGCTCAAACCAGCGGTGAAGCACGACTAGTCCTCGGGAGGACCCGCAGACCCCACAACCACGGGCCCTCAATTAAGTCACCTGGCGCCGAGAAGTTTTGAACCCAGAACCTCTCGTGAAAGGAACTGAGCGCAAACCAACTGGGCCACCAGATGGTGGGACATGTAGGATAGTTGATATCTACGTAATCAATCTTCAGCCAAAAAAATTGATCGATATGATTAAATTGATAAATTATTGAAAGATTTATGGTATTGGTACAATTGAAAGGTTTAAGTCACCGTACAATAGATTTTAAAATATTGGTTAATTATCCCAATTTTTCTTGTGACTCATTTTCTTAAGCAATCCAAATATTGAAAAAATGAATAAAATATTTTTCGACTATAGATATGTCACGGTACAAGAGGACCCTAAAAGGTAATTTTTCTTTGAAAAACTTAATATCCATAGGTTGATTCCTTTTCGGTTCTTTTTATTGAAAAATATTTTCTTGAAAATATCACTTATATCTCTTACAAAAATGGATAAAAGAAAAGTACTTTCATTATCTACAAAAATATTTGGATATAAATTATTGACAATAATGAAAATATTCTCCATTGACTAATTATTTTAAGCGATACAAGCGATCGCTTTTAGAAAAATATATTTTAAATTATTCATTTTTCCCGAAATCAAGAAATCCTCCACGTATAGAAGAGAAAACTCCGCCATATCGATAATTACAATAAGGGATTATCTTTTTCATGTTGTCAGTAACTTGTCACATTAAAAGTTAACTATGTACCCGACTATGAAGGTAGGGCACGAGTATTGAAATGAAAAAAAAAACAAACCCAAAGTAAAACGACATGTCATAATATCTTAACTTACAATATACCCACAAAATCGGAATACGTCAATTTATTCAGTCGATACGAACGAAAGTAGAAAGAGACTTGACAAACTACATGTTTGTGATAAATAAAAACGATGTGACCATCATCGAGAATCATTGACGCCGCCTGGAACAGTCAATGTTTGAGCAAAAGGGTGACAAGGAAACCCGCTGAAAAATCTCTGTGCTCCGGAAATGTGATGCTGCTTGGAACTAAAATGCTAAAAAAAACTAGGTCATTTCCTATTTCCCGTAGGTCTCAATAAAGCATCATCGATGCCCAAATCAACAAGCGGAACGCGGAAACCCCTGTCCAGACTCTGATTCCACCGCTGCTCCCGTTGCTCCCGGCCACGCCTGTCGACACAAGTGGTCTCGATACTCATTGCCCGCGAATCAAAAGGGTAGCGCGGCCGGAACCGACGCGCGCATGAACAATTAATGCCAGAGTGAAGAAAAACTGATCTATTCCCATTGTAATCTTCACTGTAAATTGTATAGTTAAGCGAACCACATGGGATACAAATGACTCCCCGTAGAGATCAAGTAACCATGATTCAAGAGATTGTTTCTTTTTATAATAGTGTCCTCATCATGGTACTTTCAACGAAAATGTTAAAAGGGTGGCTAGGGCGCGCTTGTTAAATCTTACGAAATGTGCTTTCAAAACTTAAAAATTACTATGTAAACTACGTTAACCCTCGGTTATAATTTCCGTTAATATGTTCAATGCACCTAACTTTTGAGGGGTAAGTATGTATTTTCGCCCCCATTGATCAAGGAAACCTCTCATTTACCCTTGATTTCTATAATAAACAAAAAAGAAAAAGAATAATGAAAACGGAGAAAAGCAATAATTAAATTTAATATTAGAAATTAAGATATCCATAATAGTAGTAAAAAACAAAAATTGTTAAAAAATCGATCAATATCTTAATAAGAGTGGCTATATATATTAACTCTATTAATCAACCATTTAACGTTGATTAAGCCATTAAATACACATAATGAGTAACCGATCTTTGTCATGTTACATTTTTTTTTATTATTGAAGCCTTTTTTTTTTCTTTTAATCTAATTTGTGATTATTCTTTTTCTTAACACATCATATTTAATTCTGTAAAAGTAGCTATACACATCAATTTTTTCTCTCTAGAAAATACTATTACATATATATTTTATCGATATTAATATTTCTATCACCGGTATTTTTAATTAATCTAATTTTCTCTCTTTTTTTGGTACATTCTCCACTTTTTGCAGCAATTTAGGGGAAGATCGGAAAATACTTTCACCATTACAACTTAGGTACACTACACATGGCTAATCGAAAAAATAATGAAAAGGTGACGGCCCAGTGGTTCATCATCGCTTCGACAGAAGCCGCTATTTACAGATAAGCGAGGAAAACACTGGAATCGAACGTGCGAAAGGCAATTAAAGGGAACCCAACAACCAACCAACCAACCAACACGAGGCAAAGTGGCCTTGCTAGTTAAATGGCGTCCCCGTCCATAGCGAGACTACCACAAACTCGAGTCATAATATTCGGTCGTACGGACTTTGCTACTATAATAATTTTTGAGTGAACGTGAGAATAACACTACGTCGTAAGTCATAGATTCTTAAAAAAAAAAAATGAACCCTACAGTAACTTTTTAATGAATTTTATTTTTATGGCTCAAAATAAGCCGTTGGGTATGTAATCAATTTCTCCTCGTGAAATATCTTGTACGCCCCTTTCCGGGCTCTTCGCACCGTTCTATAGTAGTTGGATTTCACGTTCACATTAAAGGCTCATTGAATAAGCTGAAACAAAAGGTACGTCTTCCACCGACAGATAATATCGCTGCCACACGATTGATTAGATTCGTCTAACCTAACCTTCTTTTCCGGCCAATTCATTAAACGCGAATTGAAATCAGAAGAAGCAAAATTCTGAGTTACCTGGAGATGTGGGAGACAGAGCACTCTCTGCACAGAAACAGACCACAGAACAGAAGCAAAAACGTTAGTACTCGGACCAAATTCCTACTTCTTTCACAGGTTCATGAGCCTCGATCTTTGGTGCAGACGGGGACTACAGTACCTCTGCAGATGCTAGTGGTGGCATTGACGCCGCATCCCTGGGCGACCCCGAGGGCCTGCGTGACGTTGATGTTGTACCTGTCGAGCAAGCCCGGAGTGTTGTACAGGTTGCAGAGGCAGTCGATCGCCGTCGCCGCCTCCGCCTTGAGCGGGTTGCAGCAGCTCGCCGGCGGCGCGGCGGTCGAGTTCAGATACTGGTAGCACGGCACCAGCTTGTTGATGCAGTCCATCGTCGAATCCGCCGACGCGAGGTGGCTCGCGAGGGCTGCAGCGATCACCGTCGCTGCGAGCACCGGCATGGAGAACGAGTGGCGGCGAGCCATTTTCTGAGGTCTTCTCTTCTTCAATGTTTGTCCGACTGGGGGTGCACGGAGGCGCAGGAGGGTGGGGAGTGGGGGAGGTTCTTGTATGGAAGTGGGAACGTGGGAGGGCAGTTGTTAGTTGTTAGGACGAGCGAGCTTTAATGGTGGGTCGAACTAGGTTGAGTTTCGACCCCCCCCCCCCCCCCCAAAAAAAAAAAAAACTAGGTGCAGAGTTGTGGACGTAGCTGTGTTGACCAAAAGTCAACAGAAAAAAGATTGCGTGACGCCTGTTGCTACTACGTCGGTAACTCCAAAGAATCCGTTAAATCCTTTTATTGCTTTAAAAGGTGTTCGGCCAGCACCGCGTCAACTGCCAGCTAAACTTCAATTCAAGGCGACCTACGCGTGGCGTGGACTTGCAATGAACAGGTGTCCTTGTCGGGGTTGGTGAAGCCAGTGATTACTCCACGTCAGATGTGATGTGTCCACGTGCTCAATCTTAGCTTTGTCGGCACTTGTTGCATGATGAGTGGACTTTTCCACGATAAACGCCCCCAACATGTGCCAATCTTAGGGCCCACCGTCTCCCCTCTCTCAAGGGCCCCCCTCTCCACCCCCATCTTCATCGACATGCGAAAATCCCCCGAATTCTCTCCCCTATCTGAATTGCCCTTTGCCACCACCATGAGAAAATATTGGGTGCTCTCCATCTCTATGCCGGTCCACTCAAAAAAAAAAGAAAATGCCACGTGGCAAACCCAAGCTCATTGTCAGCAAATTTTGAAGATCCTCAAGCCAGTTCGTCTCCGGGCTCGACAGTCATCGCGCCGAGTCCGTAGTCTACCAGAAATCCGCCTCGCTGAAATCCCTCTCTCATATCCCTCTTCATGCTCCCACAAACCCAAAACCCTACCCGAAGTCCGCCTTGCCGAGTCCGTACTCTGGCTCTTTGAAGAGGATTTTTTTCCAATTTAGGTTATTATTATTATTTTTACCATTTAGGGTTTAAATTTTTTTTTTACGCTTTTGGGTCCCGCGCGGCAGTCTTACTGCCACGCCAAGCCCAACGTGGCACTCATAGTGCTGCGTGGGCCTGAGCCCGGCCCAGCGCGGCACTATGAGTGCCGCGTGGGCCCATTTCTTTTTTTTTTTCGTTTTTTATTTTAAATCTTCATTTTAAATAAATTTTGTAATTATTGACTAGTTTCTAATAATTTCAAATTTATATAAATTTGTATATATAATTTTTTCCTTTTGAAGCTTATTTTTTTAACATAATTATCAATAGTTAATTAAAAAATTTTGTTAATATGTATGTAATTAATTTATTGACTATAGAAATTTTTCTTTTCAAATTAATATGTATATAATTAATTTATTAATCTTTCTTTTCAAATATTATTTTTTTACTTCGAGGCTTATTTTTATAACTTAAAAAAATCATAAAATAAAATTAATAAGTTTATATTAATATATAAATTTTTAATATATAAGTTTTATAAATTTAAAAAATTATATAAATATATACGTTATATAAATAATTTATATATTTATATTTATAAATATATAATTTATATATTTATAAATTTAAAAAATTATATAAATATATAAGTTAAATATATAATTTATATATTCATATTTATAAATATATAAATTATAAATTTAAAAACTTATATAAATATATAAGTTTAATGAATATAAACTTATATAAATATAAATTTATAAAAACAAGTGAAAAAATATGAAATTATAAAAAAAATACCGCACCAGCCTCCTCAATATTATTTATTAATTATTTACATAGTAATAAATTAATTACATACATATTAATAAAATTTTCAATTAATTATTGATAATAATGTTATAAAAATAAACTTCCAAAAGAAAAATTTTATATTTACAAATTTATAAAAATTAAAAATTATTAAAATTACGTAAATAAAAACATAATTTAAAACAAAACTGCTGCACTGGCCTCCTAAATATTTTATTATTATTTATTTGCATAAATAAATTTTTTTATTTAATTATTAATAATTATGTTATAAAAATAAGGTTCAAAAGAAAGATATTTATATTTACAAAGTTATATAAATATAAAATTATCATAAACACATACATTGAAGTATGAAATTATAAAAAAAATGCAATTGCACGGGAAAAAAATGCAATGGTACTAATTTATTAAGCGTGTTATCCATGTTTTTGTAATCTGAATATCTTATTAATTTTATTTTATGAATTTTTTTATTTACATACTAAATAAACTAATTACATATTTCTTAATAAGTTTTTAATTAATTATTGAGAATTAAGTTATAAAAATAAGCCTCAAAGTAAAAAAAATAATATTTAAAAAGAAAGATTAATAAATTAATTATATACATATTAATTGAAAAAGAAAATTTATATAGTTAATAAATTAATTACATACATATTAATAAATTTTTTAATTAACTATTGCTAATTATGTTAAAAAAAGCTTCAAAAGGAAAAAATTATATATACAAATTTATATAATTTGAAATTATTAGAAACTCATCAAAAATTATAAAATTTATATACAATGAAGATTTAAAATAAAAAAAATGAAAAAAACGAAAAAAAAAGAAATGGGCCCGCGCGGCACTATGAGTGCCGCGTTAGGCTTGGGGCGGCAGTAAGACTGCCGCGCGGGACCCAAAAGCGTAAAAAAAAAATTTTAAACTCTAAATGGTAAAAAAAAAACCTAAATTAGAAAAAAACCCCTTTGAAGAACTCTCAGTTGCTTGCTCTCGGTGCTTGTGCTCGTGCTCGACGCTCTTCAACATACACACACACTTTTCCTCGAGCAGAGCATCAACTGAGCCCAGCTCTACTAACCCCCGGAGGCCCACTCGTCCCTCCTCGAAGAGCCTATCATTTCCACAGACAGTTGAGAAACAACTTTCTTAAAGGCATGTCAAATGATTTGTAATTTCTTGTTTTTCCTTGGTGGGTGTTTGGTTCTTCGTTCTCTCCGTAGTGGTGTGGCTTCGGAGGGATGATAGCTTCTTCTTTTTGGGCTTTCGTTGGTCTTCGCGTGTTCGCATTTAAGTTTGTTTTGGGCAGTAGTGGTGCTTGCAGATATTATATTTCTCTCTCTTTAATGTTTCACTAGAGCACGACATGTTGCGATGTTGTTGCTCCTTTACTTGAACTAGAGGTGACGATAGTGCAGAGGCAAGTTCATCAAATTTTCGATGAAGGTACATGTAGTATATCTTTTTTTTTTTTTGGCAATGACATGTAGTATATCTATTTGTTTCTAAGATATTCAAATAGCTTCAAAGATGTTCGCTTTAGGACTGCTGAGACTGTTTGCATTTCGGACTGCATTTAATCCTGCGGGGAACAAGTAAGGATAACATTATATTTTGAAGACTCGTAAATTTCCTCATGTCAATGGTCCCCTCTAATTCCCCGTCAAAGTGCCTTTTGAAATAGTGCATTACTTTACCTTCTATTGTTGAAAGAAATTAGTATTTGGTGATGTAGGTTGTGCTTTGCTACTCGAATTTCGGATGTCGGTGTTTGGTTGCTTAGTGATTTTTGCAGTTATCATAGATGATTTAGTTTGTTGGAGCTATACTCTTTACATAAGGTTTATAGCATTTTAAGTCTATTAAAAGTTTCAACCAACATCCTTTGTTCATGTGTAGGCTCTTTGCTGGAGGTATTATTTCTGTAATAGCGTTTGACTCGCATTGCCCTGGTAGAGATTTCGAGAAGCACTCAACACTTTAAGGAAACAAACAAGGTCAAACAGGTATGTTGTTGTGCTTGTCCTGATTTAGCTATTTCTGGATATTTGCCTAACAAGTTAAATAAAAGAGGATTTCAAAAACTTCAATGGAGAAGAATTTAGTATTTCAACTTGAAATTTGGATTTCTGTTTATTTTGCCATGGGCTTGATATACTATGCATGTGAAGGGAAGTAGCAGATCTCCCAAATGCTCTGGATTGCGTCTTCATGCTTTTCATGCTCAGTTTCCTTGGTCTACTAGCTTTGAACCAAGTGTTATGAAAGCATGATACATTTGTGTGTTTGTAGTTGTGGATTCTGCAAGTGTTCGGGCGGAACCATTCATGATTCATGTGTGTCTTTATGGGCTGCGTCAAAGAATTGATTTTTGTCTTTACGTGGCCTGATGTATGGTTCTGTATCACGGAAGAGCTTGCTTAAACATCAAGATGATCTATGGTTCTGTATCATATATTTTCGCTTAAACATCTAATGAGGAAGTTCACTAATATATGATAGTTCAGGATTGGGTTCAAATCCTCATCCCACATTCATTCGCACAGCTTTCTCTAATTTTTGCTATTACTACGTCAAAAGGTAGTCAATGATAATTCAAGATTGTGGGGTGTGTTTCATTTTAGTTATTCAATTTCTGCTACCGATGTGCATGATTCTTTTATTGTCTTTGTTCTTAGTCTATTTACCGGAACATGATTCTCTTTGTTTACTCCATGTCATCTTATTTGCATTAGTTGTACTTGTATTATCATATAGTCAAATTGAATCTCAAAAAAAAAAAAGGTGTTGTCTTGCAGGCATGATGTCTTCATCTAGTGTGAATAAGACTACTTGGAGTGGATTGACCTTTTGAAATAAAAGATGCAAGTGTGGTAAGTGTGCTGTTGTTAAAATATCGGAATCAACAAAAAACAAAGACAAGCTATACTATCGTTGTGTGGATAGAACGTGACTTTTTTTTCTTGACATTTGCCTACTAGCGATGTGAGTCATCCTATCACAAAGTTTCCACCTACAATACTTGAAGATGACATGAGAAATATTGAGTCTTTGCTTCAGCATTTGAAAGACAAACTCGAGAAGATTAATAAGGTGTAGAGGTTTAACCATGATATGCAACATTTAATAGACATTTTTTTTTGTTTGTTTGTGTTTTATTAGTTGTTTTAGCAGGACTACTTGTCTTGAAAAAGTAGATAGTCGGAACTTGTAATTTTGCTAGTTTGAGTGACGAAGATTCAAAATCTTGTGTGCAACAAGTATAGATGTGCTGCGAGCGACAGGTTCTTTATGGTTCTGATGATGTAAAGAATGTTGCTGACGTCAAAGGGTTTCTTGGTCCTTGTAATTGAGATATATATGTTCATCTTCTGCGTCTTTGAATTTTCCTTTTCCTTCTTATCAGGGTATTTTACAAACGTTTGGGAGACTAGAGGTTTGTCTAATATGTTAAAGTCGTAGGTGGATTGGTAATTTAATAGGCACTTGATCTAATGCACACATTGATTGGATATTGTTATTCAATGGAAATTCTTTGCATGATATTGAAAGTGAAATAAAGCTTGTTCTTGTCAGGAAATTTATTTTCTCTAGCCAATTTCCTACATTCCCTTGTTGTCTGGGCAGCTAACTCCTTTGTAGGACAAAGGATAATGAAACAAATTCCTTCCTGGCATGCACGCTAAGCATAAAACTTTATGTGATGTCAAGAAATTACAATCAAGACTCTCTCTGCTCAACGCAAATGATCACAGATTCACAGTGGAAGAACAGATTGAAGCCTCGAGTACACATTCTTTGAAACATGATTGCCTAAATCTATCACTTAGGTGAGAAAATCACTTTACCTTAGTCACTACTTTTAGAGAGATTCATTTACAATACGTCCATGCCATGCCTAGCTAGAGACACAGAAAGGTAAAAGCCAAATATAGAGAAAGTTTTGTGTTCTCCAGTTTGTGAATTCTGTCTGCTCGTGAATTCATCGCAAGTGCAGTTCGAGAGTCTTTGAACAGGGACGGAATTCAGAAGCTCCAAACCCCGTTTGCCCATTTGTTGCCTGTCTAGAGGTGGGGTTATCTTGAAGCACCACACACTCTTCATAAACTCCTTGCAACAAGAAACAATTCAATTCATAAAATCGAGAAGAGCACAAAAAATTGGGAATTCGTATAACAAGTCCATTAGATAATTATTCATGGAATAACATCAAGACCAGTTGTAGAGGACAGATAATCTTGATAGCTACAAGAAAAATCAACATTCAAGACCCTTATTCATGAAACAAATAGTAGCGCCATGGCCACCGCCACCTCTTAAGCCCTCTCGCCCCTAATGAGGATTCCTCTCGACTATTTATGTTGTGATCATGTATTGTTGATGCCCTTCGAATTGTTTAACTCATTTATTTCAGGCTGTTGCGAAGAGTGTGATAACCTAGGCACAAAGCAATAACAAATATATTTACATTGTACTACACAACATGGTTGAGTTTTAAACTCACCTTATTGTTGAAAACATTTTTTCAGCAAATTAGAATATTAGAATCACTGACTGTGGTGTGGCGGCATCTATATGGTAAACCTTTTGAAAATAACTAGTTTAGTAGGGGAATACATGAAGGAAATCCCAAAAGATTAAGCTAGATGCACTATAGAATTGTCCGATCCAAAGTTTATGTGAATAAAAGACCACCAAATGGAGTGATTATACTTGAATTCAAAGTCGTATACCATCGAGACATAGGTATGTGGATAGGTCTCATCACTTCACATCTCCTAAGAAGTGAAGGTCTAATGAGTAGCATGGAGAATAATGAAGATCTCGGGTTTGAAGTTTTTGTAAATCATCCTTGAAAGCAAGGAATAGTGGCCAAAAGACAAAGATGAACGTTGATGTCGACTTAGTACTTAGCCTTCCCCAAAATCCTCCCGGAATGCTTTAAACCTTTGTAAAAAACTGTTCAAATCACATACACAACTGTGAAATAAAGTGTTCTGATTGTTGTTACACTTTTGTGTTGCTAATGTATGTTATTTGATTAGTCAAACCCTTGTAAGACCATACCCTTTTAAAGATGTGCTTTCCCTTGACATGTTTTTCATGCACTTGTATCTTGTATGTCCGTCCTGATTATTTTATGTAAGTCTTTTGCATTTGCCATCTATATAATGAAAGAGTAAAGAAGAGAGTGTGGTTAGTAAGCTTTAAGATATGGCAGGCTGGGACGTTAGCACGCCCAGCCGGCATGGTATCGAGGCTGCCTAGCTCGGGCAACTCATGGCCATCCGCCTGGTTGCATAATCAAGACTCTCGTCTTCGTTCTAATACTTGATAGTCATTAGTCATCGATACAAAATAAGTCGATGGTAAGTTAATTGGATAAATGTCATTTTCAAGCATTTAATGATAAAATAAGATCAATGTCTTCTTCAAGCATTTAATAATAGAATAAGATCAATGCCATTTTCAAGTATTTAATGATAGGATAAGATCGATGTCATTTTCAAGCATTTAATTATAGGATAATATCAATGTCATTCTTAAGTGTCAAATAATAAGATAATGTTTATTAATAGCTGTACAAGTAGACCAAACACCTATAAGTAGTTAATCTAGAAACCTAAGAGAGATAAACCTTTAAGCGGATCGTTAGGATTAAAATACCAAAATAAGGTCATTAATAAAGTAACTTGTGAGAGAAGTTAGAAAGCCATTATAATTAGGGTATGGTTTCTTCATTTCCAACCTCCACCAATCGCCCCCCCCTCTCACCTACTCTCATTCTTGACCTCCCACTTCTTCGCTTGTCTTCAAGTTTTTTCACATGTGTTCTTCGAAAAAGGTACATAAATTAGTAGGTTTGAAATAGGGATGTTAGTTTAATACTATAATGTAGTGAATGCATGGTTGTTCCTTATATATGAATAAAATATGTCTCGGAACATGCGTGTGAACTTGCTAAAGGGGGATTGAGAGACAAGTCATTCTTGTGTGCATGAGTATATAACGTTTCTTAGAACATATGGATGGTATGATAATCCTAATCAAGATTAAGAAATGAATCAAGCCTGTGCAAGAGCGGTTGTCATTTGAAAGACGATCTATGCCATCATTAGTGAGAAAAGCAACGATGTAGGGGCTTGAGGTAACAACGTATGGGATTGAGGTAACCATGTATTTTTTCTGATCGTTGTTCGCAATAACAGAATTATTCGTTGTCATATGCTCAAAGTATTACTTGAAGTGATGGCATAGATGTCGTTTGCTTAATGATGATATGATATGTTTCTGCCATCGTGCACGTACAGTGATGACATTGCTCGGTATCGAAAGTCTCCATGGGAGGCTCGAAAAAAGAAAGCCCAAAAGTGAAAAGAAAGAATATTGTTGCATTTATTGAGTTTATTCTTGAAATTAAGATAGATTTCGTACATGATTATCTTGAGTAAAGGAAGGCTCCGGAAAAAAAAAGCCCGAAAATGAACGTTTCTTGAGATTGACAAATTTCGTACACGGTTAGAATTTCTACTATATCTTAAAGCTAGTGATTTTCTTACTAGGCTGTGGGCTTATCCCTTCATTTTTTCAGGGAACTAGTAATGACTCAGTTGATCTCACACATCGGCTTGGTTACAGGCGTGGACTAACAAGAATGTGATCGTAGCGTGCATCAATTCTAACATAAGCTACCACAAATCCCCACATGGAAGGAAGTTAATTAGAAGCTAACAGATGTAGGTGTAAGGCCGAGCATCCATATGTCTAAGCTTAAGTTTGGTAGCAATAGTCAACCCCTTCCTCTTCCCCGAATTCCCATCTTACGTAGGTTTATGAGAAATGATAAATTTCATGATGTAAAAATACTAGATGCATTATAGTAAATAAAAAGGGTTTGTTCGGCTTTAGTGAGCTAGTTTATTACCTGATGTTTTGGTTGTGCCTTCTTTACTCACCAATGTTATAGGAAATTTGTATCTTACTGAAGGGAACCAATCCCACGATATATACGCAGCGGATTACACAGAATTAACAAGCCCAAGAAATTTACTTGAATCACTGATCGGAGAAGCATATCACAAAACGGACATACCTCGAGTTTTCACCGATTAAGTGTTGTCAATGCAGCGAGAGATTTCGTCAGTTTGACGATTCGGAGAGAAGAGCGAGAGAGATAGTTGTCGTTTTCTCTGTGTTCTTCTATGAATGTATATATCGACGTCTGAAGAAGACGACGTTTTTCTAAACGTCATAAACAAACTGCCTCTTGCAGTTATTAGAAAAGGTAAGTGGCTATAATAGCCTACATGGACGGACCACGATCCTTCCCATGCACCCTCAATTTCTAACATCTCCCACTCGCCCATGAAAGGCTATCTATTACTCACTTGCCCACGCAGGGTCAACTCCCACTCGCCCACAAAGGGTTAAAACATAACTCTCTCTTTTCTGCAAAGTTCATATTGACAAATAATCCGTGCGACCAGCATACTACGAGAGCTCGTTGCCATACATCTGTTAGGAGTATATAGCAGCTCAAATTGGGCAAATTAACTCAGAGTAGATCCAGTATGCAGTACCCTAGATCAATTAGTCACATTTACATCATATCTCTCTTGATCTCCTCGATTACTCGGATATATTATATTCACAATCATGATTAAACTCAAATAATCACAATTGGTCGACCTGTGAACACAAAGGTAGAATGTGACATCAAAACAAATTGATCTTCCTCTTCCCTTAAACCTCTCAATCTCAGTTCAGCTCGCTTTTTTAGAAATGTCCCATTAGATCGAATCAATCTCATGACCATTGGCAACACTCTAAGATAGCGAACACTAAATAGAAATCTTGAGAATAAGTAAGAGTCGTGAGGGGACTAATTTTGAGGAACTTTTATCCTCAAGAGTCTCACACGGCTTGAAAGTTGAGATCTAAGCTTTCGCGTACTCTTATTGGTCGTTTCATGCATACGTAATATGAAATACGTATTACGGTATTCTCTCCTTTCCCATGGAGCGTATGTCTTTACACTTAATATCGTACAGATGATAGTTCAGACATACTCAATGTCTAACTTGAGTTCACAAATCTACTCTCCTTGAAGGAATCATCAGAACTCACATCTGGCATCAAAGACAGATAAAGTGAAATATGTGGGCTATTTCATTTTCTGACATAATAAATACTATGTCCTCTTCTTAACACTTTGTTAAGGCAACATCTATATTTTAAGCTTGAGCTCTCAATTATCACCTAGATAATAAGCTTAAAATTGTCTCATCTCTATTTATCACATAATAAATAGAGGCGATTACCCGTGTGAGTGGGCTAATCTTTCATCTGTCCGACATACATTCTCAAAGTAATGCACTAAGCATTTATATGCATAAATGTCATGAAAAACTCATAGGCATCAATAATGATAACAAATATAATTAGATATGAACTTTGGGAAATATAAATATCTAGTACTCCAACTTCTACGCACTTCTAGAGATTTCAATATAAGGAACTAATCCATTTGTCAACACATAACCGAAAAAAAATATCTCTAGGAATCAATTTCATCATAAGATTTGCTATCATTCTTTGCGTAGATATGTACTATATGTTCACATCTTTTCGTATAATCATGTTTTTCATAATACCATACTTCGTGTCTATATGTTTGGTCTTGCAGTGGATCCTTAGTGTAAGCTCTTACTGCTTAGCTATCATAATTAACTAATAATTGAACCTGCAGTACCTTAGCAACATCTCATTGATCCAAATATCTTTCAAACCAAACACCCTCTCGAACTGCTGCTGATAACACCACGAGATCAATTTCCATCGTGGATAAAGTTATACACATTTGCTTCTTACTACTCCAAGATATGACGTCATTATTAAGTAAGAATGCAAATCCAGAGGTAGAATTTCTCTCATCTAAACCTCTTCCTCAGTCAATATCAGTATAGCCTTCAAGGCGCAAATCTCAACTTTGATTACACAATGAATAATCAGCAGTACTATTCAGATACCTCAGGATTCTATTGACGGCAGTCTAAAGTGCTTGACCTATATAATAAATATCAGGTCTTGTACACACCATAGTGTACTTTAAGTTTCCAACAGTACTAGCATATGGAACACTTTCCATTTACTTCTTTTCATGTGAAGTCTCAGGACACAATCTGCAGCTCAAACTTTCATCTTTTGCAATAGGAGTATCCATGGGTTTGCTCTCTTGCATACGAAATCATTCAAGGACTTTCCTTATTTAAGTCTCTTGTGAAAAAGATCACAATCTCTTTTAATGATATCTTGAAATCTCAATTTCAAGAATGCATGCAGCTTCACCCTTATCTTTTATCTCAAAAATTGGAACATGACCAATTCTCAACTATAGTAGCAAACTCCATATTACTCATAACAATTAGTATATCATCAACATATAATGATAAGATCACAAATTGATCTTTGGATCTTTTAATACATACACAATGATCTTCATCAATCATTACAATAATCATATGCCACTATAGCATTACGAAAAAGTGTACACTATTGTCTCGAAGACTGCTTAAGGCCATATATCGATATCAAAAGTCGACATACTTTTTGTTCTTGGCCTTTTATAACAAACCCAACGGTTTGTTTCATACAAATTTCTTCTTTTTAATTCTCCATTGAGAACAGTAGTCTTTACATCCATTTGATGTAATTCAAGATCCATGTCAAAATCAGGTAAATTGAGGTAAATCTCACTACAAGGCGAGCCTTATATCTCTCAATCGAGCCATCAGCTTTACGCTTTATTTTGAGAACCCATTTGTTCCCTATGGCTTTGTGTCCATTTGGAAGATCAACCAGTTCCCAAACTTGGTTTGATTCCATTGATTCCAACTTTTCTTCAATTGCTTATATCTACTTTTCCTTATCAGGGCAAGTCAGAGCCTCATTCATATATATATATATATTTTTTTGGGCTCATCCTCTTCTTGTAGAGCGACCATATGGACTAACCATGAAAGCTTCCCTTTTAATGTCTAAATGTCGACGAGTCGACGGAGAATGCTTTTGGGACTTATTCGCCAAATTGGAGAACGTACACTTAGTACATCATGCTCCATTACGCTCCTACTCGGATTAGATAACGACGGCATCTTCACACCAAGTGGTTGTAATTGAGACTGGTTCGAAACAAATTCCCCACTTCTCACATTGCTCCCACTTGAATGATCTCTCTCAAATATGTCATTATCACTATCCAAGATTTTAGATAGAGAATGGTCTTCACATATCTCGCCCTTTTTCAAAAATTCATTCACTAAGAATGTGATATCTTGTGATTCAAATTCAGTTACACTCTCACTTTCTTGCTCACCTATAACATAACTCTTTCGAGTGCTCTCGGTATCTCATGAGGATACTCTTTTTGTCTTTAAGGCCAAATTTCCCAAACCAGTGGGAGGACTCGTGCGTATAGGAAGCACATCCAAGGTCTAAGAAAATCCAAATCTTATTTTCAACCTGTCCACAACTTATATGGAGTGAAAGTAACTGATTTAGAAGGCACACGGTTAAGTATATAGATAGCAATCAGCAAACTATCACCACAAAAGGTGATTAGTAAATTAGTTTGTGCTATCACAGACATAACCATTTCTCATAAAACCTGCTTTTTCTCTTTACAACTCCATTTTTTTTAGGAGTCATTAGAATAGATAACAATCTTTCTATTTCTTTTTCATCACATCGACCTCTGAACTGATCAGGTAAATATTCTCAACCTCGATCGTATCTCAATGCTTTTATTTTCATATCCAATTGATTTTCTACTAAAACTCATAAATTTCTTAAGGCAACTCATGCCTCGAATTCATGAGAAATCAAATTGACATGTCCGAAACGAGTATAATAATCTATAAATGTGATGAAATAAACAACCTCATACCTTCCTTTCATATCATTGAACCACATATATCCAAATGGATTAATTGCAAAGGAGCCTCAACTCTTGTTCGTTTTCCAAATGGTTTCCTTGTTCTTTTTCCCGCCAGGCAATGCTCATAAATAGGCAAATCGACTTTTTCAATATTGCCCAATAAGCCCTATTTGGCTTATCTAATCATTCAGTGTTGGTCAATATGACCTAACCTAGCATGCCATTTATTCACATCATTATAGAGGATGTGAAAAAGGGATAACAAACATTCATGGTACTGTACTCAACAATCGGCAAAATAAAACCATCTAGAAATATCCATAATCATATTAACTTGTTCCTAACGACAAGTCATCACCATTGTTATGAAAGTTCAAACTGAAATCAAGTTTAACCAATACTAACACGGAAACTAAGTTCCGTCGAGTTTCTGGAGCATTCAACACATTATGCAGGAATAGGGTGCGACCATCGCGCATATTCAGTTGGCAAGTGCCAATCCCTTTGAGTTCCACTAAGGAATTATTTTCCACATTTTATCCACTTTGCTTCATGTGGAACTCGTTGAAATCCACGAAGGCATTTTTGTCTTTGGTTACATGGTTTGTGGCCTCTAAGTCTATAGTCCACAAAGGACGTGGTTCAGTTACAAAAACTAAACTAGAGACTAAAGTAACACTTTTAAGTGTACAAAGGATTTCTACTTTCTTATGCTCGTCACAGTCACGAGCAAATTATCCCTTCTTGCCACTGAAAAAAAAATATTTCACTTTTGAAATATTTTTCTTGAAAGGACGTTTTCCTTTCCAATGTTAGTTAAACTTCAATTTCTTCCTGAAGAATTTATACACTTGCCCTTTCACTTCTTAAAACCCACATTGACGCTTATGCTTGGAGCTTGAAGCCCCATGTGAGCTAGAACTAGCATAACAAATGTTGGTTTCTGGTTTGGTCGTCAAAAAGGCGATCCACCTCTAGCTCAAGATAGCGCATAGCATTCTCAAAAGTCATTACTTTTCATTGTGGATTAAGTGGGTTCTCATATGCACTCAGCTATGAGACAAAGGATAGATTACTGCTTGCATTTGCTGCTCATCAGTCAAAATGTGGCATGCATTTTACAGTTCACTTATCATGTTTGACACACGCTACAAAAGTTGTTTCATATTCTGCCCATAGGCATCATATATATGTCAAACCATATAGTGATCTGCCTCGAGTTGGTGATCGATGTCCAACTAAACTTAGTTTTTTAATGCCTCCCACTTGACTTTGGCATTTTCATAAATGCCTGAACTCATGCATAAAACCAAATTTTTTTTATGCTACTCTGCAACATAATGCGAGCAATAGAGTTCATCGTTTTTCATGTAGCAATGCCTCTTTACACTTCTAAATTGTGCAGTATTCCCATCTTCAGGTTCTTTCATACTAGGTCAAGAGCTTCTAGTACTACATGCTATCTAGCACTTATTGGATTCTCATATTCCAGTTTTTATAATTTTCGTCGTTCAAATTCTCTCCTTCATCAAGCTTATCTACGATATTCTAATAAGCTATAAACACTGTATCTGAACACGAAGTTCTATAGACATGCATTCACGAACTATCAATGTCTAACATTTATGCATCTATTTTACACTAACTAATTATACTAATGAATAATTTCACATAAGGTCTTAGACTCGAAAGTTCACTATGTTCCCAATTATCGTCTGAGAATCCTCGCTTGAAATTATCATTAACATAATCATTTATGTAAAATTTAGTTCACTAAAGTTACTAAAACTTTACAGAACTCCCCACTTCGAATAAAGATCATAAAACATATAATGACCTTTTATCTTGTAAACATAACATTAAATGGCATGATTTGAACTAATCCAGAAAAAATTCACGTATCAAATCATACTCTAATTCCATATTACAAGATATAAATAGCAAGTACATTACAATTTATACATGCTACCAACAACCATGCTATACACAATTTGCATGTGATTATAACCATGTAAGCCATATTCTCCATATTTCAACAAGTAGAGAAGTACATGATAAAATCATCCAATAAAACCCAAAATACGTGCATGTTGGGTTTCATACGCATTTTTATAATTTTAAATTCAGCAAACATATCCAAATAATATATCAAAATGAAGATAATTTCGAGACGAACACAACGGTACCTCGCACGCCTCAATCAGAGCTCGGATGCTCCCGTACGCGTCGGTCAAAGTTTCGGCTTGGGAAGTCAACGCGTGGTCAACGGTCAACGTTGACTTGGGGCTAAATTGCAATTTTCAAAATTTCGAGGATCAAATTGAAATTTTCGAAAATTTCGAGGACCAAATTGAAATTTTCAGAAATTCCGAGGACCAAATTGCAATTTTCAGAAAATTTGAGGACCAAACTGAAATTTTCAGAAAGTCCGAGGATCGAATTGAAATTTTCAGAAAGTCCGAGGACCGAATTGCAATTTTCAGAAAGTCCGAGGACCGAATTGCAATTTCTGAAAATTAAGGAACCAAATCGGGTCAGGGATATGCCGAACCGGGTCTTGGATACACCAAAACCGGTCTGGAACACGTTTGGCGCCCGCCGCACGGGCTGGGCACGTGGGCGCGTGGATACCACGCGCATCGGACCTCGCCGGCGCGTGTCAGCGCGTGCGGCCGATTCCGGTAACTTCCGGCGACGACCAACCCCTCAAATTTCTCGTCTCGTCGAGACGAATCCAATGGTATATTCGAAACCCATTTTTATTGAGTGAAATTTCACGAAAAGGCGACGTTTCGCCTCGGCCTCGGTGGAACTCGCCCCGTCGTGGCGCGTGGCGCGCGTGCGGCTTCTTCCGGCGTCGCCTCACGACGGGCGACCACTCAAAATCTTCGTCTCGCCGAGCCCGTTTTATTGATATGCTCAAAACACATTTTTATCACACAGAACAGAATCTATGGTCGATGAACAGTACGGTCGAAAATCGGTTTCATGCTCAGATCGACAACAAAAAAAAAACACAAAAAAAAACAATCAGGAAACAAGGACATGGGCTCTGATACCAATGAAGGGAACCAATCCCACGATATATACGCAGCGGATTACACAGAATTAACAAGCCCAAGAAACTTACTTGAATCACTGATCGGAGAAGCATATCACAAAACGGACATACCTCGGGTTTTCACCGATTAAGTGTCGTCAATGCAGCGAGAGATTTCGTCAGTTTGACGATTCGGAGAGAAGAGCGAGAGAGATAGTTGTCGTTTTCTCTGTGTTCTTCTATGAATGTATATATCGACGTCTGAAGAAGACGACGTTTTTCTAAACGTCATAAACAAACTGCCTCTTGCAGTTGTTAGAAAAGGTAAGTGGCTATAATAGCCTACATGGGCGGACCACGATCCTTCCCATGCACCCTCAATTTCTAACACTTACAAACAATGGTTAGTAATTAAATAGATGAGGATTGGCCCTGGGACGTCACATAATCAATTTGCTTCATTGTCTCTGGCTTCTCCCCAAACAAAGGTATGTACAGTTTCATTTGATATAGATAGTCCTCTATTTGCATCTTCTAGAAATCAAAATCTTTCCAGTCAAATTTGTCAATTGTTACTTTAACTTTTTTTGTTGCCATCGATTTGCTTCAACTCAAGCAAGCCTAGCTTTGACATTAATTATTGCACGGAACAAACAATCGACAATAAATAGATAGAACAAGAAATAAATCGGATATCAGATATATATGGTTCAGTCGTAGATATCTACGTTCACAGGAAGAGTAGTAACAAATTCTACTATAGATTAAGTGATACATAGAGATTACAAACCACACTTAAGTAACTCAAACACTCTTAGTATTTCCCAACGACAATAACATTCGATAATGCACACAGTATTTAGCCTAAAATTCCTTATGACATAATCTTTCAATCTCATGAAAGAATTATACATAAATTCTTGCCACAAGGAATTAATTAGCTTCAACACTTGAATTCTTGATGTAATTCTGCGAACAAAAACCCATAGAGAAAATCCTTGCCAAGCACTCGATGAAAACGGTGCTTCAAGACTGATTTCTTGTATCCTCCTTAGGAATCCCTTGAGAATATGTGTGTGCGTGTTCGCATATTCGCATATGCCAATATAAGTCAAGAAAAAAACGAACGGCTCACATTGGTCAACAAATTCGAAGTTAACTGGATACCCTATCAGATTCTTGTATACGGCAAACTAACCAATCTTTCTTGTTTCAATGACCGAATTCCATATGGAAAAATGTTTTCGTAATCTATGAAGATCCAATCTTATCAAATCGGTAACTTAATTTCCAAAATATACACTTTGGAGGCCAATTCCAAATAACTCAAGGGATAAAATTATGAGGATTCAAAATAGATTTCATCCAATACAAAATAGGAATATCCAATTTGAAATATTCAAATTTTCGCTTTAAGCTCAAACTCAAAATATATTTTTAACAATGTGCCATGAGGAGAATCTTCATGTGGAAAGAAGCAAATCTCATTGAGAAATTATAAATGTTCAAGTAGTTGCTGGAAAGGGATTTTGCAAAGAATATATGACAAGAAGGTTCTCTATCTCGTGATACCTAACAAATTTCAACAAAACTGATATATCTAAATTGAGAGATTGGAAAACAAGATGAATTTTTGGGGATCTCTGTTGGGGCCTCTGCAATTCCCTTTTATAGTCTCCAAAGAAATTTTTCTTCGTCTGTTTCTTTGTCTGCTTCAACTAAAGGAGCTGCAACAGAACAAAATGGAAGCTTAATAGTCGTAAGTTAAATGTATTTGCATGGAAATATAAGAAGCTGGCCTACTTCTTAAAACCATGACATCGAAACCATGCAAGCATACTGAAGGAACGAATTCCGATAATAAGATGAAGATCTATGTGGAAAAACTTATGAAACATGTCCAACAAATCATGGAGTTGTATCACTGATCAGGATACTATCACACAATGAAATGAAATGTACTTGTTGTCCATAGATTAAATGTATCTAAAATACGGCCTTGCGAGAAGTTGTCATTAATTCTAGTTCGAGAGAGTTTCGCGAGTGTTTTTCTTTTGAAGTGTTCTTGAAAGAAATGAAATAACATAATTTTCTTCTTCTCTTTTATCCAAAAGTGGTAGCTAACCGCTCGTAATCGCAATGCAGTTATTAATGAATAAAAGTGTGTCGGGCCGGGTTAGCCCATTATGGGTGGCCCACCCATTAATCAATTCCAACATCTCTCGTTCGTATATGATGGGCTAAACACAATTCTCTCTTTTCTGCAAGGTTCATATCAACAAATAATCTGTGCGACCAATATATTTTGAGAACTCGCTGCCATATACAGTAGCTCAAAATTGGACATAATCATTTAGAATACATTAATATGCAGTACTCTAGATTAATCAATCACATTTATATCTCTTTTAATTTCTTTAAGTATGATATGTTGTATACACAATTATGATTAAACTCAAAATAATCATAATTGATTGGTCTATAATTTCTTCAGGAAAATCATAGACAATGAAAAACATATGCTTAAAAGTATGAATTCATCTTTTGAGAATAAAGAGGTGATTTTCTTCTAAGATTTTAAGGTTCACGATTGAAAAAATGGTGGTTGAAGTTAGAACTTTCTTGCATTGAGACCGTGAGGGCAGTCGACTATTGTGCAATGGTGGTGCCACCACCATCGCATAGGGTTGCTAGCTCTTGCTGGTGAAGTAAGAGCAACACCCAAAAATCCTTTGGTCCAATCTCAATTGAAATTTTCAAAAGAAAATTCGACATTATAAATTTTAGGTATTTTTCTTTCCTTAGAAAAAGTTTTTCAAACATTTTCTTTTTGATTTTGATAAAATTTTCAAACTCTTTTGAGATGTGACGTAGAGGAAGCATCACGTCACCTTTGAAAATTGTAAAGTCACAACGATAATTTTCATTAATCAAATTAGATGAAAATTGTTGATTGCACCGATTCTGTAAATTCTAAAAATTTGACCGCATTTTTCCAAAATTTTTGGTACTTACATTGTATTTCCGAGGGAAAAAAAATCTAAACATTCTGCGTATTATTTCGATTTCTTTTGATTCGAAAGTGCTGACGTGGAAAGCACGAAAGTTTTGTGCCGATATCCAGTGGAAGCTACTAGAAGCACCTCGCTAAAACCCCTTAGCCGGGGAGGAGTCTTCCCACTTTCAAAGCCGCTCTCGGATTTTCACTTTCCTTTTTAAGTCCAAAATCAATCAAGCAATCGCAGCGCAATCCGAAGCCGACCGATCTCTCGTACCATCGCCGGAAGAATGGATCCAGCGAAACTGAGCCAGTTGAAGCAGTTCGTCGACATGTGTAAGTCCAATCCCTCCGTTCTCGCCGATCCCTCGCTCGCCTTCTTCCGCGACTACCTCGAAAGGTAAAATACCTCCTCGGACGACGATTCGAGCTTGTATGATCGTTCCTTCGCATTTTGTTGATTCCTCTGATGATTCGAACATTTTGTCTCAGCCTCGGAGCTCAAGTCCCTCCCTCTGCGAGCAAGCCCGGGGAATCGAAATCGGTAACGTGCACCACTCGAGCCTGCTTTTACACGTTTGGTTTTGTGCGATTGATAGCGTTTGACTCGGTTTTGTTCTCTTGAGATCATTAATTGATGCATTTTTGTGGTAATTGATGTAGAATGACATTGAGCTCGCTCTTGTACTCGTTTTTATAGAGTGAAGATTTGAGATGTTTCTTTTATGTACGCTTATTGGTCAAGCACGTGCATCTTTCAGTGTAGTTGGAAAAAAAAAGGGACTTGAACGCATTTGTTTGAATACGTATCATAATCACTTGATTCTGCATTTGGGTGGTGTACTTTCTCACAGTAGCGAGATGTATTCTTGTGAGGTAATATGCTAAATTGATACTTGCTTCGGATTGTGGACTACTGCAGAAGAGTCACGTGGTGGAGGAGAGTGACGAGGATATGGAGGAGACCGAAGGTGGACATGTGGAAGTGGAGGAGGAAGAGGAGGAGGATGAGATTATTGAGTCAGATATCGAACTTGAAGGCGAGACAGTTGAGCCCGATAATGAGCCTCCCCAGAAGGTTTTCCCATCTAACACAGACACGTGGAATCATCTCGCTTTTGACACTTTCTTTTCCCTCTTTTTGCCTGCTTTATTATTAATGAGATTGCTGTGTGAGTCAATACTGTGTGCCTTTGTTATTTGATTTTTCAGATGGGAGATCCATCGGTTGAAGTTACTGATGATAATCGTGAGGCCTCTCAAGCAGCAAAGGCACAAGCCCTAGCAGCCCTTTCTGAAGGTTCTGATAATTAATTTTCAACCTTGCAATGATAGGGATATGTGTGCTTCTTGAATCTGTTGGTCTTGTTTAATTTTCTATTCTGTATGCTGATTTGTTCTCTACAGGAAACTTGGAGGAAGCGATTGAGCACCTTACACAGGCAATAACACTCAACCCAACCTCCGCTATCATGTATGGAACCAGAGGTAAGAAGCTGGCTGAGTTTTTGAAGTGACTATCCAAAATTTACTCCTTTCATTTGGTTTTAAGTTCTCTACCTCATGTCCACGCATGGTTATTGATGCTTTTACAGCTACTGTGTATATTAAAATGAAGAAGCCAAATGCCGCAATCCGGGATGCAAATGCGGCTTTAGAGGTAGCATCTACTTTAATTGTTCACAGCAATGGTTTAGATTTCGCATGGAAAGTTCAGCTGTCGTGCTTATTGCACACCGCACAATATAAAGTAATACATGCACAAAAATGCTTAAGTGCATGAACACCATTATTGCGAAATTATGAGCATTGCTGTCATTACTTATTGTCCTTGTAATTATATTAATTGCCGAGAATTGTTCAAGGAAAACTTATTAATTTTTAAGCTTCTCTATTTGGTGTTGTTGAGTTGTCTGGTATGGGTGGGATTGACCTTGGAGTCTTTAGATCTTGGGTTGTCATGCTCATGTAATTTGTTAATCTAGATAAATCCGGATTCTGCGAAAGGCTACAAGGCGCGTGGCATGGCTCGAGCAATGCTTGGTCAGTGGGAAGAAGCTGCAAAGGATCTTCATTTGGCATCAAAGCTAGATTACGACGAGGAAATAAATGCTGTACTGAAAAAGGTCTCTCTCTCTCTCTCTCTCTCTCTCTCTCTCTCTCTGGGTTTGTCCGTTCTATCCTTTTTGAGCAAAAAGTTACTGGCTTTCCAGCTAAAATCAAACATTAGTTTTTGCTTTTGAAATTATGGAAATAAATGAAATAATTGAAAAATAATTTTAAGTATAAGTATGTACAGGTTTCTAAATATATCAGTGCAAGAAAATCTTAATTGTTAAAGAGCAAAAAGTTCAAAATAAAAGGTATTCTGAACAGATCCTTTATGCAATTTTTTGATTGCCTATGTTTCTTGCTTGTGTTCTTGGCTATCATCAGAGAGACAGTTCATTGCATCTTTTGGGGTGGACTTCGTCTGACATTCTTTTTTCTTTATTTATTTATTTATTTCAGTACACTTATGAGTAGAGATGGCCAAAAAAGTTGACACGCACTCCTGATTAGTTGCAGCTAGATTGCATATAGAAGGCCAATAATGTCTTTTAGACACATATATACAGGGCTCTGCTTACGCCTGTTTGATGTGGTTTTGAAGCAAATGAGGTTTTTCCTGGACTGGGCACTCTTTGCTCTCAACATCAGATTCAGATGGCTAGAGATTAGATAAGACACCTCTTATTTCATTGTAGATCGCTTGTAGAAGGCCAAGAAATGCCCTTTAGGTTTCATCACAAAGTTAAAAATTATCACATGTAGGCTGACCTTGAGATCATTTTGTGCACCTTTCACACTGGCTGTTGCTGGTTTATTGTGAATTGTAGGCCTTTACTTTGATGAGTGACGGTTTAAGGTGGGCTCACCTTTTGATTTTGTGGTCTGTATTGGAAGTGAATTACTGGTTCAAGTTTCATGAGAACTTGCATGGTGCTTTTCTTTTGGAGATCTTTGGAATTGGAGATTACTATTGAATTCAAATCTTGCTTCATTAAATTTGATTCCATCATGCAACTTTTGATCTATACAGGTTGAACCAAATGCACATAGGATTGAGGAACATCGGAGAAAGTATGACAGATTACGTAAGGAGCGGGAAGAAAGAAAGATTCAGCGTGAGAGAGAGCGCAGACGTGCTGAGGCTCAGGTAATTGTTCCATGATCCCGATGGTCAGTCGTTTCGAATATTTTTCTTGCTATATTTCCCTTGCGACATTTGTTTGTGCCTTTCCTCTAGGCTGCATATGAGAAGGCAAAGAAACAAGAGCAGTCATCATCCAGGAGACCGTCTGGTGGAATGCCTGGTGGATTCCCAGGTGGAATGCCTGGTGGAATGCCTGGAGGAATGCCTGGAGGCTTTCCGGGGGGGATGCCTGGAGGTTTCCCAGGTGGCATGCCAGGAGGAATGCCTGGAAATGTTGATTTTAGCAATATACTAAACGTAAGTGTGCTGGAAAGTGGATGGTAATGCCTGGAGATGTTGACTTTAGCAAAACAGTGTATATTCTTTTCTTCAGCAAAGCGAGAAAGAGTCTGCTGAAGATGGATTTCTCACTGTAAAAGTAACGACCTAACATGAATTGTTGCATGCAAGTTCAACAATTTGATTATGTTTCGTTTGGGTGCATCATTCATTGATCATACTGTGGTCAGTTTTTCTGTTCCATTTCACCTTTGCTAATTTGTTTTGATGAATTTTTGCGGAACATTTGGCGCAGGATCCTGATCTTATGGCTGCATTTAAGGATCCAGAAGTCATGGCTGCTCTGCAGGATGGTACTGATTTTTTCTGTCATTATTTTTATGGTCCTATTTCTTGCACTTAAATTAAGTTATCACTGATTTTACTGAGACATCATTTAGCAGTTTTACATGTCCTCTGTAAGGAACTAGTACCTTGAGAATTAGAATATGGTGATATTACCCCATTGACCATTAAAGTAACCACAAGCGGTGTCGAAGTAATCTCAGAACAAAGTACTTGCCATTGTCTAAGTCACGGGGTCATTTTCTCACTCAGCACACACGGAAATGAGCATTAAGTAAGTGTTGTTGGAAGGTTATTAACTAGAGCCAACAACCGAATAGCAGATGAATCTGTGGGTGTCTGCGCTTATAAATTTTCTTTCTGTGATGAGATTCTGTTCACTTCTAGTAGGAACTTGTGCAAGCTTATCGGAGATTTTTACTGTCATCGTTTGTTTGTGTTGATGGTTTTGCAGTAATGAAGGACCCTGCCAATCTGGCAAAGCATCAAGCAAATCCAAAAGTGGCCCCTATAATTGCAAAGATGATGAACAAGTTCGGAGGACCCAAGTGAAAAATTTCGATGCGGTAATAGCCGTTTTTTGGGGTCGAACGATATGGTTTATCAGAGTGTTGGGGTTTGAGAATGCCACCTGAAAAGTCGGTTGTCATCATCTGTAAACAATTTTCCGTTGTTAGGGATCTCAGATGAGCATCTCGATTTTGCTTTTGGAACGATAGATATAAGCTGAATAACGTCATGGGAAAAGTGTGAGTTATTTGTGCTTTCTAGTTAATTTCGAGCCTTCCCTTCTTGAAAAGATTGCAAATTTGATGGGATATATGAACACCGCTCATCGTCCCAGATTCGCTTGTGTTGTAAAATCATCAAGATTTCATTTGCTTCCTGTCTTCATAGGAACTTCCCATTCGAGTCTTGAACCAAATCCTCGTGCCTTACTTGAGTGCCAACGAAGCTTAAGACCGGATTCGAAAGCTCTCAGTAGAGCTTTGCTTTAGAATTATGTCCCCACTTATCCACGCCACTATCATACGGAGGGCTTCATACAGGGGGTTTTCCTCCTGCAAAACAGTGTGACAAGCTGACACGGCCTTTTTCCCACCCTAGTCTAACTACCCTTCGAATGGTGAGTAGAGGTTACGGTCGTCGACGAAGTCGACGTAGGAGTCCCACAGTGACGAGCGTCGTGTTGCGGTCAATTTGGTGACCTACTCGCCAGAGATACAAGTCGATGGAGCGGATAGACAACGACCTTTCATCCGCAGTGGGGGTGGTTATCGTCCAATGACCATGGCCCTCCGCGACCGAGCGCAATCTCTCACCAGAAAAAAGATGCGCGCTCGCAGACAGAATTTCCATTGTGTCCGCACGAGGATAGCGAGGGGGATTTTCCTCCATCTTACCAAACAACAGCACGTCCCCACTCTTCTTTTTAAGTCCAACGCTTTTGGCGTTTTTTCGACCACTCGAAAGTCCAAAGGCTGCTACCCCATGCCCATAGCTTCGTCTGCTGCCGAGATGATCCGGTTGGCCTGTTTGATTTCCTTGACCGCTTTTCGCCAAACTGATTCCTCTTCTTTCCCTACCAACTTCTTCACTTCTGCGGTTTTCCAAAGAAGAAAGCCGCCTTTTTCTTATTCCGCGTCGTCATGGTGACGCTTAAGCGCGGAGTTGATTACGCTTTTTAGTTAGTCCAATTCACGCCTCCCTAACCTCGTCTAAGACGTGGCCTAATTAATCTCTCCCCCCCTTTACTTTTTTGTCGCTTCAAATGATTTTCTGCTGCTTTTGCTCCGCAAGTGGCTTGCGGTGCCTGTGCTGACCGTTGATGACGCGTGCATTACGCACTAATTGCGCAATCAGCGTGCTTTGGATACATATCGCGTTCATACTTTCATATGCCGAGCGAAGAAACTAAACCCAAAATGAAAAAAAAAGAAAAAAAGAGAGAAACTCGGAAATGGTAAGTGGAAAAGGGGGGGAAGATGTTGATACCCATTGAGATTATTAACTCCAATTTGGTAGCTCGGGGGTCGCTTTAAAGCATATGCTTAAGCAATGATGATGCAATATCGCTCGAGCTTTCCCCCTAATCACAAGGCCCTAGTGGGAATGTGGATTGCAATGACGCACCACTCTGTAATAATTACACGGTTTTCCCACCCCCTCAAAAAATAAAAAAAAGGAGTTTTTGTACTTGGGTTCTTTTCTTGTTCTCTTGTGGGACGGATTGTGGAGTGGTTGTGGGACTTCAAAGTCGTCCGATGGTGGCGGCCTTCAACGATGATATCCGTAGTTTTAGTTCGACAAATAGAAACATCTAGAGTTCAAAGGTACATAGGCTGCATTGATCAAATGGAAATATCACTGTTTGGTGAGAACTCCCTGTCTACCCTCTTGACGAATTCGGGCATGGCCATAATTAAATGTTACACTATAGTTAGATGGAATAATATTTTGCAATTCATACGGTTTATGTTCACAAGAAAGCACATGGGTGCGTATGGTCTTTTGACTCTATACGCTAGGCTCTGTTCATAACACCTGTACCAGAATCACGAAAGCGATTTTCATTTTATAATCAGACCAAAATGAAGTGATCAAGCACATCATCGCCATAGAATTTCAAAGATATTCTACTAAGTGTTTGTAAGGTGAAAATTTGGATTAATTGATGTGCATGAGAGACTGAATTATTCTTCTGATTTCTAGTGTGATGATTAACAGGCTATTTTTGCTGAGGGAATGGATTTTACGAAATATTACTTTTTTTTGCCTAACACTACTACCTAAAGGAATAATTTTGAGTACTACGACCTTGTTTAGAAAGCACGGGCACTCTCCGGTGGCATCCGTCTTGTGTCGGATGTGTGTTGGATACCAACAAGCGTCTGATACTCTCCAACACACAACCAACACGTAGTCAGCAAGTGTTAGAAATCTAATGTGTGGTTAGTGCTCCAGACGTGCTAGCAACACGCGATTCCATCATTCCGACATGCATGAGATAAATTTTAAATATTTTCAATAAATTAGGAGTATTTATATACACACAAATACACACTTAAGCCATATTCTTAGCTACCCCTAAAAAACATAATCGTGAATCCCTAATAGAAGAAGAAGAAGAAGAAGAAGAAGAAGAAGAAGAAGAAGCTCATTGTTGATATAAATTTTTATATATGCACGACAATTTATCATGTATATATAACATATGTTTAACATACAATGTGTCCCTAAGTGTTGGAATTCTCTATTTTTTGAAAAATGAAGTGTAGGTGTATAGTATCACGTTGCGTGTCACGTATCAATGTCGGTGCCACTTAGATTATTGTTAATATAGAAATTATGTTTCTAGCAATTAAATAAAGATCCAAATCAATTGCGACAAATATACGACTTATGTAAAAGAATCATGGGATTGTCCGTACATAGCACGTGAAATTCTGTTTATAATACATGAAAGTTTGTAAAAATCACGTTTTGTTCAATCCACATGTGCTATTTTCTCCAGCATCGTTCATTTGAGTCTACCAAAGTCAGAATTGCTCACTTGAATATGGTTGATAAGCTAGTACTACTTTTCGTGATATACTACAGCTAAACTTGAATTTCATCAACTTCCTATCCGATTCTGGTGGGCAGTGAAAGCTTTGTCTTCGGACTCTCTTGGTGAGCCTTTTTGCTTACTTATCAAGAGCAAGTAATGAGCCAAGTATCGACTGAAGAAAGAGTCTAAGTCAGAATGTTCAAATAGGCCTACAAATTCTCCTCCCTATTATGTCATCGAAATCATGAATGCTCTTGCTTTCACGTTTACTTGGAAAATCAGCAATAGAATTGGGGATTCTAAGAAGGAAAGCTTGAGGCCAAGAAGTGTTCTTAATATGATTGCTATCAACTTTATCGTTTCAATTGTCGTATACCATGTCACCAACTGATAGAAACGCTATAAAAGAATCTTACATCAATAAAGATTTTAAAAGCACGGACGACGCCGGTACATACGGTCATAAAACTCACATTTGCAAATTTGGTTTCCTAGCAAACTCTTACTTAGTGTTCGCCGCATGTCCGATCACAGCGGAGGAGTCGCTTATAGCTTGGCTCAGAGTCCTCTGCTCATGAAACTGAAGAACGCTTGTACCACGACTCCTGCTTTTTAACTTTTAACCAGACAGATCCATACTTACAAGCAATGCCACCACATCACCTTCCTCACAGTGTGTTAGGAAAACACACAATCCCATCTTGCGGCGATACCTTAAAATTGTAAAATAATCAACTGCTTCACCTACGCATCCGGAAAGAAGCCGATCCATCTCTGGTGTGGCCATGAGTTTGAAAGAAGCCGTACGTGGTTGAATTCTGCACTAAGCATATTGTTGGGGAATCATGAGCGAACAGCATCTGTATTTCGTGTTCAGCGATTGCCTCGACGTCCATATGTTATCGTCTCTGGTACATCTTTTCCCTTCCCTTATGGATAAAGTCTATGAATGCATAATTTTCCACGAAGGATGTTGCATACAAGCAGACAAATGATAATCCACCGGATACTCTACTCTTTATCTTGCAGGTCTTGCGAATCTGGCCACATATTTTTGTGCCCACATGGAAGAAGGAACAGCCAGGATTTGATCTTGCGTGTCACATTGACAATCCAAAGAACGAAATCGATTTTGTTTTCGCCCTTACATACGACCTCGGCGGTTTAAAAATTGCAATCTGTCCGCACAAGATAGCAACAGGAGATCAAGTGTGAGACGAACAAGTTTAGGGGTTTGTGGTGGACACCAGTTGAAGTGATGAAGTGAGCATAAACGGGAGGAGGAGGAGGGTCCATGGTTAAACCATACCCACCTAAACCAAGAGATTCAAGTCAAAAGTCCAACAAATTGGATTATCAACTGCCACCAATATGGAAGTAGAAAAACATATGCCATCTTATCACTTGTTTGGAGAAGAAATCATATGGTCCAAATGAGTCGAATCTACATTTTATGAAAACCTCTCCTATACACGGCACGTGTAATCTCGTCTTCCTCAAATCGGAAATATACCTTTGTGTCCTCATTGTTTATAATTTCACCAAATAACTCATTGACTGCCATTGAGTTATTACAGTAGTTCTACTATAATTGACTATGTCGATCATTTCGTTGACAATAATTTTATTCTAAACTTTTCTCATCCTCACGTTGCTCAAAATTTGAGTCCATTTTCGTTTTGCTCCTTTTGTGGAGTGAAAGAAATTGGGTGGAGTCCAACACTTTTGAGCTCCGTAGAGAAATATGTGACCTTTCAAAATGATATTTTCATAAGTAATTTGCATAGGTCATAGAATTTTCTTCCCCAGTTGTTCCTAGAATTTTGAAAAACATTTAATGATACTAACCAACATTATCTTACAACAAGCCACAGCTTCATTTAGCTTGGATGCCCATACAATAGTGCTCCTATATGTATTAAAACCAAAATCTGTGGGAGGTGGTCATTTATTGATGGTTATTCAACCAATCAGATAACCCTGTACGAAATCGCACAGGAAATATAAAAGCAAAAAAATAAAAAAAAAATCCAGACCACCAATTAAGCCGTAAGGTCTTCTACTACATATTGCTACTTAAATGAACAGAAGTAGTCCGGGTCAAGTCAAACATGCCAAAATCAAATTCCAGACGTCTTTTTTTTTTTTTTACGTGGTTAGGCACGCAAATGTTGGTGGATGGACGAGGTTTGAGTGACCATGCTTCTCAAGTTAAATTATATGTGCAATCATCAAGATCTCTGATGCGAAAACACGACATTTGGAATCGCAGGTTAGCAACGTACATAATTCAGATCACAATTAGAAAATCTTTGTAGCATAAATATGTCCTAGCCGTCCCATGAGGAGGTAAACAAACTTGACCTATGTCGTAATCTTTGTCTCGACAGCCCGATCGCATTACAGTGTCTCTATGGCTGACACACACACACACACACACACACACACACCCATATTGATGTAATTAAGTGAATCGAATACTATCTAAGATGTCATTAGTTGATTGATTGATTGATCAATCAATTATGGGCCCTTTTTGACTCACGCTCTTGCCAAAATGAATCATATCTATCAGACATTTCACACCTGATCCTGCCAACAAATTCGCCGTGTAATCAAAACCCAACTAGCCACAAAGAGAAAAATTTCCTGGTCAATGAAGTAAATCATTTAGTGGGGAAAAATCGGATCCACTTGTTTGCTTTTGCATCATAAATTGCCTCCCAATCCTCGCACACACATCGTTTCAACCATTCAATTCCAGCCAAATCTCCCAACATGCCTGTGGCAAAGCATGAGCATTTGCCATTTACCACCAAATGCCAATCTACTACGTCTTAACACTGTTCAATATTATCCGTAAAAGGTAACCAAATCTTGCACTACTTTCCCATGAAAGATGCTCTACAACGAAGAAGGGTCGTAGAAACGTTTTCTCGCAGTACAAACTTATAAATCCATTTTTGGTCTTTACCTAAGGAAAGATTTATTTGGTGGTAGGGAAAAGGGCCTACATCAAAATTCCATAGCAATTTCAAGCGTTCTTGTTTTAAGTAACCTAATCAAATATATAGAAAAGGAGAACAAGTGAAATGCATCGCCTCGTGTACGGGTAAAGTGTCGTCTTTTTTCGTAATTTAAATCACCATTCTTTCCGTTATTTAAAAATAAAAACTTAGCATAATCGATATAGACGTTTTAGAAATTGCGTAAAAATTTTGAGGTTGAAATCCTCGTGGGAATTTGGATCATCTTTGATGGTGATTAGCATCAATCCCACATATATTTCTTTCCCTTTTTGTGCTTATATGGGTATTGACATAAATGTCATGATACGGAGACGTAGAATTAGACTTGGGGGTGACGAAATGGGTGATGGAATGGTGGAGTAAGAGTGCAATTAGGGAGTGGGGTTGTGTATGAAATTGGCGAAGGGGAGAGGGGGAAAAATTGTTTTTGTGGGGAGGGAGAGTGATGGATTTGATGAGATGTGTGGCAATGTGTCGTTGGGTCATCCATCATTCACTTTCACCATATTTTTCTTTGGGTTTTTAGCTTTGGGACACACCAGAATAAGGCCATATTAGTTCCAATGTCCTTTTCCTCTCCTTCCCATTTGGTGGACCCTCAGATGTATCATTATTTCTCTCCTCATGATGTCCTTTTTTTTTTTCTAGGTAGCAAAAGCAAAAAATTATTGAAGGCTAAAGTGAAAATCATGATGTGCATGAATCTCATGAGGTAGGCCCTCGTGGGTCTTTCAACTTCATAAATTTGATTCGAGTTCCAGACGATTCTGGTTATTTTGGAGAGTCTGTTTCGTCACATTAATTAATTAGGATTTCTGTGCGTTTTACAAATAGTTTGCATGGTGTAAAGCGAGACAAGATGAAAAGATGTTTAATCTTTAGTGTGCCAAAAGTCTTGCACAAATTTTATGTAAACACGTCTTCTTTAATTAAAAGTGTGAATGTTTTGATGTGATATCGAAACGATTGTTAATATTTCACCGAACATTTGGTACTTTTTACCTCTTTAAACGAAGCTTTTCAATAGACATTATTGTTGAGATGGTGCGGTCGAGAGAGTTAAAGTTTCGGACAAAAAAAGAGAGGGTTAAAGTTCTCTCTCAACCCCTAGTGATATGGGATTTTCTTTAAGATCGGAAACTTTACATTATACTAGACAAGTAAATGAAATTATGTAGTTGATTTGATAAACAACATCACGGATTATTATTGAATATTGGATATTTAATATCATTCATGTATTTAAATTTCTTATGTCAATCTATCATGTGACTTAATACACCAATTTAGGATTCGAGCATGGTATGGCTAATGTCAATCCACTAATTTTTGGACAAGAAGTGAAAGCTATTTCTTTCCCTCCACTAAGCTGATATCTATATTAATTAATGAAAATCCCGTCCATTATTAAATTTCCAATAAGTGATGGAGCCATCCGAAAGGTACGTAGGACCTGTATATAAAGGTGGTTGTGGGGCTTTCGAGTTTTTACAAGTGGAGTTAGCGTCAGAGCTAGAGATAGAAACTAGAGAGACAGAGAGACAGAGAAGAATTTGGATGAACGATATTGTCAGGAGGTGCTAGTCATGGGGAGGCAACCCTGCTGTGACAAATTGGGGGTGAAGAAAGGGCCGTGGACGGCGGAGGAGGACAAGAAGCTCATCAACTTCATCCTCACCAACGGCCACTGCTGCTGGCGCGCCGTCCCCAAGCTCGCCGGCCTCCGCCGCTGCGGCAAGAGCTGCCGCCTCCGCTGGACCAACTACCTCCGCCCCGACCTCAAGCGCGGCCTCCTCAGCGAGGCGGAGGAGCAGCTCGTCATCGACCTCCACGCCCGTCTCGGCAACAGGTTCGATGAACTAGTTCGTCATTTATGATAATAGTCCTCTCATCAAGATTACTTGTTAACCTTCGTCTGATCTTTATCATTCTTCTCATAAACCCATTATTTGACAGTCCCACATTAAGGTACATTAATTCATTTGCAGCATATTCCGATTGGTCAATCATTTTGTCGTTTCAATTTTAGTCTATGCCTTCAAAATCTTATATATTACATATTCTGTCATGTCTACTAGATATCGAATGTCCCGTATATTCAATTATTCATGTCGCAAGCTGCCCGTGGAAAATTAGGTTTTCTCGTACTAATTATTATTCTATGGGTACGATACGTGATTTTTGTTGACTTGTGTACGCAAGAAAAGTGTCTTGACGCGACACGTGTCTAAACCTAACATCTACGTTTTCCGATGATTATTCCTTTGGTTAGGTGGTCGAAGATCGCAGCGAGGTTACCAGGGAGAACCGACAACGAAATAAAGAACCATTGGAACACCCACATCAAGAAGAAGCTCCTCAAGATGGGGATCGATCCCGTTACTCACGAGCCCTTGGACAAGCCTCAGATAACTCCGTCCGAACACGACGCGGAAGCATCTCTCTCATCCTCGCAACCGGACCCTACGTCCGGATCGCCCGCCAACACGCACCAACCCAACAACACGCACGTGGACGAGGACAACTCGTCCTCTTCGTCTCCGTCGGCCTCATCCGCCGAGAACTGTTGCGCCGGCTCGGACGAGCCGATGGTCTTGCTCGAGTACATCTGTAGTGGCGGCAGCAGCGACGAGGATCAGTCGTTCTTGATGGACAGCTTGTGGGTGGACGAATCACAGGCGGCGGGGCCCGAGGCTCTCAACTTGTCGCCAAAGGAACAACCGAGCGGCGAACACGTGGCGGGCTTCTTCCCGTCGTGGGCGGAGGAGAACGAGAGCTTCTCGTGGCTGTTAGGGGGTCAAGATTGCGGCGTTCATGACTTTGATGGATTGGATTGCCTCGGTGGTGATGGTACGACGAACATACTCGACGGTTTAGACTTAGGGATGATAGACGATATTTTAGCATGAAACATACGATCAGACTCCGTATGTTTGTGTGTGTGCGTGTGTAACAAGAATACGTGAAGATGTATCGACCATAATCATCATCTCCTGGTGAATACGTTCGTACGTGGGATGTAATCTTAGTTTAAAAAGTTTCTTTAGTTTAAACAGGTAAAAGTTAGGTGGCCGAAGGCAAAGTGGGCCGTCTCGTCACGATGACTTAGCAGGAGACAAAGACAGTGATGTAAAAACCTCGCGAACCACTCAAATCAAGGGTGGGATCATCTACTAAGTCACGTCTTAATCCAAAGACAAAAAGACATGTAAGGAATCGTAAACATGCCATGTGGGACGGTGTATAGGTGGTCGTGATGTGGTTTCGGTTTATGGGAAACCCCTCTTTGTATATATATGGCTTTCATGTGCACTGGATCAATAAAATGAAAGGTATAAAAAAAAAATGGAGGCAAGAACCTTTTGTTTATCTTGTGTTTGCCTCCGATCAGATTATTATGGACGAATTATCTTAATTTTTTAGGATTAATGATCAAGGCCATTAAGTGAACAAGTTTTCATGAATTAAGAGAAAAACTTCATGATCGGCGTCTTTACTTGGAAACAATGAAAAATGCACTAACTCTTAGAAGCCAATGAGCTTTACGGGAGAAAAAGGAAGACCTTATAATTGTTGCAATAGTTGGGGAAAGGGAGATTGACTATTTCGATCTAGATATTCGAAATAAATAACTACAGATTTTCAAATTTCACACACACACACACACATAAAAATGTGAAATTTCATATGTTGATAGAATACATTTAATCAATATGGTTAAGATTAATGATAAGTGGACATAGATCAAGCTTGCCACACTAACATTGCTTCTGTTAAATTTCTAGATCGTTTTTGGCAACTTCTACTTCCTGATATATTTACTTAATTGATCTTTAAAGTAACTAAGTGGAGCATGAGAATGATGTAGAATTATCTAGAACAATCTATAGCAAAAGTAGGATATAGAATTCCTGGATGGTAAACGTGGACATATCTGATCCTGTCAAATATCTCTCACACTTTACGAGGATTTGCAAAAAGAAAATAAAAATTGAATGGTGGCGCCAACCAGCACAACCAGCATTTGTAACAGCTTGTTACTGTCGTTCTTGTTAAGTTCTTTATTTTCATTTTTCTTATCCAATCTGGGTCTATCCCACCTCTAGTCCCGAATTTTTTTATTAGGCATTTCATCATAATATATCCGGTTCAGATGATGTCCCCAAACACCATGATGACAAATTAATTTTATGTGTTCTCAAATTCGGACTACTAGATGCAAACTAAGAGATAGAAGACATTAATTATCTAAACCGGAAATCCTCAGCACACATATTGATACTAACTCTTGACCTACATGGCTTTTCGACTTCAATTGAATACAATTTTGCCTTTTATAAGGCATTTGGGGCCAACTACATACATTCATCAACTCCATATTGAAAGGGCACGTACATAAAGAACATGTACGAAACCAATAATTGGTGACCTTAGTGGATCCCTCAAGAATGGCACGTCTCCCAACTAAGAGATGCGAGTCTCCATCTGTATGTTATGTTGGAGAGTATTCTACGTGGCTTACCCCTACAACAACTCAAAAGATAGCCAACGATCGGCGACTTTCTAATTAAAGTACATTGGAGAACACATAACCAATGGCTCAATTGTCACTTGTTTCCCTCTACCTTTCCTGCTATAAGCCACTTATAATAAAGAAAATGTCAGTGTAAAGCTTGAAATGGACAAGAATACCGAGGGAGTGAGACCCAAATCCAAAGGTGCATCTACGAGCATTCATTGGTAGAAAGCCTAAAAAGACATGTTTTAATTTTAAGATAAGTTATTAATTGCGTCGTAATGATGAGCAAGTGATGAAACCCTAAAAAGTGCGCACATTCTCCACTGATGTTGCTCGATGAAATTTGTCTCCTTGTCATCATTCTAGGGATCTTCCGTAATCAATGCAGTCTCGATCAGGTTATCGCACATAAACTAATTGCACTTTAAGCAAGCGAGAAGCCTATTAGGTGGTCGTTGCCTTTTTTTGCTTAGTGCTCCAATAATAAGACTTCAACTAGGGCACACTTCGCCCAAAATAAAAGGGGGCAAAATGGTTCTGTCGACACTCATTATCATCGGGAATGAAATCTTGTTACAAGTGCTCTTGTCAAAGTAATTGGAAAAATTCTAAAAAGCACTCCAAATGCTTTGATTTTCTTAAATAAAAACTTGACATGTATTTTATTTCAAAAAAGGATCTTAAGTGCCTTCTTTTGATGATGGGGTGTTTTCATCTTTTTACAATTTTTTTTTCTTTTTTCTTTTTTTTCCTCTTCCTCCCCGCTGGTTGTCATCATCATCGTCTTCCTTCTTTTCTGAACCTTCAGACTTGCCTAAACTCTGTCACTCCATTCTATCCCTCGCTCCTCTTTACAAACACGACCATCATTGGCCCGCCCCTTCGCCGGAAGCCGTCGAATTAAGGCAGGCACGCCTCTGATGCGGTGGCTCTCTCACATCCCCGCTCTCCCGGACGCGCCCATGGTGGAGAGCGGGTTCCAAAGCCTATCCATGTCACGCGGCCCACATTCCCCGAGCCTGCAGGAGATGGTGCACGAGGAGATCTCGCGGCTCCTGCAGTTCTACTGCAACGAGCTGATCAGCCTGACCATCATCGGCCATAGCTTGGGCGCGGCCCTGGCAACGCTCACCGCGTACGACGTGAAGACGGCCTTTAGGAGCGCGGCCCCACTCATCGCCGTCATCTCCTTCGGCGGCCCATGAGTGGGCCACTGGAGCTTCCGATGCCGCCTCGAGGAGCATGGGATCAAGGTCCTACGCATCGTCTCAGACGACCTGATAACCAAAGTGCCCGAGCTCATCATCGACCGGGCCAACTGCGACGACGGCGTCCCGAGTGACCATGACGGCCGGGTGCCGAGCTTGCCGAGTTGGATCCGGAGACGCAGAGCCACTGCGTAGAGGGTGCTCACCGGCGGCCACTCAGTCGACGCACGACAACGGCTTCCAGCGAAGGGGTGGGCCGACGATGGCCGTGTTTGTAAAGAGGAGCGACAAGTTCAAGGAAGTCTGAAGGTTCAAGAAGAGAAGAAGACGAATATGATGATGGCAACCAGCAGAGAGGAAGAGAAAAAAAAAAAGGGAAAGAGAAAACGAAAAAAAAAAAGAAAATATAAAAAGACGAAACACCCCGGTCAACTTTATGTCCTTATTTAAAAAAATCAAAATACTTAGAGCCTTTTTTGAAATTTTTCCAAAGTATTGTTATTATTATTCTTAATCTTTCTAACAAGACAACTAATATTTTTCTCATTTATTGGTATGCTGTGTTAGGGTGACAATCGAGCTATTTTTTACTACATAAAAAAAGCATCAAACGAAAGTTTGGTGCAGCTCCATATTTCGTTAATGGCAGATTATTGCATTTTTATTCATTTTTCAATGTCTTGCAAAAATGCACAAGGGGGTGTGTGTAATGTGCTCAAAGATATATAACTATTGGAAAGATAAAAGTTGCTTTAATCATATACATATTCATTTGCCTCTTAAGTTCATGAGGAGTGAGATTTTTTTTCCTTCAAAAGGCAGTCCTGTTAAAATATTTAAATATTATATTGTGCCTTTGTGAAATAGTTTATGCTTTTTGAACAGTTGACAATCACAAATTTTAGGAAGAGTATTCAAAAAGTGCTAAACCTACTGTACAGAGGTCAATTTAGTTCCAAACATTTTAATTATGTCAATTTAGTAGTAAACCTTTTGACTATTTGTCCAAATAATAGGTTTAGGACTAAATCGGTAAATTTTCAAAATTTCAAGACTAAATTGACATAAAGAAAGATTTATGGCTAAATTGATAAATGGAGAAAATATTTAGAATTGAATTGATTGACGTACAATACATTTAGAATTTTTTGGACAATTATTCCCAAAATTTTGCATAGCATCATAATAGGGAGTCGCATATTCAAATCTTTTCAGCCACTTATTTGGTTCCCTTATAATAGGTTATTAAAATAAGCGACAGTAACTTCATAAAATCTTATGTTTTTATATCAATATTCATATGGTTACTCCTGTAATAGTATTTCTGGGATAGTATTTTCAAACCGACTCTCTAATCTGATTGGCATCACTCAACATCCAAATGTCAATAGATAATGAACACCTTTTATCCTAAGATCTGCATTTTGGTCATGATGCAAAATGTCAGAAGAGACACTTTTGATTGGACATTAAATTCAACAAGCACGTTTTTATCGATTACATTGTTCATCGGATTCCATGATCGGAGGGTGTAAAGAGACCGAAAGCGAATTGTGAATTGTATGTATATGTAAGAATTTGTGACCTACAAGATTCAAATGTCGATGTAAAAGTCATTTCCTATCAAATCCAAATTAAGTTAAATAATCCATATCTTTTATTCTAATGAATGATGTCATTATGAAACTATCACATAAATAGGAATTTAATTTTTTAGTGCCACATTGAAAGCATATTTACAAACCCCATGATAGGCATGTTAAATGGGTGGATTGGGTCAGATCATAAATGATTTGATCCAACTAACCCATTAATCAATTTATGATATGTTTATTGTAATGCAAAATTTTGAATCCATCGTCAACACTTGAATTTTAATCATCTTTTTCCTTAAAAAATTAATTAAAAAATTATAAAATTGAAAAATTAATTTACAAGCCTAGGCCAAGCATAAGGAACCAATTTTGAACAAAAAATAATTTTTTTGTAATTTTTAAAAAAATATTTTTATGTATTAGGAAAATACCCATAAAAATCATTAAAAAAAATATATTTTGGGGCTTAAAAAATATGAAAAAATATCCAATATATTTTTAAAAAATCTCTTTTCATGTTGGACCACTTAATCTTGAAAAATCCAATTCAAGATTATATGTTTCTTCACAAACATAACAACAAATAGGGGTTAAAAATACAATTTGAGTCATTTTATTTTCATTTTCTATTTTTTTTATAAGTTGTGACATTGCCTTCTAATAGCTCAATTTGCATCTTGGCTCAATTGTACACAAAATTTTTCAATTTTGACAAGAGGGACTTAATTGAAGTTTTATTTTTCAATATAGTCTCCAAATCACCAAAAACAAAAATGAAATTAGACTTTTTTAGGGGACGCACATGTAAATCCAATACCTTTATCCTATAGTTTTCACCCTTTCAAATCCATTGGTAGGGTTGGTTTGGCCTGATTTAGTCATTAGGGTCCCCAATTATGCAAATCTCATTCTTGGGTCAAGTATCAAATTTAGTGTTTTTATTGAAAATCAAGTTATTTGTTCTTAAAAAATACCCATTCTACATGACAAAAAAATGCTATCAAACCCAATTTTGGCTTCAATTTCATGAAAAATCGTCAATTTTTAGCTTAAGTTGATGGATTTGGACCCGGCGGATGTCGCGACCTAAAATTCATTTTTAGGTTAATGGATTACCAGATTAATTAATTAAATTAACTAACCTAGTTCGAGCTCTCCCAAGCTCTACCAAATCGCAACTTTGATTTTTTTTCACATGATTTTAGAATTTGGAGTCGCCACTAATCATTTTTGGTAGGTTGATTAGAAACCTAAGTAACCTAGCGGGAGAACTAAATTACTCCTGCAAACCAGAGATTATGAGTTCGGGGACTTGGTTACACTAGTTAATTAAAACTAATGCCCTTTCGGTACCTTAATTCCATGGATATCCTATTTTGGCAACTCTCACTTGATTTATTCCTAAGACCCTGGTAAGGTGTTCTTTTTATGTTTTCACTTTAAAATGAAATGCATAAAGGGTATAAACGCAAACGTTGACATACAAATACGACACACAAATACGGACATACGAATATGATATACGAATACGTAGATATGCGAATACGAATACGTGCGTGACGTGCGAATGACATACGTACATGACATGCGAACGACATACGTACGTGACATATGTATGAATACGATATGCATACGAGATAGACGAATACATATACGTGCGTTACATGCGAAGGACATACGTACGTGGACATGCGAATGATATGCGTACGTGACATGCGTATGAATACAACATGCATGCGGGGATAGACGAATACGAATACGTATGTGACATGCGTATGAAGACGCACGAATACGATATGTAACATGCATACATACACCATACAAATACGTGACATATATATGTGACATGCATAGTGATATGTGTATGTAAATACGTACATTTCGATTTTGCCCATAAAGGGCAAAGTCGTCATTTTGAAAAGATGAGATAAAACCCTCATTTTTGAAAAAGAGGGGATAAAACCCTCATTTTGAAATTTTTGATTTTTCTGAATGAATATGCATGGGTTAATAACATATCATAACAGACAAATGTGGATTTGCAAACGTCGCGTACGTGACGTGCATACGATAACAAACAAATACGATATGTCTATACGAACATACGGATAACATAACAAACATACATGAGACATACTACATGAGATGCACATGAATGGCATTTTTTGTATTTTCAGATTTTCCATTTTTTTTTTGGTTTTTTGGATTTTCTACTTTTTTTTTTGTATTTTGGATGTATTATAAAAGAATGCAAAATCACCCAAAGCAAATGAAGATGTGAAGAGAGAGCAGGTAAAGTAAAACTACCCTAAGGACAGTGAAAATAAAACCCGCAACTCGTCGGGTGAATAATTACAGACCAATTAAATAAAACCCGAGACATGATCGGGAATACAACAAAAATGGACCGGAATGGACATCGGTCAAACACCCGTCGTCAAGCCTCGTGGGTCGAGAGTACAACAAAACGGACCGGAATGGACATCGGTCATCCTCCAGTCTTCAAAGCATCGGGCCGAAAGCCAAATGAAAATAATGAACTTATCCAATCGGACATGCACAATCACCAATGAGTTAAGACAATTCAAAAACTCAAAGAGAGTTTAACACGTGCTGATTAAACTTTTTTGAGACCATTTTTTACATTTTCCAATGCATTAACACAAAAAATACGAATTAAATCATACTGTCCATGAACATTCTTAGGGAGAAAGCAGTAACCATAAAATACAAAAGAAATAATGAAATGTATGTAAAAATTCTGAGATTTTTTTATGTGGATGGAAAAATGTGTCTTTGACAACTTTCATGTTTTACATTCTCATTGAAGAGACACTCATTTTCGTGTAGAAAATGGTCTTTCATGAGAGCTCAGCAACAAACAAACAAATTTCACAAAACAGACATATTTCAGGATTAAGCTTAAATGGACACTCAAATCTCAAAATTAATGCACCAAACTTTCCAGTCTACTAAAGAAGACCCCAATGAATAACTTTCATTTTTTGTGAAGTTTCAAAAGAAGACTCTAAACATAAGATAACTACAAATCAATATGACCACGCACAGAAAAACACTCAGACTTAAGGACGCCAACAGAATTGCATGATTTCATTAAATGCATTAAAAATACGAAACGTGCATAAATAGTTTTGTATTTTTTATATGTTATGCATTAAGATCTTATGAACAAATGTCATGAAGAGGTCTTTATGAAACAAAGTCTAGAATAACTCATGGAAAATCATTTAGCGTGAAAGGTCAGATCAGAAAAATTCCATCTCAGGTTCTGATCACCATATTTCCAGATTTCTGCTTTCAATTTCGGGACCCTTTTGACATAGCAAACGACGTCAATTTTCGTGCCATAATATATCAAATCGAAGATCTCGAAGTCATATACGAATGTTTAGTACATTTATTTTCGAGATTTCGTCATCTAAACACGAAAAATTGAGTTACCAGATAATTGCACATGCTGATGCGCCTAGAGCTCGTTGGAGATGAATCCGTCGCGTCGCCAAGGCTTGTTCCACGGCGGCAAATTTTTCTCTCTCAAAATTTTTTTCTCTTGAAATCTCTCCAAAATTTTTTTTTTCTCCAGTTTTTCTTCAATCTCCCAAAACTCTCTCAAACATCCAAATTTTTCTCTCCAAAAAAATTCCCCTCTCAAGCTCACTTCTTCCTCCTTTTATAAACCACTCATCTATCTCCCATTCTAATTTTTCCATTAACTCTATCTCCCATTCTAATTTCTCTACTAACTCTTCTTCATTTTCATCTTCCCTTCTCCATATCTATCTCCCATTCTACTAACTCTTCTTCATCTCCATCTTCCCTTCTCTATTCTCATCTTATTTTCTTTATCTTCTCTTCTCCATCTCCTCTTCTCCATCTTCCTATCTTCATCTCCTCTTCTCCATCTTCCTATCTTCATCTCCTCTTCTCCATCTTCCCTTCTCTATTCTAATTTCTCCACTAACTCTTCTTTTTGTTATTTACAAAATAATCCCTCAAGTATTAGGTATTTGCACTCTAGTCCATGAGATTTTAAGTATTTGTAATTCAGTCCCTGGAGAAATATTTCTTTAAGTCCAAATCTCCTCACAATTTTCGACACACCTATCGCATGTTGAATTTAAGCTCATTTCTTGCTATTGAAAATAATGCAAAATTTAATTAAAGCCATGTTTGTAAAATTGAGTCATTCTGGGTATAATTGGGCCAAGATGAAAATTTGGAATATTAAAGAACAATGTCACAACTCCTAAAAGTGAAAAATGAAAATAAATTGACTCAAATTGAATTTTTTTAGGCCCGATTCGAGATTATGCTCGTTAAGGAATACACGACCTCGAATTGGATTTTTTAAATTTGCGATGGCCAACATGAAAAGGGATTTAAAGGAAAAATATTGACTATTTTTATGTATTTTTGTGGCCTCAAATGCTATTATTTATTAAATATTTTCATAATTTCTAAAAATTATATTTAAAAAAATACAAAAAATATGAAAAATTATTTTTTTACTCAAAAATGGTTGCCTAAGCTTGGCCAAGGCTTCCAAAGTTGATTTTTGCAATTTTCTCATTTTTATAGATTTTCTATCAATTTTAGAAAATAAAAATACCGAAAAATACTGAAAATATGAAAAGTCATTTTTTGGTCAAAATTGGTTCCCTAGGCTTGGCAAAGGTCTCCAAAGTTAATTTTTTCAAATTTATGAATTTTTATGGATTTTCTATTAATTTTAAAAAAGAAGAAAAGAAAAGGTGATTGAAAATCAGGTGTCAACAGCTGCCCCTCTTTGAAAGGAAGCTCGGTAGAGGTTCATTTCAAAGACGAGACGACACCTGAATCCTAATCGACTCAACACAATGAAATAAAAAGAGTCATGACATTCGATCTCCAATACCCTTTTTAGCAAATTTCGATCCAAACCCGGTTTGAGGAGGCTTTCATGCGATGAGGGAGAGACAAAGATGAGAATTTACCTGGCACTTACCTGCTCGTTGTATGGCGGTTGCCTGACATGAGTGCTCTGCTGAAAATGAGATGAGAACCTAAGGATTCGTTATAAGAAAACCTTAGGGTAGTGGAACTTGGACCCGTATGGTAGGTCACCCCATAGTAGATTCCTAATAAAAGGATTCTACTGATTAAAATCGGATTGAATTTTGACCCGTATGGTGGGTCACCCCATGGTAGATTCCTAGTGAAAGGATTCTACTGATTAAATTAAGATTTGACCTATATGGTAGGTCACCCCATGGAAATGCCTGTAAGAAGGACTTTGGTGCCTGTAAGAAGGACTTTGGTGCATGTAGAAAGGACTTTGTTTTGCCTATAAAAAGGACTTTGGTGTGCCTGTAGAAAGGACTTTTGGTTGCCTATAGAAAGGACTTGGTGCCTGTAAGAAGGACTTTTGTGTGCCTGTAGAAAGGACTTGGTGCCTGTAAAAAGGACTTGATGCCTGTAAGAAGGATTTGTGCCTGTAGAAAGGACTTTGATGCCTGTAAAAAGGACTTGGTATGCCTGTAAAAAGGACTTGATTTGCCTGTAAGAAGGACTTGGTTTCCTGTAGAAAGGACTTGGTCGCCTGTAGAAAGGACTTTGGTTGCCTGTAAAAAGGACTTTTGATTGCCTGTAGAAAGGACTTGCTCGCCTGTAGAAAGGACTTTGGTCGCCTGTAAAAAGGACTTTGGAAATGGACCGTTCCGTATTGGGGTTTCCAATGGAAGGGCTCCGGAGATAATATACCCTAGATTTCACCTTTTTTGGGTAGACTGAAGAGGTATTGATTGAGAAAATGATTTTTGGGTATATTTGGGATCTAGGGAGATCAAGAATCCTGCAGACGCTCTAACCCAATTTAACTTACCATGAAGGGTGCCATTCTAGGATCTGGGGAAACCAGGAATCTTGCAGACGCTCAAACCCGATTTAACTTACCTTGAAGGGTGTCATTCTGGGATCTAGGGAGACAAGGAATCCTCAAAATCCGACTTAACTTACCTTGAAGGGTGCCATTCTGGGATTTGAGGAAATCAGAAATCCTGCATACGCTCAAATCCAATTTGACTTATCATGAAGGGTGCCATTCTGGGATCTGGGGAAACCAAAAATCCTGCAGAAGCTTAAACCTAATTTTTGTTGTCCCATCACTTTAGGAATAAACCGATGAGGCAAAGATTAAGAACACGAGAGTTGGTCAATCATGATTTGATAAAGCTTGAGAACACGAGATTGTATCAATCGTGAGCTGATGAAGACTTCATGAGAGTATGTTGATCATGAGTTGCAAGGGTTCAGAAGACTTACCTGGATCTTCTGAGTTAATGATCGAGGCATAGACAGACCGATTGTATCGTGTCTGCTTGCTCACTGAATGACCTTATGTGCTGCAATGGATTTGAGCACCCAGACAATCATCAGAATTAAAAGGTTCAGGTTGAAGATATACTCACCTGAAAATGCTTGGCGAGCATTAGCCAACAGGGCTTGTTTGTTTAATAGCCTCTGGATGAATTTCGAGACCTCGGAGAGTAACTCGACTATTAGGAATGCACTACTTGTCAGACAGTGTCAGAGGTAACATGTGCAAGCATTTTTATCAATGAGTTCATCGGTTCATGCAAAATCATTCAGTTGAGTTTGCAATGATTAAAACCATATGTGTATGCTCATAATATGGATCATGCATGACTATTCTATCGAGTTTGCATTTCCAATTCTGTCCAGGGAGGTTATCATGTCATGAATACCTCGAATTGAACCTGAATGGGGACTTCAGTCCGAAAGGGCTTTCTCTCACTCTCGAGAAACGCTGTTTATCCGGATTGCAGGATTTGAAAAGAAAGCACTCAACCTTACCATCATCGCATTCAGCGAGGGTCTGAGTAATCTCGCAATTGATACGATCAAGCCGATCTAGAGGTCTTGATTAGGACTGTAATGTGGGCTGGGTCAAAGGCTTATCAAAGGAGACTCATTTCGAGTCAGGGCCATTGACAAAAAAAGGTCTTCATCATCTGCTCCGGGTTTACAAGTCAAGAACCCTGCAAAATGAGAGAGAAATAATCTTGCTCGAACTTCTTCGAGCGATTCTTAAAGTCATTCAACTCTTACATTAATTTAGGTGCCCTAATCAGAAGAGACTTTCAAGGGTCTAACGTAGGTCGGGATTTGGGTCTGAGAAACGAAGGGCTCGTTTTGGCTCAGCAAAATATATGAGAAGGGCTTGGTGTTGGTGATCATTGCAGTCTTGTCACCGATCTTTGACCTTCCTGAATTTGTCTTTAATGAATACCATCATTGGCTGAGGGGTGGTAGTTCTTTTACACTTTACAAACTGACTTCTTTGGAGATCCTTTTTCGGGAATTCTCAAAATGTATGTTCGAAGTCAGAAGTTCATTACAGATATATGGGCATTGGCCTTGCTTTTGATAGGCACTTTGCTCTTTCTGCCCGAGATTCTTTGGAGTAGCCTTTGCTTTTCTTACTCCCGACTCCCTTTTGTTTGGAAGCAGGCCCATTTTATTTAGGCTACACTTGTCTCTCTCTTTTTTTTTTGTTTAATAATCTTGTGATTTTGAATTTTAGCAACAAGATGATTTTCAACAAATGATACTAGACATTACATGAAAGTCTAGCATATGAAATGGGCTGATTCGAGAATTCTCTATTGGCCCAATTTCTTCAATTCTGCTCTTTTGGGGGAAGGTGTCGTCGTTACCTTGAAATGAGCAAGGATCACCAACATGGGCTTGAGAAATGAATTTGCAGGCTCAATTGGGTTATGCAAAGGATGAGTGTGTAGGATAGAGAAAATAAATGCTCTTCGTCATCCTAAAGCACTTGAATTAAAATTCGAGTATCATGCAAAGAAACACTCGAAGATTGATGTTAGCCCAAGCAAGAGAATTTCTAACCATTTATCTCCTGATATTGTTGGAATTACCTCTGTTTTGCCCCAGTGCGGGGTGGTTCTTGACATGGTCATGAAATGAAATCACCGTTTAAATGGGTTGTCAATGGTTGCCTGAAGTGTTTGGAATGGAGAATGAATGCCTCCTTCACTTCGACTATCGTATCTTTTGCGAGAAAACCCATTGCCTTGGAGAATGCGGAATCTGTCTACCGCTCAACTCACTGTGGATTAAATATAGGACGTATGTGGAAATGGCTTGCCTTTCATCGTCCTGTCATGCCCCATTCCCTGGCTGTGTGGGCGGATCAGACACGTTGGGGGCCTATTCCCCGAGTCGAGGAGTAGCTTGTTTCTGGTTTTGCCTCTTTTCGATCTAGGGTTCGCCATTGATTTCCCTTATTTCATCAGACGGATCGCATCAGGCGATCATAACTTGGCCCATTTGGGCTGTTTTCTTTGAAGTATCAGGTGTTAGTTTAACATTTCCTGTAACAAGGAAGGAGACCTGTTAGCCAGTATCAGAAATGATGAACTGGACACGATACTGAGTTACCCTTGAGTGCTTCGCGCAACTCCTTTACCAGTTTTACCACTCGGGATTTTCTCCGTGGGTATGTCAAGTTAGACATTTCAACATTTCCATCCTCGAGGATCAAACGCGGGACGTCTCAGACCACTGTCATTCTCCATGCCATCTGGTCCACAAGACCGCAGGCGCTCATGGAGGTTCCTTTTAAGAGTCAATCCTTGAGATGACATGGTGTTGTTGTATTGTACTAGGTAATTCCAGGTCACTGTATTTTTCGGGGCAGTTTACAAACCCTGTTAAGAATGGAATAAAATAATTCAGAACACGAGACGAGTATGAGCAAATTAGAACGATACAGAATTACCCTTCTTTGAGATTGTTTGGGTCTTTCGTTCACATATTCCTCATTTGAAGCCGTCCATTCTGTGGCGATGTCCACGAATCTATTTGCCCAAAGTTTTGATTAATCGAGGAATTTCGTTTTTGGGTCAATTTGCAAATTCCTGTAAACAGAAGGGATCTAATTTAGAATCGGGACAATTTGAGGGTAAATTGAAACGATACTGCTTTACCCTTCTAGGTCGCGCGACTTTTTACTCGCAATAAATTCACTACGAGTTTGGTGTGGTAGCAGACTCGAGCATTTAATAGGAGAACAGGAAATTGCTGCTTCTTGCTTTTGCGTTCATTCTGAACATCAATAAAAGTAGAAAACATCCCATACAAGGAAATGAAGCGTCAGCATTCGTTCAAGATCGATTTTGCTCCCTCAGCAGGCTCTCCCATGATCAGCTGGCTTCATTCTGGACCAGGTATGCATCGGCTATGTTGAAGGACCCGTGATCTCAGCTTCGAAATACAGACTCCCTATGCATATTACAGTCCCCGTGCTTCATTAACATTAAACTGGTTGATCATGGCGGTGAGTTCATCGTCAATGCCGCTTGCCTGGTGGTGATACATCTCCCATTCCCCGGGAGGTATTGATGCTGATCCAGTAGCATTAGTCTTTTTGTACCCTGCTCCAACAGAACTCGATTCTGTTATAAACTGGTCTAACTCGCTTCTCAAACACGCATTTTCAATCCTCAGATCATGCATTTCATCGAAGGCGAGGAGGAGGCTGTTGCAGTTAGGGCAGGTGGCGGAGTCAAAAGCCTCTTTATACATCTTGTTTTCCGCTCGGAGGTTTTCATTTTCAACTCTTAGAAACTCGGCTTCGTTGTGCTCATGACGAGTCTCCATTCGGGTTCGCCTATTTTGAAACCAGAACTTGATTTGTGAAGGTTCAAGTCCTAGCTCTTGACTTAGTTCCATTTTCTGTTTGCCGTCTGGCATAGGACATGTTCTGAAGAAATCCTCAAGCCTTTGTACTTGCTCCTTAGTATGGCGATGGTAACGCTTCTTTTGACCCTTACCGTTGTTGTCCTTATCTTTACTGAGATCTTGGACATCGTCGGCGGAAGGGCCAGGTTCCATAGGCTCGATCCCAAACATGGTTTCGAACTCTTCCTCGCCCATATTCAGCAGGCAATGATAGCTTTCGGAAGTATTGGGTTGAGACATCTTCGATTTGGTTGATGATTTCTCAAGGTTTACTATATCTTTCTGTATTTTCACTCTCTCTGAACCGTGTATGCTTTAAAACTCTCTTCAATGTATGAATAAAGATTATCAGGAGGATGTCTCTTTTAAAATTTGGCGTCGGCTTAGCATATGTATCGCTTCTCCCGAGATTTCTGTCTTTCTCAACCTTTCCTGCGTGTTTCTTGCTTGGCTCGTCTTTTCTCATCTCTTCATAGTGGTAGGGTCCCTATCAACGTCTCTACCGTCGATTTGCTGGCGTGTTCTCCTATAAAAACGAATCTCATTTTCCTTGTCTCCCACCCAAGTCACCTTTCTTTCTCCTTTTTCAAAGTTGTGTCATCCCGTCAAACTTTTGGCAGAGATGTCGGATTTGCTTGGCTTGAGATTGGAGACGAGTAGCGGAGGTGATGCTGATAGGGAATGGTAGACAGGAAAATCTGGCCAGTAGAGACTTTCACTGCAAAAATGAAAGGGAATGCGGCAGTATATGTTCTTCATATTCTAGAAAAATTGGAACGATACTATTTTACCCTTGTATGTACTTCCATTGAATTTGAATTGAGGAAGTTCCTTCATTTGGATTGGATTGGATTGTATGTCCCGAGTTGCCCTTCACTTTGAGCTTGCCACATAAGTGCTTTGCTTAGTTGGGCCTTGTTTTCTTTCGGGTTGCTTTGGACCATTATCATTTTTTATGCCATCGGGTCCGTGGATCGGAGGGCTCCTTTAATTTAAAGGTTACCTTTAAGGCAAATGAGTCCTATCGCATTCCATTGGGTCATTTCATTTTGCGACACTCTTGAGGCAATTTGCAATCCCCTGGAAGAGAATGGAACAAATCCAATTTAGCATTTTGCGACGATTGAGGGTAAATTGGAACGACACACAGTTACCCGTCTTCGAGCTCGCCTGAGTCTAGCATAAAAAGGGATTCACGCATTCGACGGGATAAAAAACAAATTACCCCATGCCCCTGAATTAAATCTAGACACCTAGAAAGCTGGAAATATCACACGCAGGGGAATTAAGCATGAAATGAAAGGTGCACTTGTTCAAGGTCAGTTCTGCCTCTCCTGCGGCTCTTCGATAATCAGCTAGTCTCATGCTGGTTCAGGCATGGATGACCGATGTTTGAGAGTCCTTAATCACTGGCTTCCGATTATGGCTTCGGATGTCTGTCAACCTTAAACTGGTTGACCAGGGCAGTAAGCTCATCATCTGGGTAATCTCTTGAACCTTCCAGCAACTGATGCTCGAATTGGGCATTATTGTTGGCAAATGCTGGCGGTAGATTTCTCATTCTGTCCTCGCCATGAGCAATTTGACTTCTCGAGCTGAAGTCTTCATCATTACTCCAGAAAGTGTGGGGATCACCAACTGTCCTGCTGCCAAGAACTCCTTCCATTTGAGGATTAGAGAAGTGGAAGTGCTCAGGATAATTTCTTGTCTGATTCTCTGGCTGCGCAGGCGCGCTGATCATGGGATGAATTCTAGCCACGGATTGGTGCTCAAACCAAGGAGTCTGAATACACTGCCCCTGCGGTCTATACTCTTGAAGAGCATTAGGGTGATTCTGGGGGATACTTTGATTAACGCCTGGGGGATTGATGGCACGGCTACTGGTTTGGTTGATGATGGGAAGTGGCTCGCCCCATGCTAACCTGTGGAACTTATGGTGGCGAGGAGACTCGACGTTCAGGCTTGGATCAGTCCCGCCTTGGTTTTCTTGATTCTGAGCTGCATTGTGTTCTCTCACCCTTTTTCTGTACTTCTGAAGATGACTCGAAACATTTGCTTTAGTGAGTCCCTCTACCTTCATAATTTCCAGTATATGTTGTGGCCGTGCCGAATCGATTCCTAGTTGCTGAACTGCATTAACAAACATACGATGCAGCTCGGGAGACCAACTCATCTTCTTTCTCCAGTTGCTTGGAATAAAATTGAAGGCTTGATGCTTGTTCTCATGGTCGTGCAATTGCTTCCTTACCACGTGCTGCACGTGCTGCCATATGTTTTGAAGCATCTGAACCCTAACTGGTTTCGTTACGACGTCTTGGGCCCCGTTTAAGACAGCCTTCATCATGGCTTGCTGATCATCGCTTGCCGATATTACGAGGACTGGCATGTTTAATTTAGAATTGATGACTTCCAAGAGAGTGAAAACATCCATGTCAATCCCTACCATGGCGGTGATGACGATATCAAACTGGTCACTATTCCTCCTTAATATCTCTAAGGCCTCTGTCGCCTTTGCTTGAGCTACAACCTTATACCGGCATTTTCTTAATACGGTAACAAGGATTGACAGAGAGACTGGATTACCGTCAATGGCCATGACCAGTAGACCCTCAGGGTAAGGAACTTCATCAGCTTCGACCAGGGTTGAACATGCGCCCATTTCCCTAATGCTCAACATATTTCTGGATCTAGGACTGCCGATTCGAGACCGCCTCAGGATGTCTTCTCGGACTTGAGGGATCACGGGATCGTTGATGGCTTCTCGTAACAGGCTTTGAAAGCCGATGCTTTGATGGTGAAGGTTTTGAATTCCTCTCCCACGAGAACTCCTTCCTCTCTATCTTTCTCCTGCGAGTTCGTGCAGATGAACCCTCACTATCAAATGAGGATAAATTCTCTCTCTGGCAATAGCAACGACTTCCCCCTTCACGGGCAGTGCTATTAGATTTACCGAGGGGAAAATCTGACATTCAGCTTTTGATTAAAGGGGAAATCCTCGTTTATCGCTCAGTTTGTCTTCTTCTTTCTTTTCGCGATAGAGGGCCCCTGTCAAGATTTCCACCGTCGATTTACTGGCGGGTCCTCCAATGAAGACGAGTAATATCTCTCTTTCTGCCGAAAATTTCTTTGTCCCCCACTCAGCTCGTCTTTTCGTTCTTTCTTTTTTCAAAGCGGTGGAGTCCCGTCCAGCTTTTCCACAGAGACGTCAGGTTTGTTCGGCTCGAGGTTGCCACTTGACTGGAATTTGAGCCACCGGGGGTGTTGCCGACAGAGAATGGTAGATAGGAAAACCTATAAGGACTGCCCCTGTGAAATCAGTATTTAAATTAAAGCAGATTACCATCTTCGCATTCCGCTCATCTGCCTCATCTCTCTCCTTTCTTTCGTATTCTGCTTTCAAAAATGGCCAATTCTCCTAACCACACCTTATCCGCCGAAGTCCTGGCTGGGTGGGAGAGACTCTACAATCTTCTTGGTAGAGTTTACGCTCATATAGCCAAAAACTCTACCGTTGAGGTCGAAATTCTTGGTTTATTCAGGACTGTGGACGATGCTTCTGTTGAGGGTACCCAACTGGGGAAGGAGTATCGGAACTTCTCGACCGTCTTCATCAATTTTCTGGCTGCCTATAACCGCGTTTATGAGACGGTCCTTGTGACCGCCGTCGTGAAAGCTCGTTACCGAGATCGGTACGAGCGTCTGGCAATAGTTAAATTTGTGGCTGATAATCACAAAAAGGCCCTCAAGTTTGCCAACGATCAGCTTTCCTGGCTGGTTCGTGAGAGGGGAAAGCTGGTGGACCGTCTGGCCTTGGTCCGAACTTACGCCGAATAGGAGCCAGGCAATATTGTGATGAGGTGCAAATGCGGTTGGTTGCAGGAGAGGCTTGATGACATTACGGCAGACATTGCTTTCGAGAGGGCGGCGATTCCGGACCTGGAGTTTGCCGTTGAGCATTACGAGGCCACTATGGCCCAGGTTAAAGAGAAGTGCGATCGCCTCTTCTTTAGGCTCGCGGAGCTTGATCCCGAGAACGCCCGGTGCACCCAGAGCATCAACTTTATGGAGAGCCAGCTGAGCTCCTTTGTGACGCTTATTAGGGCTCAATTTGATTTCACTTTTCCTCCCCAGTGAGTTGTTGTAAGGTTTGTTGGTGAATGGAATGAAGAGAAAGTTTCACGTGTTTGTGCTTTTCATTTTCCTGCCATTTCTTCGCCCATATAGCATGATAGGACGATTTACGGTACTGAAGACGTTGAGGCTTAACACTCTTCTCGGTGTTCTTGTTATCTGCTGCCGGCGATGATATCAAGGACATTAGCGAAGGGTTCGGTGGCGGCACCCACCGGTCACAGCGCCGTGAGTCAGTCGTGTGAATTATTGCAAATCGACCACTCGATTAGTGCTCCAATAAACAAACCGGGCTGCCCGTTGTGTGCCCCACTTTACTCCTGCCTATCTCTTTCGGCGTCCACTTGAATGTGTCGGTCGCCTGTAGCGTTGGGAGAAATGATTGCGGGCCATGCTCGGTAATAAAATACTAGTCCTCCAAAATCTTTTATGTGTTTTGAATCCGAGGAAGGTAAAAAGGCAAGCCTTTGTTCAATTTAATCAGAAAGGCGTCGCAAGATCGGGTTCATAATCTTGCCCCATGGGTTTTGATTACACAGTCTCGACTTTCTCAACAAAAATACATGAACCCTTCTAATATATTAAAAATGTCCCCAGGCCCGATCTGGATGCATTCACTACCCCTCATCAAAATACATGGCCCATACGTGCTGACTTATTGACACGATTCTGTCTCCGGAAGAATTGGCCTCTTCATATGCCCCTAGAGTTAACGATATCTTCGCTTGCCCCCTGATTGTTATCACCAACGAGCCCGATTTTTCTCCACCCCATGGTACCTATAATTCTCTGCAAAAGTAAAGAAAATAATCAGTATGTGATCCAATATGGGTCGGCCCATGATTCCTACATTAGTCCAATTTTATTTTTCAATTTTAGAGAAAATTTTCTTAGAAAAACATGGGTGAATTTCTCAAAAAGAATTTTCTTGCAAATTTTTACAACTTGAAAAATGTGATAAAATATCTTAAAATTTAGCAAATTTCCCGAAGGGATTTTCCTTTTATCATAATGAATTTTTAGGGATAAATTTGTCAAGAAAATCTCATTTCTATTGAAGTAGAAAAATGTAACAAAATCTTTTACTGGTCAACAAAATTTTCCTAAGGGATTTTTCACACTTATTTATTTATTTATTTATTTTTATTTTTTTCAAAAATGGGATACTAATTTGATTTTCATTTTCTTTTGAAAAATGATTTTGATGTTAAATTCAAAATTTGACCGACACTTAACATGGACCGACCAAAAATAAATACAAGATGAAGTTAGAAAACTTACTTTCACCGTCAAAAATACCATGTAAGTCGCATAGACATGCACATGAATCGTGAGTTTAAATCTTAGCCTATCTACTCTAAAGGCTGACAAATTGAAGCGAAAGACTTACGGCAAGGCGACAATCTCGCGCACATAATCAAGATTAGCCGTGACCCCTACGACGTAATCAGGATTAGCCGGGTCTCCCAACTTCGGCTCCTCGAGTCAAAAATTAAAACCACTGCTTTGGTAATCTTACCAAGCCTGAGGCCTAACTTTTAAAACTCATTTTTGAAAAGAGGTTCGGGATTGAATCTGGACTAACTTTCGACGTGATCTCACGCCGAACGCTAGAACCAAATCACAATACCATCCTAAAACTAGTGACCCAGGTCCGGTCACGGGACGTGTGTGATGTAGTGCTAAAACAAATAATCATGCACAGCAGTTAAATTCAAACACCGCTTCAAAATGTGCAAAAATTAAATTCCAATTTCCATACACCAAACCTGCAAAATAAGGGGTTAGCCAAACACTCCACCCCTTATAACTCCCATCTGCAAGACCATTTAACACCTAAAGATTAGAATTCAACCAATTGCCAAACCAAGTGAATATTCATGAAATTTTACTAGCCTAAGTCCTCTAAGTTCTTAAATTTTTCAAAAATTAAGAACAACTCCCCAACGGAGTCGCCAAGCTGTCGCGACCTAAAATTCATTTTTAGGTTAATGGATTACCAGATTAATTAATTAAATTAACTAACCTAGTTCGAGCTCTCCCAAGCTCTACCAAATCGCAACTTTGATTTTTTTTCACATGATTTTAGAATTTGGAGTCGCCACTAATCATTTTTGGTAGGTTGATTAGAAACCTAAGTAACCTAGCGGGAGAACTAAATTACTCCTGCAAACCAGAGATTATGAGTTCGGGGACTTGGTTACACTAGTTAATTAAAACTAATGCCCTTTCGGTACCTTAATTCCATGGATATCCTATTTTGGCAACTCTCACTTGATTTATTCCTAAGACCCTGGTAAGGTGTTCTTTTTATGTTTTCACTTTAAAATGAAATGCATAAAGGGTATGAACGCAAACGTTGACATACAAATACGACACACAAATACGGACATACGAATATGATATACGAATACGTAGATATGCGAATACGAATACGTGCGTGACGTGCGAATGACATACGTACATGACATGCGAACGACATACGTACGTGACATATGTATGAATACGATATGCATACGAGATAGACGAATACATATACGTGCGTTACATGCGAAGGACATACGTACGTGGACATGAGAATGATATGCGTACGTGACATGCGTATGAATACAACATGCATGCGGGGATAGACGAATACGAATACGTATGTGACATGCGTATGAAGACGCACGAATACGATATGTAACATGCATACATACACCATACAAATACGTGACATATATATGTGACATGCATAGTGATATGTGTATGTAAATACGTACATTTCGATTTTGCCCATAAAGGGCAAAGTCGTCATTTTGAAAAAATGGGATAAAACCCTCATTTTTGAAAAAGAGGGGATAAAACCCTCCTTTTGAAATTTTTGATTTTTCTGAATGAATATGCATGGGTTAATAACATATCATAACAGACAAATGTGGATTTGCAAACGTCGCGTACGTGACGTGCATACGAGAACAAACAAATACGATATGTCTATACGAACATACGGATAACATAACAAACATACATGAGACATACTACATGAGATGCACATGAATGGCATTTTTTGTATTTTCAGATTTTCCATTTTTTTTTTGGTTTTTTGGATTTTCTACTTTTTTTTTTGTATTTTGGATGTATTATAAAAGAATGCAAAATCACCCAAAGCAAATGAAGATGTGAAGAGAGAGCAGGTAAAGTAAAACTACCATAAGGACAGTGAAAATAAAACCCGCAACTCGTCGGGTGAATAATTACAGACCAATTAAATAAAACCCGAGACATGATCGGGAATACAACAAAAATGGACCGGAATGGACATCGGTCAAACACCCGTCGCCAAGCCTCGTGGGTCGAGAGTACAACAAAACGGACCGGAATGGACATCGGTCATCCTCCAGTCTTCAAAGCATCGGGCCGAAAGCCAAATGAAAATAATGAACTTATCCAATCGGACATGCACAATCACCAATGAGTTAAGACAATTCAAAAACTCAAAGAGAGTTTAACACGTGCTGATTAAACTTCATTGAGACCATTTTTTACATTTTCCAATGCATTAACACAAAAAATACGAATTAAATCATACTGTCCATGAACATTCTTAGGGAGAAAGAAGTAACCATAAAATACAAAAGAAATAATGAAATGTATGTAAAAATTCTGAGATTTTTTTATGTGGATGGGAAAATGTGTCTTTGACAACTTTCATGTTTTACATTCTCATTGAAGAGACACTCATTTTCGTGTAGAAAATGGTCTTTCATGAGAGCTCAGCAGCAAACAAACAAATTTCACAGAACAGACATATTTCAGGATTAAGCTTAAATGGACACTCAAATCTCAAAATTAATGCACCAAACTTTCCAGTCTACTAAACAAGACCCCAATGAATAACTTTCATTTTTTGTGAAGTTTCAAAAGAAGACTCTAAACATAAGATAACTACAAATCAATATGACCACGCACAGAAAAACACTCAGACTTAAGGACGCCAACAGAATTGCATGATTTCATTAAATGTATTAAAAATACGAAACGTGCATGAATATTTTTGTATTTTTTATATGTTATGCATTAAGATCTTATGAACAAATGTCATGAAGAGGTCTTTATGAAACAAAGTCTAGAATAACCCATGGAAAATCATTTAGCGTGAAAGGTCAGATCAGAAAAATTCCATTTCAGGTTCTGATCACCATATTTCCAGATTTCTGCTTTCAATTTCGGGACCCTTTTGACATAACAAACGACGTCAAATCGAAGATCTCGAAGTCATCTACGAATGTTCAGTACATTTATTTTCGAGATTTCGTCATCTAAACATGAAAAATTGAGTTACCAGATAATTGCACATGCTGATGCGCCTAGAGCTCGTTGGAGATGAATCCGTCGTGTCGCCAAGGCTTATTCCACGGCGGCGAATTTTTCTCTCTCAAAATTTTTTTCTCTTGAAATCTCTCCAAAAATTTTTTTTTCTCCAGTTTTTCTTCAATCTCCAAAAACTCTCTCAAACATCCAAAATTTTCTCTCCAAAAAAATTCCCCTCTCAAGCTCACTTCTTCCTCCTTTTATAAACCACTCATATATCTCCCATTCTAATTTTTCCATTAACTCTATCTCCCATTCTAATTTCTCCACTAACTCTTCTTCATTTTCATCTTCCCTTCTCCATATCTATCTCCCATTCTACTAACTCTTCTTCATCTCCATCTTCCCTTCTCTATTCTCATCTTATTTTCTTTATCTTATCTTCTCCATCTCCTCTTCTCCATCTTCCTATCTTCATCTCCTCTTCTCCATCTTCCCTTCTCTATTCTAATTTCTCCACTAACTCTTCTTTTTGTTATTTACAAAATAATCCCTCAAGTATTAGGTATTTGCACTCTAGTCCATGAGATTTTAAGTATTTGTAATTCAGTCCCTGGAGAAATATTTCTTTAAGTCCAAATCTCCTCACAATTTTCGACACACCTATCGCATGTTGAATTTAAGCTCATTTCTTGCTATTGAAAATAATGCAAAATTTAATTAAAGCCATGTTTGTAAAATTGAGTCATTCTGGGTATAATTGGGTCAAGATGAAAATTTGGAATATTAAAGAACAATGTCACAACTCCTAAAAGTGAAAAATGAAAATAAATTGACTCAAATTGAATTTTTTTAGGCCCGATTCGAGATTATGCTCGTTAAGGAATACACGACCTCGAATTGGATTTTTTAAATTTGCGATGGCCAACATGAAAAGGGATTTAAAGGAAAAATATTGACTATTTTTATGTATTTTTGTGGCCTCAAATGCTATTATTTATTAAATATTTTCATAATTTCTAAAAATTATATTTAAAAAAATACAAAAAATATGAAAAATTATTTTTTTACTCAAAAATGGTTGCCTAAGCTTAGCCAAGGCTTCCAAAGTTGATTTTTGCAATTTTCTCATTTTTATAGATTTTCTATCAATTTTAGAAAATAAAAATACCGAAAAATACTGAAAATATGAAAAATCATTTTTTGGTCAAAATTGGTTCCCTAGGCTTGGCAAAGGTCTCCAAAGTTAATTTTTTCAAATTTATGAATTTTTATGGATTTTCTATTAATTTTAAAAAAGAAGAAAAGAAAAGGTGATTGAAAATCAGGTGTCAACAGCGGACCCGGCATTATTCATCATCTCCCTCCTACGCAAATGACCCCTGAGTGTAAATAGTCCAAATTGACCACGAAAACAAGCTCAATCAGGGACGCACATGGGTGGGCATTTTCGCCACTTCAATCCCGCATGCAACGGGTACATTTGCACGACGACCCAAATGTATGTGATGAGGGGCTGGTGAAACGGTTTTTGTACGGGGAGGATTCGGCCGAGGAATTCCAAAACATTCAAAGCTGGAATTCCTTGTCATTTGCGAGGGGTTTGGTGAGAGAGAGAGAGAGAGAGAGAGAGAGAGAGAGAGAGAGAGAGAGAGAGAGAGAGAGAGAGAGAGTAAGGCCTGGGGGGTGAGGGGAGGAACAAAGAGGCCGGAGCGAAAATCAGAGAGAGCATAGAGGGAGAATTAGAGGTTTTTCGAGTCTGCCATTAGAGAGGCAACCCTAGAGTTTCAAAGCGTGAATAATGTTAGAGTTTTTCCGTATGTGGGCTCGCCTTAATTGTAATTGTAATTGATTGTATACGGTATTAATTTACCGTATACGGTATTGGTTTAATAAAGGTAAGGATATAAGGATTCTTGATGGGCCGAATATGGGCCTGGTTGGTGTAGGCCAAATTCCGGCCCGGCCCATGATGGAAGGGCCCAGCCGGAAGTTAATATAAGGCTAGGACCCCCCCCTTTAGCCTCCTTAATGCCATTTTCTCCTCCTCCTCTCTTCCATAAGGCATACATGAGAGAGACCGACGAGATTGAGGTTGTTCCATCGACGCCAGGCGGCCGGAGGGCATAAAGGGGAAGTTCCGAGCTTGTCTCGCCGAAGTTCCGAAGCCCGTTCGTCGTTTTGAAGAGCTTATCGATGATGGATGCGAAATCAGGTACGCCGTCTCGAAATCTTCGCTAATTAGTTGTTAGAACATGACTACGGAGGTCTTAGGGTGCCGGATTCGCCGGCTTACAAATAACTCACAAACCAGACAAAAGTGAGCCACAAGACCAATCCCTCGAGCATCCTGGAGACCCAAGGAATTGTTTGCACCTTAGCCCGGCGAGTTGTCGACCGCTAATCCAATAAGCGCCATTGATGAGCTTCAAGCTCGATCACTCCCTCTCTGTCCATTTTTTTTATAGCATTGTTCTTGCTGTTTCTTAGTTCAAACTTATCCTAAGCTAGTTCTAAGCACCTTTCCATGATCATTTTTTGCATTGATTCGGTCTTGAAATGCTTGACTGAGTCTTCCCCGAGTTCGAACCTTCCTCGGCCTACCAAGCTCGTTCGGAGCTAAACCAAGCTTCCTCAAGGCACAGGTAAGCTTCTTGAGCTCTGTAAGGTGATTTTCGCATGATTTCCTTAAGTTTAGGATGTAAAAAAAAGGTTAGTTGAAACCAATCTTTCGGTCGGCGCTCTTCATGGGTTTTTCAGGTGGAATATCTATCAGTCCAGAACTCACACGTAAAGCTTTGGGGTTGGTGTGGAGTCAATTAGAATGGAAATTGAGGTCTGAAATAGGTGTTTTAGCGTTGATCTCGATTTTCCGATGAGGTCACCGGCCGAAACAATGCCGTCGGTGGCACTGTTTTTCAGGTAGAGTATTGGTCCACGCGGTAGCCACGTCCACGAGGACGTTCGCCAATCGAAAAAAAAATAATAATAATCCAATCCAGATCTAATGGTAGTCTCCGTACCACGTGTTAAGTTCTGCAATTTTCAAAAAAATTAAATGATTTTACAAAATAAAGAAATGCTTTATGATCGTGTAGTCCAGGTTGGGCCACGCAACACCATCATGACCGTCCATTTCAATTTTTAAAAATTTAAAATCTTTTCCAAAAAATTCAAAATTCATTTTCGAATATTAAAAATTTGCCAGATCGGACGGCCGTGGATTAACCACACCACCTGATCGTGGCCGTAGATCTGAGTGATAGATGAGAGCACCGTGGGCTAGCCACATGGCCTGATTTGGAGCGTAGAATTAATAAATAGATTTTTTTTTTGGTAAGGATTAATAAATAGATTAAACATCAAAAAATTCAAGAAAAAATTATAAAAATCAAAATAAAAAATAAAAAAAAGTAGAAACGACGTCATTTTTGTTAAACTAGTTTGGACCCCTATGGTCCGGGTCAGGCGTCCACGAGCCCGAAAATATTTTAAAAATTCGAAAATAAATAAAATTATTTCAAAAATCCAAAAAATTGAAAATTCATAAAAAAAATTATAAAAAAATTTCCAAAAATTTATAAAAATCTCAAAAATTAGGAAATAGGACATTTCAACTGGCTAATCCTATTTTTTACATTTTTCCCCTCTTTCTTTTCTTCCAAAATAATGACTTTTTCCCTTATTGACAAATTGTCTCAAACAATTTTAAAAATTTAGAAAAATCTCAAAAATTAGGAAATGGGTAATTTCAATTGGACAATTCTATTTTTGATGTTTGTGCCCTCCCATTCTTCCAAAATGATGATTTTACCCCTTATGGACAAATTGTCTCAATAAATTTCAAAAATTCTCAAAAGCCTCAAAAATTAAGAAATGAGTCGTTTTAACTGATTAATCCTATTTTTGGTGACTCTTTTCATACCAATCTTTCCAAATTGATAATTTTGCCCCATAATGGGCACATTACCTTCAAATTATCCCAAACTCTTTCCAAATCTTAATACACAATTCTCTAAGCTGATAGATTTGATGCATTTTATCTATATATTTCGGAACCTTGATTGGGCTCTATCTTTATTGATTGTGAGTGATAAGTTAGATATCCCCATCTAAATAGCCAAACTCGTGGAGTTAGCTAGCTTTAAATAGCCAAACAACCGAATAGTCGTTGACACATGGATTTTTATCTTATTGACACATCAAATAAACAAGGAGAACGAAAAAGAATGAGAAGCCCGGTCCATTCGATTCAGGCCATCCCATTTTGCTTTAGCCCAGTCCATGAAGGTGTAGGTCAATTAAAAAAAGTCATTTAGGCAGCCCAGGTGTGACTAAGTTCACGAGCTCAGCCCAACAGGTGAAGAGTCCATAAGAGAAACTGAGGCCCATCTAACAGGAATAAACAGAAGGCCTAGCCAGGGGGAGAGAGAGAGAGAGCAGAGCAGAGCAGAGCGAGGGCGTTCTGTGCAAAGGGAGAGAACAGAGAGCAGCGAGGGAAACAGGGAGAGGGAGACACACTGAGAGGCACGGACAGAGAGACCGGGAAATCGGGAGAGAAAAACTCAAAAGCGTTCGACTCGGGTCTTCTTTGTTTGGATCTCCAGCACCCTCCAAAGCCGATTCTTCGTCGCCGGCCATAACCGAAAGCTCCCCCGTGACACCCCTGTTCGGCCCTGCTGTTCGGCCGAGAAGTCCGACGATTCCCGTCCTTGACTGACGCTCCATTATCGGCACTCAATCTCACCGGAAACGCTCTTCAGGTCGTCCTCGTACAAGCCCCTGCCAGTGATCCTGACCGAAGCTCCTCCCCGATAAGGTAAGATTCGAAGAATGCCCATGTCGGTTCATCTACGATTGGAAAAAAAAAAAACTAGAGTTGTGGTGATGTTGGCTTAAATACTGAATAATTTTGAGGTCTTCGTCGACGATTTGGTCTAGATTTTTACTGATGAGGTGCTAAGGGTTTGAAATATGGCTCTGGTTTTCGCATGCAGTAGTATCCTCTCCTGAGCTGCATACCATGTGTTCGATAAAATATCTCAACCAAATTGTCGTGTTCTCGTTTTCTTCTCTGGTTATGGATTCGTTTTAATTTCTGTTAATAGGAATCTCAGGGTAAAAATGCTTCTTTGATTGTCGAACTTGATTCTTCTCGTTCCATTCCGGTGTTAACAAAAACGAATCTGCATCTGCGTTCATTTTTTTTCCTTCTCGGTTTTGTGCTGTTCGTAAATTTCGCTGGTGGCGGCTGTAGAAGGGAGTGGCCAGGAGACGCCAGCTGAAAGCGACCGACAGAACCGACCTAGTGTCGGCGACGACGGCTAACCGGTGAGGGCCGAGGGCGGCGGCCAGAGGCGGAGCTGGGCACCTGGACGCTCATCTCCTGTTGCTCGGGGAAAGAGACGATGCAGTGAGGGCAGGAATAGACCGGGCTCGTTTCTGCTGTGGATTGGGCTTGAGTACGTCTAGGTTAATTTGGGCTGGGGTGGGATTCGAAAGTTTTGGGCTGAACTTTCTAAGTGGGTTGGGTTTAGCCCGATTAAATGGGCTGTGCGCAAGAGCCTAATTTCGATCCTAGGCCCAGACCCAGGACTCCAATTAGACCACCCTCGGGCTGGTCCCTTGGGCCTCCCAGCTCGAGTCTGTACCTGACCTTTCATTCGGGCCGGACGCTGGAGGCCAGCCCGAGTCCTTATTTTGATAATTTTCATTGAAAATTGAAACCATATTCGAAATTTTTTTTTAAAAGAAAAGAAAAGAAAAGAAAATTGGTTAGGAAAATGTTACTTCTTGTTTGCTTAGTGTAATGCGTGCCTTTGCTTGGTTGACCGGTTGTTGATTTGTGTGCTTAGATTGCAATGAAAGAGATTTTTGTTGACTCCATCATGCCCCCGACTTCCGTATTCCACGGACTCCTTGGATTATTTTCAGGGACTTATTTTGGCCCTATTTGCTTCAAAACTGCTCTCCAGCCGTAGAATCTGAGAAGATAATTTGACATCCTCAGGCGCTCTTTAAAGAGACTATGAACTTGGCGGGATTATTATAACTAGCTAAGTTGACGACCTCATCAAGCTATGCCAATCTGCATTATCGCGCGCTCCGCACAAGCTTTCTTTATTCTCTATCAAGACGCCTATTCCTCGCATGTCTATCACTCCTGTCAACTTTTCGCGTGTGCTGTTCGGATGTCGATTCCCGTGTGCTTTGTACGTGCCTTTATTCCCCATGTGGTCCGCGCATGTATCGATCTTCCACATGTGCAGAACAAGTTTCGGTGGGCGAACGATTTATTTTGAGTGCGAACAAGGTTAAATTTTGTATTAACAATGTTTTGTCTAGGAAAAAAATCATATGGTTCGAGTGGTCCCTCGAGTATCTGGAAACAGGGAACGTTCTCGTGGCTGCACGCGAGCTCAATACGCTGCGGCATTTGATCTTGGTGGGCCCCCACATAGGAATCGCACGACATGCGGATTGGGGTGCACTTGGGCTTCTGTGCGCTCGATGCACCCGATAACGGAATCGATGCAGCTCGTCCATGGGTTGTCGAACGGATGATGCTCACGACGGCACACGAGGACAAAACTCTCTTAGCTGTCGTATTGTTGAGGCGCCAACCTTAAAATCTTGGCGTGAAGCCAAAGGGCTTTGGGTCTCGAATCTGTTCAAGGATCCAGGACGGCAAGAGACAAATCAAGCGGAAAGCATCTTTAGAAGTCTCTAATGCAGGTCTGACCGAAATGATGCCGATTCCTCAAGTTCAATTAGTCAAAATGGAGTGACAATTAACCATGTTCCATTCGTCACGAGTAAATTAATCGGCTCCATTCATTTTTGGGAAAACAACCGCTTGGGATATATTTTTCGGCCTTTTGGTATTCGGCTCTCGGACCATAGATGATTCAAGGAAAAATATTTTCCATCTATTGAAAAAGAACCTTCAAAATTAAGAAAAATAATTTCATCTTTTTCATTTTCCCTCCTCTTTCTTGCACCCGGATCAAGCACGTTCTCTTTTGTGCGCTACTTTTAATTATTTTTAGTTTTATTATCTTTTTTTTTCCAAAATTTTTGAATTTTCAATTATCTTTCTTTTTTTTCTTATTAACTTTAAATTATCTTTTTATCTTCTTTTTTTTTATTTTCTTCTTTTCTTTACTTTCTTTGTCTTTTTTCTTCTTCTTTGGCCAGTCATCGGCCGTGACCTTGCCAGATTTGGCGAGCTCAAGCCTCATTGACCTATGGTGAGGCTCGAGCTTGCATGTGGCTGGTTCCTAGAAGGGAAAAGAAAAAAAGAAAAGGGAAAAATAAATATAATTAAAAATTAGCTTTATTAAAAAAAATTATAAGAAAAAATAAAAAGAGTGCACAAAAGAAAATTAAATCAGATTTTTCATACCAAATAGCAAGAAATATTTTTCAGTTCATTTTCAAGTTTTAGTCAAATACCAAAAAATATTGTCATTTTCTTGAAAAATAATTTTCTGAAAAGTATTTTTTAGACACGTCACATTTTGCGTGAAACTAGCAGAGCCCACTTGTACTTTCCTTTCCTTTTCTTTATTTTTGGTGTCATTTATGAAAGCATCATACCTCGTCTCTCTTGCAATCACCCCACGTATCAAGTAAAGTGTTAATTGCCTTGAAAAAGATTGAACTATGTACTTATTTTTTTAAAGTGTTATCTCAATGGGAATTGATTATATAACGGTCTTTATATGTGACTGTGCTAACAATATATTTTGGATAACAAAAAAAAAAATCATTAGCAACTTAAAATTATTGTGAGCTTCGCTCTTTCAAGAATTTGTGACTCAAAATATATTATTATTCTTACAGTCATTCAAAAAATTATTATACCAAATCTTGTCTCAATTAACTACTGGGGATTTACCCAATGGTCACTCTTATCACTTGAAAAGAGGGAGTTAGGGGGTTTGAATCCCTACCATGGGGGAGTTGGGATGAGGATGCATGAAATAAACTAAGGGAAAACAAGTCTCGTCTCAATTGCCCCTTCCCTATTTATATGGAAAGGAGCCTCGTAACTGATCGCACTCTACTTCACGATGTCTACCACCATATCCCGTCCCCATCTCCACAATGTTGAATCTTCTCTTCCGTGGCACGACTTCCGGCTGACGCCCTTACTTCTCCTTCTCTCAGGCATTCTCGCAATCAGCTGTTGGGCATGGCTTCGTTCCACCCAGAAGGGACACTCGCTGCCACCCCTGCCACGAGGACCGGCCGGCCTCCCCCTCGTTGGGAACCTGCCCTTCCTCGACCCGGAGCTCCACACCTATTTTGCCACCCTCGCGAGGACGTACGGCCCAGTCTTAAGGCTCCAGCTCGGCAAGAAGCTCGGTGCAGTCGTGACCTCCCCGGCCACCGCCCGTGAGGTGCTGAAGGATAACGACGTCACGTTTGCCAACCGCGATGTGCCCATGGCAGCGAGGGCTGGGACATACGGAGGGTCCGACGTCGTGTGGACACCACACGGGCCCGAGTGGAGGATGCTCCGGAAGGTGTGTGTGCTCAGGTTGCTGAGCAACCACAAGCTGGACTCTGTCTACGAGCTCCGGCGGAGGGAGGTCCGAAAGACCGTAGAATACTTCCGGCTCTGGGCCGGGTCGCCAGTGAACGTTGGGGTGCAGATGTTCTTGACGGTGTTCAACGTGATCACGAGCATGCTGTGGGGTGGGACGGTGCAGGGCGAGGAGAGAGAGCTCCTAGGTGCTGGTTTCAGGCAGGTTGGTTAGTATAGTGATGATGACAAACGCATATGACTTCTCTCTTTTTCTTCCCATGAAAACTTAAGAGCATTTCCATCTTTCCTTCGACCGTTTAAACCTGCTCAACTAACCGAAGGTGGACGTGGCTGTTTTTGAATTTTTTTTAAAAAAATATAGATAGCGTATGTCACTATTACTCTTTCTTATTAAAATAAAATAAAAAATAGACTTTCTCTTATATAATATAATATATGATAATATTAGCACTTTAGAGTTGCGATGAACTTATTTTTCAGACCAACCTATGATAGGAGATGACTATAATTCTTTAAAGGAAACTGTTAATCTAATGGTCTAACAGTACTGTCACTTATTTCTGCTTACACGATCTCTCAAACAATGAGTGATTTATACAAAATACACAATGATGGGGTGTGAATTTTCGATTGATGAATGTACCATCTTTAACGGTACTATCATAAAACCATTTCTCTTCTTCAAATTAGGATGGATTCAATTTATAATTAATTGGTGTCACTAAAGTCCACTGGAAAGTCCTCGTCGGGCCCATTTGGGTCAGGCACGGTGGACAAGCTGCTAAGCGAGTTATAGACTTATAGTCATCAAGATCCACGATCAGTTCTACTTCATATTCATGTTTAAAGAATCGGGTGATTAATCTCTTATGTAAGTTTAGAATTTCGTACTTCCGACTACCATTTTGAAATTGATTCTGTCATTCCTTTTTCATTTTCCTTCCCCTCGACAGGTGGTGTCAAATTTCACGGATCTTCTTGGGAAGCCGAACATCTCGGACTTTTATCCTGGTCTAGCCCGATTCGATTTGCAAGGGATAGAGCGGCGGATGAAGCGGTTGGCAAAGCGGTTCGATGGAATTTTTGAGCAGATGATCGAGAAGAGATTGAAGATGGAGAGAGAAGGCAGAAACGGGTCCTCGGACGTTGCCGAGAAGAGCAAAGACTTCTTGCAATTTCTGTTGGAGTCGATGGGTGAGAAAGATGCCAAGACTCCTCTAACAATGACTGGCCTCAAAGCTCTGCTCATGGTGAGGTTTTCTTCCTCTTCTTCTCCTTATATTTTGGTGGTAAAGCTTACTTCTTTATACGTTATTCTTTTGTTTTTCTAAGGTGCACACATGACGTAAACTAACTCGTCGAGACGTTTAAATTTTATTATTGAAATTGTGGAACGTATTTAATTATTGGAGTAATACTAATATAAGAGATATTATGCGTCAATTGCTACGATTAGTTTGTTCGAATGATAAGTTTTAGCCTGTCATATCGCTTTATAAGTTAATTTTTGTAAGTTAATCTTAATTGTAATGTCTATGAAGATGGGGCTTAAGACTTTTAATCAATGGAAAATGAACCTGCAGATATGATAAATTTTCCATGCTTGAGCTAGTATCAAGCTATGCATGGGGATAGTTGTTTAAATATCTAACTAAGTACTTGCGATTCCTCCTCTAAATCTCTAATGTTAAGTTTCAAAGTAATAGTCAAACTTGCTGAATCTAGCTAATAATTTAATTTCAGTCATGAGTAGGACTCCAAAAGTAAATATAGTGATAAATTAACTACATGTTATTAACATTATGGCTCGAAAGGCAAATATTTTTTGTTCGTTGATTAAAATCTCCTGAGTCGACTAGGTATAGAGGACCGCCTAACTCTTTTAGGATTGGTGTACTTGGTTGGGTGCCGGGAGATTTTGGGTTTAAAAATTAGAGGTTGCTTGTTCAAATCCCATCAACAGCACGAAAATTGTTTTGGGTCAAGGTCACATTCACATGCCAAAGCCTCGACTTGATGGATTTATGAGACTTACATGGTGTTTGATTAAGTTTCCCGCAGACAGGCATTTGAGCTCGTGCCCCTAAATTATATCAAAATCTAGGAGTAGATTAGATCAAAATTCCCTTTCATATTTTCATCAAGGTAAACGAAAGAAAGAAAAAAAGAATTGAAAGCACAATCTCGAAGGTTTCATTGTTGGAGGATGAATATATTTAAATTGGTAATCTGTCAGTAACGGCTAAATCCCTTTCCCTTGTTTTTTTGTGTTTGGGTTTTTTTTTGGGGGGGGGGGGGGGGGGGGGGGGGTTTCAAAAGTAAAGGGTAAATCTGGGCAGCGGTTTTTGTGTAGTTTACGAAAGGCGACAGGATGTTTGTACCTTGCGTCTATGGGAAAACCCACATCTAGACATCATTTTTTAATCAGCTGTTTTTGGATTTATCATGTTAGTGCAGTTATAATTGTAATAAGAGAATTTTCCATCAGGAAATTATGTGGAAAAGCATTGTATCAAACAATATTAATTTGACAAACCCTAATGGAGTAGATTGTTCCTTAGATAGGGTTTGCACATAGAGAGAGAGAGAGAGAGAGAGAGAGAGAGAGAGAGAGAGAGAGAGAGAGAGAGAGAGAGAGAGAGAGAGAGAGAGAGAGAGAGAGAGAGAGAGTCCTTTTAACTCTATGATTTTTCATTGCAAATTTACATTATAATCACATGCACTTGACCTCGGCACACTGTAAATAAGGGGATTTATAATTATTAAATCGTTTTGAACATAAATGGGGTTTTTCATTGTATTGGATCAAAGCTAAATCTTCAATTGCATGAAACGACACGAACTTAAGAATGCAGCATAATACGAAATTCCATCTTTGGCGACACATCATTATTTTTTCACTGTTGCGACTTCGGTGTCATACCATTGAATAGTGAAAACTCTCCATCTTAACTATTTTTTTAATTGTTATGAGTGCAAAATGGCACTAAAGCTTGAATCTTGGGGTGTGATTTCATTGCTAACGTCTATAGAAGACAATTTGATGGGTTTAGACTCCATTTTCTATTTGGCAGAAGTGTAGTTCAACAAATAACAACAGAAAGAACAATTGAAAGACGCAGCTTTTTACTCACACAAAACTAGCTTCCTAATCCTAATCTTGCTTTCGACCAAAAAAAAAAGAAAAATTCCAGATCTTGCTAGATTGCTGTTTAATGACTTCAATTTCTCTTGAGGACGGTCCGTTGAGATACTCTATGCAATTGGATTATTTTGACAGGACATGGTAATTGGTGGAACTGACACATCCTCCAACACAATTGAGTTTGCCATGGCTGAGATCATGAACAAGCCTAGCGTTCTGAGCAAAATCCAGCAAGAAATGGAAGCTGTGGTTGGCAAAGACAACATAATAGAAGAATCTCACATACGTAAACTGCCTTACTTACATGCTGTCATGAAAGAGTCACTGAGATTGCACCCGACAGCTCCCCTGCTGGTCCCGCATTGCCCGAGCGCGGACTGCACCGTTGGAGGATACACGGTCCCGAAGGGCTCTCGGGTTTTCATCAACGTGTGGGCTGTAACATCCCATATATTTTTTTTTAATATTCTCTCTCTCTCTCCTCACCCTCACTCTCCCCCACGCCACCCACCATCCCACTACCATCTTTCCTTTATTTTATTTTTCCCCCCACTCAACTTTCCCTCTTTTTTTTATATTTTTCCCACTCTCTCTCTCTCTCTCTTCCTCTTTCCTCTCCCCCCCTCTACCCGAGAACATCCCTCCCCCTTTCCTGCGCACGCTTCTTCTTCTTCTTCCTTTTCTTCTTCTTCTTCATTTCTCCTTCTGCTCCTCCCGTCGATCGAACTCCAGACACCACCATATTCCCAGCTCGTCGTCGTTGTCTCCTCTTGTCGTCCGATCATCGCAGCTCCACCGTCGGCCAGCACTTCGTCGTCGAGCCAACCTTCCCTCGTTGCCGTCATACATCACTCGCTTCCTCCGTCCAACTCGCATCGCGCGCCATAGCCGCGACTCCATTCGCGACGCGTGCGTGCCCAAGCCCCAGATCCGCACCTGTTTGGTCTCGATCTACCTTCCTCAGCCGTCCAAGCCGCTCGCCAGAGCCTTCCATCGTCCGCCGCCGCTCGTCGACCGCCGTCGCCTCAACTCGGCCTAGTTTCCTCTCAAGTTTTTCCTTTTCGCCGTCCAACCACGAACTCGTTGTGCTCGTTGCGTCACCGTCGTCGGATTCGTCGTCGCCGCCGTTCGCCGGAACAGTACCCGGCGTGAACAGTAACCGGCGTGAACAGTACCTCGTGAACAGTAACTCCGGTGAACAGTAATTCCGACGTGAACAGTACTCCTGTGAACAGTAGCCGGCGTGAACAGTAACTCCGGTGAACAGTACCACCGTTGTCGTCGTCGCCGGATCGCTGGAAAAATTGTGAGTTTGCCTCTAACTCTCGGTTAGGTCGTTAATTGCGTTCGGGACTAGAATAATTAGTCAATTAGGGTGTTTAGGTACAATAATTGTGGTCGGATTAGTTAGAGATTGGGTTAAGTTAAATGACCACAATTAAATAAGTTAGACTGATTAGTTAGGTAAACTGTGGCTAGTTGATGAGTAGACTGAATTGTGTGACTGCGAGCAAGTGATTGGCTAGAGCCGAGTGACCGACGAAATGTTTGATTGATTGATCGATTGGCGGATTAGGCGCTTGTGGATAATTTAATTATCCAAGCTCATGTTATTGAATTATTATCAACTGCTTGGTGTGGTGATCAACGCCTGACTGTTGAATGTTCAGTTTGGTCTATGATTGACTGTATGAGGGTTGATCACCCAATTATAAATGCAAAGTCTGGTGGATAAATGCATGCATCATATGACCGTATGTGGAATTAAATTGATATTTGAGCATGAAAATGGCCTGTGGCCGATTTTTGGAGCACGCTCGAGTGTGGATGCATTGGACTAAATGCAGAGATAAAACTGGATTGGTTGGATTGCGTGCTCGTGTGGTCATATGATGGGCTTAAAAATCCGTGCCAGTCGTACGGTCCGTGCCAGTCATACGGTTATTCCTGATAGTAACGTGTCGTGCCAGTCGTACGAATCTTACGGACTATCGGACGCCGGTCGCAGCTTGTGATGGGCCGAAGCCCTTATGGGATTCCTGATATTGCCGTGTCGTGCCAGTCGTACGAATCTTACGGATTATCAGACGCCGTTGCCGAAGGGAAAAGGAACGAAGCCTGGTCATGCCAGTAGACACTGCCAGTCGTAGTGTGGACACTGCCAGTCGTAGTGTCGGGCCACACCAGTCGTGTGAGCCGAGCCCAATGGTTGTTAATAAATTGGAATCCGTGTGGAGCGTTACGTGTGCAAGTTACGGTGGGATTCTGATTGTTCGCCTTGATTGATTAATTTATGTGAGGAGCCGAGTCTTGCATATGTGTGATCCAAGGCGTGGTAAGCTTGCATGTGGTTGATTTTGGTACTGTTGGAATATTTTATTGCATAGGATGCCTGAGCGAATCAGCGCCCTAGCCGGGCTTAGGCGCCGACTCATTGAGATTTTTATCTCATTCCACGTCGTTGACAACTTTTTCAGGTCCGAAGCATTGAGGAAGACGAGGGCGTAGTAGGTCTCTCTTTTGGGAGTAGATACGAAGTTAACCCTGCCTGACCTTATGACTTTTTGTCGGTTTTAGGAAGCCGCCCCGAAGAGTGGGGCTATATTTACTGTAGCTTCCGTAGGGTTGAAGAGTATCAGCCCTTTTGAATGTTTATCGTGTGTTAAACTGGTTTGGATTTTGTTAAACTGATTTTTATTGAGTGATCTTTTATCCTACTATTTTATCCCGGTTGTTATTGATTGTACGGGGAGTTTGTACGTTTCCGCATGCGTAGAAAAATTATTATTTGGTCGTTAGCGTGCCTGGGACGCTATCCTTTTCGACTTGAGGCGTTTTGGTAGGGTTGCCGCGGGCCCCGGGGATCGGGGCGTGACAACCCCGCCCAAGAGTGGTATCAGAGCAAGGTCAACCTGAACCATTTGGTCGTGGCCTGGAGTGATAAGGAGCGATGGGAACTGGGATAGTTAGTAGGATCGTAAATTAATGCATGTGACTGCTATTTTTTATTTGAGTTTTCGAGCAGCCTTCTCACAGTTGGTTGCTATTGGGGTGGGCAGGACCCCGTACATTCCTGCAAAATGAGCAACCAAGGTGGGAGAGCACCTCGAGGTAGGCCTGCCAGAGAGGATCCGAGGATCGATGGGATACTACAAGCATTAGGAGCGTTGGGTGATTTGATGGGTCAGCAGATGAGGAATCAGGCAGCTGCAGCCGCTGAGGCCCCACAAGGAGATGGACCAGCTGGGAATGGAAATAATGGACATCGGACTCAGAAGTTGGTGGAGCAGTTTTTGAAGCTGAAGCCTCCCAAGTTCTCAGGAAATGGAGATCCCGAGACTGCTATCTCATGGATCGAGGAACTGGAGAAGACATTCGCCCTGCTGAGGTGTTCGGAAGAGGATAAGGTCACTTTGGCCATCTATCAGCTGCAGGGGAACGCAAGTACTTGGTGGAGGACGTCTAAGGACAGAATCTTTCCCGAGGGTACGGCCCAGGCTTGGGGTGCTTTCGTGGAAGCCTTCAACAATAAGTACTTCTCGGATACTGCAAGGGAACAGAAGATGGCTGAGTTCCTTCGCTTGCGCCAGAACCACCTGTCAATAGACCAGTATGAGGCCAAATTTGCTGAGTTGTCTAAGTATGCACCAAGGATGGTGGAAGACCCAGTGGATAAGGCCAGGAGGTTTAGAGATGGGCTGAAACCCGAGCTGAGAAGTGTGCTGGTACCGCTGAATCTGAAAGATTATAATGAGCTGTATGAAAGGGCCCAAATGGTGGAGCGTGATCTAGCAGAAAGGGCTATCGCATCTGCATCGCGGTTTGTGCCCTCAGGCCGGAATGACAATCGATTTGGGAAGAGGCCGATGTTTGGAGGAAAGCATCATATCCCGCCAAATCGGAATGGTGGCATCAGTAAGCCGGTGCCTAACCGAGGAGATGTCTGCCGCCTTTGCCGAAAGAAGCACGGACCTGGTCAGTGTCAGTTCCGCAGCGGAGCTTGTTTTGGATGTGGCCAGCCTGGTCACCATGTGCGAGACTGCCCCCAGAGACAGCAAGCCAGGCCGCAGTATGGAGGACAGTCTGGAGCGAATGTGCAGCAGAATTTTCAGAACCGACCTCAGGCGCAAGGACGATTGTTTGCTGTCACTCGAGATGAGGCGAAGGATTCGCCGACCGTCACAGGTACGGTCCTCTTACATGATCAAGTAGCATATGCTCTATTTGATCCTGGTGCTACCCATTCGTTTGTGGCTGAACAATTTGTTAAACTTGCTGGGTTGAGTCCAAAATTATTGGGTACCGTATTTAAGATTTCTGCGCCTTTAAAAGATAGCGTAGTGACTGCAGTAGGTTGCCCTGACTGTAAGCTAGTTATAAATGGCCACGAGGATAAGATAGATTTGATTGTGCTGGAGATGTTTGACTTTGACCTGATTGTTGGAATGGATTGGCTGATAAGGCAAAGAGCCACAGTAGACTGTTACCGTAAGACGATTCAATTTAGTTCGCCGGACGGGACTAACTTTGAATTTGTGGGTAATAGAGGAGGTACCTCAACTGTAGTGATTTCGTCGCTAGAGACGACTCGCCTGTTGGAGAATGGCTGCCAAGGTTATCTGGCAACTGTAGTAGATGCGTCTGTTGAAGAATCTAAGTTGGAAGATATTGCTGTGGTGCAAGAGTTTCCAGATGTTTTTCCCCAAGAGTTACCAGGGTTACCACCGGAGAGAGAAATTGAATTTGTGGTAGAGTTGGCCCCTGGGACAGAGCCAATTTCTAAGGCACCGTACAGAATGGCATTATCGGAACTTAAAGAGCTTAAAGTGCAGATGCAAGAGTTACTGGATAAAGGATTTATCCGCCCCAGTGTATCGCCATGGGGAGCACCTGTCTTGTTTGTCAGAAAGAAAGATGGGTCGCTAAGATTGTGCATTGATTATCGACAATTGAATCAAGTGACAATTAAGAACAAGTACCCACTGCCGAGGATTGACGATTTGTTTGACCAGTTGCAAGGAGCTTCAGTATTTTCTAAGATTGATTTACGGACGGGATACCACCAGTTGAGGATAAAAAGGGAAGATATACCGAAGACAGCATTTAGGACGCGGTATGGACACTATGAATTTACTGTGATGCCGTTTGGCTTGACGAATGCTCCTGCCGCTTTCATGGACTTGATGAACAGAATATTCAGGGAGTTTTTGGATAAATTCGTCATTGTGTTCATAGATGATATCCTGGTGTACTCGAGGAGTCCAGAGGATCATGAGGAGCACTTGAGGGTAGTTTTGGAAACCCTCAGAGCGCACCAGTTGCACGCCAAGTTCAGTAAATGCGAATTTTGGTTAGCTCGTGTGGCGTTCCTAGGCCACGTGGTGTCTGGTGAAGGGATTGCTGTGGATCCATCGAAGATTGAAGCGGTCATGGATTGGCCGAGGCCTGTGACAGTGACAGAAGTACGGAGCTTTTTGGGTTTGGCAGGCTATTATAGGCGCTTCGTGGAGAGATTTTCGGCGATAACTATGCCTCTGACGCGTCTATTGAAGAAAGGAGAGAAGTTCGAATGGACAGACAAGTGCGAGAGTAGTTTTCAAGAGCTTAAGCATAGACTAACTACTGCTCCTGTTTTGACGATTCCGTCTGGTTCCGGAGGTTTTGAGATCTACAGTGATGCGTCATTCAAAGGCTTGGGTTGCGTTCTGATGCAACATGGGAAGGTAGTGGCGTATGCATCTCGCCAGTTGAGGCCTCATGAGTTGAATTATCCGACACATGATTTGGAGCTAGCTGCAATTGTTTTTGCATTGAAGATTTGGAGGCATTACCTGATTGGAGAAAAATTTCAGGTGTATACGGACCACCAGAGCCTCAAGTATCTGTTCTCGCAGAAGGAGTTGAATATGAGGCAGCGACGTTGGATGGAGCTTCTGAAGGATTATGATTGTGAGATCTTGTACCATCCTGGTAAGGCGAATAAAGTTGCAGATGCTCTGAGTAGGAAGTCTGCAATTGCTCAAATGATGGTCCATGAATGGCGTCTATTGGAGGAAGTACGAGACTCAGATTTTAAATTGGAAGTGAGTCATCTGTCAAGTCTCATGGCTACATTGAGGATTGAGCCAGAAGTGCAGGCTAGGATTAAGGCCTTGCAATCGACAGACCCTGTAATCCAAAAGATCCTGCAGGAAGACTCGGCCAAGAGGAGAGCTGACTTTCAAGTAACTGAGGATGGGATACTTCGGTTTCGAGGACGACTGTGCGTACCTGCAGATGAAGATCTAAGGGAAGAAATTTTATCGGGAGCACACCGTAGCAGTTATAGCATTCATCCTGGTAGCACGAAGATGTACCAGAATTTGAAGCAACATTACTGGTGGAATGGGATGAAAGCTGACATAGCCAAGCATGTGGCTAAGTGTTTGACTTGCCAGCAGGTCAAGGCTCAACATTGTAAGCCTGGAGGATTGCTGCAGCCCTTGGAGATTCCAGAGTGGAAATGGGAGCATATCACGATGGACTTTGTAATGGGATTGCCAAGAAGTCAGAAAGGACATGATTCAATCTGGGTTGTGGTTGACAGACTGACGAAGTCAGCACACTTTATTCCAGTGAGGAAGGATTTTGCTTTGGACAGATATGCCGAACTTTATGTGAGACACGTAGTGAGACTGCATGGAGTGCCGGTGACGATCACTTCGGATCGTGACCCTAAGTTCACTGCCACGTTTTGGAAAAGCCTACAGAATGCGTTGGGAACGAAGCTGCAGTTCAGTACTGCTTATCATCCGCAGACAGATGGTCAGTCTGAGAGGACAATTCAGACGCTTGAAGACATGTTGCGATCCTGTGTCTTGGACTTTAAAGGTAGCTGGGAGGAGCAGTTACATCTGGTTGAGTTTGCCTACAACAACAGTTACCAGCAGAGTATCAGAATGGCACCATTCGAAGCACTTTATGGCAGAGCTTGTAGAACTCCTATATGTTGGGATGATGTGGGCGAAAGGAAGATTACTGGTCCTGAGTTGGTACAGCAGTCAGTGGAAGCTGTCAAGGTTATAAGAGATAGACTCAAGACAGCGCAGAGTCGTCAGAAAAGTTATGCTGATAGGAGACGAAGACCATTGGAGTTCCAAGTAGGCGATCACGTGTTCTTGAAGGTGTCGCCTATGAGAGGAACGTCTCGTTTTGGCAAAAAGGGGAAATTGAGCCCGAGGTATGTAGGGCCATTTGAAATTTTGGAGCGGATTGGAACCTTAGCATATCGTTTGGCGTTGCCACCGAAGCTGTCTCAAGTGCACAACGTCTTCCATGTGTCGATGTTGAGGAAATATGAGCCTGACCCAGCCCATGTGCTAAGTTTCGAGGAGATCGAGTTAGATGAGCGAGTATCATACGTGGAGCGCCCAGTGAGGATCATAGACAGGAAGGAGCAAGTACTTCGGCGCAGGACGATTCCATTGGTCAAGGTAGTTTGGCAACACCACGGAAAAGAAGGAGCAACTTGGGAAATCGAGGAAGTCATGAAGGAACTGCATCCTTTTCTTTTTGAAGAAATGTAATCCTTTTCTTTTAGAAGAAATGTAACAGCAGTTTAATTTCGAGGACGAAATTTCCTAAGGTGGAGAGAGTTGTAACATCCCATATTTTTTTTTTTAATATTCTCTCTCTCTCTCCTCACCCTCACTCTCCCCCACGCCACCCACCATCCCACTACCATCTTTCCTTTATTTTATTTTTCCCCCCACTCAACTTTCCCTCTTTTTTTTATATTTTTCCCACTCTCTCTCTCTCTCTTCCTCTTTCCTCTCCCCCCCTCTACCCGAGAACATCCCTCCCCCTTTCCTGCGCACGCTTCTTCTTCTTCTTCCTTTTCTTCTTCTTCTTCATTTCTCCTTCTGCTCCTCCCGTCGATCGAACTCCAGACACCACCATATTCCCAGCTCGTCGTCGTTGTCTCCTCTTGTCGTCCGATCATCGCAGCTCCACCGTCGGCCAGCACTTCGTCGTCGAGCCAACCTTCCCTCGTCGCCGTCATACATCACTCGCTTCCTCCGTCCAACTCGCATCGCGCGCCATAGCCGCGACTCCATTCGCGACGCGTGCGTGCCCAAGCCCCAGATCCGCACCTGTTTGGTCTCGATCTACCTTCCTCAGCCGTCCAAGCCGCTCGCCAGAGCCTTCCATCGTCCGCCGCCGCTCGTCGACCGCCGTCGCCTCAACTCGGCCTAGTTTCCTCTCAAGTTTTTCCTTTTCGCCGTCCAACCACGAACTCGTTGTGCTCGTTGCGTCACCGTCGTCGGATTCGTCGTCGCCGCCGTTCGCCGGAACAGTACCCGGCGTGAACAGTAACCGGCGTGAACAGTACCTCGTGAACAGTAACTCCGGTGAACAGTAATTCCGACGTGAACAGTACTCCTGTGAACAGTAGCCGGCGTGAACAGTAACTCCGGTGAACAGTACCACCGTTGTCGTCGTCGCCGGATCGCTGGAAAAATTGTGAGTTTGCCTCTAACTCTCGGTTAGGTCGTTAATTGCGTTCGGGACTAGAATAATTAGTCAATTAGGGTGTTTAGGTACAATAATTGTGGTCGGATTAGTTAGAGATTGGGTTAAGTTAAATGACCACAATTAAATAAGTTAGACTGATTAGTTAGGTAAACTGTGGCTAGTTGATGAGTAGACTGAATTGTGTGACTGCGAGCAAGTGATTGGCTAGAGCCGAGTGACCGACGAAATGTTTGATTGATTGATCGATTGGCGGATTAGGCGCTTGTGGATAATTTAATTATCCAAGCTCATGTTATTGAATTATTATCAACTGCTTGGTGTGGTGATCAACGCCTGACTGTTGAATGTTCTGTTTGGTCTATGATTGACTGTATGAGGGTTGATCACCCAATTATAAATGCAAAGTCTGGTGGATAAATGCATGCATCATATGACCGTATGTGGAATTAAATTGATATTTGAGCATGAAAATGGCCTGTGGCCGATTTTTGGAGCACGCTCGAGTGTGGATGCATTGGACTAAATGCAGAGATAAAACTGGATTGGTTGGATTGCGTGCTCGTGTGGTCATATGATGGGCTTAAAAATCCGTGCCAGTCGTACGGTCCGTGCCAGTCGTACGGTTATTCCTGATAGTAACGTGTCGTGCCAGTCGTACGAATCTTACGGACTATCGGACGCCGGTCGCAGCTTGTGATGGGCCGAAGCCCTTATGGGATTCCTGATATTGCCGTGTCGTGCCAGTCGTACGAATCTTACGGATTATCAGACGCCGTTGCCGAAGGGAAAAGGAACGAAGCCTGGTCATGCCAGTAGACACTGCCAGTCGTAGTGTGGACACTGCCAGTCGTAGTGTCGGGCCACACCAGTCGTGTGAGCCGAGCCCAATGGTTGTTAATAAATTGGAATCCGTGTGGAGCGTTACGTGTGCAAGTTACGGTGGGATTCTGATTGTTCGCCTTGATTGATTAATTTATGTGAGGAGCCGAGTCTTGCATATGTGTGATCCAAGGCGTGGTAAGCTTGCATGTGGTTGATTTTGGTACTGTTGGAATATTTTATTGCATAGGATGCCTGAGCGAATCAGCGCCCTAGCCGGGCTTAGGCGCCGACTCATTGAGATTTTTATCTCATTCCACGTCGTTGACAACTTTTTCAGGTCCGAAGCATTGAGGAAGACGAGGGCGTAGTAGGTCTCTCTTTTGGGAGTAGATACGAAGTTAACCCTGCCTGACCTTATGACTTTTTGTCGGTTTTAGGAAGCCGCCCCGAAGAGTGGGGCTATATTTACTGTAGCTTCCGTAGGGTTGAAGAGTATCAGCCCTTTTGAATGTTTATCGTGTGTTAAACTGGTTTGGATTTTGTTAAACTGATTTTTATTGAGTGATCTTTTATCCTACTATTTTATCCCGGTTGTTATTGATTGTACGGGGAGTTTGTACGTTTCCGCATGCGTAGAAAAATTATTATTTGGTCGTTAGCGTGCCTGGGACGCTATCCTTTTCGACTTGAGGCGTTTTGGTAGGGTTGCCGCGGGCCCCGGGGATTGGGGCGTGACATGGGCGATCCACAGGGACCCTTCCATATGGAGCGACCCGCTGGACTTTGATCCCGAGAGGTTTATGCACGGCAAAGGCGATTACAGTGGGAACGACTTCAATTACATGCCCTTTGGTTCCGGGAGAAGAAAATGCGCGGGGATAGCGATGGCCGAGAGGATGGTGCTGTACTCGCTCGCCACCCTCTTCCATTCCTTCGACTGGAAGCTGCCCGAGGGAGAGAAGATGGACCTGACGGAGCAGTTTGGGATCGTCTTGAAGAAGAAAAAGCCTCTGGTGGCTATTCCTTCGCCGAGGTTCTCTGATCCTCGGCTTTATGAATGAGCTATTAGGTGCACTGGTTCTTGTTTTTACGGTAGCTTTATATGTTCTTGCTTGCATAGAAGTTAGAACGAGGGGGAAAACAAAATGCATTACCTATCCTCGTACTATCGATGTCATTTTATGTAATGACGTTTATATGTTGCAATGATAAATATATTTTAAATAAAAAAAATAAAGTCATACTTCATAAATTCACTATTAATTGAGGAAATAACTTTTGATATGGCGATGTTCAAATTAAGTATATGACATACAACTACGAAAAAAGCTAAATTTAAATACACTTGTAATATAGGATTTGACTAATAAGTTGGGAGTAGACTTTTACTAACGTCACATCCCAATTTTGCAAGTACATGAAAAATGACAAGGCCATCCTTTTGCTTGAAAGATGTAGCCTCATAGGCAAAACTGATACTAACTTATTATAAAATCTACATCCATTTACATAGCTCATAAAAGAGCAGGTTGGTTATCGTATCGATGTTAACATCCACAAGAAAGAATATTTACATCTCCTGCGACAAACAAACTAAATCAAACAAATACTAGTTCAAACATACACCGGTCTCAATTTGTATGAAAATCCCACTCCTAGAAATCCCTCGCGGATACCACTCTCGTACTATTGCCAGTAGTTGTGAGACCTAAAAGAGAATTGAAATGAAATGGTATGAGTAAATCACCGTTCAATAGCACAATATTTCAATTTTTTCTACGAAATTACATGCATCCTCATCCAAATCCGCATTAACAAATTCAACATAATTTCCATGATTATCAGCAATCCTAACCACATTACCAGCTACATTCTCAACCCTTTCCGCATTTGCATTATATCAATCTTTAGTTTCGTTTGTGCTCCCTCTATTTCTGCACTCGTCTCTTCATCCCACAATAATCCACACACGGAAATAATTCACAATGTATATGACGATATAAAAAGTCTATTACAACAGAGCTGCCCAACTAAAAACATTTTCGAGAATATTACTTGAAGAACTTTGTAACATTGTTTATCTATTTTGCCACGCCCCGGACCCGTTGGACGCGCAACTTCCCTTCACCTGCCAATTCCCTCATCACCTGGCCAATACTGGCGATGGCCCAGGACCCGTCGTGGCTAAATGACAGCTAACAAATGCGACAGCGGAAACGCACAACCCCTGACAAACACACATGTGGAATAGAGAGATAGAGAAAACTTAATTTACATATAACAGTAAGAGTTCTATACAACCTGGAAGGAAGATTATCATCTGAACCTCAAAACCTGAGTTGGCCACTAACAAAAGGGAATAGGCCAAACCAAAAAGTCACTAGTCTCCATCTAGGCATCATAAGGACTACTCGTCCTCTAGCAATGACCACTTCTCCGGATCAAACTCCTCAGATATCAGAGAACAAGCAGATCTATGATCAAGGATCTGAAATGGCAATCAGCCAAAAATATGTGAGTCGAAACTCAGCAAGTACATGCCTAGACTCAATTTAGAATGAAGCATATACCTCAAGCTAGAAATTTAAATCATCACATGCATGTTACGACTTCAGATCAAACAAATGCAAATGTATATGTTCATTGGTTCTCTTGGGGTCCCCGGTGGCTCACTAGCTCTTTCGAACTGAACCCTATCGGTAGCTCAATAGCACTTCCTGTCCCGGCTACGTCATGGATGTCTTAGGCCTGTGCCTCAACCCGTGTCTAATCACACCGAAGTTGGCACCTTTATTTCTCCAGCTACCCCGTGCCGAGCACGTTCAGGCGCAATTGCAAGACCGTAGCTCAATTAGCACAACGATCGACACCTCCTTATCACCCTGAATTCTCGGTAGCCCCCTAGACACTGCCGGGCCGTCCCGTACAATTCTACGCACTCCGCTAAACGTACATGTCTCATGTCAGTATGCAGATCAATGATGAATATCACAGAATTCTCAATTGGCCTACCCCGTAAACACTCATGCAAGTCAACTTTACCACATGCATTTCCCAAGATTATTCATCAGAGCACACAATTAAACTCAAAATAAATCAAATATAATAACAATGTATTTCACGTTACAAAAACTCCCATTCTAGGACCCGGTTTCCATTCTAAGTCACCTAAGTTCAAAGGCAAGCAATATGGCATGCAGGGCAATTTCTAGAGTACACAAAAATTTACCAATTAACCCCTAAGGTCAGCAATAAATAATCGACATTTGATGTCCAAGAAATTTAATATTTTTCATCATAAAATTTTCCCTACTAGTCCTTAGCATATCCAACATTCTAAGTCAAGTCTAGAAATGTGCTAACATAAAAATCCAGTTCGAGCTCGGGGACGATGGAGCGATCTCAGTTCAGCTAAACCACGAACTTGGATGACCGACGGCAACGAGCTCGAGCCGCGGACGACGATCGAGCTTGGGAATGACGAGCGAGCTCCGAGCAATCAAGAGGATGAATACGCAGCAACAATTTCAAGTGCAGCCATTGAAGAGGAAGACGTAGCAGCAACAACGGCCAAGAAATTTCAGCCAAGATGACGAGGAACTAGCTACAAACAAACACGAGTATAGAACAGGGTCAAATTTGATTTGAAACTGAGAATTTTCTAGGAGGTTTTTGAAATCCCAGCAGCCGAGAGTCAAAAAAGGGCTTCAAGCAGACGAAGGAAGAGAAGTTGCAGCAGCAACTAACCAAGACAGCAGCGAGAAAATGGAGAAAGCAGCGGCAAAAAGGGTCAAGAAACTTCAGCCGTGAGGAACAAAATAAAGAACCAGGTGAGCAAAAATTTTAGCAACTCACCGCAGAAAAAAAAAAAAGAAAAAGGAGCAGCGGCAGCAGCACAAGCGAGAGAAAACAACAGCCGAAAGCTCATGGGCAGCAGCAAAAAGAATGAGCTGCAATAGAAGTGTCGGTGAACAAAGGAGAAGTCGAAGAAATGAAGAAGATGCAGCAGCATTGCAGAGGTTCCAGCAGCCGAGGAGCATCAGTAGCAGATTCCAGCGCAGCCGAGAGGAAGAAACGTAGAGTCACTTGCAGCCGAGGGATGAGGACGAGCGACGAAGGGGTGCAGCAGCTGTAGTGGCCGAAGGAAAATCAAAGAAAGAAGAAGAAAGCTAAAGCAGAAGGAAGAAGACAAGGAAGTCAGCTGCAGAAGATTTTCTCGCGTGAATAGTGGGTAGGTGGCCTCCAATCATCAAGTTTTTATCTTGCTTGCATGGGGAACGAAGTCTAGCCGAAATTTTGGCCAAGGAGACAGTTCCAGCGCAGCTGCAATGAAGGTGGGAATTTAAATGAGGGCACAGGTAGACATGGAAAGTTTCAGCAGAAGATTAGACTGGAAAGTGGGTCCCAAATTCCTTAAATTTTCTTGGCTTCACTCCCCTAAAGTTGAGGACGTCACGTATTTTATACCTAAAACAAAGCCACAAAAGTTAGTTATATGAGAGAGTAAATCGTTACCAAGGCTCCATTTATTTCGTAAAAAATAACTTATAAAAAAATATTTATAAAAAATAAGTTAATTAAGAAAAAAAAATTTATATTCATAAAAAAAAATCTCCAAAAGAGAAAAAAATCTTTTCTTCTTTTTAAAAAAAAAATATATTTTTCCTCATCTTTCCTTTTACTATTCCTCCACATTCATTTTTTTTCTTTTATTTTCGAAAAACATTTTTCAGTTTGTTTTCAAGTTACAGGCAAATACTAAAAAATATCATCATTTGTTTTTTAGAAAATAACTCCTTGAAAAACGTTTTTAGAAATGTCACATTTTTTATGAAAAAAAGCAGCGTAATTGTATTTTGATTGTAGTGACCCTTCCACCTACGTGTTCAAAGGTTAATCCCACTGGAAAGCTACCTCAGAGAAAACTGTGAAGGGGACTTTGTTGTCGACCATCGGACCTGCAAGGGACCACCATTTCTATAAATGTGCAATAAACAAAGCAAGGATTCCAGGAAATTGAAGATTCTTGCCATACAAAAGCAACGTTTTCAGAAAAACCCTAAACACAATGCCTGTGCTATTCCTAAGCCAAATGCATCCCTTCACACGCATTATTTGAAGGAATCAGTGTTCCCACAGACTCCTGGGTTGAAAAAGATTTGTCCTCATATCTTGTTGTGCCTTCTCATCTCCAGGTTTAGAATTTCTGAAATTTGCCCCAATCATTCTTACCGAAGGAACTTGATTCTAAAATTTCTAGGATGGCCTCTCCAACAAATTAGATAATGCATCAGCTTTATAGTAACAAGTACATTTAAAGCATGCTGAAAAGCTGAAAATATATCGAACATATTTCGCAAATTGACAAACACTTCTAGTGAGAAAGCTTCTGGGCATAAGAAATGAGCTTTTTCCCTCCACTGTCTCGATTTTTTTCCTCCAAATTTCGACTGTGTCGTTGTGATTAGATCAGGCTTGCAGACACGAAGTAGATGCGTGGGGCGTCGTTTTGAGATGTAATTGCTACTCGACGCTTTTTTAAAGGGTAAAACAGAGAGAACCAACATATTTTTATCCCCCCTTGGAAGACTCAACCAAGTAGGAGGGCCACATAGGTGAGAAAAATCAAGAAATAAAACCACATCATTATTCAATTTGGATGGAGCCAACGTGAAATGTAGTTGCACCAACGTTACATGCTTTAGGGCTTAATTGAATTATCAAAAAAATTTAGAGCTTAATCGTATTTTCGAGATAAATTTTAGAACTTCTGGCCCACTCATTCCTTTTCTTATTATTAGCATGTAAGTGGGGGATTACTTTTAATTTAATATTTATTGAATCTTGGATATATGATTCTGATGGAGAAGATAGAAAAGAAAATGAAAAAAGAAAGAGACAGAACGGCCACGCTCTGATTTGGTCAAAGTTGACCGTGGATCAAAGTTGACCGACTTGACCATGTCAAAGAAGTTGAAACGGTGGGTAAGGAGTGCGGTTCCCCACCGGAGCTGTTCAAGCGGCGGTGCATGAATTGGAATGCTTTCCAAACCGGTTCATCTCGTCTTCCGGTTAAGTCAAAGAGACACAATATTTCCAAATCAATACCATCATCGTTTCATTTTAGAGTTTTTGCCTTCGAGCTAGTCGAATTAGAGCCTTACGCCAACGGAATGGATTCAAAGAAGACACAATTAATTACTCTCGTGTCACTTATTCTAATGTTAAAATCAATTCTTATGCTATGGTAATCTTCTTTTCCGATTTTGATCTAACTCGAATTTGATACCTATGTTCCAATGTTGCAGAAGGTGAAAGTTGTATTCTAAGTCCGACTAACAAACATCGCTTGCGCAACTCTGTCAATGCGAATGCGCCATCTGATGTATAAAGCTATGTATATGTCATAATCTATATTTCAAATAATTGTTGCTTAAGCATGTACCAAAGTTGACGAAAATCTACTCGTGGAATTAAGCGAGCTTTAATAGTCAAGCAATCAGATGCATGCATAGTACATATGCCCTATAAAATTTTGAATCTTCACGATGAGGAGAAATTACCCAAAAAATTTTTAAACCTATTGCAGTCGTGCTAATTCAGCCATAAGCTTCTTTTTTTCCTGATTGAGTTCTAAACCTTTTACAATTATATTAATACAGTCCATTTGGTCGACTGGCACTGACGTGACAATTTTTTATATAACATTTTAATAAATTTCAAATTTTTAAATAATTTTTTAAATAATTTTTATGTCTCTTTTTTACTTTTTTTTTTTAGGGTTTTGGCTGGTAGCCCTACTGGCCACTAGTTGTGGGCCGATGAGGTCATTAGCCACTAGCCGTCTAGGTGAAGGCTCGTGACCCTCACCCAACCGTGGCGAGCCCAATGGCCGGTGTGCATTGTGAGCCCTCCCCTAGTTGCGAGTGAAGAATAGTGACCCTCGCCGCAGCTATCGTGGCCCTCGCCCAAATATGGGTGATGGTCATGAGTCCTTATTGAGGCTAGACGAGAGGGCCGCAACCCTTGCCAGTCATCGGCTGGTGGCTAGCAGGGCTATTGACCCAAAACCTTAAAAGAAAAAAAGTAAAAAAAGGATAGAAAAAAGTTATTAAAAATTACCACGTTAGCATCGGCCAGTCAAATGAACTGAATTGGTACAATTACAAAAAGTTTAGGACTTCATCGACAAAAAAGAAAAAGATTCAGGAGTGAATTGGCACAATAGTAATGGGTGTAAAACTTTATAGGTAATTTCTCCACTATTAAATACAAATAATCTTACTTTCAGATAAGTTTTCTTCATGGGGTCAGAGGTGTTCACCTTAGGTAAGATAACACGTATGATTGTAAAACGAAAAGATTATGACGCTTATTTTTATTTGCAAAGTTTTTATGACGAGAAAATTCCTCCTTTCACTCAGACAAATTGTGTAGTTGGTGGTCAAAATATGGTCTTCATACTTGCATTGGAGGGCCCAATTCTTCTGAAAAGCATTAAAATTTAACTAAAGCTTCAATTCTAGCCAGATTTTTTTTTTGTCTCATGAAGAAGTGCGAACTTATCTCTGGCTTCAAATCTGGGCCAAACTTGTTTTTGTAAAAAAAAAAAAAAACTTTAACTGTCCCTCAATTCTAGCCCAGACCTTTTTTTTTTCTTATGAAAATGCATCAAATTTCAGTTAGTGCTCAAATCTGACCTTGTCAAGTTTCCATCAAGAGTATGCCAAGTAAACATGGAATGACACGTCAAATCTTTACTAGGGCATCGTTGGTTAAAAATTTGACAAAGGTCAGATTTGAGTATCGACTAAAGTTTGTGCTTTTATGAGACAACAAAATGCTTGGTCTAGAACTGGAACCCCACATAAAGTTTGTGCTCTTTTATGAGATAAAAAAAAGTTTGGGTCAGAATTAAGACTCGATATAAAGTTTGTGCTTTTTATGAGAATTAAGTATATATTGAGGCTCATCGCCTCATGATCATATCAGCAATAGTTCAGCTAACGCTTGACTTCCCAAGGTTGACTAGTTGCTGCGGCCGGGCTATGCGCAACATAGGGGCCCGAAGATTTTGCCCTAACATAACCACGTAGGTAGGCCCAACTTGTACCGCGATTCAACTTGCACTTTGCTCTGCAGATGATACAAGCCGATAAATCTGACGAACAAAGGTACAGATAAAGAGCATGAAAAGCTCAGGAAGCCAAAGGCGAAATTCCAGCTGCATTGAATGGCAAATCGAGAACACATATCAACCTTCGCAAGTACAATCCTCTCTTGCTAGCAAGAAACCAAAATTTTCTCTACCATCCAATCTAATGGCAACTGCCTTGCATTTCTCTAGGACCGCTTAAATTGAGCATGTTGCCGCATGATCTCGGTTCACATGAGCAATGTTTCGCCAAAATGTGTCGACAAGATACCTTCCGACATATGAATAAAGTAAACAGTTAAAAGTCTTGCAAGGTATCCCTTATTGATTCTTGGATAGGAAACATAAATGACAAGGAAATTAACTGTACCGAAACTAATTGTTGCCAGTCATGTAAGGATACTTGAATATAAAGATAAATTGGAAGCAAAATTGAACAATTGATATTCTTTGATTGATGGACGTTATTTTTTACAAACAGAATTCAATCATTTATAACGACTATCTGACAATTCCTATGTACAAGTGGTTTTCCAAAAATAAATGACTCAACTACTCGATCGTGTCTTCTCCATTGATTTTACTCCTTTACAGATGCCCTTTCTTTTAAGCACCGTCTAGACAAGATCGCTCAATTGAACTTCAAATTATACAAGATACACATATTTAATTCACATAACAATATTCTGTCTCGCCAACATTACGTGGATCGAGTAGTCTCCCTAGTAGCTAGAATTAGGAAATATATTAGGTGTTGTCAGTTGCATGGAAACCAAATACATTATAGCTAGACCCGTCAAAATAGGTCATAGACACATTTCTTGACTCATACTTAATGACAATATTGTTATATGAGTTTGTTAACTAAGTAAATAGGTCATAAATGGGTTTAGAGCCCAAAATAATATAGGTGTTAAATAGATCAATAATTTACTTTTAGATCTAATCCGCATTTACGACCACTCTTACTCTCACTCATTCTTTACTTTCACTTGAGTTTGGGTATGGGATTTTTAGATTGGGTTAAATATAAAAATATTTTAGTAATATGAATAGGGTCGAAAATGGGTCATGGACAATATTTGACCCAACCCTCTTGTTCATGGGTTTATCAAAAACGGAATGAATAGATCAATTTGATCCAATCTTCTCGTTAATGGGTTTATCATAACTTCTGATTTTGGGGGGCTCCAAATGGGACCTACATGCTATAACGCACGGGGCGTTCGATGCACCTGATAATGTCTCTTGGAATTTTGACCCCCCCAAAAAAAAAATGTCTCTTGGAATTAGTAAACACACGGCGAGAGATGATGCTACAGGATATGACAGCCTCTCTCTTTTAAAATCCACCCTGTAATCACTCGTATTTATTTACACGTTTGGTTTTGCTTAATCATGCCGTCGATTTGTCATACTCTTTCGATGCAAAAGCGGTTAGCAAGGCCTTATGCATTTCGGTTGTCTTATTGTCATTCCTCGTTGATCAGTCATATTCTTTCGAAGCAGAAGTGATCGGCTAACCCTTTAGAAGTCTCAATGCAAGGTCGTTGTCTCTGACGGAAGTGATGCCAATTCATCAAGTCCAATTGGCCAAAAACAAATGAAAATTAATCAAGTTCAATTGGTAAAATAAAAAAAAAAAGTTTAATCGTGTTCAAGAGTATCATCCTTTTCGGTTTTTCATTTTTCTGTTGTCGCCCAAGAAAGTAGCAACTTCGACGCGCCGGCAATCTTGTATTCACTCCTAAAATCGATCCCTGCATAACGTGAACTAGGGTTTGCTTTGAAAAAGTTATTTTTTGACATATTTTCCACTTTTAGTTTTTGTTCCCGGGATAATAGATTACACAAAACCCTTAAATCTTACGCAAAAGATGATTATATTTGCAACTATATATTTACGCTGAATTTTCATGAGTGTCTAAGCGTTAGGGTTTATAATCCACCCCCTTCTGAAAATGTTTTACTAATTAATAAAATTTAGCAAAAGTTTATAAGTTAGCAAGAGGAGGACCAAACACTTGCTTATGAGACGAAAGAGGGGAACAAAAAATTGGGTGGACCATGTCGCATAGCTTCTAACGCCCGTCTGTGCTTAGGGGAGAAAAAGTTGCGTAGGGGTGTATATGGGTGAATCTCCGCCGTTAAATTAAAAAATAATTTAAGCTCACAATTAGAGGGTCTTGAATATAGGGTTGTCCTTTCCTTGTTTGTATCGTCTAGATATCAAGCAATATAAATCGGGAAAACTCCTACTTAACCCAGACTTAACAATGGAGATCTATGTCCAAGTGTCGCACGGTGGCAATCTCAACTTTCAGCATGTGGCGAGAGGCTGTCTCAACAATTCATTATCCAAAATTGAACCTTGCTATTTTTGTGTGTACTCCGACTTGCCCCTCCATAGACATCAATGCAAGAGTCCCCGATTTCTTATCAGCAAAGTGGTGTTAGGGTTTCAAGTTTTAAGGAGAGTTTGGTAAATTTTTCATGGGATTTATCCGAAACCGAATATCAATGCAATTACAATAGAAGATAGAAAATTGATAACATACGAGAGTACCTAGATTCACCTCAGAATATGGCTACATTTTGCAAAGGGATTTCACTCTATTTTTTTGCTCGTTACAATGATTTCTCATACGAGTACAATAAATATGACTTAAAAATAATGGATCTAAAACCCCAGTCTATCCAAAAGCCTCTTATCCCACAATAAACGGGTCTACTTAAATAAAATTTTAAACTCGATGTTGTTTTGGGGGCGTTGCCCCTGAGTTCCCGCCCTCTTTTCGGTGAGCGGGGTAGTCGTCTGCTCACCAGAGAGCGAAGCCCCTGCCTGCTGATCGGGCAACGGGACCCTTGTGTCCGGGACGCTGCCCCCAAATCCTCGTATTCTGCGCATAGGGGTCTCATATCATCGGTTCATATTTCGATTTTCCTAAACTCATGTGAGCATGCTCAATGTGAGAAATAAGAGTTCCCTAAGTATTTACCAACTCCAATAATTTTTGGGTCTCTCTCTCATTCCTTTTTTTTTTTTTAAATGTTTCCAATTGTAAAGAGAAGAGCCGCAGCCACACGAACATTATTCATTGTAGCGAAAATAGAACAAGATAACTAAAACAAAAGGAAAATTGAGCTCCCAATTTGTTTATGTTGAGAAAAAAAAAAAGCACACTTTCGGCGTATGTCCCTACCAACATCCATACTCTTAGATTAAGCAGGTCTCGTGTGAGACCGAGAAAAGTGAATCATCGAAATGAATTGTGCACTCCTTTAATCGATAGATCATGTGATCTATTTATTCAGAATTTGTTTGAGATACTTAAGTTGAACAACCAGGTGAACGAAACGGAACATACCATCAGCCACATTTTGCTGTCAAAGGACAATCTTCAAAATTTGAAAAACTTTTTTTCCTTAAAGTTATTTTTTCAAAAGACAAAAGGAGTTTTAGGGCCTATATGGCAACCATTTTGATTATGCTTCCGAAAACGAAAAAGGATGAGAATCATATTTGGTAACATAAACAATTATGATTATGTTTCCCAGAATAGTTTTGGAGTAAGGACAAGAATAAAAAAAAAAAGTTGACCTTGAAAAATAAAGAACCATTTTTGAAAATCAATATGCAAATCTCACTTTTTACTTTCAGTTCTCTCATCACTTTTTTCTCAATCTAAGACCGAATGAGGTTTCATTTTCAAAGAAAAATATGTAAGATAATAAAATTGAAATTTAAAATTAAGAAATTGAAAGAAATTCTAAAAATCAGAAAATTTTCAAAAAATCTCTAAAAATAAAAGAAACTTAAATTAGGCTAGTTTCATATTATTTTCATAAATTTGGACATAGATTCCCTAGATTTCATATATTTTATTGTATTTTAGGAAAATCATAAACACATTAGAAATTAAACCCGAACCACATTTATCTAAGCCCTTAGGAGCTTCATTAGGATTTTATAATGCGATTTATCAATGCCATAATTCTTTGATTGCGCACTTGATTTCATTTGTTGTAATTTTCTTAGGTTTAGGTACTTGAAATTTAGTCTAGTTTTAAAAAATTTGAAGAAAACAAAACAAAAAATAACCTGCATCAACACTTAGCATTGACTCACCAATTGAAAATTTGCATGAAACACGTATAGAAAACACTCATTTTGGTGCCGAGAGGGCATCAGTGGAAACACTGAAGTAACCTAGTCCATAGACTTTAGATTTTTCTGGTTGCATAGAATCCAACGACTTCTCCTGACTGTTCGATAAGGTTTTCGGTCTATCTTTCTTAGTGGTGACTGCATTTACGTATATACATATGCGTACCACCGATCACATTAAGATCAAATCTGATATTCCCTTCTTGTCATTTGGTATAAGCCTATGAAGACTCGAGCTAATATGAAATCATACGCTAATCCAATATGGTCTCTTCTTTTTTAAGCTTAAAAAGACTCATTATGATACGTCAATTAGATGGAATAGCACGAAAAAAAATGGTATATGCAATATGCAATATGTTATTTAAGAGAATCAATATGAATTAATCTTTAATTAATTTGAAATGTATGATGAAATTTCACAAAATAATTACGTAGTTATTTAGCTTAAATGACAAAAATTGGGAAGAGAAATTATTCTCAAAAATAAAAATTTTGTACAGCTATCTACCGCGTTTCTGTTCTAGAAACAAAAATTTTGGCCAATTATCAAACGTATTCTGATTATTTAAAACTCATACAAAGAACGGAAGTTTTAATCAAAATCATTTTTTCGGATAAGAATGATTGTCATGCAAGCCCTTAGAATAATGTCCCATCCCAACTTTGCAAATATTAGAAGCATGACATGACTGTCCTCTCAAGGGACAACTGTATCCCATCTATACATATGTACACACTTATATGTCTGATAAAACAGCATGCCCCTTACCACATTAAATTTTTCCAAAAAAAAAAAAGAATATATATACATATCTCCTGTAGCTAGCAAACGGAATCCAACAAATACTATTTGCAACATACAATTATCTCAATTTATACCAAAATCCAACTCCAAAAAATCACCAACCTCTCTTATATTATCCACTGGCAAAACATGAAAGAGAATTGAGATGAATGATATGGACAAACCACTACTGGATCGGGCATTTATTACATACATTGATAAACGGCACAACAATACATTAATCCAAACCCAGTAAATAATGTACGTACAAGATCAAAAATCAGTTATATCACACAAACAAAGCTTTATACATATTATAAGTACTCATTCGGTGCGCAATTCAGACCAATCATCAGTCCTCCAATCCATTGCTCCTTCTAGTTCTTAATATCAAACAATGGTTACGCTTAACATCTCATGATAATGCCTACCAAGACTTCCCCTTTCGTGTAGATCCCAAGCTAGATCAAATAAAATGTTTAGAGAGAGAAAGAGTACGTGTACACAACCCCTTATTTCTTTCAGAACATAGCTACAACTAGAAGTGGCAAAATTGATCTAGAATCCATACTTGACCCATATTTCACGGTGGTAGGTCATAAATTAGCTACTTAAGTATTAAAAGTGGGTCATAAATAGGTTACTTATAAACTTAATGGGACCTAAATCAGTTTTAAATGGGCCATAAACGAGTTAGTTAAAAAAATTATTTTTTATCAATATATATTTAAAAATTATAAAAAATATAATTTTCTCTAAACTTGATTTTAATATTGAAGTATTTTAACAATATAGATTCGGTCGAGTACGAGTTGAGTCGGGTATGAGTGACTAGATTTTATAGCATGAAGATGGGTCAAAACGGGTTAAATTGATCAATATGGATTGGGCCATATTCGATCCGACTCAACCCTACCCGACCAACACCTTTGGACATGTTACGCGGAACAAGCGATCGAACAATAAATAGACAAAACAAGAAAATAAATCGGACACCAGATGTACGTGGTTCGGTCATGGAGACCTATATCCACGGGGAGAGCAGCAACGAATTCCACTATAGATCAAGCGATACACGGAGATTACAAACCACACTCAAGTTACTCAAACACTCTTAGTGTTTCCCAGCCCTAATTACATTCAAGAACGCACACAGTGTTTAACCCCTCAATTCCTAATGAAATAGTTTCTCAATCTCACAAAGGAATTAATACGCAAATCTTACAATAAGATTTAATCTGCTTCAACACTTGAATTCTTGATGTAATTCCACGAAGATAGACCCTTGCCAAGCACTCGACGAAACGACGCTTCCTTTTTTTCTTCTTCTTCTCAACAACGGCATACTTGTAATTAAACAAATAAGCCACACACATATTGGAAAAATAAAATAGGGAATTTAAGTCAATGAAAATCAAGATTGACTTTTTTATTTTTCTTTATCTCACGTGGAAAGTTCAATTCCAATATAAATATTGTTCTTGATCTTGATTTGAAATATATCAAAATAGAATGTATCACACTATTTTCATCAAATAGATTTCCGTAATATTCAAAACAAATTTTATTTTTAATTTCAAGATCAAGATATATTTGTTTTCGAAATTCAAATTTTCGCTTCGGGCTCAAATTCGGGACATATTCTAACAAATCTCCACCTTGGCTCGACATTTGAGCCATGTCATAATCGCTTTGCTAGGATTTTGAAAAACATCGTTACTACTCTCTCAACAGCCCTAGTGGGCTCAACCGCCACAGATATCATCCAAGTCTAAGCCGCGCTTGAACTTCGCCACAACTAAGGACCTCATCAAAACACCAATTGCACTTGTACTTTTAACTGCCCCACAAGAACTATCTGACACAATCTCTTCTACCACAGATAAAGCAAAACCATCACTGCATCCATATCTGTGAGGAGACTGAATACGTACCTTGTCATTATCAGCAGTTACAGCAATTTTTGGCTTTACAGGCTCCACCTTGTTACAAGCACTATTTGTATTAATTAATTCGCTAGTACCCGCTACATCAAGAGTTTCTGGTTACAACTCCACCTCGAGCTAAACACCGTTCAGATCCATATGAACACTGCTATAATCGCTCCTAACCTGAAGTACTGGAGACTCATCAAACGTAACTTCTCTGCTGATAATAAGTAAATTTAATTCCGGGTACCACAACCGATAACCCCGCTCACCTTGTGCATAGCCTAGGAATATGCACTTTCTTGCCCTTTCATCAAGCTTATCATCACTAATTCGAACATAATGGGCAACCAAATATTCTAATAATAGAATAATCAGCAACGTTACCTGACCACACTTCTTCAGGAATCCGATATCCAATCGCAGTTGATGGGGATCTGTTCATCATGTAGCTTGCCGTACTAAGCGCATCTGCTAGAAATCTTCTAGCCATACCAGCACTAGAGAGCATTTTATGGGCCGTCTCTAGTAATGTTATGCTCATCAATTCTGCAACATGTTGTGATTCATCTGCACTAGTGCGGTGTCTCACTATGCCTTCTTTCATGCAGAATTCATTTAACAGCTTCGAGCAAAACTCCATGCTTTTGTCAGTCCGCACCTGCTTGACCAATTTACTAGTCTCATTTTCGATCAAAGCTTTTAGCTGCCTAATCCTGACAATAACATCAAACTTGTGCTGAAGCACAAACACTCAAGTCCTCCTCGAGTAGTCATCAACAACTGTTAGTATAAATCTGGCACTCTTCTTTGAAGGAAACCGCGACAATCTGTGAACATCTAAGTGAATTAATTCTGCAATTTCCGTAGTTTCTCTAACAGTCTCACTAAATTGCACTTTTCGCCGTTGATCTAAATCACAGCACCTACACACATTTAGTTGGTCAGCAATATAACTACATAATAAATTTCTTTTACTTAGAACCTTTAGGCTTCTCTCGCTAATGTGCCTCAATCGCATATGCCACAAGTCTGACTCTCGAACAGATGCATCTAACGTCTCCGCGGGGAAATCTGTCACTGTCTCACCTTGAAGCTCATAAAGACCATTGTGCTTGATTGCTTTCATTATTATTAAGGCACCTCGAATAATTTTCAAGATACCACATCCTGAAGAATACCGACACTCAGCTGAATCCAAGGCACTCAAGGAAATCAGATTTTTCTTCAATTCTGGAATATGCTTCACTTCAGTCAATGTTCTCACAATACCATCATGCATTTTGATTCTCACATTGCCAATACCTACAACATCGCATTCAGCATTATTCCCCAATTGCACTTTATTATTATCTGTGCACTGATAAGTAGTAAACTAATTCTTGTTTGGTGTAGCATGAAAAGAACAACCAGAATTCATAATCCACCCGTCAAACGACGAATAATCAGTGACAGAGAAGACCGAATTGTTACGCGGAACAAGCGATCAAACAATAAATAGACAAAACAAGAAAATAAATCAGACACCAGATGTACGTGGTTCTGTCGTAGAGACCTACATCCATGGAGAGAGCAGCAACGAATTCCACTATAAATCAAGCGATACACGGAGATTACAAACCACACTCAAGTTACTCAAATACTCTTAGTGTTTCCCAGCCCCAATTACATTCAAGAACGCACACAGTGTTTAGTTCCACAATTCCTAATGAAATAATCTCTCAATCTTACAAAGGAATTAATACGCAAATCTTACAACAAGATTTAATCTTCTTCAATACTTGAACTTTTGATGTAATTCTGCGAAGATAGACCCTTGCCAAGCACTCGACGAAACGGCGCTTCCTTTTTTTCTTCTTCTTCTCAACAACGGCATACTTGTATATAGACAAATAGGCTACACACATATTGGAGAAATAAAATAGGGAATTTAAGTCAATGAAAACCAAGATTGACTTTCTTATTTTGTCTTTATCTCACGTGGAAAGTTCAACTCCAATATAAATATTGTTCATGATCTTGATTTGAAATATATCAAAATAGAATATATCACACTATTTTCATCAAGATAGATTTTCGTAATATTCAAAATAATCTTTAATTTCAAGATCAAGATATATTTGTTTTCGAAATTCAAATTTTCGCTTCGAGCTCAAATTCGGGACATATTCTAACAGAACATAAAAACACGAAGTCATCTAACAACCCACAAACGAAAAAAAAATCATTTTCATAAACCAGGTTCACAAACCTAAGCATGTAACCTTTCAAAGTTTAAGATATTATGCAAAATACATTTTTCAAGTGTTTCTCAGACTATTTCGAAGATAATATAACCCACGAACCATTTCAAGAAATACTTTACTATGCCGTTTCCGAAAAAAAAAAGAAGAAGAAGGATAATACATATCCGATTGAGCTTTGCGTAACATATGTGCTTTCAACACCTCTTTTTTTTTTTTATGTGCTATGCCACTTTCATAACTAGCAAGATATCTAATTTCTATCATTTCCAAGATATGAGTTCAAGAATCATAGAATAGATAAACGGACGATCTTTCAAGAGCACATCTCATGTAAGGAGAGAACAGAATTTCTGTTTTTTAAAGAGTTGCTTGTACTAAAGCTTGAAGGTGGACATCAACTAAAGGTTGCATGTAAGCAAAAAGCAAGTAGAAATCTATTAGCCGAGATAGGTTGACTTAGTTGAAGGGTAGCCAAAAAGAAGTTGAAGTCGACGCTCTTACGGAAGTAAATTGATTGAAGATGATGAATCATGAAATAAATATTTTAAAATAAATTATCTCCTATCTATCTTCACTCGTCTTAGCGGTGGTTACCATCCGTGGGAGACCCCTACGCCCCTCAGGTTATTAAGAGTTGTCTTCCACCAAGTGGGATTACATAATCTTAGATGTGGAGCTTGTCCGGTAAGATGTTGACTTTTCCCTTTTTTTTTTTTATATACATGGCTAATTCCTATTAGAATATGCCAACATAAGCATAAGACAGCAAAGAAGACACAAAAAAACTACCTCCGCCCACCCGAAAATGCGAAACCATACAAAGAAAGCTTCATCGAGCAGAGAAAACTCGACATGTTATCAATTAAGTGAGAAACGGATATCAAAATCAAGTAAATAACTACAGTAACCAAGACCAAACTAATCAATATTTGGTAACAAAACGATGCTAACGCGCCAATGAAAAGCTCGCCCAAAGTAAATCAACTACTAATGTCGCTGTATTATAGCAACTCACGTCCCGAATTTGAAACGATTCATATGAACTCTATCGAAGCACGTTTCAAGTGGGTCTGGAATCATTGAATAGCTAACTCAACATACTTAAAAGTTAAACTCGTCCACGGCCCAAACGATGGTTAAATATGGCAAAAACTTTTAAAGTGTGTTCGCTATTGCATGATCTTCGTTCACATGAGCACACAGAGTCTTTGTGAGGCTCATGTAAGACTTATCTAGTAGGTATGTGCGCTAGGCTGTGCACTGACCGTATGTACACTCATTTAGCTTTAAATTGACCGGGATATACCCACGTAATTTATGTAAAGATAGTTTGTCTAGCAAGATATACGTGGATCGAGCGGCCTTCCAATTAAGTTGTTGGAATTAGGAAATGTTCGTACGCGCTCTAGCTGCACATTAACCAAACACATTATAACCTTCGATTTTGGTGATCCACATGAGACCAAACATGATATAAGAATTCAGATACATTGGACTTATATGCGCTCGGTGCACCCGATAATGTCTGGTAGAGTCAGTGGACAGGTAGCAAGATGAGAAAGGCACACATCTATATCATAGGTATCAGTGACCTCCGAGTATTGGAATCGTATTTATGCATTTCCGTATTTCCTAATCGCGGGGGTTGAACTGTCGTACTCCTTCGCAAAAAAAAAAAAAAGAAAAGAAAAGAAAAAGGTGGCCGGCAAGGCCTCGTCATCTCTGGGGTGAAGCCGAGGACTATAGCCGATAGGCTCTAGGGCGTACACCCACAAGTGGAAAGCATCTGTCAGTTGTCTCTTACCCCGAGGCCGTTCGTCGTCTTTGATCCAGACGATTGCCTCTATTCGAAGATGGTAATAATAAAAAAAAAAAACAATGAATCATGTTCTTTTTTCTTTTCTTTTTTTTGGGGGGGGGGTGGTTTCAGAAGTTAATCGCGTTCAGTCGTCACAAAAAGACGAAGAAGAAGATTTAACCGAGCTTCCAAGAGCATCATCTTTTTCTTTTTATTGTTATGATGTCATATAAGAAAGTATCCTTTATAATGTCAACTATTGTTTGTCTCGAAAAGGTTGTATCGACAAAGTTTTTTGCTTTGCCCAAAAGATGGTTGCATTTGTAATTATATGATTACGAGAAACTATTTTTCATATTCTAAATAGCATTTACACGGACATACATCGTGAAATAACACAGCACGTCGACGCGTCATTTTTATAAAATGAAGAATTTTGACATGTTAGGACATATTGTATAATAAAGATATTTATATATATATACATGATAAATTGTTGTTTTTATAATTTTCTTTTGTAAAAATACAAAATCTATATAAAAAAACTCTTTTAATAAAAAAAAGGTAATTTCCTATCATGATACTCTCGTAATTGGATTCCAAAAAGACAATCTCCTAAAAAAAATAAATAATAAAATAAAAACGATGATGTTGACATAATAATTATGATTTTGAAAAATAAATTTTGGTGGGCCCAATGAGGCCCCCGGACGAGATCATCGAGATAATTCCATTTCTCTCTATTTCGGGGTCTTCCACCTCCATCACCTGACTTCATAAATTATAAAATAAAGATATTTTTTACGTTGCAAGTGATTTGCTTTTCCCGTCAGTTTAACCTTATGAAATTGGACATTATTCTAACACTAACATTATCTCAATTACCGTGTTCGATGTCGACGAAAAAGGCATCTTCCCTTCCCTATTTCTGTCGATATGAGCCACCTGATCGAGCAACACTCACCATTCACCATGTCGCCCTCCATCTCCCATCGCCTTCTCCACACTCTCCAATCTTCTCTTTCGTGGCACGATTTCTCGCTCCCGCATTCGCTCCTCCTTCTCTCAGCCATTTTCGCGATCAGCTGTTGGGCATGGCTTCGTCTCGCCCAGAGGAAAACCTCACCGTCGCTTCCGCCGGGACCGACGGGCCTGCCCCTCGTCGGGAACCTGCCCTTCCTCGATCCGGAGCTCCACACCTACTTCGCCGCCCTCGCGAGGACGCACGGCCCGGTGCTGAAGCTCCAGCTCGGCAAGAAGCTCGGAGTAATCGTCACGTCCCCAGCAGCCGCTCGCGAGGTGCTGAAGGATAACGACGCCATCTTCGCCAACCGCGACGTGCCCGTCGCCGGGAGGGCCGCGTCCTATGGCGGTTCGGACATCGTGTGGACCCCGTACGGGCCCGAGTGGAGGATGCTCCGGAAGGTTTGCGTGCTCAAGATGCTGAGCAACCACACGCTGGACTCCGTGTACGAGCTCCGGCGGAGGGAGGTTCGAAAGACAGTGGGGTACTTCAGGATCCGGGCCGGGTCTCCTGTGAACGTTGGGGAGCAGATGTTCCTGACGGTGCTGAATGTGATCACGAGCATGTTGTGGGGTGGGACGGTGCAGGGCGAGGAGAGAGAGAGCTTGGGTACTGAATTCAGGCAGGTTAGTAGGTGACGATGACCATCGAATGCGATTTCTGTTTGATTTTCGGCCTGAGTAAACCTTAAATATCTGGATATTGATTTCGAGATCTCTTTCCGAATTTTCCTTCCTCTCAATAGGTGGTGTCGGATATGACAGAGCTTCTTGGGAAGCCGAACATTTCGGATTTTTATCCGGGTCTGGCCCGATTCGATTTCCAGGGGATAGAGAAGCAGATGAAGGGGTTGGCAAAACGGTTCGATGGGATTTTTGAGAAGATGATCGCGCAGAGGTTGAAGATGGAGAGAGATGGCGGAAGCGAGGAGGGCAAAGATTTCTTGGAGTTTCTATTGAAGTTGAAGGACGAGGAAGATGCCAAGACTCCCCTCACAATGACTGGCCTCAAAGCTCTGCTCATGGTCAGTTTGTGTACTTTATCCATTTCTGCTGAGTAACATTAATGTTCGAAGAAGAGATATTTTGCGGGAATTGCAATGACTGGTTTGTTCAAATGATAATTACGAGTTTTACCAAATGAAAAAAAAAAAGACCTACAGTTATAGTCGATTTCCAATGCGTGCCCTAAATGCCAAGATATGCTTAGGAATTAGTGTTTAAATATGTAAATGAGTGGTCACGCTTCCTCCGCAAAAATTACCAAAAAAAAAAATCCTAAATCTATTGTATTTTATGTTAATTTAGTCCTAAACCTTATGATAATTTCTCAATTAAATCCTTTCGATCGATTTTGATCAAAAATTGCAGAGGTGAATATTAGTCATCTTACGTGACATAGTTAACGCTAACATGGATAATTTCGTAATTTTCTAGGCAAGGGATGCCTCGTTGGCAAAATGAAAAAGAAAAGCGAAAAAAAAGAAATCTAAAAAAATAGTAAATAATAAATTCAAAAATAAAATACAAAATTATCTATTCGAGAGTCAATCATATCACATAAAATAGCCGACATCCATATCAGCAATTTCCTATGGAAATTAGCGTGGAAGGATTCAATTGGCAAATTATCAAAAATTTTAGTATTAAGTTGACTCAATTAAAATGTTTAGAATTGAATTAGCACAAGTGCAATAAGTTTATAACTTTTTTGGTAATTTCCCTGCATCCTCTTCTAAATGTCTAATGTTAATCTTAGAGTAATAGGTGAAGAGGGCCATTTAGATCCCTTAGGTTTGGCACCGTTGGTTGGGTTGTCAAGGGATTTGGGTTCAAAAACGGGGAGATTAACTAATCAAATCTCATCAACTGAACGCTAATTGCCTTGGGTCAAGCTTAAATGCACAGGTCAAAGCCTGAACATAATATGTTCATGGGATTTGCGGGGTGTTCCATAAGCTTTTAAATAATTGGACATTTGTGTTCGAAAAAGAGAAATACCATGTGATATACCCTTATGTCCATCTTAAGAGTAGATTGTATCAAAAGATTCTCTCACACGGCCATTGAGGGAAACAAAAGAAATAACTCATAGCCAGGGCTAAAGTTTAGCGTGACTTGGAGTTTGTTTAGCCCGCAAGATTATTGATTTTCCTTTTTATCCATTCAATCGTCGCTCATGATTTGTCATTTACATAAAAGGGCCAGATTTGAGGCGGCAGTTCTTATGTCAATTTCAAAGAAATAACTCATAGGTAAGACCAAGGTTTAGCGTGACTTGAAGCTTGTTTAGCTAGCCGAATTATTGATTTCTTTTTATTAGTTCAATTGTCATTCATGATTTATCATTTACGTGAAAGGGCCAGATTTTAAGCGGCGGTTCTTATGTCGGTTTCAAAGAAATAACTCATAGGCAGGACTAAGGTTTAACATGACTTGGACTTTGTTTAGTGGGCCGGATTATTGATTTCTTTTTATCAATTCAATCATCGCTCATGATTTGTCATTTACATGAAAGGGCTATATTTTAGGTAGCAATTCTTATGTCAGTTTCAAAAAAATAACTCATAGGTAAGACGACGGTTTAGCGTGACTAAGAGTTTGTTTAGCTAGCCGGATTATTGATTTCTTTTGATTAGCTCAATCGTCAATTATGATCTGTGTCATTCACATGAAAGGGCCAGATTGTAGGCAGAAGTTCTTATGCCAGATTCAAAGAAATAACTCGAAGGCAGGATTAAGGTTTAGCATGACTTGGAGTTCGTTTAGCCAATCGGGTTGATTTCTTTTTATTAGTTCAATCACCATTCATGATCTATCATTTAAATGGAAGGGCCAGATTTTAGACGGCAGTTCTTATGAAGTTTGAAACCGACACATTTCTGTTTTACATGTTTTTTTGGGTCTTTTTGTTTCTGAAATGTTAGCAGCACGGACAATCACGCGGAAGGTGACAAGGATGTTTGTACGTTGCGTCTTTGGATGCACCCCGCATTTAGACGTCGCTGCGTAATCAACTTTTTGCAATCTATGGTGTTGGCGCAGTAATAACAGGAATAACGAATTTCCATCAAGAAACTACGTGAAAAGGAAAAACTATATTACATAATGCTAATTTGACAATACCAAAGACTCGAATTGTTTCACGAAAAACAACTTTTTCGGAATTTTTTTTTATTTTTTGGTATTTGGTTTGCAAAAAATAAAGTAGCCAAAGAAAATATTTTTTCCACTTATAAAAAAAAACACATTCGAAAGTGGAAAAAATTGTTTCTACTTTCTGAAAGGAGAAAAACATTTTCCTTCATCTTTCGTCCACCCACATTCCTTTTCTTTTTAATTTTTCTTTTCTTTTGTTTATCTCTTTAATTTTTGAATTATTTATTTTCTACAATTTGTTATTTTTTTATTTATCATTTCATTTTTTTTTCTTTTCTTGTCTTTCTTCCTATGTCAGTCGCTGGCAACAGGCGAGGATCCACCTCGCCAAGGCTCGAGCTTGAGCTTGTGGCCAATAGAGGCAGAAGAAAAGAACAAAAAAGAATAGAAAAGAAAAGAAAATACACAAAATTCAATAGTATTAAAAATATTTAAAATATAATTTATTAAAAATGGAATTTTAAAAAAAATACAAACACTATCCATGTTAGCATCAATCGTGCCGTGTAGGATGGCCAATTTGTCGTCAGCAATTTTCGACCAGTAGAAAATCAAATGAAATTTTTCAATGAAAAATATTTTGCAGTTTATTTTCAGGCCTCAGTCAAACACCTAGAAATATTACCCGAAAATGCCAAATTTTCGTGAAACGACGGAGCCTAAGCAGTAAAATTCTCCTCACATAGGCTTTCGAGAGAGAGAGACTAGCCCTATGAATTTTTTTCGAGAATAATGCACCGTTGACCTCAGGACACTTATCCCTAAGGGGTTTTATTTTAGACTCTTCTGCTATTTTCTGGAAGTCTAGTTCAACAAAGAACAATCGAAACAAAAAGATAATTGAAAAGATGTAGCTTTTTACCCTTAGAAAATTAGTTTCAGAGTCCTAACTCTTGCTTCCTTGCCTTCAAATTCTTCTTCATGACTTCAATTTTCATTTGAGGACGGTTCCATTGAGGATGACATGCGATTGGATTACTTTGACAGGATATGGTGGTGGGTGGAACAGACACATCCTCCAATACAGTTGAGTTTGCCATGGCCGAGATCATGAACAAACCAAGTGTTGTGAGAAAAATCCAAGATGAATTGGAAACTGTGGTCGGCAAAGACAACATAGTAGAGGAATCTGACATTCCTAAACTGCCTTACTTACATGCTGTCATGAAAGAGTCACTGAGATTGCACCCGGCGCTTCCCCTGCTGGTCCCCCACTCCCCGAGCGCAACCTGTACCGTCGGAGGCTACACAGTCCCGCAGGGTTCTCGAGTCTTCATCAACGTGTGGGCGATACATCGGGATCCTTCGATATGGAGCCAGCCGCTGGAGTTCAATCCTGAGAGGTTTCTGCACGGTAAGGGTGATTACAGTGGGAACGACTTCAATTACTTTCCCTTTGGGTCTGGGAGAAGAATATGCGCGGGGATAGCAATGGCCGAGAGGATGGTGCAGTTCTCGCTTGCCACGCTCTTCCATTCCTTCGACTGGAAGCTACCTGAGGGAGAGAAGATGGATCTAACGGAGAAATTCGGGATAGTCTTGAAAAAGAAAACGCCGCTACTGGCTATTCCTTCGCCGAGGTTCTCCGATCCTCGCCTTTATGAATGATCATCGGTGTGTGTTGCTGTGGTTTCTTTACAAAATTTTATGTGGATAGAATTAGCGTGAAAAGTGCATCTACCTATCTTCATATGGTTAATTAAACTCTTATCGGCTTCGCATGGTTCGATCTATGTCGCAGTGATATATGTTCTGAAAGTAACAAAAGTCACATTTGGTATCACTTTCGGTCATCTATCGATAAAAAAAAAAAATCACTTTTGACATGCGATGTTTGAACAATATAATGCACGCATTTGCAATTCATTTATGGTCTAATACCCTAAAAAAAACTTCAATTTTAGCTTTTGTCTCAATTATACCTTTTATCTCATAAAAAAAAACCTCAAACTTTACGTTTAATCCTAATTTCACCCTTAATTTTTTGTCTCATAAAAAATCCTTAACTTTAGGTCATGTTGTAATTCCACCCTAACACTTTTTTTGTCCTATAAAAATCCCTAACTTTAGGTTTTAACCCAATTCTACCAAAGTATATTTGCAGTCTCACAAATTTTTACTTGAGTCACAAATCTGCTCCCATTAACCCATTTATCCAAAATTTCTCATTGGTAACCAAGAAATGGAGAACTCCTTAGCATGAGCTATTCGAGCATCTTGAGCATGAGCTCTTCGACTGTGAGAGATGGAACAATCCTAAGCACAAGAGATCGAAGACCTAGCACAAAATGACTGAGGATGATTTTGACGAAGGGTCGAATGGAGAAAGATTTATGACTCAAAGTAAAATTTGGTAATCTTTCACGAGACAAAAAATTAGAGCAAAATTGAAATTGAACATAAAGTTGTGATATTTTTTTATAACAAAAATTATGGTCGAATTGGTACTAAACTTAAAGTTAAGGAATTTTCATGAGAAAAAAAAATTATGGTAGAATTGGGAGTGGACCTAAAATTGAGAGTTTTTTTATGGGACAAAGAGAGTTTATGGTAAAATTGGGACTGCACCTAAAATTAATTTTTTTTTGTGAGATAAAAGGTAGAATTGGAACAAGAGTTAAAGTTTGAGGGTTCTTAGGGTGTTAGGCCACTCATTTATAGTATGACAGTAACAAACCGCTTTTTTTCTTTATTGTTTTGTTGGGCCTTTATTACCAAAGGTAGGCCTTCACTTTAATAGCCCAGAAAATCCACGTAAGAAGTTGCTGAGGCCCAGCCCCTTTATTGCAGACATGATTAGTGTTTGTTTTTAAGGCAATGGTTAGGACTTGTACTGTGGTTTATGGTATAATTTTTTTTTTAGCCATATCTACGAGCGTTATACAAATGGGTTATTGGAGCGTTATACAAGGATGGCAGTCGCTTCTTTCCGAGAATTTGGACTCGACTCTGATCATAGTTTGCATTTAAACTTGCCAAAAACTCAAAAATCCTATCTCTCTCCATGAGGTTTTAGAGAGTATTAGGGTGCGTATGGTAACGTTTCAAAAAAAGTGTTTTTGTTCCCAAAGTGTTCTCGGAACACTTTGGAGAACACTTTGGGAACAGAAACACGTATGGTAAAAAAAGTAATCCAAAAGTGTTCCGAAAATACTTTTGAGAAACAAAAACACTTTTGGAGCAGAAATGAGAAACGAAAAAAATTTACTTATGTGTTCTCGGAACACTTTTTAGGACACACATTTGGAACATTTTTTGAAAATAATTGGAAAGACTTTCTTGAAAGTAATTAAAAATAAAATTAATTAAATAATTAAAATAAAAATAATTTTAAAAAAAATAAAAAAAAATAAGAAAGATTAAAAATCGAAATAATAAAAATAAATGATCAAATAAATTAATTTAAAATAAAATGATTAAAAATTAAAAATAAATAAATTTTTCGAAATAATAAAAATAGAATATAAAAATCAAAATAATTAAAGAATTAAAAATAATTTTTTGAAAAATAAAAAATAAAAAAGATTAAAAATTGAAATAATTAAAATAAATAATGAAAAAAATTAATTTAAAATAAAATTATTAAAAATAATTTTTTTTTGAAATAATAAAAATAAAAATATAAAATAAGTTTTTCGAAAAAAATAAATAATAAATAAAAAAATTGAAAAAATAAAAACATCCAAAAAAATAAAATAATTAAAAATAAAAAATATTCTAAATAATAAAAATTAATTGAGAAATTGAATCATTTACAAATGGTATTTTTTATTAAATGGCATTTACGTCAAAGTTGTATCCAAATATACTTTTCAATTACAATTTATCAAACAATATTTGTATTAAATTATGTAATTATATGTTTATCTACTTGGAATCATTTATGTATGACTCATAATTGTAATTTTTCCTATCTTTGGAAGACATATTTCTTGTTCTCATTGCTCAATTCTAATTTATCTTCTCTTTTATTTTTTTTAATTGTTGATCTCATCCATATTGAAAACATTAAGAATAGAATTAAATGGAAAATTAGGAATATAATTTTTTTTGCAGTTGATAAATGCGTTTTTGTTCTTTTTTTTGTTCCGAGCACAAAAAATTTATACAGTTACCAAACGGGGTTTTGTTCCTTTTTTGTTTCGAGAACAAAAACTTTATACAGTTACCAAACATGTTTATGTTCCCAGAAATCGTTGTCGGGAACAAAAACATAAAAAAAATGTTTCTGTTCCAAAAGTTGTTCTAGGAACAGAAACGTTACCATACACACCCTTAGTGTTTTCAGCACACCTTATTTGTATTTTCAGATTGTGATCTATTTCGAGCCAGAGACCTCTCATGATATTGTAGTAATCTGTAACAGAACAATTACCTTGTTTTGTTGTTGAAGCCTTTGTCTTGAGTTCATATATTACTGCCGCATCTTGAACTTTTGAATAAGACTGACGAATAGCCTCCCATATGTCCTTGGCAGTAGGGAGAAACATGTAGTTTTTGCTGATTTCAGGTTGCATTGAGCTCCACAACCATGACATAATTGAGGAATCTTCTTCGTCTCACGTCTGAAACTTGAGATCACTTTGTCCTGGACCAATTCTTTCGATATGACTGAGCTTCCCTTTTCCTTTAAGAAACGTCCTCACAATTTGTGCCCATTGAAGATAATTTTTTCCATCCAATCGGTATTCCCTCATGTTGGGAAAATCTTCGATCGACGAGTTGGATTGATCGGTAAGAGAGGACCCGATTTGGTTGGATATAGCCTTCCCTGAATCTCCCATTTGGCAACTTGAAAGGACAGATTGTAGTAGAAGACTAAGAAGGGGTTGAGTACTAAGGGTGGTTATCACACAATGAAGGCCAGCAATAAGGTTGTTTAAGTCAGCAGTAAGGTTGAAAAGAAGACTGCAATGAAGCAGCAGTAGTGGGAAAAACAAGGAGGCAGGAATTTAGATTAGAAAAAAAAAACTAGGCTTTGATACCATGAAGAAAAGAATCTCATGCTTCTTATTATCATTAATAATACAAGGAGAATATATATACAGGAATAGAAGACCTAAAATTACACCTAATTTTAGGTAAAGAAACCTAATTTTAGGTAAAGATTCTAATTAGACCTAAATTAGGTAAGAAACCTAATTTTAGGTCAGTACCTAATTTACAGGTAAATAATTAGGGAGAGATTATAGCAGATTTTCCAACAGTTTTTCAAGATTGGGCACAAGCTTATAAAGGTTTCTGCAACTTGAAGCGTGTTTTAATTCTCCTTCTGTTTCATTCGCTAAGCTGAGATTTGTCCGCAAAGATAACATATAACTGGAAAAGAAATTTAATTAAGCTTTAAATTTGACTTTGATTCCTATGAACTGTAAAAGCTCAAGGGGGTTGTGCTTGTGATTTTCCCTTGTAAATTTCGACCAAAAATAAAATTCCCTGTAAATTCGGTCATCTTGTGGAGCACATCTTTTGTGGCGAAGCTTGTTAATGGAGAACAACCATTTCCTGATTTATGGTGTGGTGCAGAAGGGAGAAGAAATAGCAGAGTGGAGAGAGGGACCAAAGAGAAGAGAGAGGGATAGCGGAGAAGAGAAAAAGACTAAAAAGTGGGTCCAATTTGGCCATTTTATGAACAATAAGTGAAGTGAAAGATGGCCGACCTGTTCGGTTGGGTTCATTGAATGCTTAAACGGGATAAAAACAATTTATCCTACACGACATGACTTAAGCATCGCAATACCCAAACTCTTAGGACCCTCTTGGTACACAATTTCCAAACAGGTACGTGACGGGTCAGGACCATGTGGAACACGTGACGATCAATAAGCGAGAGAAGACAATTTCTCCCACGTGACATAATTTAGGCAGCATGTATGGCCATCGCAACCGCCAAACTCGTACCGTCTCACATGAAACTGATAAAATCAAATCATCAAGGCGGGTTTTGAAGCCGTATAATCGGGAGGTGATGTAACCTCTTTGTCCAGGATATGTCTGAGCTGCATGCATAGAACAACTGGGTCCAGGAAATAAAACATGCAGCAACCATTTTTTTGTCGTCAAGGACTAACGGACAGATTACCAGGTGGCACGGTCCCTCATTGAAAATGCGATACTTGTCAAGTGAAGGCCCACTTCTCATTTTTGTTCTTATTTATTAAAGGCCTTAGCTCGTAATTGATCGCACTCCAAGCTCACCATGTCCTCCTCCATCTCCCTTCCCCTTCTCCACGATCTTGAAATTTCCATCTCGTGGCACGATGTCTCGCTCCCCAACTTACTTCTCCTTCTCTCGGGCGTTTTCGCAATCGGCTGTTGGGCATGGCGTCATTTCGCCCAGAAGAAAAACTCACCATCTCTGCCGCCGGGACCGGCGGGTCTCCCCCTTGTCGGGAACTTGCCCTTCCTCGATCCAGAGCTCCACACCTACTTCGCCACCCTCGCGGCGACGTACGGCCCGGTCCTGAAGCTCCAGCTTGGCAGGAAGCTTGGCGTCGTCGTGACATCCCCAGCCACCGCCCACGAGGTGCTGAAGGATAACGACGTCACGTTCGCCAATCGCGACGTGCCCATTGCCGGGAGGACCGCATTCTACGGTGGGTCAGACATCCTGTGGGGTCCGTATGGGCCCGAGTGGAGGATGCTCCGGAAGGTGTGCGGGCTCAAGATGCTGAGCAACCACACGCTGGACTCCGTCTATGAGCTCCGGAGGAGGGAGGTCCAAAATACCGTGGGGTACTTCAGGCTCCGGGCGGGGTCGCCGGTGAACATTGGGGAGCAGATGTTCTTGACGGTGCTCAACGTGATCACGAGCATGTTGTGGGGTGGGACGGTGCAGGGCGAGGACAGGGAGAGCTTGGGTGCTGATTTCAGGCAGGTTAGTTGGTGACGACGACGATCGAATAGGGTCCCTCTTACGCATTTTTACCATAAAAAAAATTAAGCACACAGTCGGCATAACTTTAAGACAAACAGGTTTTGTCGATCCATCATTTGAGTCTTTATATATACTCATCTAAAATGTGGACGTGGCCGTCATATTTATTTATATATATATATATAAAATTTTGGGACTTTAGGATTGCGCTAAGCTTGCTTTTCGGACCAACCTACTAATCGAATTTATTATTAACCACTATCACTGAAGTTCGCACGAAAAAGGTCGAGAAATGGGCAAGTTAGTCATCAAGATCCATGATCAATTCTATTTCATATTCATATTTCAAGAATTGTCTGTTTAATTGTCTTTTTTTTTTCTCTTATTTATGTTCAACATATATATTTCAGACTAACATTTTATTATTTGTCCATGGATAATCCCACAAACAAATCCAAAACTTTTCTCCGTGGGACATCCATACACAAACATTTTTTTTTGGTCTCAATAATACCTCAAACTTGTATCAATTACCAAAAAAAAATCTGCTGGATTTTCATCTTTAAGCCGCCGTAAAAAAAAAAACGACGTAACAGCATTCAGGCAAATGGATCCGACGTGGCAATGGACACGCACTGGCCCGTTGAGCAAGAAAAAATTTTGGGTGGCCACGTGCCCTCTCCTCATTGGAGGAGAGGCCAATATCTTCTCAGTGAGCAAGAGCATGGCCACGTCAAATATTTAATGGACACGCACGCCGTCAAGTTGGAATTTTTAATGGCCATATGGATGGAAGGTATATTTGGTTCATCGGCACAACTATGAGAGTAGAGTTTTGGTGAGACGGAAAAATTTCGAATTATTGGTGTTCCCACTGGGAATAGTTTTAGGGTTTTTGGTGGAATTATCTCATTTTTCTTTTTTTTTGACTTCTAATTAGAGTGAATATGCAAAGTTTAAGATATTGATTGTATAATTTCTTTCTGAATTTCCCTACCCTCGACAGGCCATGTCAAATTTGACGAGACTTCTTGGGATGCCCAACATCTCGGACTTTTATCCGAGTCTGGCTCGATTCGATTTGCAAGGGATAGAGAGGCAGATGAAGGGGTTGGCGAAGCAGTTCGACGGAATTTTTGAGAAGATGATCGAGCAGAGGTTGAAGAAGATGCAGAGAGATGGCGGAAGCGAGGAGAGCAAAGATTTCTTGCAGTTTCTGTTGGAGTGGAAGGACGAGGAAGATGCCAAGACTCCTCTCACAATGGCTGGCCTGAAAGCTCTGCTCATGGTCAGTTTTTCTTCTTCTCCTTCTTGTATTATCGCCAAGCTCACTTCTTTACACTTTATTCTTTTGTTTTTTTTCTGATGAGAACACATGATGTAAACCGATTCTTTCTGACGTTTAGATCTAATAATTGAAATAGTTGAGCGCATATAATTATTAGAGTAATATTAATAGGGAAATCGTCAAAAAAAAAAATCTTAAAGCTATCGTACTTTTACCAATTTCGATCCTAAACCTATTTACTTTTTACCAATTGAGTCAATCCAGCCATTTTTGGCCGAAAATTGCTAACGAAGACGCTAGAGATCCTATGAGGCATGGATGGCGCTAATATGAACAATCTTTATTAATTTTTTCATTAGCTTTTATTAGTTTATCTTTTCTTTTTCTTTTTTCTTTCTGTTTTTTCTCCTTTTGGTTCAAAGGCCCAACCACTAGCTGAGGACCGGTGACCCCCATTGGTCCTTGGGTGAGGAGTCGCGACATCCTCGCTAGCTTCAGAGACGGTGGCGGAGGTTGTCGGCCCTTTGAACATAAAAAGAAAGAAATAAAAAAGAAGGAAAAAGAAAATAACTAAATTCGAAAAAATATTGAAGTATCATTAAAAATTATCCGGTTGGTATTAGCCATGCCACGTAGGATGGTTAATGTCCACTTTAGTGATTTTCAATTAAAATTGATCGGATGAAGTCAACTGGCCAAACGTAAAAAGGTTTACACTTAATTGACAAATTTAAAAAGTTTAGAATTGAATTGGCGATAGCACAATAGGTTTAAGACTTTTTTGACAATTATCTCAAGATTAATATAAGGGAGATTTTGCGAAGATCACAATAACTAGTTTGTTGAAATGATAATTTCAGTTTGTTGCTTCATAAGTTGATTATATAAAATATCTTACTGGTAACATTTCTAGATGGCATTCAAGGGGCTTAAACTTTTAACTTATGAAAAATGAACCTAGGATGACAATCAATTTTCCATGCCTGAGCTAAGTATCAAGGTGCATAGGGATTGATGTTAATATCCGCAATAAGAACTCGTGGTTCCTCTTCTAATTCTCCAATGAGAACTCGTTGATTGTACATTTAATTTCAGTCCTGAGCAGGACTGAAAGGAGAAGATGAAATGACTAGGCACAAGGATAAAGAGGGGCTGAAATGGTTGTTTTAGGAGAAACTAGCGTTGGCCATGTCTGACTCAACTTCTTTGTCTTGTTTCATTTGTGATATTGCTGTACTTTCTCTCCTAAAAGCTTGACCCCTGAACCATTTCCACCCGAGAGTAACAATTTTCGACACGACGCCGTAACACAATTCCAACATGCATGGCATGGCAAGGGAGATAATTTATTGAGAAACCCTTGATTCTGATGAGTCCAGTACGACTTATTTAAAACTGATACTATTCATGTTTAGTTTGTATGGAACATAAATTGATTTTTCCACCGTACAAGATCACATTTTTGAACCGCATTAATCGATGCTAGACCTTTCAAAATGAGTCATAAACCTATTTCTTAACCCACATATGACAGATCGAATTTTATGTGAGTTAGTTATGTTAAAAAATTATGAGACAGAAATGGGTTTAAATATAATATTAGTGTTAAACGGGCAATAATTGGGTTAGAAACGGGTTAAATGATTCTATTTGGATTGGACCATTTATGACCAAACCTAATCTCGATCCAACTCACTTGTTTGGCGGTTCTAATCGACGCGAATCTAACAATGCAGAGTAACATGAATCCCCATCTCTGTTAACCTTTCAGCGTGTTTGGTGTCTTATTATTCAATAGTGAAACTCCCCATCCTAGCTATTTCATTCCATGGCTGCGAGTGCAAAACGACGCTAAGGCTTGAATTTGGAGCGCGTTTCACTGCCGACAATTTGTACAAGACAAATTGATGGATCTACACTTGAGTGCACTGCTACTTGTCATGACTCTATTTCTACGTTTACAAAATTCGTTTCCTAATCCTAACTCTCGCTTGCTTTCAAATCTTCTTCGTGAACTCGATTTCTCTTGAGGACGATCCGTTGAGATATCACGTGCAATTGATTTATTTTGACAGGACATGTTGGTTGGTGGAACGGACACGTCCTCCTCCACAATCGAGTTTGCCATGGCTGAGATCATGAACAAACCTAGCGTTCTGAGAAAAATCCAGCAAGAACTGGAAACTGCGGTCGGCAAAGACAACGTAGTAGAAGAATCTCACATCCCTAAACTGCCTTACTTACAAGCTGTCGTGAAGGAGTCGCTGAGGTTGCACCCGCCAGTTCCCCTGCTGCTCCCCCACTGCCCGAGCGCAACTTGCACCGTTGGAGGCTACATGGTCCCGAAGGGCTCTCGGGTCTTCATCAACGTGTGGGCGATACACAGGGACCCTTCGATATGGAAGGACCCACTGGAGTTCGATCCCGACAGGTTCTTGCACAATGAGGTTAACTTCAATGGGCACGATTTCAATTACTTGCCTTTCGGGTCCGGGCGGAGAACGTGCGTGGGAATATTGATGGCCGAGAGGACGGTTCTATACTCGCTCGCCACACTCTTGCACTCCTTCGACTGGAAGCTACCGGAGGGGGAGAAGATGGATCTGACGGAGCAGTTTGGGATCGTCATGAAGAAGAAAAAGCCTCTAATGGCTGTTCCTTCGCCGAGGTTCTCTGATCCTCGCCTTTATGAATGAGATAGTAGTGGAATGCACCAATGCATAGGTGCATCTTGGTATGGTTTCTTTATATAAGCTTCTTTGTCCAGAAGAAAGGAAAAAATTCATCAACCTATCCTCGTATGCTCTATTAAACTCTAGTCGTTGTGGTTTTATTTGATCTAGTTTATATTTCGTAATTGCAAATGTTTTTAAATAAAAAGAAAAGCCACATGTTGTGCTTTCCATCCACTGTCCATAGAGAGATTCGCTTTTGACATGCAATGTTCGGACAATATGACGCACGTACATTTCAAATTCGTCTATTTAGGTTGTAAACAACACAAATTTCTCGTTTGTTGGTGCACACATGACCGTATTGCCATGGTCGGCCTTGACCCCCCCCCCCCTTTTTTTTTTCCTTTCGTTTTGGCCAAGGTTGGCCTTGACTTTACTAGCCTAGAAAACCCATATAAAAAGTTCCTGAAGTCCAGCCGCGTTCTTGGACACATGATTATCGATTGTTATTGAGACAATAAGTGTGATTCTTACAAATGATCGGTTATAGGATGAGTAGGTATCGTAAAATTTATGCGAAAACTAACAGAATCTTGCCGTAACACGAAATTATTAGAAAATAAACAAGAAAGAGTATCGTATATTTACATGGTTCTGTTTGAATATCAGTACCTATTTCACGGAGAAAACTGATATCAAATAGTTCATTATAATCTGGAAATCACATCTACAATCGCACACATGCTCGGATATTTTTCACACCTAAATTAAGCTCAAACTCATACTATTATTTACAATAAATGACTCGACTGGATGTAAAACTCATAGCACAAATCACAAGGTTTTCGGCCCAAAGCAAGAGCCAGATCAAGAAAGTACTGTACGTTCTTTTTCTTTTCTTCTGGCGGCTGCGCATGAATGAACGCCCATAGTAGGTCTTCTTAAGAGAGATAGATACGGCCAGAATAATAATTTTTCAACAGCAAAAAGAATCTGATTAATAATCATGATTTACATCATATAATTCAAATCGGTTTTCTTATGCAGACTCAAAATCTAGACATAGTTTAATAGTGGTTTCAAACTTGGAATATATAACCTATTATGTTAGAACCGGTTCTCATTTTTTGAAATCTAAAACATACCATGTTTGTCCTTGGAGCCGACCCTATTTTCCAGTATGATTTTAGGGTCAACCCGAGAACCTTTTTTATTTTTCTTTTCTTTTTTCCTTTTTGTGGTTTCATTTTTTACAGCAAACTATTATGAACAACAAAACGGAAAATAGGTCAACTTACAAGCTATGAGTAGACTAGATTAAGGGAATCAATTTGTTGTCCATATCTTACATATTTTCATTAACCATTTTCAAGCGAAGGGGTTTGATACAAGAAAGCATTGAAGGGAGGTGATGATCTATTCAACATATCATATAGAGGAAATACCTTAGATCCCATGACTCCGGCGGGAATTTTATTTTCAATCTCCGCCCAATAGTTGAACACAAGCTTCTCCATCCTACAGTTACTTTCATGATTAACTAATTGATCAAATGCCTAATTCAGATGCTACAAATTTTATGTTCGAATCATAGCATCTCGCACTTTGCGCAAATTTTAAGGCCAAACTTACTATTTCCCGAATGGTGTTTCGCTTGAGCTCGTTGCATATAAGATAAGGACAATTTGCATCCGTACTAAAAAAAATTAGTTGAATTGAGAGTTTGAATATCATTTCATATTAGGCAAACAATACTGATAATGACACTGAATTTTCCAACAATGACTAACAATGTGGGTACCTCCAGGTGAATTGATGTACAACAATTAAGTTGTTTCCAAATGCATATGAAGGAAATTATAAAAGTGAAGGAGAATGGACTTTGCGGTGATTCTGATCTGGCCTGTTTCACCATAATAGAACCTCTAGTTTTGGCTCCGTTAACTAACTTTCTTATATGTATATACTCTTCTTGAGGATTGTAGAAACTCTGATGCTGTAACTAGCTTTCTGTTTAGCAGGTTTATGTTGATTTTTGTCTGATGTTTTGCGCCCTTCGGCTAAGAGGACGGCTGTGTCATTCATCTGTCTTTTAAGGATTTGTGGGTGTGACATTAGAATTGTCCAATGCATTGGCATTTTGCTAGAGAAAATTTAAAAGAAAAAATCAAACTGTTGTACAATCTATGCAGGTAGGCCAACCTTAAAGCTATCCTTTCTGTTCTGTGGCTCTCCTCGAGCTTGAAGACGATAAGATCGTACCCACCATCTAGTTTTAGAGATCTTGAAATCGGTCTCATCCCTCCTGATATTTACTCCGTCGGTCCGAATCTCTGTTCAATTCACAAACCGTAAAAATTTATTGGACGATCAACTGCATCACAATGACAAATCCTTCAAGCAAGTCAAAAACTGGACCGTCCGGGCCATTTTCGTGTAATCAATAATATTGTTCGTGTATCAGTGCGTTAACTTGAACTGCTGACTTTCCCACGAAAGCCGTCCATAGGAAGAACTTCTTTGTGTAGCGTGGCTAGAAACACCTTCATTCTTTCTCAACGACTCCTCAAACCGTTCTCACAAGCCAAAATGCCGGTCGGAGACTCTGAATGTCCCTGGCTAGGGTTGTGGCATGCTAAAGCAGCGAGTGATGCAATTCCAAGAGCTACTGCGACAATGCTTGTCATAGGAATCGCAGCTCTTGCTTTTTTCTGTTTGTTAAGGAGGCGAAAGATTGCGACGGGTCCATTGCCGCCGGGGCCCCGAGGCGTGCCGTTCCTCGGGTACCTCCCATTCCTTGGGGCCGACCTCCACCGGAAGTTCGCCGAATTGGCCGAGACGTACGGCCCCATCTACAAACTCTGGCTTGGAAGCAAGTTGTATGTCGTGGTTAGCTCTCCGTCGCTGGCCAAAGAAATCGTGCGGGACCAGGACATGATGTTCGCCAATCGGAACCCGAACATCGCCGCTACCATCGTGTCATACGGCGCAAGGAACATTGCCTTCTCAAGCCAGGGACCTCATTGGAGGAATCTCCGCAAACTCTTCGTACGGCAGATGATGAGCAGCGCGAGCCTCGATGCCTCTTACGGGTTGAGAAGGCGGGAGGTCGGGAAAGCTCTGAGCGATCTGTATAGAAAATCCGGGGTGCCAGTAGATGTCGGCGAACTGGCCCTTCTGATCTTGATTAACACGGTGATGTCGATGCTGTGGGGAGGGACACTCAAGGGAGAGAAGCGCAACGCCGTGGGCGCCGAGTTTCAAAAGATGGCAGCTAAATACATGGTGCTCTTAGGTAGTCCGAATGTTTCCGACTTTTTCCCGGCACTTGCTCGGCTTGACCTGCAAGGAGTGGAAAGGGAGATGAAAAGGGTGCACGAGTGGCTTGATGATTTTCTTCAGTCTCTCATCGATTGCGCCGTCGAAGGAGGAACAAATGAACTGTTCGAGCAGAAGGAAGGAGAATCTGAAAGGGATGAACAGAAAAAGGATTTCTTGCAGATTTTCCTGGACATAGAAATGGATCTTGAAAATAACCAGTCACCAATGGACAAGAACGAAGCGCTCAAAGCCATTCTTTTGGTAAGCCTATTACGCTTAGGTGACTATTTCTTATATGAATATGCACGACTACTTTTGGACCTGATGATGCAGTATCCCTGTCTATTATTTTAGAAATTTATGATTCTTCCATTTTACTTGACGGAAAGTAAAATGGAATTTTCGCACGTTCCCCGGATGTTTGTTTTTATTGCATTCTCTTTCATTGTTTCATATTCTATTCTTCAATATTCAAGAATCACCGTCAATATCTTAGTGTAGGTCCGGAATAACCCTTTGATCCGTAGTCTCGGGTGACTTGTTATAGCAAAACATATAGGTTAATCTTCTTCATCAATTCTGCTCTTGGTAGATTTAATTTCATATCATGGCCACCATAAGCAAGATTCATGAGTTAATGTCGGTCCTCTATTACAAAGATATCGTTTATCTTTTTTCAGATCTATGCCAGCCATACAATGATTTTCAAGTGAACGAAATGTAGCAAAGTTAATCTATGAAAAGGTGCTACAATTATTGTATGCCAATTTTTTGTGTGAAGTTGGTCGTATCATAGTCAAGATTAAAATCTCTTTCCATATCTCTTGTTTCGCATCCTATTGCCTAATTAACGTTGTATCCAACCTTGGCCTCTCCATATTTGGGCTCGAATGTCGATTCTTCTCTATTACAGTGCTCTGTTAAATATTCAGCTCTATCAAACATTACAGCAATCCACTCTTTCTAATGAAATCTCAACTGCGCGGAGTAGGACATCGTGATCGGTGGAACCGACACGACTTCAACAATGGTCGAGTGGGTGATGACGGAGTTGCTGCACAACCCATTTGTGATGAACAAAGTAGGTCACGAGCTGGCGGAAGTCGTGGGGGAGGATAAGATGGTCGAAGAGCAACACTTGCCCAAATTGAAGTACCTCAATGCCGTCATCAAGGAAGCACTTCGCGTGCACCCGGCGCTGCCCTTACTGGTGCCCCGGAGCCCTCAAGCTTCCTGTGTCGTTGGGGGTTACACCATACCGAAGGGTAGCAACGTATTCCTGAACGTGGGTTCTATCCACAGGGACCCCGCGATTTGGGATGAACCGTCAGAGTTTAGACCCGAGAGGTTCTTGGAGGATCCCGACAAGTATGATCTCTCGGGCAACGACTTCAGGTACATGCCGTTCGGCTCTGGTCGGAGGGTATGCGCGGGGCTTCCACTGGCAGAGAAGATGCTAACGTTTGTCTTGGCCTCCCTTTTGCATTCATTCGAGTGGGAATTACCGCACGGGGCGGAGCTGGAACTGTCGGACAAGTTCGGGATTGTGGTCAAGAAGATGAATCCCCTGGTTGCCATCCCCAGGCCGAGGTTGTCCACTCCCGAGCTCTACATTTCGACATAGATCTTTCACTAGAGTCTCAGGACCCTTCATTTCAATTCTACTAAATAAAAGTATCCTGCCAGTGTGTTAGATGTAGGAGAAAGAATTCCTGTTTTCTACTGGTCCTTCGGATTAGTTGGACCACAACCGGTAAAATTATCCAAAAAATTATAAATGTATTATACTTTTACTAATTCAGTCTTAAATCTTTTAATTTTTTTTTCCAATCGAGTCCTCCATTTTTTGATATTTTGCTAATTGAGTTCATTCGGCCAATTTAAGCTAGACACTAGTCATTCCACGTGATGTGATCGTCACTAATTTGGACAATTCTTATTAATGTTTAAATATTTTTAAGAATTTTTTATTTTCATTCCTTTTTCTTTTTCTGCATTTTCTCTTCTTTACTTTATTATTTTTTTTTGGAAGTGGCCAACGAGGATCTTTAGTACCTCACCAACCACTGCGCAAGGGTCGTCAAGCCCTCATCATACATGGACCATGGTCCTCGCAATTGAGACAAGGCCAGCCTTGCCCAAATCTAGGCAAAGATGCCTCACATGTGGTCAGTGAGGCATGCCTTGACCAGATTTATTGCGATTCCACATGTATATGCCCTGGTTCCTTATCTTGATAGGGTACAAATATCTAAACTGTTCAAGATAGTCTGGGTGAGGGCCATGACTCTCGCCTACTACCAGTGACCTTTGCTGGCCACTTTCAAAAAATAAGAAACAAAAAAATAAAGTGAAAAATTAAAAAAAATGCTAACATTTTATTAAATACTATCCACGTAAGCACTGCCTGTGCCACGTAGGACGATCGACATTGACGTCAGTAATTTCTGAACAAAATTTGTCCAATAGACTCAACTGGCAAAACGAGATAAGGTTTAGAACTTGAATAATAAAATTTAAAGATTTACAACTAAATTGAAAAAAGTGCAAAAGGTTTAAAACTTTTTGGATAATTTTTCGAAAGATGTGTGTAATTTAACATAATAAGAAAATGCTTTCAATTGATGTGACTTACTTCATGAGAAGTACCTTAAGAGATTACACTATAGAAAAGTGATATAATAAATATTACAATCATAATTGAGTTATTCAAACACTTTTAGTGTTATCCTACTTAGTAATTATATCAGCTAACTCATACGGTGTTGTTAACTCTCATAATATCTTGTGAAACAATTTCTCAATCTCGCAAATTGATTCGTAAATGTTATCTGCAAAAAAAAAAAAAAGGCTTCCAAACACTTTCAATTTCTTTGAGATGTAATTCATAAACGCTGCGTAATTAAAAGTTTGACCTCATAATTAATGGTTACGACCAAAAGCTCATATATGTATGTATGTATGTATGTATGTATGTATGTATGTATGTGTGTGTGTGTGTGCTGTTTTTATTTTGTGGACCTAGAGCCAGATATGACTTTTTCCTACCGCCCAACTTTCTAATTAGGATTAGGGTCCCGCTAAACTGACCGTACCATTAGATTGAATACGTAACAGTACTTTTATAGCCACAAATCTGATATTATGCTAGCTGGACTTATTTGGACAACCGAAGGGCAAAATTTCCTAAAGTAATTGTGAAAAAATGGCCCAAATGTTGCAAAATCACAAAAGCTAACCCTTTAAAAGAATAATAAAAATGAGAACCGTATCATTTAGCACAATATTAAGCGCACATAAAGGAATGAAAGTAGCAAAATTTAGCATTTCATATTTATTGTATACGATTATTCTGCTTTTATGCGTTATTATGATTTAACAACAATGATATCTCCTTAAAAATTCTAATCTGACAATTATTAAGCAGAATAATATGTTTTTTAACTCGTGAAAGGATTAGGTATAATTTAGTAATTTTTGAAAACTACTAGCCTACAGCTTGATAGTATTGTCAATAATTTTCGACTACACAATCTTTCAATTAATGAGTGTTTTATGCAAAATACGTGATAATTGTGTGTAATTTACGATTAAAATTACACCTTGGGAAGCATATCCCAAAAAAAAATTATTTTGTTTAATTATGCGTAATTTTGGAGAATTAATCATATCAATGTTCTTCTAAAGAAAGCCACTTCAATGAAAATCAAATGAACAATTATCCGATTCCCAAGAAATGATTTTGTGGTCAAGAGTTGATTGTCATTCTTCATAAAACTGATGAAATCGTCAGTTAAAAATTTTCCTTAAGGTTATTAGAATTAAAATCTAGTCCTTCCCAGATTCCTCTTATAGCTTTGAGAGATTGTGCCTAGAGGTGGCCACGGTTTAGAACCGCCGGTTCCGGTTCGTGACCTATCATGAACCGGAACCGAAACCTTTAAGGCGGTTCTAGTTCATGTTCATGAACCGACATGGACACGCGACACGACATGACACGCCTGTCGCGACCCTTTAAAAAAAATTTAAAATTTTAAAGGGGTTAACGGATTATTAGGTTAATTAAATTTGACTAACCTAAAGCGGACCCTCCCAAGCCCTACCGAATCGCAACTTTGGTTTTTGTTTAAATGATTTTGAAATTTGGAGTCGCCACTAATCGTTCTTGGTAGGTCGATTAGAAACCTAAATAAATTAGCGGAAGGACTAATTTATTCCTGCGAACCAGAGATTATGAGCTCGGGGACTTGGTTACACTAGTTAATTAAAACTAATGCCCTTTCGGTACCTTAATTACATGGATATCCTAATTCGGCAACTCAGGCTTAGTTTATTCCTAAGGTGTCGCGACCCTCTAAAAAAATTTATTTTAAAGGGTTAACGGATTATTAGGTTAATTAGATTTGACTAACCTAACGCGGACCCTCCCAAGCCCTACCGAATCGTGACTTTGGATTTTTATTTTAAATGATTTTGAAAGTTGGAGTCGCCACTAATCATTCTTGGTAGGTTGATTAGGAACCTAAATAAATTAGCGGGAGAACTAATTTATTCCTGCGAACCAGAGATTATGAGCTCGGGGACTTGGTTACACGAGTTAATTAAAACTAATGCCCTTTCGGTACCTTAATTTCATGGATATCCTAATTCGGTAACTCAGGCTTGGTTTATTCCTAAGGCTCTAGTAGAATATTCTCTTTTGTGTTTTCACTTTTTAAATAGGATGCATGGATGGTATATATTTTTATTTGTTATATTTTTTAAGTGTTAAAGATTCCCTGAAGCTGAAAGAGGGAGTGTGTTAACGACTTCTGTGCAGTATTACGACCTACTCATCTTTTGGGTCTGATGATTCAAAAATTAAATTATAAGAAGTACATGACAGTGAATAAACACCTCCAATGGGAGGCCTAGCATTGGCTTGGCTCTTCCCTTTGGGATTTAAGGTACATGTATTTAAGCTGCAGGTATTTAAACTACTGTAAGAAAAAACCTCCAATGGGAGGCTAAGCATTGGCTTGGCTCTTCCCTTTGGGATTTAAGGTACATGTATTTAAGTTGCAGGTATTTAACTACTGTAAGTAAAAACCTCCAATGGGAGGCTAAGCATTGGCTTGGCTCTTCCCTTTGGGATTTAAGGTACAGGTATTTAAGTTGCAGGTATTTAACTACTGTAAGTAAAAACCTCCAATGGGAGGCTAAGCATTGGCTTGGCTCTTCCCTTTGGGATTTAAGGTACAGGTATTTAAGTTGCAGGTATTTAACTACTGTAAGTAAAAACCTCCAATGAGAGGCTAAGCATTGGCTTGGCTCTTCCCTTTGGGATTTAAGGTACAGGTATTTAAGTTGCAGATATTTAACTACTGTAAGTAAAAACCTCCAATGGGAGGCTAAGCATTGGCTTGGCTCTCCCCTTTGGGATTTATGGTGCAAGAATTAAATTGCAAGAATTTATAGTATGAATGCGACATGTAGATATGGAAACATATGAGTATGACATGACATAATCGAAATTTAAATTAATTTATTTGGGCAAGGAAATTCTCGAAGATTTTAATAGTTAGGATCGTTACCTGATTTAACAGATTTGATTGCCGAATTCGAATCTCGTGTCACCTTATAGATCAAGATTGCGGCTCGAACGATGGAGATGAACTTGTGACTCGCGTTGATCGGTAGAGGAATTGTTGATGGTAACACCTAGATTTAAACTTTCACCATCTTCAAGGCTCTCTTTTGGAAAAAAGGATTCTCTCTCTTTTTTTATTTTTTTCTTTCTCTCTAATTTCTTTCAATCTCTCAAAATTCTCTCAAGCATCCAAGATTTTCTCTCTCGAAAATTCCCCTCCCAAGCTCACTTCTTCCTCCTTTTATAATCTACTCATCCATCTTCCATTCTAAATTTTCCACTAACTCTTCTTCATCTCATCTTCCCTTCTCTACTCTTATCTTATTTTCTTCATCTTCTCTTCTCCATCTCCTCTTCTTCAACTTCCCTTCTCTATCTCCTCTTCTCTATCTTCCCTTCTCCATCTCCTCTTCTCCATCTTCCCTTCTCTATTCTAATTTCTCCACCAACTCTTCTTTTTGTTATTTACAAAATAATCCCTCAAGTGTTAGGTATTTGCATCCTAGTCCTTGAGATTTTAAGTATTTGCAATTTAGTCCATGAAAAAATATATTTCTTTAAGTCCAAATCTCTTCACAATTTTTGACACACCAAAATTTACCACATGTCAAATTTAAGCTCATTTCTTGCCGCTGAAAATAATGCAGAATTTAATTAAAGCCCTTTTGCAAAATTGAGTCATTCTTGGTATAATTGAGCTAAGATGAAAATTTAAAATATTAGAAGACAATGTCACAACTCATAAAAAGCGAAAATTAAAAATAAGTTGACTTAAATTAAATTTTTTTAGGCCCGATTCGAGATTATACTCGTGAAGGGACACGTGACTCGAATTGGATTTTTCTAAATTTACGGAGGCCAATATGAAAATAGATTTAAAATAAAAATATTAACTATCTTTGTGTATTTTTTTTTTTGCCTCAAATGTTATTTTTCCAAAATTTTCAAGTATTTTTGTATTTTTTAAAAAAAAAAATTAAATTAAATATATATAATATGAAAATTTATTTTTTGTTCAAAAATGGTTGCTTAGGCTTGGCTAAGGCTTCCAAAGTTGATTTTGCAATTTTCTCAATTTTTCTTTATTTTTCATGAATTTTCGAAAATAAAAATACTAAAAAATACTGAAAATATGAAAAATCATTTTTTGGTCAAAATTAGTTCTCTAGGCTTGGCCAAGGTCCCCGAAGTTAATTTTTCAATTTTATGAATTTTTATGGATTTTTCAAAAAATAAAAATGCCGAAAAATACTGAAAATTTTTAAAAGAGAAAAGATGATTAAAAATCAGGTGTCAACAGCTGCCCCTCTTTGAAAGGAAGCTCGAAAGAGGTTCATTTCAAAGACGAGATGACACCTGAATCCTAATCGACTCAACACAATGAAATAAAAAGAGTCGTGACATGAATGTTCCACTGAAAATGAAATGAGAACATAAGGATTCGTTATAAGAAAACCTTAGGGTGGTTGAATTTGAACCCGTATGGTAGGTCAACCCATGATAGATTCCTAATGAAAGGATTCTACTGAATAAATTTTGACCCGTATGGTAGGTCACCCCATGGTAGATTTCTAATGAAAGGATTCTACTGATTACAATTTGATTGAAATTTGACCTGTATGGTAGGTCAACCCATGGAACTGCCTGTAAGAAAGACTTTGTGCCCGTAGAAAGGACTTGGTGCCTGTAAAAAGGACTTTGGTTCCTGTAAAAAGGACTTGGTGCCTGTAGAAAGGACTTCGTGCCTATAAAGAGGACTTAATGCCTGTAAGCAAGACTTTATGCCTGTAAGAAGAACTTGGTTTGCCTGTAAGAAGGACTTGATTTACCTGTAAGAAGGACTTTATGCCTGTAAGAAGGACTTATTTTGCCTGTAAGAAGGACTTGATTTGCCTGTAAGAAGGACTTTGTGCCTGTAAGAAGGACTTAGTTTGCCTGTAAAAAGGACTTATTTTGCCTGTAAGAAGGACTTGATTTGCCTGTAAGAAGGACTTTATGCCTGTAAGAAGGACTTATTTTGCCTGTAAGAAGGACTTGATTTGCCTGTAAGAAGGACTTTGTGCCTGTAAGAAGGACTTGGTTTGCCTGTAAGAAGGACTTGATTTGCCTGTAGGAAGGACTTTGTGCCTGTAAGAAGGACTTGATTTGCCTGTAGGAAGGACTTTGTGCCTGTAAGAAGGACTTGGTTTGCCTGTAAGAAGGACTTGATTTACCTCAAAGGGTGCCATTCTGGAATCTGGGGAGACCAGGAATCCGGCAGAAGCTCAAACCCAATTTAACCTACCATGAAGGGTGCATGTATATGCCGCTCTGGATTCGAGCACCCTGAGAATCGTCAAAATTCATTCTCTTGAAAGGTTCAGGGAGAAGATATATTTACCTGAGGATTTGGAAGGAACGCCTAGTGGTTTCTAGATAACCAGGCTTGTTCATTCAACCCGAACATTGGGAATGTGTCACCCCAGACATGTGGACGGGTCAAGTAAATTGGGGAGTCTACTCCTTACGTCAATGAATGGCTTATCTCGGACTTTGCCCCTGCACAATAAAATGCAAGGGTGAAAGGGTCGAGTGAATTTTAAAAGATTTGGGCTTGTTTAATGTTGACAACTGTCATAGTCGTCGATCGAATGTCCCTGCAAGAAGGAAATCAGAAGGGTTATCTTTAAAACCAAATGCGTTAAGGAAGATATACTCTCCTTTTCAATTCAGGTTTTCCATCAATTTGCCCCATTTTCATCAGGACGGATCTCATCAGATGATCACCATTTTTCCATTTGGGGTTGTCTCCCTTTACCAGCTTCGCTGGGTTGATTTTCCGTCAACCTTTGTTGGACAATTTGATCTTGTTCGTCGACTATTCTGCAAAAAATAATTTACAAAAATTTGTCTTATTTATTTACAATATTCACAACATTTCCTAACCTTGGAGATCGAACTAGGGGCGTTTCGGATCACTGTCATTCCCTCATGCTATGAAGGTTCTCTTTTAATGTAAGAGCCAATTTTTGCTGACATAATCTTATCATGTTGCATCGGATAAACTCCCTTTTACGACGCCATCTGACAATTTCCTTTGGCTGGAAAATGAGTATGCTAACAGGTAACTCAGCTCGTAGACTCCCTTTCTTCGTAATCTTCTAGCCTGGATAATGTTATTTAGGTTGTTTTCTCCATCTGGGTGTTCCTCTTAAACCTGCAATATAGAGAAAGTGATGCAAGTGTATACATGTATGCATGGAATATATGTAGTGGCCTTCAATGTGGCTCAGACACCTATGAGATATGAAGACTGATCCGATCTTTATCTTATTCAAGGGTAATATTTCTTGACAGCATCTGCATTTACAGGACTTGCCAATTCCTCTTCATCCATATTTATGAGAATTAAAGCACCGCCGGGTAGAACTTTCTGTACTACATACGGACCCTCATAATTTGGTGCGAACTTGCCCCCGGGATGAGGAGCATTAGGGAGCGTCTTCTTCACAACTAAATCTCCGACGGTAAAGTTTCTGAGTTTCACTTTGCGGTTAAATGACTTTGCTACCCGCTTTTGATACGCCTGTCCATGACAGATAGCCTTCACTCGTTTCTCATCAACCAGATTCAATTGCTCATGCCTCTGCCGGATCCATTCGGCCTCTGAAAGTTTCGCTTGGGCTAATATTCGTAAGGAAGGGATCTCAACTTCCACAGGAAGGACGGCCTCCATGCCATATACTAAAGAGTAAGGCGTTGCCCCGGTTGAAGTCCGAATTGAAGTTCGGTATGCCATTAACGCGTATGGCAATCTCTCGTGCCAATCCCGAAAGTTCTCTGCGGTCTTAGCCAAGATTTTCTTAATATTCTTATTCGCCGCTTCCACAGCTCCATTCATTTGTGGGCGGTAGGGAGAAGAATTAAGGTGTCTGATCTTGAATCGATCTAAAAGATCATCCACCACCTTGTTGTTCAGGTTGGATCCATTGTCTGTAATAACGGCTTGGGGCGTCCCATACCTCGCAATGATGTCCCGCTTGATGAACTTTGCGACGTTTTTGGCTGTAACGTTCGCATACGAATTGGCTTCGATCCATTTGGTGAAGTAATCGATTGCCACCAAGATAAAACGGTGTCCGTTTGAAGCTTTGGGGTTAATCGGCCCGATCATATCGATTCCCCACATTGAAAACGGCCAAGCCTCAGACATTTGATGTAGTTCATTTGGGGGAGCGTTGATCCTATCCCCATACACCTGACACTGATGACAAGATCTCACGTGTCGGTTGCAATCTGACTCCATGGTCATCCAATAGTAACCGAGTCTCATGATCTTCCTGGCGAGGAGATGGCCGTTCATGTGCGGTCCGCACTCTCCTTCATGAATCTCCTGCATGAGTAAGTTTGCTTCCTTAGCGTCTACGCACCTTAATAGGACCAAATCGAACGACTTCTTGTACAGCGTCTGACCACTAAGAAAGAACTTCGTAGCCATCTTGGCTATGTACTTTCTATCCCCCATTTGGCTCCCTGGAGGATATTCTCCATTCATCAAGTAATTTTTAATGTCCTGATACCAGGGTTGGCCATCAAACCCTTCTTCGATCACCATGCAGTAAGCCGGTTGTTTAATAATGTCGACCCTCAATGGCTCGATGTCTAAGCCTTCCGTTACTTGCAGCATGGACGATAGGGTAGCCAAGGCGTCCGCAAAATGATTTTGGGTTCTCGGTAGGTATCCAAAATCGATCTCCTCGAACTCCTCAATCATTTCCTCTAAGAACCTGTGATAAGGGATGAGCTTAGAATCTTTAGTTCTCCATTCGCCTTGGGTCTGCAGGATGATTAACATGGAGTCCCCATATACTTGCAGCCTCTTTACTTTCATGGTGAGAGCTAGCTGCAGCCCTAGGATGCAGGCTTCGTACTCAGAAATATTATTGGTGCATGGAAATGTCAGCTTTGCAGCGACTGGATAATGTTGTCCCTCAGGGGATATTAAAATTGCCCCAGTTCCAGACCCTGCGAGGTTTACAGCACCGTCAAAATACATTGTCCATTTATCCTCGGACAAGTTTGAAATGTGATCCTCTGACTTCTCGTCACTTAGGATACTAAGCCCCTGGGCATTTTCAGCTAACATATCTGCTATGGCTCGTCCCTTAACGGATTTCTGAGTTGAACTCCTAACGTCGAATTCTGATAGGAGGACCTGCCATTTAGCCAGTTTCCCAATTAAGGCTGGCTTTTCTAGGAGATATTTTATCGGGTCGTTCTCTGTGACCAGCTGTATGTGGTGATGAAGGGTATATTGCCTCAACCTGTGTAGCACCCATACCAACGCAACGCAAGTCTTCTCGATGGTAGGGTAATTCATCTCCGATGCAGTGAATTTCTTGCTCAGATAATAAATTGCCCGTTCCTTGCCATCTTCAGGGTTTGTTTGGGCCAACAGAGCCCCTAAGGATTCTTGATGGACAGTAAGATACAGGGTTAACGGAAAACCTGACATGGGAGGCACCAAAACTGGTGGCGAGACGAGGTAACTTTTGATCTTTTCCAGAGCTTGGTGACACTCAGAATCCCATTTCACCTTGGCACCTTTCTTTAGCAGCTTAAAGAATGGTTTTGCAACTTCAGATAGTTGACAAATAAACCTGGCGATGTAGTTCAGCCGCCCCAGCAAACTCCTCACTTCCTTAACTGTCGTAGGGACCCCGAGGTCTAATATCGCTTTGACTTTAGAAGGGTCTATTTCAACTCCTCGGTTGCTCACCATGAACCCAAGAAGCTTTCCTGATCGTGCCCCAAATATGCATTTGGCGGGGTTTAGCTTCAATCTATATTTCCGAAGTCGTTCGAATAGCTTTCTTAGTATTTGGATGTGATCATATCCGGGTTTAGACTTCGCGATCATATCGTCGACGTATACCTCTATCTCTTTATGCATCATATCGTGGAACAAAGCTACCATGGCCCTTTGGTAGGTCGCTCCTGCATTTTTCAAGCCGAAAGGCATAACTTTATAACAGAAGGTGCCCCATGGCGTTATGAACGAGGTCTTAGCCTTGTCTTCTTCCTTCAAAAGAATCTGGTTGTACCCAGAGAATCCATCCATGAACGAGAACATATCAAAACCGGCGGTGCTATCGACCAAGACATCGATGTGTGGGAGAGGAAAGTCATCTTTCGGGCTTGCCTTATTCAGGTCGCGATAATCTACGCAGACTCTGACTCTCCCGTCCTTCTTCATCACCGGGACAATATTAGCAACCCATTCGGGATAAGCGATCACCTCAATAAATCCCACCTTAAGCAGTTTCATCACTTCTTCTTCGATCTTTTTGGATAACTCCGGTTTTGTGCGTCGAAGTTTTTGCTTCTTAGAGGGAACATTCGGATCTGTTGGGAGCGAGTGTTCAACGATGTTTGGGTCCAAACCCGGCATATCTGCATAGGACCAGGCGAACACATCCTGATATTCCCTGAGGAGATCAATAAACCGAGACACTTCTGACGAAGACAGTCTTCCTCCGATTTTTACTTCTTTCAAGTTCTCAGAATCACCCAGGTTGACTGTAATGGTTTCCTCTGTCGTTAAGGGTTTATGTTCCTCATATCTGCTCCAATCCCTTCTGACATCACTGGTATCGTCATCACATTCCTCCTCAATTCCATAGGAGAAGTCATCGATACAGTCTGAGCTACATAATAACCTGTTATGCATATGAGGGATGGTATGCCTGAAATGTCACAAGCATGGTCAGTATTTTGCTGGTACTAATAAAGATGCATGAATTTCTGAAAACACTTTGAAAAATGAAGAAAAAAGAGGGGGAACTGGTCGTCGTCTCATTGGACGTCCTCGCTCTCCTAAAATATTTTTCAGGAAAACATGGATCATGTGGCAAATCAGCCCTCAAACTTCAAAGATTTGAAGTCAAGTATCATCATCGGGCCAATTTATCATTCCACAAAACTCATGGGACTTTTATTAGATGGGAAATGGACCGCATTACAGCTTACACTACTTAGACCGACGGTCGGAGATCCAAGGGTGGTTTTCAGAAAAGGAAAATGCATTGCTAAGGAATGAAAACATTATGCATAAATCTAAATGCAGGAATTGAAATGCATCAAGGGAAAAGGAAAGAGAAGGCTTCTTTACACAGGCTGGCTGGAGTCCTCATCAAGCCGTTCGATGATGACGTTGACGATGTCTTCTAGAAATGGGTTAGACAGATCAGGCTCAGCTGCATTTTGAACAGTTTCATCTGCCAGCATCTTAGGACGCTTGGAGAAATACTGGGCCAGTGGACTGCCGATCACGCTAGCTCTTCCCTTCCAAGGTCCGGAGCCAATGAACGAGCCAACTCTGCCTCCTTGGCTTCCACGGCCTCGATACTGGCCTCTGCCTCGACGTCCACGATAGCCTGTCGAAATGAAGCTACTACTGAATCCACCAGTATATCCTAGGCCTGATCGGTGCTCGTTCGTGTCTAACTGCAATGGTGACCGGATCCCTTGACCATTCTTCCCTAGCCCGCATCCAGGGACAAACCCGTATACCAATAACATCTTCCCTGGGGCTAGAGTGTATTGGGAAGGTGCAGGAACTCTCTTCCTAGTCCCACGAGGTGCGTGCGTAACTGCCACTAATTCGAGAGAGTGGTAGCTTGCTTCCTCCTTGCGTTCCGGCTCTATATAGGGGATCGCGCTCTTCTGGTATGTAGCAAAATCCATCTCTCCATGCACGGTTACCACTTTCCCGTCAACCACGAATCGAACCTTCTGGTGTAGGCTAGAAGGCACTGCGCCTGCCGTATGAATCCAGGGCCTACCCAAAAGCAGCCCGAAGGCACTCGGGAGATCCATAACCTGGAATCCGATGGAGAACTCCACGGGTCCAATGAAAATGTCCAGCTCGATTTCGCCAACCACGTCTTTCCTCATTCCGTCGAAGGCTCTGATGGTGGCCTTAGAAGTGCGGATGAGCTCCTCGTTTATACCCAAATTTCTGAGTGTGGCTAACGGGCATATGTTGAATGCAGACCCATTATCAATCAGCACATGGGAGATCTGTTTGCCATGGCTCCTTGCCGATATGTACAAAGCCTTGTTATGGGCCCAGCCATCAATAGGAACATCCTCATCTGAGAAGGATATCTGGTCTCTCAGTAGTATGGTCCCCACGAAGTCCTCCAACTGCACCTCGTTGATAGTTTCTGGTACGTGCACTTCATTTAGTACCTTCATCAGTGCATTCTTATGCTTCTCCGAGTTGGTAAAAAGATCCAGTAGTGATATCTGGGCTGGCATTTTCCTCAGTTGTTCTATGACTTCGAACTCACTTGTCCTGACAATGGACAGTGCCTTCTCTGCGTCTTCTCTCGTCACTTCTCTCCTTTCAGGTTCCCCTTCCCTCGGTGCGTAGCACCTACCAGATCTCATGACTGCGTCTATCTCGCTTGTTCCGTAGTCCCAAGGGACAGCTCTGGGGTTGTAATCTGCCAGTGAAGGGACCTTTATCACGATCTTTTCAACTTTTCCATCGTACTGTGCCTTCCTGTCCTCCAGCTTAAAACCAGATAAGGAGATGACCGTGCGTTCAGAGGAACTACTCTTAGTGTCCCCCCATTTGTCCACCTCATCTAGCCTAATTACAAATGGGGCCTTTGACTCTAGTACTGCAACTAGATCATCTTCATTGGTCGTGCAAGGTGGTTCCTCGGCCATTAATTCCAACTCGTCCATGTCATTCTCATCCCATATAGCGTTCACTTTCTCATGATCCGGTAGGGGATTTTGTTGCACATTTGGTCCCGTCTTATCAAACTCCAATACTCCTCCATCTATCAGTGCTTGCACCTTGTATTTGAGCACGAGACAGTTATCTACGTTGTGCCCTTTTTCGCCCATGTGATAGGCGCACGACTGGGCCTCGTTGAACCCAGGGAATCTTGGCAGATTCGGTCTCGGGGGTTCCTTGGCGACTAGGCGCCCTTCCAGCAGCATCGGTAACAGCTTCGATAGCGGACGAGGTAATGGAGTAAAAGACGGTGCGGTTCTTCTCTTAGCCTCGAACTTCTTTGGAGCCGGTCCTGATGAGCCACCTTGGGTAGGGGTGGATTCTGAAAACTTCTTTGGTCTCGGTGGGTTTGGCACAAAAGCGACATCGCCTGCATTCTCCCTTTCTCTCTTTGCTGGATATGGCCGCTTGAATGACGGCTCTGGTACACGTTTCTCCCTTAGAGCCCACTCATGACGCTCAGCTACCCTGATAAGGTGTGCGAAAGTTTGACATCCTGAGGTATTAAGCTTCTCGAAATACTCAAGCGGTAGTGTCTTCAAAAACAAATCCACCAACTCTTCCTCCGGGATGGCTGATTTGACTTGGGTAGCTATCGCTCGCCACCTTTGGGCAAAAGTACGTATAGACTCATTCCTTCCTTTCAAAGTTCTCAATAGGTCTTCTCTGGTAGGAGCTGTAGCCGTGTTGAACTTGTATTGGTGAAGGAATTCCTCAGCCAGGTCCTCCCAACTGTCATACTCTTCCATGTCGAGCTCGATAAACCATGCTAGTGCAGCGCCGGACAGACTCTCTTGGAATGTGTTCATCAGCAGCGGGACATAATCAGAATAATGTGCCATTTTACGCAAGTAGTATTTCAAATGAGCTCGGGGACAGCCTGTCCCGTCGTATTTTCTCACAAACTCAGGTTCCTTGTACCCAGCTGGAACTTCTATCTTAGCAAACGGTGTGATTTTGTCAAATCGAGCCAACTCGTATCCTTGGTTACTAAGACATTCTTCGATCTTTGCTAGCCTCCTCGCGTCTTCTTCCGTCTTGGCCGAGGGTTTCTCTTTCTTTTCCTTCTCCAAATCAACTACGACTGGAAGGGCCCTAGGGGGTGCTTCCCTCTCGGGCTCTGTGCTAGCGGTTTGATTGATGTCTGAGCCAGTAGATGTATTGGGATTTACAAGCGGATTAGCCTCAGGAGCATTGGAGGACTTCACCTGCGTAGCGGTCATCATTGCCTTTATCTCCGCCATCATGGCGGCTATCATATTTATCTGGTTTTCAAGATTGGTCACTCTGGGAGTCAGTTCTTCGTGCTCCATTCTTAGTTTTCTCGTTTTGCTACGAGTCCTTGTAACTATAAATTATCACCTGATTTAACATAGGAAGTCAAAAACTCGCAAGTAGAGAGAGAAAGTTCAGAAATCTAAAACCTCCTTAATACTATGTTCATACTTGATTAATGGGAGGAAAGACTCAATCATGACCCTTAGCCTCATGTAAATAGTCTTTCTACTCATTAAACATGAATGACATACTATTAAGAAGGCGAATAACCCGTGATAATTATTTACTTAAGAAGATCATGATGAATGATCATATATGCAAATGTTACAAGCTTATTACAAATGAAGATAACATCAAAATTAAATGGGGAAATCGTCTATGCAGTCCGGAGGCGCTTGGAGGCTAAGGCATCCTTGACAATCTCTGATCCACCCAAATCCCACACATGCAGGTCTTCGTCCTCCTCGGCTGGCGGTGGTCCCATGTCTTCTGGTATATACGGCTCCACTCCGGGCAGGTACGGGACGATGTAGTCAGGTACGTATGGTTCCACCATGGACTGTCGGTATTCCTTGAACATCTTGATGTACTCCTTAGATGCCCGGTGGACGTTCATCTCCTCGTCCAGGTAATCTGGCCACTCTACGTCCTGTAATGGGGAGTTCTTCAGGGTGTGGATTATGAGGTCGATCTTGGCCTGGTACAGTGTCTTAGTCTCCTTAGTGAGTCTGCCTTGGGGCAAATCGAAGGTGAAATTGTCGGGATAAACTGCTGGCGGGACTTCCTGTAACATACCGAACTGTCTCACTACCCTGATAGGATAATAGGCACTTCCACCAGTACAGCCTAGTAAGGGGATAGGGTTCCCATCTATTCCCGTGATACGGGCTTCTAAGATCCTGGGCCAAGTTAATCGCCAGCGAAGCTGTTTTGGCTCTAAGTCTCCTAGTAATTTCACCCAATCTTTAAAGGACAGTTTCTCAACAGAGGATTGACATTTCAGAAAAGATCCCAATGGGTGGATATATTGGCTAATTTCATAACATCCGACGCGTAAATTGAAAGTTTTGATGTGTGAGGTGAACCACATGTAGAGAAGGCCATTGGAGGCTTGGAAAGTACCCTTTTGGGTGAATTGAAAACGACTCAAGGAAAGGAAAGTCTCTGCTAAAATCATGTAGGAGTAGTTCCAGCGATAACATGCTTGTTTGGCGACATGAATTATGGAAGGATCGAATGTGGTCCTAGAAGTAGGGAATAAGACGAAAGCGAAAAAAAGCCAGAATGAAGATTCTAGCCGGTTTAAGACCAGCTTCGATTGGGAGTGATGAGTAATTGTTATAGAGGAATGAGAGGGTAAACTTACCAGAGTTAGATTTGAGAATTTTCTCGATCTCGGTGATTTTTAGGTGAAGGAATTTGGATAAAGCTATGGTAGAATCCTTCCCCAATAATGGCTGTACAATATGGTCATCAAATTTCACTCCAATGATGGTCGTATACTCCTCCAGGGTGGGTGTAATCTCTAGTCCTCGGAAGTTGAAGGTTAGAGTCTTTGAATCCCAAAACTTCGCCAATGCCTTAATGAGAGTGGGTTGGTAATCCACCTTGATGAGATCCACTAAATGCCCTAAGCATTCTTTGATGTAGGCCTGGTTGTCTGGGTTGAGGCGGTTCCACCATGCCGTGAGCTCCTTGCGTGGGACTGGGATGATTTTGATATTCGATTTCCCCATCTATTTTTGAATATGCGAGAATGTACCAAAATTAATTACCACGGGTTATAATGCAAAATGAATGGGTATGCGATGCAAATGTATTAGCCCGATTCCATATTTTCTATTGGTGAAATAAGGGTTAAACACTCCTATTTGACCAAAAAAGTCAATTAGGGAGTTTTAACCCAGATTTCTTTTGAAGGAAATTATGCAATTGGCTAGAATCGCTCAATGATTGGAATGAAAGTTGTTGCCACACCAATCTACATAAAACCTCAAAACAAATTGAAAAATGTACATATACATCTCAAAAGATCCTTAATACATCAAGTCTAGAGGGGACGAGGGAGGATGCGAAAATACATCATTTGAAATTTTGGATTAAAGACCTAAGGTAGATGGGTGTGGCAACTACTAAGGGTGTCCCAAATCAGATTATAAGATAGATGGTTTTCCTATGATGTGATGCATGATATGCAGCATTTAAAATATGCAGAACTAATTACAAGTTCAAGGTAAGAAAACCTCACTAACCAGACCTTCTTTGTTTTAGATATATCAACCGTCCAACTCACATGCGCATGAGACGAGTGAGGAGTGGACTCTAGAAAATAAAAAAAAAGAGACAAGGGTATGGACCTAAAAGGCCACCACTATCTGAATTGACAACCTTACCCTCCGCGCAATCAAATCACAATGGGAAGAATTGTCAATTCAGATAATGAGCGGGATAAAATATGGTCAACCCAAGCGCAATCGACGCAAGAGCTTTGCATATTCGATCCCTATCTATGGTTACCTAGGAAAAATTTCGCGACTTGGGTTTAGACGCTTGTGTGTGCAGGTGTTGTGATCCTCAGAATATGCAAGACATGCACAACAATTGATATCAAAACAGCGCTTCTAAAAATGTGTGAAATTAAACATAATCCCAACACCGAGCCTGCAAAACAAATGGGTTAGCCAAACACTTCGCCCCTTATAACTCCTATCCTGCAAAAACATATAACACCTATAGAATGAGTCCCAAGCAAGATCGCCAGAAGCGAGATATCCATGAAATTTTCATTGGCCTAAGTCCACTAAGACTTTTAAAATTTCAAAAAAAAATTTAAGTATTCCAATTGGTATCTTTTTTCGAAAAATTTAAAAATCTCTGTCCCCAGTGGAGTCGCCAGTCTGTCGCGACCCTCTAAAAAAATTTATTTTAAAGGGTTAACGGATTATTAGGTTAATTAGATTTGACTAACCTAACGCGGACCCTCCCAAGCCCTACCGAATCGTGACTTTGGATTTTTATTTTAAATGATTTTGAAATTTGGAGTCGCCACTAATCATTCTTGGTAGGTTGATTAGGAACCTAAATAAATTAGCGGGAGAACTAATTTATTCCTGCGAACCAGAGATTATGAGCTCGGGGACTTGGTTACACGAGTTAATTAAAACTAATGCCCTTTCGGTACCTTAATTTCATGGATATCCTAATTCGGTAACTCAGGCTTGGTTTATTCCTAAGGCTCTAGTAGGGAATATTCTCTTTTGTGTTTTCACTTTTTAAATAGGATGCATGGATGGTATATATTTTTATTTGTTATATTTTTTAAGTGTTAAAGATTCCCTGAAGCTGAAAGAGGGAGTGTGTTAACGACTTCTGTGCAGTATTACGACCTACTCATCTTTTGGGTCTGATGATTCAAAAATTAAATTATAAGAAGTACATGACAGTGAATAAACACCTCCAATGGGAGGCCTAGCATTGGCTTGGCTCTTCCCTTTGGGATTTAAGGTACATGTATTTAAGCTGCAGGTATTTAAACTACTGTAAGAAAAAACCTCCAATGGGAGGCTAAGCATTGGCTTGGCTCTTCCCTTTGGGATTTAAGGTACATGTATTTAAGTTGCAGGTATTTAACTACTGTAAGTAAAAACCTCCAATGGGAGGCTAAGCATTGGCTTGGCTCTTCCCTTTGGGATTTAAGGTACAGGTATTTAAGTTGCAGGTATTTAACTACTGTAAGTAAAAACCTCCAATGGGAGGCTAAGCATTGGCTTGGCTCTTCCCTTTGGGATTTAAGGTACAGGTATTTAAGTTGCAGGTATTTAACTACTGTAAGTAAAAACCTCCAATGGGAGGCTAAGCATTGGCTTGGCTCTTCCCTTTGGGATTTAAGGTACAGGTATTTAAGTTGCAGATATTTAACTACTGTAAGTAAAAACCTCCAATGGGAGGCTAAGCATTGGCTTGGCTCTTCCCTTTGGGATTTATGGTGCAAGAATTAAATTGCAAGAATTTATAGTATGAATGCGACATGTAGATATGGAAACATATGAGTATGACATGACATAATCGAAATTTAAATTAATTTATTTGGGCAAGGAAATTCTCGAAGATTTTAATAGTTAGGATCGTTACCTGATTTAACAGATTTGATTGCCGAATTCGAATCTCGTGTCACCTTATAGATCAAGATTGCGGCTCGAACGATGGAGATGAACTTGTGACTCGCGTTGATCGGTAGAGGAATTGTTGATGGTAACACCTAGATTTAAACTTTCACCATCTTCAAGGCTCTCTTTTGGAAAAAAGGATTCTCTCTCTTTTTTTATTTTTTTCTTTCTCTCTAATTTCTTTCAATCTCTCAAAATTCTCTCAAGCATCCAAGATTTTCTCTCTCGAAAATTCCCCTCCCAAGCTCACTTCTTCCTCCTTTTATAATCTACTCATCCATCTTCCATTCTAAATTTTCCACTAACTCTTCTTCATCTCATCTTCCCTTCTCTACTCTTATCTTATTTTCTTCATCTTCTCTTCTCCATCTCCTCTTCTTCAACTTCCCTTCTCTATCTCCTCTTCTCTATCTTCCCTTCTCCATCTCCTCTTCTCCATCTTCCCTTCTCTATTCTAATTTCTCCACCAACTCTTCTTTTTGTTATTTACAAAATAATCCCTCAAGTGTTAGGTATTTGCATCCTAGTCCTTGAGATTTTAAGTATTTGCAATTTAGTCCATGAAAAAATATATTTCTTTAAGTCCAAATCTCTTCACAATTTTTGACACACCAAAATTTACCACATGTCAAATTTAAGCTCATTTCTTGCCGCTGAAAATAATGCAGAATTTAATTAAAGCCCTTTTGCAAAATTGAGTCATTCTTGGTATAATTGAGCTAAGATGAAAATTTAAAATATTAGAAGACAATGTCACAACTCATAAAAAGCGAAAATTAAAAATAAGTTGACTTAAATTAAATTTTTTTAGGCCCGATTCGAGATTATACTCGTGAAGGGACACGTGACTCGAATTGGATTTTTCTAAATTTACGGAGGCCAATATGAAAATAGATTTAAAATAAAAATATTAACTATCTTTGTGTATTTTTTTTTTTGCCTCAAATGTTATTTTTCCAAAATTTTCAAGTATTTTTGTATTTTTTTAAAAAAAAATTAAATTAAATATATATAATATGAAAATTTATTTTTTGTTCAAAAATGGTTGCTTAGGCTTGGCTAAGGCTTCCAAAGTTGATTTTGCAATTTTCTCAATTTTTCTTTATTTTTCATGAATTTTCGAAAATAAAAATACTAAAAAATACTGAAAATATGAAAAATCATTTTTTGGTCAAAATTAGTTCTCTAGGCTTGGCCAAGGTCCCCGAAGTTAATTTTTCAATTTTATGAATTTTTATGGATTTTTCAAAAAATAAAAATGCCGAAAAATACTGAAAATTTTTAAAAGAGAAAAGATGATTAAAAATCAGGTGTCAACATAAGGCTCTAGTAGGGTATTCTCTTTTGTGTTTTCACTTTTTAAATAGGATGCATGGATAGTATATATTTTTATTTGTTATATTTTTTTAAGTGTTAAAGATTCCCTGAAGCCGAAAGAGGGAGTATGTTAACGACTTCTGTGCAGTATTACGACCTACTCATCTTTTGGGTCTGATGATTCAAAAATTAAATTATAGGAAGTACATGACAGTGAATAAACACCTCCAATGGGAGGCCTAGCATTGGCTTGGCTCTTCCCTTTGGGATTTAAGATACAGGTATTTAAGTTGCAAGTATTTAAACTACTGTAAGTAAAAACCTCCAATGGGAGGCTAAGCATTGGCTTGGCTCTTCCCTTTGGGATTTAAGGTACAGGTATTTAAGTTACAGGTATTTAACTACTGTAAGTAAAAACCTCCAATGGGAGGCTAAGCATTGGCTTGGCTCTTCCCTTTGGGATTTAAGGTACAGGTATTTAACTACTGTAAGTAAAAACCTCCAATGGGAGGCTAAGCATTGGCTTGGCTCTTCCCTTTGGGATTTAAGGTACAGGTATTTAAGTTGCAGGTATTTGACTACTGTAAGTAAAAACCTCCAATGGGAGGCTAAGCATTGGCTTGGCTCTTCCCTTTGGGATTTAAGGTACAGGTATTTAAGTTACAGGTATTTGACTACTGTAAGTAAAAACCTCCAATGGGAGGCTAAGCATTGGCTTGGCTCTTCCCTTTGGGATTTATGGTGCAGATATTAAATTGCGGATGGACTTTGTCCTCTCCATTCTGGGGTATGAATTCTTTAAAATGAAATACAACGAATTGATTCAACAATTTGAAATTTGTGCGCGCTTGAAGACTTCTCCAAGCCGATTTTATGCTTCTATAGGATTGACCATTGATATAGAGCTGCGGCTTCCTGACATAAAATAGAGTGAAGTGTCAGTATACAAAATATGTACTAATATGCACCTAAAACCAGAAGAGTGGAAAGAGTACTTATCTCCCGTTTTTTTGGGAGGGATTTCTATCATTGATTTTCGCTCTCTGTGTTCCCAATATAGAGAGTTTCTTTTGAATTAAGAGAGACTTTTAGTCACAGATCAGTTGAGAAATCGGTGGACAGCTTAGGAGCTTGTCTAGGCCGATTTTTGCATCTCTACGAGATTTTTGCTGTTGACATAGAGATACCCTTCTCCTGACATAAATATGGGAAAAAATGGGAGATGGAGAAAGTGTATACAATTTGTGCTAATTTGCGAGTAAAACCATAAATAAATGAATAAATAAAAACACTTAGCTCGAATTTGCTTGCTCGTTGACGAGGATGAACTCTTGATTTATATTGATCGATGAAGGAATTTGTGATGATAACCTCTAGCTTTAAACTCCCATCATCTTCAAAATTCTCTCTCTTTTGGTATTTTCTTTCTCTCAAATTTTTCTTCAATCTCCCAAAACTCTCTCAAACATCCAAAATTTTCTCTCCAAAAAAATCCTCCTCTCAAGCTCCCTTCTTCCTCCTTTTATAATCTACTCATCTATCTCCCATTCTAATTTTTCCACTAACTCTATCTCCCATTCTAATTTCTCCACTAACTCTTCTTCATTTTCATCTTCCATTCTCTATCTCTATCTCACATTCTAATCTCTCCACTAACTCTTCTTCATCTTCATCTTCCCTTCTCCATATTGTCGCGACCCTCTAAAAATTTTTATTATTTCTAAAGGGTTAACGGATTATTAGGTTAATTAGATTTGACTAACCTAACGCGGACCCTCCCAAGCCCTACCGAATCGCAACTTTGGTTTTTGTTTAAATGATTTTGAAATTTGGAGTCGCCACTAATCGTTCTTGGTAGGTCGATTAGAAACCTAAATAAATTAGCGGAAGAACTAATTTATTCCTGCGAACCAGAGATTATGAGCTCGGGGACTTGATTACACTAGTTAATTAAAACTAATGCCCTTTCGGTACCTTAATTACATGGATATCCTAATTCGGCAACTCAGGCTTGGTTTATTCCTAAGGCTCTAGTAGGATATTCTCTTTTGTGTTTTCACTTTTTAAATAGGATGCATGGATGGTATATATATATTTTTAAGTGTTAATCATTCCCTGAAGCCGAAAGAGGGAGTGTGTTAACGACTTCTGTGCAGTATTACGACCTACTCATCTTTTGGGTTTGATGATTCAAAAATTAAATTATAGGAAGTACATGACAGTGAATAAACACCTCCAATGGGAGGCCTAGCATTGGCTTGGCTCTTCCCTTTGGGATTTAAGGTACATGTATTTAAGTTGCAAGTATTTAAACTACTATAAGTAAAAACCTCCAATGGGAGGCTAAGCATTGGCTTGGCTCTTCCCTTTGGGATTTAAGGTACAGGTATTTAAGTTGCAGGTATTTAACTACTGTAAGTAAAAACCTCCAATGGGAGGCTAAGCATTGGCTTGGCTCTTCCCTTTGGGATTTAAGGTGCAGGTATTTAACTACTGTAAGTAAAAACCTCCAATGGGAGGCTAAGCATTGGCTTGGCTCTTCCCTTTGGGATTTAAGGTGCAGGTATTTAAGTTGCAGGTATTTAACTACTGTAAGTAAAAACCTCCAATGGGAGGCTAAGCATTGGCTTGGCTCTTCCCTTTGGGATTTAAGGTACAGGTATTTAAGTTGCAGGTATTTAACTACTGTAAGTAAAAACCTCCAATGGGAGGCTAAGCATTGGCTTGGCTCTTCCCTTTGGGATTTATGGTGCAGGTATTTAAATTGCGGATGAACTTTGTCCTCTCCATTCTGGGGTATGAATTCTTCAAAATAAAATACAACGAATTGATTCAACAATTTGACATTTGTGCGCGCTTGAGGACTCCTCCAAGCCGATTTTGTGCTTCCATAGGGTTGACCATTGATATAGAGCTGCGGTTTCCTGACATAAAATAGAGTGAAGCGTCAGTATACAAAATATGTGCTAATCTGCACCTAAAACCAGAAGAGTGGAAAGAGTACTTATCTCCCATTTTTTGGGAGAGATTTCTATAATTGATTTTCGCTCTCTATGTTCCCAATATAGAGAGTTTCTTTTGAATTAAGAGGGACTTTTAGTCACAGATCAGTTGAGAAATCGGTGGACAACTTAGGAGCTTGTCTGGGCCGATTTTTGCATCTCTACGAGATTTTTGCTGTTGACGTAGAGATATCCTTCTCCTGACATAAAATATGGAAAAAAAAAAGAGAAGATGGAGAAAGTGTATACAATTTGTGCTAATTTGCAAGTAAAACCATAAACAAATGAATAAATAAAAACACTTAGCTCGAATTTGCTTGCTCGTTGACGAGGAAGAACTCTTGATTTATATTGATCGATGAAGGAATTTGTGATGATAACCCCTAGCTTTAAACTTCCATCATCTTCAAAATTCTCTCTCTTTTGGTATTTTCTTTCTCTCAAATTTTTCTTCAATCTCCCAAAACTCTCTCAAACATCCAAAATTTTCTCTCCAAAAAAAAAATCCTCCCAAACACTTCAAATTTTCTCTCTCAAGAATCCTTTCTCAAGCTCACTTCTTTCTCCTTTTATAACCTACTCATCTATCTCCCATTCTAATTTTTCCACTAACTCTATCTCCCATTCTAATTTCTCCACTAACTCTTCTTCATTTTCATCTTCCATTCTCCATCTCTATCTCACATTCTAATCTCTCCACTAACTCTTCTTCATCTTCATCTTCCCTTCTCCATATTTATCTCCCATTCTAATTTCTCCACTAACTCTTCTTAATCTCCATCTTCCCTTCTCTATTCTTATCTTCCATTCTAATTTCTCTACTAACTCTTCTTCATCTCCATCTTCCCTTCTCTATTCTTATCTTATTTTCTCCATCCGTTCTTCTCCAACTTCTCTTCTTCATCTCCTCTTATTCATCTTCCCTTCTCTATTCTAATTTATCCACTAACTTTTCTTTTTATTATTTGTAAAATAATCCTTCAAGAGTTAGGTATTTGCACTTTAGTCCTTGAATTTTAAGTATTTACAATTCAGTCCCTGAAAAAATATATTTCTTTAAGTCCAAATCTCCTCACAATTTTTGACACACCAAAATTTACCACATGTCAAATTTAAGCTCATTTCTTGTCGCTGAAAATAATGCATAATTTAATTAAAGCCCTTTTGCAAAATTAAGTCATTCTGGGTATAATTGGGCCAAGATGAAAATTTAAAATATTAGAAGACAATGTCACAACTCATAAAAAGTGAAAGTTAAAAATAAGTTGACTCAAATTAAATTTTTTTAGGCCCGATTCGAGATTATACTCGTGAAGGAACACGTGACTCGAATTGGATTTTTCTGAATTTGCGATGGCCAATATGAAAATAGATTTAAAATAAAAATATTAACTATCTTTGTGTATTTTTTGGTCTCAAATGTTATTTTTTCAAAATTTTCAAATATTTTTGTATTTTTAAAAAAAAATTAAAATATATATAATATGAAAAATTATTTTTTGGTCAAAATTCGTTCCCTAGGCTTGGCTAAGGTTCCCAAAGTTGATTTTTCAATTTTATGAATTTTTATGGACTTTCTATTAATTTTTGAAAATAAATAAAAAATACGTAAAAATACTGAAAATATGAAAAATCGTTTTTTGGTCAAAATTGGTTCCCTAGGCTTGGCTAAGGTCCCCAAAGTTGATTTTTCAATTTTATGAATTTTTATGGATTTTTTATTACTTTAGCAATAGAAAAAATGATTAAAGATCAGGTGTCAACACATATTTATCTCTCATTCTAATTTCTCCACTAACTCTTCTTCATCTCCATCTTCCCTTCTCTATTCTTATCTTATTTTCTCCATCTATTCTTCTCCAACTTCTCTTCTTCATATCCTCTTCTCCATCTTCCCTTCTCTATTCTAATTTATCCACTAACTCTTCTTTTTGTTATTTGTAAAATAATCCTTCAAGAGTTAGGTATTTGCACTCTAGTCCTTGAATTTTAAGTATTTACAATTCAGTCCATGAAAAAATATATTTCTTTAAGTCCAAATCTCCTCACAATTTTTGACACACCAAAATTTACTACATGTCAAATTTAAGCTCATTTCTTGCCGCTGAAAATAATGCAGAATTTAATTAAAGCCCTTTTGCAAAATTGAGTCATTCTGGGTATAATTGAGCCAAGATGAAAATTTAAAATATTAGAAGACAATGTCACAACTCATAAAAAGTGAAAATTAAAAATAAGTTGACTCAAATTAAATTTTTTTAGGCCCGATTCGAGATTATACTCGTGAAGGAACACGTGACTCGAATTGGATTTTTCTGAATTTGCGATGGCCAATATGAAAATAGATTTAAAATAAAAATATTAACTATCTTTGTGTATTTTTTTTTTTTCCTCAAATGTTATTTTTCCAAAATTTTCAAGTATTTTTTGTATTTGTTTAAAAAAAATTAATATATATATAATATGAAAATTTATTTTTTGTTCAAAAATGGTTGCCTAGGCTTGGACAAGGCTTCCAAAGTTGATTTTTCAATTTTCTCATTTTTTCTTTATTTTTCATGAATTTTCAAAAATAAAAATACTAAAAAATACTGAAAATATGAAAAATCATTTTTTGGTCAAAATTAGTTCTCTAGGCTTGGCCAAGGTCCCCAAAGTTAATTTTTCAATTTTATGAATTTTTATGGATTTTTCAAAAAATAAAAATGCCGAAAAATACTGAAAATTTTTAAAAGAGAAAAGATGATTAAAAATCAGGTGTCAACAACGCCGACACGTCATTTCAAAAAAATAGAGAATTTCGACACGTTGGGACACGTTGGATAATAAATGTATATTTTATATATAGATTATAAATTATTATTTTTATTATTATTTCAAGCAAATTAATTTGATTCAAATTTATAAATAAATAAATAATTAAAAAATTTATAGAATTAGTCCCACATAGATGGTGAGGGAGGGAAACAAAAGTAAAATGACTTAATTCATGAGTCCCACATTGATTATGAGGGAGAGAAACAAGCATGAAGTCTCTTTAAAAAGCTAAGGATGAGACTTGGGGGCTTATAAGTTGAAGAAAAGAGTTCTACATTGGTTACCTAGTGAAGGTAACAATAAGATGTCTCTTTAAGATAAAGTCTCTACATGGAGGCTTAGAAGTATATCATCTTGGCTTTTTGCCTAAAATGAATTCTCTACTTTTTTTAGTAATTTGGCTAAAATTAAGTATGTAATTTTATTATTTTCTTAAAAAAAGTTTTTTAAAATACCCGTTCCGGCCGATTTCGAATCGGATTAACTAGCGGTTCTAGGCCAATTTCGAAAAATAACAAACCGGAATCGGCCTGTACCACACGGGCTTGTTCCGGTTCGAAATGAACCGGCCCGGTCAATGGGCCGGTTCGAAGTTTGATCCGGGCCGGTTCCGAGTCGGAACTGGCCTGTGGCCACCTCTAGTCGGGCCCAATAGAAATGCAAATTTTCCAAATTCAAGTACATAATAACGCCTTTAGTGTAAGAATGATAACTATTCTATTTATTTATTTTTGTTCCAAACTCATTTCTAGAACCGGTTTGGAACGAAAATTCCTTTTGTAACACAATTTCATTTTTCTATTTTTGAAACAAAAATTTGTTTTAAAATTGGAATAGAAATGAGAAGTTAAAATTTTTAGCTTCTTTGTTTCTAAAATATAAATGAGAAATAAGAATTCTTCTCATTGTTCAATCCCTCTATCTTATGCATTGCCAGTTGTCAGCTCGCTGGCCGCTAGTTCGCCAGTCTTCAATTCGTTGATTGTCAGTTCACCGATCGCCAGTTCATAGTTGCCTTTCGCAAGCTCTCCTTTTCGTTGTTCATTCGTCGTCGGTAATCTTAGAAATTTTGACAGATTAGTACAACAAAATCGTCAATATCAGAGATCAATTCCACCATTCGCCGATTTACCGATCACTAGCAACTCTAGAAATTTTATATTATTATCAAACGATTTTCTATTCTAAGAATAAAAATTTTGTATCGCTATCAAGCGCATTTATCTGCTCAAACTCATTTAGAAATTGGAAATAGAAAAATATATTTCCATCCAAAAATTGATTCCATAAACAAAATGATTATCATTTATACCTAGTATCTCATGATATTAACGGCTTCGTTGAAGTGATCTGCCAAAATTACGGTTAGTTATACCATTGAAGTCGACCTTTCACCCTCATCGAACGGCTTCAAAATACATATATATTATGTCCTGAAACATGTATGCCTTAGCATTACAGTTGTTCAATCGGCCAGCCGGCCGCGCCTCATGCCAAACATGTTCTCAGCTAGACAACGTTACTTTGCATGGTTTCGTGCCGCTTTGGTTGGGAAACCCTTTAGATCAGCTCGATCAGCACATGAAGTCATGATCTAAGATCAAGACCTTCCAGTTCCCTTCTCAAGTTATCTGCTACTTCGAAACGGAGGAGGAGTTCATGAGTTTTCTTTTCTTTTTAATTAAAATAAGTCTCGAGTTCGAGCCCCAAGCAAAAATCTAATTTTTTGAAAATAAATAAATAAAATCCGTCAAAAGGAAAAGGAATATGCGGAATTATCTTTCCTTTTGTGCGTTGGATCTCTGCCATTAAACCTGGAAAGTTGAACGCGGACTTTGATTTGCACTTGGACTCGGTCAACGCGCGCCAGCTGAAGAAACAAAGATAACATACGGAACTTCCAGGTTGGATCGGCCAAAGAAAAGACAAAACGAGAAAGTCCAAAGTTTGAGATTTTGTTGACCTTAATCGCTTGGCTTCCATTTCCATTTTGTTGTGGCTATCTTCCCGCTGGAAATCTACACTTTTCTTTGGCGGCGGGTTTAATATAAACACTTCTCAAGATTTCTCTACAGAAGACCTCGGAAAGAGACTGAAGCGCCGGTCTTTTAGAGTGCTTGGTAGAGGGACTTCGAGCAACGAAGATTCTCTTCATGGAATTACTACGATTATTCTTGAGCTCTAGTCTGGGAAATTCTCGTGGCAAGAATTTGCATTTTAATTCCTTCGTGAGATTGTGAAATTATTTCGTATGGAATTATAGGTCAAACACTGTGTGCATTATTAAATATAATTAAGGTTAGAAAACGCCGAGAGTGTCTGAGTTACTCGAGTGTATTGTGGCTTTTAATCTCCGTGTGTCACTTGTTCTATACAAGAATTCGTTACTATTCTCTTCGTGAACGTAAGTCTCTACGACCGAACCATGTATATTTAGTGTCCAATTTATTTATTTTTTTCTATCTATTTATTGTTAGATCGTTTTTTCCGCTCAACACTTTTCTTGTGCTTGAAAGATATAGATTCGATCAACTACCGAGTGCATACAACCATTTCATCAATTTATCCAGCATTAAGAACCAAGCTATGACCGCTTGATCGAGGCGAGAAGTTCTGAAGCCGAAACTTCCGCTGCACACATTTCTCTAGCTTCAGCAAACAAGGTTACACAGAAAGGTTGGATCATTAGCACCTTAGACATGTACAGCGAGTACAATACGTCAAAGGAAACGATGACGTGTCCTAATTCAGCTACAATTTCTCCATCACTTGCTCATCAGGCACAATCTCAGTCAGTTACAATCTCTCCATCATTTGCTCATCAAGCAAGATCAATTCTCTCCAAAGAGACAAGATCATGATTGTGTCCTTCACCTAACTTGAATTATATAAAGACACCACGATGCATAGCCGAAGTATGTACAAAATATTCTATCAATGAAACACAAAACACTTACTAGCATTCACCATCCAATCAGATCTTGTTAGTTTATTGTTTTCTTCACACCGTAGAACATGGTCCTTCGGCGAGCAGTGACGAGCTTTTTTTTAGCAATACAAAATAACTCGGCCCACAAGTCAAGCGGAAGCGGCGGCCTTACAAACCGGCAGGTCCTCCTCCGCATTGGGCGGGATCCGGAGAATGGGGTTGCTCTCGAAGAAGTTGACCGGTTTCAGATCGAAACTGGACGACACCGTGGGCATGATCGGGAAGTCCTCCTGACACGGAATGTGATGGAAGCCCAACGTGTACCACACGACAATGTCCTTGTTCTCGATCGGCCGATCCCTGCAATTGAACAACATTTCCGGTGAATGCACAAGTCTCGGAATCTAAGACCATTTGGCCTGGGCTCGTCCCGGTGCCAGCAGGTCAAATCACACGCGGTCTAGCTGAAATTTGAATTTCGCTCAAATGTGTGCAAAGCAAATGCTAGATCGCACCTGTTCGACCACACGGCGAGAGTGTCCTCGCCCTGGCTCTGGTAAGAGAACAGCCCGCCTGCCCATTGCTCTGTCCGATTGTAGGGGGTCACCCATATTTGGTTGTTCGTGAACGCAGCCCGCTTCTGAGGCGGGTCGTCGTGAGCCAGCAGGCTAGCCGCGGTCCCCGCGGGGACAACCTTGTACCCCACGGGGTTCCCGACTCGCGTCTTCTTGTTCGAGTTGACGACGTGGAATTCGGACGGATCGTAGAGCTTGAGCTTCACTCGGGCGTCCTTCTCGGTCTTGGCCACTTTGCGGACAGCTTTCAGGTAGCTCCTCCGGGGCGACTCCCTGGGGGAAGTCTCCTGCTTCTGGATGTTCACGTTCACGAAGGAATTGTCGGCGCCGTCCACGTCCATGTCGAGATGGAACGTGACGTAGTGATCGTGGATTACGCCGATGACGTTTTCAGAAAGGAGCGTGCCGTAGAGGTCTTCCTGCCCGGGGACGTCGTCGACGTTGGAATAGGAGCTGCCTTTCACCATCAGAATACCGCTGAGACCAACCTGCATTTTTTTAGGTCATCGACAGATATACAACGTTCATCCCTCCAAAGTCCAATGTGTGCGGATTTCACGTGTCGCAAGGAGGGGAAGCGCCAGTTTTTGAAGGCTTAATCGTCAAGGATTGGTGAAAAATCGCTTGAAGGAATCAAATAGGTCGCTGTCACATGTCCATTCAAATCATCTCCAAGACTTCACCTTAAGTTGAAATGTAACGATGCATTTGAACAGCCAGGCCCTGCTTAGTTTTTGACAGTTCTGGCGGAGGAATCTTATTTTCCACGATATGTGGGACCCACATAAAGATTTTTCAAAACTTTGTAACACACGATCTTTGACAACTTGATAAGGCTGATTAGCCTGCTGATGGAATAGATCAACGACAAGGGCCACTATCTTGGACCTACTAGGCCAGGTTGCACCATGTAAAAATGTTTGTCACCTTAGTTACTTATAGGCACTTGATAAAGCCTACTCCAACTTTCTAACCCAGCTCAGAACAAGCGGTTCACCGAAAAATTAAACTAGAAATTCGAAAACAAAAAAAGGGGAAAAAGTTGTGGAAATTGGAATATTCAAAGTGGGCCCAAAGCGGGACGGACGCAATTGGAAAAAGCACTAACCTTGACTCTGATTAGCCCATCTGTCTGGAACTCCCAATCCACGATGTAATCGTAGTTCGCCACTGACGCTGCCATTCTAACCACTAACGTCACTTTTGGCCTCACTTCCCTTATCTGCATATAAAACCCAAAAAAATAATAAAAATCGAGCATAACAAAATATCTCCGTGGCTGAATTCACAACAACAATAATCTCTACAGCACAATGGTAGAACTTCATCATGTGATTATGTGGCTTTAACGATTTATTATGTTATTTCTATAACGGGTGATTGACCCGGAACCGTACCCCCATGCCCGTGATCGGGCTCTCGGAGTGCCTCCACCCGATGTCGCCCGCGTAGCTCTCGTAGATGCACACCATGCCGGACCTCACGTACGGCGTCCCGTCGCCCGCCGCAAACACGCCGTCCATGAAGTAGGCGTTTCTCGGGCAGTCGTTGAGCGGGTCGAGCGGCATGGCCTGGAGCCCGAACCCGTATTCGCCCGCGTCCATGTACGTCTTGAAGTACCACGCGTCGGTCGGGTCCATGTAAGGGACGAATAACTCCGACGTGAACCCCTTGTACATCACATCCCTCAGTTGGCCGCTCTCCGGGTCACCCACCCTGGCCCGCGAGATGATCACCCCGGCTCTCGGGTCGGGCTTCACGTGGAATTCCCAGTTCGCCCACTTGACGACATGCCCGTCCTCGACGGTGAAACTCGGGCCTTGGGGCTGCTCGATGGAAATCGGGTTGATCAGGCGATAAGCCTGTCGGTTTTGATCGAATTGCGAGAATCGATAATCGGTGTTGGCGGCAGAGGGGATTGGTATGTCGCGGCCTTTGTCTGTGATCTCAACCACGCGCTTCGTGTCCAAGTCGACCAAAACGGTCAGCCCCTCGATCGGTCGCATGTAGAAATTGGCCGTGTCCTTGGTGGAGTAGCACTGGACTTTGATCAGCCTCCGGCCCTCCTCGGCCCCGCCGAACCAGCCGCCCGATATCGGCAGGCACGCGAGATCGGCCAGGTCGACCCCACGTGCCAACACCGTGCGGTTGAACTCCGGGTCCGCGAGCGGGGCCCACGTGACCGATGTCATGTCCTCTATGGTCATCGTCGGGTAGCCAGAAAGGGGCCCGGCCCCCTGCGCTGTCACTTCGCCGTTGTCGAGGTCGACGGCCAGCAGGTGCGACTCGCCAGCGACGCGCGCAACGACGGACGCCTTCCGGGAGATGGGGTCGCCCTTCCGCCAGGCGAGGACGGAGGGCTTGTCGGGTTCCTCGAGGACGACGGAGTGGAGCGCGTAGGGGGCACGGTTGGCGAAGAGCGGGTGGGAGAGGAGGAGGCTGCGGACACGGCTGAGCTCGCGGAGGGTGAGGGGGTCGAGGGGGTGTTGCGGGGTGTCGGAGACGTGGGAGCGGGGGCGGGGCGCGGGGTTCTTGAGGTTGGTGGGGGCTTGGCCTTGCTTGGAGCGGAAGCGGTTCTTGGAGGAGGTGCACCAGGGGGAGGTGGCGTCGCAGTCGAGGAGCTCCGCCGTGTCGGGCAGCGGGGACGGGAGGTTGACCCAGGTGAAGAGAAGGATCAGGGATATGCTGAAGAATAGTAACATCAGCCGGAGGAACTGCCTTGCCTCCATCCTCTATCTCTCTCTCTCTCTTCCAGAGGGTGTTATGAGAGGGCAAGTGTTGGGAGGAGGACTGAACTTGTCGACTTTCCAAGAGAGAGGATGCAGATTAATAGACTTTGCCGAGATTACGCACCGCAGGGGTCAGGGTAAGGCTCTACACTCAGTTCCTCCGTGGTCGGCTCTGAATACCCGGGGGAAATTCTAAAGAGAGTTGGGAAAAAGTACATGAAACGGGGAAAACTTTAAAAAAATTTATTGAAATATTATAAAAATATATATATAATCGGCACCTCCAGCCGATCAAAATGGCAGGAATGGGTCGAATTTGCACAAACGCAATAAATTTAAAACTCAAATAATAATAATAAATTATAACTTAATTGGTACAAATACAATAAATTTGTGAGTTTTTCTTGGTAATTTTCCCATTATGTGCCCATTCTTTTTGATGTCGTGGTCAAATTGTACTTTGCAGCAGATTCTGTGAGCCAGACATCTAATAGGAATTATGGTGCAAAACGTGGGATCAACATGTCTTATTTTGTTGAGTAAGCAATACTCAGTACAATATACGGTGCACAAATCCGAGATATATACATGTATACATTAAGAAAAATGCCAAAGTTATGATAAATAACAAACCATACAGGTAATACGGATAAAAATGATAATATAAAATCGTCGTTTCAAATTATCAGCTAATTGAAGCAATCCCGTTCATCCTCCTCCCCCTCCTTATAAAGTGCATAAAGGACATATTAATTAGGAAACAAACAGCTATGTATTCGGCTCATCAAACGAGAAGAGAAAATTGAGGGTTAAGTGCAAACTTGTATTGTGTGATTGAGCGCATATATCGTATATGTACATAAGAACTACCTATATATCTTGGAGATGCACAACAAGAATCCGATACTTTCACCCTGAAGTTCTCTAACGCGGAACTCAAGTCAAAACCCGTAAACATGTTTGAATAAATCAATTTTCACTCAAAAACTTGAGACAATGAGTTATGAGCTAATTAAAATATATTAAATGATCAACACCGGATTCATCAATTATTCGATATAGGTTCTTTTTAATATAATTCATGTATTTTGACAATAGTAAAAGTCTCCTTTAACAAGCCCGGCAGGGGGCTCATTCTTGTCCATTTTGGATACGTAGTTCGCCGTGCCCACGGGGCCATGGATAGCATTTTCTTTGTCCAGGCACGCCAACGACTTTAGTGCGTGATATTTGCTGTAGATATACTCTTAAAAGCAGCACTCTCCGGCCACCTAGTACCTACTACTTATCAAGGTTCCTTAGTATTTATTTACTAAGGGCCTATTTAATAATGTTTTTATTCTTCTGATTCTGTTTCATGTAACAAAAAAAATCATCTATAACACAAATTATCCTGATTTCGATTCTGCTCCCCGAAACACTTTTAAACCAAAAATAAAAATAAAAAAAATTGACTCTCCAAAAAAAATAGTTTTAAGAATAAAAAAGGCAGTGATAGTCTTTTCTCATTTTTGTCAATCACCCGTGAGGCATGGGCCAAGTCAACCCCATCCGATCCGAATAATTTATTAATACGAATTTAGGAAATTAATAAAAAAAATTTAGAAAGTGATTAAAAATTCCAAAAAATGGAAAATTCTTAAAAATTCTTAGAATTTGGGAAAAAAGAAAAAAATCTCAAAACTTAGGAAATTGATCATTTCAAATGGCTAATCCTTTTTTTTTTACGATTTTGCCTTTCGATTTCTCCCAAATAACGATTTTGCTACTCATAGGCAAATCTTTCCGGAAATTCCAAAAAAATTTCAAAAAGTAGGAAATTGGTACATTCAACTGGTCAATTCTGTTTTGGTGATTTTGCCTTCCGATTCTTCCTAAGCCCTACCTGATTTGTTGCAAGAGTACCATGCTATATCAATGACCATATGCATGGCATTCAAGGTTAAAACTGAGCCACTTATGTGGTAGAGATGAATTTTATTCATTATGAGTAATAAAAGATAATCGGAGTCACCTCTTTCATGCTTGGCATATGCATCGCATCAAGAGAAGCTTGGAAAAACAACAATTTTAGCGTATTATCCTTCCAAGGAATAAATCTAAAGTATCCCCATTTTGGTCCAAAAAATGTCATGGTGCAAGAGGATTGTAATTGTAGGGTTCGAGAAAAGCCATCAAATGTGATTATATAATTAATTATCTTAAAAGATTAATTTGAGATTAATTTTTTTTAGAAAAGAAATTTTAAATAGTTACCAAACGAGTTTTGATTCTCTAAAATTCACTCAAGAAATAAAAAAAAATTGATTCTAATCATAATTGACTTTTTGGAGTGTAGACATTACCAAACATGGCTTAAGTGTCAAAATCCAACTGAACCCGTGTTAGCTTTGATGACTAAGAAACAACATATATGAATTGATTATTATTCACACGGAAGAAAGCATTCTTTATGCCCCACTGATCTCCCTGCTACGAGGAATTGATTATTATTCACATGCAAGAAAGCATTCTTTAACCCTAGGATGCTCCACCGATCTCCCTGCTACGAATATATATACATATAGTGTATATCTATATTGAATTGATTATTATTCACAGGGAGGAAAGCATTCTTTAACCCTAGGATGTCCCCACCGATCTCCCTGCTGTGATATATATATATATATATTGGATTGATAATTATTCATATGGAAGAAAGCATTCTTTAACTCTAGGATGCCCCACCGATCCCCCTGCTACGAGGAAGATGACAAGAATCTGGTGGAACTCCAACATGGACCTGTGAACTTTCTTGGGCGAAAAAGGCTAGGAGACGTGACAAAAAACACTGACTGGGGTTCCAATAACATAATTTTTTTTTTTGGTGCCTCTTTATAGAAATTGTAAAGTGCAAGGTATCTCTGTGCGGGTGCTCTCACCCAGTATCTTTGAATATTCCAGTGGATGGAGCTCACCTTTCGATGCCGTATAAAATAAGGACAATTTTGTCGGCTTGGCGTTTGTTTCGTCCGGTTTTCGATTTGCGGATGCGGATGGTGCCCTAAACCTAGAGAAAGCGAATTGAAAGAGGGATTTGGTTGCGTTTGAAAAGGCTTTCGAAAAAAGCATTTGAAAAAATACAAATGCTTTTAGTCTGGTAAAATATGATAATTATTTAATAAATTATAATTAAAATGTGCATTTGACAAGAAAGTTTGAAAAAATGCTATTTGATAAATATATATTTTAAAAGATATTTAATGTGATATACTTAGATTTTTTTTAATTTTAATTTGTTTAAAATTAGGAAGGGGAAAAAGAAAAACAGTGACGATCACTCCGGCATCGAGGGCATCCCCACCCTAAAGCAGCCCATTGACCCCTCCCGGCTCCGCCTCCTCCTTCCGAGGCCACATCATCCTTGTCCTCCTCCTCTACCATTTGCCTCTTCGCGCTTCGCCGCCTCGGCGTCCTCACCCATGACTCCGACAAGAACCGCGCCCTCATCTCCTCCCTCGACGCCCACCCCCTCCTCCTCGACATCCTCTTCTCTGATCCCTGTTCCGAGTCCTCCGAGATGGGCCACAAGTCGCTCGCCCTCCTGGCAATGCTCCAGGTCACGCTCACGAGTCCTCTTGGCCGGTTCTTCAATCTGGTCGTCGTTATGCCACCGATGCAGGCGCGAATGAGCTGTCATATCTCGCGGCGATGTCTCCAAATTTGGCCGAACTTCCAAATCGAGCAGCCCTTCCGGCGTTTGCTCGAAGCCCACGACGGTCATGGACAAGCGATAAAACGCCTGAATGCGTTCGGCCATGGATGGCCAGATTTGGATGGAAAACCACGCCGACAAAGATGACGACGGCCATGGACGAAGGACGTAATGCCGGATCTGGTGGCTGGAGAAAAAAGAAAAAAAGGAAAAAAGAGAAAGGAGCCGGAGGGGTGGCTCCGGCTCCGTTCTCATTCATGGCTACAAGCTTGCCTTGTCCATGGCTTGCGAGGCGCCTCATCCACGGATTTGGCAACCGCGGATTGTTCATGGCCTCGAGTTTTGACGGCGAGCTTCAAATCCCGTCCATGGACGAACCAGGTCGACAACGAAAGCTTTGCTTTGATGGAGTTGAAGTTGCAGACCGCAGCCATGGATGATGGAGGAGTAGCAGAGAAACAAGGCTGGGACGGAGGACAAGGAAGGATCAAAGAGGAAGAAAGAGGATGATCCTGAAGGTGTCGGACCGCGCAACAGAGTACGCGGCGGGGGCGCTGTGCTCGGCGTCTGAACAGTGCCGGAGGGAGGCGGTGGGCCGGTGGCCGCCGGCATGGTGACGCAGCTGCTGCTGGTGCAAGATTTAGGTTTCTATTTTGAATGAAAGGTCTAAACTTGAAATTACAAAAAAAAATATGTGAGGACAATAAAGGCAAAAGGCCAAAAAAAAAAAATTTATCCTTCTCGGCACCGACCAAGAATGCTCCAAAGCCGAGACAGACTTGGGCTTTTAGCCTTTTTGAAGGCTCACTTTCGATAAATGATCCTTTGAAAAAAAAAAATTTCAAATGCCTGGACTTTGGCCAAGGGCTTTGGACCCAAAGACTCTTGAAAAAGCTCTTCCCAAAGGCAGCCTTTACTCGTTATCGGCAATTGGCTAGAATGGGTCCAGAATAGACTCGATCGATTGAGCAGGTCTTGGACCATCATTAAACCAAATAACGGATTCCGGGATGGGTTAGGGCCGGCTAGCTTGCGTGTAAAGGGATTTGTCCGACTCCACGGGACGGTGCAAACATGTGAAATTTCAAATCATGCCATTTTCTCTGTACTTTTTTCGATTTCCAAAGTATAATTGCTTCTGCTATTTTTAGCCGTCTATTAGAGCGATGTCTCTCTTTGACCCTCCCTCGCCTTATCAAGTCATTCATCAGTGTTTATTTTGATCGTAACTGGGATGTGACACTTTGCACTTAGGAGGAACGAAACGTTTAGACTCGTAAGTGTGATAAATGCATTCGTTGGTTTTTTTTTCTTTTGGTAAAGATAAAGATTGAATTAGACTAATCAAAAGTGCTTACAAAATCGAAGCACAACCCGTACAAAATAACCCTCCACCCAAGGCGACACAAATGTTGCAGAGGATGCCGGGTTGACGGGGAAATTGCGCAACGAAAAGATGGGGGCGACCCAACAAGATATACACAGCAAGGTGCAGAGCAAAAGACACAACGAACAACAGCTCACAGTACAGCAAAAAGACTCAAGTGAGTATCGAGAGAGAGCAGCCCTAAGACGATAAGATGCGTCTATTCCTGGCATTCGTTGGTTTATTTTATCTCTCGATATTTCTAAGAAACCAAACGAAAGATAGGAAAAGGGGTACAATTGGAGTTCTCGGTTGTTTTTTACACAATATTCCCTGTTAACGCCCTGCGGCCAGATTTTTACCTAAATTTGGAAGTTGATGCTATTTAGAGAGACGGCGGTGTAACATTGTTGCCAATTTTGACCCAGAATTCAAATTTCTTGCTATCTTATGGAATTTAGCCATATTAACACTAAGCTACTCTTACCCACCATCTGGTGGCCGAGTTAGTTTGCGCTCAGCTCCTTTCACGAGAGGTCATGGGTTTAAAACTTCTCGACCCTAAGTGACTTAACCGGGGGCCCGTGGTTGTGAGGTCTGCGAGTCCTCCCGAGGACTAGTCGTGCTTCACCGCTGGTTTGAGCACAAGCTCGCTGGCCGCGTGGATACCTCGGTTATAAAAAAAAAACACTAAGCTACTCTTTGTTCCACGCATCATTCGTACATTTCTAACCTAAAACCGTTTTTAAGTTATTATGCTGTATCTCTCCTTTTCTCTTTTCCTAATTCTTGAAAGATTGGACGTGTTATTGCATGATCCAAGCTACTACATGAGAGCATGAGGGAGGCTTAAGCAATGCGTGACAGACTGAGACTCAAAGAAGTGAGAGTGAAAGACATGGGCGACGACCTTGTGTAATTGAGTCTTAGCTAGAAAAGAATAAGAATTAGGATTTTGGAAATTGGGAATAGTAACGATTAAAAGAAAAATCGATTCAGTCCGAGTGATCTGTGTCTGAAACTGAGAAACAGACTGATATCCATTAGTTTCAAATTTCAGGAATCGGGAACTCCGATTCATTGCGATTCTTTTGTTCAACCCTAACCGCAACTACCTACACTGTCATTTCTATTATTTGCATGGATTAGATAGGCATGATACAAGAAATCTATCGCACTGACGCGAACGAAAGAGCATTAGGATGAAGCGGCCATCGTGCACACAGGGAGGTCCTTTTCAAAGTTGGGCACAGCACGGAGTATCGGATTGCTCTCGAAGAAGTTGATCGGCTTCAGATCGAAGCTCAACTGGACGGTCGGCATCACCGGGAAGTCCTCTTGGCACGGGACGTGGTGAACCCCGAGGGTGTACCACAGCACGATGTCGCGGTCCTCGATAGGGCGGTTCCTGTTCGATCCCAGAAAAGACGTTCCATGTTGTGTAAGTGCAAGACGGCTTGGATATCCAAGAAATAGACAGACCACGCAATGTCAAATCAATTATGATCTGGGACGTGTCCAGTATGTAATCTGACTCGATGGTTATCGCTACCTAGCAAATGAATGCTATAAATTTGACGATATTTGTGAAATTTTATACCTCTCAGACCAGGTAGCCAAAGTGTTGTCTCCTCTGCTTTGATACACCAGGAGTCCACCGGCCCACTGTTCGCTCCGATTATATGGAGTAACCCAAATCTGATTTTTTTTTCCCAAAAGAAAATAATAAAAGATTACTTCTTTCAATGAACTCGGCAAATGTTCTCTTCTGTCGATACTAATCAACTGCATAATTTCTGGGAATTACCGAAAGAGAACCGGCATTACCTGGTTATTAGTATAGGCATTTCGGAGCTGTGGAGGATCCTCGAGATCGAGCAAGCTCGCTGCGCTGCCTCCGGGGACCACCTTGTACCCCGCCGGGTTCCCCAATCTAGACAGCCTCGACGGATTGATCACGTGAAACTCCGACGGGTCGTACAGCTTGAGCTGGATCTTCGCATCTCCCTCCGTCCGAGCCACGCGGCGGTGTGCCTTCCAATAGCTCTTCCGAGGGGATCTTCCGGGCGGGGTCTTCTCCTTCTCGAGGTGGACGTTGACGAAAGAGTTGTTCGAGCCGTCGATGTCCATGTCAAGGTGGAACGTCATGAAGTGGTCATGGACAACACCGACGACGTTCTCCGACACGAGGGGCCCGGTCATTTCGTACTCCTCGGGCACGTTCTTTATGTTCTCGAACGGAGCTCCTTTCACCATGAGCATGCCCGATAGACTCACCTAAATGCGGATCATTCCATTCGTTAAGCCATTTTCCATTTCAAAGGATCAACTCATGGGGACGAACGTGGCTTTTGGGCTAACCTTGACCCGAATCAATCCGTCCGTTTGAAACTCCCAATCGAAAATGTAGTCATAATTCCCTACTGACGATGCCATCCGAGCCACTAGCGTCACCTTAGGCCTCGACTCTCCAATCTGCGCTAAATTTCGTTATTGATTTAGAATCACATCTTACCATTTCTACAAGCGCAGAGCGCAAGCTCAATAAGACTTTTAAGATCGTGACTTCATATATATGCCGTACCTCCAATCTAGTGAGAGGGCTCTCGGAGTGACGCCAACTGATATCGCCGGCGTAGCGCTCGAACAAGCAGATCATGTTGGATTGGACGTAGGGCATCCCGTCGGACGCGGCAAAAATGCCATCCATGTAATGTGCATTCCTAGGGCAGTCATTTAGTGGCACAAGTGACATTGCGGTCACCCCCATGCCATATTCACCTACGTCCCAAAGGATAAACACAGAAATATCATGCAGCAAGCAAAGAATCAAGGGACATGTGAGATGATAAATTGGCATTTAACAAAAGACAAGATTTTTTGGACTCATTTATCAAAAAAAAGTGCCCATATTCTCTCTAGCGACCCCTCTAATTGCAGCGGCCGACCGTTTGCTTTGTTTACCGAATTGGCATGATAAATTGAGTTTCGATATGGTAAAAAAAAAAATGAGTTTCGATAGGTTGTATATATACTAGCTTTCATGCAGGCGTTAAGCGCGCAATTACTTTTGTGATGATATTATAAAACTTCTATTCGTTGCATTTATTTGTTCATATTATTAGGTGATATCGATGGTAGCCGGAGTCGACGGCAGCCACGAATAAAGTGACGGCCGTGATTAGATGAGCTAAATTTAGAAACGGGTAGAGAGAGGATAAGCTAAGATTTTCTAATTGCGACTAAATTTTGAGTGTAAGTAAGATTATATTTGGGCCAGCAATGATAAATCGAAAGAGGTAAAGATAAGCTCTTAGGAAAAGAAAAAATATTTGAGTGTGGCTCGGTCCGGTTCAATCTGGACCGTCAAAGCCGTCTACGAGATTCTTTCGCCTTGTGATGTTGGGCACTCCTCCATGCGATGGCTATCTCTGCGACAAAGTTGTCGGGCGAAATCTGGACCGTCAAAGGTGAAGTGATAAAATTTCAACGGAAAAAGTGTCCCAAAAAAAATTTTCTTCAACCTATTATCAATTCAATCCTAAACTTTTTTTTATTGATACTAATTTAGTCCTAAATATTTTGTATTGATGTCAATTTAACCGTAAACATTTTATTAGTTCCAATTCAATCTTCAATATTTGGTATTTGTGTTAATTGAGTCATGCCAACCAATTTTGATTGGAAATTCGCTAACATGGATGTCAGTTGTCCAACATAGCATAGCTGTTGTTAACGTGAATTTTTTAATATTATTTTAATATTTTAAATAATTTTTTAATGATTGAGAGAAGAGAAAAGGAAGAAAAAACCAAAATATTTATTAAAAATTATTCAAAAATTATCACCAACAACGTCAGCTTTGTCATGTAGAATAATCGAGTCACGACAATGAATGCAACCCAAAATTAATTAGATTGACTTAATTAACACTATTGCAAAAGGTTTAAAACTAAATTAGCATCAATAAAAAAGATTTAAAATTGAATTGACATAAATAAAAGATTTAAAACTAAATTGATATTAATAAAGAAAGTTTAGGGTTAAATTGGCACCAATGAAAAAGATTTAGAGTTAAATTAGTACTAATGAAAAAAGTTTAAAATTAAATTGCCATCAATGCAATAGGTTGAAGGCTTTATTTTTGTACTTTTCCCAAATTTCATCAATTGATTGACAAAGCATTATCGATCGTGGGATCGGAAATGCCAATTGTCAACCGTGAGATGGGCACACGATGGAAATTGTCTTTAATAACCATCGAGGACCACATGATCTAACGTTTGACGTGGAAGTTTAACTGCTTTGCTCAGCTTTGAAGCCGGTCGGTCTCAATCACTTTCAATATGGATCATTGTTTACATACGGAAACGGAAAAAATTAATAATCTTGGTTATGTGAAAATGATTTACAAACGATTTATTAAGTGAAGAAAAAAAGGTAATTATCTTAGGGGTGAAGTGTAAATAATATTGTTGTACAAATTATTGATAAATCAAATTTAACTTCTGTACTACTTTTGGTCTTCATTACATTTTGGGGGACGATGAGATGAGATTTCTTTTCCATTTTCAAACAATAAAATCATTGAGGTAAGCCAATGGTAACCAAAGTTCAATCCTTTTTAGGGAAAATTCAAAATAAGAGCCTGAAATGTTCATATTTTCTCAAATAAAGATCTTAAATGAATCTTATTTCAAATAAGAGTATCGAATACCCTCGTTTAAGGGCTTAAGGTGCACCGTGATTTAAATGATTGTATGAAGTGGTCACATTAGTTTCGAAAAGATAGTTTGACATCACCGATTGATCAAGAGCATTTCCGCTTTTTATTATTATTTTTTTCTCTCTTTTTTTCCTTTTTCAATTTTAAAACTCAAAAAAGATAAAAAGAAAAAAAGAAAAAAACCAAGCTCTCTACCGGTGGCCATCACCCCATCGGTGGTGGGGTGGTGGCAACTGGCGGCCAGCCCTCTTGCCAGTATTTTTTTATTTTTCTAAAAAAATTATATATTACGTCCTTGATATCTTAAAAATAAAAAATATGTATTTTAATTTTTCAAAGTAATAAAAATGTTGAATTGTGAATTTAACCCTCAATTAATTTTTATGTTGAAAGATCTTATATATTCCTAGTCAAACAAAGTTCAACTTTTAAAACAAATTATAAAGCAAAATGAAAATCACTCCAAACAGAATGAATACACGATGCCTTAAGTTGTACCTGCATCCATGTAAGTCTTGAAGTACCACGCCTCGTCCGGGTCCATGTATGGCACGAACAACTCGGACACGAACCCCTTGTACATCACGCTCCTTAGCGCCCCGGTCTCCGGGTCCCGAACCCTGGCTCTCGAGATCACCAGCCCTGCCCGATGGTCCGCCTTGAGGTGAAATTCCCAGTTCGCCCACTTCACGATGTGCCCCTCCTCCACCGAAAAGCTCGGGCCGTCGGGCTGCTCGATCGAGATGGGCTTCAATGGTCGCGCCGTGTTGCGGCCCCCCTCCTTCTTGACCGAACCGTAGCGGTACTCCGTGCCCGTGCTCTTCGGGATGGGAATGCCCCGACCCGAGTCCAAGAACTCCACAATCTCCCTCTTGTCAATGTCTATCGTCATAGTGAGGCCCTCGAGCGGCCTCATGTAGAAATTGGACGTGCCCTCCTGATCAAAGCACTGAACTTTTATGACCCTCCTCTTCTCTTCCTCCGCCTGCCCGTACCATCCCGACGACGGCGTGATGCACTTCACGTCCGACAGCGGGACGCCTCGCGCGAGGATTGACTCGTTGAACTCGGCGCTCGCGAACGAGACTTCGAGGGCGGCGACGAGGTCGTCCAGCGTGAGGGGCGGGTAACCCGACCCGGACTCGATCGAGTGGGCCTCCACCCGGCCCGAGCCCAGGTCGACCACGAGCTCGTGGGTTCGGCCGTTCGAGAGAGCGAGGACGAACGCCCGTCTGGGCGGAAGAGGGTCGCCCTTTTCCCAGGCCAGGACTTCGGGCTTCTCAGGCTCGTGGAGGGAGAGGGAGTGGATGGGCGGGGGAGAGGACTCGAAGGGCGGGTACGATCGGAGGATCGACCCGACCCGGATGATTTCTTGGGCGGTGAGCGGGTCGAGCGGGTGGCGGATGGTTTGGGAGGACGGGCGGGTCCTTTTTTGGCTGATCCGGGGAGGTTCTTCAAGGATTGGGGTCTTGCTTGTGGGGAAGAACCGCTTCGGTCTTAGCTTCGGCTCGTTGGAAGGATGATACCAGGAAGGGATGACTATGGAGAAGAGGAAGAAGCAGATGAAGATGATGGAGAGAGAGAGACGAAGGTATGAGGAAGGTCCTTCCATGGTGGTTCAGCTCAAGAGAGCTCCGAGGAAGTGAACTTCTCGCACAAAAAATTTCTGTTTCCGGATAGAATGCTTTGGGAAGAGGGTTTTCTTTCATGAATTTTGTGAAAAATGAATTAAATCAATGATTGCACTATTCCTGAATGCTTTCCTTTTTTCTTTTGGGGGAAAAAAATATGTCTCTGGCATCGCCCTCTATGAAAAATGGAAAAGAAATAGCATTTGGTTACTCTCTCTCTCTCTCTCTCTCTCTGTGGCATGGTGGGCAGAAGAATTTTCATTTCGTACATATGACTTCACGAAAAAATTGCAAATCAAAACAAAGCAAATAAATACAAAAGATCAATCAACTTGATATAACTTGCTCATTCCACAAAGACGAATCTATCTTAACAGAAAAGCATAATCGGCGACTAATCACTGAATCTCGTATCAACATCGGTGATGACCACATGATAAGATTTTCTTTTTCTTTCTCCAGTAGTCACCATTTTGCCAAAAGGCGATGCGCATCGCTGTATAAAGACAAGAGCTTTATAAATCCCACATCTATTTCTTGAAAGAAATAGACAAGCATCCAAATATAAATCTAATTCTAGATTGAAAGAGAATATCTACAAAAGATATACTAATTAATCACAAAATCATTTTCAGATGAGTCGATTGTTGAAGCAGTATAAAGCTCACGGCTCGACTATATGGAATAAGCACTGGAGGTGGAGTAAGCGAGTAGATTCGAAATATCGGATTCTCTCGAGGAGCTCGCGCTTTAAACTTATGAGCTCATTAGATAAAACTCTTCACGTGGAGAAGGTTGATGAAGTGATTTGTGAAATCAACCAAAAAAGAAAAAAGAAAAAGAAAAGAAAAGCCTTCAAGAATAATAATAGTAAAAAGTGTTCGTTTTGTCCACCAGCAGTATTAGTGTTTTTTTCTTGATTTTTAAATCTCAATTGCATTTCAAATTCCTTGCGAACTTGTATAGAAAATGAAAATATCAAAAATCATTTTTCAATTGATGTGGAGATCTCCAAAATCATTTTTTAAAATCTACATATGAAGTGTTGCTTGCTGATCCGAATCTATTTATTTTTTAATAGATGAAATTGATAAATAAGATAATTAATAAATACAATACAACATTTAGTTTAAGGATTAGTCCGATGGATGTCAACCTGTCGAAGTTAATTGTAATCCATTAATGGATGCAACAACCAACCGTTCGATTTGAAAGCACCCGACGACTTTGGCTACGTTTGGGAATGACTTCCCTAAAGGCCTGGCAAAAGTCTAGCCATTTGGCAATTTTTTTTTTCCCGAGAGTTTGAGGAAAATGCATTACATTTCCTAAAGAAATTATTTTTTTTAAGCGCCTACGATGGAAATTAATTTTCTTTACCAAATGGCGAAAAATATTTTCCAGATCGTTTTCGGATTTTAACCAAACACCAAAAAAATCGTCATTTTCATGGAAAATGATTTATTGGAAGTCATTTTTCAGAAAAACCACATTTTCCACGAAATAAAACAACAGAGCCAAAATATGTCAGCCCAGTAGAATATGTTTCAGTTCCAAACAAGTATTTGCATTTGCTTTGCCTCTTCCAAACGATAAAATTTCGTTCTTTCCACTAAAATTCATCCCACACAGAATCTTTGCTTTCCAGAAAAAAGCGTAAATAAGAAAAATCCATTTAGAGGGAAACAAATAACAAGCAAGCAAAACCAGTAGATTTTGCAAGCAACGCGAATCAAACCAACTATGCAATTTGTCAAGTCCGCATTCAAGTTTCTTTTTTCGTATCTTTAAATCCTCAAAATAATAAGACTGTATTTAGTCATCTAAATTTCTAGTCATGATAAGACTGAATATGATAAGATAAGAAATATAGATTGCGTTTGATTATCTCGATAAAAATCAAAATAGAACATATTTCATCCTACCCAGTGTTTAGTAATTGTCTAGGACAGGCTGCTAAAAGGGATATAAGAGAAATCTTAGAGGAGGAGATGGGATGAAGCCGGATAGAATTTCTTTTATCCATAACACCATAAATTGCACACTGAAGTCAACCCTCTTCACCATGCCCCATTCACCTCTTTGCCCATCCCAAATGCCTCTTGACAGTGAGTCAGCTCTCCAATTGCGACAGGCAACTTCTTCGACGGTAGGCCACCTCTTCGGTGGTGTTAGGAAGCTTTTTCGGAGGAGGCGAGGTTCTCGGGGTCCTTACTTTCTTGTTGTCCACGCCCTCAACCATCGCCAAATTTGAAAGTGCAGCTGAATGTACAGATAAAAGGCCAAAATGGCAAGAAAGATAGACGAATGGGAAGGACAGTAGAATTAAAAAAAAAGAAAAAGAAAAAGAAATCCGTCGTCGGACCGACCCGCGAACCGTCCGACCGAAGCTTGGGCCAGACCGTTCTATACGCTCGGCCTCTTCCTTTCCCCATTTGATCGGCCCAACTATCCCTTTATTCAATTCCCATCCGGCGAGCTCACGAGCCCATGAAACCTCCACCGTTGGTTTCCCCTTACTAGCGCAGATGATGGAAATGGACGGTGGAGACGCATTGTTCCACGGAAACAAGCATGGAGAACACCACACTTGATCAAGACCCGAGGCCAGAGAAATCGTACCGCATGCAGGCCGCAGTGCAGCGTGACAGGTCGGGGAAAGAGCGACGTGAAGAGGGGGAGGAGAAACGAGGCGTCGCTTTGAGCCACGCTCTCTCGGCCACGCCTGAAAGCCATCCCATAAACTCCGCCGGTGTCGTGAAGACCTCGCTTCCCCGGCGTCTATATCTCCGGTGAGTTCAATTTTTTATTCTTTTTTTGGTTCGAGCCCCCTTGCCTCGAGGATGCCGGCTCAGAGACATCAAGGCTGTCGGCCATTGCTGGGTTCTCTTAGGGCTCGCCTTCTAAGCGCCGTCCCTTAGCCGGCTAGGGACTTCCACTTTCGAGCGCTCACCGTGTTCTGTTTTGTCCTGTCTCGGCTCAACCGGGGCCGAGCCTTGCTGTCTTTCATTCATAATTGTGCTGAGTGCAAAATAGTCGTCCCTGTGCTGATTTCGAGTCTTCATTATTCGTTCTGTGTGGTGTGTCCTGAGTGCAAACTAGTCGTCCCTGTGCTGATTTCGAGTCTTCATTGTTCGTCCTGTGTGGGTCTCAGTCTAAGTTCGTGCCCCGAATGAATCTATCTCCTCCCCTCAGCCGCATTTCTTAAAATGCCTAAGCCGAGTCAGCCTACAGTCCATTCAGTCTTAGACTCTTTTGAGCACTTACGAGCACCTTTTTTTTCATGAAGAGTCTCCCATTGTCTAGTGAGCATGTTTACTGTTGAAATTTTAGGTTGAAGAAATCGGGTTTGACTTCTGTTCCCTTATTTCAGTCTTGGTCGCCACTGTGGGCGCTGTAATGGTGGCCGAGTGTGGTGTTCGACATGATGATTTGGTCGCCGGAGAGGGACGGCTTGGTTTTATGGTTTAGCAAAGTTGGTTGCCAGAGTCGGAGTTCGGTCGGACCAAAGGCAAGAACTCCGCTCGTGACTGGCAGAAGGAGGCTGAGAGACGTTAGAGAGTAACAGCTTGGTTGGCTCGGGCAATGGCGTAGGTTTAGGCAGGTTTCCGCCTGGATGTGGGTTCGGGCCGGTTTGTTTCGTTGTCTTTTTCACTCAGCAACTTAAAATGTGGGGTCAAAGATTTGTGTGTTAGTCAGATTCTCATGGTGGTTCCATATTGCAGAGAAGCCTTCACATCATGATCACCATTTTTGCATCCCCTATCAAAAGCTCGGCGACAAGAATAAGAGAAAACGTGAGTTGGAGGCAGTCACGGGTGACCAGAAAGGGAAAGGAGAAGGTCAGTGCATTTGAGGAGGAAGTTTTGATTCCACATAGAAACAGGGAGGAGGAAGTTTTGATTCCACATAGAAACAGGGAGGTGGATTAGATGGACTTGCCTGACGAGATTGTGCATGACCTGTTTTGCCATTTGAACTACTATGACAAGGCAACACTGGCATGTACGTGTAAAAAATGGAGAGGTGCGAGTCCTTCTCCTCGTCTGTGGAGATCGTTGGATGTTCGAACCTATAACTGTGATTCCGCATTCGCGAGCACGCTTGCTTCTAGGTGCCAAAATCTGCAGAAGCTACAGTTTGTAGGATGCGAGTCGGCTGATGGAATAATATTTCTTCGAGCAAGGAACTTACGAGAAATAAGTGGCGATTACTGCTGGAATATCTGATGCAACTCTATCGGTAATTGCTGCGAGGCATGAGTTGCTCGAGTGCCTTCAACTTGGCCTTGACCTCTGTGAGTGGATCACTAGTGATGCTGTCAAACAGATAGCTCTCTGCTGCCCTAAGTTGACTAAACTTCAGCTTTCAGGAATTCAGAATGTTCAAGGTGATGCCATTAGTGCTTTAGGCAAGCATTGTCCACATTTGATTGATGTTGGGTTCTTGGATTGTCTGAAAATTGACGAGTTGGCACTGGGAAATGTGGCATCTCTTAGGTTTCTCTCAATTGCCGGGACAAAAGATGTGGATTGGGGTGTGGTTTCGAGTGTTTGGCACACGCTACCTAACTTAGTTGGGTTGGATGTTTCTGGAACTGACATTGCTTTGGCGGCTGTTTCAAACTTGTTGACCTCATCCCAAAGCTTGAAAGTTGTGTGTGCCTTGAATTGTCCCAATCTAGAGGGAGATGCCAATTTTACGGTGCCCAAGGTAAAAGGTAAATTGTTCAGTTTATTTTACGGATATCTTTGGAGGAATAGTTTCTTTATGTGCCGATACTCCAAGCAAATGGAAGACTGTATTTTGGGACTGGAGAAACTCAAATAAAACTCATAAGAGCGTGGATGAGATGATGACTTGATCTGAGGGTGTACTGTCACGTTCGCTTCTACAAAGTGCAAAGAGCAATCCACTGGGTATAGAGATTTCTGGGTGAAGCAAGGTGCTCCACGGTTACTAGTCTTGATGGAGAGCTCTCAACAAGATGTACAAGAGAGGCAGCAGCTGGACTTGGATACTTGGTTGAATTTAAGTACTATAATCCTACTAACCCAGAAAGGGCTGAAGCAGTAATGCGAGATGGAGGCATACGCATCCTCTTAGACCTTCTAAATCTTGTCAGGAATGGATGCAATTACAGGCTGTGATGGTAAAGTTTTTATGGTACTTGGAGCTATCTGGTTAAATTTTTGCTTTCTTTTGGCAGAAAACCTAGTTACTTTATTTGGAACACATAGAAACAGCATGTTAACTGACTCCATCTTACATACAAGAAATTGAGAACTTAATCTCTGATGTGTTGACCTCTTGGTATGTTTCAGGCTATAGCATGCTTATCAGAGAATGGCAATGTTGCAAAACCTGTTGTAGAAGAAGGTTGAATCGGTATTCTTGCTACTTTGGCGAGGTCAATGACCAAGTGGTTTGCTCAAAAGGCAGCTACGTGTTTATGGAACCTTTCTTTCGTAAAAGAGCACAAGGTATTCTCCTGATTTCTTGCTTGTCGCTTTTGCAGGATAACGAGTTTTGTTTTGATATTGATAATGGTTTCTTGTCAGGGTGCTATAGCTGAGGCCAGTGGAGTAAAAGCTCTAGTTGATCTTATATCCAAGTGGTCCTATGATTATCATGTTTTGGTACAAATTTTCCCATTTGCATCGGTTCAACCTGCAAGCAATTTTTCTTTTATCATTTGTTTCTAAATCAATGATTTAGGATTATTTACTAGTGGATTGGTCTTCCACTTGTCTTCAGCACTGCGCAGCTGAAGCTCTGGCAAATTTGGTAGGTGACGACAAGTGTAACATGGAAATCGCACAGGCTGGTGGAGTGCATGCTATTGTTATGCTTGCTCACAACTGCGAGATTGGGGGTGTTTAGAAGCAGGTGCTGTGCTTCATTCTATTCAGATAAAAATATCGCGTGAATGGTGTGAAATAACATACGGATAAGCTCCAAAATATCCAGTAGCTTTATCTGAAATTGCCTTAACTATGATCCATTACAAGGTAGCCTTGTGTCATTTCATCTGATGGATTTTTTTCATTTTTTAAGTAAATAAATTAAGTAAATAAATCTTTTCTCAGGTGAAAGAGGTTCCATTCAAAGAAATCATAATATAGAAATAGTTTACAGGTTAATTTTTTTCAAACTATGGAGCATTTTACTCATAAGGATGCTTGCTTACAACGTTTCAATTGTCATAGTTTGTAATAAAGTATCCAGCATCTGAAATGAGGAGAATTTTTTTCCCAAACACATGCAATCTTCAAGTTTTTATGGATGAAAAGTGAAGTGCCGGAATTAATCCTGTATAATGGGTCCTTTCGTCAATAGGGGGGATACTTTTCTGAAGGAAATGAGCTGAAATAATATTCTTCATGTTCATGATATAGTACTCTCATTACTATTTGCCTTTAGCATTCATCATGTATCTTGATCTTCTGATAACGTACAACTGATCTCTTATGATGCTAGAAACGTTAGGCTGACTTCTTCCTCTTGGTTAAGGGTGGGAGTACTTACACATTTTCCAATTGAATGGCGTCAAACTTTAGAGGTTGATTCAATTAGAAAGAGGTGGGTGCTCCCGGAGTACTAGTTCAATTGACAAGATCTCCCCATGAAGATGTGAGGTAATTGATGAATCTGTTTTCTATAAACTAAATGACTTAGTTTATTTGTCATCACTTGGGGAACCTTTTTCTACATGGAAGCTCCTGTACTTGTTGTGGCCATTCCTTAGACAACAATTTTTTGATATGCATAAGTTTTGAGAACACCTGAAGCTGGTGCATGAAGAAAATAATTAGCGTGAATACTCTCAACTAAACAAAAAGAAATAACATGATGGAGTTGCTTTTATGATGAGGATTATGTTGGACTGCAAACCAATAGTTTTTGTATGAGATTCATGCTTGGGAGTTGTATGTACGTGAGAGAAAGTGAGTGAATGTGGGAAAAAGTGGAGGAATAGGCATGGAACTTAAAAATCTATTAATGTGAAAGAATGCGATTTTGCACTGTGGACAATTTGGAATTTCTTATTCACTATGAAAACTTTAAGATCCTTCTTAAAGTTGTTATTCATGGGCTCTCTTAACCTTTTTGGCCCGTGTCTCAATTATTAGGTCACATCTTCTCAGAAAGCTTCTTGACATCAATGTTTCAAACTTTCAAGTGTTCAAATCACCCTAAATAGGTTGTTCATGGTATTTCTCTCTTCTTCAGTTCTCGCACATAGATCGAGCATTTATATCCTCAAATCATATTTTGCACATGTTGCAGAAAAAATTCTCTCCCATAAAACATAAGTAGTCTAATTGCAGTCCAACAGTTTTTCCTTTGAGCTTAAGCAGCATCCTTTGGTCACAAAGAAGATTCAGAATGCATTTCTCCATCTCATTTCCTCACTAATATCTTGTACTTGACTTTTCCATTAATTCCTCGTTCTCTTTGTAAATTAGACGCAAGATGCTTGAGCGGCTTGCCTCACTAGTTTACAATATTCCTCTCATTGAAATTACTAAATGCGGTGTTTTTTTGTGTACTTTGATTGAAAAATTTCAAGTGTACAATGTCCCCCCCTGTTTATGTACTTCGATGAAAGCTTTTAGTTCCCCAAAGTTGAATTTATTTCCATCTTTGTCTCACTTATTAATTAAAGCTTATCTCGTTGTGAGATACATGTGCTGGGCAACAAAATCCTGAATGTGTCTAGTGATCTTGTCATTATACTTTTTGCTGGGACATGGAGCTGAACCTTTAAGCTTGCTCTTTACCAAAAAAAAAAAAAAACGTTTAAGCTTTGCTTATTCTAACAAGCTAAGGGGGGAAAAAAAGGCAAGTAGGCTTGCTTCCATCGTAATTTCTTATCACACAGAATGTCCTTGGTGAAATCACTACTTCATCACAGGTAATTTATTGTTTGGATACTTGCTTATGCATGTCCTTTCCTTTACATTATTCTTTCAGTTTCGTGAATACAACGCAATAATGTCTTTCATCTATAACTCCTTCGGTTGGTGATTTTCTATTATTTATGAATAAGATAGCATCCATAGTTGGTCTGACCAGCATCAAAGCAAACTTCTTCTGGAGAACACACTTATCTCACCTCAACATATGCTCAATTCCTCCTCCTCCTCCTCCACAATTTCATTATTCATCAGCTTAATGCCTCATAATTGACCATTTTCTGGCATTCTCTTGGCTCTGAAAATTCTGACCAGCATGTGATGCCTATCTTATCCATAATCACCATTATATCAGGTCTGACTGCTTTTTTATTTCCAATTCTAGCGCTCCTCATTCATTTATGAAGGTAATAACTCCTACATTCTTGTTAGTCATTTATCACTTGCATATGTGCTTGAGGAGGGAGTGGGGTGTAGGCACTTCCGATGTACCTTGGCATTTTTCCTTAGCAGCACCTTCTACAAGGGAGAATCTTTTAACTCTCATTCTTGGTACATCTAACTTTCTTGAATTTCTTTTGATTCATTCTTTCTTTAATATTTATAATGAGAAGAGAAGCTTTTTGACTCCCATAGAAATATCTAGCCACTCTTCAAGCTGTCAATTCCCATAATCGACTGCGTTTTCCTCCCTTTTACTAATTGTTGGAAGACAACAATGAATAAATGGTGGGGGAGACTAATCTTTTGCATACGGCTCAAGATTGGGTCTTTTAAAATTTATTGAGTTGTTGTATTGAGCAGTGTCAGATGTGAGAGAGGGTGATAGGTTAAGGTGGAATTGCTGTACCTTTGGGACTTTTTCTGTCAAATCCTGCTATTTTGATCGCATCTTTTCTTAGATGCAATTCATTACAGAACACACTCTTTCCATGGTAATCTAGTTGGAAGGCCAATATTCCCTTGAAGGTTTCTTTTTTGCTAGGGAGGCAGATTGGAGACTTATTCTTACTTCAGTATATGTTTTTTGTGCAATGAGTGATGAATGGAATGTGACTCACTTACTCTCGCATTGTTGCTAGATGAGAAAGATTTGGACTATGGTTTTTGCAATTTAGGAGTACAATGGGTGACCTCAAGCACGTTCAGTACGAACTTTGTGCATGAAGAGGGACTATCAGTTTGTGTGCTAGAAATGAGCAAATTACTAAGATGATTCTTTGCCTTGTTTTTTGGTTCATTGGGGAAGAGTGGAACAAGAGGGGGTTTCAAGGAGTTCAATCCTATTGGGAGTTTGATGTCGGCATAAAACGTTGACAAGGTATTCAACACCAAGAAGAAAATCGAAGATACGAGAGTCACCTGCTCGATTTGCTGCTAGGAGTGCCTGGGGGGGCCTTTCTTTAGAATTGCCTCTAGCTCTCACTTTTGCTCTAGTAGATATGGTCAGAGTCTTGTAGTTTGGGATTGAAAATGGTGGGCAACTAGTGAGGCTCTTGATATCCCTCATTGATAAACTAAATATGGGTTCACTAAATAGGAACAATTCAAGAGGAAACACAAAATCTAGACAATTATCTTTTGAATGCCGAAGCTTAGAAAAAGAAAGAATATCTTCCTTGAAAGAAACAGCTTAATTCAGTAATGAAAATACTCCAAATCTTATAATAAACCTTCCAAGTCTAGTAAATAGGCATAAAATCCTTTATCAATAGGACTCCTACCTGAAGGAGTAAACCTAACACCACTAGGACTCTTTGAACATGTTGAACGCGATGAGTCCATCTTGATTCTCTGCAAATGCCCTAAGGATGTTAGCTCTTTTTCTCTTAACAATATTCACTCATTAACCTTTTCTAATATGGTTCTCAGAAACATATTGGTAGTAGTCCCACTATAAGACAAGGCCCCATGGAATCTACGATCAGGCTGTGTATACCAAAGGTACATACTAACTTTTTTTTTTCTATGGATTTGGTTCTAATATAGCCATGGTCATTTCATTCCAAAAACTCGGCATTCTTATAGTTCTCATGTACAAATTTGTTCTAGGACCATTTTCTTCACAAATAGCCTCTAGTTTGAACAAGTAATCGGGTCACCTAAAACAGTAGCTCTTCTGAGTTTAAAATCATTCTTGGTACTTTTCGTTCTCAAGGACAACTTAAAACAGCTATCGACATGACCTCCTCAAGTCTATATGTGGTGAGAGATTGTAGTGTCACATTGATATTCTGTCTAGGATGCAAGAAACCCCTCGGCTTCATCTTAACAGTAAATTTTTGGATTCTGCTGTTTGTAATCCCAGTTGTAGGTGAAACAATTCTTCTCGACATTGTATTTTCACTAGAAGAATTAGATATGTAAGTTTTGATAGGGGCACCTACGTGAGAAAAGATTATTTTAAGGAAACACTGGTGCACATGTTTGCATATATTTTTTAGCCTTCTACGACTTAAGAAAGCCCCTGCAAATTTGAGGGGTGATATGATTTTATTATTTGCAATAATCATGTTGAATCGTGAATACTTAAATGAGTACTGTTCTTAAAATATTTGATGAGGTTTACACCTATTCTTTGCACGTAGTCATTGAGTTTGATTTGTAATATTTTGTGCACCAATCAAACTGGCTAGCAGCTATTGCCGCAATCTGGGATCTATCATTTGATGAAAGAAATCATGAAGCTATTACATCAATAGGTGACATGAGGCCTTTGGTATGGTGTTTATTTCAACTTAATTGCAATGGTTTCTCAACACGCATTTCTGTTGCAATTTCTACCATTTCGCATGATATAGGATTACATGAAATGGCCAAACTATGAACAACACTTGCGTCCTTTGAAGGTTAATGAGAAAGAACTCATTCTCATGTCATGAAAATATGGTTATAGTGTAAATAAACAAATTAGAGTAGTGCTACCATCACATCTTTTCTATCTCGAGATATGGAATTGATTTTGGAAGGGGGCAATTTGTTTAGTTTACATGCTCTCTATTGATCTTGACTGCCACGTTTAAACATTTTTAGCAGTTTACTTGTCAACTTTGACTAATAATCTATTTTGAACATATTATAGAAAAAAAAAAGTGGCAAATAACACACTTCAAAAATTTCCACTGCTTGTAAAGTTGCTTCTGACATAATTTTGGCACGTATTCTTGCCCCATCATCGTGGACATTGGTCGACAAAAAGTATAAAATGAGAAATCTAGTCGTAAATGCTTTGTGATCATCACTCTAGGAGGATGGTTGTCATTATATTGCTTGGCACTATTGAAGCTATTGCCTTAGTATTACTATGTATAGAATTGTGATAGTACCTTATGTATTTACCTTAGTAAATTTTGATCGTAATCTTTGAATGGTCAAAATTTTAGCTCAAGAAAATGGAGTTGATGATTCATTTTGTCTTGGTTGATAGGTTGCTCTTGCAAGGACATCTTTGAATGGCTCCGAACTTCTACAAGTGCAAGTAGCTTGTGCTCTTTGGGATTATCAGTGTTAGAAGCCTATAGATAGTCTCATATTTTTAAATTGAATATATTAATGTGCATGTGTGTGAAAATGCATTGTTAAGATCTTATGCATGCCTTCATTCGTCTTGGAATTGCTTTGAGTGTGGATTTTGGTGTGTTGTCTTGTGACAAGCGAGAAATTGACATGCCTGTACTTTTCATGCAAGCTTGATTTAGCGAAATGTATCTATTAAGTGTGGATGATAACGGGTCAATTTGTTGGGTTTTAATAATAGATTGAATAGACTAAGGACTCTTAGGGCGTCAAATTCAGGTACCTGTGACAATATTGTAGAGATCTATAGATTTGAGCTTTAGAACCTTTCAAATATCCTAACCTATCTCAATAATTGCTCAATTAACAAAATAACCTTATTTCAAATTAATTTATCAATTATCTAGGATTTTGAGTAATCTGAATGAGTTGGCATTTCGACTATAGGGTGGCTTATTGGAGTGTGTCCAGAATGCTTCTTGGTATCTTTATTTTCTACTCGAAATACTTCCTTTTGTTTTGTGTGATACTAAATACTAACTCATCGATCATTTTGGTAGTGTTACTATTGGGCTAGAAGGTAGTGTTATTATTTCGGTCTCCCTAGCTTGCTTTGATGGTGCAATAAGTCTTTTACCACTCATGTATGCCTATAATTTAATTTAGCCTTTGTTGGCTACAAAGACATGAATTTTCTTACGACATGATTTTAGCATGTTTCTATATTTTAAACAGATTGTATGATGATTTTTCCTTTTGTTTGGCGAATTAAATTCCACAGAGCCACTTGGTTATAGAGTCCCCAAGTTTTGGTAAATGTACATGAAAGTAGATAAATTGAGTGTGATTTACAATGTTATTTTCAGCATGTACGTGGGTATTATGCAATCTAGCCTTTCATGCATGGTAATGCTCTCCTCATAATAGAGGAATGGGAGTTCTTACCCTTGTTTATCTTTATTTTTTAGGAGGCTCCAAAAGACGTTTCAAGGTTGCATTGACTTTGACATTTATGTTTGATGATAGGTATTTTTTTCTAGTCGTAACATAGTATACAAGATATTGTTCATCTACTTGATAACTTTGTAGTGCACATGATATGTCTTTCAAGATGAAGTTGATCTGTCATGTTTATTTTTATTACCATTTCACTACAAGACACAACTTTAAGTGACCTTAAAGTGTGTTCAGGAGTTCGAGTATAAATTTCTAGAACTTGAAGAATCTATGATTTTGTTAGGTTAGTTTTAGTGTCGGTAGCTTTTTGTTTATATGTTGGAGGCTTATTTGCTAGTCATCTATATCATGACTTAGGTGGTAAAACATGTTCTTATGAGAGAGACATAACAAACCTAGCATCTTAGTTTGAATTTGTAATGATGGCTCTTATGCTTAAGTAGTGAATTTGTAATGAATGGCTCTTTGCTTAAGTAGAGGTGGAATGAAGATCCTTGATACCTATAAATAATGTCGTCGCTGGCTATAAAAAAGAAACAAGGTCGAAATACACGGGTCTCCTTATTGTGGATGTTGGACCGCTAACATCTAATAACTTGTTATCATCAATCTAATGTACTTGAGATTGGCTTTGAAAGCAATTTACTTCTAAAATGCCCTTATCTCCCATTGAATAGAGTTGCTTTGCCCCCTATCTAAGCTCTAGAAATTTGAGGGATGATTTTCAACTATACCGAAAGCTTAAAAGTGTTATCTAATAATTAAAGAGTGCAACGCTTCACATGACGCGTAGGCTAGAATTTCACCTGAGATAAGAGAATCGAAATGTATGATTGGAAAAGGCAAATGAAAGGCTTTGAAAGATTCAAGCTTATAATTTCCTGCTTTGATATCGTTTAAAAGTTTGTGGAGTGCTGCCAACCATATTAAATGATTGAGTTAATACATGAATATATGGTATATTATTTGAATGTTGTAAAACTAACTATGGGACTTGGAAAATTTTGGATACGAAAAACCCAACAAAATTAGATGGAGTCATGAATGATCTTATTTCTATTAAACCAGACAACAGTTTGTGTTTTTATTTGGTACAATGGAAAGTCTATTATTTTTGTCGCACAAATCAATATTTATTTTTTCTTTTTCTTTGGTGCATTTGAAAATTTGTGCTACTTTTGGCGTACATGTCAATTCTTTTATTTTATTTATGGAAATGTGATGTAGATTTGAAAACATATTACAAAATATCTTTTGATATTCTTAATGCAAGTACTTGTCTGGTCCTAAGCCGTGTGACATTTCATTTAGTCGATGCATTGTGAATTAGCTTTTAACAAAAAGAGAGTTTTTTTTGTGTGTGTAAATCCTCGTATTGGAAGAGTTTTTATTATCTTAACACAATGAAACTGATAAGCTGAACCTTATATGATCTATCTTGCATTAAAGATGAATATGCATTTGTTGTGAATTTAGAAGAATCAAGAATGGTATTGGAGCAAATCTAAGTTTATATCCAAAATTTCACCGTTCCAACTATATAATTTCCTCCTACAGCTTTAGCAGAATGGTGAAAAAATAGCTTGGATTTAAGTTTTAAGCCATTTCTTATGCAATTGCCACCATCTTCCCTCGTATCCAATTCAATTCCACTGTCACATTTGATTAATTTGATTAATTTGCTTACTCATACATCTTCATTGTATTTATCTCTGCTAATAAGAAATCATAGGTAGGTAGTTTGACACATAAATTATGTAATGCATAAGAATCACCGCAAACAACTTCCTTTCTAGGAGATGTGGATGATTATCAGAGAAGCTATATTACTGGTTTGAGATTGTCCATATGAGCACTAGGCAAAGTAGGAAATTTTTGTTGGTTAGCTGTATTATCAGATAAACAACTGGCCACTTGGCTTGTTTGTTTTTCTAGTTGCTATTTTTCACTTTATTATTGTTTGTTTCCTCTGATCTTCTCTTTCGAATTATTTCTTAGTGAAGCTAAAATTAAAAGATTTATATCCATGTTAAATTATGATGAGAATCTTTCTGAGCTCAGGGCATTCATGACATTTGCCATTATCCACGTAACTTGCCTTCCTACTTGTTAGATGATTATCTAAGATATGTATAGATAAAGCTAAATCTAAACTTTCGGAATATATTATCCTTGAAGTCAAATCTAGAACTACTTTATCTCTGAAGTGCACACCAGATGATTATCTAAGATATATACACATAAAGCTAAATACAAACTTCAGGATTATATTATCCTTGAAGTCAAATCTAGAACTACTTTATCTCTGAACTGCACACCAGATGATTATCTAAGATATATACACATAAAGCTAAATACAAACTTCAGGATTATATTATCCTTGAAGTCAAATCTAGAACTACTTTATCTCTGAGCTGTAGACAGCCTAGTAACATGGATAAGGGAAAATACTGCGAATGCCTTGGGAGTTTGGAAGGATTTTCATCGTAATTTAATATGGAGATAAATCTTTTAATTTTAGCTTCATTGACAAATAATTCAAAAGAGGAGATCGGAGGATACAAACAATAATAAAGTGAAAAGAGTAGCTAAAAAAAATAAATGGTGTAAGTGGTCACTTGTTTATCTACTGATTTAGCAAACCAACAAAAATTTCTTACTTTTTCTAGTGTTCACATGGACAATATCGAACTAGTAAAATATTCATCCACATCTCTTATAAAGGAAGTTGTTTATAGTGATTCCCATGCATTACATACTTTACATGTCAAACTACTACCTTTGATTTCTCATCAACAGATATAAATGAAGTAAAGATATTTAAATAATCAAATTAATCAAATGTGCATAGCAAATTCACAAATAAAACTTTAAGCTAGAATATTTACATATTTATGGTGGTGAAATTGAGTTGGATAAGAGGGAAGGCACCTATATAAAAAAAGTCCTGAAACTTGAACACAAGTTTTTTTTTTTAATGCTGCAGGAGAAGATGATATAGTTAGAGCAGTGAAATTTTGGATATAAATTTGGATTTGCTCCAGTACCATTCTTGATTTATCTAAGCTCACAACCAATGCGTGTTCATCCTTATAGCAAGATAGATTATGTAAGTTTCAGCTTATCGGTCTCGTTATGTTAAGATAATAAGAACTTTTTCAATGTAAGGATATACGGCAATTTTTTTTAAGAGCTAATTGACAATGCACCAGCTAAATGAAATGTTACACAGCTCAAGGTCAGACAAGTGCTTATAGCATATCAAAAGGTATTTTGCAATATATTTTCAAATCTACATCACGTTACCATTCTCGGACAAATATCATAAATAAAATAATTGTTCCGTACGTCAAAAGTAGCACGAATTTTCAAATAAGCTGAAGAAAAGTGAAAAATGAATCTCGGTCCATGTGACAAAAATAATAGACTTTCAAGTGTACCATTGTCGCTTGGCTAACAAACATTCATGACTCCCTCTAATTTTATTGGGCTTTCCATATTCAGAATTTTTCAAGTTATACAGCTAGTTTTGTAACATTCCAATAATAAATCACGTATTTATCTATCAGCTCAAGCATCTAGTATAGTTGGCATCACTCCACAAATTTCTAGAAGATATCAAAGTTGGAAATTCTATGTTTGAAACTTTTAAGACCTTTCATTTGCATCCTCTAATCATATATTTCCATTATCTTATCTTAGGTGAAATTTTGGCCTACGCATCACGTGAAGTGTTGCAGTATTTAAATATTGGACTGTACTTTTAAGCTTTACAATTGAAAATCATCCTTCAAATTTCTACGGCTTCGATATGCGGCAAAGCAACTCTTATCCAATGGGAGATAATGGCATTTTAGAAGTAAATCACTTTCAAAAAAGCCAATCTCAAAGTGCATTAAATTGATGATAACAAGTCATCAGATGTTAGTTGTCCAACATATACAATAAAAAGAGACACATGCATTTCAACCTCGTTTCTTTTTTATAACCAGTGATGACATTATTTATAAGTGTCAAGGATCTTCATTCGATCTCTACTTAGACATAAAGCCATTCATTACAAATTGAAACTAAATTGCTAGATCTGTCATTCTGTCATAACATAGATGACCAGCAAATAAGCCTCCAACATAAAATTAAAAGCTACCGACACTAAAGCTAACAAAGTCATAAATTCTTGATATTCTGAAATTTTCCTTGAACTCAAACACTTTTTCAGGTCACTTAAAGTTGTGTCTCTATAGTGAAATATTAATAAAAATAAACATGATAGATCAATTTCATCTTGAGATGACATATCATGTGCACTACAAAGCTATCAGATAGATGAACAAGACCCAGAATACTATGTTGCGGGTAAAAAAAAAATACCTTTCATCAAACATGAAGGCCAAAACCAATGCAATCATGACACATGTTTTGGAGCCTCCTGAAGAACAAGGGCAGGGACTCACCCTTCTTCAACTATGAGGAGAGCATTACCATGTATGAAACCTAGATTGCATAATGTACCAACGGCATACGCATATATATGTTGAAAATAACATTGTAAATTACACTCAATTTATTTACTTTCATGTATATTCACCAAAACTTATGGACTTTATAATCAGGTGGCTCTATGGCATTTAATTTGCCAAACAAAAGGATGAATCATGATATAATCTAATTTGAAACAATAAGATATAGTAAAATCATGTCATAAGAAAATTCATGTCTATGCAACCAACAATGGCTAAGTTAAATTGTCGACATACATTAGAGTAGCCAAAGACTTACTGGACCGTCAGAGTGAGCTAGAGAGATCAAAGGAGCAACACCGTTTTCTAGCCCAATCGCAACATTATCAAAAAGTTCTATGGGTTAGCATCACACAAAAAAAAGTAAGTATTTTGAGCAGAAAATAAACATACCAAGAAACAATCTAGACACACTCCAATAAGCCACCCTATAGTTGAAATATCAACTCATTCAAATTGCTCAAAATTCTAGAGAATTGATGAATTAATTTGAAATAATGTTACTTTATTAATAGAGCAATTATTGAGACATTTTAGGATATTTGAAAGTTCATAAAGCTAAAATCTATAGGCCTCTGCGGCATTGTCATAGGTATCTGGAATTTGACATTCAAAGAGTTTCTCATATGTTTGATCCATTAATAAAACCCAACAAATTGACCCATCATCAGTCGCACTTAATAGATACATTTTGTTAAATGATGCTTGCATGAAAAGTACGAGCATATCAATTTCTTGCTGGGTGCAAGATAAAGCACACCAAAATTCATACTTAAAGCAATTTCAAGGTGCATGAAGGTATGCATAGGAACTTAATGATGCATTTTTAAAATATGTGCATAGGCGTATATTTAATTTAGAAATATGAGACTATCTATAGGCTTCTAACACTGATAATCCCCAAAGAGCACGAGCTGCTTGCACTTGTCCAACCTATCACAAAGGCAGAATGAATCATCAATTCAATTTTCTTGAGCCAAAATTTTGGCCATTAAAAATTACCCAAGATTTATTAAGGTAAATATATAAGGTATTTTCACAATTCTAGGCATAATGATACTAAGGCATTAGCACAAAGTAATATAATGACAACTATCCTCCTAGAGTGATAATCATGGTGCATTTACGATCAAGGTTCTTATTTGCACTTCTTATTAGCCAATGTCCGTAAGGATGGGGCAAGAACACGTACCAAAATTATGTCAAGTAATTTAGAGAGTTGAAATCTTTGGAGTGCATTATTTGCCACTTTCTTTTGCATATAATATGTTCGGAGAATATTATTAGTCAAAATTGACAAGTAAATAGCTAAAAAGGTTCAAATGTGGCAGTCAATGTCAAAAGAGAGCATGTGAACTAGACAAGTTGCTCCCTTCCAAAATCAATTCTACATCCCAGTATAAAAAATATGTGATGGTAGCACTACTCCAGCTTGTTTATTCACACTGTGATAATATTTTCATGACACAAGAATTAGTTCTTTCTTATTAACTTTCAAAGAACACATGTGCTATTTACAATTTGGCCATCTGACGTAATCTTGTGTCATGCGAAATAGTAGGAATGCGTGTTAAGAAGCCATTGCAATTAAGTTAAAATAAACATCATACCAAAGCCTTCACGGTACTTGCTGATGCAATGGCTTCACGATTTCTCTCGTCAAATGATGGATACTATTGCGGCAGTAATCGCTAGCCTGTGTGATGAGTGTGCAAAATATTGCATATGAGCCTCATTGACTTTATGTAAAGAATTGTTGTAAACCTCATCAAATATTTTAAGAGCAGTTTTCATTTAAGCATTCACAATTTAACATGATTATTGCAAATACTAAAATCAAATCACCCTTTAAATTTGCAAGGGCTTTCTTAAGTCGTAGAAGGCTAAAAAAATATCATGCAAACATATGCATCGGTGTTTTCTTAAAGTAATCTTTTCTCATGTAAGTGCCCTTATCAAAACTTACACATTTAATTTTTCCAATGAAAATACAATATTGAGGGGAACTGCTTCACCTACAGTTAGGATTACAAACAGCAAAATCCGAAAATTTATCGTTAAGATAAAGCCGAGTGGTTTTTTGCATTCTAAATAAAATATCAATGAGACACTACAATCTCTCCCCACATATAGACTTGAGGAGGTCATATTGACAACTGTTTTAAGTTGTCTTTTAGAAGGAGAAGTACCAAGAAAGATTCTAAATTCAAAAGAGTTACTGTTTTCAAGTGACTCGATTACTTGCTTAAACTAGAGGAAAGTTGTGAAGAAAATGGTCCTGTACCAAAATTGTACATGAGGACTATAGGAATGTAGAGTTTTCGGAATAAAATGACCAATGCCATATTACAAGCAAATCCATAGAAAAGAAAAGTTGAATGTGCCTTTGGTATGCACAGCGTGATTGTAGATTCTATGGGGCCTTGTCTTATAGTGGGACTACTACTGATATATTTCTGAAAACCCTACTAAAAAAGGTTAATGAGTGAATGTAGTTAAAAGAAAAAGATCTAACATCCTTTAGGCATTCGCAAAGAATCAAGATGGACTCATCACATTTTGTTCTGACAAAGACACGAAACCAAAAGTGCTCTCTTTTCGTGTGGTTATCTTGATCTTTTTCCATTGTGGCGTTGTGCGCTTTGGAGCTTTAGCATCAAGTTTGTGCTTAGAGATGGATGTTCAATGTTCTGCCCTTCATTCTTTTGCAGAACTTCCTCCATTTGTTCTTAAAATGATGATTTGGATGCTATGCTGAGAATATGTGGTCTTTCTATCACGCGTTTCCAACGATATCTACCATTGTTGATATCATCATTATTAAGTCACGTGGCTTTACCCCCTTTTCTTTTTTCTTTTCTTTTATTTATTCTTTATGGTTGTTTATTGGTATTTTGGGCTTGGCCCATCTAATGTAATAAGCTATTACCTATTATTAATACAAGATGTATCCCTAACCTAGGGATACACTGTTTTCTCTTCTCATCCTCTCAAACGCAGCTTTCTCTTCTCTCCCTCTTCTCCAATTTCATGGTATCAGAGCAAAGGTTTATTCCATCCCTTATTTTGATCGGCCCTCACCTTTTTCCTCTTCTTCTTTTCCTTTTTCTTTTTTCTTCTATAATGGGCACACAATAGTATGGCTTCTAAGCCATAGATTTCTTGTCGAGGTTGGTATTTCTTCTCCTTCTGCAGCCTACCCGGCAGTGTAGGCTCGTCTTCTGCTTCCAGCCCTGAGGTGCTGGTGTTGTCTTGTTGTTTCGGTCCAGAGGTGTCGGCTTCCTTGTGTAGAGACCTAGCGTCTCCTTTTTTGCAACAATAATGGCAGGAGATGATCCACAGAAGGGGATGATCACGGGTGATGGTTCTGGAGAAGTGCAGGCTGCACGTTCTGTGGGCTCTAGCAGTACCAAGGGTGTTGTCACTTTCCCAACAAGATTATCCGATGAAAAATTGGAAGGAGCCCTAAATTTTCAGATTTGGCGAAAGACTATTCTTGTCTGTTTAAAAGGTATGGGTAAGGCTAAATACTTGACTGATTTGCCTCCTGAATCTACTGACCCCAATTACTTGAGTTAGGAGATTGAAGAGAACCGTATCTTCGGACTTCTCTTAAATTCTATGGATCGCAAAGTTAAGGTTATGATTGCTAATTGTCCAACGGTTCGAGATGTGTGGAATCGTTTGACTATGTTATATTCAAACACCAACAACAAATCTCGTGTGTGTGATGTGTTGAAGAAATTATTTCAACTTAATCAGGAGGAGTGGTCTATTCAAGAGTTTTATACTGAGTTTCAAGCCTTATTTGATGAACTTGATTTGTTGTGGCCGATTCTAACTAGTCCTGCTGAGATGATTACGCAGAGGGAGCAGCTCGGTGTTATGTGTTTCTGTCGCGACCCTCTAAAAAATTTTATCTTCAAAAGGGTTAACGGATTATTAGGTTAATTAGATTTGACTAACCTAACGCGGACCCTCCCAAGCCCTACTGAATCGCAACTTTGGATTTTTGTTTTAAATGATTTTTAAACTTGGAGTCGCCACTAATCATTCTTGGTAGGTCGATTAGGAACCTAAATAAATTAGCGGAAGAACTAATTTATTCCTGCGAACCAGAGATTATGAGTTCGGGGACTTGGTTACACTAGTTAATTAAAACTAATGCCCTTTTGGTACCTTAATTTCATGGATATCCTAATTCGGCAACTCAGACTTGGTCTATTTCTAAGGCTCTAGTAGGGTATTCTCTTTTGTATTTTCACTTTTTTAAAAAGGATGCATGGATGGTATATATTTTTTATTTATTATATTTTTTAAGTGTTAAAGATTTCCTGAAGCCAAAAGAGGGAGTGTGTTAACGACTTCTGTGCTGTATTACGACCCACTCATCTTTTGGGTCTGATGATTCAAAAATTAAATTATAGGAAGTACATGACAGTGAATAAACACCTCCAGTGGGAGGCCTAGCATTGGCTTGGCTCTTCCCTTTGGGATTTAAGGTACAGGTATTTAAGTTGCAAGTATTTAAACTACTGTAAGTAAAAACCTGCAATGGGAGGCTAAGCATTAACTTGGCTCTTCCCTTTGGGATTTAAGGTACAGGTATTTAAGTTGCAGGTATTTAACTACTGTAAGTAAAAACCTCCAATGGGAGGCTAAGCATTGGCTTGGCTCTTCCCCTTGGGATTTAAGGTACAGGTATTTAAGTTGCAGGTATTTAACTACTGTAAGTAAAAACCTGCAATGGGAGGCTAAGCATTGGCTTGGCTCTTCCCTTTGGGATTTAAGGTACCGGTATTTAAGTTGCAGGTATTTAATTACTGTAAGTAAAAACCTCCAATGAGAGGCTAAGCATTGGCTTGGCTCTTCCCTTTGGGATTTAAGGTACAGGTATTTAAGTTGTAGGTATTTAACTACTGTAAGTAAAAACCTCTAATGGGAGGCTAAGCATTGGCTTGGCTCTTCCCTTTAGGATTTATGGTGCAGATATTTAAATTGCGGATGGACTTTGTCCTCTCCATTCTATGGTATGAATTCTTTAAAATGAAATACAACGAATTGATTCAACAATTTGAAATTTGTGCGCGCTTGAGGACTCCTCCAAGCCGATTTTGTGCTTCCATAGGGTTGACCATTGATATAGAGCTGCGGCTTCCTAATATAAAATAAAGTGAATTGTCAGTATTCAAAATATGTGCTAATCTGCATCTAAAACCAGAAGAGTGGAAAGAGTACTTATCTCCCATTTTTTTTGAGGGATTTCTATAATTGATTTTCGCTCTCTATATTCCCAATATAGAAATTTTCTTTTGAATTAAGAGGGACTTTTAGTCACAGATCAGTTGAGAAATCGATGGACAGCTTAGGAGCTTGTCTGGGCCGATTTTTGCATCTCTACGAGATTTTTGCACTTGACGTAGAGATATCCTTCTCCTGGCATAAAATATGGAAAAAAAGGAGATGGAGAAAGTGTATATAATTTGTGCTAATTTGCGAGTAAAACCATAAATAAATGAATAAATAAAAACACTTAGCTTGAATTTGCTTGCTCGTTGACGAGGATGAACTCTTGATTTATATTGATCGATGAAGGAATTTGTGATGATAACCCCTAGCTTTAAACTCCCATCATCTTCAAAATTCTCTCTCTTTTGGTATTTTCTTTCTCTCAAATTTTTCTTCAATCTCTAAAAACTCTCTCAAACATCCAAAATTTTCTCTCCAAAAAAATTCCTTCTCTCAAGCTCACTTCTTCCTCCTTTTATAATCTACTCATCTATCTCCCATTCTAATTTTTCCACTAACTCTATCTCCCATTCTAATTTCTCCACTAACTCTTCTTCATTTTCATCTTCCATTCTCTATCTCTATCTCACATTCTAATCTCTCCACTAACTCTTCTACATCTTCATCTTACATTCTCCATATTTATCTCCCATTCTAATTTCTCCACTAACTTTTCTTCATCTCCATCTTCCCTTCTCTATTCTTATCTTCCATTTTAATTTCTCTACTAACTCTTCTTCATCCCCATCTTCCCTTCTCTATTCTTATCTTATTTTCTCCATCCATTCTTCTCCAACTTCTCTTCTCCATCTCCTCTTCTCCATCTTCCCTTCTCTATTCTAATTTATCCACTAACTATTCTTTTTGTTATTTGTAAAATAATCCTTCAAGATTTAGGTATTTGTACTCTAGTCCTTGAATTTTAAGTATTTACAATTCAGTCCCTGAAAAAATATATTTCTTTAAGTCTAAATCTCCTCACAATTTTTGACACACCAAAATTTACAACATGTCAAATTTAAGCTCATTTCATGCCGCTGAAAATAATGTAGAATTTAATTAAAGCCCTTTTGCAAAATTGAGTCATTCTTGGTATAATTGGGCCAAGATGAAAATTTAAAATATTAGAAGACAATGTCACAACTCATAAAAAGTGAAAATTAAAAATAAGTTGACTCAAATTAAATTTTTTTAGGTCCGATTCGAGATTATACTCGTGAAGGAACACGTGACTCGAATTGGATTTTTCTGAATTTGCGATGGCCAATATGAAAATAGATTTAAAATAATAATATTAACTATCTTTGTGTATTTTTTTTTGGCCTTAAATGTTATTTTTCCAAAATTTTCAAGTATTTTTGTATTATTTTTTAAAACAAAAATTAAAAAATATATAAAAAATATGAAAATTTATTTTTTGTTCAAAAATGGTTGTCTAGGCTTGGCCAAGGCTTCCAAAGTTGATTTTGTAATTTTCTCATTTTTTCTTTATTTTTCATGAATTTTCGAAAATAAAAATACTAAAAAATACTGAAAATATGAAAAATCATTTTTTGGTCAAAATTAGTTCTCTAGGCTTGGCCAAGGTCCCTAAAGTTAATTTTTCAATTTTATGAATTTTTATGGATTTTTCAAAAAAATAAAAATGCCGAAAAATACTGAAAATTTTTAAAAGAGAAAAGATGATTAAAAATCAGGTGTCAACAGTTTCTTATCGGGTCTTCATCCCAGACTTGAGTCAATTAAAAACCAGATCCTCTCAGAGAGGGTTCCCATATCTATTCATGAGGTCTATAATCGATTGAGTAGCATTACCATTGGGACTTATACTCCGTCTGCGCAACCAGAATCTAGTGACAAGTCCGCTTTGTACTCTTCTTCTAGGAGTAGTGGATGGAGTAGTGGATCACGTGGTGGTCATGGAAGCCGTGGTGGTCGTGGTGGCCGCGGAGGTCGTGGTGGTAGTAAGGACCAGCGTGTTTGTCATCATTGTGGTATTCTCGGTCATTGTCGCGACCCTCTAAAAAAAAATTTTAAATTTTAAAAGGGGTTAACGGATTATTAGGTTAATTAGATTTGACTAACCTAACGCGGACCCTCCCAAGCCCTACCGAATCGCAACTTTGGTTTTTGTTTAAATGATTTTGAAATTTGGAGTCGCCACTAATCGTTCTTGGTAGGTCGATTAGAAACCTAAATAAATTAGCGGGAGAACTAATTTATTCCTGCGAACCAGAGATTAGGAGCTCGGGGACTTGGTTACACTAGTTAATTAAAACTAATGCCCTTTCGGTACCTTAATTTCATGGATATCCTAATCCGGCAACTCAGGCTTGGTTTATTCCTAAAGCTCTAGTAGGGTATTCTCTTTTGTGTTTTCACTTTTTTAAATAGGATGCATGGATGGTATATATTTTTATTTGTTATATTTTTTTAAGTGTTAAAGATTCCCTGAAGCCGAAAGAGAGAGTGTGTTAACGACTTCTGTGCAGTATTACGACCTACTCATCTTTTGGGTCTGATGATTCAAAAATTAAATTATAGGAAGTACATGACAGTGAATAAACACCTCCAATGGGAGGCCTAGCATTGGCTTGGCTCTTCCCTTTGGGATTTAAGGTACAGGTATTTAAGTTGCAAGTATTTAAACTACTGTAAGTAAAAACCTCCAATGGGAGGCTAAGCATTGGCTTGGCTCTTCCCTTTGGGATTTAAGGTACAGGTATTTAAGTTGCAGGTATTTAACTACTGTAAGTAAAAACCTCCAATGGGAGGCTAAGCATTGGCTTGGCTCTTCCCTTTGGGATTTAAGGTACAGGTATTTAAGTTGCAGGTATTTAACTACTGTAAGTAAAAACCTCCAATGGGAGGCTAAGCATTGGCTTGGCTCTTCCCTTTGGGATTTAAGGTGCAGGTATTTAACTACTGTAAGTAAAAACCTCCAATGGGAGGCTAAGCATTGGCTTGGCTCTTCCCTTTGGGATTTAAGGTGCAGGTATTTAAGTTGTAGGTATTTAACTACTATAAGTAAAAACCTCCAATGGGAGGCTAAGCATTGGCTTGGCTCTTCCCTTTGGGATTTATGGTGCAGGTATTTAAATTGCGGATGGACTTTGTCCTCTCCATTTTGGGGTATGAATTTTTTAAAATGAAATACAACGAATTGATTCAACAATTTGAAATTTGTGCGCGCTTGAGGACTCCTCCAAGCCGATTTTGTGCTTCCATAGGATTGACCATTGATATAGAGCTGCGGCTTCCTAACATAAAATAGAGTGAAGTGTCAGTATACAAAATATGTGCTAATCTGCACCTAAAACCAGAAGAGTGGAAAGAGTACTTATCTCCCATTTTTTTGGGAGGGATTTCTATAATTGATTTTCGCTCTCTATGTTCCCAATATAGAGAGTTTCTTTTGAATTAAGAGGGACTTTTAGTCACAGATCAGTTGAGAAATCGGTGGACAGCTTAGGAGCTTGTCTGGGCCGATTTTTGCATATCTACGAGATTTTTGCTGTTGACGTAGAGATATCCTTCTCCTGACATAAAATATGGAAAAAAAAAAGAGGAGATGGAGAAAGTGTATACAATTTGTGCTAATTTGCAAGTAAAACCATAAACAAATGAATAAATAAAAACACTTAGCTCGAATTTGCTTGCTCGTTGACGAGGATGAACTCTTGATTTATATTGATCGATGAAGGAATTTGTGATGATAATCCCTAGCTTTGAACTCCCATCATCTTCAAAATTCTCTCTCTTTTGGTATTTTCTTTCTCTCAAATTTTTCTTCAATCTCCCAAAACTCTCTCAAACATCCAAAATTTTCTCTCCAAAAAAAATCCTCCCAAACACTTCAAATTTTCTCTCTCAAGAATCCTCTTTCAAGCTCATTTCTTCCTCCTTTTATAACCTACTCATCTATCTCCCATTCTAATTTTTCCACTAACTCTATCTCCCATTCTAATTTCTCCACTAACTCTTCTTCATTTTCATCTTCCATTCTCCATCTCTATCTCACATTCTAATCTCTCCACTAACTCTTCTTCATCTTCATCTTCCCTTCTCCATATTTATCTCCCATTCTAATTTCTCCACTAACTCTTCTTAATCTCCATCTTCTCTTCTCTATTCTTATCTTCCATTCTAATTTCTCTACTAACTCTTCTTCATCTCCATCTTCCCTTCTCTATTCTTATCTTATTTTCTCCATCCATTCTTCTCCAACTTCTCTTCTTCATCTCCTCTTCTTCATCTTCCCTTCTCTATTCTAATTTATCCACTAACTCTTCTTTTTATTATTTGTAAAATAATCCTTCAAGAGTTAGGTATTTGCACTCTAGTCCTTGAATTTTAAGTATTTACAATTCAGTCCCTGAAAAAATATATTTCTTTAAGTCCAAATCTCCTCACAATTTTTGACACACCAAAATTTACCACATGTCAAATTTAAGCTCATTTCTTATCGCTGAAAATAATGCATAATTTAATTAAAGCCCTTTTGCAAAATTAAGTCATTCTGGGTATAATTGGGCCAAGATGAAAATTTAAAATATTAAAAGACAATGTCACAACTCATAAAAAGTGAAAGTTAAAAATAAGTTGACTCAAATTAAATTTTTTTTAGGCCCGATTCGAGATTATACTCGTGAAGGAACACGTGACTCGAATTGAATTTTTCTGAATTTGCGATGGCCAATATGAAAATAGATTTAAAATAAAAATATTAACTATCTTTGTGTATTTTTTGGCCTCAAATGTTATTTTTCCAAAATTTTCAAATATTTTTGTATTTTTTTTAAAAAAAAATTAAAATATATATAATATGAAAAATTATTTTTTGGTCAAAATTCGTTCCCTAGGCTTGGCTAAGGTTCCCAAAGTTGATTTTTCAATTTTATGAATTTTTATGGATTTTCTATTAATTTTCGAAAATAAATAAATAAAAAATACGTAAAAATACTGAAAATATGAAAAATCATTTTTTGGTCAAAATTGGTTCCCTAGGCTTGGCTAAGGTCCCCAAAGTTGATTTTTCAATTTTATGAATTTTTATGGATTTTTTATTACTTTAGCAATAGAAAAAATGATTAAAAATCAGGTGTCAACAGCTGCCCCTCTTTGAAAGGAAGCTTGGTAGAGGTTCATTTCAAAGACGAGATGACACCTGGATTCTTATCGACTCAATACAAGGAAATAAAAAGAGTCGTGACATGATTGTTCCACTGAAAATGAAATGAGAACCTAAGGATTCGTTATATAAAAAAACTTTAGGGTGGGTGAACTTGAACCCGTATGGTGGATCAACCCATGGTAGATTCCTAATAAAAGGATTCTACTGATTAAAAATTGAATTAAAATTTGACCCGTATGGTGGGTCATACCATTTGACCCGTATGGTGGGTCGTACCATGGTAGATTCCTAATAAAAGGATTCTACTGATTAAATTTTGATTGAGATTTGACCCGTATGGTAGGTCACCACATGGAGATACCTGTAAGAAGGACTTGGTGCCTGTAGAAAGGACTTGGTGCCAGTAAAAAGGACTTGGTGCCTGTAAAAAGGACTTGTGCCTGTCAAAAGGACTTAATTTGCCTGTAAGAAGGACTTGATTTGCCTGTAAAAAGGACTTAATTTGCCTGTAAGAAGGACTTGATTTGCCTGTAAGAAGGACTTACTTTGCCTTTAAGAAGAACTTTGTGCCTGTAAGAAGGACTTGATTTGCCTGTAAGAAGGACTTTATTTGCCTGTAAGAAGGACTTTGTTTTGCCTGTAAGAAGGACTTACTTTGCCTGTAAGAAGGACTTTGTGCCTGTAAGAAGGACTTGATTTGCCTGTAAGAAGGACTTTGTTTGCCTGTAAGAAGGACTTTATGCCTGTAAGAAGGACTTGATTTGCCTGTAAGAAGGACTTTATGCCTGTAAGAAGGACTTTGTGCCTGTAAGAAGGACTTGATTTGCCTGTAAGAAGGACTTTGTGCCTGTAAGAAGGACTTTGTGCCTGTAAGAAGGACTTGATTTGCCTGTAAGAAGGACTTTATGCCTGTAAGAAGGACTTGTTTTGCCTGTAAGAAGGACTTGATTTGCCTGTAAGAAGGACTTTATGCCTGTAAGAAGGACTTGATTTGCCTGTAAGAAGGACTTTGTACCTGTAAGAAGGACTTGGTTTGCCTGTAAGAAGGACTTTGTGCCTGTAAGAAGGACTTGGTTTGCCTGTAAGAAGGACTTAGTTTGCCTGTAAGAAGGACTTGATTTGCCTGTAAGAAGGACTTGATTTGCCTGTAAGAAGGACTTTGTATCTGTAAGAAGGACTTTGTTTGCCTGTAAGAAGGACTTTGTGCCTGTAAGAAGGACTTGGTTTGCCTGTAAGAAGGACTTAGTTTGCCTGTAAGAAGGGCTTGGTGTACCTCAAAGGGTGCCATTCTGAAATTTGGGGAGACCAGGAATCCTGCAGAAGCTCAAACCCAAATTATATTCTCCTGTCGCTTTAGGAATAAACCAAAGAGGCAGAGATTAAAAGGTCTCGAACATTTCTGTTCTTGAGACAAATCATGCTTTATTGAAGAAGGTGGATACCTGTATGTACCGCAATGGATTCGAGTACCCCAACAACCGTCAGAATTCATTCTCTTGAAAGGTTCAGGTTGAAGATACACTTACCTGAGAATTTGGAAAAAATGCTTGGTGGCTTCTCGACAACCAGGCTTGTTCATTCAATAATCGCCGAATGAACTTCAAGACTTTGGAAGGTAACTCGAACATCGGGAATGTGTTGCCTGTCAGGCAATGTCAGAGGTAACATGTGCAAGCATTTTCATCAATGCGTTCATTGGTTCATGCAAAATTGTTCTGCTAAGTTTGCCATGATTAAAGGCAGTCTGTGTAATAACTCATGATGCAATCGATCAATATATAGATCATGTATTGCATTACCACTTCTGTTTAAGGAGGTTCTTATAGTACGAACACCTCGAATGTAATCTGAATGGGGGACTTCATTCCGAAAAGGGCTTTCTTTCACTCTGGAGAAAAGCTGTTTATCTGTAGATTAAAATGTTAGACCTGTGTGGAAATGGTTTGCCTTTCCTCATCCTGTTATGCCCCATTTTGCACATTTGACGTCTCCTATGCAGTTTATGCTCTAAGTTGAAGTCGGTAAATTAAACATGCGGAATAGTCATACATAATTCATGAAATGTGTAAACACAATGCCGATGTGACAATTTTTAGCATCATGTGTGTTTATATAATGTGCAAACATGGGCGGATTTGAATTGCCCCTGGTATATGGGTGGATCGAACAAATTGGGAAGCCCACTCCTTATGTCGAGGAGCGGTTTGTCCCAAACTTTGCCCCTGCGCGATGAAGCATATGGGTGAGGGAGCATTTCGGTTGGTTTAATGACAGCGACCGCCATGGTTTAGCGGTTGAATGCCCCTGCAAAAAGCAGAGAAATTATTCTTGAAATCAAACGAGATAAGGAAGACATATTTGCTTTTTCGCTTCAGAGCTTGTGATCAATTTGCCCCATTTTTCACCAAAATAGATCTTGTCAGATGATCATAATTTTCTTTTGGATTTGTCTCCTTCAACATGTTAAATGTTAGTGTAAATATTTCCTGTAAAAAGAAAAAGAGACATATCAGCCAGTATTAAAAGGGATAAATTGAAAACGATACTGATTTACCCTTCATCTTGAATGTCTTGCACGAGTCTTTTACCAGTTTTGTTGGATTGAATTTTCCTCGACTTTTGTTGGGCGCCTCACCATTATGAGAAGACTATGGTAAAATACTGACTTTGATATTACTCGTCGAGTATTCCTGTTTGTAAAAAAGAAATGCACAAAAAGTTGTTTCATTTATTTATAATACATACAACATTTCCCACCCTTGGGGATCGAACTCAGGATATTTCGGACCTACTGTCATCCCCCATACCATTCGGTCCATTGGACCGTAGGTGTCCATGGGGCTATCCTTTCAAAGGTTAATCTTTGGGGATAAAACAGCCCTGTTGTATCACCTTGGGCCATGTTACGGTATTTCTCGAGGTAATTTGCAATCCCTGTTAAGAATGGAATAAGACAATTCAAGACTTGAGATGATTATGTGCACATTAGAACGATACAGAATTACCCATTTCTGAGATTGTTCGCGTCTTTCGCTTGTACTTTCCTTTGTCCGAAGCTGTCTATCCCGTGGTAATGCCCATGAGTTGATTTGCCCCCAAATTTTATCCAACCTGTATTCGGATATGATTGCGTTCTCGGGTCGATTTGCAATTTCCTGAGAATAGAAGGGGCTTAATTTTAAAACTTGGAGCAACTGAGGGTAAATTGAAACGATACGGAGTTACCCTTCAGGTTTATGCAGATTTTCACTCGCCATCAATTCGTCGCGAGGTTGGTGAGGTGGCGGATTCGAGCATTTAATAGGGGGAAGTCGGATTATTACTCCTTGCTTTTACACATTCACAAAAGCAGAAAAACACATCACGCAAGGAAATAAAACACATTCACTCATTCAGGATTAGTTCCGCTTCCTCTGCAGGCTCTCCCATGATCAGCTGGCTTCATCCCAAATTAGGTATGCATCGGCCATATTGAAGGTCTCGTGGTCACTGGCTGAACAAGTGCATCACAGTCCCGATGCTTTACCGATATCAAACTGGTTGATTATGGCGAAAAGATCATCGTCAATGTCCGCTTTGTGGTGATCTGTCCCTTCTTCCTCGGGAGGTATTGATGCTGATCCAGTATCATTGGTCCTTTTGTACCCTCCTCCAACAGAACTCGATCCTGTTATAAACTGGTCTAACTCACCTCTTAAACGTGCATTTTCGATCCTCAGATCATACATTTCATCGAGGGTGAGGAGGAGGCTATTGCAGTTGGGGCAGGTGGCGGAGTCAAAAGTCTCTTTATACATCTTGTTTTCCGCTCGGAGGTTTTCATTTTCAACTCTTAGAAACTCGGCTTCGTTGTGCTCATGACGAGCCTTCATTCGGGTTCGCCTATTTTGAAACCAGAACTTGATTTGCAAAGGTTCAAGTCCTAACTCTTGACTCAGTTCCATTTTCTGTTTGCCGTCTGGCATAGGGCATGTTCTGAAGAAATCCTCAAGCCTTTGTACCTGCTCCTTAGTATGGCGACGGTAACGCTTCTTTTGACCCTTACCGTTATTATCCTTATCTTTACTGAGATTTTGGACGTCGTCGGCGGAAGAGCCAAGCTCCATAGGCTCGATCCCAAACATGGCTTCGAACTCTTCCTCTCCCATATTTAGCAGGCAATGATAGCTCTCGGGAGTATTGGGTTGAGACATCTTTGATTTGATTGATGATTTCTCAAGATTTGCTACTCGTTTCCGGTGTTTTCACTCTCTTTGAATTTTTCTGAGCGATTGCCTATGCCTTAAGACCCTCTTCCGAGCATGGCGTCTCTTTTAAAATTAAACGTGGGTTTAGCAACTGTATTGCTTCTTCCAAGGGTCCGGCCTTTCTCAATCCTCTTTTCTTATCGTGTCTCTTGCTCGGCTCGTCTCCTTCCATCTTTTCGTGATAGGGCCCCTTGTTGTTGTCTCCACCGTCAATTTGCTGGCGAGTTCTTCAATAAAGACGAGTCGTATCTCTTTTCTGCCGAAAATGTCTTTGTCTCCCACTCAGCTTATTTTTTATCTTTTCTTTTTCAAAGTAGTGGCGTCCCGTTTAGCTTTGCCGTAGAGACGTCGGATTTGCTTGGCTGGAGATTGGAGACGAGTAGCGGAGGTGATACTGATAGGGAATGTTAGACAGGAAAATCTGGCCAGTAGAGACTTCCCCTGCAAAAATGAAAGAGAATGCGGCAGTATATGTTCTTCATATTCTAGAAAAATTGGAACGATACTGTTTTACCCTTGTGTGTACTTCTATTGAATTTGAATTGAGGAAGTTCCTTCATTTGGACTGGATTGAATTGTATGTCCCGAGTTGCCCTTCACTTTGAGCTTGCCACGTAAGTGCTTTGCTTAGTTGGGCCTTATTTTCTTTCGGGTTGCCTTGGACCATCATCATTTTCTATGCCATCGGGTCCGTGGACCGGAGGGCTCCTTTAATTTGAAGGTTACCTTCGAGGCAAATGAGTCCTATCGCGTTCCATTGGGTCATTTCATTTTGCGACACTCTTGAGGCACTTTGCGATTCCCTGGGTGAGAATGGAACAAATCCAATTTAGCATTTTGCAACGATTGAGGGTAAATTGGAACGACACACAATTACCCGTCTTCGAGCTCGCCTGGGCATTTCACTTGAAATTTCCCTACGTGAGGCCATTCAACATTTCTCATTATGGCAGTCAGCGACGTTACCACAAATTGATCCGCCCTAAATCTAGCATAAAAAGGGATTCACGCATTCGACGGGATAAAAAAATAAATAAATTGCCCCCTTGTCCCTGAATTAAATCGAGACACCTAGAAAGCTGGAAAATATCATACGCAGGGGAATTAAGCATGAAATAAAATGTGCACTTATTCAAGGTCAGTTCTGCCTCTCCTGTGGCTCTTCGATAATCAGCTAGTCTCGTATTGGTTCGGGTGTGGATGATCGATGTTTGAGAGTCCCTACTCACTGGCTCCTGATCGCGGCTTGGGACGTCTGTCAACCCTAAACTGGTTGACCAGGGCAGTAAGCTCATCATCTGGGTAATCTCTTGAACCTTCCAGCAACTGATGCTCGAATTGGGCATTGTTGTTGGCAAATGCTGGCGATAGATTTCTCATTCTGTCCTCGCCATGAGCAATTTGACTTCTCGTGCTGGAGCCTTCATCATTACTCGAGAAAGTGTGGGGATCACCAACTGTCCTGCTGCCAAAAACTCCTTTCATTCGAGGATTAAAGAAGTGGAAGTGCTCAGGATAATTTCTTGTCTGATTCTCTGGCTGCGCAGGCGCGCTGATCATGGGATGAATTCTAGCCACGGGTTGGTGCTCAGACCAAGGAGTCTGAATACACTGCCCCTGCGGTCTATACTCTTGAAGAGCATTAGGGTGATTCTGGGGGATACTTTGATTAACGCCTGGAGGATTGATGGCACGGCTACTGGCTTGGTTGATGATGGGAAGTGGCTCGCCCCATGCTAACCCGCGGAACTTATGGTGGCGAGGAGACTCGACATTCAGGCTTGGATCAGTCCCGCCTTGGTTTTCTTGATTCTGAGCTGCATTGTGTTCTCTCACCCTTTTTCTGTACTTCTGAAGATGACTCGAAACATTTGCTTTAGTGAGTCCCTCTACGTTCATAATTTCCAGTATATGTTGCGGCCGTGCCAAATCGATTCCTACCTGTTGAACTGCATTAACAAACATACGATGCAGCTCGGGAGACCAACTCATCTTCTTTCTCCAGTTGCTTGGAACAAAATTGAAGGCTTGATGCTTGTTCTCATGGTCGTGCAATTGCTTCCTTACCACGTGCTGCCATATGTTTTGAAGCATCTGAACCCTAACTGGTTTCGTTACAACGTCTTGGGCCCCATTTAAGACAGCCTTCATTATGGCTTGCTGATCATCGCTTGCCGATATTACGAGGACTGGCATGTTTAATTTAGAATTGATGACTTCCAAGAGAGTGAAAACATCCATGTCAATCCCTACCATGGCGGTGAGGACGATATCAAACTGGTCACCACTCCTCCTTAATATCTCTAAGGCCTCTGTCGCCTTTGCTTGAGCTACAACCTTATACCGGCATTTTCTCAATACGGTAACAAGGATTGACAGAGAGACTGGATTACCGTCAATGGCCATGACCAGTAGACCCTCAGGGTAAGGAACTTCATTAGCTTCGACCAGGGTTGAACATGCGCCCGTTTCCCTAATGCTCGACATATTTCTGGATCTAGGACTGCCGACTCGAGACCGCCTCAGGATGTCTTCTTGGACTTGAGGGATCACGGGATCGTCGATGGTTTCTCGTAACAGGCTTTGAAAGCCGATGCTTTGATGGTGAAGGTTTTGAATTCCTCTCCCACGAGAACTCCTTCCTCTCTATCTTTCTCCTGCGAGTTCTTGCGAATGAACTCTCACTATCAAATGAGGACAAGTTCTCTCTCTGGCAATAGCAACGACTTCCCTCTTCACGGGCAGTGCTATTAGATTTTTCGAGGGAGAAAATCTGATATTCAGCTTTTGATCAAAGGGGAAATCCTTATTTCTCGCTCAGTTCGTCTTCCTTTTTTCTTTTCGTGGTAGAGGGCCCTTGTCAAGATCTCCACCGTCGATTTACTGGCGGGTCCTCCAATAAAGACGAGTCGTATCTCCTTTTCTGCCGAAAATTTCTTTGTCTCCCACTCAGCTCGTTTTTTATTCTTTCTTTTTCAAAGTGGTGGCAGCCCGTCCAACTTTTCTGCAGAGACGTCGGGTCTGCTCAGCTTGAGGTTGCCGCTTGACTGGAATTCGAGCCAGCGGGGGTGTTGCCGACAGAGAATGGTAGATAGAAAAAACTCGACCAATAAGGACTGCCCCTGTGAAATCATTATTTAAATTGAAGCATATTATCACCTTCGCATTCCGATCATCTACCTCGCCTCTCTCCTCCTTTCTTTCGTGATCTGCTTTCAAAAATGGCCAATTCTCCTAACCATACCTTCTCCGCCGAAATCCTGGCTGGGTGGGAGAGACTCTACAATCTTCTTGGTAGAGGTTACGCTCATATAGCCCAAAACTCTACCGTTGAGGCTGAAATCCTCGGTTTATTCAGGACCCTAGACGCTGCTTCTGTTGAGGGTACCCAACTGGGGAGGGAGTATCGGAACTTCCCGACCCTCTTCATTAATTTTCTGGCTGCCTATAACCGCGCTTATGAGACGGTCATTGTGACTGCCGTCGTGAAAGCTCGTTACCGAGACCGGCACGAGCGCCTGGAAATAGTCACATTTATGGCTGATAATCACAAGAAAGCCTTCAAGTTTGCCAATGATCAGATTTCGTGGCTAGTTCGTGAGAGGGGAAAGTTGGTGGACCGTCTGGCCTTGGTCCGAACTTACGCCGAACAGGAGCCGAGCAATATTATGATGAGGTGCAAATGCGGTTGGCTGCAGGAGAGACTTGATGACATTACGGCAGATATTGCTTTCGAGAGGGCGGCGATTTCGGACTTGGAGTTTGCTGTCGAGCATTACGAGGCCAGTATGGCCCAGGCTAAGGAGAAGCGCGATCGCCTCTTCTTTAGGCTCGCGGAGCTTGATCCTGAGAACGCCCGGTGCACCCGGAGCATCAACTGTTTGGAGAGTCAGTTGAGCTCCTTCGTAATGGTTATCAGGGCTCAGTTTGGCTTTACTTTTCCTCCCCAGTGAGCTGTTGTAATGCTCTTTGATGAATGGAATGAAAGAAAAGCTTCACGTGTTTTTTTTTTTTGTTTAATTTTCCTGCTATCGTTTCTTCCGCATAGCATAACAGAACGATTTGAGGTACCGAAGATGTCGAGGCTTAATGTTTTTCTTGATGTTCTTGTTTAATTGCTCCAGACGATGATATCGAGAACATTGATGAAGGGTTCGGCGGTGGCCCCCACTATCCATCTTGAGATCACAAACAATAACACTATGACAACTCGATCAGTGCGCTGGTAATAAATCCGGCCACCTGTTGTGTGCCCACTTTTATCCATATTTTATTTCTTTCGGCGTCCACTTGCTCGTGTCGGTCGCCTGTAGCGTCGGGAGAAATTCCTGTGGGCCACGTTCATTAATAGAACCTCGGTCCTCTAAAGCCCTCCGCATGTTTCGGATAAGAGGAAATTTTAAGATCGGTCTCTGGTTGATTTAATCAGGTAAAGGTATTTGTTTCATGGGTTCTGATTATATAATCCATATTGTCTTTCAAAAGACGCTGGATCCTTCTGTCTGTCAAAGATGGACAGTGTTCGTTTGCCCCCCGGAATTAACGGTTGAAGCCTCGGTGTTTTTCGTCTTTTGGTATTTCTGGAGATGATTCTTGATATATTTTGAACTTAATTTTTACACCCGTCTAGGGTATCTAGGATCTCCCTGCAAAAGAAAATGATATAATTAGTATGCGACACAAGGAATGTCGGTCCATGACTCCTATATTAGTCCAATTTGATTTTTTCTATTTTATAGAGAAATCAGAAAAAAAAAATTCCCTTAGGAAGAAATGGGTTAATACATAATTTTTTTGCAGATTTATTACTCTTTTTTTATTATTTTTTTTAAGGAATGTGACAAAATCTCTTGACGTTTACTAAAATTTTTGAAGGAATTTCCTTTTTATCAGAATAAATTTTCAGAGGTAAATTTGTCAGGAAAATTTTATTTTTATTGAAGCAGGAAAGACATGACAGAAATCCTTTATTGGTTAACAAAATTCCCCCGAGACATTAGTCTAATTTTATTTAGAGAAAATTTTCATAGAAAAGCATGAGCAAATTTCTCGAAAAGAATTTTTGTTGCAAGTTTTTATAATTTGAAAGAATGTGATAAAATCACTTGATGTTTACCAAAGTTTTTTTTTTTTGAAGGAATTTTTCTTTTATCGAAATAAAATTTTAAAGGAAAATTTGTCAGGAAAATTTCATTTTTATTGAAGCAAGAAAAACATGACAAAAATCTCTTATTGGTCAACACAATTCCCCCGAGACATTAGTCTAATTTTATTTAGAGAAAATTTTCTTAGAAAAACATGAGCGAATTTCTCGAGAAGAATTTTCTTGCAAGTTTTTATAATTTGAAAAATGTGATAAAATCACTTGATGTCTACTAGAGTTTTTTTTTTTGAGGGAATTTTTCTTTTTATTGAAATAAATTTTCAGAGGAAAATTTTTTCAGGAAAATTTCATTTTTATTGAAGCAATAAAAACATGACAAAAATCCCTTATGGGTTAATAAAATTCCCATGAAGGGATTTTTCACATCATTTTTTCAAAATTTTTTAAAAGAAATGAGGGACAAATTTAATTTTTATTTTCTTTTAAAAGAATGGTTGTAATATCAAGCTCAAAAACTGACTAACACCTAGCATGAACCGACCGAAAATAAATACAAGATAAAATTAGAGAACTTACTTTTACCTTGGAGAAATGCAAATCACATAGTCATGCGCATGACTCAAGTGAGGAGTGAACTCTAGAAAATAAAAGAAGGAGAGACAGGGTATGGACCTAAAAGGCCCCCACTATCTGAATTGACAACCTTACCCTCCGCGCAATCAGATCACAATGGGAAGAATTGTCAATTCAGATAATGAGCGGGATAAAATATGGTCAACCCGAGCGCAATCGACGCAAGAGCTTTGCATATTCGATCCCTATCTATGGTTTTCTAGGAAGAATTTCGCGACTTGGGTTTAGACGCTTGTGTGTGCAGGTGTCGTGATCCTCAGAGTATGCAAGACATGCACAACAATTGATATCAAAACAGCGCTTCTAAAAATGTGCGAAATTAAACAAATAAACCCAACACCGAGCCTGCAAAACAAAGGGGTTAGCCAAACACTCCGCCCCTTATAACTCCCATCCTGCAAAAACATATAACACCTATAGAATGAGTCCCAAACAAGATCGCCAGAAGCGAGATATCCATGAAATTTTCATTGGCCTAAGTCCACTAAGACTTTTAAAATTTCGAAAAAATTCAAGTATTCCAATTGGTATCTTTTTTTCGAAAATTTAAAAATCCCTTCCCCAGCGGAGTCGCCAGTCTGTCGCGACCCTCTAAAAAAAAATTTTAAATTTTAAAAGGGGTTAACGGATTATTAGGTTAATTAGATTTGACTAACCTAACGCGGACCCTCCCAAGCCCTACCGAATCGCAACTTTGGTTTTTGTTTAAATGATTTTGAAATTTGGAGTCGCCACTAATCGTTCTTGGTAGGTCGATTAGAAACCTAAATAAATTAGCGGGAGAACTAATTTATTCCTGCGAACCAGAGATTAGGAGCTCGGGGACTTGGTTACACTAGTTAATTAAAACTAATGCCCTTTCGGTACCTTAATTTCATGGATATCCTAATCCGGCAACTCAGGCTTGGTTTATTCCTAAAGCTCTAGTAGGGTATTCTCTTTTGTGTTTTCACTTTTTTAAATAGGATGCATGGATGGTATATATTTTTATTTGTTATATTTTTTTAAGTGTTAAAGATTCCCTGAAGCCGAAAGAGAGAGTGTGTTAACGACTTCTGTGCAGTATTACGACCTACTCATCTTTTGGGTCTGATGATTCAAAAATTAAATTATAGGAAGTACATGACAGTGAATAAACACCTCCAATGGGAGGCCTAGCATTAGCTTGGCTCTTCCCTTTGGGATTTAAGGTACAGGTATTTAAGTTGCAAGTATTTAAACTACTGTAAGTAAAAACCTCCAATGGGAGGCTAAGCATTGGCTTGGCTCTTCCCTTTGGGATTTAAGGTACAGGTATTTAAGTTGCAGGTATTTAACTACTGTAAGTAAAAACCTCCAATGGGAGGCTAAGCATTGGCTTGGCTCTTCCCTTTGGGATTTAAGGTACAGGTATTTAAGTTGCAGGTATTTAACTACTGTAAGTAAAAACCTCCAATGGGAGGCTAAGCATTGGCTTGGCTCTTCCCTTTGGGATTTAAGGTGCAGGTATTTAACTACTGTAAGTAAAAACCTCCAATGGGAGGCTAAGCATTGGCTTGGCTCTTCCCTTTGGGATTTAAGGTGCAGGTATTTAAGTTGTAGGTATTTAACTACTATAAGTAAAAACCTCCAATGGGAGGCTAAGCATTGGCTTGGCTCTTCCCTTTGGGATTTATGGTGCAGGTATTTAAATTGCGGATGGACTTTGTCCTCTCCATTTTGGGGTATGAATTTTTTAAAATGAAATACAACGAATTGATTCAACAATTTGAAATTTGTGCGCGCTTGAGGACTCCTCCAAGCCGATTTTGTGCTTCCATAGGATTGACCATTGATATAGAGCTGCGGCTTCCTAACATAAAATAGAGTGAAGTGTCAGTATACAAAATATGTGCTAATCTGCACCTAAAACCAGAAGAGTGGAAAGAGTACTTATCTCCCATTTTTTTGGGAGGGATTTCTATAATTGATTTTCGCTCTCTATGTTCCCAATATAGAGAGTTTCTTTTGAATTAAGAGGGACTTTTAGTCACAGATCAGTTGAGAAATCGGTGGACAGCTTAGGAGCTTGTCTGGGCCGATTTTTGCATATCTACGAGATTTTTGCTGTTGACGTAGAGATATCCTTCTCCTGACATAAAATATGGAAAAAAAAAAGAGGAGATGGAGAAAGTGTATACAATTTGTGCTAATTTGCAAGTAAAACCATAAACAAATGAATAAATAAAAACACTTAGCTCGAATTTGCTTGCTCGTTGACGAGGATGAACTCTTGATTTATATTGATCGATGAAGGAATTTGTGATGATAATCCCTAGCTTTGAACTCCCATCATCTTCAAAATTCTCTCTCTTTTGGTATTTTCTTTCTCTCAAATTTTTCTTCAATCTCCCAAAACTCTCTCAAACATCCAAAATTTTCTCTCCAAAAAAAATCCTCCCAAACACTTCAAATTTTCTCTCTCAAGAATCCTCTTTCAAGCTCATTTCTTCCTCCTTTTATAACCTACTCATCTATCTCCCATTCTAATTTTTCCACTAACTCTATCTCCCATTCTAATTTCTCCACTAACTCTTCTTCATTTTCATCTTCCATTCTCCATCTCTATCTCACATTCTAATCTCTCCACTAACTCTTCTTCATCTTCATCTTCCCTTCTCCATATTTATCTCCCATTCTAATTTCTCCACTAACTCTTCTTAATCTCCATCTTCTCTTCTCTATTCTTATCTTCCATTCTAATTTCTCTACTAACTCTTCTTCATCTCCATCTTCCCTTCTCTATTCTTATCTTATTTTCTCCATCCATTCTTCTCCAACTTCTCTTCTTCATCTCCTCTTCTTCATCTTCCCTTCTCTATTCTAATTTATCCACTAACTCTTCTTTTTATTATTTGTAAAATAATCCTTCAAGAGTTAGGTATTTGCACTCTAGTCCTTGAATTTTAAGTATTTACAATTCAGTCCCTGAAAAAATATATTTCTTTAAGTCCAAATCTCCTCACAATTTTTGACACACCAAAATTTACCACATGTCAAATTTAAGCTCATTTCTTATCGCTGAAAATAATGCATAATTTAATTAAAGCCCTTTTGCAAAATTAAGTCATTCTGGGTATAATTGGGCCAAGATGAAAATTTAAAATATTAAAAGACAATGTCACAACTCATAAAAAGTGAAAGTTAAAAATAAGTTGACTCAAATTAAATTTTTTTTAGGCCCGATTCGAGATTATACTCGTGAAGGAACACGTGACTCGAATTGAATTTTTCTGAATTTGCGATGGCCAATATGAAAATAGATTTAAAATAAAAATATTAACTATCTTTGTGTATTTTTTGGCCTCAAATGTTATTTTTCCAAAATTTTCAAATATTTTTGTATTTTTTTTTAAAAAAAATTAAAATATATATAATATGAAAAATTATTTTTTGGTCAAAATTCGTTCCCTAGGCTTGGCTAAGGTTCCCAAAGTTGATTTTTCAATTTTATGAATTTTTATGGATTTTCTATTAATTTTCGAAAATAAATAAATAAAAAATACGTAAAAATACTGAAAATATGAAAAATCATTTTTTGGTCAAAATTGGTTCCCTAGGCTTGGCTAAGGTCCCCAAAGTTGATTTTTCAATTTTATGAATTTTTATGGATTTTTTATTACTTTAGCAATAGAAAAAATGATTAAAAATCAGGTGTCAACAGTCATCTAATGAGCAACTGTTATAAGCTACATGGTTATTCGAGTAATAACAAGGTAGCTAATGCCTCAATACCTACATCTTCTGACATCTAGGAGTCCTCTCCTATTTCTGGGAGGAGAATGATTGAGATGACCGATGAAGAGTTTGCACGATATACTCAGTTTCATGTGGACGGGCAGACTTCCACTGCTACATATGCACAGACAGGTAATCATGCAGCATGCGTTTCCATGTCTCGTGGAAAATGGGTTGTTGATTCTGGTGCTTCAAATCACCTGATGGGGACAGTAGGTAATCTCACAACCAATTCCTCTTCATCACATGTTAGTGCTATTACTGTGGCGGATGGCTCTTCAGCAATTGTGAAAGGGAGTGGGACTTCCTGTCTTACATCAGATTTAACATTATCTTCTGTGCTTTATGTTCCAAATTCACCTTTTAACCTACTATCGGTTAGTCAGATCACAAAACAATTGAATTGTTTAGTCTCATTTTTCCCCGATGGTTGTGTTTTTTAGGATCTTTTGACGAGGGAGGCCATTGGTAGAGGAAGGGTCGAAGGAGGAGTCTATGTTATTGAAGCCACACAACCTTCAGTAACTTGCTTCGCCACATCCCCTAGCCCACACGAGATTCACTGTCGCCTTGGCCATCCAGCTCCTACCACCCTCCAAAAGTTATATCCTTAATTTAAGAATGTTTCCTTTGAATGTGAGTCGTGTCAGTTTGCTAAGCACCATCGTGTGCCTTATTTTTCTAGAGTCAATAAAAGAGTGTCAGCTCCGTTTGAGTTAGTCCATTCTGACATATGGGGTCCTTGTCCTGTCATGTCAAAGCTTGGTTTCAAATATTATGTAACCTTTGTTGATGACCATTCACGGATGACGTGGGTCTATTTAATGAAAAATCGTTCTGAGGTGTTCCAAATTTTTTGTGAATTTTATGCTGAAGTTCAAACTCAATTCTCCACTTCAGTTAAATGTTTGCGCAGTGATAATGGTTGAGAATATTTATCCTCTCAATTCATGTCATTTCTTTCCCGTAATGGTGTTGTTCATCAAACGTCTTGCCTTGATACACCTCAACAAAACGGTGTAGCAGAACGCAAGAATAGGCATCTGTTAGAAGTTGCTCGTGCTCTCTTATTCCAACACAATGTTCCTAAGGCATTCTGGGCGGATGCAGTTTTGACCGCTTGTTACCTTATCAATCGTCTTCCCTCTGTTATTCTCAATGGAGAAATCCCTTTCCGCGTGTTATTCCCTACTAAATCTCTATTTCCTCTCTCTCCCAAGATATTTGGCTGCGTGTGTTTTGTTTGTGATACACGACCTTAGGTTTCTAAACTCGACCCTAAGTCTCTTCGTTGTATTTTTCTTGGCTATGCTCGGCATCAAAAAGGTTATCGTTGTTTTTCTCCTGATTTAGGTCGCTATGTTGTTTTTGTTGATGTTACCTTCCATGAGTCTCAGTCTTATGGCACTAAGTATAATTCTCCATCTACTTTCTTGGAGGATGTCCCAGTCCATCATCCTTTGCCCAGTCCTACCTCTGAGAAACCATCCACACCCATAGACGAATCCACTGATGTGTGGTATGGTCGTGTGTATCATCGGCGGCCGGTTCCCGTAATATCTTCGACCTCGTCCAATGTGCCTTCCGATGACTCATTAGATCCTCCTTCGGATGCATCTTTGCCAGTGCCACCTCCGCTAGATACTTTTCCATTGGTGCCAAATCTCCCCTCAAATGATGAGCCTATTGCTCTCCGTAAAGGCATTCGTGCTTGCCGTAGTAGACCTATCTATAATTATTCTTATAAGGGTTTATCTGTTCAGACACAAGCGTTGATTGCCAATTTGGATTCCATCTCTGTTCCACGGTCAGTTTCTGATGCTTTGGCTCATTCTGGTTGGCGTGCTGCTATGGTGGATGAGATGCAGGCCTTGGTTCAGAATGAGACTTGGGAGCTTGTTCCCCTCCCCACTGGTAAGCAAGCTATTGGTTGTAAATGGGTTTATAGTGTCAAGGTTAATCCAGATGGCTCACTTGCTCGCTTGAAGGCTCGTTTGGTTGCGAAAGGATACGCTCAACTGTATGGTATTGATTATTTTGAGACTTTTTCCCCGGTGGCTAAAATGGCCTCCGTTCGGTTATTTATTTCTCTAGCATCCTCCCATGATTGGATCCTCCATCAGCTTGATGTCAAGAATGCTTTCTTAAATGGCTATCTTGACGAAGAGGTGTACATGAAGCAACCTCCTGGGTTTGTTGCTCAGGGGGAGTCTTCTAAGGTTTGTCGGCTGCGTCGCTCGTTATATGGTCTCAAGCAGTCACTTCGTGCATGGTTTGCTAGGTTTACTACAGCTGTTGTACGGGATTTTGGCATGAAGCAGAGTATTAAAGATAGTTCCGTTTTCTATCATACTTCTCGTGCAGGCTGTATATATATATGGTTGTATATGTGGATGATATTGTGATCACTGGTAGTGACTTAGCAGGCATCTCCAAGCTTAAGGAGTTCTTGCACAGTCAGTTTCAGACCAAGGATCTTGGTCCTCTAGGATACTTTCTTAGTATTGAGGTTTCTAAATGTAAGAATGGTGTCTTTCTGTCTCAGAGAAAATATGTGTTAGATTTATTGCAGGATACAGGGCTTTCTGGGGAAAAATATTATGAATCCCCCATGATTCCTAGTGATAAACTCATGCCACAAGAAGGGTCCCTAATTCCAGAGCCTAAGAGCTATCGTAGATTAGTGGGAAAACTCAATTATCTCACTATGACCAGACCTGATGTTGCATTTCCAGTCAGTGTTGTTAGTCAGTTTATGGCCGACCCTCGTGTTCCTCATTGGGAAGCTGCTTTGCGGATTGTAAAGTATCTGAAGAAAGACCCCAAGAAGGGTGTTTTCTATCAAAACCATGGACATTCTCGCATCAAAGCATTCTGTGATGCAGATTGGGCAGGATCTCCTGCTGATAGGCGATCTACATTTGGTTTTACTATATTGATGGGTGGTAATCTTGTCTCGTGGAAGAGTAAGAAGCAAGATGTGGTTGCTCGGTCTAGTTGCGAAGCAGAGTATCGCTCAATGGCAAGTATAACGGCTGAGATTATATGGTTGCAGCAGCTTTTGACAGAGATAGGTTATTCCATTGATTGTCCTTCTAAATTATGGTGTGATAATCAATCAGCCCTACATATTAGAGATAATCCAGTTTTTCATGAGAGGACTAAACACATCGAAGTTGATTGTCACTTTGTGAGAGATGCTTTGCTTAGGAACGTCATCGAGTTTGGATATATTCGGACCAGTGATCAACTTGCAGACATCCTAACAAAATCTACCACTGGAAAGAGAATAGAATTCATTTGTAACAAGCTGGGTATGATGAATATCTATGCTCCAGCTTAAGGGGGAGTATTAAGTCACGTGGCTTTACCCCCTTTTCTCTTTTCTTTTCTTTTATTTATTCTTTATGATTGTTTATTGGTATTTTGGGCTTGGCCCATCTAATGTAATAAGCTATTACCTATTATTAATACAAGATGTATCCCTAACCTAGGGATACACTGTTTTCTCTTCTCATCCTCTCAAACGCAGCTTTCTCTTCTCTCCCTCTTCTCCAATTTCAATCATGATCACGGATCTATATTGGACTGGTACAGGGGGGTTCAACAGCTCGTCTTCCTCCACAGGACGTCCACCTTAAGATTCCGGTTGGGGCGGCGATTTGCCTGGCCTTCTTGCAGTCTTCTCATAAAGTCGAACTATTTTCTACATGTGGTTAAATTTTCATCTCTCGATTAATCATGCTTTCTCTGGATTATCATAAAATGCGTAGGAACTCTAGCAATCTGTTATGGCCAACTCAGTCCAGTGCGATGGAGGTGGATAGGGTTGAGCAAACAGATACAGCGTTTCTGAGGATGATATCCTGGCTATATGTATATATATACATATATATACATATATATATCATATGGAAACCATTAGCCAAATCGTGACATCCCTAGGTTTTGATTTGAAGACTAACTCCTTTCACATCTAAACTGATGTTTGATCGAAACATTGCTATCAACATTTTTGACAGCACCAACACGGTACGGGAGGCCACAAGATTGCCAATTGAATAGGCCAAGTTGGGACCATAAATATCCACAAAATCATGTGATTTTCGTCGATACAAATGATAGCAAGTCCGTTATTATATTTAACCCCATGTTGATCGACGTGATGTCTTCTACTAAAGGTCTTTATTCTTCGTATGCATATTACAAGATGAAAGATTTTGTATTCGCAATAGACTATATTTATGGAAATTTTGTTTTACCTAGTGGTTGGCTACAAGTATACAGTCCCACGCTACTATTCATAGTATGGTGGGTTTTCACACTTAAAAGTCAAGAAGTAAACATGGTTGAAAGAATGAAAGATGTCGTTTGCTCTGTGTAGACTTGATAATGGATCCGATGACGCGAAGTATAAACTGGAAATGTCTTGACAAACAAAATCTCTTTTTGAGCTCGAAGTAGCTCGTTCGATCTAGTCTCTTAATGAAGAAGAAATTAGTATCTTAGGAACAGATCTAGATAATCACTTGATCAGATCCAACAATAGGCATGGGTAAATCAAAATTTGACTACTTGACGGCTTAAGGAGGAGGGGAACTAGCTGGTTGATGTCAAATAGCTGTGTCAATGCTTGGGAGGCTGGGATATCAGCACTTGGCGCGGATAGCCTAACTCTGTGGCCCTTATGGGGTGCTTTTTAGCATTGTTGATTCCAAGTCGTGTTGGTGTTTCGGGACATTAGTTCTCTGTTTTTGCCCAAAGTGAACTTCTTTGGACACTCCTTTACCGAAAAACAAAAAACTTCTTTGGACACTGCGTTTCGAAGGACTTCCAGAAAAAGTCACATTTTTTTGCTCCCCTAGGATTTTCCCCTTCCCAAACCGCCGCCAAGCCCCTCTAGCAGCAAATTTCCAAGGAAGAGAAAAGGATCATTATCTCACTCCCTCAACGCTCATCCTCTTCCTTTTGCTTTTCTTTTCCTATTTCTCGTATCCTCAACTTCTTCTTGAAGATTTTTTTGTTGATTTCGAACAATCCCGTCGACTTCTTGCTCATGAAGAATTTTGTCCCATGAACTCAGAAATGTTGAGTGTCTTGAAAGAATCAACTATTCCGAATTTACTTGCTCGCTTCGGCTCAAGTGCTTGCTCCATATGATCAAGCGCGACTCCTCTCTACTGCTTCAGTAATCGACTTATTTGAAAATAATTTTGTGATAGTTGGTGGCTCTTCTGCAAATATTCTCTCACGATTTAGAGTTAGATTTAAATTTGAGTGCTTTTCTATTTCAATCTAGAAATAAATCTGGAATTCATAAGGCGTTTTCTATACTCTTTCGACATGCTGGTGTTGTGGTCATCTGTTTTCGGTGATGATGCTAAGCCGCCGAACTTAGGCATCCATCACCTTCTGACAAAGCTACAAGTGGAGAAGGATATCTCGATATGTGCTCATCATTCATTCGAGATTTAGTGATTAGTAGCCTCTGCTTGAGTTTTGATACTATGACAAACTCGTATTTATAGTGAAATGAGTGAGTATTTGCATGACGTACCAAGTTGATTTATCTTTTTAATTTAGTTGCTTTGTTTGATTTTCATCTTTATCTTGAGGTAATGTATCTCTCTTTCAAGTAAAATGAAAATACTATTTTCAACTTTCACAAAAAATATTCTTTGGACATTTTTTGACAAAAAAAAACACTTATTTGAATGTGTGGAGTTGTGGTGCTTGTGAATTGGGAGGGCCTGTCGAGACATCTTTGAGCTTTGGAAGTGAGTTGGTTGGGCTTGGTTTCTTGTAGATCTATCAAGTGGGTGGGTTGGCCCGGGTTGAAAATATCGAATCCATATTGGTTAATTTAACCCATTTTAACCCAAATATAGCGATCCATACATGACCCAACCCATATTAATAAAAACACTTGTATGTTTAATCTAATTTAAAAAAAAATTGTAGAAAAATTCCAAAAAATGGGTCTAAAGTAGTTCTTAATTCAAATAAAGGTCTGAATTGCTCAAATAACTTAAAAGAAGAGTCTGATGGAAGGCATTTTCATCTTTTTCTCTCTTTTTTTACCGTTTCTTTTATTTCTTTTTCATTTTTCTCCCCTCCCCGGACCATCGCTGGCCTCGCTTGAGCTGGCATCAAGTTACCCTTGCCTAGGCCAATGTCTATCAAGGGTGACGTCGCTAGCCCAGGCCAGAGTGGATTACCCTCGCCTGTATAAGGGCAGCCCTCATCAGCATTAGCCAGGGAATCCCTTGTTTGGTACTATGGTCGTCAACAATACATGAGGGACAACAACTAATCGATATACTAGCTTCACCGAAAGATAAATCAACTCAAACAACTCTCAAGCACAAGCATCATGAAGAGATTTAGCATGCACTGAGTTAATTAAAGAAACAAATTCATCCAAAGAGTCGCCAAAAACTCAATCATAGCCTTTTGTGGAGATGAACCTTGACTTTTGGTTCTTCATCAGGAATTGCCACGCTTGGGCGATGAGGAGAAACATCTCTCCCGATGGTTGATTGACATCCACAAAATGTTGAAAATAGAGCAAGGAGGGAAGGGAAGTACCGAGTTCAAAGAGGAAAACCCTAGATATCGAGTGCCCCACCCAAGCAAAGGCTTCCCCTAGCCAACATTGAAGAGGGTTGCCTTTGCCTACCTAGGTGATGTAGCCCTCACTTGACGCCGGCTCAAGCAAGGGCGGCCTGAGGCCGGCAATGGCGTGGGGATGGGAGGGGAGAGGAGAAAAAAGAAGAAGAAAAAAGAAAAGAAAAGATAAGGTAAAAAGAAATAGCAAAAAGAAAAAAAAAACCTTCAAAAAAGTAAAGAACGAAAATGCCATTCGGTCAGGTTTTTTTTTTTTTTGAAATAATTGGAGCACTTCAGGCTCTTGTTTGAAACAAGATCCACTTCATTACCTTATTTGATAAAATAAAAGTATTTCAAGTCATTTTTTGAAATTTTCCATTTTTTTTTCTATTTTTTGTTCTTTTTCTTTCTTTTTTTAGGAAGATTTCCTTCTCGCCGCTGACAACTAGAGAATTTCATAGAAGAAAAAGAAAAGGAAATAAAAAATTATAGAATATCAAAAGATATAAAAATCATAAAACTTATTTATGAGTTAGGTAACCACCGATTTAAAATCTATTTAATTTATTAAGCAATTCACTTATGATCCACGTAAGTTTGTCTTTTAAGAACTAAATGCAATTAATTTATAACCCATCTTATTAAATACGGCATAAAATTTGATTCTTAGATCCATTTTGCACATCTAGTTTCTTAGGGCATTACGTGAGTTTTTGGACAATGTGCTTAGATGGTGTTTGCAAATTCGGGCATTTTTGTTCTTGGTACAGCGCAACAAAGATGTATTTAATTTTCATGGACAAGGTAAAATTGGTCTTCGCTTGGACAGAGATGGGATATAAAAAATTATAAAAGAATGCTGTGGGGCTTCGAGTGCGCATGTCAATATTTCTAAAGTGAAATTTCTACTCCATAAGTATTTCTAGAGCAAAAATTCATGGAGTAGAAATTCGTTTCGTAACACCTTTTTTAGAATAGAAATCTATTTGATTATGAAACTTCATTTTTCTACTTCTAAAGTAATCTTTTGCTCTAGAATTAGTTTTAGAGCTATTTAAAAATGTAAAAAAAATGCTTCTCTTTTGAAGGAAAAATATTAATTTTTGTGCAGAAGTAGAAGTAAAGAAATCAACCATGCACACTGGTTCTTCTCAATAGTATAATCAAACTTATTGGAACATTTTACTTGTAAATGCACAATGCCGTTCGCGTATCACTATACATAGATGGCGATGAGACTCCGCATATGCCCGGAGCAGGGGTTGCAAACCCCCCACCACTCCACAATAATTGAGGTGGCCCCTACATCCACCACATGCACAGCAAGTTTAAGGTACACAAAGTAAAACTTCTATTCTAGAAATTAACTTTTGGACAGAAATTAATTTTTCTACTTTTGGATATTTCTTCAAATGACTCTAAAACTACTTTTGAAGCAAAAAAATGCTCTAGAAGTAGAAAAATAAAGTTGCGTTATCAAACGAATTGTTGCTCTAGAAATTACGTAGTTAAATAGATTTTTGCTCTAGAAACACTTTTGAAAGGTTTTCTCATGTTACATCTATCCTAAACAGTTATAGCCTAAAAACTTATTTAAATTTGTGTCAAGAGTGTTTTCAAATCTTTGGAAAAGCAGGAAAAGAAAATTGCAAGGGATGAGTAAACTCGATCAGATTGGACTGGACCAGACCGGCCGGGTTAGTCCTATCCTTGAGAGGGGTAGTCCGTTCCTTGATCCCAATAAATGGGACCAGTGACCAAGCAGTCTGGCTCTCGGTTCCATTTCCATGGTAGATGGAATCGGACCGCCCATAATATATATAATTAGAAAAAAAAATTTAAAAAAATTGAAGAACTAGTTAACCTAATTTCTCCTTTTTGCCCTAGACATTCATTCCTCTCTTCTCGCTCGACGCTCGCATCTTGCCTTCGCAACGCAGCCTTTAATCATGTTTATCGATATGCAGTCTTCAATCATATTTTTTCTTGACCCTATTGTGCAAACCTATTATTTTGTTTGTACTTAGATTTAGTGAAGTACAAGTGTAATCTCACTTTGAGCTTGATTTTTTTTTTAACTCGAAGAGAATGATACAAGAACATAATCCTATTTTAATTATTTTAAGTATTTTTTTTTCTAATTTAGTCTTTTCTTATTATTTTAGGATTATAAGTACTCATTTAGTGGATAGGATGGTTGAGATTGAAAGTCGTTAGTTTGCACTAAGAGTTAGATTTTTACAAACAGATGGTGTTAGCGGTTCCATTGGGGTTGGACCAAGCCATTACTCCTGGGTTGATCTGATCCTGGACCGGTCCCAAATCCCGAAAAGTTGGGGATCGGACTATTGATTCGATCCCTGATTTCATATCGGGATTAAACTGGCCCAGACTATGCACAACCCTAATGGTTGCCACATAGTAGCCTAATTGGTGATATGACAAACACCTATTTTTACATGAATTGTGTAGCATTTTATCGAAAAAAAAATGAATATTGAAAAGGGTTATGGCGCGGGATAGTGCATAGGGCAAAGACAACAACATCAGCATCAATTTAGCATGTCATATAAAATGATCAGCGATGTCGGATCAGCAATTATGCTGGAAGGATTATGTTGAAAATTGGTGCAAAGGTTTATGACTATGTCGACAAATTTGCAAATTTTAGAGCTGAATTGAATATAATAATCCATTTAGCCATGAGAATACCAAATGTTGTAGCATGCCCATTGAGTTGTAACTAGTTGTCCGTTGTCATTCCCAAACATCATCTAGAATTCCACTAGTCATAACATCAACATCCCGTAAAACCTAAGTTTACAGACTGAATTGACAATTACTTCTATTTTCCGTTTAATCAAAATCTTGCCGTTCGCGCACTTTGCCTATTATTTTTAGAAAAATTCCAAACCCTAGGACCTTCACGGCAATTGATATTTCACAGTTAGAACATATGAAATATTTTCATAGGTTCCGAATTTTGACGGGACTGCAAAAAGTAATTTATACCTTTTTGAATGTGATAAACAGGCATACTATAGCAGTTATAACTTCAAATGCAGCGATTTGTCCTACAAAGAGAGGCCGAGTATAATAAACAGAAGGACGAAATTTGTCCTCTAGATAAAAGCTGGTTAAAAATTACGAGGTGTCTGTCACTTCATTAAGATGCTTCATCGGTGTAATTAGCGTCAAGTGCAGGGGCATTATGGATCAGAACGAATCCGAGTGATTTGAATCGACTTGTCTTTGAAATGTCATCATCCTCAGCTACACAATCCTTCTCAAACTCAGGTAATTGAATTGAATACTTCCTTAATTTTAAGAAAAATGACAAATAATTTTTAAACTTTGACGTAACATGCAATGTGATCTATAAATTTTTAATTTAATTCATGTGATTCATGATATGTAGCCTAATATGCAATTAAACTTTTGTTTTATTCAATGTGTATTACGAACTTTGGATATATGTTCAATTTAATCACTTAAATATATGAAAATACTTAATATTGCTAATTTAAATTTAGAGACAATATTGAATATTTGCATATAGCTCAAAAACTAAATATCAAAAATCTAGAAATCATGAAAGTTCAAGAATCACACTGCACAATGAATTTAAATTTATGGATCAAGTTGAACAAATTAAAAGTTTAAGAATTACATTATACATTAGGTAGAAGTTCAAAGGCTACTTATATCATTACCCCTTGATTTTATGTAGTCTAAAGGCAAAGGCCAGACGATCTTATCAGTCAAGAAGCAGAATTGCTGCATGCCACTCACAAGTACAAGGAAACAAAATCCAAATGAAGAGCACAAAAAAGCAACCCTACTTCTTTGCAACATAACGCCTCTTCCTCGGCAGCATCAACAGTTTGCGATCTCATAACCATTTCTAAACGCAACAATTGATGGTTAACATTTTAAAGCACAATCGAAGTGGAATCTCCAGCAAAATAATGTTAGCCAAACGATCTCAATGGGTACAATTAAAATCAAGTGTTTGGCCAGACTTGAAAAATGAACCACACAAATTACCAAAATCTCGTAAGCCATTACCAATTTACAACACTGATCAAAAGAAGCAGAAACCAATTATGTAGAAAGAAAGCTTCTTGGCAACCCCCGCTTGGGGTTGGGGGGGGGGGGGGTGTTTTGCATCAAATCTTCAGAATTGTCTCCAGGGCTTCAAAGAAAAGAGGTGCTGTCTCGGGACTTGGCGTTTTAATCGCACACTTGACGCCTGGTACTCCAACGACCAGAGTGAGTTCAATTAAGAAAGGGACGCCCCGTGGTATCTTAGCAGAGAAGTAGAACACATCCTGGTTCGCATGCTTGCGTTTTGCGATGAAGAATAAGTTCGAGGCAGCCATGCGATCGAGAGTCATTTCCACATTGCTCACCACAGCACCAGGGAAATCCTTCAAAACCTCGTTAGAATCAGGAAGGGACCTCCATGTCTGCATAGCAATAACGTAGCATCAATGTAAGGATGACCAGATCGCAATCGAGACTATAGATACAAGGTTTGCTATTAACAAGTTTGCCTTTTCAAAAAATAGTCACTAGAAATACAAGATTTTCAAGGTGTCCTGAATATACAGTTTCCACAGAAGTTTCAGTACTAATATCACCACGACTCACGACTCATCAATTTTCTTGCTATTTTCATAAGGGCACTACATAAGGTATTTTAGAAGAAAAATATGCACCATATCAAGAAGAGTACATACACATTAAGGCAAGCAGACATATAGATAACTGCAAATGTGCATAAGTTCGATAGTTGTGGTAAATGGCCAAATACCAAAATCCTCAGCGTTGCTCATGCAATAACATGAAAACCCCAGAAAAAGGAAAAAATATATCATCTACAACCGAACCATGTGAGCCCAATGAATGCAAGCAAAAGCAATCAATAATTTCATTTCTCCCCTTGCGGGTAAAATTGACCGATGAGAGGGACCGGACTGCAAGAGCCAAACTCAAGCCTAACAACTGACGAAGAGAGGGTTCTGCCTTTGGAACTCGAAGCTGAGGATTCAATAATCTCATTGCACTTAAACAAAAAGGATATGGGAAAAGAATTTACCTCGAGGAAACTTGTGCGCTCCATTTTCCCATCTTCAGTAAAAAATGCTATCAATGGAATTTTATCATTGAAGTACCACACTGGCTGTTGGTTATTTTTCACAGCCACCTGCAAAAGTGAGTTTGGAGGACCAGTGGACAGGTTCTGAAATAAAACCATAGGCAGAAGAGTCCGTGCCGATGTTCCCGGTTGCAATTGTGGAACCTGCAAGAGGGTACATTGTTTCGTAATACATGATGCTCATAAATTGATCCAACAGTAACTAACTGCTCAGTACCTGCAAGGGTACAGCAGCTGCAAGACCAAATGAATTCTTGTTGAACTGAATCATGAATCCATCCAGAGCAACTTGTGAGTTGTTCTCAAACAACAAACTATAAAATATTTGACCATCTCGCCGTATCAGCTGGGCACTAATTTGCAGACCTTGACCAGTCGAACCTGGCAACACTACTGGGAGAGGAGGCCTGGAATACGCAATGAGAAGATCCATTAAGTATCTTTGGAGAACATGACCGTAAATCTCAGCATGACGGTGCCCAGTCACAAATGGAATAAAAGGCAAAAAGCACCAGTATCTTAATTATTCCCATCATCAAGCTTTGGAGTTCATTTTCTGATCTTTCAATACTCAAGAATTCAAAAGTCAAAACAGCATTATACAGGTCAAAATAAGAGCAAGTACAAAATAAGAGCAAGTATGAATAATTATACACATATTTGCAAATATCCTTGTTCCATTTTTTTTTTTTGACATCCTGTTAGTAGACATAAAGAGGTGCATTTTCAAAGGCTCACCCTGCAGGTTCAGAAGGCTGGTCAACCGGGACAATGGCACTGTTATCCAGACCTATCAAGTCACCAAGTAAATCTGGTACTGGAGCTGGGGCTGGGGCAGGATCAGCTTGCCTTGCAGCAGCTGGAACACTGCTTGAACTGGCCTGCGGTGACGTAACCCCATCAGCTACATGGGAAGATGATTCAGCATATCCTGATTCACTTCCATCAGGATAGTCATCGTCCTCCGTTCTCTGGACTGTTGTCTTGACACGGGTCACAAAAGCATCTGGAGGCTTGTGATACACAGAGGACAATGTAGCAATGTTTGCGAGAAGTTCATCAAGAAGAGAAGGATCGAGTTGGTTGGAATCATCCGTGATCACTGGTTTCTCAGCTAACACAACGTCTTTAGCTGCCTGAGGAAATCAATTCAGCATAAAAATAGGAAAAGTTTTGACGGTATATTAAGAAAGACAATAGTGCACATATCCCGGGCGCAAAGGGTAAAATGGGTGATGTGGCTATCAAATGTCGAACAAACATGAAAGAGAAAAGTTAGATTTATTTGGCGCAATAAAAGAAAGAGAGGAGCCATTTAACTTGGAGACACCATCCTTCTTGAAACCACGAACAGCCCAAGTGCAGAAACTATGTATACCAATGTGTGATTTATAAATTCTAGAAGCAGTAAAATTTACAGCAAAAGCATACCTCAGGGTCAGTCGACAAAAGTCGCCAGTAAATGTACGCACGATCACGTAAATCAGGATTATCTGTCTCTACTGTGGCATTATTCAGAACAACCTGTAAAGCACAAGAAGACGTGCCGTACAAATGTGAATTTGCTGCTAGATGAACAGCACAGCCTATACAGAGCATCTCGGAAGTAACAGAAACATTAATAGGTATCACCATTTTCAATAGCAAAGAAACAACTCAACCAGCATGAACAAAAATATCTTTTTTGCATTTTGAGTTGCAATGCAAAGAATATGCCAAACCTCACATGTTAAATAAAGAACTTCTGTATGACAAAGCAGACTTGGATAATTCAGTCATAGAATTGTCGGACCCGCCAACTCACTCAAAGCTTAAGTTGCTATATGAAGGCATAAATTGGATAATTAAATGCTTTGAAAGCTCTTCTCTCACATAGATTTGGCATAAAAATCGTGGCAGCTGATAATGGATGGAGAGGTAAATGACGAGGTTAGAGAGATTCGAACAAGGAAGTTTTCCAGTAAGCAAATGTTTGTCCAACAAGCTTAAAAGGCCCCGTGCCTAACATGTTATCAAAGAATATGTGAGTTCACATTTCAACACTCGCTATATTTATTTGGTCTAATCAATCTTTTTGTTCCTTGATTATATCTTCAATGCTACTATGTCCACAACTTGTATGTCATGTGGCAGGTTCAGCTTTCAAGAGAGGAGTGCTAAGAAAAGGTTACCGAACAGCAATGATGAGTTCAAGAAGGAGGTTAAACCTGGATCATTTGCTGCGGGCCTTCAGTTGGCTTCTTCAAAAACAATTTGACAGTCGCTGTCAATAATTGCAACTGGACTTGTGAAGGCTCTTCAGGAAAACTCTCTAAAAAGCTCTCTAGCAGTTCATCAGCATTGTCAATTCTTTCTGCATATTCACCAATAATCCAAATCATCGACGCCTGTGAATTGAAAAAAGGAGAGAGGCACAAAGCGGTTAAGTTTGAGCAGAATGAATCAAAGAAGCTTAATGTAAAATGTCCATGTAATAGGTCAATACACTAAAAGAGTAATGACTCATTAAAGAGTACCTTGGCCTCTGGCTCGTCGAGAGTGTCTAAGCTCTCACATAGGGTAGCAATGATGGACTCATAGCTGTAGAACATAAAAAAGTTGAAAACTGAATTAAGAGACGAATGGAACTGCTTTCCAGTTTACATGCTCCAAATATCATACATAGTGACACTAACGTGTTAGGGTATCTTCTGAATATGTCTTTAATAACTATAATAGCTTCTTGAACTACATAATTGACTTTAATCTTAATCAGCTCCAGCAAAACACTGATGCATCGCTCTGCTGCTCTCTCCAACTTGATCGCACAGCGACCAATAGCACGCACTGCCTTTCTAACAAAATCAACATCTACTTCAGTAGCATACTCCTTGAACTCCAGCAGAACCTGCAACATTTAGTTATTAAGAGAGTATAGAATTAACCATTTGGAGTAAACAAGCAAGCTCAACAGGTTATATAGTCTTCGGTTCCCATGCCTGGTCAATATTTCTGTCCGAAGCAAGCTTTATCATGATTTCTAACTTCTCCATCTTCACATATATTGGGTCATTGTACTTGCAGAAAAACACCTGGCAATGATGACAGATCAATAAGCGTGCATTTCTCACTCATAATGGTCACTTTGAATTAGCAAGACTAAATGAACCAACCTTAATTTCATGGGCAAGAATAGTAGGCCGTCTTTGGACAATGAGGTTAATATTTCTCAATGCAACATACTGTATCTCTGGTTCTGCAGAGAGTAACGTAACAAGAGGAGGTGCCATCTTTTTGCACAGATTCCGAACCACGTCCGTACTAGTAATCAGTTCCATTTGTTGGAGGATCATCTAAAAGAATAGTAAGGAAAAAGGTTATTCGTACTTCACCAGGAATGACACAATGACAACAATGATAACTCGTACAGATACCTTAACAGCTGAAAGTACAACAGCACAATTTGCATGCTGTAATCTTGGAGTGACTCTCTCCACTATATTCTCAGCTTCCCGAGCATCAGCAGCTTTGTATTTGGAGAGGGCATCTAATATGAAAACTTGACCCCATCTAAACAAGTGGGTAGTCAACGTAAGAAAACAGACATAGCATCATAGACGTGTAGCATGTGAAAGTATTATCTAGCTATTCTGAACACGGGGATATGCTTAAACCTAATCAGATGGCATCACAGGTCCACTACACATTTAGGCAGAAACCAGCGTTTGGTTGCTATAGTTTTCAAAGGTTTCTAATGTGCTCTAATGCCAAATGTGAATCCTGTTACTATGCTTTTCAAAGTTTCCAAATAACAGTGTTGCCATAGCACCCATCACTGATGCAAACTTGAAAGCAGAACTTGTACGAACCAACATCCGAAAGAACAGCTGACTTAACCAAGTTTACAATTTGCAGTTCCATCCATCATGTTAAACAGAACTTGTAATGGAGACGTCACATTGATCCACTGGTGAATGATCAATTGCAAAGACATGGACCAAATAGAAAAATGCTTTATCCTTTCTCTTTCTTTCTCTCTTTTTTATGATGAGTAATTAAGCCATCTTACGTAGTTAAACCTTGCATAAACCCATATGGATGAAAGACACAAACCAAAGCCTAGTGTAAACCTATATGGACGAAAGACACAATCCAAAGCCTGGACGAGAGGCTCATACATGGCATTGCATGCATTTGGTGGTGTGGAGAGTCTAAAGGTCTTCTTGCGCTTAAAATTCAATTCATTCATTCTTTTTTTTTTTTTTCAAAAAATCAACTCTAACTTTCTATACTAAAAGAACACTAAAAGCCTGCATAGCAATCATTCTGATTCTAAAAAGTGATTATGATTAAAATGAATTTTTCTAATTTTGTTCCCTAAATAATTTTTATATAATCAGAATGCATTCAGTAACTGTACAAAATTTCTGGGCTTGAAAATAAATGCGTTTGGTAACTGCACATAATTTCTATTCCTGGGAACAATTTCTCCTTTCAATTTTTATCATTTAAGTCAAATAATTACGTAGTCACTTTATGAAATTGCATCCTACACTTCGAATTAATCTTCGATTAATTCATGTTGATTCTCTTATATAACATATTGCATATTGAAATGAACAAATAAATATCAAGAACCACCACGAGTCTTTTTTAGCATTTATTATGGAGTTTCATCTAACTCTTTTGAGCAAACGAACAACCAACACGAGCGACACTCTCATTTTTACAAAGAAAATGCACTGCACTGCCTTGCATTGGTGTGCGTTTTTGGTTCTAGGAAATCAAATCTCAATCTTAATTCTTCCAAAACTTAAGAACGAGAACTTACTAAGTGTTCACGCTCTTTATTTTTTGTCTTTTTCCAAAATTTTCTCAAACTAGACTAAGTCTATAGTGCAAAAATCTAGGCAAATCACAACCAATAAAATCAAGTGCACAATTAAGGATCATAGCATTCATAAATCGCATCATAAAACCCGAACAAAGCCCTAAGGGCTTAAAGAATGTGATTCGTGTTTAATTTCAAAGGTGTTTATGAGTTTCCTAAAAAAGAATAAAATCTACGAAATCTCGGGAATCTAGGTCAAAATTTATGAAAAAGAGGTCAAGCTAGACTAATCTAAGCTTTTTCTATTTTTAGGGATTTTCTGAAATTTTTCTAATTTTTGTAGAATTTTCCACTTTTTCGATTTTTTTATTTTTTATTTTATTTTTACTATCTTATATATTTTTCTTTGAAAATGAGACCTTGTTTTGGTTTAGGTAAAGGAAAAAGTGACGAGAAAACTGAAAGAGAAGAGATGTGGTATTTCATTTTGTTTTATGATTCACAAAAGTGATTCTTTTTCCAAAACCAACTTTTTTTCCGTTCTTTTTTTGTTTTTGTTTTTGCTCCAAAACTGTTCCTAGGAGCAAAATCAGAATAATTTATGTTACAAATAAGATTCTCATTTTTTTTTGTTCTGGGAAACAGAATCAGAGAACCAGAATAATTACCATACAAGCACTAAAATTATATGGAAAAATAAACCAAACTGCGTAAGATGGTCTTGACATATCAAAATTACTTCCAAAGCAGCAAAAAGCAACAGACAGCTAGCAAGTCCTATGTATGCATGCACAAATACATAGATGTTCACATTCCAAGCCAAGTTCTTGCAAATCCATTCAAACCTCATTTCTTGATAGTCATTCTATAGATTTCCACTCATTCCAGTTCTAGTACCATCATTACATGCTCATGAAACGAAGGCGACACAAGATGGTCTGCATAATACTCTCACACTCACAATCAGTCACATGAACTGAGCTGAGAAGGCATTCAAGCACAAAACATGGATTCCAAGATTTGATCCCTGCATTTTTCACAATTAGAACATACTTGTTCTCACAAGAACGATGAATTAACATGTTTTATAGATGATGAATACATGTTTTATAGAGCCCTTTGCTAATGCTAGTGGCAAACTATTGATAAGCCATATTATGACAAAACCAACAGATAAAACAATCAATTGATACCCTTGTTCGATAATCAAAATATTGTCAGGTTGTATTCACATTGGAAAAGTGAAAGGAGGGCACTTTGGAGAACTTAAACAACTTGCAGCAGATATTTGCATCTACTCACTTTTTTTTTTTAGGAGCAAAGGCCCGATGTATCATGCGACTCAATGCTCCTGTATTCGTACAGCATATATGTGCCTCAATTTTATATCTATTACTATTGGAATGAACATCTCTCCACAAATTAGCAAATTTGCCTCCATGAATCGGCTCCCAACGAACATAATTTTCGAAGTTAAGACCAAATCACAATCTAAGCCATTGGATTATGCAATGACCAACATTAATTTCCTAATACGAAGCACACTTCCAACAGTACACCACTTCATTGGTAAAAGAGCCAGCAGGAAGAGACAAAAAAGGACAAAAAATTTGCCCCAACATAAATGATACTCAGCATTTGCTTTTCACCATGAAGTATGAACATGGCAGATAAAAACAAGTAAATCTCGATACTTAAAGCACGAGCTTTCTTTCCAAGGAAGATAGGAAAAAAGCAAGAGATGACATATAAAGAGTCTGTAAATGCAGACTTACTCAGTGCATTCATTCAGAGCCGTAAGAAGCTTCGAGAGTGTGTGACTAGTGATCTCAAAAATGGATCTGCTACTATTCTCTTGAATCTCAGCCAAAGCAGCAACGGCATTCGCCACAACCATTGGATTGTTGTCAGAGATCAAATCCTTTAGAGATTCTAGAAAACCACGGTCTTCCACTAATTCAGCATTAATGTCATAGAGTTTGGCAACACATATTGCTGCTGTTTTACGAACATATGGATCATCATCCTGATAAATAAACCAAAAATAAGCAGACGGTCAGCAGGTCAGGAAAGAACAATGAGGTGGCAAACCAACCAATGGAAATGTTGGTGTAATTCATAGTCAGTGGCAGATGGCTCAGAAAATAACCCACATAACCAGCTTATACATGCATTCTAGATTTCTATAGCCAAGATATTAAAGAAAGGACAGTTGAAGTGAAGGATTCAAATTAACCTTAAGACATCGCTGAAGGGGATCACAGAGATACTCAGTTATTTTATCAACACGAATGCATCCCATAGTCCGTACAGCCAAAGCACGAATCAAGGGATTTGGGTCCTGCGAATCCTGCCCAAATTCGTAGCCAAATTGCTTCAGAAAACAACATAATTTGTGTAATCTGTAAGAACAACTTTATTATGTGCATGTGAATGCTCGTACTTATTCTAGGATAGATTGGAAGACAATTGGAAAACCATTTTCCTAATACTGAACAAAGCTCATAAAATGGTCATGCCAAAAGATGCAGAACAGTAATCATAATGCCTACCTTCACAAATGTATTTACTGCAAGTATTGCCAAGTCAGGCTGACTTTTCGCATAATTGATCAGATACAGATACACGAGCTTTTTCAACTCCAAGTTTTCTGTTTGCATACAATTTACAACATCAGTGAATAGTGAAGAAACATCCTTTCCCACTGTCATTGCAGCAATTACTTTCTTCACAGCATCTTTTCTCTTATCCTGCATAATGTAGTGAGGAATCACAGATGTCAATATCAAGTAAATAGATAATCGCAAGGATTAACAGACTGAAACAAATTTCAAAATGTAACCAAGCTTTTGCCTGAATTCTCTGAAACTGCAATCCAGCTAAGATATTAATTAGATATTAAGCTACAACATATCTACCAGCTCAACACACTACGCATGGAAAGTTAGTATGTTCGCATCAACTACATAAGTACATACCAAGAAATGATTTTCCTTTCTGGGGTATCTATAGTTCAATCCAGTCTCAACATGGTCTAAGATTTAACTGCATAAAATTCATTGACAAAACCGTTTGTGCCAAAAGGTTCAAAGTTCTCGGCATGCAATATTGTTATGACAGCAACTGCCTTAGCCACAAGAAGCTAAACAACAACTAGAAACCAAAACTAAAGATACTATCATGCCAACGCAGAGAAATGCTGTATCCCGTGATCCTCTCGGGCATCAAAGATAAATTCATACAATTCCGTTACAGAGCAAGAACAAAAAGAAAATCAAGATTTATCCTAGGAAAATCTAACTATATGGAGCTCCATAACGCTCCAATTAGCTACAACCGATACGAGAGTCGAAATCAGATTTCACCGGAGCTCGTGCGGAACCAAATCATAAATCATTTTCCCGCGATTTCTCCCCAGATCAAGCAGAAGGACAGACACCCGACAGAGAAATAACAAAAACTACAACCGCACAGGCCAGGAACAACTTCAAAGCCCGATCGGATCAACAATTCAAAGGAATCGAGCGAGCACTGAGAGTGCAAACCGACAGATCTAGCCGATAATCCTTAATCAAATCAGCAGGACAAGCACCGCGCAAGCAGAGGCAGAGAAACGAATCGGCGAAGATCAGATATCAACGGCGAACAAGAATGCGAGACGAGATTGGGACCTTGTACTGGGAATTCAGCTCCTCCTTGAGCTCGGGGATTTCACCCTTCTTCGTGGTGGAGAAGTATTTGGAGTCGTGCCCGCTCATCTCTCTCTCTCTGGCCGAGCTCACCACGAACAACAACAACAACCACCACCACAGGGAGGAGTGAAAGAAGGCGAGGACGAAGAAGAAGAAGAATCACAGCAGAGAAGAACGGCAGAATTTCCAACGCATGTAATCACGGAGGCTCCGAAGACTGAAAAAATGCGAAAGCCGAACCGGGTATAGGCCGGGTCGTGCTTTCTTGCATGATTAGATCGGACCGAACCGACGAATATTAAGTTGGACCCAAGTTTGGGTTCGGGAGGCCAAGGGCCCAGTCCACACAAACATTGTCAAAACCCGCTTTTTTGCGGGGGTTGTCATACTGATAACTTTTCTGAATTTCTTATCTTGTAAATCGAAAAATTCTTCTCACTTTTCACTCCTAACTTCGCTTGGTATTTGTTGACACCGAAAATTAGCTTAGGTCTTGAATGGTCATAGAGCCCATTGGAAGAAATGTTCGCAGCCGAGAGCACGTCAAATCAACACTTGATTCAATGTAAACGTCAATGGCACTAGGAATTTAGTTTGTCGCACCGATAATTATGCAAAGAAGTTAAGCTAGCATTTTAAACCATTTAAATGATAAGGAGAGCAATTGTTAAAGCAAGTTCGAGAATTTAAGAATAAAATGCACGAGAGTAACTACAAGAGACAATTATACCTTGTACTAGGATATAAATAGTCGGAGATGACTCTTAGCTAGTGATTAATCAATTATCAATCAAACACTTATCCTTTGTTCTACAATTTATCTTAATAAGCATTTAACTTTTATCACACTTTACTTTTATTGTCCTGTTTATCTTTTTGCCATTTACTCTACTTCATATCGAATCGTCACAAAAACCCGTTTAAATAATATATCCGAAAACATCGACGCTTTTTTATGAAAGATCTTTCGTCGCGAACATTTTCAATGAAACATCTTTTTTGCACGCTCAATGAACCATTTGTTGTTTAATTTGAGGAAATGCTATAGCAAAAATTAGGAATTAGGCTAACGTCACTGGCGAGAGTCATTCTAGTCGGAGATCACTAAATGATGGCCATTCCGAGAGGAGTTTTGGGTGACATACCAAGAGAACTCACCAACGACCAAAGGAGAGAGCTGGCACCAGATCCTCTTACAGTTGCCGCCATAAAAATGGTGTTTAAGGAAAATCAAATTATTTCACCAACCATGTGGTAAATCATCTTACTAAAGTTCTTAACTCAATGATGACTGATTTGGTGACAGGTTTGGTGTCTAAGTCTAGTTCGTCTAACCAATCGTCATTCAATCATGGAGTGAATCTGCTTACAAATGGGGCACTAGCAAATCCTGTAATCCCAAGTGAAAGTGGAGGATCAAGTTAGGCAACCATTCCCGTGAGAATTAGGATACTCCAGGGATGATATTGCCGACCACCGAAATCATAGTGAAGATGGTAGCATTGACAACCAAATCAACGTAAGCGGTTTTCCCCCAATTACTGCTGATGGAAACACTATGGGTTAAATCGGGTATCGAATGTCATAGCACCAGTGACCGAGGCCAACAGGCAATAAAGGATCCCCTCAAATAAGAGTAGTTAACCCTCTACACTCAATGAATGTCACGTCAGTGTAGGTATGCCTCCTCATCCGTGACGGTTTGCTCCACGTCCATTATGCTAGGCAGATAACCAGGTCCGTCCTCCATTTTCGCCTAAGGGGCAGGGAGGAAACATGGTCCAAGCGGTAGATCCCTTTAAGGACCAACACATTGCTGAAAATGCTATAGGCATAGTGATGCAGCGTCTGGGTACTAAGGGAGAAATGGTACCGAGAACGATATACCGGAGGCCCTATCCCGATTGGGAAGATAATGTGCCATATGCGCGAGGATATAAAATACCAAACTTCACGGTGTTCACTAGCCAAGATGATCAATCCACCATTGAACATTGTCGCGACCCTCTAAAAATATTTTTAAATTTTAAAGGGGTTAACGGATTATTAGGTTAATTAGATTTGACTAACCTAACGCGGACCCTCTCAAGCCCTACCGAATCGCAACTTTGGTTTTTGTTTAAATGATTTTGAAATTTGGAGTCGCCACTAATCGTTCTTGGTAGGTCGATTAGAAACCTAAATAAATTAGCGGGAGAACTAATTTATTCCTGCGAACCAGAGATTATGAGCTCGGGGACTTGGTTACACTAGTTAATTAAAACTAATGCCCTTTCGGTACCTTAATTTCATGGATATCTTAATTCGGCAACTCAGGCTTGGTTTATTCCTAAGGCTCTAGTATGGTATTCTCTTTTGTGTTTTTACTTTTTAAATAGGATGCATTGATGGTATATATTTTTATTTGTTATATTTTTTTAAGTGTTAAAGATTCCCTGAAGCCGAAAGAGGGAGTGTGTTAACGACTTCTGTGCAGTATTACGACCTACTCATCTTTTGAGTTTGATGATTCAAAAATTAAATTATAGGAAGTACATGACAGTGAATAAACACCTCCAATGGGAGGCCTAGCATTGGCTTGGCTCTTCCCTTTGGGATTTAAGGTACAGGTATTTAAGTTGCAAGTATTTAAACTACTGTAAGTAAAAACCTCCAATGGGAGGCTAAGCATTGGCTTGGCTCTTCCCTTTGGGATTTAAGGTACAGGTATTTAAGTTGCAGGTATTTAACTACTGTAAGTAAAAACCTCCAATGGGAGGCTAAGCATTGGCTTGGCTCTTCCCTTTGGGATTTAAGGTACATGTATTTAAGTTGCAGGTATTTAACTACTGTAAGTAAAAACCTCCAATGGGAGGCTAAGCATTGGCTTGGCTCTTCCCTTTGGGATTTAAGGTACAGGTATTTAAGTTGCAGGTATTTAACTACTGTAAGTAAAAACCTCCAATGGGAGGCTAAGCATTGGCTTGGCTCTTCCCTTTGGGATTTAAGGTACAGGTATTTAAGTTGCAGGTATTTAACTACTGTAAGTAAAAACCTCCAATGGGAGGCTAAGCATTGGCTTGGCTCTTCCCTTTGGGATTTATGGTGCAGGTATTTAAATTGCGGATGGACTTTGTCCTCTCCATTCTGGGGAATGAATTCTTTAAAATAAAATACAACGAATTGATTCAATAATTTGAAATTTGTGCGCGCTTGAGGACTCCTCCAAGTCGATTTTGTGCTTCTATAGGATTGACCATTGATATAAAGCTGCGGCTTCCTGACATAAAATAGAGTGAAGTGTCAGTATACAAAATATATGCCAATCTGCACCTAAAACCAGAAGAGTGGAAAGAGTACTTATCTCCCATTTTTTTGGGAGGGATTTCTATAATTGATTTTCGCTCTCTATGTTCCCAATATAGAGAGTCTCTTTTGAATTAAGAGGGACTTTTAGTCACAAATCAACTGAGAAATCGGTGGACAGCTTAGGAGCTTGTTTGGGCGATTTTTGCATCTCTACGAGATTTTTTGCCGTTGACGTAGAGATATCCTTCTCCTGACATAAAATATGGGAAAAATGGAGGTAGGAGAAAGTGTATACAATTTGTGCTAATTTGCTACTAAAACCACAAATAAATGAATAAATAAAAAACACTTAGCTCGAATTTGTTTGCTCGTTGACGAGGATGAACTCTTGATTTATGTTGATCGATGAAAGAATTTGTGATGATAACCCCTAACTTTAAACTCCCATTATCTTCAAAATTCTCTCTCTTTTGGTATTTTTTTTCTCTCTCAAATTTTCCTTCAATCTCTCAAAACCCTCTCAAACATCCAAAATTTTCTCTCCCAAAAAAATTCCTCTCTCAAACTCACTTCTTCCTCCTTTTATAATCTACTCATCTATCTCCCATTCTAATTTTTCCACTAACTCTATCTCCCATTCTAATTTCTCCACTAACTCTTCTTCATTTTCATCTTCCATTCTCCATCTCTATCTCACATTCTAATCTCTCCACTAACTCTTCTTCATCTTCATCTTCCCTTCTCCATATTTATCTCCCATTCTAATTTCTCCACTAACTCTTCTTCATCTCCATCTTCCCTTCTCTATTCTTATCTTCCATTCTAATTTCTCTACTAACTCTTCTTCATCTCCATCTTCTCTTCTCTATTCTTATCTTATTTTCTCCATCCATTCTTCTCTAACTTCTCTTCTTCATCTCCTCTTCTCCATCTTCCCTTCTCTATTCTAATTTATCCACTGACTCTTCTTTTTGTTATTTGTAAAATAATCCCTCAAGAGTTAGGTATTTGCACTCTAGTCCCTGAATTTTAAGTATTTACAATTTAGTCCCTGAAAAAATATTTCTTTAAGTCCAAATCTCCTTATAATTTTTTACATACCTTCCCTATACTTAGTCAAAATTCACCACATGTCAAATTTAAGCTCATTTCTTGCCACTGAAAATAATGCAGAATTTAATTAAAGCCCTTTTGCACAATTGAGTCATTCTGGGTATAATTTGGGCCAATATAAAAATTTGAAATATTAGAGAACAATGTCACAACTCCTAAAAGTGAAAAAATGAAAATAAATTGACTCAAATTGAATTTTTTAGGCCCGGTTCGAGGTTATGCTCGTGAAGGAATACACGACCCCGAATTGGATTTTTTAAATTTGTGATGGCCAACATGAAAAGGGATTTAAAATAAAAATATTGACTATTTTTATATATTTTTGTAGCCTCAAATGCTATTATTTATTAAATATTCTCATAATTTCTAAAATATATGAATAATATATATAAATACAAAAAATTATTTTTTTGTTCGAAAATAGTTGCCTAAGCTTGGCCAAGGCTCCAAACTTGATTTTTCAATTTTCTCATTTTTCTTAATTTTTTGTTTTTATGAATTTTCGAAAATAAAAATACCGAAAAATATCGAAAATATGAAAAATTATTTTTTGGTCAAAATTGGTTCCCTAGGCTTGGCTAAGGTTCCCAAAGTTGATTTTTCAATTTTATAAATTTTTATGGATTTTCTATTAATTTTCGAAAATAAATAAATAAATAATACGTAAAAATACTAAAAATATGAAAAATCATTTTTTGGTCAAAATTGGTTCCCTAGGCTTGGCTAAGGTCCCCAAAGTTGATTTTTCAATTTTATGAATTTTTATGAATTTTTTTATTACTTTAGCAATAGAAAAAATGATTAAAAATCAGGTGTCAACAGCTGCCCCTCTTTGAAAGGAAGCTCGGTAGAGGTTCATTTCAAAGACGAGATGACACCTGAATTCTAATTGACTCAATACAAGGAAATAAAAAGAGTCGTGACATGAATGTTCCACTGAAAATGAAATGAGAACCTAAGGATTCGTTATATAAAAAAAACTTTAGGGTGGTTGAACTTGAACCCGTATGGTGGATCAACCCATGGTAGATTCTTAATAAAAAGATTCTACTGATTAAAAATTGAATTAAAATTTGACCCGTATGGTGGGTCATACCATTTGACCCGTATGGTGGGTCGTACCATGGTAGATTCCTAATAAAAGGATTCTACTGATTAAATTTTGATTGAGATTTGACCCGTATGGTAGGTCACCCCATGGAGATACCTGTAAGAAGGACTTGGTGCATGTAGAAAGGACTTGGTGCCTGTAAAAATGACTCGTGCCTGTAAAAAGGACTTAATGCCTGTAAAAAGGTCTTAATTTGCCTGTAAGAAGGACTTGATTTGCCTGTAAAAAGGACTTGATTTGCCTGTAAGAAGGACTTGATTTTCCTGTAAGAATGACTTACTTTGCCTGTAAGAAGGACTTTGTGCCTGTAAAAAGGACTTAATTTGCCTGTAAGAAGGACTTTGTTTGCCTGTAAGAAGGACTTTATGCCTGTAAGAAGGACTTTATGCCTGTAAGAAGGACTTGATTTGCCTGTAAGAAGGACTTTGTGCCTGTAAGAAGGACTTGATTTGCCTGTAAGAAGTACTTTGTGCCTGTAAGAAGGACTTTGTGCCTATAAGAAGGACTTGATTTGCCTCTAAGAAGGACTTTGTGCCTATAAGAAGGACTTGGTTTGCCTATAAGAAGGACTTGGTTTGCTTGTAAGAAAGACTTAGTTTGCCTGTAAGAAGGACTTGATTTGCCTGTAAGAAGGACTTTATGCTTGTAAGAATAACTTGATTTGTCTGTAAGAAGGACTTAATTTACCTGTAAGAAGGACTTGATTTGCCTGTAAGAAGGACTTACTTTGCCTGTAAGAAGGACTTGATTTGCCTGTAAGAAGGACTTAATTTGCCTGTAAGAAGGACTTACTTTGCCTGTAAGAAGGACTTTGTGCCTGTAAGAATGACTTGCTTTGCCTGTAAGAAGGACTTAATTTGCCTGTAAGAAGGACTTGGTTTGCCTGTAAGAAGGACTTTGTTTGCCTGTAAGAAGGACTTTATGCCTGTAAGAAGGACTTGATTTGCCTGTAAGAAGGACTTTGTGCCTGTAAGAAGGACTTTGTGCCTATAAGAAGGACTTGATTTGCCTGTAAGAAGGACTTTATGCCTGTAAGAAGGACTTGATTTGCTTGTAAGAAGGACTTTGTGCCTGTAAGAAGGACTTGATTTGCCTGTAAGAAGTACTTTGTGCCTGTAAGAAGGACTTTGTGCCTATAAGAAGGACTTGATTTGCCTCTAAGAAGGATTTTGTGCCTATAAGAAGGACTTGGTTTGCCTGTAAGAAGGACTTGGTTTGCTTGTAAGAAAGACTTAGTTTGCCTGTAAGAAGGACTTGATTTGCCTGTAAGAAGGACTTAGTTTGCCTGTAAGAAGGACTTAGTTTGCTTGTAAGAAGGGCTTGGTGTACCTCAAAGGGTGCCATTCTGAAATCTGGGGAGACCAGGAATCCTACGGAAGCTCAAACCCAAATTATATTCTCCTGTCGCTTTAGGAATAAACTAAAGAGGCAGAGATCAAAAGGTCTCGAACATTTCTGTCCTTGAGACAAATCATGCTTTATTGAAGAAGGTGGATACCTATATATACCGCAATGGATTCGAGTACCCCAACAACCGTCAGAATTCATTCTCTTGAAAGGTTCAGGTTGAAGATATACTTACCTGAGAATTTGGAAGAAATGCTTGGTGGCTTCTCGACAACCAGACTTGTTCATTCAATAATCGCCGAATGAATTTCAAGACTTTGGAAGGTAACTCAAACACTGGGAATGTGTTGCCTGTCAGGCAATGTCAGAGCTAACATGTGCAAGCATTTTCATCAATGCGTTCATTGGTTCATACAAAATTGTTCAGCTAAGTTGGCATTGATTAGAAGTAGTCTGTGTGATAACTCATGATGCAATCAATCAAAATGTGGATCATGCAAAACTATTCTGTCAAGTTTGCATTACCAATTCTATTTAAGGAGGTTCTCATAATATGAACGCCTCGAATGTAATCTGAATGGGGGACTTTAGTCCGAAGGGGCTTTCTCTCACTCTAGAGAAAGGCTGTTTATCTGTAGATTAAAATGTTAGACCCGTGTGTAGAAATGGTTTAACTTTCCTCATCCTGTTATGCCCCATTTTGTACATTTGATGTCTCCTATGCAGTTTATGCTCTAAGTTGGAGTTGGTAAATTAAACATGCGGAATAATCATACATAATTCATGAAATGTGTAAACACAATGCCGATGTGACAATTTTTAGCATCATGTGTATTTATATAATGTGCAAACATGGGCGGATTTGAATTGCCCCTGGTATGTGGGTGGATTGAACAAATTGGGAAGCCCACTCCTTATGTCGAGGAGCGGTTTGTCTCAAGTTTTTCCCCTGCACGATGAGGCATATGGGTGAGGGAGCATTTTGGTTTGTTTAGTGACAACGACCGCCATGGTTTAGCATTTAAATGCCCCCCATTTTTCACCAGAATAGATCTTGTCAAATGATCATCATTTTCTTTTGGATTTGTCTCCTCCAACATGTTACATGTTAGTATAATTATTTCCTGTAACAAGAAAAGAAGACATGTCAACCGGTATTAAAAGGGATAAATTGGAAACGATACTGATTTACCCTTCATCTTGAATGCCTTGGACAAGTCTTTTACCAATTTTGCTGGGTTGAGTTTTCTTCGACTTTTGTTGGATGCTTCACCATTAAGCCGAGAATGTGGCAAAATATTGACTTCGGTATTATTCGTTGAGTATTCCATTCGGTCCATTGGACCATAGGTGTCCATGGGGTTTTCTTTTCAAAAGTTAATCCTTGGGGATAACGCGGCCCTGTTGTATCACCTTGGGCCTTGTTACGATATTTCTCGAGGTAATTTGCAATCCCTGTTAAGAATGGAATAAAAAAATTCAGGACTCGAGATGATTATGTGCAAATTAGAACGATACAGAATTACCCATGTCTGAGATTGTTCGGATCTTTCTCTTGTATTTTTCTTTAACCGAAGCTGTCCATCCCGTGGTAATGTCCATGAGTTGATTTGCCCCCAATTTAGCCCGACTAGGAAATTTGATTTTTGGATACAACTGTATTCTCGAGTCGCTTTTGCAAATTCCTGAAAATAGAAGGGATCAAATTTAAAACCGGAGCAATTTAAGGGTAAATTGGAACGATACGGATTTACCCTTCAAATTTACGCAGATTTCGTCTCGATATTAATTTTTTCGAGTTTGGTGCGGTTAACGGTTCCAAGCATTTAATAGGGGGGAAAGGGAAATGATTACTTCTAGCTTGTGCATTAATTTTGGACATCGACAAAAGGCGAGAACATGCGATGAAACTAAGTAGACGTATTCGTCTAGGTTTAATCTTCTTCATGATGCTCTCGCGGGTTGCGGTAGACGATGATATCAAGAACATTAGAGAGGCATTCAGTGTGGCTTTCCACCAGCCGCCTAGAGACCCGCGTTCAATCATGTAAATTAATAGAGCTACCACCACTTAATTAGTGTGCCAATAAATTCGGCCATTTGTTGCGTGCCCCACTTCAACCGTGTTTTGTTTCTTTCGGTGCCCACTTGCTCTTGTCGGGTGTCGCGACCCTCTAAAAAAATTTTAAATTTTAAAGGGGGTTAACGGATTATTAGGTTAATTAGATTTGACTAACCTAATGCGGACCCTCCCAAGCCCTACCGAATCGCAACTTTGGTTTTTGTTTAAATGATTTTGAAATTTGGAGTCGCCACTAATCGTTCTTGGTAGGTCGATTAGAAACCTAAATAAATTAGCGGGAGAACTAATTTATTCCTGCGAACCAGAGATTATGAGCTCGGGGACTTGGTTACACTAGTTAATTAAAACTAATGCCCTTTCGGTACCTTAATTTCATGGATATCCTAATCCGGCAACTCAAGCTTGGTTTATTCCTAAAGCTCTAGTAGGGTATTCTCTTTTGTGTTTTCACTTTTTAAATAGGATGCATGGATTGTATATATTTTTAGTTGTTATATTTTTTTAAGTGTTAAAGATTACCTGAAGCCGAAAGAGGGAGTGTGTTAACGACTTCTGTGCAGTATTACGACCTACTCATCTTTTGGGTCTGATGATTCAAAAATTAAATTATAGGAAGTACATGACAGTGAATAAACACCTCCAATGGGAGGCCTAGCATTGGCTTGGCTCTTCCCTTTGGGATTTAAGGTACAGGTATTTAAGTTGCAAGTACTTAAACTACTGTAAGTAAAAACCTCCAATGGGAGGCTAAGCATTGGCTTGGCTCTTCCCTTTGGGATTTAAGGTACAGGTATTTAAGTTGCAGGTATTTAACTACTGTAAGTAAAAACCTCCAATGGGAAGCTAAGCATTGGCTTGGCTCTTCCCTTTGGGATTTAAGGTACAGGTATTTAAGTTGCAGGTATTTAACTACTGTAAGTAAAAACCTCCAATGGGAGGCTAAGCATTGGCTTGGCTCTTCCCTTTGGGATTTAAGGTGCAGGTATTTAACTACTGTAAGTAAAAACCTCCAATGGGAGGCTAAGTATTGGCTTGGCTCTTCCCTTTGGGATTTAAGGTGCAGGTATTTAACTACTATAAGTAAAAACCTCCAATGGGAGGCTAAGCATTGGCTTGGCTCTTCCCTTTGGGATTTATGGTGCAGGTATTTAAATTGCGGATGGACTTTGTCCTCTCCATTTTGGGGTATGAATTTTTTAAAATGAAATACAACGAATTGATTCAACAATTTGAAATTTGTGCGCGCTTGAGGACTCCTCCAAGCCGATTTTGTGCTTCCATAGGATTGACCATTGATATAGAGCTGCGGCTTCCTGACATAAAATAGAGTGAAGTGTTAGTATACAAAATATGTGCTAATCTGCACCTAAAACCAGAAGAGTAGAAAGAGTACTTATCTCCCATTTTTTTGGGAGGGATTTCTATAATTGATTTTCGCTCTCTATGTTCCCAATATAGAGAGTTTCTTTTGAATTAAGAGGGACTTTTAGTCACAGATCAATTGAGAAATCGGTGGACAGCTTAGGAGCTTGTCTGGGCCGATTTTTGCATCTCGACGAGATTTTTGCTGTTGACGTAAAGATATCCTTCTCCTGACATAAAATATGGAAGAAAAAGGAGATGGAGAAAGTGTATACAATTTGTGCTAATTTGCGAGTAAAACCATAAATAAATGAATAAATAAAAACACTTAGCTTGAATTTGTTTGCTCGTTGACGAGGACGAACTCTTGATTTATATTGATCGATGAAGGAATTTGTGATGATAACCCCTAGCTTTAAACTCCCATCATCTTCAAAATTCTCTCTCTTTTGGTATTTTCTTTCTCTCAAAATTTTCTTCAATCTCCCAAAACTCTCTCAAACATCCAAAATTTTCTCTCCAAAAAATTCTCCCAAACACTTCAAATTTTCTCTCTCAAGAATCCCTTCTCAAGCTCACTTCTTCCTCCTTTTATAACATCCTCATCTATCTCCCATTCTAATTTTTCCACTAACTCTATCTCCCATTCTAATTTCTCCACTAACTCTTCTTCATTTTCATCTTCCATTCTCCATCTCTATCTCACATTCTAATCTCTCCACTAACTCTTCTTCATCTTCATCTTCCCTTCTCCATATTTATCTCCCATTCTAATTTCTCCACTAACTCTTCTTAATCTCCATCTTCCCTTCTTTATTCTTATCTTCCATTCTAATTTCTCTACTAACTCTTCTTCATCTCCATCTTCCCTTCTCTATTCTTATCTTATTTTCTCCATCCATTCTTCTCCAACTTCTCTTCTTCATCTCCTCTTCTTCATCTTCCCTTCTCTATTCTAATTTATCCACTAACTCTTCTTTTTATTATTTGTAAAATAATCCTTCAAGAGTTAGGTATTTGCACTATAGTCCTTGAATTTTAAGTATTTACAATTCAGTCCCTGAAAAAAATATATTTCTTTAAGTCCAAATCTCCTCACAATTTTTGACACACCAAAATTTACCACATGTCAAATTTAAGCTCATTTCTTGTCGCTGAAAATAATGCATAATTTAATTAAAGTCCTTTTGCAAAATTAAGTCATTCTGGGTATAATTGGGCCAAGATGAAAATTTAAAATATTAGAAGACAATGTCACAACTCATAAAAAGTGAAAGTTAAAAATAAGTTGACTCAAATTAAATTTTTTTAGGCCCGATTCGAGATTATACTCGTGAAGGAACACGTGACTCGAATTGGATTTTTCTGAATTTGCGATGGCCAATATGAAAATAGATTTAAAATAAAAATATTAACTATCTTTGTGTATTTTTTGGCCTCAAATGTTATTTTTTCAAAATTTTCAAATATTTTTGTATTTTTTTTTAAAAAAATTAAAATATATATAATATGAAAAATTATTTTTTGGTCAAAATTCGTTCCCTAGGCTTGGCTAAGGTTCCCAAAGTTGATTTTTCAATTTTATGAATTTTTATGGATTTTCTATTAATTTTCGAAAATAAATAAATAAAAAATACGTAAAAATACTGAAAATATGAAAAATCGTTTTTTGGTCAAAATTGGTTCCCTAGGCTTGGCTAAGGTCCCCAAAGTTGATTTTTCAATTTTATGAATTTTTATGGATTTTTTATTACTTCAGCAATAGAAAAAATGATTAAAAATCAGGTGTCAACAGCTGCCCCTCTTTGAAAGGAAGCTCGGTAGAGGTTCATTTCAAAGACGAGGTGACACCTGAATTCTAATCGACTCAATACAAGGAAATAAAAAGAGTCGTGACATGAATGTTCTACTGAAAATGAAATGAGAACCTAAAGATTCGTTATATATAAAAAAAACTTTAGGGTGGTTAAACTTGAACCCGTATGGTGGATCAACCCATGGTAGATTCCTAATAAAAGGATTCTACTGATTTAAAATTGAATTAAAATTTGACCCGTATGGTGGGTCGTACCATGGTAGATTCCTAATAAAAGGATTCTACTGATTAAATTTTGATTGAAATTTGACCTGTATGGTTGGTCAACCCATGGTAGATTCCTAATGAAAGGATTCTACTAATTAAATTTTGATTGAGATTTGACCCGTATGGTAGGTCACCCCATGGAGATACCTGTAAGAAGGACTTGGTGCCTGTAGAAAGGACTTGGTGCCTGTAAAAAGGACTTAATGCCTGTAAGAAGGACTTAATTTGCCTGTAAGAAGGACTTGATTTGCCTGTAAAAAGGACTTGATTTGCCTGTAAGAAGGACTTGATTTGCCTATAAGGAGGACTTACTTTGCCTGTAAGAAGGACTTTGTGCCTGTAAGAAGGACTTGCTTTGCCTGTAAGAATGACTTTATTTGCCTGTAAGAAGGACTTTGTTTACCTGTAAGAAGGACTTTATGCCTGTAAGAAGGACTTGATTTGCCTGTAAGAAGGACTTTGTGCCTGTAAGAAGGACTTTGTGCCTGTAAGAAGGACTTGATTTGCGTGTAAGAAGGACTTGGTTTGCCTGTAAGAAGGACTTAGTTTGCTTGTAAGAAGGACTTGATTTGCTTGTAAGAAGGACTTTATGCCTGTAAGAAGGACTTGATTTGCCTGTAAGAAGGACTTTGCGTCTGTAAGAAGGACTTTGTGCCTGTAAGAAGGACTTGATTTGCCTGTAAGAAGGACTTGCTTTGTCTGTAGGAAGGACTTTGTTTGCCTGTAAGCAGGACTTGATTTGCCTGTAAGAAGGACTTTATGCCTGTAAGAAGGACTTGGTTTGCCTATAAGAAGGACTTAATTTGCCTGTAAGAAGGACTTGATTTGCCTGTAAGAAGGACTTACTTTGCCTGTAAGAAGGACTTGCTTTACCTGTAAGAAGGACTTTGTTTGCCTGTAAGAAGGACTTGATTTGCCTGTAAGAAGGACTTTATGCCTGTAAGAAGGACTTGATTTGCTTGTAAGAAGGACTTTGTGCCTGTAAGAAAGACTTGATTTGCCTGTAAGAAGGACTTGCTTTGCTTGTAAGAAGGACTTTATGCCTGTAAGAAGGACTTGATTTGCCTGTAAGAAGGACTTAATTTGCCTGTAAGAAGGACTTTATTTGCCTGTAAGAAGGACTTGGTTTGCCTGGAAGAAGGACATGATTTGCCTGTAAGAAGGACTTGGTTTGCCTGTAAGAAGGACTTTGTGCCTGTAAGAAGGACTTGGTTTGCCTATAAGAAGGACTTAGTTTGCCTGTAAGAAGGGCTTGGTGTACCTCAAAGGGTGCCATTCTGAAATCTGGGGAGACTAGGAATCCTGCAGAAGCTCAAACCAAATTATATTCTCCTGTCACTTTAGGAATAAACCAAAGACGCAGAGATCAAAAGGTCTCGAACATTTCTGTCCTTGAGACAAATCATGCTTTATTGAAGAAGGTGGATACCTGTATATACCGCAATGGATTCGGGTACCCCAACAACCGTCAGAAATCATTCTCTTGAAAGTTTCAGGTTGAAGATATACTTACCTGAGAATTTGGAAGAAATGCTTGGTGGCTTCTCGACAACCAGGCTTGTTCATTCAATAATCGCCGAATGAATTTCAAGACTTTGGAAGGTAACTCAAATACCGGGAATGTGTTGCTTGTCAGGCAATGTCAGAGGTAACATGTGCAAGCATTTTCATCAATGCGTTCATTGGTTCATACAAAATTATTCAGCTAAGTTTGCCATGATTAAAGGCAGTCTGTGTAATAACTCATGATGCAATCGATCAACATATGGATGATGTATTGCATTACCACTTCTGTTTAAGGAGGTTCTTATAGTATGAACACCTCGAATGTAATCTGAATGGGGGACTTCATTCCGAAAGGGCTTTCTCTCACTCTGGAGAAAGGTTGTTTATCTGTAAATTAAAATGTTAGACTTGTGTGGAAATGGTTTGTCTTTCCTCATCCTGTCACGCCCCATTTTGTACATTTGATGTATCCTGTGCAGTTTATGCTCTAAGTTGAAGTTGGTAAATTAAACACGCAGAATGGTCATGCATAATTCATGAACTGTGTAAACACAATGCAGATGTGACAATTTTTTTAGCATCATGTGTGTTTATATAATGTGCAAATATGGGCGGATTTGAATTGCCCCTGGTATGTGGGCGGACCGAACAAATTGGGAAACCTACTCCTTATGTCGAGGGACGGTTTGTCTCAAACTTTGCCCCTGCGCGATGAAGCATATAGGTGAGGGAGCATTTTGGTTGGTTTAATGACAGCGACCGCCGTGGTTTAGCGGTTGAATGCCCCTGCAAAAAGCAGAGAAATTATTCTTGAAATCAAACGAGATAAGGAAGACGTATTTGTTTTTTTTTTTTTTGCTTCAGAACTTATGATTAATTTGCCCCATTTTTCACCAAAATAGATCTTGTCAGATAATCATAATTTTCTTTTGGATTTGTCTCCTTCAACATGTTAAATGTTAGTATAAATATTTCCTGTAAAAAGAAAAGGAGACATGTCAGCCAGTATTAAAAGGGATAAATTGGAAACGATACTAATTTATCCTTCGTCTTGAATGCCTTGCACGAGTCTTTTACCAGTTTTGCTGGATTGAATTTTCCTCGACTTTTGTTGGGCGCCTCACCATTATGGCAAGACTATGGTAAAATACTGACTTTGATATTACTCGTCGAGTATTCCTGTTTGCAAAAAGAAATGCACAAAAAGTTGTTTCATTTGTTTATAATACATACAACATTCCCCACCCTTGGGGATCGAACTCGGAATATTTCGGACCTACTGTCATCCCCCATACCATTCGGTCCATTGGACCGTAGGTGTCCATGGGGCTTTCTTTTCAAGGGTTAATCCTTGGGGATAACGCAGCTCTGTTGTATCACCTTGGGCCATGTTACGGCATTTCTCGAGGTAATTTGCAATCCCTGTTAAGAATGGAATAAGACAATTCAAGACTTGAGATGATTATGTGCACATTAGAACGATACAGAATTACCCATTTCTGAGATTGTTCGCGTCTTTCGCTTGTACTTTCCTTTGTCCGAAGCTGTCTATCCCGTGGTAATGCCCATGAGTTGATTTGCCCCCAAATTTTATCCAACCTGTATTCGGATATGATTGCGTTCTCGGGTCGATTTGCAATTTCCTGAGAATAGAAGGGGCTTAATTTTAAAACTTGGAGCAACTGAGGGTAAATTGAAACGATACGGAGTTACCCTTCAGGTTTATGCAGATTTTCACTCGCCATCAATTCGTCGCGAGGTTGGTGAGGTGGCGGATTCGAGCATTTAATAGGGGGAAGTCGGATTATTACTCCTTGCTTTTACACTTTCACAAAAGCAGAAAAACATATCACGCAAGGAAATAAAACACATTCACTCATTCAGGATCAGTTCTGCTTCCTCTGCAGGCTCTCCCATGATCAGCTTGCTTCATCCCAAATTAGGTATGCATCGGCCATATTGAAGGTCTGGTGGTCACTGGCTGAACAAGTGCATCACAGTCCCGATGCTTTACCGATATCAAACTGGTTGATTATGGCGAAAAGATCATCGTCAATGTCCGCTTGGTGGTGATCTATCCCTTCTTCCTCGGGAGGTATTGATGCTGATCCAGTATCATTGGTCCTTTTGTACCTTGCTCCAACAGAACTCGATCCTGTTATAAACTGGTCTAACTCACCTCTTAAACGTGCATTTTCGATCCTCAGATCATACATTTCATCGAGGGTGAGGAGGAGGCTATTGCAGTTGGGGTAGGTGGCGGAGTCAAAAGTTTCTTTATACATCTTGTTTTCCGCTCGGAGGTTTTCATTTTCAACTCTTAGAAACTCGGCTTCGTTGTGCTCATGACGAGTCTTCATTCGGGTTCGTCTATTTTGAAACCAGAACTTGATTTGCGAAGGTTCAAGTCCTAGCTCTTGACTCAGTTCTATTTTTTGTTTGCCGTCTGGCATAGGGCACGTTCTGAAGAAAGCTTCAAGCTTTCGTACTTGCTCCTCAGTATGGCGACGGTAACGCTTCTTTTGACCTTTACCGTTGTTGTCATTGTCCTTACCGGGCTCTTGGACGTCGTCGGTGGAAGGGCCGGGCTCCATAGGCTCGATCCCAAATATGGCTTCGAACTCTTCCTCTCCCATATTCAGCAAGTAACGATAACTTTCAAGTGTGTTGGGTTGAGACATCTTCGATTTGGTTAACGATTTCTCAAAGTTTGATATCTCTTCTTGTATTTTCACTCTCTGGATTTTTCTGGGAGACTGCGTATGCTTTAAGAGTCTCTCTTTCGAGCACGAATGAGAATTATCAAGAAGATGTCTCCTTTAAAATTAGACGTGGGTTTAGCAACTGTATTGCCTCTCTCGAGTGTTCTGGCTTTCTCGATTTTCTTTTCATCGTATCTCTCGCCCAGCTCGTCTCCTTCCATCTTTCCGTGGAAGGGGGCCCCTTGTTGCTGTCTCCACTGTCAATTTGCTGGCGAGTTCTTCAATAAAGACGAGTCGTATCTCTTTTCTGCCGAAAATGTCTTTGTCTCCCACTCAGCTTATTTTTTATCCTTTCTTTTTCAAAGTAGTGGCGTCTCGTCCAACTTTTCCGTAGAGACGTCGGATTTGCTTGGCTCGAGATTGGAGACGAGTAGCGGAGGTGATACTGATAGGGAATGGTAGACAGGAAAATTTGGCCAGTAGAGACTTCCCCTGCAAAAATGAAAGAGAATGCGGCAGTATATGTTCTTCATATTCTAGAAAAATTGGAACGATACTGTTTTACCCTTGTGTATACTTCCATTGAATTTGAATTGAGGAAGTTCCTTCATTTGGATTGGATTGAATTGTATGTCCCGAGTTGCCCTTCACTTTGAGCTTGCCACATATGTGCTTTGCTTAGTTGGGCCTTGTTTTCTTTCGGGTTGCCTTGGACCATCATCATTTTCCATGCCATTGGGTCCGTGGACCGGAGGGCTCCTTTAATTTGAAGGTTACCTTGAAGGCGAATGAGTCCTATCGCATTCCATTGGGTCATTTCATTTTGCGACACTCTTGAGGCACTTTGCAATCCCCTGGGTGAGAATGGAACAAATCCAATTTAGCATTTTGCAACGATTGAGGGTAAATTGGAACGACACACAGTTACCCGTCTTCGAGTTCGCCTGGGCTTTTCACTTGAAATTTCCCTACGTGAGGCCATTCAACATTTCTCATTATGGCAGTCAGCGACGTTGCCACAAATTGATCCGCCCTAAATCTAGCATAAAAAGGGATTCACGCATTCGACGGGATAAATAAATTGCCCCCTTGTCCTTGAATTAAATCGAGACACCTAGAAAGCTGGAAAATATCATACGCAAGGGAATTAAGCATGAAATGAAAGGTGCACTTATTCAAGGTCAGTTCTGCCTCTCCTGTGGCTCTTCGATAATCAGCTAGTCTCGTGTTGGTTCGGGTGTGGATAACCGATGTTTGAGAGTCCCTACTCACTGGCTCCTGATCGCGGCTTGGGACGTCTGTCAACCCTAAACTGGTTGACCAGGGCAGTAAGCTCATCATCTGGGTAATCTCTTGAACCTTCTAGCAACTGATGCTCGAATTGGGCATTGTTGTTGGCAAATGCTGGCGGTAGATTTCTCATTCTGTCCTCGCCATGACCAATTTGACTTCTCATACTGGAGCCTTCATCATTACTCGAGAAAGTGTGGGGATCACCAACTGTCCTGCTGCCAAAAACTCCTTCCATTCGAGGATTAGAGAAGTGAAAGTGCTCAGGATAACTTCTTGTCTGATTCTCTAGCTGCGCAGGCGCGCTGATCATGGGATGAGTTCTAGCCACAGGTTGGTGCTCAAACCAAGGAATCTGAATACACTGCTCCTGCGGTCTATACTCTTGAAGAGCATTAGGGTGATTCTGGGGGATACTTTGATTAACGCCTGGGGGATTGATGGCATGGCTACTAGCTTGGTTGATGATGGGAAGTGGCTCGCCCCATGCTAACCTGGGGAACTTATGGTGGCGAGGAGACTCGACGTTCAGGCTTGGATCAGTCCCGCCTTGGTTTTCTTGATTCTGAGCTGCATTGTGTTCTCTCACCCTTTTTCTGTACTTCTGAAGATGACTCGAAACATTTGCTTTAGTGAGTCCCTCTACCTTCATAATTTCCAGTATATGTTGCGGCCGTGCCGAATCTATTCCTAGCTGCTGAACTGCATTAACAAACATACGATGCAGCTCGGGAGACCAACTCATCTTCTTTCTCCAGTTGCTTGGAACAAAATTGAAGGCTTGATGCTTGTTCTCATGGTCGTGCAATTGCTTCCTCACCACGTGCTGCCATATGTTTTGAAGCATCTGAACTCTAACTGGTTTCATTACGACGTCTTGGGCCCCATTTAAGACAGCCTTCATTAGGGCTTGCTGATCATCGCTTGCCGATATTACGAGGACTGGCATGTTTAATTTAGAATTGATGACTTCCAAGAGAGTGAAAACATCCATGTCAATCCCTACCATGGCGGTGAGGACGATATCAAACGGGTCACTACTCCTCCTTAATATCTCTAAGGCCTCTGTCGCCTTTGCTTGAGCTACAACCTTATACCGGCATTTTCTTAATACGGTAACAAGGATTGACAGAGAGACTGGATTACCATCAATGGCCATGACCAGTAGACCCTCAGGGTAAGGAACTTCATCAGCTTTGGCCAGGGTTGAACATGCGCCCGTTCCCCTAATACTCGACATATTTCTGGATCTAGGACTGCCGATTCGAGACCGCCTCGGGATGTCTTCTCGGACTTGAGGGATCACGAGATCGTTGATGCCTTCTCGTAACAGGCTTTGAAAGTCGATGCTTTGATGGTGAAGGTTTTGAATTCCTCTCCCACGAGAACTCCTTCCTCTCTATCTTTCTCCTGCGAGTTCTTGCGAATGAACTCTGACTATCAAATGGGGACAAGTTCTCTCTCTGGCAATAGCAACGATTTCCCTCTTCACGGGCAGCGCTATTAGATTTTCCGAGAGAGAAAATCTGATATTCATCTTTTGATCAAAGGGGAAATCCTTGTTTCTCGCTCAGTTTGTCTTCTTTTTTCTTTTCGTGATAGAGGGCCCCTGTCAAGATCTCCATCGTCGATTTACTGGCGGGTCCTCCAATGAAGACAAGTCGTATCTCCTTTTCGCTAACGTTTGCCGTGTCTTCCACTCAGCTCATCTTTCCGTCTTCTTTTTCAAAGTGGCGGTGTCTCGTCAAACTTTCTGCGGAGATTTCGGACTCGCTTAGCTCGCAGTCGCCATTTGATGGGAATTCGAGCCAACGAGGGTGGTGCCAATAGAGAATGGTAGAGAAGAGAAATCTTGACTGGTTGATACCGTCACTATGAAATCAATATTTACTTCAAAGCAGATTACCATCTTCGCATTCCGCTCATCTGCCTCACCTCTCTCCCCCTTTCTTTCGTATTCTGCTTTCAAAAATGGCCAATTCTCCTAACCATACCTTATCCGCCGAAGTCCTAGCTGGGTGGGAGAGACTCTACAATCTTCTTGGTAGAGGTTACGCTCATATAGCCAAAAACTCTACCGTTGAGGCTGAAATCCTCGGTTTATTTAGGACCGTGGACGCTGCTTCTGTTGAGGGTACCCAACTAGGGAAGGAGTACCGGAACTTCTCGACCCTCTTCATCAATTTTCTGGCTGCCTATAACTGTGCTTATGAGACGGTCCTTGTGACCGCCGTCGTGAAAGCCCGTTACCGAGACCGGCACGAGCGTCTGGCAACAGTTACGTTTGTGGCTGATAATCACAAAAAGGCCCTCAAGTTTGCCAACGATCAGCTTTCGTGGCTGGTTCGTGAGAGGGGAAAGTTGGTGGACCGTCTGGCCTTGGTCCGAACTTACGCCGAACAGGAGCCAGGCAATATTGTGATGAGGTGTAAATGTGGTTGGCTGCAGGAGAGACTTGATGACATTACGGCAGACATTGCTTTCGAGAGGGCAGAAGTTCCGGACCTGGAGTTTGCCGTTGAGCATTACGAGGCCACTATGGCCCAGGTTAAAGAGAAGTGCGATCGCCTCTTCTTTAGGCTCGCGGAACTTGATCCCGAGAGCGCCCGGTGCATCCAGAGCATCAACTGTTTGGAGAGTCAGTTGAGCTCTTTCGTAATGGTCATCAGGGCCCAGTTTGGCTTTACCTTTCCTCCCCAGTGAGTTGTTGTAATACTCTTTGATGAATGGAATGAAAGAAAAGCTTCACGTGTTTTGTTTTGTTTTTTTTTAATTTTCCTGCTATCGTTTCTTCCGCATAGCATAACAGAACGATTTGAGGTACCGAAGATGTCGAGGCTTAATGTTCTTCTTGATGTTCTTGTTTAATTGCTCCAGACGATGATATCGAGAACATTGATGATGGGTTCGGCGGTGGCCCCCACTATCCATCTTGAGATCACGAACAATAACGCTATGACAACTCGATCAGTGCGCTGGTAGTAAATCCGGCCACCTGTTGTGTGCCCACTTTTATCCATATTTTGTTTCTTTCGGCGTCCACTTGCTCGTGTCGGTCGCCTGTAGCGTCGGGAGAAATTCCTGTGGGCCACGTTCATTAATAGAACCTCGGTCCTCTAAAGCCCTCCGCATGTTTCGGATAAGAGGAAATTTTAAGACCGGTCTCTGGTTGATTTGAACAGGTAAAGGTATTTGTTTCATGGGTTCTGATTATATAATCCATATTGTTTTTCAAAAGACGCGGGATCCTCTGCAATACATTAAATATGCCCCCATGTTTAATCAGTATAAATCCACCGTCATATCAGAATACACTGCCCATACAAGTTTACGGATTGACACAACTTTGTCTGTCAAAGATGGACAATGTTCGTTTGCCCCCCAGAATTAACGGTTGAAGCCTCGGTGTTTTTCGTCTTTTGGTATTTCTGAAGATGATTCTTGATATATTATTGAACTTAATTTTTACACCCGTCTGGGGTATCTAGGATCTCCCTGCAAAAGAAAAGGATATAATTAGTCTGCGACACAAGAAATGTCGGTCCATGACTCCTATATTAGTTCAATTTGATTTTTTCTATTTTATAGAGAAATCAGAAGAAAGAAAAAAAAATTTCCTTAGGAAGAAATGGGTTAATTTATACAGAATTTTTTTCAGATTTATTATTCTTTTTTTTTATTTTTTTAAAGGAATGTGACAAAGTCTCTTGACATTTACTAAAATTTTTGAAGGAATTTCCTTTTTATCAAAATAAATTTTCAGAGGTAAATTTGTCAGGAAAATTTTATTTTTATTGAAGCAGGAAAGACATGACAGAAATCCTTTATTGGTTAACGAAATTCCCCCGAGACATTAGTCTAATTTTATTTAGAGAAACTTTTCTTAGAAAAACATGAGCGAATTTCTCGAAAAGAATTTTTGTTGCAAGTTTTTATAATTTGAAAGAATGTGATAAAATCACTTGATGTTTTTTTTAAAGGAATTTTTCTTTTTATCGAAATAAATTTTCAGAGGAAAATTTGTCGGGAAAATTTCATTTTTATTGGAGAGAAAAAAACATGACAAAAATCTCTTATTGGTCAATTAGTCTAATTTTATTTAGAGAAAATTTTCTTAGAAAAACATGAGCAAATTTCTCGAGAAGAATTTTCTTGCAAGTTTTTATAATTTGAAAAATGTGATAAAATCACTTGATGTCTACTAGAGTTTTTTTTAAGGAATTTTTCTTTTTATTGAAATTTTCAGAGGAAAATTTTTTCAGGAAAATTTCATTTTTATTGAAGCAATAAAAATATGACAAAAATCCCTTATTGGTTAATAAAATTCCCATGAAGGGATTTTTTTACATCATTTTTTCAAAAAAAAAATTTTAAAAGAAATGAGGGACAAATTTAATTTTTATTTTCTTTTAAAAAGAATGGTCGTAATATCAAGCTCAAAAACTGACTAACACCTAGCATGGACCGACCGAAAATAAATACAAGATAAAATTAGAGAACTTACTTTTACCTTGGAGAAATGCAAATCACATAGTCATGCGCATGACTCAAGTGAGGAGTGGACTCTAGAAAATAAAAGAAGGAGAGACAAGGTATGGACCTAAAAAGGCTCCCACTATCTGAATTGATAAACTTACCCTCCGCGCAATCAAATCACAATGGGAAGAATTGTCAATTCAGATAATGAGCGGAATAAAATATGGTCAACCCGAGCGCAATCGACGCAAGAGCTTTGCATATTCGATCCCTATCTATGGTTTTCTAGGAAGAATTTCGCGACTTGGGTTTAGACGCTTGTGTGTGCAGGTGTCGTGATCCTCAGAGTATGCAAGACATGCACAACAATTGATATCAAGACAGCGCTTCTAAAAATGTGCGAAATTAAACAAATAAACCCAACACCAACCTGCAAAACAAAGGGGTTAGCCAAACACTCCGCCCCTTATAACTCCCATCCTGCAAAAACATATAACACCTATAGAATGAGTCCCAAACAATATCGCCAGAAGCGAGATATGCATGAAATTTTCATTGGCCTAAGTCCACTAAGACTCTTAAAATTTCGAAAAAATTTAAGTATTCCAATTGGTATCTTTTTTCGAAAATTTAAAAATCTCTCTCCCCAGCGGAGTCGCCAGTCTGTCGCGACCCTCTAAAAAATTTTTTTAAATTTTAAAGGGGGTTAACGGATTATTAGGTTAATTAGATTTGACTAACCTAATGCGGACCCTCCCAAGCCCTACCGAATCGCAACTTTGGTTTTTGTTTAAATGATTTTGAAATTTGGAGTCGCCACTAATCGTTCTTGGTAGGTCGATTAGAAACCTAAATAAATTAGCGGGAGAACTAATTTATTCCTGCGAACCAGAGATTATGAGCTCGGGGACTTGGTTACACTAGTTAATTAAAACTAATGCCCTTTCGGTACCTTAATTTCATGGATATCTTAATTCGGCAACTCAGGCTTGGTTTATTCCTAAGGCTCTAGTATGGTATTCTCTTTTGTGTTTTTACTTTTTAAATAGGATGCATTGATGGTATATATTTTTATTTGTTATATTTTTTTAAGTGTTAAAGATTCCCTGAAGCCGAAAGAGGGAGTGTGTTAACGACTTCTGTGCAGTATTACGACCTACTCATCTTTTGGGTCTGATCATTCAAAAATTAAATTATAGGAAGTACATGACAGTGAATAAACACCTCCAATGGGAGGCCTAGCATTGGCTTGGCTCTTCCCTTTGGGATTTAAGGTACAGGTATTTAAGTTGCAAGTATTTAAACTACTGTAAGTAAAAACCTCCAATGGGAGGCTAAGCATTGGCTTGGCTCTTCCCTTTGGGATTTAAGGTACAGGTATTTAAGTTGCAGGTATTTAACTACTGTAAGTAAAAACCTCCAATGGGAAGCTAAGCATTGGCTTGGCTCTTCCCTTTGGGATTTAAGGTACAGGTATTTAAGTTGCAGGTATTTAACTACTGTAAGTAAAAACCTCCAATGGGAGGCTAAGCATTGGCTTGGCTCTTCCCTTTGGGATTTAAGGTGCAGGTATTTAACTACTGTAAGTAAAAACCTCCAATGGGAGGCTAAGCATTGGCTTGGCTCTTCCCTTTGGGATTTAAGGTGCAGGTATTTAAGTTGCAGGTATTTAACTACTATAAGTAAAAACCTCCAATGGGAGGCTAAGCATTGGCTTGGCTCTTCCCTTTGGGATTTATGGTGCAGGTATTTAAATTGCGGATGGACTTTGTCCTCTCCATTTTGGGGTATGAATTTTTTAAAATGAAATACAACGAATTGATTCAACAATTTGAAATTTGTGCGCGCTTGAGGACTCCTCCAAGCCGATTTTGTGCTTCCATAGGATTGAGCATTGATATAGAGCTGCGGCTTCCTGACATAAAATAGAGTGAAGTGTTAGTATACAAAATATGTGCTAATCTGCACCTAAAACCAGAAGAGTAGAAAGAGTACTTATCTCCCATTTTTTTGGGAGGGATTTCTATAATTGATTTTCGCTCTCTATGTTCCCAATATAGAGAGTTTCTTTTGAATTAAGAGGGACTTTTAGTCACAGATCAATTGAGAAATCGGTGGACAGCTTAGGAGCTTGTCTGGGCCGATTTTTGCATCTCGACGAGATTTTTGCTGTTGACGTAAAGATATCCTTCTCCTGACATAAAATATGGAAGAAAAAGGAGATGGAGAAAGTGTATACAATTTGTGCTAATTTGCGAGTAAAACCATAAATAAATGAATAAATAAAAACACTTAGCTTGAATTTGTTTGCTCGTTGACGAGGACGAACTCTTGATTTATATTGATCGATGAAGGAATTTGTGATGATAACCCCTAGCTTTAAACTCCCATCATCTTCAAAATTCTCTCTCTTTTGGTATTTTCTTTCTCTCAAAATTTTCTTCAATCTCCCAAAACTCTCTCAAACATCCAAAATTTTCTCTCCAAAAAATTCTCCCAAACACTTCAAATTTTCTCTCTCAAGAATCCCTTCTCAAGCTCACTTCTTCCTCCTTTTATAACCTCCTCATCTATCTCCCATTCTAATTTTTCCACTAACTCTATCTCCCATTCTAATTTCTCCACTAACTCTTCTTCATTTTCATCTTCCATTCTCCATCTCTATCTCACATTCTAATCTCTCCACTAACTCTTCTTCATCTTCATCTTCCCTTCTCCATATTTATCTCCCATTCTAATTTCTCCACTAACTCTTCTTAATCTCCATCTTCCCTTCTTTATTCTTATCTTCCATTCTAATTTCTCTACTAACTCTTCTTCATCTCCATCTTCCCTTCTCTATTCTTATCTTATTTTCTCCATCCATTCTTCTCCAACTTCTCTTCTTCATCTCCTCTTCTTCATCTTCCCTTCTCTATTCTAATTTATCCACTAACTCTTCTTTTTATTATTTGTAAAATAATCCTTCAAGAGTTATGTATTTGCACTATAGTCCTTGAATTTTAAGTATTTACAATTCAGTCCCTGAAAAAAATATATTTCTTTAAGTCCAAATCTCCTCACAATTTTTGACACACCAAAATTTACCACATGTCAAATTTAAGCTCATTTCTTGTCGCTGAAAATAATGCATAATTTAATTAAAGCCCTTTTGCAAAATTAAGTCATTCTGGGTATAATTGGGCCAAGATGAAAATTTAAAATATTAGAAGACAATGTCACAACTCATAAAAAGTGAAAGTTAAAAATAAGTTGACTCAAATTAAATTTTTTTAGGCCCGATTCGAGATTATACTCGTGAAGGAACACGTGACTCGAATTGGATTTTTCTGAATTTGCGATGGCCAATATGAAAATAGATTTAAAATAAAAATATTAACTATCTTTGTGTATTTTTTGGCCTCAAATGTTATTTTTTCAAAATTTTCAAATATTTTTGTATTTTTTTTTAAAAAAATTAAAATATATATAATATGAAAAATTATTTTTTGGTCAAAATTCGTTCCCTAGGCTTGGCTAAGGTTCCCAAAGTTGATTTTTCAATTTTATGAATTTTTATGGATTTTCTATTAATTTTCGAAAATAAATAAATAAAAAATACGTAAAAATACTGAAAATATGAAAAATCGTTTTTTGGTCAAAATTGGTTCCCTAGGCTTGGCTAAGGTCCCCAAAGTTGATTTTTCAATTTTATGAATTTTTATGGATTTTTTATTACTTCAGCAATAGAAAAAATGATTAAAAATCAGGTGTCAACATCGGGCGCTTGTAGTATTGGGAGAAATACTTGTGGGTCACATTCATTAATAGAACCTCGGTCCTCTAAAACCCTCCGCGTGTTTCGGATCCGAGGAAATTTTAAGACCGGTCTCTGGTTGATTTAATCAGGTTAAGGTACTTATTTCATGGTTTCTGATTATATAATCCATATTGTCTTTCAAAAGACGCGGGATCCTTTGTAATACATTAAATATGCCCCCGTATTTAATCAGTATAAGTCCACCGTCATATCACAATACACTGCCCATACAAGTTTACGGATTGACACAACTCTATCTGTCAAAGATGGATAGTGTTCGTTTGCCTCCCTGAATTAACGGTTGAAGCCTTGGTGTTTTTATTCTTTTGGTATTTCTGAAGATGATTCTTGATATATTATTGAACTTAATTTTTACACCCGTCTGGGGTATCTAGGATCTCCCTGCAAAAGAAAAGGATATAATTAGTATGCGACACAAGGAATGTCGGTCCATGACTCATATATTAGTCCAATTTTATTTTTTCTATTTTATAGAGAAATCAGAAAAAAAATTTTCTTTAGGAAGAAATGGGTTAATTTCTGATACAGAATTTTTTTTGCATATTTATTACTCTTTTTTTTATTATTTTTTTTTAAAGGAATGTGACAAAATCTCTTGATGTTTACTAAAATCTTTGAAGGAATTTCCTTTTTATCAAAATAAATTTTCAGAGGTAAATTTATCAGGAAAATTTTATTTTTATTGAAGCAGGAAAGACATAACAGAAATCATTTATTGGTTAACAAAATTCCCCCGAGACATTAGTCTAATTTTATTTAGAGAAAATTTTCTTAGAAAAACATGAGCGAATTTCTCGAAAAGAATTTTTGTTGCAAGTTTTTATAATTTGAAAGAATGTGATAAAATCACTTGATGTTTACAAAAGTTTTTTTTTTTGAAGGAATTTTTCTTTTTATCGAAATAAATTTTCAGAGGAAAATTTGTCAGGAAAATTTCATTTTTATTGAAGCAAGAAAAACATGACAAAAATCTCTTATTGGTTAATACAACTCCCCCGAGACATTAGTCTAATTTTATTTAGAGAAACTTTTCTTAGAAAAACATGAGCGAATTTCTCGAGAAGAATTTTCTTGCAAGTTTTTATAATTTGAAAAATGTGATAAAATCACTTGATGTCTACTAGAGTTTTTTTTTAAGGAATTTTTCTTTTTATTGAAATAAATTTTCAGAGGAAAATTTTTTCAGGAAAATTTCATTTTTATTGAAGTAATAAAAACATGACAAAAATCCCTTATTGGTTAATAAAATTCCCATGAAGGGATTTTTTCACATCATTTTTTCAAAAAAAGAATTAAAAAAAATGAGGGACAAATTTAATTTTTATTTTCTTTTAAAAGAATTGTCGTAATATCAAGCTCAAAAACTGACTAACACCTAGCATGGACCGACCGAAAATAAATACAAGATAAAATTAGAGAACTTACTTTTACCTTGGAGAAATGCAAATCACATAGTCATGCGCATGACTCAAGTGAGGAGTGGACTCTAGAAAATAAAAGAAGGAGAGACAGGGTATGGACCTAAAAGGCCCCCACTATCTGAATTGACAAACTTACCCTCCGCGCTATCAAATCACAATGGGAAGAATTGTCAATTCAGATAATGAGCGACCCCAGCGCAATCGACGCAAGAGTTTTGCATATTCGATCCCTATCTATGGTTTTCTAGGAAGAATTTCGCAACTTGGGTTTAGACGCTTGTGTGTGCAGGTGTCGTGATCCTCAGAGTATGCAAGACATGCACAACAATTGATATCAAAATAGCGCTTCTAAAAATGTGCGAAATTAAACAAATAAACCCAACACCGAGCCTGCAAAACAAACGGGTTAGCCAAACACTCCCCCCCTTATAACTCCCATCCTGCAAAAACATATAACACCTATAGAATGAGTCCCAAACAAGATCGCCAGAAGCGAGATATCCATGAAATTTTTATTGGCTTAAATCCACTAAGACTTTTAAAATTTCGAAAAAAATCAAGTATTCCAATTGGTATCTTTTTTCGAAAATTTAAAAATCCTTTCCCCAGCGGAGTCACCAGTCTGTTGCGACCCTCTAAAAATATTTTTAAATTATAAAAGGGGGTTAACGGATTATTAGGTTAATTAGATTTGACTAACCTAACGCGGACCCTCCCAAGCCCTACCGAATCGCAACTTTGGTTTTTGTTTAAATGATTTTGAAATTTGGAGTCGCCACTAATCGTTCTTGGTAGGTCGATTAGAAACCTAAATAAATTAGCGGGAGAACTAATTTATTCCTGCGAACCAGAGATTATGAGCTCGGGGACTTGGTTACACTAGTTAATTAAAACTAATGCCCTTTCGGTACCTTAATTTCATGGATATCCTAATTCGGCAACTCAGGCTTGGTTTATTCCTAAGGCTCTAGTAGGGTATTCTCTTTTGTGTTTTCACTTTTTAAATAGGATGCATTGATGGTATATATTTTTATTTGTTATATTTTTTTAAGTGTTAAAGATTCCCTGAAGCCGAAAGAGGGAGTGTGTTAACGACTTCTGTGCAGTATTACGACCTACTCATCTTTTGAGTTTGATGATTCAAAAATTAAATTATAGGAAGTACATGACAGTGAATAAACACCTCCAATGGGAGGCCTAGCATTGGCTTGGCTCTTCCCTTTGGGATTTAAGGTACATGTATTTAAGTTGCAAGTATTTAAACTACTGTAAGTAAAAACCTCCAATGGGAGGCTAAGCATTGGCTTGGCTCTTCCCTTTGGGATTTAAGGTACAGGTATTTAAGTTGCAGGTATTTAACTACTGTAAGTAAAAACCTCCAATGGGAGGCTAAGCATTGGCTTGGCTCTTCCCTTTGGGATTTAAGGTACATGTATTTAAGTTGCAGGTATTTAACTACTGTAAGTAAAAACCTCCAATGGGAGGCTAAGCATTGGCTTGGCTCTTCCCTTTGGGATTTAAGGTACAGGTATTTAAGTTGCAGGTATTTAACTACTGTAAGTAAAAACCTCCAATGGGAGGCTAAGCATTGGCTTGGCTCTTCCCTTTGGGATTTATGGTGCAGGTATTTAAATTGCGGATGGACTTTGTCCTCTCCATTCTGGGGTATGAATTCTTTAAAATAAAATACAACGAATTGATTCAATAATTTGAAATTTGTGCGCGCTTGAGGACTCCTCCAAGTCGATTTTGTGCTTCTATAGGATTGACCATTGATATAAAGCTGCGGCTTCCTGACATAAAATAGAGTGAAGTGTCAGTATACAAAATATATGCCAATCTGCACCTAAAACCAGAAGAGTGGAAAGAGTACTTATCTCCCATTTTTTTGGGAGGGATTTCTATAATTAATTTTCGCTCTCTATGTTCCCAATATAGAGAGTCTCTTTTGAATTAAGAGGGACTTTTAGTCACAAATCAACTGAGAAATCGGTAGACAGCTTAGGAGCTTGTTTGGGCGATTTTTGCATCTCTACGAGATTTTTTGCCGTTGACGTAGAGATATCCTTCTCCTGACATAAAATATGGGAAAAATGGAGGTAGGAGAAAGTGTATACAATTTGTGCTAATTTGCTACTAAAACCACAAATAAATGAATAAATAAAAAACACTTAGCTCGAATTTGTTTGCTCGTTGACGAGGATGAACTCTTGATTTATGTTGATCGATGAAAGAATTTGTGATGATAACCCCTAACTTTAAACTCCCATTATCTTCAAAATTCTCTCTCTTTTGGTATTTTTTTTCTCTCTCAAATTTTTCTTCAATCTCTCAAAACCCTCTCAAATATCCAAAATTTTCTCTCCCAAAAAAATTCCTCTCTCAAGCTCACTTCTTCCTCCTTTTATAATCTACTCATCTATCTCCCATTCTAATTTTTCCACTAACTCTATCTCCCATTCTAATTTCTCCACTAACTCTTCTTCATTTTCATCTTCCATTCTCCATCTCTATCTCACATTCTAATCTCTCCACTAACTCTTCTTCATCTTCATCTTCCCTTCTCCATATTTATCTCCCATTCTAATTTCTCCACTAACTCTTCTTCATCTCCATCTTCCCTTCTCTATTCTTATCTTCCATTCTAATTTCTCTACTAACTCTTCTTCATCTCCATCTTCTCTTCTCTATTCTTATCTTATTTTCTCCATCCATTCTTCTCTAACTTCTCTTCTTCATCTCCTCTTCTCCATCTTCCCTTCTCTATTCTAATTTATCCACTAACTCTTCTTTTTGTTATTTGTAAAATAATCCCTCAAGAGTTAGGTATTTGCACTCTAGTCCCTGAATTTTAAGTATTTACAATTTAGTCCCTGAAAAAATATTTCTTTAAGTCCAAATCTCCTTATAATTTTTTACATACCTTCCCTATACTTAGTCAAAATTCACCACATGTCAAATTTAAGCTCATTTCTTGCCACTGAAAATAATGCAGAATTTAATTAAAGCCCTTTTGCACAATTGAGTCATTCTGGGTATAATTTGGGCCAATATAAAAATTTGAAATATTAGAGAACAATGTCACAACTCCTAAAAGTGAAAAAATGAAAATAAATTGACTCAAATTGAATTTTTTAGGCCCGGTTCGAGGTTATGCTCATGAAGGAATACACGACCCCGAATTGGATTTTTTAAATTTGTGATGGCCAACATGAAAAGGGATTTAAAATAAAAATATTGACTATTTTTATATATTTTTGTAGCCTCAAATGCTATTATTTATTAAATATTCTCATAATTTCTAAAATATATGAACAATATATATAAATACAAAAAATTATTTTTTTGTTCGAAAATAGTTGCCTAAGCTTGGCCAAGGCTCCAAACTTGATTTTTCAATTTTCTCATTTTTCTTAATTTTTTGTTTTTATGAATTTTCGAAAATAAAAATACCGAAAAATATCGAAAATATGAAAAATTATTTTTTGGTCAAAATTGGTTCCCTAGGCTTGGCTAAGGTTCCCAAAGTTGATTTTTCAATTTTATAAATTTTTATGGATTTTCTATTAATTTTCGAAAATAAATAAATAAAAAATACGTAAAAATACTAAAAATATGAAAAATCGTTTTTTGGTCAAAATTGGTTCCCTAGGCTTGGCTAAGGTCCCCAAAGTTGATTTTTCAATTTTATGAATTTTTATGAATTTTTTTATTACTTTAGCAATAGAAAAAATGATTAAAAATCAGGTGTCAACAAACATATAAGAAACTTCATTTTGCAATGATGAGGCAAACAATGACTTGCCTTGTGTTGAGATTGTTCTCATTATCCTTGTTGAAGGTAGTCTTTACTTACAACACGAGTCCGGCACCGATTTTTGTGCAAAACCAGAAGACATGGAGAATAGGTTTTATGCACAGTTTTACAAACGATATCGAAAGTTACGCTGTCTGAGTTGGCAAATGCAAAACAATATAAATATGAGTCAATGGAGCAATACATAGAACAGTTTAAATGATTAAAAAATCCACTGTATGTTTACTCTTCCTGAGAAAGTAGTTACTGCACGGCTAAGGCTGGTCTAAAGTTTAACCTCAAAGAATCTGTGAAAAGAGAAAGATAAGAAACCCTAGAAGTATCATAAACAAAATGTGGCTTTAGCGTATGGAAACCATCAACCCAATTGTGACATCCCTAGGTTTTGAGTTGAAGACTAACTCCTTTCATCTTCTAAACTGATGTTTGATCGAAAGACCGCTAACGACATTTTCGACAGCACTAACATGGTACAGGAGGCCAAAAGATTACCATGGAATAGGCCAAGTCGGAGCCATATATTCACAAAATCATGTAATTTTCGTCGACACAACCGATAAAAAGTTCGTGATTATATTCAACATAAATTACCCCACGTTGATGATGTAATGCTTTTTTTAAAGGTATTATAAGGTCTTTATTCTTCATATGCATATTACAAGACAAAAAAAATTCGTATTCGCATTAGACTATATTTATGGAAATTTTATCTTTCGAAGTGATTTATATATCTCCAAGCTTGCAACATGAATGCATCGCCATTAACATTCACTACAAAAAAAAAGGCCATTTAGCCACGAAAAATTAGCGACGAAATTAATTCGTCGCTAATTTGTGATGAATTTTGCGACTAAAAAATATTCATTGCTAATTTGCGACGAATTTTATGACGAAAAAATATTCCTCGCTAATTTGCGACAAAAAAATATTCGTGGCTAATTAGCGACGAATTTTGCCACGAAAAAATATTCGTGGCTAATTAGCGACGAATTTTGCCACGAAAAAATATTTGTCGCTAATTAGCGACGAATTTTGCCACGAAAAAATATTTGTCGCTAATTAGCGACGAATTTTGCCATTCGTCGCTAATTAGCGACGAATTTTGCCACGAAAAAATATTCGTCGCTAATTAGCGACGAATTTTGCCACGAAAACATATTCGTCGCTAATATGTGACGAATTTTGCCACCAAAAAATATTCGTCTCTAATGTACGACGAATTTTGCGACGAAAAAATATTCGTCACTAATTTGCGACGACTTTTGCGACGAAAAAAATTTGTGACTAATTTGCGACGAATTTTGTGACGGAAAAAATTTCGTAATTTTGCGACGAAAAATAATTTGTCGCTAATTCGCAATGAATTTTGCCACGAAAATTGCTTTCATCGCAAAAATCCACAAAAGATTTGATTTTAGCCACGAAAAATTAGCGATGAAAACGAATTTTTGCCCATAGAAGTCATCGCTAATATTCGTGTGGCATGGCGCCAATTTTTGTGACAGCGCATTTGTGTCAAACTTTGTCGCTAAAGTTTCGACAAAGTATTTAGTCGCCAAATTAGCGACGAAATACTTAGTCATCGCTAATTGGCGACAAAATGTATTAATCGCAAAATGTATTCATCGCAAAATTAGCGACGAAATACTTAATTGTCACTAATTAGTGATAAATACTAATTAGCAATGACATTTGCGACCAATAATCTAAAGTATCCAATCCGTTAGATCATGTTGATATTACAAAGGACATACATGATCTAATGACTCACTTGTATGGGGCCTATATGTACCAAGAACAATTGATTTTTTTCTGACTCCTCTCTCTCTGCATAAAAATAAATAAATGAATCGAGATCTGAAACTCTTATGAATCGTAATTTATGCACTTTCTTATCACATCATGGATTTTTCAAAGATAACATATCAATGTTACCGAAATTTAAGTCACGTGACATTTGTTTATGTAAAACTATCACTACAAAAAAAGAGATTTTACTCGCAAAAAATTAGCGATGAAAGTGAATTCGTCGTAAAATTGCGATGAAAATAACTTTTGTCACACATTTGTTATTCCGATCGAAAAATGCTTTCCCAATCTTGAATTTTTCGTGAACAGACACAACCTAATTTTGGAAGAAATTCCAATGTGATCCTTCTAGAGAGGCACTAGGTAGGACAATCGGTGATGACTGGATCGTCATGTCAGCTATTTCTAGCGAAAATTGATTGAAAGCAAGCATTACAAAAATAAGGGCTTTTAGCCATGAAAAATTAGCGACGAAATTGATTTTCATCGCTAATTATTAGCGACAACGTTGAAAAATACCTATTAAAGAAGCAAATTCAATGAAGCAATAACTGGTACCATAAAGAAGCCCCCATAAACTAGAGAGCCTTGACCAATTTGAAAGATCATTTGATGTAGTTGAAATAACTGAATTTTGGGTTGTTCGAGCAAGCAAGGGAAATTCTATGAAATTCATAACTGTCTCAATGTTATTTTTTTTTACTTTTCTTATTGTCTAAATATTCAGGAACTAAGACCATTCCAATGCTCCTTTTCACCATGCATAAACTAAACCAACAATTAGGATAAGCACAAAAATTAAAGCTACTATAAATACGAATACCCCTCAATACATTGAAACTCATTGCCCATGGATAAAGAAAAACCATTTCAACATAAAAAACAACAAAAACTAGAGCAAACATATAATAATGGATTCGAAATTGTAACCAAGCATCGCCCATTGGCTCTATACCTGATTCATAACTCGAAAGTTTCTCTGGCCGTTTGCTAATCGGGGCTAAAATTTTGGAAATTAGAAATAAAATAGCGACGAAACGCAATTCGTCAGAAAATTAGCGACGAATTGAGAAATTCGTCGCAAAATTAGCAACGAATACGGAAATTCGTCGCAAAGTTAGCGACAAATTCATAAATTCGTCACAAAATTAGCCACAAACAAAAAATCGTCAGAAAATTAGCGACGAATTTAGAAATTCGTAGCAAAATTAGCGACGAATTTTCAAATTCGTCGCTAATTAGCCCAAATAAAATTAGCGACGAATTTAGAAATTCGTAGCAAAATTAGCGACGAAATTCCAAATTCGTCGCTAATTAGCCCAAACAAAATTAGCGACGAATTTAGCAATTCGTTGCAAAATTAGCGACGAATTTCCAAATTCGTCGCTAATTAGCCACAAACAAAAAATCGTTAGAAATTAGCGACGAATTTATAAATTCGTCGCAAAATTAGCGACGAATTTCCAAATTCGTTGCTAATTAGCCCAAACAAAATTAGCGACGAATTTAGAAATTCATCGTAAAATTAGCGACGAATTTCCAAATTCGTCGCTAATTAGCCCAAACAAAATTAGCGACGAATTTAGTAATTCGTCGCAAAATTAGCGACGAATTTGGAAATTCGTCGCTAATTAGCCCAAACAAAATTCGCGACGAATTCATAAATTCGTCGCAAAATTAGCGACGAATTTGGAAATTCGTCGCTAATTAGTCCAAAAAAAATTCGCGACGAATTCATAAATTCGTCGCAAAATTAGCCACAAACAAAAAATCGTCAGAAAATTCGCGACGAATTTAGAAATTTGTCGCAAAGTTAGCGACGAATTCGAAATTCGTCGCAAAATTAGCCACCAACAAAAAATCGCCAGAAATTAGCAACGAATTTAGAAATTCGTAGCAAAATTAGCGACGAATTTACAAATTCGTCGCTAATTAGCCCAAACAAATTTTGTTGCACCCTGAAACCGTCAAACTACCGGTTGAAATGGGCGCCTCGAATCGACTGCGAATTCCGAAAAGAAAATTTTACAGAGTGAGTGAAGAAAGGATTTGCGACGACCAGTGTGGGCGTCGCAAAAGTTGGCGACGACCAGTGTGGTCGTTGCTGAAATTTGCGACGACCACATGTGGTCGTCGCGAAATTTGGCGACGACCAAGCGTGGTCGTCGCAAAAATTTGCGATGACCATGTGCTGGTCGTCGCTGAAATTTGCGACGACCACGTGCTGGTCGTCGCAAAATTGTTTAGTATACAGAGGCATGAAAGAGAAATGTCCTAATTACGTTGTTTAGTATTATTTCTTATATTGGTTAATCATATATGTTTTAAGCATAAAGCCAATTGTTTAGCTTAGCTTAGCTTACGTATGTATATTCGTACATTATAATATATTCACTGAGGTCGCGTGACTCTCAAGTGGCGGTTGCCGAAGGGAGAAAGAGGCCGCTTGAGTAGATCTTGTTTTTTCTATTTAAAAATGGTCAAAGTTGGAATTTTGATAAAATAATAGAATACAATATTGGGTTGTGGTCATCATAAGATACTAATATCGCTAGAGCACTTACTAATTAGCCGTAGTTCAATACAATCTATATCCTATAGATGGATTTATGTACATGAATTTCTGAAATTCCACACAGTCGTCTCCCATACGGCTACTTTTATAGTAGACATGATGCTTATCATGTCTTTCGACGCGTATTCAAATTTTTAAAATTGTATGTCAACTAACAACAAGAGGATTTCCCCACATAAAATTCGAAACTCTTCCTACTAGTGAATTGTCGTCGACTTGTTTAATTGCAATGATAATCTCACATTGATCAAGCTTCATTCATCATCTTCACGCTAATCATTATCAGCTTTGAAACCATCTATACACCCCCCACGAAATTTAAATTACTCAATGAGAATGATAAGACCAAAATGAAAACAAATTAAATTACTCAACACTAGTGGAGAGGCATGAAATTACATTGAGATTGCTTTCAATTATCAGTCACATGAAATCTAAATTTGAAATCTAAATTTAGTTAGAGAAAAGATAACAAAAGAGAATTTGACAATCGTCGTACAAAAAGAAAATCTCCATTGAGTCTCCAAGAATATAAAAGGAAAATTTCCATTATTAAGTGCCCAGGAATGTAAGGGAAAAAAAAATCTCGATATGCCATTAATTAGACCATACCATGAATTTAGAAGAGTCGAACTAGGGACTAGCGGGAACGGACGCAACATAAACCAACCACCCCACTTGGAGCGAGGCCCGGCAAAGCGGGCAATGCAGGGTTCTTTTTTAATTTTTTAAGTCAAAACACTGGTCTGATTCTTTGTGAAATAGTCGTTTACTCATAAAAAATGAAAGCATGTTCTTTCCCAAGTGATTTTTTATAGGCACTTGGGAAAGTTCTTCTTCATGAGTCCCCGTTCCTTTGGCTGCTTTCCCATTGACCTCTGATCGTCTACGGTACCTGTACATTATGGGCGTGACTGAGTTTTCCTTGACGTACTCTTTGGCACTCGAAATATGCATGATTTACTGGATTAGGATAATAGATTTGTCGGCAAAAGTTGGCGACGACCAGGCTTGGTCGTCGCAATTCACTTTCCTTTTGCCCTAAATCACTTTGCCTTTTGCGCGATCTGCACGTTCCCATTTCCAACTTTACTTTCCCTCTTGCTTATTCTTCTGCATTTTGGCTCGCTCACTCCCTCGCGCGCTATCTCTCTCGTGTTGTGCTTAGCCTCATTGGCTCAGTACGTCCATTTCGCGCTCCGGATTTCGCGTGTTTTCCAGGTACGTTCCGTTCCCGAGCTCCTTCCCTTTGCTGCCTTTTATACGTTAATGGCAAAGTGAGACGGGAGTGAAGGAAAAAGGAAAGGACTCTTGAGGGCGAGATCTCGGTAGACAAAAAGTGAGCGAGCGACCCGCTTCGTGAGGGTCCCCGTCGTCACCAGCCTAAGGTGCCAGGCTTGTGGCGGCCGCCATCGTCTCGGAATCAGTCGAAAAAGAAATCAAAGATAAGGTTCTCGGTTCTAAAGTGGGGGCGGCTCGTTCCAAGTTTTGAGAGCTCGAGGAGCAAAAGAGAAAAAAAGCGAGTCCGACGGAGAGACGCGATTCCAAGACGAAAAAAATGAAAGGGAGGCGAGCTCTAAAAGAGCTCGTTGGGGTTCTCTGGGCTAGTTCTGGCTGAAAAAGAAAAAACATAGAAGCCTCGCAAAGCGTGATTTTGGGGGAAAAGTTTCGGGCCTTCCTGGGGGGCAACAAATGAGGGGGGAAATCTAGAAAAAAAAGAAGAGAGAACTAAGGTTTGGAATCTGGTTTTGGGGAGTTCGGAGCAGAGAGCTCGTGAGATTGAGAGACCGAGAAAGAGGGCGTCCCTCACTCGACCTCCCCGTCTTTCTCGAGTTTTCCTTCCTTTTTTACTGTTGTGCTGAACACTCTTCGCTGCTCCTTGTCTCTGAGAGAGTTATTGGATTTAGAAAGTCTTTGCGACTGAAAGTAGAGCCTTGCCACAATGGTATTATCTGCATTTGTTATATCCTTCTTACCCCTGTTCTCATGGTTGCTCCTAATTCTTTTGATGAAGGTTGGGATACCTAAGGTTCTAGATGGTGACCTGCTTTCTCAGTTTTTGGAGCTTACAAGCATGCAACAGGAGGCTGTACTATCACTGCCTCTTTGCGCTCCAGAGACAGTCAAATTGAGTTCAGTACCATTTTCTCCTAATCATTCTCAATCAGGTTGTGCAGCTCCTAGAACGGGTTCATTATGCTTTAAATTAGTCTTGCCATTGCAAGTTTCTTTATGTTAAGGTGTGGATACACATACAGCATCCTTAGCTCTCTTGCTTTTGGAGTCAGTTTATTTAGACAACGTGATGAATAATGTCAATCTGATGATGTCGGAGCATAAACAATAGAAGTTCATTTAAGTATCTGCTGAGAAGATCAATATTTGTCTATAGTGGATATGAATCTTGACATAAAATCTCATACATGGTGCTCACATTGGATTCAATTTGTTATGCATCGTATCCATTCCCTCACTTACAGTAGTTAGTATCTCCGTCTTAGGATTAATTGGCTTGTCACAATGATTGGGCCTACCCCTTTTTATTTGGTGGTTGTATATATCCTTCTCAACTACAAATGCCCTGTACACTTATTGCTTCCAGAATTTGCTTCCATACCGTCGGGGACTAGGAAATGAATTATTCACATACTAAACTGATTAAATAAGCTTTCAATCTATGCTGCAATTTGAATTTGAATGGCTGATATAGTTTCTTTTTTGTAGGGTTCAGATATCAACTTTTGTAACTAAGCTCTTCACCCAAAAAAAACTTTTGCAACCAAGCTTGGGGTTAGAAACATTGCAACCAAGCATGGGCATTGCCTAATGATACGTGCACATTCAATCCTGCCCTGAGGGCTTGATTTTCCAGGTTTGTTTAAGATCAACTACTCAATGGAGCTAATAGTCATGCTTTTCTTTTTATGCTCATGCAATTACTATTACTCTGATACGTGTGAGGTTCTTTTGCTACTATTACTCCGATGATGATGATGAGTTTATCAATCATTTGATTGATTAAACGGTAAGAATTTTTTGCTTATACAGCGATAATGAAATGGTTGCTTGATGATTTGCACAAAAAATAGATGAAGTGAGCAACATGATTCGTTTCTTTGGTCATTGTTTACCCTATTACATGGCTATATTTGTGTAAATGAGTTATCTTTTCTCATATATTTCCTATTGCAGCCTTTGTTATAGTGTTATCTACATCCTTTGGAGAGAAAGGTCTGTTTTTGAATAAAGTTAAATAATGTTTTTCTTTTGATATACGATAATAATCTAAGGAGACTTTCCTTCTGCAAGTCAAAGGAAGTTAATGTTTATATCCATTTTTCTTGAATTTGCGATTCCTAAATATAGCATTTCCAATATGCATGATACATGATTGAGGTTAATGCACTTAGAAATTCCAAAGAATAAATTTCTGGCTGATCTTTCAACGTTTGTTTGGCCATACATATGCCTATCAGTTTTTTGTGTGCTTGTAGTTTTGTGCATCTGTTCCCGATTTGCTTTATATTTTCTTTGCTAATGTTGCTTTATTTATTTTTTATGCAGGGAAAGCAAATTTCCGTATCTCCACTTATTGAAGATAAATGTGTGGGGAAGCTTCTTCTGCTAATAGTGCACGAATTTGGTCCTTGTGTCTGGTTTATGCTCAATTCTTGTTCCATTTTCTTTTTTTTTTTGCAGTTACGTGCTAGGTGATGTATTCTTGCAGCTCTACAAAGTTCTTTGGCTTCATGAACATCCTATCGTACAAAAGCCTCTTGATCCTTCTCTTTTCATTCATAAATATACAGCTAGTAAGTATTTGTCATCAATGCTGATGATTTAATGTCACTATACAATGTATGGAAAAGATGCGATTAGATAGCCGCAAGTCTTCTTCTGTGTTTGAATAAAATTAAATAATCTTTTGCTTTTGTAGGGTAGTGGGTTCATCCATGGAGACTTCATTTTGAGTGGACAATTTCCGCAAGATCTGATGCTGCCCTTTCTTTTTCTTTTTTGATGAGCAGATATCATCAGAAGGCATCGCCATCATGGACTGCCCTCACTACTGCATTTTTTTTCTTTGTGATAGGCTTATTAGTTGGGTATATTTGTTCTTTATGGATATTGCGGTGATTTTTTTAAATAGAATCCTCATTTCGTGATATTGTGGGCAATGGAATTTGCATGTTATATAGTAACTCTTGTCACTTTGCGTTTATATTTTAATGACTAGAAAGTTACTAATGACGAGGAGATTCAAATGGGAGGTCAGGAACATTTTACTTTGACCCACAGAGCACCGTGATATGTCGTTGCAAATGTCGTTATATATAATTTAGCGACGAAAATTACAATTTTTTTGTTGGTAACGGATTACCGGAAAAAAATTTTGTCGCAAATGTCGTTGACCAAAGTAGCAACGAATTAAAATTTTTGTCGCTAAATATACTGACCAAAGTCGGCCACGAAGGTATTTTCGTGGCAAATCCTATAGCTGGGTCGTCGTTACAGACAAATTTTGTCACGAATAATATTCGTCGCTAATTTGCCATGAATGTTTCTCGTCGCAAATGATGGATGTCGCATCGCAACTTAGGGACGAATTTTGCGACAAATATAATTTTGCGATGAATATTTCTCATCACAAATTCGTCGCAAATTAGCGACGAATTTTCCGACGACTTTCTTTCCTCGCAAATTTGCGACGAATTTAGCGACGAATTTTTTTTCGTCGCAACATATTAGCCACGCATTTAGCGACGAAATTGTTTCGTTGCAGAATTTGCGATGAAATTAGCCGTCGCAAATTAGCCACGAATTTAGCGACGAATATTAGTCATCGCAAATTAGCCACGTATTTAGCGACGAAAAACATTCGTCGCAAAATTTGCGACGAATATTAGTCATCGCACATTAGCCACGAATTTAGCGACGAATTTTTTTCGTCGCAAAATTTGTGACGAAAGTTTGAATTTTTTGTCGCTAAATTTTGCGACGCCGAATTAGCGACGAAATTATTTTCGTCGCAACTTGCTTTAGCGACGAATTTTGCCAAATTTTTCGTCACAAATCCCGTCGCTAAAACCTTGATTTTTTGTAGTGATTAGGCATTAGCTCCATCTCATACATGAAGTGACAACTTCCCACTCTTTTCATGATCTTAATTTTTTTTTTCTCAAATAAATGAGGTTTCGAATGATTGTAAAATGAAATGATTTCCGGATTAGAAACATGTACTAGATATCGAAAAATAATAAGATGAACATGGAAAGACCACTAATGCTCATCAGTAATCTTGGGATCCTGCTAGGTAGAGGGAATTTTTGCTAAATGCTAAAATATTTTCAGCCAAAACAGATAAGTCTTTTCTTTTTCAGTCTTTGCTAACATATTCACTTGCTTTTATCATATACAATCCTCCACAACTATTCATCCTATAGTGGGGCTGCAAAGTCCAGAAGTAAACATGGTTGAAAGAATCAAATAATGAATGGAAAAATACCACCAAAAACTTTAAATTAGTACGCATGTAATAAATTTATTTCAAATTATTTTTTTTTATCACAAACTAGTGTGCACGTGACAAAATTACTACAAATTGGCACATTTATGATAAATTTACCCAATGCTAATTGTTTTTACCACTAAAAATCTCAAATTGATACACATGTGATAAATCTATCCTCCATTAATTTGTATTAAATTGAGTTAATATTACGAAATATCCCAAATTGATATACATGTGACAAACAGAAGGTAAAAATCCTCAAATGTGTATATCTAGTAATTGCCACGTGTCATTCAAATCAGCAATTCGATTATAAAATTTAACGAAAATTAATGAAGATTAAATTTGTCATATATGTACCAGTTTGGAGTAAAATTATCAAAGGTGTACCCGTTTAGGGTTTTTGGTGGTCAGAAAAATAATTTACGATAAATTTGTCGAGAATGACAATTGAAGAAGAAATTAGTACCATAGGAACTGATCTAGATGGTAGACTTCATCACATCCAGCAATGGGCAGGAGTAAATCAAAATTAGACTGTTCGATGGCTTAGGAAGGAGGGGAACGACCTAGTTGAATTCAAATCATAAGCTCTGTCAGTTCTTGGGATATCTCATCTCTTAGCGCGGATAGCATAACTCTGCGGCCCCCCATGGGGAGCTTTTTACCATTGTTGACCCAAGTCATGTTGGTGTTCTTTTTCTTTTCTTTTTTTTCCAGGTGAATTTCTTTGGGCATTACGAGGGGGAAAAAAAAAACTTTCTTTGGACCTGGACACCTAGAGTTGTGGTGCTTGTCAATCGGGAGGGCCTGTTGGGACATTTCTGAGACTTGGAAGTGAGTTGGTTGGGCCTGGTTTGTCGTAAACCTTCTAGGTTGGTGGGTTGAGTTGGGTCAAAAATATTCGATCTATATTGATAAATTTAACCCGCTTTTATTCAAATATAGCGACCCGGCTCGACCCATATATTGATAAAATACTTTTATGTTTAATTTAATTTAATTTAAAAAATCATAAAATAATTTTTCTATTTTTATTCTTTCTTTGGGAAGATTTCCTTCTTACAGCAAATGCCTGGCATATTTCATAGAAGAAAAAAAATGAAAAACAAAAAAAAATTATAGAACATTAGAAAATTTAGAAAATCATAATATTTATTTATGGCTTAGGTAATTCATTTATGATAGATTTAAAACATATTAAATTGTTAAGCAATCCATTTATGTTTATCTTTTTAAAACTAAATACTATTCATTTATGATTCATATTATTAGATATAGAATAAAATATGAGTCTTGCATCCATTTTTGCCACCTCTAATTTCTTAGGACATTATGTGAGTTTTTGGAGAATGTGTGCTGAGATGGTGTTTACAAATTCAGGCGTTCTTGTTCTTGTTCTTGTTCTTGTCCTTGGTAAATCGCAATGAAGGTGTGTTTCGTTTCCATGGGACAAGGTTAAATTCGTTTTCGCTCGGACAGAGATGGAATATCCAAAAATATGAGGGAACGCTGACGAGCTGTTGAAGAGCGCTCCGTCAATTGACCGTCGATTGGTTCCACCGTCACCGCCGTCTCCATCCCTGCCCCCACGTGCTCGCTCTCTCTCTCTCTCTCTCTCTCCGCGATTCCAACTCATCGATTGAGTTTTTGGAATTTGATTAATTGGGAGAGGAGGAGAAGAAGAAGAAGAAGAGAGTTTTGCGAACAGAGAGGGTCCGACAAAACACCGAGAACAATCCCAGCATCGTCAATGATTGCTTGAACGGGCGAAATCGGTCACGAAAAGCGGGCCTTCAACGTGATGCTGCGATAGATGGGTCTGTGTCGACGACGACCGCGGGGGTATTGAGCCATGAAAGGCGTCTCTTCGGCGCCCGGCGATTATGTCCACTTCAAGTCTCAGGTCCCTCTTCACAAGATCCCAGTGAGTCTCTCTCCCTCTCTCCCTCTCTCTCTCTCGCGCGCTCGATCTCGAATGTAAATTTCTCGTTTTGAAAATTGACGTAGTTTGTTTGTGGGATTAGTTTCGTGCTGTCAGTGCGCGCGCGACGTCTGTGTGCTTATGTTGGCATTTGTGTCCGCTTTTCTCCTTCAATTTGGTCAATTCTTGATTTGCTGCGTTTTGTGTACTGTTCATGACATGGTATTCTTCTGCTTGTTATTGCTTCTTGCTCAATTAGTTCGGCTGAGCTCTAACAGTTTCTTATTTGTGGTAAAGATTAGGTCCCAAGAACTCGGTGTGTTCACATAGTAATGACTTCAGTGAGATGGATAATTCTGGAAAAAAAAAATGATTCTGTCTCTACATTATGTTATTTTTATGCTAGAAAGTTCACAGATCAACCATGTGATGCTGGCCAGTTGGTTACTCAATTCGACCCCATTTTTGGTGTCATGTTTGATTATATCAGTTTCTGATCTCCAATCTTATGCCGTCTTTTGATCTAGATAAGCAATTTTCAATGCTAAGAGCCCAAAAAAGAAGGGGCCAACACCATAACAAGACTGTAAAGCCCTAGTCATGAGTTATTCTTGTGTTTGGCAGTGACCTCTGCAATAATATGACATAGTGTTAAAATATTCTCACTGTGACTCTGTACTAAATCATAGTCGTCAGATTAGAAAATAAGGGTAAATGTAATATTTACCATTGACCATTATATCTGGGTTCAAATTCAAGAAAGATATTATGTGAGTAATGCTAGATCTTCCATAACTTACAATGGTTTCGGCAGATGCTTGCTTCCATGATATGCTGTAGCATGTCATGCCCCTGGTAAAGTTCCATAGAGTATTTGACACCTTACATGTTTCGAATGAATCATAACGAATGTTGTCATTTTGTTTTAATGTCTGGCTTATGTGTCATAGATAGTAGCTTTATGCCATGGTCATTTTTGACAATTTGTTGTAGCTTTATTCGTCGATTATAGAGGAGGTTCTGAAATTTGTTTTGTTTTGACAATTTGTTGAAACTTGATTCCGGAAATAGCTTCACACAACATTCACGAATTCAAATCGTCAAGAGTACTGATTTGCTCCTATGGTCATTTTTCATGTAGCTTATCCACTGTTTATTGTAGTCCTCACAAGAACCCTGGCTATCCTTGTATTCTAAGCTAAAGTTGATATGTGTAGTCTTCTCAAGATCCTTGGCTATCCTCATATTCTAAGCTAAAGTTGCCCTGTGTAATCCTCACAAGAACCTTGGCTATCCTTGTCCTCTAAGCTAAAGTTGTCAGGTTTAAAACACCTCCCTTGAGCCCCAACTTCCCAGCTTGCTCCGGCAAAATTCCATGCATGATTTTGTTTCATAGCTTCCTAACTGACAACTTTTTCTTTTCACCAGATTGGCGTAAAGCATTGGAGATATTACGATTTTGGTCCAAAAGTAGTGCCACCACTTATTTGTCTTCCTGGCACAGCAGGAACGGCAGATGTCTATTACAAGCAGGTCATGTCTTTGGCAATGAAGGTAATTACTTCAGTATCATAGAGTTTTTTCAGCAACTGCAACATGAGCAATGATGAGAAATTCTAGTTATCTACTGTTCTTTTTACTATAATACACTTTGACCACTCATTGGTCAATGGACTACAAACTCCTCTGGTGGTGGTGTTTCAAGGATGCAGAGCATGATTTTTCCTTAATCGGCCTAATTTAAAAAATTTCAGGGTTATCGAGTGATTTCTGTTGATATTCCACGTGTTTGGAACCATCACGAATGGATTCAGGCATTTGAAAAGTTCTTGGATGCTATCGATGTTCATCATGTAAGTTCTCTCTTAGAATTGGAATTACTATCTGCTTGGCATTTATTTGCATTGTTTGTGACACTCAAGACTTATTGGTAACCTTGTGGTATTCTTGTTAGATGATTTCTTGAGCTCTTCTAGCTCATTCATAGGCATCATTCTCAGATATCTTATTTTAGATTTGATTTACATGGATTATGAAACTTTGTCGCGATAACTTGCTGACTGTTCTTATGGATGAATTTTTAAGTGCGAAGTAATTATACCTGCCGGTTCATTCTGCAATGCTGAATGTGTATCTGAAACTGTATTTCTTCATCCATTCTGTGTCGGTTATTGACTGACAGCTTAATTATATTTAGGATGTTCCGTGAACCCATTAGCTTGGTTTTGACAGATACATCTTTATGGCACCTCTCTGGGAGGCTTTCTAGTACAACTATTCGCTCAACATCGTCCCAGGAGGGTCAGATCATTGATTTTGTCAAATACTTTCTTGGACACCCAGAGCTTTTCTGCTGCAATGCCTTGGGCTCCGATGTATGTTTGATATCTCGATTCTCTTGATAGGAGGATATAGCCCTGAGCATTTATTTCTTTCTCCGTTCATGCCTATCCATCATTTCTATCTGCAGAGATCTTTATAAGGAAAGACATGCATTAAGACTACGCTGACATTTCATTTAATTTTATCAGGTTACACTTTCAATCGGATAATGCCATAATTGGTCGTCCTGCAAATGCCGAAATTGACTAGCAAAATTGCTAAAAAGTAAATTAGTTCTTGTACAGGTGTTACTAAGTTTGGCTTTACATCTGCAAATCAATTAGCTGGTCTGCTAATCCTGCAAAATAGCATTTACGGTAGCACTTTCCCTCATTTCAGTTGTGATGGTTCAGCCCTGTGCCAATTGCTTGTCCTGCCTTCTTAGGATATATTGAATGTCCTGTTTGAAGCTCTATCTTAGGTTTTTTTCCTTACGTTTAAACCTTTTGATTAAGGAGTTTCTTGGGAGCTCATACAAATGCTTTCTCGTCTGTATGGAGCAGTGTTGCTTATTTAATAATGATATTATTCTAAGTCTGGAAGCACTTGATACTAAATCTGACATTCAGCTGGTTGATGCTCTGGTATTGACTTATGCAGTGTTAGCTGGACCCCTTCTTTTTTGCTTAAGCGCTATGTATTAACTGGGATTCGTGATGGCCCTCATGAACCATTCATTGCTGATTCTGTCGACTTTGTCGTCTCTCAGGTATAGCAAACAAAGGCTATTTACTCTAGTTGTCTGTGTGACATCATGGCCCTGTCTTAAGTAGGATGTTAATTTGCAAAGATGGTGGATTAAAACAGCTTGTGCATCCTTATTGTTTTTCATTTGAATTACCTCTTTTCCAACAGGCACTTTCTAGAGGAAGTGAACAATGGGCATGCATTGCCTGATTTAATGGATGTCTGTTTGTCTTTTACAGACTTCATGTTGCATTCTTTGTATGATATCTGTCTTGATGCTTGAATGTTAACTAAAACGGGTATCTCACCGTGGATTAGTTTTGTTGATATTTGAACACAAATAAAATGTGGTAATTGACAGGTTGAGACTCTCTCCAGGGAAGACTTAGCCTCCAGGTTAACTTTGATGGTTGATGCTGCTTCAGTTGGACCTCTTCTGCTGGCAGATTCATTTATCACCATAATGGATGTAAGTGACCTTTTTTTTATTTTTTTCGGTATATAGCAGTTAACAAGTTGTAGAGTCGCTCTCATATAGGCAGCAGGAAGACATGAGATTTTTTTTCTTTTCTTCTGCTTGAGACCTCATTGTAATTTTGTTGTGGGTTTGTTTTTCATCAGTAACAAGGCCATGTGACTAGAATTCACTGCAAAATGCAATTTAAGAATGAGAAAGAAAATAAAGCTATAAACAGTGCAGAAGCTGATTTATTGCAGAAATGATTTAACTATAGATTTGTAAATTCATATTGGTGATTAATTGTTTCACTCTTGTATTTACAAAGAAATCTAGACCTATTGCTGATTGTGCATTTGTCTCATTTGTGGCTATATCCTTTCTCAATGAAGACAAATGACTATTGTGCAACTCCTCAAAACCTAAAAGATCAAGTAAGTGCGAGGTATCCCGAAGCAAGAAGAGCACACTTGAAAACTGGAGGAGACTTTCCATTCCTTTCTCGCCCAGATGAAGTGAACTTGCATCTTCAGGTAGTCTAATTCGATAAAGTTGTGCTTTTGTTTGGTTTACTCTTGGCCCCTTGTCTACTTAGGAATTAAGATTTTGTTAACTGCGTTCACTGTCGCATGGCAGCTACATCTCAGACGAGTCGGGGTTGAAGCTCGGCCGGACTTGGTTCGAGGAGCCACAGCTGTGACAGCTGTCAGTGCCAGCGGCAGCAGTAATCATTGCGGAGATCCTGTTAATGTTTCCAAGGACATGGAGGAAAAGTCTCCTCCTCCCTCCGAAAATAAATCACCTCCAGATGAAGGAGTGACAGAGACTCATGATTTTGAAGAAAAGCAAGATACAGATGAACATCCAGCTCAGGAGACCATGGGAACTCACAGTTTTGAAGAAAAGAAAGATTCGGACGAACATCCAGCTCAGGAGAAGATGGGAGTGCACAGTTTTGAAGGAAAGCATGCTACTGACGAAAATCAGCGAGCTGAACCAGAGTCACTTGACGTGTGAAAGAGGAGCTGGCAAACCTTCTTTTTCCCCCCAGTGTTTTCAGTTCTTACTTTGTTTCAAGCCACAAGCTTTCAGCACGCTGTCATTTGTTAGATTCATGGACAATCGGGTCGCAGTTTCAGCACACCAGTGTTAAAGATGGCATTCGGAGATAGAGATTCATCATAAAGGGAAGTCGTAGAAAACAGCAGAAGTTTGTGGATGGGGTTAAGCTGGATTTGAGCTGTTGAGCAATTGATATTCAGATTGATGCTTTTGACTATGCATCCTCATGGAGTGGTGCATTGCCACCTGCGGAGAGCTGTTGAAGTACACACTGACAATCATTTGCATTTCTTTCTGGTCATTGTACATTTAGTGACTTCTTGTTGTGGAAGTAAAGACAGTAAAATTTTGAAGGCTTCGAGCATTCTTGTTTGTATAATATGAACAGACAGGCTTCTTGGTAAAACGGCAGAATTTGTGTTTTGGCCTCTCTGCTGGGAAGGAACGGGTGTTTCATTCTCTTGTTCAAAATCCATGCGATTATGAGCTGCGGAGCTGCACTCGTCCATTCCAGAGAAGGACAGTCCAATGGTGCCCGTGGATGTTCACCAATCAATACTTCGCGGCATTGTCAGAAGTTGGAAGAACATATGGAAGAGTTGAAACGTATCCAAAGATTGTAGACTTAGCAGTCACACGAAATATCCCCGTCAAAAGTCGTATGTTAAGCAGCGTCATATGTACATAAGACTAGTAAAAGGCAGTTTGTGTTTTCCCGGTATCTGTTCAAGACACGAATGGTTAACTCGTCAAATTCCATAACCAAAAGAATGAAAATCATACAATGAAAAAGAAGAGGCCCAATTGATTTTAGCGGAAGGGCAATTCTCCTTTCAAGATGCTATTGAAACGATTCAAATGGCCGAGCTGAAAGTATGCTGCCAAATATCAGGCTGTAACCGACTTGACAACACGAGCTGGGATACCATGAAGAACTCATCCCATTCATAGGAACCTACCTACTAGACATCACCACCATTTTTTATTTCCATTGTCTGCAGATGGCTTGAGTTGGTTTAAATATGTAAATCGAAGGTATTTATGATACCTCCAAAAGAAAAAGGGAAAAAAAGAAGGAACAACATTAACAGAGCTACGAGTGTTCTCGTTCCAGTAGCAGGAACAGATTGTGTTAGGCTCGACTAAAGGAAAAGGGATAGAACACTGAACTATTTCAACTTCACACCGAATACACCGCCGATAGCCATATTCTCCTGATTTTGACACTTCCATCATCCGTTGGGCAGACTTATCAACCCATTAACATCCATAAGATGATGTATTTGTTATGAAAGCCTCGCACCAATAAGCAAGATCATATTATTAGGTTCATCTGACCCTACAAAATCCATTAAACTAGTGAAGCAGCAGAAGCACGTGACCACTAATAAGATTTCATTGGAAGAACAGTTGACAGGCCAACAATCCAGTGCAAGCTCCGCATGTGAGTGTGGAAAATCATTTCGCTAAGACTATTTCACCAAGTCTGATTCCAGAGCAACGCGGTCATCAACATCCAGGAGATGTGACTTTCAACTGAAGCTTATTGCACCATTTATTGTAAAAGGGGTAAGTACCAAACCCACAACAGCTGCAGTTTTGTTCCCTCAAATAGGGTTCTTCATTATTCCAGTCGAAGCGGGACTATCCTTGGCATCAAGGTTACCAATCAGCTCATGGTTGTCACAACTTGTGTTGCACACAGCCCAACTTTCCATATATAACCTGAATCTTTCAGTGGAATGACCTATAAAATGCTTAATTACCATGTCTACTGTAGTACTGCAAGAGCATGTAAAGATTAAAATTTCTGCCACTCGCCCACACTATGGCAACAACACTTTAAAAACATAGATCTAGAATAAAAGAAGCAGAGAAAGGTCACTAGGTATCCCCTGAATTTAGAAATGCAATAGTGTGCATGGAGAAAAATTCTGCCACTCGCCCACACTACAGCAGCAACAATTGACAAAAGTAGCAGAGATGGGGCACTAAGATCCCCTGAATACAGTCCATACAGCTCCATATCTAGGCTACTGCCTTTGAAATAGAAAGAAGAATCACACCTCGAAGGAGCAATTACTCAGTTAAGTAAACCCATCTTAAACTTACAGGAGAAAGTACAATAAAAGAAGTTAAAAAATCGTTCGTCAAGTATGAGGTATTTGCCAATTTTTGGTTCTTTGCGTCCTGAATCCAATCTCAAATATACACACAGGAAGCATCTTTTGGATGAAGCACCGTAATCAAAACATCTAAAGGGACCGATTCAAAAGGCACATTTTTTTTTCGCAATATGGAACCTCATATCAGTTCCCATAATCTACACATAACACAAAGAAATGCCAAAAGGACCACGCGACTTTTATGCTGCAAGCTGCATTTCACTGCTTTCTCAGCACCATATCCATGACAAATGGTCAGATCTAGACTAAAATACGTTCTACAGACCAAAGCCAAGCCACTGCGCATACTAGAACAGCTAACGCAAGTAAAATCGTCAAGGGAAGACCAAAGCTGAGGCACCTCATCAACAAAGACAGAATGCGACGCCATTGATCCCGAAACATATAACCAACATCAGATTAGCTCCTGGGAAACTCGCGTTTGTCATTCACAAACCCATTTCCCTACCCGCACCCCTCTTTGCAATCCCAATCCATCAAGATAAACCCCATTCCTTCGCGAAAGATAAAACAGGCCTCATCGCCACAAAGATAAACTACTATGCATTAATCGAACAAATTAACAACACAGTAGCCAAATTAGGAAGAGAAAAAACAACAAAGAGGACAAACAACTCTACCACATTGAACCTTGCACAGCAAGTTGAACACAATCTTGAAATACCAAAGAGAACGACCACCGCCTGGCATAGAAAAAGGGGGGAACACAATACAAGTTCACGAAAGACGCCCAAACATCACAAATTTGAAATTACCCTCTCTTGGGGACGCACGCTTTCACTTGGCGACCATCCTGGCAATGAAATCCTCGTACCGGATCCTCCCGTCCGACCCGACCTCGACCTCCCGGATCCACTCGTCGAACTCCGAGGGCTCGAGCTTTTCGCCGATGCTGGTGAGGATGTGGCGCAGATCGGCGACGGAGACGTAGCCGGTGGACTCCTTGTCGAGGACCTTGAAGGCGTCGCGGAGCTGGCGATCGAAGGGCTCGGCCTTGAGGTGCTTGGACATGAGGTCGAGGAAGCGAGGGAAGTCGAAGGGGGAGGTGAGGCTCTCGTCGGCGATGATGGACTTGAGCTGGGCCTGGGTGGGGTTGCCGCCGAGGGAGCGCATGAGGATCCCGAGCTCCGACGGGGCGATCCGGCCGTCCCCGTCGGTGTCGAAGAGGGTGAAGGCCTCCTTCATGGAGGAGATTTGGTCGTCGGTCAGGTCCTTGCCCATTTGTCGGACTCTAATTCGGGCCTGCGTCTCTTCTCGGGTCGGGCAAAGGAGGAGGAGAGGGGGGCAGAGAGAGAGCGCAATGAAATAAATGAAGCGGCGGTTTGAGGGTCGTGAGCAGGAAGACTGTTTAATTTTTGAAGGGGAGGAGGTGGGGCCCCTTCGTTTTTTGGGGGAAGGACCGAATAACAAAAAGTTCATTGTAACTCCAGTCCAGACATCAAATAATAAATTGATGTAAATTTTATAGGCTTAATTTTCCTTTTTAAAAAAGGCAATACAATTCTATCGAGGAAATGTATTGGACTCCGTCCATTCTATTTTATGAAAAATAAATAATTTAAAATAATTATTTATATCATTCAAATAATTAATCACGATAACAACTTACATTTAAATATTTTTATGGACAATTCAGATTTCACGAAATAATTTGAAATCAAATTAACAATAAGATGAAAGGACATAAATCGTCAACAAAAATACAAGCCTTTGGCTTGATATTCTAATACCGGAAGAGACATAGAACGATGTGAACATATGAATCATGCGGGACGTTTGAGAACGGTGGCTATTTTGGGGGAAGTGAGATGGGTGTTGGCCAAGAGCCAAGAAGTGCTCTGGGAACGGTGTCCGTTCAATCATTCTGCCTCCGCATCTGCTGTGTCGGGCCTTTGGAAAATGGACCGGACATTATTGGACTTCTCCGAGGAGATCACGAAGTGCTGTTGTCCCCCTAATTGGACCCTCGTTCCCATTTAGGTGGCACGCCGTTTCCTCCACTCAGAACTAAAACGATACCCGAAACAACTTTCTTTCCCTTGAGAACGAGACAGAGCTTTTCTGAGGCCTCGGTGATGTACGTGAAGATCTCCCATCTGCATCGCTTGTTTTCTCTAAGTCTGGTCTCGAGTTCAAGAAAGGCTTTGCATGACAATGTACCATGGCAATGCACTGCAAAATCGCATGCCAACCCAACTTCAACCGCAGCACTTCTTTTTCGTTAGGACACTGCTTGGTACCAACTCTTTTATCAATAGATAGGGAACTCCTGATCCGCAGTTCTCAGACCACCCCGCAATTAAAGATTTTGACACTAAACAAGTTCCAAGGGCGACGAAAATGATCCTGAATGGGAAAGCAATCGACTGGCATCACTTATCATGGAGACGAGGCCAGTAGTGACTCAATTGGCTCATTAACCGAATCCTCTGTTTCTCTTGAAGATTGAAAATTGCTATTACCCCTTGCAATTATTTTGAATCGGAATTTGTGGGTTAAATTACAGTCCTAACACTATCGATACATACTTCGTCAGACAGATCCTTTTCTCCTTCTAACAAGGACAGCTTCAAACGGAAAAGTTGTTACTGACAAAAATGTGAAGAGTATGAGAGATTAGCACCATGAAATTTAAGCAACCGCACTGTGCTGTCGTTGCTCTACAAACCATTCAGGAGGCCACCAATCTGGTTTAACTGCCTCAACCTTGAGATCCTCTTGCCCAAGTACGGTAAGCGAACTGGACTTTTTGAGAGCTTCTTCCACTCGTAATAGACCTAGACCTCGACATCCCAAAGTGGTGGTGACTGTTCCGATTCTCTTGCCAGAAGCAGCATCCAGGATTTCTGATCTAGGAGCAACTTTCTGCTCTGCTTCTATAGCAACAAGGAGCATCAGAGATGCATCAGATGCTTGGGATAAGAAAATAGGACAAGTAAGAACAACATAGGCAGAAGATTTACCTTTTCCTTCATTGTCAAGGAACTTCAAAGGCAGCAAACGCTTGCGGATGACACCTCGGTGATGGGTTCGAGCAATCAATTCCTGCCCAACGTAGCAACCCTTGTCGAAGCTTATCGCGTTAAGACCTTCTAGATTGTATTCTAGTGGAATTGCCTCTCCTACATTGGTAATAGTTTAACGATTAGAGATTACGTGGCCACAAGAGAGAGAAAGGCGCAATATATAGTCATAGAGAACAGCTTCTGTTTCATAAGTAAAGGTCTAAAGCACCAAGTTCAACTATTTGCCATGAAGAGAATCATCCAGTGGGAAGAGACAAATCTCTTTAGATACTTTGAATGCCTCCAGAAATGTTCAAATAGTTACTGAAAAAGGACTAGCAAAAAACATCTGACAAGAAGGTTCTATATATCTCGTGAAACTCAACACATTTCAACACAACTGTTACATCTCAATTGTGAAATTGGGAAACAAGATGAACCTTTGGGAATCTCTGTTGAGCCCTCTGCCACCCCCTTCTCCAGTCTCCAAAGAAGATAGTTTTTGTCATCTGTTTCTTTGTCTGCTTCAACCAAAGGAGCTGCAATAGACACAAGAAAGAAGCTTAACGGTCTTAAGTAAAAGAGTATATGCAGGGAAATATAAGATGCTGGCCCAGTTTTCAACACCATGACACCAAAGACATGCAAGCAACCAAATTGAGAAAGGACAAGAAACACATACGTTCTGAAGAGGATGGAAATATTCCTCTATAACCCAGAGAGTCTAATCTAGGATCATTGAACCACTGCAACCCATTTTCATTTCCTTGTGAAGCAGACATAGCAGCTTTGTCAACGCCAGCACCCCAGCCAACACTAGCAGCATCTGGCTCCTCTGCTGTTGAGGACTCGTGAGAGGAGTTACCACCATAACGCTGCCAACAAGAAAAATCTTGGGCCACATTTTCAATATCTACTTTTGCCCTCAATCGGTATCTGCAGTGACAGGATAATGAGAAACAGTACAGAAGAGTCCAAGGGAAAGTCATCATTCTATTTTATTGGGAGGGGCAATGTTCCTAGTGAACTGAAAATGACCATTGAAGCCCATCTATTTACCACAAACCAAAAACCAAATCATTTTACACGCATGTGAATGCAGAGTCATAGAAAAACTGCCTATAGAAAGAATTAAATAGAGGTCAAATGGAGGTTAGAGGCTATTCTAAGATCAATGTTTATGTGATGAGTTTCCACTTTCCAGATTGGGCGAAAAAATATTAATTAATGAAAATCCATCATCCTACCCTGATATGCAGGGGAAAGCCAACACTTTGCAGCATGCACTTTGCCTAAAAACTCTACCACTGGTTAACTGGAGAACATTTGAAGCAAAATGGTACCAAACCAAGATCTTTACTAAAATTAATCAAAAGACACATTTTTTTATGATGCCAAAATTCTTTAAGAAATGTGTGCCTCAGACATTATAAATTGCCTACTCTTGACTATAGACAACATCTGACGGTTAAGATCAAGTTAAAGCACCTAACTTCATGTCTGCATAGGAGCTTCATCTGCAGCACCAACATAAAGAAGAATGCAGCAACCTCAACAATATCAGATCCTGCTAATGATTGGTAAAGATACCATAGGTTCAAAAACAAAAGGAGGATGGCGCGTCGGTTCATCCTGAGGGACGAAGGTCAGGTACTACGTGAGCAGTGAGACTGGGGAGCAACACTATGATATAAAAGCAGTTATGAGTAGTTGTTGCAATCACAGAACTAGCATGATTTGACATTAGGTACATGTCCTATATAGAAACCGAAGGCCTCACGACATGGTTATTCTGACAATTGAAGGTTTGGAAATTGTTCTGCTCACGCAGATAGCATTCATATCCAAGGTTCTTCCTTGGGTACAAAGTTTCAATGCAGTTGCACAGACAATTCGAATGGTTAATCTTTCAAACATTGGGGAAACGGAATTTATCAGCATCCCAAGACTCCAGAGAACTTCCCAAAACAGCTAAGACAGCCAAATTGTACAATTTTTGGATGATAAACTGAAGGGAAATGACAGGAACTATTCCTAAGAGAAAAACTAGTGACAGGCGTACCAACACGCATAAACACTTTCGTCTTCCCTTCACTAACCACACACAAATTCAGGCACCCCCAACAACAAGACAATAATACGAAATTGTCAACGGACTCACCTTTTGAAAGTCTGCACAACCTCGTCCAAGACGTGCGCATCCACGTCCGCGAACAGCTCGAGCTCCCCGTCATCGGCCCTGGGTCCGGAACCAGTCTCGTCGAGCTTCTCTTCGGGCCTCGCGGGCCTGTACAGAAACAGGTCATACAAGAACCTCCCCTGAGGAGTCAATAGGGCAGCATACATCGGAGGGACCGTAAGCACGGGTAGGTTGGGCGTGGGCAGGTTCGAAGTCTCCTCGCCAGGGGTTTCACCGAACCGCCGCACGTCGTTGGTCAATAGGCCCTGGAGGAACTTGATCGTGTCCGGGCCGCTGAACCTGATCACGGACCGGGTCTTGAGCCGGGAGGCCACACACCTGACATTCTCGAGGTCGTGTAGATGGTGGTTGCGACGGAGGGTCAAGTAACCAGACACGATGGACTTGGGGAACTGGAAAGGAGACCTCAGCCGGTGCATCTGTTCGTTCTTTTTCGGGCAGATCAGTGATTGAACAATTTACAGTTCTGGGTTGAAGATAGGGGGAGCGGCAGGCCGGGAATGACGCTCAGTGGCACGAGAGAGCTTAGAAGAATGACACGTAGCCCCTGGCGCTATGTCACGCGGACAAAACGGTGTGGCTGTGGCTTCTACTGGTGGACGCCGGTCGGTGATGGCGAGGTGAGGGGTTGATCAAGTGTTCGACGAAATGCGCCAGTGGCTTTGCGGGCTTCTTTAGACGTAAACGGGCTGGAGGATCACGGATGGACGATGGATATGACCAACCCGTCGCCGCTGTGGGAATCGGGCTGGTCTAACCTGTATAACGCCGATATAATATGACATACGCCATAACATATAACACGACACGATATATAGAGGTTATTTAAAAAAATACGAAATTTCGACACGTTAGACACATTATATATTAATTATATATTTTTATTATCATGTTTATATAAAAGTATTAACGGTAAGTTTTTTTCTTTCTATTAGGAATTTATGATTAGATTTTTTTAACCGACTAGCATATTAATTTTGAGATGACTGGACATATGATTTAAAGGATATATATTTTTAATAAATTCACATTTTGATCCTAATTTATTGAAAATGCCTAAATTTGACCACGTGCATGTTGAAATACCGTGCCGAAATATTAGACTCGTATGTCGCTAGCGTGTCTAGAGGACTGATCGTATGTCGATCGCATGTCAAAAAATGTCGGACAAGATTCAGAGGTTCCTGAAAACTGTTGATGCTACATATGGTCTAACTGCTAAATGCAAGCGGGTAGGGATCGAACCTAGCAAGCCCTCGTATTAGACCAATTTTGCTGTTCGCAAAACCGAACCCGTAACCCAATTGGGTTGTTAGGGTGCGCATGATAATACTTATACTTTAAAAATCATTTTAAAAGTAGAAGTTGATTTTTTTTTCTTCTGCTTTAGAAGTAGAAGTTGATTTTTCTACTTCTACTTTAGAAGTTGATTTCTGATCAAAGAAAACGTTTGATAACAGGACAAAATTTTTACTTCTCGAATAGAAATTCTTTTGGTAACGATTGAAAATTTATACTTTCAGAATATCATCAATACAAAGTATTCTACGAAAAATTATTGATCTTAACCTAAAATGCATATTATTCAAGAAAATTTAAATGCAAATACTAACGGATTTATGTATAATTTATCAATATTTGTATTTATGTAAGTGCAGACTAAATTATGAGAAAATTGTATTAATGAATATAATGGTTGAACTCGTATATTAATGCTAAAAGCATGAGTAGCTTTGGTGTTTCCTCTCATATGTCTCTAGCTTGATTTATATTATAATGGGCATAATATATGAAATTTTTTCGTGCCTAAATCATTTACGGTAGTTATATGTACCTTGAGATGGATCCGGATCTCCTAACATAGTAAAACTATGTTATGGATGACATAAGCGATCTGAGCCGTCCAATTCAAAAATTGATGGCCCAAATTGATTAATTCAAAATTTTAAAATTCTCGCTAAAAATTTTCCCCCCTTTAAAAAGTTGATGTGGATCAATCTGAGCCGTTCATTTTGAATTGGACGTCCAAATCCCCTTGAGATCACCTAAATATTAATGAGAACTTTTTTTATTTTGTATCGAAGGTGTCCGGGCCAGTGTTCGTACGGATCGCGCACCTCGACTAATCCTCCGGGAGGACTAGCGCAGCATCCCACCGCCATGACCCTCCGCTTAAATCACCGGCACCCAGCGAGGTTCGAACCCAGGACCTCTCGTGAAAGGACTAGAGCGCAAACCAGCTGGGCCACCAATGGGTGAATAATATTAATGAGAACTTGAGACATCAAAATTACAATAATGATGAGCTTGTTTTGGCATGAATCATCTTTAGGCAGAAAGACCGAAGGCAAAAACTAAGTGATCATCATCTTTATCATTTCAACCGAGCTTTGATTTTCTTGAATTTTTCTATAAAAAAAAATGGAGGCACAAAATCACTGACTCCATCGGATCAGAAAGGGGTATTTTGGCGTAGCCATACCCATTGTTGGATTAAACTAGACGAGCGAAGCGAAAGACAAAACTATCAATCACAATCAATAAAGAATGGTGTGCAAATCAATGAACCAAGATCACGTGGATAAACACACATCAAATCAAATATCGCATCTCTAATAGAGCCCATAAGGTTTAGAGAAAGAGTGTTTGGAGGTTTGGAAGAAGTTTGGAATATTTGGAAATAATTTATCCAAGGGGACAAAATTATTATTTTGAAAAGATTTGAAATTAAAATCATCAAAAATAAGTTTGACTAGTTGAATGTGCCTATTTTTCAATTTTCGAGATTTTCTAAAATTTTTATGGATTTTTTAAACGGCTTGCCCATAGGAGGGAAAAATTGATGTTTTGGAAAGATCGAAAGTGAAAATTAAAAAATATGGGTTTGGCTAGTCAAATTTGACTATTTTTCATTTTCTGTGATTTTAAAAAAAATTAGATTTTTCGAGATAATTTGCCCATAAGGGGTAAAATCATCATTTAAAAAAAAGAGGGTAAAATCATTTAAAAAAAAGGATTGGCTAGTTGAATATACCTATTTTCTAATTTTTGAGATTTTTGAGATTTTTTTGTAAAATTTTAGAATTTTTCCAATTTTTTAGAATTTTTTTTATGAATTTTCCATTTTTTAAAATTTTTAATCATTTTAGTTGCTTTAATTATTTTTTAAAAATTTTTATTATTAAAAGAATTATCCGGAACGAGTCGAGTTTAGATGGATAAGTGAAGAGTGAGACAAAATATGAAAAGGAATGGCTAAAAAGACAAGTAACTTTTTTTTACTTCTCAAAATTTCTCCAAAAACAGTTTATGAAGTAGAAAGTTGTTTCAAAAGTAGAAATACACAATGCCGAACCAAACAGATTTCTGCTTTAGAAATTATTTTACCAAATGAATTTCTGCTTCAGAAGTACTTCTATAGCAAAAATTCTACTTCGGAAGTGTTACCATACACCCCCTTAATTAGCCATTAGGGCCCCAAGCGCGGCTCACCGTACGATGGTGGACATCTGAAGTTGGACAAAGTACTTTTACATCATGGACGCGAGAGTCACAATGCCCGCCCGTTATGAATTTCACCCTGTTTTGTATTATGTGTTTATGCATCTGAAGTATAACTGGCCAATTACACCATGTGTGGTATATTCATCACTTGAAATACATTTTTTTCAAACTCAACTACCCATTCGTGTATATAATTTCATACGTAACCAAAGTCACGTCACATCAAATTTAGCCCGGCCCAAACACTATGCATTTTCTTTTTTGGTCGAAAAAGCACTACGAGTTTATTAATCGTGTCACACGACTTTAATTTCCAAAGGCGACGAGTTTGTTAATCGGTGCATACTTGTAGGGCGAGCTATGTAGTCCCTTGTGGTGAGGTAACTTCATCTGTAAATCCTGTCAAAGGTTTCAACTTTCAAGAATTGCACTAGTGAATTCCGACCTCATTAGAGCTGTTAGAGCTGGAATACTCGGATGGATAAACCGAGTGAAAAGGCCGAACTACATAAGTAGTTTTGCAATCACTTTTATCTCCTCTGGCTCACGTCTTTCACATGCAAAGACCATCTCATGCTCTATACATTGTTAAGATTTTTGAAACACCCTACAACGACGATTCAGGCCCCTTTTAATTGGCGAACTCAATCCATCGCAGCGCCCCCAGTCCTCAAGCGGTTCGAGACGGCCCAAAGGAACTCGAAGAAACCACGCATCAACGACCAGCCAGAAAAATCATAGTCTAATTTCGTTAATCCCCCAAACAATTTGTGATAAAATGAGATGAAAACGGATGAGTTTGCGATAAAAGGTGAGAATTGGAAGAGAAATACTCGTGGGGATAATTAATTTTGTGTTTGAAGCGTCTGATATAATGTGTTCACTCGCTGAAGTATTTGTAAAACGAAGACGCATTTGTGTAGGAATTTCTTATCAAGGTTCAGTGGTTCACATTTGTGTTTCTCATGCTTGGTATCCCACAATCTACAGAAATTGGAGAGTGAATTAGAACTTTACATAATGGTTCTCTTTTCTTCTTTTTTACTTTTATGATCTAAAGGTAAGATCACGAAGACTTGTTTATCTGGAAGTCCATGGAGCATCCTGCAATCAATGAACGGACTCAGTCTAGCCACTTGGTCAATGACCCATGTATCACCGAAATCCGTTTTCTCTATATACCAAGTTCAGTTTATTTTTTGTGATAATGATACAAATGGTCTGTGAATTCTATCCTAATGTTCAATATAACCTATGAACTTTTAACTTACTTATGTGGTCGCTATTTTAAGAAAAAATGTCCAAAAAAGTCCTAAACCTATTATATTTGTGCCAATTTAATCCTAAACTTTTTGCATTTATACTAATTGACTCCATTTGAAAAATTTTAGCAAAAAATTGCCTAGTAGACACTGGTTATCCAACATGGTAAGGCAGGTGCTGATGTAGATATTTTCTTAATAATTTTATTTTTAATAGCTTCTAATATTTTCTAATAATTGTTTTGGTTTTTTCTCGCCTCTAGCCAACATGGGTCGCCGGCGACTCTCGTCATCCCTCAAATGAAAAAAAAAATGAGTAAAGAAAAGAAAAAAGAAAAAAAAATTAAAACTATGTCAATGTCGGTGCCAACCTTGCCACTTAGAACAATCGATGTCTACGTCAGTGATTCCAATCAAAATTGATCGAATAGACTTAATTGGTATAAATACAAAAGGTTTAGAACTGAATTGACACAATTAAAAAGTTTAAGACCGAACTGGCACCAATACAATAAGTTTCGCACTTTTTTGACACTTTTCCCCACTATTTTAGCTCAATGTCTATAATGTGGCCCTCAACTTTTAATTTTTTTTTAATGTAGCCCATGAACATTATGTAATATTCAAACCAGTCCCGAGATCACATGAAAATGTTAACTATTGTCCCCAAACTTAAATTAATAAAATGACTACATAGAACATCATATAGTCTAAGAACTAGTTTCGAACATACAATAAAAATTCATGGGCCATATTAAATAAATTATAAAATTATAAATCATTTGCGCGTTAAGTTAAAGTTTAGGTATCTCGTTGAACAAATTACAAATTCAAGGATCACACTATACACTGAGTCAAAACTTATGGACCATTTATGTTATTTTCCTTTTATTTTTCACCTTCATCTGTTTTCCTTATCACCAATGGTTAAGCTGACATTTAAGGAACAACCGGCCCAAGTTACCAAAGCTTTTAAGACATGTTAAGCTTTGAATATCTAATTTTTATTCCTTCGATTTACGTCATTGATAGCAAATTCTTTTGTTTGTTTTATGATAGCACAATCAATTTAAATGTACTCTAGTGCCTTAGAGTCCAATATAGGAAAGTTTAATGACACGGCCGAATGTTGACAAAATGTATTTCCTCTCGTGAATTTAATAGAGAAATGATTATGTAATAGTTTTTTGATAATTGTAAATCCAACCGACTGTTTTCAGCAAAAAATAAATAAATAAAAATTAATTAAAAGTTATCATGAGGTCCAACCATTTAATAATTGGGTTAATACCACGAAAAACCTCAAACTGGTACCCCTGTACCCCAAATTATTTTTTTGATCACGAAAAACCCCAAACTGGTACATATGTGACAAATTTACCCCAAACTATTTTTTTAACCTCAAAAAACCCCAAACTGATACATTTGTGATAATTTTACCCTAAATTGATATATTTGAGATAAATTTACCCTCAATTAGTTTTCGTTAAATTTAACGTTAAATTACTTAGTTGGATGGCATGTGGCACTTCGCGGGTATACCGGTTTAGGATTTTTACTCTCCGTTTACCACAGGTTTATCAATTTAGGATTTTTCATGGTACTGATCCAATTTAATAAAGGGTAAATTTGTCATAGGTATAATAGTTTGGGATTTTTCGTGGTAAAAAAAAATTAGTTTGGGGTAAAATTGTCACAAATGTACCAGTTTTGGGTTTTTTATAGTAAAAAAAACAGTTTATGGTAAATTTGTCACGGGTGTACCAATTTGGGGTTTTTCGTGGTAAAAAAAATAGTTTTGGGTAAATTTGTCACAGGCGTACCAGTTTGGGGTTTTTCGTGGTATTAACCCTTAATAATTTATAGCTCACAACATATTGTTATTCTCACCGTCATCCCAAAACCGTTGTGCTAGCAACCTCAACTTAATATATCTTCTCTCTCTAATTGTCGTGGAATGGCAACCATTTGTGTTATAAAGTGGAAACCTTTCAAAAAAAATTATCGGCATGTCATATAAAAGCAATTAGCTCAAATTTCCTAAATCAACTGCTTATATTACTGTTGAGCCGATACCTCGGGTATGAAGGAACCACAAAATTCTGATCTTGAGATCCAAACACATGATATCATCAATTTATCTGCGAGTTTGCTTCCCATAATTCAATTTTGAGAACGCTTGAAGAATGCTATCGTGGGTTGTAGCATCACATTTTGCTTTTCCTTTTTCACATCTTCTGGGCTTAAATACATGACAAATGCCAAAATTTGTGTACATCGCTCACTTTAGTACCAAAGCTTTCAAAACAGTCAATTAAATTGCCAAAAAACTTTTAAAACGATCACTTAAATATCAATTTAAAAAAAATTGATCTCTTCAGTGCTACATTTGATGATCTAGAATTGACACTGAAGTGATTTTTTTCAAAAAAAAATTATCACTCAAGTGATCGTTTTTCAAAAAAATTGATACTTAAATGATTGTTTTAAAAGTTTTGGCACTGTAGTAATCATTTTTCAAAAAGCTTGGCACTTAAATGATCTTTTTTAAAAAAAAATTAATACTTAAGTAATTGTTTTGAAAGTTTTGATATTAAAGTGAGCGTCATACGCAAGTTTTGGCAATTGTGATATACTTTACATAACGACCTGGGCCAACCACTGGAAAGATATTGTCCACTTTGGACACATAGTTCTCACGGTTTTGTTCCTCCGAGAGTCGCCCATACAACCCCTAGAAAACGCGTCTTGCAAGTTAAAGGCAAATCCAAACCTTATAAGCCAACCCAGGACGTGGGACAAGGAGTTGTGCATGCCCCCCCATTCATGGGATGTCACATACTCCCCTCTAACGACACATCGTGCATCGTAGTGGGGGCCCACTACGGTGCACACATGCTGTCGAGAGTCTGCTTTGATACCAATTATAACGATCTGCGCTCATCACTCACAGTCCGCTTTGAACAGACAGTCCTCACGATTTTGTTTCTTCGAGGGTTACCCATACATCCTCTAGAAAACGCATCTTGCAAATTAAAGGCAAGCCCGAGTCTTATAAGCCAGCCCAAGACTTCCCCCAAAGCAATGCGGGATAAAGGAGTTGTGACATCCCCTCCATGGGATGTCACACTTTAGCCCATCTTCTATGCACATTTCAAATTCAACCCTTTAATCTCTTTGTCCGTCCATCAAAAATAAAAAAATCTCTTTGACCTAAATGTACTTCAAAATTTCATTGCTTATTTTTTAGCTTACTAGACAGGTGGTGAGTTTAATTGCGCTCATATGGCATCCAACAACTAAATTCATATATCATTTTCCATCTAATATGTGTGTAAACTGATATTATGCAAATAGTTTTATATATATAAGATCTCGAAACCCAACCCATACTAACCTGACTGCTTGGGTTATTTTCTATAGTATTTTGAGTTGGGTCAAGCATGTTCCTTCAATGTTTGGGGCGGGTCGTATATCGTGGAAACTCGTTCCGACTAGATAGATTCATTGATACCCTTATCTAAACGTATATTATGTTATATTATACAGCAACTATACTACCTGGTAGCTACAGCTTATGTAAGCCAGCTCCTTAAACAAATCCACATGAGATGAATAATTATATGTGTGTACATATAAAATAAATAATATTTCTCAAATGTGCACATCATTGTAGTTCATATTTTTATAGCGACGGGATGGCGGCTTTCACCAAGCAAAATGGTGACAGGAACGACAGCTACCTACACATTATGATAGTCTGATTCCATTTTGCGTGCTCGGAGAAATATTTCGGACATGTCATGTTAAGATTTTCATGCGGTGGAGAGGCCGGTTTACGGCTGGCAAGACAGCAATGTCAGACACGTGGATGGTCGACTCGTGACGTGGCGATGCTAGCGGCCAATGGGGGGCGGGCGACGGAGTCAGATGGACGTCGAAGTCAACAAAGCTGGAGCGACCTAGTTTTTTTTTATCTTTTTATTTTTTTCTTTTTTCGCATAGTTCAAGAAAAGGGAAGCAACTCCGATTTCGTGCCACGGTTGACTATCATATTCTGTGCGAACGCGGCTGTTTCTGCTTCTTGATTGATCCCCACTTGCCTCGTGACCTTTCGAAATTTGACTTTCTCAACATGAACGGAAAAGAAACAAATTTAGAAGAAGAAGAAGAACCCACAGAATCGAACTGCTCTGACCATGGATTTGGCTCCAAGGTGCAGGATCACTTCACTTTTCGACGCGTTCACGTTCATTGAAGCGTTCTGTCATACTAAGTTTAATATAGTGTGAAACAATTAGATTTTGACCCACCCCAAAAAAAAAAATAACAATTTGATCCCACGAATTGCAAAGAGAAATGCTGCAATTTATATAAAGCCATCGAGCAGTATTTTGCAGCCAAAATTGCTATCGGTGATTTTCGCAAACTTGCCACCATCTAATCTTGTATGTGTTGTGGCTTAAAACACGTGTTATGGAACACATCAGTCACAACATATCATAGTTATGATTAGACACGTCAAAATGGGTGGATCGGTTGCGATCCATGTTGATTCATTCAACGAATTTTCATGCAATACAAATTTAGTAACTCTACCGACCCAACCTATACTTAACATGTCATTCACTTGAACCATATCGTTAAAATACTTTCAAAATTAACATAATCTAGGAAAACTCACACCCGAGGTGAGGTGAGAGAACCGAGCGAGCAAGCGAGCTTGAGATCAAATAAGAGCGAGATAACGGGAATAGAGTCATAGAAATGTGTTGAGTTTAAATAAATTATTAACCCATTTAATACATATTATTAGAGAGAAGGACATTACAAGTGCCAAAAGTTAGTACATAGCCCGCTTTAATGCCAAAAATTTATTTCAGATCACTTAAGTAATGCCAACTCTAATATATTTGACTGAAAATTCGATATGACTTTTTTTTATTAATATCTTGAGCTAACATGGTTCACCAGAGGACTAGTCAGCATCTAAAGCATAACAAAGCTAAAAGTTCAAAAATATTAAGAAAAGTACATACTTAATTAGATTAAAAATAAAAAAGCTAAGTTAAAAAAAAAATCACGGTTGGTTATGGTCTAGCCCTCGCCGATGGCCACCACCACAACCAAAACAAGGATCATTGGGCTTTGGGAAGGCCCAAGCCACCTCTGCCGACCTTTCCCTATGACTGTGGTGGCGGGACACCGACGAGGGCTTAGCCAAGCCATGAGTTTTTTTAATTTAATTTTAAGTTTGACTTTTTCAATATCTTGAGTTTGTTTTTTTATTATTATTTTTAAGTTTAGAAATCCACGTTTTTTTCAAAAAAAATATGCCCGCCTCATATTAAAATTTCAATTATAAATCTCGCGTATTAGATTGATCGGAATTTCTCTAATTTTGCATTTAAGTAGTCGTTTTTTCTTTAATTTGGTAACTTAATTGACCCGAAAGTAACTTTTGACGCTAAATGAGCTTCGTACAAAATTTTTGGCACTTTTGATGTCATTCTCCTCATATTATTTTGGATTTTACCGGTCTAAAATGTTTAATGACTCATGCCCAGTAAATATGAGTTAAGAAATGTGGATATTATCCAGTTAGACAAATTTAATTATGGTTTGACCTTACCAGACCGGGCCTTCATGACCAAAATCGAGATGAAAGGCCAGGCCAATATCACAAGCAATTAACCGGAGTCAGGCTCCAAAATCTGTGAGTCGGTTCCCCCACCAAGTGGCAAGCCTACGTGTACGTGTCCGAATGTACTAGCGTAGCCTCGACACTTGACAAGTAAAGAAACTTAAATAGCAGCGCTGCCTCAAATGAAAATCCAGTTTGTCGCACGGAAACTTCAATATTTTATCAAGCCGAAAGCGAGAATCCACTGTAATCCTAATCCCGCACGTTGGATCTGCGCGGATCCATGTCAACCCGCCACGCTTTCTTCCTCGATATAAATAACCCACCCTCCACATTTCACCAACTGACCGCTTCATCATCATCATCATCATCTTCTTCTTGGTAGGCATTCTTCGCGCTTTCTTGCCAAGGAACGACGACAGAAGCCAAGCACAGAGCTAGAGAGGCCGCGCGAGAGAGAAGCGATGAAGCTAGTTTGGTCTCCGGAAACCGCGTCCAAAGCTTACATCGACACCATCAAATCCGTAAGCTCTTACCCTTCTTCAAGATCTCATCATTTCGTCCTGGAAAAAACTTTCACTTGGAGTTTGCCTGAGTACGTGAGCCCCTGAAGTTTCAAAGCCGAAACTTGACGATTCCTTTGGAAAACGCTCTGACCACGACGCCGTTAAAAATTGCAGCTCGAAGCACGGCAAGAATCCGGAGTCGCGGAGCTTGTGGCCGCCATGGCGGCGGGGTGGAATGCGCGGCTCATCGTCGAGACCTGGTCGAGGGGTGGCGTGGTGGCCACGAGCGTCGGCCTCGCGGTAGCCGCCCGCCACACGCGCGGGCGGCACGTGTGCGTGGTCCCTGACGAGGCATCCCGCTCGGAGTACGTCCAGGCGATTGGGGCCGCCGGTGGGGCAGCGGCTGAGGTGATCGTCGGGGAGCCGGAATCGGCGATGGAGGAGCTCGAAGGGATCGACTTCATGGTGGTGGACTGTCCGCGAAGCGATTACTCCAAGGTGCTGAGGATGGCCAAGTTGAGCAGCCGCGGGGCGGTCCTGGTGTGCAAGAACGCGGCGAGCTCCGGAGCAGGCGCCTCGTCGCGGTGGCGGAGCATGGTGGAGGGAGGAGCGCGGCGGGTGGTGCTGTCGGTGTTCCTGCCGGTGGGGAAGGGCTTGGACATCGCGCACGTGGCGAGCGCGACCGGTGGAAAGGGTCCGCGAAGGTGGATCAAGCACTTGGATCAACGGTCGGGGGAGGAGATCGTTATTCGAAAATAGTCTTCTTTTTACATTTTTCCCTTGTGTTATTTGTTTTTGGTCTTCGATTTGAGCGAAAAGGAGACTTTTTTTTGGGGAGGTTAAGGTTAACCAGATATGAACAATGTACAGCAATCATGCCCAAACTATTCGTTCAATTTATTCAACAATGAAGTACTTTACAGTTTTTCGACCCGAAAAAAAAAACTATTAAGTACGGTTTGATGTGATTTAAACGCAAATCTTGATTTTTATTTTTCGACTAGTTCGTGTAAGATATCCTAACGTGTGCCAATAAAATGTTAGCTGTGAAAATGACATCTAGAAAGTAATCTAGATTAAACAAGTTGTATATGAAGCTTTGTCTTATGGATAACAAACTAGTCATCTAAAACACAAAATCAAAGAAAATTTTCCTCCCTATCTCCATATGAACGTAATAACATTGGTTGGCCAAAGGTAATGATATCGAGATTGAGCTAGAATGAATTCTACTTAATGGAAAATATTTTAGAACAACAAGGGTATAAGTATTAAATTAGCGTTAATATTTTAAAAAAGGGATATTTTTTTTTAAAGGGATGAGATAGTTGGATGCTCAAAAATGCTCCTGGAGCAGAAATCAATTTCCGAGTAAAAAAATCCGTTTAGTAACACAACTGCTCCAGAAATTAATTTGATAACACAATTTCAATTTTTTACTTTTAGAGCACTTTTTTTACTCAAGAAGTAGTTTTAGAGCTACTCGAAAAGGTAAAAAAAAAAGTATACTTTTCTTTAAAAGTAAAAAAATCAACTTCCAGTCAAAAATTAATTTCTAGAGTATAAGTGTTGTCTTGCGCGTGCTCTAACTAACCAAGTATGGGCCACAATCGCATTTTCCTTACAAGAGTACTCTCTCAATCCTGAGGTCAAGATTTGGTCGGTCAAGATTTGGTCAACCAAGCATTTCATGTGTTAGGATGGTGGATTACATCATAAAAACAAATAGAGCATTAAGTGTGTGAATTTAACGTAGCTTTATTCCGTGAAAAAAGAGAAACAAAAAGGGAACGAGAAGATCTAATTGACCCCCCTGAGCTACAAATTCACCTATTCTTAGAAGGGTACACTCCCTATCTTGAGGTCAAGACTTATCAACCAACCAACTTTCTCGTGTTAAAATTTGACGCATCTTTAAATAGTTTAGGGATACCTAATATTAAGTAAAATAAATCACAAGACCTACTATTGTTTTTGTTGTCAAACACGAGTAAATACGATTTAGGAGTGATAATGGCATCAAACCGGGGCGTAACCCTCCTTAAGTTGGGCCTAATTTATTGTTCAAGTCCATCAATAACAAAAATTACACAGGATATGATCCTTCCATTTAGCTTGATGTGTAATGTCATCCGTGAAGTTTTTATTTGTTCAATATCTCTAAAATTTTGATACAAGTTCAGAGACTATATGAAACATCTTCATATGGTCTAGAGATTAGATTGAACATCTATAAAAAGTCAAGGGGACACACTAGACAAGTTAAAAATTTTAAGGGCGGCATTAAATACGCATCAAAAGTTCACGGACCATATCGAACAAATTAAAAGTTTATGGACGATTTCGCACATTGAGTTGAAATTCATGAACTATCTATATCGTTTTCTCATATCGCATCAAAAGAAATTTTGAAGCTGGAGGGGGCCGGGCCTTTATCATTGAATAGCTTTGTCCTCAGTATTCATACGGCCCGAGCGGGGATGGTCATCACGACCGACCCGAGAAGAAGGGACATCTCGCGAGTGCGGTGGGGGATATAGAAAGCTAAGTCGCACGGAAAGACGGGGCCTTCTTCCGCGGGCCAAGTCGATTCCCCTAATCTCCTCCATCATCTTCGAGAGCACCAGGTCTAAAGAGGGTCCACGTTTAATCCGATCCGCGTGATTTCCGATCATCACGCAGTACGGGCGTCGCTAGTTTGGGCCCAACCCCGGCTCCAAGCGCTCGTGCGGGACGCGACGGAGAACCCCACCCGAGATTGGGAAAGTGGAGACCTTTGGAAAAAGGGGCCACTGGGGATCGGATCGACGACCCCACTGCCGCTGCCGCTCCTCTTTTGCTGCCAACAGCATCGGGGACCACGCAGCAGCCGAGCAAAGCCCCTCTCCCTGAACCTCATTTACTCCTCTCACATGCTCTCTCTCTCTCTCTCTCTCGCCGTATAAATGAGGATGGACATTGGTGGTTGTGGAGCTGATACGAGCCTTTAATGTGACAAAGCCCTCCTCCGGCATCCTCGTAAATGCATGACAAATGACTGAAAGCCTCCCACATCCGTCCTAGCCTTTACCCCCGTTACCTGTGCTCTCGACAAACATTGCTTTCCCACTTCACCCCACCCATTGAATCAATCACTAATTAAGCAAAAGAGTCGCCCCCACCTATTAATCCAGCACCACGGGCCACCGCTCTCTTGATCAAAAACCCGAGCGAACAAGCTTTCAGCCCCGATTAAAGAGTTTAGGATGCGGGGGACGGTGGATGGTGATGGTTTTGCCCAAACGTGGAGACGGTGAAACCCCCAAGATGGGAGCTAGCGCTAGTCGTCCTAGCCCTAGCAAAGCTAAGCACTTGGCCATTTATTTCTTCTTTTTTTTTGTTTTTGGGCCGGAATTTGAACCAAGCACGTGAATGAGTCCCTAAAGCCCCATTTCCCCCCATTTTCATACGGCAAATACGGACATAGACGGTCTTTTTTTTTACCCGCCATAAATGCACGAAGCATTCACGGCAATGTCCATCCTCATCGCGATTCATGACCACGAGAAGCGCACCGCATTGAAGCAAAACAACGAATCCCACTATGAATGAACTTAGATCCCATTAAATTAGCGGTTTGAATCACATTCTGTGGTCAAAATTGGACCGAGCTGATGGCCATAAATGTGGCGTTTTGGATTATGATATGGCCTTCAATTCTTCAAACCCATTATGATGGCCATAATGGTGAGAGTCATTGCTTCTTACCATGACTTCGCCGAACTCAAAAATGCACAAATTCGTAAACCAAAGCCCGCCCGCGGTCTCGTTCAAGATGATCATGTAAATGCTCATCATCATCGTAAGATCTGGACTCTAGAGAGAGAGAGAGAGAGAGAGACTCGCCTCTGCCCTGCGAGTCGTCAAAAAAACATGTTTACAAGACGACGAAAAGGCAACCTAGGTCTCTCCTTCCTCGGGATAAAACTCACCCGCGTACAGAATTACAGCACATATTGATTGAGTGCCCAACAGAGACAGAAACGCCAAGGCATGATCATCATCCTCGGATAACCACAATGCCTCCTTCCAAACCATCATCTTCTCCTCCTTCCTCCTCTTCCAAATCCCCACCTTCTCCTCCTCATTGTTTCCCTCTCCAATCCCCCCATTTCACTCCCGTAAGCGGAAAATCGCCCTCTTTTCTCTTGTTGCTTTGTTTTTTCCCGGAAGGGAACAGCTGCTTTAATCTCTCTGTTTTGCAGATCCAAGAATGCCAACGAGAGGAAGAAGAGGAAGAAGAAGACACCAACAGTGTCGAGGAGCCGGCCTCCCACGCGCGGCTGGCGCCGACCACTCCGAAGCACCACCTTCCGACGCCGCTGCACCATGCCCACAGGACCGCCAAGCCGGCGAGCAAGAAGCGACAAGAATCGTCCGGTGGCGATGACGATGATGTCTCCGTGTCGTGCAACAACTGCCGCCCGCACGCGCGCGAGAAGATCTCTGTGGTCCCCCTCGACAACGGCAGCCACCACCACCACCACGGCCTGGGCCGGCACTCGATCCCGAGCCCCAACGGCATCTTCAAGTCCATCCTGTCTACGCTGACCAAGAGGAGCCCGCGGTCCGTCGACGGCGCGTCGTCCGCGGCCTCCTCGGTGAGGGAGGAGCAGTGGAAGATCGCCCTCGCCGAGCTGTCTCACAAGCTGATACAAACCACGAGGAAGCGGGACGAGGCGATCCTGGAGGCCTCCAGGCTCAAGTACTCCATGGCCGATCTCGAGAAGAAGCTCAACAAGCTCGAGCTCTATTGCCACAGCCTGAAGTCCGGCCTCGACGAATGCAATAACTCGCCTTATCGGACCCCCCGAAACCCCCGCCACGTCAACCCGATCCCCACTTCGAACGACAAAGTCGTCGAGCCCTTCCTCGTCGCAGTGTCGGAGGCTCGGTCCTCGGTCCGGTCCTTGAGCCGGTCGCTCGCCATGCAGCTCCGCGGCATGGGAGGCAAGCTGCACGAGCGGGTGTCTCTCCTCCTCCAGCCCCACGACGTCAAGGTCGCCTCGCCGCCGTCGAGGAGCACTCGGAGCCTGCTGCTCCACCTCGAGGCGCTCCTGAACAGGGCCTTCTTCGAGGACTTCGAGTCGGTCGGATTCCAGAAGAGCGCGGCGAACACGATACTGAACCCGGTGGATCGGTGCGAGGCCAACCTCTCGTCGTTCAACGTGCTGTGCAAGGTGAAGTGGCACGAGGTGTTGAATAAAGGCACAAGGCATTTCAGCGAAGAGTTTAGCAGGTATGAATAAATTATAATTTCATTAACATGTTATTCCGTTTGTTTCTTAGCGATGGTTGGTGGTAAATGTCTTTTTTTTTTTCCCTTCTTTTTCCGGGCCAGATTTTGCGATCGGAAGATGAGCGAGATCGTGGCGATGCTGGGGTGGACGAGGGCGTGGCCGGAGCAGCTGCTGCGGGCGTTCTTCGGGGCGTCCAGAGGGGTGTGGCTGGTCCACCTGCTGGCGAACTCGGTCCACCCAGGCCTGCCGATCTATCGGGTGGACAAGGGTGCCCGGTTCGACCCGGTCTACATGGACGACATGGGCGCGGACAGTGCCCGGGACAGGCTCGTCCCGACCACGGTCCGGATCCTGGTTGCGCCCGGGTTCTACGTCTACGGCCACGCGGTCAAGTGCAAGGTACTGTGCCGGTACTACAGTAGGGGTAGCGCAAATGGTATGCTCATCGATGACGACAAGAGCTCTGTTTCGGCAGCCTCGCCTTAATTAGATCCTGTTTGGACGTTTGAATTTGAGATCATTTATTTCTTTTTCACCCATCAATGTTTTTTTTTTTGGTAGTTTTTTTCTCTGTCTTTCTAATATGATAATAGCAGGGGACATTTTCGCGGAACTTAATTAATCTTAAATATGTTTGATTCTTTCTTTTTCTTTTTTAATTTTTGGAGGTGAATGGTCCAAATGTTGTGGCAGTTGGACATGGGACCGGTGGTATAGAGGATGAAAACGACGTGTCTTTGGGTCAAAGTAAGATTTTGGCAGTTTGTTTATTGGGCTCTCCCCTAGATCCTTGTCTGGTCTATTGGTCACCATTTCCCTCTTATCTTCTTCCTTTTTTTTTTTTTTGTTGTTGTCTTGGGGGATTTTGGGACGTGGGTTTTGCTCCGTAAAGGAGATAACGTCCATTGGTGGGTGGTCGCTTGGGTGAACACATGCCAACACGAAAATACGAAGGAATAATCATTGTGTGTGTCGCTGGTGGATCAGAGATGGCATCGTCTCTGTGAGTGATTTTTGGAATAATCGAGGTTGGACCGGTCGCTCTCTTCCGGTATGTTTGTGTGGGTCGGTTCGATTGACGCCGAGCGTTTTTCAATGGACTAGATGGGTGTCGCTCGTGAGGCTGCCCCTCGCGGGCTAGGCTAGTGTTTAGTCTTTATCCATTTGGTGTTGTCCTGTCATTGATTAACGGGACTGGCTCAATTAATTATCTAAAATCCGATGTCGGCTCCAATTTTTTTTTTCCCTTGCTAGTTAAGAGAAGGTGGCATTGGAGATGAGAGGCAAAACTAGGGGATGTCGTGCCCTTACTGGAGACAATGGCTGTGATTATGAAAAGGTAAATGCGGTGAGGCATATGTGACAGACAGTCAAAAGCGGGGGTAAGGCGGAGGAGGAGGAGAAGGTGGCGGCGGCGGCGATAGACAGAGTTCGGAAGGTGAAGTTGATGGGCCGGTGGTGCGGTGGAAGCCTTGGCCACAATAGTCGTAAGGAGATGGAGGTAGTAGCGTGGCGGCGATGAATTCAAAAATATTGTGCCAACGATGCCACGTCAAATTTTTCAATGTTCACATAGAATTTTCAATGAGCCAAATTGCCAATAGCACTCAAGTGATCGATTTTTAAAAGTTATGGCACTTAAGTGAGCGATAAAAATTATTACAATCAAATGATCACCGTACAAAGTTGCGGCACTTGCGGCATACTTACCCCTACTTTATTCCATGTCTTCGAAGTTGTATTCCACAATTGTGGCAAAATTCAAAATTTGACAAATTCTAAGTTTGTGGGTTTGATTGATGATTCGATTGATTGCGTTTATGCTTAAGGATGAAACTTTAGGGTGTTGTGAAGTCATGAGATTTGACAGATTTTGATTTGATACTATGATTTGCCCAAAGCGAGTTTTTCAAATTTGGTGCACTGTTGTACTGTGCAAATAGTACACTTTAAGACTTATATCTTTGGTTTTCGGTTGTCTTTTGGGATTGATCATATTATGAATTTTGTAATACGTCGAATAAGTTTTGTTTGGATTGTGGGATTACTTAAGATAGAGCTCGATAGAGGAAGTTATGGCGTCAACGAGTTCGGCGCATAAACTGTCCATAGTGAATGGTAATGAGTTTTCACTATGAGCAAGCTTCCATTGACGCGTAATCATCTTTTTATCATTAAATAAATACAAATTAATTTTTTTTATTGAAAAGTATAAATTAGTTTAGCCATGCATTAGAGTGGCATGTCACTCTTTTTTTTTTAATCCGTTTTCCGTATATTTAATGGGAACTTGAATGCCTCGACTCGAGTGACTCTTGTGGGTTGCTTTGGCATTATCAAGTGAGTGATATTATTTCTTCTTTGATTTTTGTAAACTTGTGTTTTTATGAAAATGATAAGAATGTATATTATAAGTTTATCACGTGATTTGTTCTTTTGGAAAAAAAGAAAAGAAAGTAAAAGCTATGCTTAGATCATATTTGGTGCATAAAAATATGAATCAAGTATTTACGTTTTGTTGATACACGAAAATGTGAAAGTTATATGATTCGGTTTGTGAAATTGATTGCGAGATGATTTATGATTTTGGTTGCAATATATATATTTTTATTGATGATACTGATGTTGTTGTGAGTTTATGATGCTCAAGATTGTTGTAAACCCATTTAAGGGTTTCGTGAGTATGTACATACTAGTTTGTGATATTCTGAGCCGATCCATCGGCATTATAATAAAGACCTTGACAATGGGGAATCTTGGTTGCTTTTTTCATTAGGCACTATGCATAATTGTAATTGGATTCTTGAGCACAAGATCGGTCAATGGATAGATCATTGATATATGTTCTGACGAGATTACAAGATTGGTCAATGGATGGACCATTGACAAGTGTTTTTGATAAGATTGATCGATAGGTTAGACTTTTGATATATGTTTTGATGTTATGATTTGAAATTGATACTTTTGCTATGAATATGTTATATTAGGGTAACATATAACTCGTTTTGGTCATAATTATTTAATATGTTTTGAATTTAGTATAAGTGAGTTATATTTTGTGTATTAAATGTGCATAATAATTGTTTGATCCGCTTAAAAGCAATGTATTACTAACTGAGCTATGTTAGCTCACTCTTTTTATTTTCCTTATCTTTTAGATTCAACGAATTGCAAGTAGAACGTGAACGATCGTTAATAGATAACATTTTTGTTAGTGTGGCATTTTGGTATGAATTGTGAGTTGGATATGATTATGATAAGCCTTTGAGGTGTTTGTTGGAGGTGTACATCCTTTTGATAGATAGTTATATGTATATATATATATATACATATATATATATATATATATATATATATCTTTTTTTTATGTTTTGATGGTTTAATAGCAAGTGTGAAATATTTGGCACTAATCAATAATATTTTTATTTTTCAAAATTATAATAATTAATTAACTTTTGAGTTCTACCGGAACAGTGCGACTGTTCAAGTTGGAATTTAGTTCATTCTATTTTTTCTATTTATTATTTTAAATTATTATGACCTTTGAAATGTTGCAATTTCTCAGACGTAACTGTTTTTCGAATAATGAATAGGTGTGTCCGAAAAAATTCCTTTTTGAACACAAAAAATTGTGTTCTTTATGCATTTATAAGTTAAACGATCCTGTTCATAATCCGACGTCAATTTCCATTTTCGTTTTTTTTTCCAAAGTAAAACTGCCGTCTTCTCTAATTATTTCCATTGACCTTAAGAGCTCCTGAAGAAATATCAGAAAATTGCTATTTGCTGCTCTCACTTGAGACTTTGTTACTTTATTGAGGATATTTGCCGAAAATCATTAACAACATTGTGGAGCAAATAAATCCTTAAAAAGAGCGCTATCGTGCCTCAAAGTTTAATTTCATTTCATCCCATTCTCGGCGATTTTGAATTTTGGTAATCTCAAGGGAATCGAAAGGGAGAGCAAGCTTTCTCTTCAATTCACGGACGACTCTGAGGATGGCGTCGATCAGGCTATTCTTGGCCCTTACCTTAAATCGCTCCCTGTTTCTCCATATTTCGATCAATGCCCCAGTGAATGCCGAAGCAGTGGTTGGGTTGAAAGCGATTTCATCTCTATGCCAGTTCGTTGAGATACAGGAGATTCCATTGGGTATACGGTTAGACTAGGAATTTCCTAAAGCCAGCCCAAATTGTCAGGCACATTCGGGATGGTGAATTTCAAAACCATGAAAGAATTTCCCTCGGTTTGGAAACGTAAGAGGAAGATCAACGGACACCAGCAAGACTACCTTCCCCCCCGGGGATTTCTCAACTATGGCCTAGCTGTTAGAAGAGTAGACAGAGAGACGAGGTATATCGATCGATCGGACTCGACATCGAAGGACAGTGGAAAAACCATGGATGATGAGGCAAGAGTGAATGGCTAGAAAAATATAAACATGCCATGCCGACAAAAGATATCGAGGAGCGTACTGGATAATAGAGGCCCCAAAGGAAGGCAAAAACAACCGATGGAGGGAGACCGGAGACAACAAAGAGAACCTATTAAACTCAGCTTCAGCAATGGGGTCTCCAAGCAAAAGATCCCATGTCGTCCTGACATCCTACATTCGATAAGTTCTCGCAGCTCTCCAACGGACCCTCCGGTACAATGACCGACGGGATCGCCAAGCAGGGTTTTCTTCGTGTTCCTTCGAAACCCAGACCGTCTCTGTTTTGTAGGAGTCTCGACTGCATTTCAAGAAGCTCGAAACTTAACCATTTGGCTGGAGAAGCTGGTATTTTCGTCCCCCAATTTAAGCCGAGAGACTCTTGGATTCCTGCATAGGAATTAGGAAAAGCCTCCTCCTTGGCAGATTTGAGAATCCTGCATAGGAAAAGCCTCCTTAAGAGAAGCCAAGTAGCTTTGGATTCCTGTTGCTGCAGAGCTACTTTACCCGATGCTGCAGCATCGCATTTCTGATGCCATATTCCAAAATGCTCTCCGCTCCACATTTCCAAGGGCGCTTTCCATTTGGGCTGTCCGAGGTTGCCTAGTCCCATGCTTTCTGGACTTTGGGTTCCGGAACCAGGGCCTCTGATCCAGGGCAGGGCTGCTTCAAATTCAAGAAGTCTCCTAGATTGTTCATCTACTCCAATTACGATTGAGCGTACCTCGATTAAATCCCTTATGATGTTGTGAATATTATTCAACGGTTAGAGTTGGGTCGAAGTCGAGTGCGAAACTATGTCCGCTCTAAAAAATAAATAAAAAAACTCGGATCGACGGTTCGACTAGCATTTTCCGACCTAAAAGGAGCCATGAATCCTAAAAATGGAAGGTTGAGGAGGACGCGCGTGGAATGCACATGGCTTCTTGTAACCTGAGCCGCGCCGAAATTTCCAGGAAAAAAGTGCCGAATTTTCCTAGGAAGGTCCCAAAAATGTTGCTTCCTGGAGCGAGTCCGGCATTTTTGTCCCGACAAGAACTCGGTACCGTTCTCGTGGCTTTGCTTTGAAATTTCAATTGCGTGCGTTCGAGGATCGATGGTTGTCTCGTCTAGTTATATGGAACATCGAAGAGCGGACCGTTCAACTGCGTTCTCCAAACTTCCTTAGCTGTCGGACTGTTACGCCACACATCAAATTTGTCACCAATTTTTTAAAAAAATATTATTTTCCTATGTCAGATTCCAGGATAATAGAAAAATGAGGAGAGGGTATAATTGTAAACGACGCATCGCGCCCAAGTCTTGCGCAGTCCGGTCGATTTCGTCGCCCCGTCGCCCGCCCGAAGGACGGCTCCGTGAAAAATCCGCTTTTGCCCTGGTTCGACGTTTTGGGGCTCAGTAAAGTCAACACGTCATCCCCGAATAATCATTTTAATATTTTTGCTGCATTTTCTTAATAATTCGAAATTGTCATTCATTATGAATGATTCCCAGGAAATTCCAATCACCCCCTTCGCTTCCTCCTCATAAAGGTAAACGGAAAATCAATCCCTCTCTCTCTCTCTCTCTACCGTACCCGCACCTTCGTCGACTTTGATCACCGCTTCACGATCCGTGCTCGATTTTTGGGCTTCTCTTGATCGATTGAATCACGAGGTGGAGCCTGCAGCTTTGAGGAGAGCGCGCGCGAGAGGTTTTTTTTTCCTTAGCTTGCTTGGCTGTATCGGCCATGTCGTACTCCGATTCCGACTCGTCCTCCTACGGTGGCGATTACAAGAATTTCAGGCAAATCACGCGTGATCGTGAGTTCTCGATTCTCTCCTCTTCTCGCCTTGCTCATAAGTTGTGGAGCTAATCGCTCCTCCGCATGTTTGTGTGGTCCGTCGCAACTGAGTTGTGTTACTGGACGTTGGTTTGGGCTGTTGATTCGGCGGTCGGTCGTGCCTTGCTATTTTTTTTTGGTAGGATGTTGCTGTGTGATTGGCAGTGTAGTGTGGTCCGCGTACTTCATTTTCGCTAAGCAAATGTGTGCATTTTGTTAAGCAGAATTTCACGGTCGATCGTTAATCAGTATGTGCAGTATCAAATAGTGCTTGAGTTGCTACTTGTCTTTTGTAGCCTGATTTGGTACATCGTGTTTCTGCTCAACTTGGGCTTGTACATGCAATTGTGTAGAGCCAAATTGATTTATTATCTGTCATTTTCCAATAATGCGATTGTTGCGCCCATTGATGGTGAACTGAACTTTTTTCGGCTATCTGTGGACTAATAGGAACAGCATGTAGACGAGAGTTATCTATACCAAGTTTAGATACAGGTCACAGTGTGGGAATCGAAATGGGTACACCAATTGGTTAGAAAGCATTAAGAATGGGTTAGGCTTAGTTGATTCCCTAGTTTGGGTCTCAATTAGCTTGGAAGTACTATTTTTTGATGCCATTCACTCTGTGATATGGGAATGTAGTAGCTCTTTACAGTACTCTTTTTCTGACTGAAGGATGTATTGTGGACTCTAGTTTATCAAACAAACTAAACTCATTATTAAATTGCATGAGTGCATGGTTGGTTGATCAGATTGCCTATTTTGGCCATCCAAGATGGAAGTTCAGATTTTGGGTTCCGGAAGAGGTGTAGCGGCTCTTTAGACAGATATAAGCTGCACTATCCCTCTTAGTTGAAGATTTACCATCGTTAGTTTCTTTTAGTTTTCCTTAGTGCAGGCCATAAGGAACATGCTTTGTGCAAACTAGTTGCTATATCTGTTGCATTGAGTCCGTAGATTACAAAGTGGCTGCTGTGATTTTGTTGTGAGATTTCAGTATTTCTGGTTCAGGTTACGAGATTTTCACTTGAATTTATCTATTAAGTTTTGATATTGCCTAGTTCTTTGCCACACAATGGTTAATGTCGTATATAACCTGCGGTCGACATATCGTGCTTTTGTTTGCAGATGATTGACCTCTATTTTTATTTTTTGGGTTACCTAAATTGGACATGTAATCAGGGTTGTTGTATGAAATGCTACGGTCAGCTAAAACCGGCGACTCTAAATCGACATGGAAGGTACATGCCTTTTTTGGCCTCCTCTTATTTATCAAATGATGAATTCTTTTGGCATTCAACATTTTCTGGACTTATGTTGATTGGCAGTGTTTTTACCCTGTGTCTCATGCAAGTGGAGAATTATCCATAGACTGTATCAATTTAAGTCCTCACTACATTCCATTGGTTCGTGATCTGGTCATAGTCATCCAATATGCGTACTACGGCGTACAATTTTTCGAGCAGCTCCTACCAAGCTGCCCGCCTCTCTCTTCAATCCATTTGCTATTCCTTATTGTTGGTGGACTGTAATACCAGGATACCTCTGTTTATACCTTCCTACTTTCTCATTTCCACCCATCTCAACAAGAAGTCATTGTACAACCATTGATAATATGTACTCATATTAGCCAGTTTTAGTTTACAATTGTCCCAAACAGTTGTCTTCAAGTGTTCTTGCGGAGTAATTTCGCTGTATCCTTTTGTTTGCACCTTTGTTTTTCATACAGATTCTTTATCAACTACTTTTTCAAGCTGTTGTATAGTTTCTAATATTTGCCTCTGGAAAACAGCGAAGTAGTATGAAACACTGTTGAGGTATAAGCAAAGCTCCTTTTCATTTATGTCTTGAACCTCGCTGAAATTAATTTGTGGGATATTGTATATCGATATTATGCTTAAGTGAATGTCATGTTACTTTTATGGGCCTTTTTGGGGTCAGTATATTGGTAAAGTGTTTTTTTTCTAAGCTTTTAAAGAAGTTCAAATTTTCTGCATGTAGGTACTCATCATGGACAAACTCACAGTTAAGATAATGTCTTGGTCTTGTAAGATGGCTGATATCACTGAGGAAGGAGTTTCATGTAAGAATTATTGGATAATCTATTTGGTTTCAAAAGTCCAATTTAGCTTGATTTGTTTTGTTGTTAACTTTATTCAATGTGTGGTGTTAGCTCCATGCAAGAAATTCGATATTTTGTGTTTGAAAATCCTCCCTGATGCATGCTTTTTGCTTACTTATTTATAGAACAGGTTACCCGTACTTGCACTCCATCATCTTTTTTCAGCTTAATTGTATAATTGCACAGAAAAATGTTTTTCCTGTCGTAGCACCATGAATTGCATGGCCACAGTGGAGAAATGCCAGTTACAACGCCTCACAAATCAGATGGGTTCCACTTCCGTGTAATGTGATAAATAGCTGCCCCAGTGAAATTCAAGAAGTAAACCTATCTGCCCATTAGATGAATTTGGACAGGAGTGGAGAAATCAAAAAGACATTGACATGCAGAGAGAGAGGGAATCAATATGACCCCATGAGAATTACCCTGAAGCATGTCCTCACCTGAAGCAGTCCCCTTGCATCTTTTTTAGAGCCTGAGTAATAGGCAGAGGCAATGTAATGACAGAACCTGTGATATTTGGAGCAATCATGAAGGCATTCTTTAACTGAAATAGATGTCTTTTAACTTGAATCGATCAGTTCAGCTATAAAATTTATTATTCTCTATCTAGTATAGTAACATATTAATGAAATGTAGTATTTTCCTTTGTCATGATATGATATGAACTAGCAAGTCTTCATTTGAACTAAGAGAATCCAATGGTGCCAACAAATGAGAAATTATATCATGTGGATACATTATCTCGTGTTAAAGTGTATCACCAAACAATTAAATGCTCGCGTTTGCTAAACTTATGTATTTGTTGTCAGTCATGTGCAATTAATGGAAATTGTTGAAAGGTTTGCTGATTCTAGATAAGCATGCCACGTGATAAGCTCAACATTTCTTTTTCCACATGGCCTTATCAAGAGTGTATTTTCCACATTCTTTGGTTTCTAGTTCCTGGAAGGAATCTCACATTTACTGTGAATGCTTACAGCTCCCAATCCTGGGTTATTTTGATTATGACTTAACTTTGTATTCTGTATTAAGGAAAACTTGAGGTGTCAGTTCTTCTACATGTAGCAAAGCCAGGAAAGTAAATGTTTTACATAAGCGGTTTACTCCCCTGACTTTAGTAATTTAAATTTGATGATCATAATTTCTGTAGGATTTGACACCTGCATATATTTGATGTTCTTTAATTTCTCCCTCTGAAGTGATTACAAATTTATTTCCACCTTTGATGTATGGTGTCTTGACCAAATGCTTAATCTGCTGCTTGCTCTTTATGCTTGTGGCTGCTGTTTGCTTGGCCACTTTTTGAGTGAAAGCAAATCAAATTAACTGACTGTATTGCTGTCCAGAAGTTTTTTCTCGAGCAGTTATAGTTTTCTTTCTATTGTTGCGTTGATGTGGGAATTAGTTATTTTCTTTTTCTGGGAAATAATAAACTTCCTTTTTTCTGTGATCAGTGGTTGAAGACATATACAGGCGAAGGCAGCCATTACCTTCCATGGATGCTATATACTTCATCCAGCCATCTAAAGAAAAGTATTGCCTTTCTGGTTTGATGGATGTTTCTTTGATCATGGCATGCTCACCATATCTGTTTAGATATCTCGTCATCATTACATTTCTCCAATCACTCTCTTTGATTATTCTATGTATGTGGGGATGGGTTTTCCTTAATCTTTCTTACCCTTTGTCCCTTATATTACAGTGTCATGATGTTTCTGTCCGATATGTCTGGAAGATCACCTTTATACAAGAAGTATGTCAGAATACATCTCTTTGTTTCTTTCTGTTTGCTGTTGCTCTTTGGAAGTGCTGCATTTTTTCTTCTTGTTACTGATTCTTTTATCCCTTCTTTGTTTACAGGGCATTTGTTTTCTTCAGCTCTCCGATATCAAGAGAATTAGTCGCTCAAGTCAAGCGGGATTCAACTGTCCTACCACGCATAGGTGCACTGAGAGAGGTCATGTTCTGTTGGTTGAAAGATTGTCTGCTATCAACATGTTAATTATCTGGAAAATGAAAACCAGTTTCAATTGCTAATTCATTCTTGTGGGATCTGCAGATGAACTTGGAGTACTTTCCAATAGACAGCCAGGTATCTGATCAACCTGACTAGCCTCTTCATTTACGCACACACTGGGTTTAGCACAAAACAGCAATTAACTTTCCACCCAACGAGCCTTAGAAATTCATAATCTAGAAATTGATTTCTTAGTCCATACGACCCACGCTACGCATTTAATTGAGCTAAAGCTGCATAATGTGTCAGTACAATTATAATCCAGATGAGTTATCTCTTATGGCTTTCAGTTATGGTGTAGAAGTATTGTTTCTTCCATGATGAGATATCACAGTCGATTTTACATGTTCTATCTGGGCAGCGTGTTGGACATTATGTACTGCAGAATTCACTTTGAACTACATTTTGGCTTGCATGATGTGGCACATTGATAAACTTCCTGTAGTTTTAATGTCGGAGAATTCCTCAATGTCATTTCCTTTGCAGGGATTCATTACCGACAATGAACGGGCTCTGGAGGACCTTTTTGGGGATGATGAGAATACTCGCCGAGGTGACGCTTGTTTGAATGTCATGGCTACTCGCATTGCTACAGTTTTGGCTTCATTGAGGGTATACACATGTACTTTTCCAAATCTTAGTTAGTGTTGAATTTCATATTTTAAAAGTATGTGCCCTTAAGCTTTCAGGAATTTCCTTTTGTACGCTATCGTGCTGCCAAGTCACTTGATGTGAACACCATGACAACCTTCCGTGATCTCATTCCAACAAAACTTGCTGCCGGGATCTGGAATTGCCTAGCAAAATACAAGCAAAGTATTCCAAATTTTCCTCAGACAGAAACATGCGAGTTGCTCATTCTTGACAGATCTATAGACCAGGTCTTGTAATATGTTTTCAAATGTAGTTATACTTGCTTTGTTGATTTTTTTTTCCCCTAATTTGTACTAGTCATTATGAGGACATTTTTGCTCTCTTTGTGCTCCAGATTGCTCCTATTATACATGAATGGACATACGATGCTATGTGCCATGATTTGTTGAGTATGGAGGGAAATAAATACGTGCATGAGGTACCAAGCAAAACAGGTGGTGCACCTGAGAAAAAAGAAGTCATGTTGGAGGATCATGATCCTGTTTGGCTAGAGCTTCGCCATGCACATATAGCAGATGTAAGTCCTACTATCCAATGTTTTGCTTCATTCAAAACTTTATCAATTCTCTTTGGTCATTGACTGTTTTGTCAGGCTAGTGAACGGTTGCATGAGAAGATGACCAACTTTGTATCCAAAAACAAGGCTGCACAAATGCAACAAAGGTTGGTTTGACTTTTTTGTGGCTTTTATTGACTTTACAGGAGTAAAAATGTTTTATTGGTAGAATGGTTAGCCTAGGCTACTGAAATTACTTGCGCTGGTCCTGGGTTCGACTGGGACACTTCTGGTAGCTGCTGGTTGCAGGGGGAGCGCTTGTGATTTCTGCAGGCTTTGCTGTTGTGTTTCGTGTCCCTGTATTCTGTTCTGCTGGCTGTTGTTTTTCTTTGTTCCGGCCACCTGTTTTTGGCCGTTGTTTCCTCTTGGCCCTTTGTATGGCCCTTTTGGTTTGCTTTTTATTCTTTTGGACTCGCCTTACACCCTTGCACCCTCGAAGACAGCTTTGTAACCTTGGGTACGAGGCTCGTGTTTGGCTTCTCTTTTGTATCGCGCTGTGATTAGCTAATATTATTCTTACCTTACCAAAAAAAAAATGTTTTATTGGAAAACCTTGTTCTACAAGATACTGAAGCTATAGACAAATTGTTGACTAACTGCCAAAAGCTTTTGGTCAATGTGTAGGTTTATTATGCTTAGGTTTGTTCTTATTTGGCCAGTGTTTCCTGTGTCCTTAGTTGAACAGTCTGTCGAAAAACTTGGTGAAATAGTACATTCTCCTTTAGATCATCTTCTGTTGCATTAATCAAGTTGCACTTAGATTTTCTCTAGTTGTGTATCAAGCAATCAACGCGCACTCGATTGGAGCTTTGTTTGAGAGAGCAGAGTTTTTATGCTGGTTCACTCTACATCTTTTCCATTCATTCTTCTTGTTTTCTTTCTTTTTTGCCATTCTTTTTGGATGGAATGCATGCAGTATTTGCTGGTAGCCTGGGACACATTTGACAAGATTGTCTGATGCCTAGTTTCAAAAGTTTGGTTAGGGTTCCCATATTCTCTTGAGTGTTGAAGCAATTTTAAGCGGAAACTGTTCTCATGAGACATCTGAGTCCTCATTGGGAAACTGTCTCATGAAACATTTCAGTCCTTTATGAGCTGAGATGTGGATGTAATATCCAAACTCTGACCATCATTCTGGTTGTTCACCCGCTTCTTGCGGTCTCATCCTTTTTGTTACTTTTCTTGTTACCATCTTCTTCCGTCCACTCTTCAGAGGTTATGTAGGTATTTATTTTTTAGATTTCTCTATTGTTCAAATTCAGCTAAAAGAATTCTTAGTTCATCAATATTTCACAAGCAGAAAATTTTTGCCTTCTTCTGATGCTGTATCCTGTTGTCAAAGTTGAAGCAGTGAGTTTTACTGAACTTGAGTTAAACTAATGCATCTCTTGGCATGTTGACTCTTGGTTTTTATAGAGACGGCAGTGAACTATCCACTCGGGACTTGCAGAAAATGGTTCAAGCGCTGCCACAATATAGTGAGCAAATAGACAAACTCTCCCTCCATGTGGAGGTCAGTTTCTGTACAAGTCAGAACTTTCTTATCCTATAAAATTTTCTGCTTGTGAAATATTGATGAACTAGGAATTCTTTTAGCTGCACAGTTTGGTGAAGAAGTCTTGTATTCTCCTGTATTTTTGTTAGCGAGTATCTTGAATAACGGTAAAAGAAAATTTTTGTACTTAGGTGTTGCTCTAGGGTCAGCCTTCACTGGACCTGTATGGATTTTGGTGATATTGCTACTATCTGCAGTCTGGACCTTAGACTAAGATGTGCAGCTGCTAATTGCCACTATCTGCAGCCTTCATTTTAGGATGTGTGATTGATAGAGTTTTATCATTTATTTTAAACTTTTTATCTGATGATCATTTAACATACAGAACAAGTGAATTGTGCCTATACAGATTGCAGCGAAAATCAATAGGATTATTAGAGAGACGGGACTTCGAGAACTGGGGCAGCTGGAGCAGGACCTTGTTTTTGGAGATGCTGGAATGAAAGAAGTAATTAAGTTTTTGACTGCAAAGGAGGTAATGCATATGTTGCATAATCTGCTTGATGCCCTCTTGAAGCAGGCCACATAATTGTAATCAGGATAATATGTAACTGAAACACACTTTCCTGCAGGATGGAACTCGTGAACATAAGTTACGGTTATTAATGATTCTTGCAGCTATCTATCCGGAGAAATTTGAGGGTGAGAAGGGTCTCAATTTGATGAAGGTAGTTCTTATCCTGATTTCATGAACTTTTTGCGCAATTTTATCTTCTCTCTGTGGTGGTCCATCGACTGAGAGAAGAAATGAGTTTCATATACCTATGCAAATTCACATCCTTATGCTAGTTTTTTGTTTTTTGGTCAAATTGCTATGCCAGTTGAGTAGCCATCTTAAATCAGTTAACACGGAAATTTCTTGATTCATTTTTTCTTCCCTCCATCAGCTTGCAAAATTACCCATGGATGATATGAATGCGGTGAATAACATGAGATTGCTGGGGGGAGCAACAGAGCACAAGAAAAGCACTATGAGTTCCTTTTCTCTTAAGTTTGATATGCATAAGGTAAATGTATTGGATGATATGATCTCTTCAGTAATAGCAAGTTTCTGTCTTCAAATGCCTCTTTCTGACAACCTCTATATAAATAGAAAAAACGTGCAGCCAGAAAAGAACGTACCAGTGAAGAAGAAACATGGCAGTTGTCTCGCTTTTATCCCATGATAGAGGTAATAGTTCTCTTTGACCATGAATGGAATACATTAGATGGATCCATTTCATGTCAGCTCTGGAATCTGAGTCAAAATTGCCATTGCCAAAAGGATGTACTCACTTTAATTTTCAGCGCAACACCAAAGGGATTAGGATAAGTCATGATTCAATTTATCACCTTTGATAGCACATGCAGGTGCTACCATCCTATCGAACAGAGATTGACACCAAAGAAAAGGGAATAAGAAGCAAATCTTAGCAGTTAAAGATTCTTTGTTGTCAGATTGCCCTCTCGTTTACTTTCCAGCAATTTGAAGGAAAGATGTTCCAAGTATTGAGGAGGATGGTTTTATATCTCAGAATATAGACCACAAAATATTTAATTATCATTGCTCAACATGAAAAAAACTTGTGGGAAACTGTTGCATGAAAGCCACAACTTGAATCCATACTTTTCTCCCACTTACTGTTTTCATTCAGTTGCATGAGGGCAAAAGTCGCAAAAGACTTTGTTTTAGTTTCTTGAACTGGAAATGGGGGGATAATTTAATTATTTTCCAGGAAGAATAAGGTACAGATTACGTAGCATAATTTACACTTTCTTGGTACTCAAATGAATCATAAGTTTGAAATGCATCTTCTATGTCCAGCAGCTGTGCTCCTGTGCTTCTATTTGAATACGCACAAAAGCTCCCTTATGGTCTTATATGTGGATACTCACGCATCTGTGGTTTGAGGGAGAGGGAGGGAAGGAAGGAGTGCAGGAGAGAGAGATTTGATCTATAAGAACTAACTCACTAACGGAACATGAGGCTGATGTGTCATTTGCTATATGGTAAAAAGGAGAGGAGTATTTGTTGCCTGGTGCTTAGGCCATGGAGCTTTGTTTACTGCTTTAACTGTGATGTGTGGGTCTACTAATGCGACATCTATGTCAATATTAATTTACTACAGAAAGTTAATTTGCAGAAATGGGAATTCATTATAAGACCAAGATACTAGTGATTACTTATAAGCTTTCTAGATCGTAGACGGGATTTTGCTCTTGCTGGCAGGCTTATCTTTTCTTTTCTAATATTTTTTTTGGGTTGACAACTTGGGCGAGCTTGAAACTGTCTCTAATGGCAGTTGAAACGTTGTCTTTTTATCTTTTCTTTCAGGAGCTTATTGAAAAGCTTTGCAAAGGGGAATTACCGAAGGAGGATTATCCATGTATGAACGATCCTAGTCCAAGCTTTCATGGGACATCACAAGTTCTATCATCTAATCCAACTTCAGCAGCTCATTCAATGAGATCAAGACGAACACCAACATGGGCCCGACCTCGCAATTCTGATGATGGGTATTCAAGGTGATTTTTAACTTGTTCTTTCCTCTATAATTGACAGATAGAAGTCTCATGTCCTGTCTTTCGGTTTCTTTTCTCAGTTAGATATGCTGCCTTTGTCTAATTTTCTGTTTCTGTCTGGTCACATAACTCATATTATGAGATTTTCCATGTTTCTCTTCACCTTGATTAGTGTAGCTTTTTGTTGGAGGCTTCTTTTGAAGCATATGCAACCGTTGTCCTCCTCATTCCCTAGAGACCTGTGATTTCATGGGCTTACTGCTAGGGAGGCTTAGTATATGTCCAAACATCAAGTTTAATCGATATGTGATGATTTCATCCCTTCCAGCAGTGATTCAGTTCTGAGACATGCATCTAGCGACTTAAAGAAACTAGGCAATCGGATTTTTGTGTTCATAGTAGGTGGAGCTACGAGATCAGAGGTAAAAGAATTTACTAATTTCTCCATTTGTGCTCTTCCCGTTGCTTTGTTTACCGCTCTTGAAATTCTTGATCTCTCAGCTTAGGGTTTGCCATAAGCTTACAACTAAACTAAGGAGGGAAGTGGTCTTAGGCTCATCCAGTCTTGATGATCCTCCACAGTTCATCACGGTAACATATTTACTTGCATATTTTGGGATCAAATTGTCTTTCAGTTATTACCACTAGGGAGTTCTTGAAATGCTCATGCTCTTATATGTTTCATTCGATCTGCAGAAGCTGAAGATGTTGACAGCGCACGAGCTTTCATTGGATGATCTCCAGATATAATTGGGAAGGTTTACAAGCTGGATACGCATCTGCTCACACCTGCAGTCAACTCCCAATTATATTTTTTTTAACATGTTTTGTTGCAAGAATGCCTCATGGTACAGTGGAGCGCCAGTTCAAACTAAATATTCCTGATGAGGATCCTGCAACAATGATTCTTGATTTAGGGTTGGGTGTCGTGTTCTCTCTTTCAATTTTTTTTTTCCTGTTTTTTTTTGTCGTCCCTATACCTGGAGCCAACCAGCCGATTCATTTGTATAATATAGCAACCGAGATGATGAGAACTTGACAGACGGGTCAACGCAGCTTGTAATCTGATTGGAAGATAGGTTCTCTGGTCCATGTTTTTGGACATATCGATCACGTTGATGCTGAAATACCAGCGGTCTTTCATTAATGTTTTCGCCTTTCTTGTGTGGACTATTACCCTGCATTAGGTGCCTTCCTGTCCCCTGAAATAGTAGTGGGTCGGGGTTTTTTTTCAAATTAGGTTTAAAAAAAATTATTTACAAAATTAGGTAAAAAAAAAGTATTTACATGATTGGAGTCCGTGCGGCATTTGGGCCCATGCGGCGCTGCGGCCCACAGACCTGTGCGTGCGCCGCAATGCCGTGCACGGCGTCGATTTTTGTTTTTTAATTTCATTTTTTTTACTTTTTTCTAATATTTATATAATTTTGTAAATACAATTTTTTTCCTTTTGTAGCTTATTTTTATAATATGATTATTAATAATTAATTGAAAAAGTTTGTTAATATGTATGTAACTATTTTATAAAGTATGTAAATTAATTAATTAAAAAATTTCACTAGACCGGTGCGATAGCATTTTTTTATTTTAGTTTTTGTGTGTGTTTGTTTATTTACTATTTATATGACTTTGTAAAAATATTTTTTTTCCTATTGAAGCATATTTTTATAACATAATTATTAATATTTAATTGAAAATTTTATTAAGATGTATGTAATTAGCTATATACTACGTAAATAATTAATAAAAAAATATTCATGCGGCTGGTGCGATGGCATTTTTTTAATTTCATATTACTTATTTTTATAATTTTATATTTATATAATTTTGTAAATGTATTTTTTTTCCTTTTGAAGCTTATTTTTATAATATAATTATGGGAAAATTTCATTTAAGGGTTCGAAGTGCTCTTATTTTTTCAAATAAGGGCTCAAAGTAAACTACGTTTCAAATAAGGGCCCGAAGTACCCTTTTTATTTCAAAAGAGGGCATAGTTAAGGGTATTTTTGTCATTTTCTTTTTTTATTTTTCTTTTCTTTTATTTTATTCCTTTTGTTTCCCCATTTACCCTCGAAGGCACTGTTTATCATCTTCAACCTAGGGCAGGGCACTGTTCATCGTCTTCGGCAGGGCGCTCTTCAACCTCGCAGGCTTCGCCCCGACGAGCCAAGGACCGGCCTCGAGGGGAAAAAAAAAATCTGTCAATACCTATCCAAGATAATAATCAAGAAACACCCTTCGACTAAATCCCTAACTGATGTACATCTCTCCAACTATCATTCCATCTTCCTTTTTCCCCTTCTGTAATGATATGTAAACTGTGGTCTTCTTGTTGCAGTTGACCGAGCTTTCAGATTATGGTGCTAAACGATGCGATCGATTCGTGAAGCGATCTTGTTGCCGCTTTGGATCTTGAAGAGGTGGAGGCGAGAGTTGCTGAGCCGGAGCGAGTACATGGCCTTCTTGTACTCGCCCCAGGTGAAGGGCCTGTACAGGGCGGGGGCTTGCGGGGAGACCAGCTCGGGCAGAGGAGAGATCCATGCGTTGAGCTGCGGGGCTCCGAAGTACACCATCGACATCCTCGGCTTCGGCGAGTTCGCCATCGCTCGATGCCTCACGCTCTTCAACCTACCTTCCTCATTCCTTCTCTCCCGAGAATGTCATCTCGAAGTGAGCTTGAAGTGAGAAGTTTTGACAATAGCAGATTTTTTTTTTCCTGTGTGCGAGCTTCCAGGGCCTCGGATTGAAGACGATGAACAGTATCCTGACCTTGGTTGAAGACGATGAACAGTGTCTCAAAGGCTAAACCAGCTAAACAAAGAAAAAAAAGAAAAGAAAAGAAAAATAAAAAAGAAAAAGACAAAAATACCCTTGTCAGGCCATCTTTTGAAATAAAAAAAAGCACTTCGGGTCCTTATTTGAAACATGGTTCACTTCGGGCTCTTATTTGAGAAAAATAAGAGCACTTCGGGCCCTTAAACGAAATTTTCCCTATAATTATCAATAATTAATTAAAAAATTTATTAAGATATATGTATGTGATTAATTTTTCTAGTATGTTAATAATTAATAAAAAAAATATTAACATAATTAGCATTTCTTTAATTTCATATTTTTTACGTGTCTTTATTTATAAAATTTAAATAACTTTGTAAATATAATTTTTTTCCTTTTGAAACTTTTTTATAACATAATTATCAATAATTAATTAAAAATTTTATTAAGATATATGTAATTAATTTATTTACTATGTAAATAATTGATAAAAAAAATATTCACGAGGCTGGTGCGGCAGTTTTTTATTAATTTCTTAATTTTTACATAATTTTATAATTTTATAAATATAATTTTTTAAAGCTTATTTTTATAACATAATTATCGATAATTAATTAATAATTATATTTACGTGAATACGTTTTATTAATTATTTACATAGTAAATAATTATTAATTATATTATATTTACAAACTTATATAAATATTAGAAAAAAGTAAAAACAAAACAAAATTAAAAAACAAAAATCGGGCCCATGCGCGGCACTGTGGCGCATGCATGGGTCCGTGGGCCGCAATGCCGCACGGGTTCGTGGGCCGGGCTTGCACAGTGCCGCGCACGGACCCCAATCTTGTAAATACTTTTTTTTTATCCTAATTTTGTAAATAGTTATTTTTTAAAACCTAATTTGGAGAAAAGCCCTAGTGGGTCAGACACTGATGGATGATTAAGGAGGAAGAGAGAAATAACAAACATTGGCGATGACCATAAACGGTCGTCTTTTGTACAATTTCCATGTATTTTTGCTTTCTTAATCTGAATGTTTGCGGGTCCGTTTTGGAAGAAATTTCTGAAACTCAACATGCACTTTTGCACGGTACCTCAAAGTTCGGGGAACATTCTTCTGGAAGGACACTAATTTTCGACTTCACAAATACTTGATGAGGTTTGTTATTTGATTCTACCATTAGCCATGTTTTAATGGTTGTTGAGAGTTAAGAGGGTAAGCTAGGTTTAATTTGTCTTTGCAGAAAATGAAAGAATTATTTGCAAAATATTTTTTTAATAAAATAATTGTTTGTAGCGCTTATTAGTGAATGAAAAATATTTTTACCTCCCATGAAATTTTTTAGATAAATTTTTGATGGTAATGAAAATATTTTTTATTAACTAATTATTTCTAACGATATAAAGTGATTTTCAAAAAAAATATTTATTAAGTCATTTATTTTTTCATAAGAAAAAAAAAATAGAGCACCAGTGATTTGATTAATCTTTTTGAACAATTTTGTTTTGCTCAAAATGTCAGATCAAGTAGAGAAGATACTGATCATAAGACGAGCCCCATGCAGAAAGCTCTTTGCCGCATAAACTTCCTCTCGATGTAAGAATCATATGGTTAACATTTTACCCAAAAAGGTGGTTACTAACCAGTGCTAGTAATTCAACAATGTCAAGATCAAGCAAATCCTGAAGAATGATCCTGCCTTAATCTTCATTCCCTATGCCATATTCTAAACTCTTGAGACTCTCCAAGTTCTCAAACAAAGCAATCATCTACCCTATTTATCTCCAATCAGAGCATCCTAAGAAGCAAACTAAGCCGAGATACTGGACTACTAAACACACATAACTGATATTAGTTGCAGAGTTTTTTGGCTTCATTATCTAAATCAGCTTCTGCTTTTCTTTTCTTCACTTCGCCAACCAGCTTCTTGACATAAGCAACGTATCCATCGACATCGAATTTCCTCTTGCACCCCGCATGGTTCATGTATCTTATTTTCCCAAATATCGGTCTCTCTTGCCAACCCTGCCATTCAACCAAAACCCCAATATTGAACTAGGAATTATGCTCATGACCAAAAAAAAAAAAACTAGGAATTATGCAGGAGAAAGCTATAATCTGAGGCATGAGCCATCACCATGATCAAGTGTACTCGGTGTAAGCCACAGACTCAGATTTACGAATTAGCTAAGCAAAAACACTCGACAGCCTACATACTAATAAAAGGCTGGCTCCAGCATGAAAGGTCAAATTTTTTCCCTGCAACAGGAGCTATAACCAAATTAAACACGAAACGAATCCAGGATAATTGCTTACCTGGTCATGAACACCACATATTGACCACATACATCCCACATAACCATTGGGATCCCGTCCGTCTATTTCATACTGCATCTCAGAGTCCAGTTCAGTTAGAAACATGGGCGTAATAGACAGAATAAGCATGCAATCACCATTTAGAAAATGAAATGCCGCTGAATCGCATTTCTTTCCTCCACTTGTTTACCTTGTCATTCAAGTATATGGCCGTTTCAAGTGCTTCTTCAGGTCCCTTTGTCCACTCAAGAATCTTTTTGGCCCAGTACATTCTGATAACAGTGAAAATTCACCATTTAGAGCCACATGAGCAACTGAAGTGAAGTAACCTTATGGCAAGATCAGTTAAGGTAAAGAATACAACGCAACCCAAAAATAAGTAATTCATTCAAGATCCATGATACACTTTTCTCTTTCCCCACAATTAGACAATGATCAGTTTATCAAACGGCTGATCAGAGCGCCGGGGGAGAGGAGGGAGGTGAATACTTGCCTCATGAAACCATGCATTTTCCCATGGTATACCATCTCAAGCTGAGAAGCATTCCAAAGCTGGAGAAGACCGAATTCAAGATGTCATTTGAGCCTGGGACTAAGGCTGCCACCAGAAGGGAAACACAGGCAAAATACAACTCGCCACTCAAAAATCCTAAAGGTCAACTTACTGGATCAGCTGTTAGAGCTTTCTCCAACTGCTCCCTTCTACAAAACAAATAATTTTTTTCCAAACTCACTCAGGAATATTGATCTCAGAAAACAAACAGATGAAATGGAAACAAGTGCTTGCCACTCACGTGTAGAAAAGTTCTCGCTTGTCAGAGGCATGATCCATCAATGTCTTCCTTGCCCACTCCCATGCCCCCTTTAATGAATCATAATGAGGCTGATAGAAACAATAGTTGTCAGCAAGTTCTCTCCTCACAATCAACTCCTCCAAGAATGCATCTACTGCCTTCACAGTTGCAAGTTGAAGAAATATCAAACTGCGTGCCACCAGAGGATGAGCCAGAGAAAAACACATAAAGACACAATTCACAGAACTGCAGGAACTTTCCACGAAGAGGTGGAAAATCGTGGAACGACTGTCAGCAGAAGTCATACTTCTAACATTCCTGCCATGGTTAGAACTTTATCTGCGTACTCAGTGATCTGATATGAAGTACCTGAGGAAAACTTTTCCGCACTTTACATGCCTCTAAAGCACAGCGCTGGGCAGATATCTGGCCAAAATGCAAAAATGGAGAGAGTCCAGAAAGCCCCTTGGGTTTCAATGGATTATTTCGGTCTGCATTATAATTTCTCAGTCTTTTTGTCAGAAAACCATGTTCACTTCCCATCAATACTTCCAGTGCAGCACTTTCCCCGGGCTTACACCAACCGAGTTCAGGAACTTCTGCTCCTTTCCTGTTATTAAAAGGAAAATTTTATCAGCAGGATAGGCCAAGCATTAGAAGTTCATATTCAACCATGCGATGAACCACAAACTAAACCTCAGGACATCGGCAATAAGATTGTCCCAATCAATTGATCGATGGATATTTTCCCATCTTCTACTTGATGGTTGCAGGGTAGGGAAATCAATCAGATACTCTGGAAGCATTTTATTGATCTTTCCCCTAATTGTTCTAGCACTGTATTCCAACTTCTGTGATGCCACCCAAGCAGGTACAATATTGTGCGCATCAACTTCATGTACGGTCACTGAATCACTGACTCTCTCGCAGATTTCCTCCTTACACTGGCGAATTTTTCTCAAGGGTGAAAAATCTGTGACCAAAAGTGAAGCCCCACAGTCTTTAAGAAACTTTGGAATAGTCTCATCAGCTTCGCCCTAGATGATACACCCATACAACCATAAATCAGAGTGCAATAGATTTATCCTCACCAGGCTGAGTAGCTCATAAATGACCCCTAAAATCTCTAGGTGCAAAGCTGTGGAGCACCTAATAGAAGTTAACTAGAGTAGCTCCAAGAAACAAAAATGCACAACCACAATCCTCGCAAGATGCAAAAATCACGACTTGCATTATCAATAACACAATCACGTAATCCTCCTAATAATGAAACTACAACGCCAAGATATGGCAGCTAAATTTCACTCATTTAACTGGAAAGGACTGTCTTTTATCGTCAGAAGTACAAAAATCCGACATTACATTGAAGACCACCGATTTGCCATTTCTTTAGGATAAATCACTATACAGTTCAAATAATTTCATTCGTGATCCACCTTTCGAACTCTCCGCCAAATCACCAACAGATATATCATGCAATTCATCGAAAAAGCACCATGTCAGCTTCTTCACAAAGATGCACTAAAATGACCACCCACTGGAAAATCCAGCCTCAAGTGCGAATGAATAATTTCACAATTTCCTCACTAAACCTCAAACTCAAAGAACGCTAACTCCACCGAAATCACCGACACTTACCTGAAACAAGAAGAAGGGGATCCGAAGACTCTCCTCGATCTCTTGGTGCAGCTGCTTCAATCCTCGAAGCATAAATCCCAGCTGCCTCGCTTTCGCACCCAGAAACTGATCAAACAGATTGAAGGCCACCGCGACGGGCACATTCGCGCGGTTCGCCTGGTCGACTGCGTGGATCAGAGCCCAGTTGTCCCTCAACCGTTGATCTCTGAACATCCAGTAAACCACGGGTCCGACTTCGCCATCAGAGCGTCTCGTCCCTTGTTTCAAAACCCTAAACCTCCCCGGCTGAACAGAAATCGCTGTCCTAGACGCCATGAGAGAGAAACACAGGATCAAACCGCAGAGAGAGATGGAGCGTTTGTCTGCAGAGGGAAAAATGGAGGGAAAACGGAGCTGTTAGTTACAGTTAAAGTTGTGGTTTTGAAACTACTCACGTGGGTGAACCGAAGCCTGCCACGTGTTCGATCGCCATAGTTCTCCGGTTGGAGTGGGCTTTAGTTGTGGGCCTCCTAGTGGGCCGAATGTGAAAATGAAGCCCATCTTGATGGATTGTTCGTGGGTGGTTGCTCTTGGGCCCGTCAGATCCCATAGTGCCGAGGCCATTCGGGCTTGCTTACCAATTTCGAGGCCCGGTCTCATCTTCCTTTTCCCAATTCAGTTTGATTCTGTAGCTGGCTCTTTCAATTCTGTCCCTAAACTTTTTTCCTTTAGAGTGATGAGAAAACCTACTTAGGCAGGTGAATAAGGGACCCATCAAATACCATACACGACCTCATCAAACAAGTAAAACATAAACTAAATCCCGAGTCGAGGGTCATGGCACTATGATTCAAACCCTAGAGGCCCACAAAAAAGGGTGGTAATTGAGTTTTTGGTACCTCGCGAAAAAATGGCATAGGAAATTGAGATTCCAGAAGCGACGTCTTAAAATCAACTTAGTTAGGCAAGACCGAGCATTGTCGGGTGCATATAGATGCCACTCGTAGCCAATGTTCAACATCAATCTAAGATGAGTGAAATGGAATGTGGTTAAGCCAGCAGAGCTACCGAACGAAAACCATACAACTCGGAACAAAGGTGGATTTCGCTCATCGATGTGATGACAACGCAAGGGCTATATTTGCTCCGGCTACTTTAGAACAGATACTTATCTGCGAGTGTGTTCGAGTTTCTGCTGCTGTGTGCCAACTGCCAAGTTAGTTTTTTTTTTAAAAAAACTATTCTTGATGATTCCTTTTCCACTGCAATCTGTACTGTCTTCAAGAAGGGAAATAAAGGGCAGGTGAGAGAGATGGATGAGGTCAGTCTAAGCTGTAAAAGCATAATTAAGTAAATAGTCTTAATCCAACTGAAGTTCAAATGCCGTGAAAAAAAAAAAAACTTGATGCTGTAAAACCTAACTTCATTGACTCGGATCAGGCGCAGCCATTAGGATAAAAATGTGTAGAGCGGTAACGAAATTTCTTTGCTTTCACACTACTGGGGAGTGATTACGCTGAAGGCTGAAACCCTGGCAAAAAGAAGAGAAGAAACATAACGGGAGAGAAATTGAATCTCATGGCTCGTTAACTTGTTGCTGTCGCGACATTCACGCTCTTAACTTAGGGTTTTCATGCAATGAACCGCAACAAGCATGCCGTGAGGAATCGTTATAACTCGCATGCATTATGTATGCGCACGTGGATACGTATATGTAAATAGTCTCGCGAACTCGACAGAGCAAAGTCGTCCTATGTGCCAAGATTGCGTTAAATTTACGAGAGCGCGGCGATTATAACTGTCGAAGTTTGTTTGTAAAATAAACAAAAAGTTAGCTTTTCGAATCCCACATAAAATGAAAAGAAGAGTGAAAATCTCTTTATTGGTTTAAAAGTTACTATGGTCTTTCAAAATAAAATAAAAAAAAATAGGCAAGTGGGTTGTGATTGCGTGATTATTAGGCGCAGTTTGTCCCTTTGCATAGTAGTGGTTTGAAATTAACACTATTTAGCAATTATTTTTTAATTTTTAGAAAAAATATTAATAATAATTAATTGTTGAACTCAACTGAAACAATGCAACTGTTGACGTAGGAGTTGAAGTTAATTTTTTTTATTGATAATTCTTAATTTCAACTTATTTATTAATTTCTTACGACCTTCGAAAGGTTGCAATCGTTTTCGATGTGAAGAGTTGCGTTCCCAACAAAATTTCCTAACAATGACCATACACTCAAGTAAAATCTATGAATGAGAAAAGGACATTATAACCACATTTCGTATTACTATAATTTCGTCATCATCCGTTGGGATTGTGAAGGAGTAATAATGTAAAATTGCAGCGCTAGCTAATTAGGCCATCATTAACTTTTCATTTCTTAAGTCACTCTTTTCTCAAACACATGATAGTAAATCTCTCTTCCTTAGTCCCTAAACATTGTAAATGAGATGACGACCAAAGTATAAACCTCCCCTTTTCGAATGTTCTCACTTATTTCATTATGGATTTAAAATGTTGCTTGTCGAAAGGGAAAAGATGTGCCAGATCGACAAGAATATGTTGAGATGCACATAAAGTTATGCTAGAGAAATCTCACATCGAATAATTGACGTGGTGTGGAGCAGATAATATATTCGATTTGACCCATAATTTATTGGTTTGAACTTTTAAGTGAATGTAGGTCCAACTGGATACGTTAATAGATTTGGGCTTGGCCTCCTTCTTGGTTATCTCTCAAGATGAAGGTACCAAACGCCCATTGTGTGCTCCCATTAGAATAGGGAAAATTGTTAAAAAGAAGCCCTAAACATTTCGTATTTTTGCTTATTCGGTCTTAAAGCTTTTAAGTGTATCGATTTAGTCCTAAATCTTTTCACCTTTTGTCAATTCAGTCATATTGGCCAAAAATTACTAACATTGACGCCGATCATCTTATGTGGCACCGTCGATGTTGATATAGATGAATTATAATAATTTTTTTAAAATAATTTCACAAAAGAATCTGATTTTTTTAAAATCAAGGTTGGAGTGCCGGCGACTCTGCCAATTTAGGGCTGGCTGGGGTGGCCTTGCCCAAGGGCCGGCAAAGGGCCAATGGGGTTTTCCGGACCCTAGGCAAGAGCTTGTGGGGGACAGCGACCCCCGCCGTACCCTAAACAAGGGCCACAACCCCTCGCCCAAAGTTTGACAGGGGTTGCTAGCCTTTACTGGCTTTTCCGGTCCTTTCCCAAGGGCTAGTGACCTCTATTGGCCTCTAAGCCAAAATAATAATAATAATAATAAATTGAATTTTTTTATGAGATTATTTAAAAATTATTAGAATTTATCCACATTAACAATTTTCAATAGGGGTGAGCGGTTCCAGGTTCCGTACAGGTTCTACCTGGAACCTGAAACCTACCCGTCTACACAGGTTCCTCATTTTGTGGAACCTAGAACCTACTCTGCATATCTTGGAACCTAGAACCTATCCTGTCACAAGTTCCAGGGTCGATTTCAGGTTCCACCCAAGTTCCACATGTATTCTTAGTTGAACGATAACAGTGACTAATCACATTTAATGATCATCACCAATCGTTAAAGTTCACTGACCACAACTCATATTTAAAGATGAAAAGTATGAAACATTAACAAAGTAAAAGTTTTAATGATAAAGTGATTCTGTATTACACACACATAACATTAGATATTATGGAATATCGCAGAATGACGCAAAGACATATACCAAGAAAAAATATAATTTTTTTTTTCAGGGTCCAGGTTCCTGTTCTAGGTTCCACCTACCTAGAACCTACCCGTCAGAACAGGTTCCCTAATTTTTGGAACCTAGAACCTACCCTCCATACCTTGGAACCTAGAACCGACCGGTTCCATCGGTCCGGTTCTTCAGGTTCCAGGTTCTACCTTGGAACCATGCTCACCCCTAATTTTCAGTCAATATGATTGAATCCGCAAAAAGTGAAAAGGTTTAGGACTAAATTGACACACTTAAAAGGTTTAAAACTGAATTAGCAAAAACGCGAAAGAGTTAGGACTTTTTTGACGATTTTTCCCGACAGAATATGGTCAGCGTTGACCGAAAAACTTAGCCAAAGCATAATTAGTACCCTAATTACTTTCATCTAGCTAATTAGCCCCACTTCGATTTCCTAATCATGTATCCTAACGCAATTTATGCAAGTGAGAAAAGAGATTATATTGGCAATTATAACATGCGTTGGACTTTGAGACGCAATAGACCCACCGCGACAACTTCCTTTTGTCTTAAGCAACCCGAGGAATATTAGGGGTTGTCCAATGTCTATGTACCCACTAAACTCCATATTAGGTCGGATTCGCTTTCTTGAAAAAGCTTTCTTTTGTGGGCAAATAAAAGGGGGACGAATGCAATTAGGGAACGGAGATATTAGGGCGTTGACATCTCCGGCCTTTGAAACTAATTTCTTTATTTAAGCACCTAACACGCGTATTGCAAACCCTAAAAGAACACAGAATCAAATCAGACCACTGTAGACCGCTTTTAAAACCTTACAAAAAGAGATGCAATCAAATCCTGCTCACCCACGGTTCGACCCTAAACTAACACTCAAAAGAAGAGTATTAAAGAAATCATAAAACTATTGCATTGCATATCTATTTAATCATAAACCTTTTAATTAGATCAATTTAGCCCTAAACATTCTTTTGCATTGTTAATAACTCAATTTTTTTTTGGGTAAGGTTGTTAATAACTCAATTCATCCGGCCTAAATCGCCAATTTGAACGCCGACCGTGTTGCGCGACACTACCGATGCTGACTTAGACAATTTTTTATGCATAATTTTTAAACATTTTTCGAATTCTTTTATTGTTACATAGTCAAGCAAGTCATGACATAACCTACCATTTTTTAGTACATGTGCGTTTTTCTTAATGTTGCATCTCTGAAAACCGCAAGAGTGAGCTACAAGATATGGTAGGGTCTGCTCGGGATTCAAATAAGCTACATACTATACACAATGTGCACACACAATTTTTCTTTTTCTTCTCTTTTGTTGTCTGTAAAGAGAATCTCCTCGTACTCATGTAATTATGGACAATTTGGGAGATGATTGCTGCTTGTTCATTTGGAATTCATAATGAATACATGGTTGAAAAAGGTGGCTGGGTAGGGAAGGTGGCAATGATTCCATTTGTTGTCCATGAAAGATGAGTTTTAACTGAATCTACATTCATAATTTGGATAAAGTAGGAATAAGACATCATGAAAGTGGAATTCATGACGTATAAATCACTATGGGCAAGATGCTGCCACTTCTTTCTCTTCTTTTTTCCTTTCCAAACTTTTTTTTTTTTTTGGTGTGAAAGGGAGAGCCGAGCATATGAACATGACATGATATGCGTATGTAACTTTTTTGAGATGACTATGTACTATTACCCTAGAAAAATGGGTGGTTCTCATGGATTTACCGTCCGAAAGGTATGTGTTTTTTTCTTTTTTCCCCAAGATGTAATCCGTGACGTGACCTCTATAGAGATCCGATTGCCATAACATACTCACTGCGCACATACCACGTAGCAAAACGGTGCTTTTCACGAACTCTCTTATCTGCCACTGGTCAAAATAAATGAAATGCTAATCTCAAATGAATGTGGTGGCTACTATCATCTCACCCCGCCTCATTCCAAAACAAAAAAAAGAAAAAAAAAGTATTAGGGTCGACTAGAAAAGTAGAAAGGACGAAGTTAGGCTCCTTATTCGTTATGGGGAGCTCCCTTCGATATCTCGATAAACCTCGATCGTTGGTGTCTCAACGGCTGAGATTTTTCCGAGATACTTGGAGAAGTACCATCTCTGGTGAATGATCTCTCTCAGTTGTTACCCGCTACGATGTTGCCAGTTGTTTTAGGAAAAATAATCATGGGTGTGAAAGCAGAAGATTCCAAAGGGTTCGGCATCGCTCCCCCGTCGGGCATCGAATGGCCCGGTATTTTTCCCCGCGGAGAACTGTGCGACCTACTCTTCCCTGGGGAATTTTTTTTTTTTTCTCAAAAGTCACGGCTCCCTCTTGGAAAGTTTGTTGGTGCCCAATTCTCATCGTCATCATCGCACGACAACGAGCTAATAATTAGGGCTTCATAGCCAAAACGTACATACGTCACGTGGTAATAAAACATTGACATAAAAAGGCAAAAGCCAATGAAACCAAAAAAAAAAAAAAAAAGGGCTTGGCTAGTCATGTATCGAGCCCGATCCAAGGCCCAGCGGCCCAAAACCCCACCGGCCCAAGACGAACTTTCCTTCATCAAGTCGTGGGGGATATTAGATTAAAAAATAAATTAAACAAACCTTAATCATCCCGACCTAACCTTGTACCAGCGCCAGCTACTCGCTACACACTCGCAACACGTGAATGTTCAGGCTCCCTATTTTTTTTTTTTTTTGCACTTTTTGTGGAGCATAAAGATACACGACCTATGCAATATATATATATATATATATTAAAACGACGAAATGTGATTAAATTAAGTGCTAATCACATTTTGATTAACGAGGCTTCGCGTTGATAGAAGCGCCTCCCTTGGGAGGGAGGGCAAGGGGGGAGGACCACGGGGGGGAGGATTGAAAAAGGGCAAAAGATGCCCTAGGGTGACGTCACCGCCCATGGGATGCCTGCGTCATCTGGATGTACGGACGGAGATCCCTGACCTAATAAATCGAAACAGTACCTGTGCACGTGACCCTGAGCGAGAGAGAGAGAGAACAAAGGTTCTTCGCAGCCGAGCCGGTCCACCAGGTCCCCAAAAGCTTTACGGGTTCCGGTCAAAGGGCATTTGGTCAAAGTGGGCTTGTTGCGTTTGTTCCCTTCTGGCGCGTGCCCCCCACCCCCACCCGGCGCGTGTGCTGGCCGCGGTTGCTGCTAAATTGGCCTGGCCTTGCTCTGCTTTCTAATCCTTTTTCTCTTTTTCCCTTCTTCTTCTTCTTTTTTTTTTTTTTTGGAGCAAATTGCAAAGACGGCCCCTTAAATTGCAGCGAATATAGCAAATGCACTTCCTAGTTTTGGAAATTCCCATGAGCGTCCCTCGTCTTCTCCTAGCCTTGGAGACGTTAACTAGAAAGAAAGCCTCTTTTTAATGTCGCTTCTTTAACTCTTCGAGAATCACCCTTTCCCTTAAAATAATAAGTAACAGTCGAGAGATTTACTTACTCCATCCACCGCCCGCACCTAATTCTTCCGCTGAAAATTTACTACTCCCTCCCCCTTATTTCTGCTTTTGTCTCGCGTGTCTATTTAGTTCAATCGACACGGCTATCATGTGTTAAATATTGACCGGTCGTTGCGTTGAAACTTCTATACCTTCATCGACCTTTCTGTTATGGTAAGATCGCGCCAACAACCTCATTCTTTATTATGGTGAAAACCTAAGTATAATTGCATTCATTTCGGACTTTAGAAATTACGTTTTTCAAAGTAACTTTCTTTTTGGTGAGCTCTATTATTGACGAAGAGTTGAGATCTTGGTGAGCTCGAGGTGGATCGCAGAAATTTTGTACACTCAGAATGAGCCGGGGTTTGAAATTCCATTTTTCAATACGAGCCGGAGTTGGAACAAGTTCAGGTGCCATCTTTAAGTCTCCTCGGATCGCTTTGAGAAGGTTTATGATACCCCTCAATGACCGATTTTATCTTATGGTCAGAGCCATACTCATATCTATGGTGCATACAAGGTACAAGAAATGCCCACAAAATTGTTAAAAAGCAAATCTATCTTTAGGTTCTGAGTTGGAAATCCCTCGGTACCCTAACCTACCCCATCGACCCAGAAGAGTTGGTATAGTTTTACTCTCTACGTTCGTTTACTTACTCTCTTCTCTTTTCTAATTCCGTTTCAATTAGTGAGGGAAACGTGATTTATCCCCCCTCTTGCTGTGCCTTGGGACTTCATAGAACACCTCTTGTGCCCCGCAAGCTTATAAGCTTAGTCCCGTAATAAATCCGAGTCCTTTGTGCCTAGTTTACTGTTTGCGAGAAAAAAATTGAATTTAAAAAACATGATTTATGAACGTCTAGGAAGCACGCAAAATTTACAATAAACGCTGAATTCCTGCAGGTTTCTTTTTCAAATTTCACTTTGCATGCCAACCTTAAAAACTTTCTTTTCTATCTACTCTCGATATGAATGTGAAAATTGCGTGGTCATCCTACGCTCTCTAACTGTTTGGCCTATCCAGATACATTGCGTGGTCATTTATCCCCTTTCGCCGACAAGGGCAGCCGCTCGACCCTTGCCAAATCGATGGCGGTGCTGAGAGATGGCCGTGAGTCCTCCTCACCACCCCCATCATATAGGCAAATAATGAAACTATAGTTGATAAATATTAGATCACAGGAGAGTTTCATTGAAAAATGTACATTTCCATGGAGTGTCTCTTCCGGGAAGAAAAAAAAATGGAGTGTCTTATTTTTCCCAGGGACAAAAATTTATGTACTCGTATCACTGAACCTCATGAAATTGGGAATAAATGCTAACAAATATTGGCTTAATTCCCTTAAAAAAAACTAAGCTTAAATTTAATCTCAATTATGCACAAAATTATTTTTTTTTTTCTAAAAATAATATCCAACATCACTCTAAGTCCAAATTTGATCACACATAAGAGAATTACCGCTAGTTTCTTCAAAATCATCAACATCATAACAAATAAAAGATTCGTTATCAAAACATGCATTGTTATCTTCAACAATTTCTGATCTCTAGTGGACCTCTCAATAGAATTCGAACTCAGATGAAGTTCTGACCATCCATCAGAGAAAAAAGAAAAAATGAATATTACTGCAAAATAACATCAGCTTCCTGACGTGGATGAACTCGGAGAAATCAACTGCGATTTTTTGACGCATGGATAGTGAATTTTCTCCAAGACAAAAAAAAAATGAAAATCGAATTGAGATTGGACTTAAGATTAGTGATTTATCTGAGAACCAGCCCATCAAATATTACCCGCAAAGGAATACAAACGACATGGCCAACATAAGTTGAAAAGGGAGGAGAGAGAGAGAGAATACAAACAAATAAAAGAATCTTTTCTACATTTTATGATATTTTTCGCAAAAGAGAGCGTGGGGCCCTTCATGGGTATGATCACACATATATGTTGTAGGGCTATAGGAGTATTATGATGATTTCAAATAAAGTGCACCTAATTATTCGAGGGGGGAGGTGGACCGCACCGTACGTTCTGTAGACATAATTTAAAGGAGCATCGATGAGACACGTGCCTCGATTACTCCACCCCACTAATCCTATCAAGTAGAGAGAGAAAGAGAGAGAGAGAGAGAGAGCGCATCTTGGGACTTTCAATGCCTCTTGTGCTAATTGTTGTTGTTTATCTTTGATTAGCAGTTTTGCTTAACCCCCATTAACTCCCTTCCCTCCCTCAAGTCGAAAGAAAAAATTTCGTGACTTACGAGCCACTGGCGGTTTGATTCAGTGAAAAAGCCCGCCAATCGAAATGTTCACGTACGTGCATGGTTCCAATTATTTTCCGGCGTACTAACGCTCACCTAACCTAAAATATCTGAGCTCAGAAAGGGACCCCCCCCCTTCCTCTACTTAACTAGGTCTTGAGGTTGAAATACAAAATGGGTTGATGAAGTGGGATACATAACTCGAAATATAAAGTTAATTGATGGCGCGATGTACCAGATCGAGAGTGTCTATCAATAAGCAAGTTACGTTGAAACACAAGCGATTCGAAGACGCATGGCAACAATTCCGCTCCAGAAATTCGGAATATTACGAACTACGTCGAAATATGAAGTTAGTTGATGGCGCGAGGCACCGAATCGGGAGTGTATTTATTAATAATCAAGTTACATTGAAACAGAAACAATTCGAAGATGCATGGCAATAATTTTGCTCTAGAAATCAACATTTCGGTAGAAGTTAATTTTTCTGTTTCTGGAGAGAAGTAATTTTTTTTTTTACGTTTTTAAGTGGTTCCAAAACTATTTACGGAGCAAAAAAAAAAAGTTCAAGAAATAGAAAAATGAAAATGCGCATTCAAATGGATTTCTATTCCAAAAGTTATGTTAGCACACGGATTTTTGCTCCGAAAGCAATTTCGAAGTATAAATTCTATTCTAGAAGTGGCGTTACGTGCCTCCCTTGGGATAGTGTTTCTAAAAAAGCAACTTGATTATTTTACGCTATCCAAAGTAATTTTCCCTATTTAATACGAATTACTATTTAAGGCAGTGGCATCCAAATTATGGGGCACTTGCTGTGGCCAAGTGGGTCTTTTCCTATGCCTAATCGTGGGAAGGTCATTGTTAAGCACTTGGAATATAAAGTTAATCTATGTCGACTCTTTTGTTCACTTTTATCCATATCATAAAAAGCGACGTTGCCCTTATATATAAAGTTCTTTCTTTCCTTAGCATCTCACTTTGACTTGTCGCTTGATTGGCCTAGATTAAAATATATATATATATATATGCGACCCAGCTTCCAGCAAGGTTCACGACAGAGGTAACGGCTATCTCTCTCTTCCTCTTATTTTAGGTCTTAAAAAAAAAAAATTCCCATCTTTCGGGGGCACGGACAGGTGCAATGGCTTCGATAATACGAGAAGTGACTAAAGATGCTTTTCTCATGCTTCAACGGGAACAAGGAATAAGGCAACACGCAAATGGCACAAGTTAGGACTTACATCGGGTCCTGTTGTGCAAGGACTAAACATCCTTTGCAAAGACAAACTGACATTTTCGATTTGACCTCTTCTTGTATGGATGGCATTTTTTTTTTTTTTCATTTACACCGACTTTCAATGATATCTATTTCCCTTTCATTTGAGTTCCTCTTTTCTCTTCCTTGCCCTGCCTGTTTTCTTCGACTTTGGGAACCCCAGCAGAGGGCCACCATGCTCCCTACCACCTGCCTTTGTCGGTAGACCCTCCATCTCCGGCAACCATTTGAATCGTCGCCTCTAATAGTCAACCAGAGCTGCCTCCACGCCGTTGCTACTATCATCCGTCGACTTTGATACATAGACATGTATATATGGGGATGCTATTAACAAGCAGAGACCTTGATCCATCGACCTTGAGTCGCCTATGAGCAACGACCATAATGTAAATTCCCACCAATATGTGGCTGCTATTAACAAGCGTTCACATTCTAAATAATGATAAATTAGGGTTTCCTTTTTGTCTTTTCTTTTTTTTTATTTAAACTTATTTGTTCCCGATTATATCACACGTCTACTAAACACTCGATATTTAGCACTGTTTCGCTAAACAGAGCATACAATAAAAGTTTATCTACTCCAACCTTATTCGATCCGATTTTATCTTTTTGCGACTAGAGGCAGCCAGCTAATCCCTTTCTTCTGATGGGATTAGGGAAACATAGATAAACATAAGATAACGATGTTGGCACTATTTTACAGCATGTTACTTCGTCAAAAAGTAAAGATGCGCAAAAAAAAAAAATTCTAACTTGGCCCTTAATTCCACCCTAACCCTACATTAGCAAGGTACAACCCCCACATAAAAAAGTAAACAGCTCAATCAGCATGATCTAAAATTATACATCATGGCGATTCTTTTAGGTAAGGACCACGAGGGTTTAGAGAGAATAAGTATAATGATGTATTAGTACAAACAAACAAAGCAAGTTTGGTGCATTGGTGGTTGGTGATGAAACATAAAGCGAGAAGACTTTTCCCCAAGCATTTTGCAGAGAGAGAGAGAGAGAGAGAGAGAGAGAGAGAGATTAGCTGAGATTACTGGACGTTTAGGGCCATAAAGAACGATGTACCATGTGAAGCAACAGTGAAAAGGTAACGTATAGACCGTATCTTTTCTCTTCCCCGTGACAAAAGGCACTTGCTTTTTCGCAATATCTCACCTTAACATATCTATAAAAAAGAAAAAAAAAACTTTAGGGTTAATGCTTAACAGCACATAAACTAAACGTTAAACGCCATATGGATACTATTTATCAGTCGCTGAGGGGCATAAACCCAGCAGCAGAAACTTGTCTCGAGCAATCCTGTCCGTGGCCTAGTTGAAACTCGCGGCGAGTTCTTTTGACTGCCGTAGGTGTCCGTTGACCCACCAATAATTTTTCTCGAAGACTCCCCCCACCAAAAAAGCGAAAAGAAACGATGGGGTAAATGAACAGCGTCACGTCTCGTTGAATTGAAGGGTATAATCCGCTAGGTTTAAAGCTTAAAAAAAGGCTAATGAAGACAAGGGCAACTTGCTGCTACGATAGTGCAGATAAACATCACTGACATTCGTAGAGCGAATGATGCGGAGAAGGGGCTTTGTGATCATTTGATCCTTGAGAGATTTTCTCGTGAGAATGTGCCATGCCAACCGAGGGAGAGTATCATTATAATTCACCCTCATGCAAACGAGAGCAACGAGCTTTTCTTCCCTTCCTTTTTTCTCTTTTGGAGGGAGGATGACTACACGAACGCGTTTCGTAAAGAGATTGCTCACCAAACAGGATCCATCAAATTGTTACCAGCAGGAGAGAGTAATGTGATTATGAGAGGAGCTAGCATCGGAAGAGCCAAAGATTCTCGTACTCTCTGCGAGACACGGATGTCGCGGTCGTCCTCCCACGAAAATGATCACATATCTTTATCGGTTTTACCTATCATTGATTATTCTCAAATCAGAGGTGAATAACGTTGCGTCGGCGTGCAATTCTTTTTACACCGTCTGTGTGTAACGTTAGAAGTTAGAACCACTCGCCTTTTTGCCCTTTTTCCTTTCTTCTCTTTGACGAAAGACGAGTGGACGGAATTAAGCAACGATCGAGCCTTCGAAAGTCTCTCTTAATAACCAGAGAGGGGAGGAGAGATTGGTTAAAAATGGTTGGTGAGCAGTCAGCATTGGGGCCTCGTTGCCGACAAGAATTTCTGTCTCTCTCTCTCTCTCTCCCCCCCTCCCCCACTAAACTAGCAATTAGTACACATCTTCGAGGCTGATAAATATATATGTGTGCCACAGGTTGTACTCGCTCACTCCCTACTCATTTCCTACCGCTTTTTCTACGCACATTATTACGACCCCCTCTCGAAAGTAATGGACCAAATCCCTCCCCCCCTCCTTTTCTTTTTTCCTCCTTTCTCCCAACCTTTTCACTGTTGCCTGTTGAGCTCCCTGCGTGAACAATTATGGAGGAGGAGCTGCTTTATCGTATGCACCATAAGGAGATGAAATTATTAATGAGAAAAGGGGTTCTCGGATTGGTGTTTTTAGCCATGGAGAAAGGGGTCCCCGAATCAACGGGGTCATCTGGCTTTCCATATTTGGCAGACCTGGGCTAATAGATCATGAACGAGAGTGAAAAAGAAGCACAAATTCGAGGCCTCTTAAGAAATTATATTTTTGATAATTGGTGCGTTTGGACCTTTTGCTTGCATAAGCGACTTGCGGCGCCAATCGATTGCTATGCGTGTCGAGTCAAGAGGGTGATGTTTGTGCGGTCATTGAATCCACAATTGCATAATCTTATTGTTGGGCCAGCACCATTTGTGGGATTGTTCTTTTTCGCGAATAGCGTTCATCATCACCAGAAAAAGAAAAAGAAAAAAAAGTATATCTACCATATACTTTTATTTAGATTTTCTCTCACTAATATGATTATAGCCATGTGGCTCCAAAATATGGTGATTTAGTTCTAAGATGCTTTAGAGGGAGGAGTCTTTAAAAATATATAGGTGTGGTCGAGCATGATTTTCTCTTTGAATTGTTAGAGATCTCCCCGAAGCATCCCAAGTTAAGTCCAAACAAGGGCCATATGGTTCGATCTACATTAATAGACAGTGCGAGTTATCACGAGCACTATGTGAAGGTGAGGCTTCTGACTTCACAACCTAATCGCAGCACGAAAATCATCAGATCATTTCCAAGGCACTATGTACAATCGCTTCGTGATAAATTCTAATCAGTGCGAAGTTGATCACAGGGCAAACCTCGAATTTCCGGACAATAATCCTAACAGCGTCGAATTTACCTTGCCACGAAGGAGACTATGATAAAGAGATGGAGGACTGACGTTGAATTTGTGATGTCTAGAATGCGAGCGCAACGCCTTTGCTGCAAAATCGATTCTTTATTTTCTTTCCATTGGCAAATCCTTTAAGCACTGTGAAGGCCCTAGCTAGATCGTACGACCAACCATACGCTTTTCTGCGAACAATCTAGGCCACACACACGCACACGCGATGAAAACTAGATTAGCAGTACATGTCTGAAGAACCCTTTTTTTTTCCGCCATTGATTTCCGCCTTTGAAATTGATGAGGCTCTCAAGATGGGTTCCCCTTTAGGGTCGTATCCTCCCCTGAGAATTTTCACAAAACCCTAGGACGTAATGGGTGTGGAATCGCTCTCAAACTGAAGCATCTTTTCGAGGGTGTTGCGGTGCTTCATGCCGACAAGGCTCTCTTTTGTTGGGGTCCTCACGAGAACCCCCTCTTTCTCTCTCAATCATGGGTTAACTCTCTCGTCTATCTCTCTCTCTCTCTCTCTCTCTCTCTCTCACGAGCCTTTAATGAGAATGTTTAAATGAGAAGTTACCCTCGTCTTAAAGTTGATTTGACAAGGAAAAAAGAAAGGAAGAATTTCTACTGTTCAGCCACATTTGAAAAGGATAGAGAGTTAGGGTTTCGATATGGGACATCCGAGACCTTAGGTAGATATTCGCTTGCGCAGTAACTACTAAAATTTATTGGACTCTCTCTCTCTCTCTCTCTCTCTCTCTCTCTCTCTGTGTGGCATTTTGCTAATCCTCGTTCACTCGCTAGGAAAATCCAACTAGTTATAAGAGCTATAGTAGATGCAGCCACATGGCTATGTGTGCCCCTCCATTGAAGTTCTCCAGTAAAGAGCCGAATGATCCAATTACTCTTGATTTCTCGTACGTGCTTACATTTTCATATTTCGTACGGCACAAAAATCGACATATATGTCTAGCAATAGGATCTCAAAATCATCTCTACAGTATTAATCCGAACAAACAAAGCATATCCGTGGACACCGTAATACGGCTAACCACGAACAAAGGTTCATCGTCATATAAGTTATTTTTTTGAACTTGTAAGTAGTATCCTGAGTAAAAACCATGACATAATATGGTATGGTCTTGCACAATGAAGAAGCCAGAAATTTAAATAGAGGATGGGGATGAATAGGTGAAATGATCAACATATTCTTAACTTAAAGCTTCGAATCAATTTTTGTTGTTGTCTTCTCTAATAAAGGATATGTCATAATAGAATTACTTCTAAAATAATAATTTTTTTTTTCGAAATAACCTAGAAAATGCTAAAGGATATATTTAAAAAGGGTTCCACACCATGAAAACCCTTAAATTGGTACACCTATCAACTGTTACATGTCATCTAACTCAATAATTTGAAGGTAAAACTTAACGAAAGTTAACGGAGGGTAAATTTATCACAAGCACATCAGTTTGAGGTTTTTAGTGGTGAAAAAATTAATTTGAAATACATTTATCACATGTATACCAGTTTTAGGTTTTTCACAGTCAAAAAATTAGTTTATGGTAAATTTGCGGTAGGATATACTAGTTTTGAGGTTATTTGTGGTCAAACATATATTTTGAAATAAGTTTGTCACATATATATCAATTTAGGATTTTCTGTAGTACTAAACCTTTTTCAAAGACGCCGAAAGTTATTTCTCATCCTAATGTTACATTTGAGATAATAATAATAAGTGATTATACAATGGGTGAATTATAATGGTATTAAGAAGAAAAATGTATTCTATTTGTTTACTAATATAAGAAATGAACTAGCAAAATATTCTATAAGTTTGTATATTAAAAGGAAAAAATGAAACAAAAACTTGCGCCCATGTATTGTCTTTCCTTCCGGTATGATAGGTGAATATTAATTCAATGCATTAATCCAATAGATCTATTAATGATTATTGTCCAAGTTTCTTCTTCTCTTTTGTCTAACTCATTTCTTTTTGTCTTTGTGAGTGTCACGAATACCTCCATTCATAGATTCGAAATGGGTTTAACAACAGCTACCCACTATTCAGGAGATCCTTTGTCCAAGCCTTTACATGTTTCCGTAGGTCTTATTGTAACTAATTTGCTTTTTCAAGAATTTTAATTGCACTTCTATTCATCACGGTAGGAATTTGGTTCGGGCTTTCCCTCACCCCTTCTCATCAATGAACTCCTGACGATTACAATTAGTTTGAAGATCTGCCAGCAGATTAAACATTTTTTGAGCTAATTACAAAGTAGTTGTAAGGAATAAAAGAATTCTAATTCTATTTCCTCATGGCGCGGATACGATGCTGAAGTGTTGTACGTACCATACGAGTTCTCTCTCTCCCTCCCTCCATCAAAAACCAGAGGAGCTCGGACAAGGACCGGCACTTCTTTCCTGGCGGGTCCCTCCGCTCTCTCGAAGACACAAAAACCAGGCGAGATGGATGATGACGACGAGATGGGGAAAAACAGTTGGTGTAAGTGATTTTCCAGCTCGAAAAAAAGCTCTTCTGCTCTGTTTCATGGGGGTCCTTCTAAGTGCAGTTGACCAAACAAACTTGGTTTCTTGCCCAAGTTAAGAATCACCCAGATCCTTGGATCCTCTTCTAATCATTGCGTCCGACGACTCCCGGCTCAACAACCTCCTCTCATGGCGGCTCTCTTCGGCGCGTCGACCACGGTATCTTTGTCGAACGTCTTTGCCAACAGAACGATAAAAATAAAAATAAAAAGCTTCATCAGCATTCATGGACATTCAAGCTTAACTTCATCAGAATCTTTCATGACAGCTTAAAAAGTGCTAACCAGGAACAGGGCTCTTTTGTAAACACTTCAAAGGCACCACGATGAGGCTTCGGGCATATGTTTTCAAATCCTTAACAACCGTTTTTCGGAACGGTAAGTGCTAGAATTCAGTGCTTCTCGAGAGCGAGAGAGACGCTCCGATAGATCTGATTTGAAGTCGAAAGGATTATTAGCACGGCTCCGCTCTTGCTCAATACGACACATACCAGGACTGACTGGTATGGTAGGAAACCATCCCTTATGCTTGTTTGCCTCGGACTGAAGGAAAATGACTCACAAGGCAACATTGAGCAAAGCGAAGACAATGGACATGATTCGTGCGCTGGAATCCTGAGTCCTCAAGGGCACCATCGACTCTGGGATGGATTTCCAAACAAGGGCGGGAGCGGGACAGAGTTTTGCAGGCACGGCAAGATGCCTAAATGGGGATAAAGCCCCTTCAATCTGTCCTAGGAAAGTGGTCAAGTGACATTGAATGAGCCAGTCGAATCACAAAGCGAAACTGGTGAGCTCTCCTCCCAGTTTTCGAATTCTCATGATCGCATAGATCGGTTCAAATGTCGGAGGGATCACCATGGGAAGGGTGCAAAGTACGACGTTCCTCTAAGGTTGGAGATTTAAGTGATTTCTCTACACAAACCATCCATTCTGGCGAACTGGGTAAATGTAGCCTTGAGATCGTAGGGAAAACGTTATTTTCATTCCAAAGGAGAGTTGAAGGACCAAATTACTCAAGGAGCCACAAATTCACGAGAATAATCCCCATGTCTGATCAAACCCTCAGAGCAACATTCTCTGTTTTACAGAGCTGAGAAATTTTTTGATTCCACAAGTGCAAGCACATAGAAACTCCACAATCAAGAAGTTAGGGAGAAGACTGAGCAACCACTCTCCATAATTTTTTCTTTGATGCAATATGAGAAATACAGAGGCTCAACTCAATACCCTATTCAATGTCATTTTCTCCTCCCACTCAACTGCCAGAACTTCTCTAGGTGAACAATTACACAGAAGGAAAAAGAGGTAGTGGAAAGAATTCAATAAATCCTACAATTTCAAGATCCTAAAGAGGTGTAACTAAAAAGAAAAGGGAAGGAAAGAAAAGGGGAAAAAAAAATGTTACACAGATGATGCATCAACAAGAACCTCATTTAGCACATCATCCTCACCATTTGCCAATGCAAATAGCTCCGCGTCCTTGTCTTCGTCACTCGAGAAATCCCTCCTCTCGAGTTTGGAATGAGCGGCGATGAATATCATCTTTTGAGCCCTCTCGATGCCTTCCCTCGAGTGCCCATGGGAGGACACCCATCTCAAGAAGGACGAATTGCATTTGAACCCGCAGGAAGTCGCGTGGAGAAATATTAGCCTAACAGCAACTTTCCCGAGCGACTTGAACTCGGTGAGGTGAGTTTCCCACACCAACCGGCTGCTTTGAGGGTTGACGATCCTCATCTTTCCAGTGAGAGGATCACGCTCCTTCATCTGCACCGCTTTCGCGTATACTGGATCGAGACCCATCGTCCTCCACTTCATGAGCTCCATTAAGGCAATGTGCGCCTCTTCCCTCGACACGAGCCGAGTTATGAGCTTGTCCACATCCTTCTCTTGCTCAGGTGTCAAGCATTTGAATGGAGGGAGGTACTTCCCACTAGTATCCCTGATCAAATACAGGGGGTCGAGAATGAATGCCGCAGCCCAAGCTGGGTGATAGTTCTTATCGAACCGTCTATCGATTATTTTCTCGATTAATCCCTCCGCGATGTGGTACTTCGAGCACCAACCTTTCACTTTGGAACGGAGATCATTCCAGAGCGGGAGGCATTGCCCAATCAATGGTCTCTCTGTCTCAATCTCTCTTGCCATGCTCTTCACTAGCTTGATCAAGGAGTGCATTGCCTCCACTTCATTCCAAAACCCCATTTCCCGAATCATCTCAGCAACTTCTCCCGCAACAGGATCCTCCATGGATATCATCTTATACGGCTCATCTAACGAAACTAACTGCAACGCCCGAGACGAATTCAATATGTCTTCCAGCATTATATAAACAGGCCCAATGCCAAAGGTCAGATTTTCATAACCGTGCGAAGGAACTCTCAATAACCCGGCGTTGCCAGACTCCTGCAGCTGGTACTTATGGAAGCTTTTCCTAATTTGGCCGTTGTTGTTGATGAATTTGGCGAGCTTCAAGCAATTCTGGGTGACGTTCTTGAACAAAGGAAGCTCCCTGCTGAAGTCCTTGATCAAGCTACTCAATCCCTGAATCTGACAGCAAACATTGACCATCCACGGATTCTGATTCTCCAGATTCTGCAGCGCCTTGGCCTTAAACCTGTCTGCGACAATACCGACGCACTGGTGAACTGCATTACCGCAAATCCCAGTCACCGTCTCCCATAAGACCTCCTCTGCATACTTAGAAGGCACTGAGCCACTAACAAACAGTGCCCTCCTATACAGACTTGTCCCATTAGGCAGATTAACAGTCAAATTCACCAAATTCTCTTCACTAAACCCTCCATAATCCCGGTATTTCCACCCTTCCGACGCCACCTGAAAGAACATAGCGTCCTTAATCCTCACTTCCGACTCGACCTTAGCTTCCTCGTACTTGACATCCAGCCTCGAACCCGCGAAATCCCTCCTCGAGACCGCAGGCAAGCCCACCTGGCTGAGGAAAGCTCGGAACTTGGGATGCTCGAAGCTCGAGAACGAGACTGACCCGCATGACTCGTACACCCAATCCACCAAGAGATCGAGGGCGGTGTCAATCTGGGTCTTGCTTAGGGTCGGGCTCGGCGAGGTTTTCGGGCTCTTGAGCTTCTTGACGCTGTCCTCCAACATGGCCAAGGCCCCGAAATCGTCCTTCCCTCCCGACAAGACCAAATGCTGTTGCTGATGATGCTGATGGTGGAGGTGTTGCTGATGATGCTGATGATGAGGGACCACAGTCGTCGTCGGGCTGAACTCGGGGCAGAACCGGGTCGGATCCACTATAGCGAGCGGGGACGCGTCGTAGGAGTGCACCGCGCGGGCGGAGGAGCTGCTCCGCTTGCGGTGGCCGCCGCCGGGAGCTGCCGCCGAGGACGAAGGCTGCGGCGGGGTGACCACGGGGGTGCCGGAGGGGGAGATGGAGGAAATGGGCTTGGGGACGGAGGCGAAGTTGGGGCAGGTGCCGCGCTTGAGGTGCTCGGAGGCGGTCCGCGACGGGTTGGAGGCGGAGAAGACGGCCTCGCAGAGGGAGCACCGGAGCTTCACGGCCTTGGCGAGGCCGGTGTCGGCGTTGTGGACGAGCATGGGTTCAAGGTGCGCCCAGTACCACGCGCCCTTCCCCTTGATGGCCTTGGTCCGCACCATGACGAGCCCCTCGTAGCGCTTGTTCACGGCCTTGGCCGTCAGCTCGTCGGCCGAGGCCGACACCGAGACCGAGACCGACTCCACCTGGGCCGCGGGCGGCGGCTGCGTGGTGTTCGTGTTAGTGGTGGCCGCCATTTAACCAAACGGGGTCGTCCGAGTCCCGGTCCTTGCCTCTCTTCCTTTTTCTTGGAGGAGGGTAAGAAAATAAATTTCGGGTCTTTGAGCGTTGGGGGAGGTTTAAAGGATTTTCGGAGCTGGCATTTTTTTTTTTCGCTTTCTTGCTAGAGCGGGCACGGTCGCCGGGAGCTCGGTCTCCGGCGGGCGTCCATGGCCGGCTCCGGCGATCTGGCGGTGGTGGGTCAGTTGATGGGTCAATTGAGCTGCTTCTTGACGGGAAGAAGAAGAAGAAGAAGAAGAAGAAGAAACAAGAAGCAGTATCGCAGAGAAAAAGGGAAGAGAGGGAGTGGTGGAAGAAGAAGGAGAGAGGAGAAGGAAAGAGAGAGAGAGAGAGTGAGGTGTGAGTTGGGAGGGTAGAGCAGTGAAAGGGGGGCGGGGGAGGGGAGAACATGCACGCGCGGGGACGCGCGGAGGGGGTGGGAGTGGGGGAGTTGATCATTGGACGTTGATGGGGATTGGATCAACAGGAGTCCCCACGTACGAGACTCGGGCAACGTGGGACGGGGTCGTCACTTGCTTCTCTTTGGAAAGTGATAGTCACGCGCAATCAGTGGGAGAATTTCTGTTTTGACACTCCTTTCATGTTTTCTCTCTCTCTCTCCCCCTCCCTCCAACCCTTTTTCTTCGTCCCAATTATTAAATACTTTTTATTAAACATTTCTTTTCGGGCCGGGGGGGTTAGACTTTTGTTCCTCTCCCGTTTCCTAAAATCACCCCCCATTTCCTATATTTTCCCCTTTTTACCCCCCCTTCCGATCGATTTAATTGGACGAGTCCTTTTCTCTTTTCTCTTTTGCTACAATTTTTTTTTCTTTTTTAGTTTGGATGATTTGCTTTTTCATGATTGCCGAGTTTGATTTTTTTTAAAAAAAATCTTTTTCTTTTCTTTTTTTATTCATACCGGGGCGTGGGGAGGATCGTCGAGACAAACCAAAGGGCAACCTCGGAAATCAATGTGAATTATTTATTTATTTATTATTAATTATCATTATTACTCTTAATATTGGTGTTTCTCTGGAGCAGAGCGCAGTGTTGACCAAAGCAGCCAACAAAATTCCCTAGAAGAGAGTTGGCCCATTATCGCATATGTTGTTTCCAGGCCTGCCTCGTTTATGCTTGCACATAACCTGATTTTATCTTTTTTAAAAAAAAAAAACTCAAATAATTAAACAAGGGGAGGGCGTACTTTAGGATTTGATCTGAACATCCTTAATAATAAAAGATGTGTTTTCTTTCGTTAGATTTTACACGAGGCCACAACCCACTCGCCAAGCATCATAGGACCAAAGGGAATCTGTCTTCTTTCCAATTCCTGGTAGCGAGGGCGAAGCTATCCGGAAACATTTCTAATAAAGGAAGCGTCATTATTTTTTCAAATAAAAATATGAGGTCATGATATTTCAAATAAAGGCCGTACTTCACCGGTCTATCGGGGGCAATTTTGTCCAAAATTCTAACCTATTTTTTAGTTAGAAAAAAAGAAATTAATGTTAAAAAGAAAAAAAAAAACACGGGCAAGAGGGCCTATGGTCAGACGGCGGAGATGGCCAGCGGGGTCCTAGCCCTCTCCCGACTCTAGCGAGGCCCTATTGGCCACCGCCGGGGAACCAACGACCCCATGGACGAGAGAGCAGCGCTGCCCTCCGGCCTAGGTTTATTTTTTCTTTTTAACTTTTAGCTTTTGAATTTTAAAAAAATAAAAAATAAAAAGTTAAACGACAAAAATGCCCTCGACTAATATGTGAGTCAAGCTCTTATTTGTAATAATGTTTATTTTATGTACTTATTTAAGACAATAAGAGCATTATGAGCCCTTATTTGAAATTTTTCCTAGCTATTTTGAGAAGAGATGGAAGCACCGAAATGAAAACCCCGCGATGATTAAATAACTAAGCTAGGCCTTAATTCAATTCGTACAACCAGCTAAAAGAGATGAACACCAAGCTAAATCCGACGGACATAAGTCTTTTTAGACTAGGAGGGTTAACCTTTATTTGAGATCGGACTGCAGCGAACGAGACCTGCTCTACGAATCGAGGCGAAAATCTTCGTCCCGACATCGACTAGTGCTCGAGAGGGTGGAAAAGCATGTTGGAACATGGCAAAAAAAGATTAACTTCGCTTAAGTCAAGTAGCTTCGTAAGAGTTCGACGGGGCATCATAAGGCTCCATGTGAGATTTAGCGGGATCCCCGCAATCCATTCTAGAAATTCAAGTTGTCAAATGAAAATGGTGACTTTTAATATTTAGATACTCTATCACTCCAAATAAAAGCGTTGCTCTACAGCATACCCCTAGACCCCCATGACTCTTCCGAATCGACGTGTCTTTTTATTTTCCATCTTTTCTTTCCTTTTCCCGAAAATTGGGTTACGGGAGGAATGGGGGTGGGGAAAACAGGGAATGAAAGGGCGTACACCATGCATACGTGAAACATTGAATTATGAGAGAAAAAAGAAAATAAAATTATTTGCTCAAGTGGGAGGGGAGACACGAAAATGGGAAATTGGAAACGACCCGTCGTATACGCGAGACTTTCTCATTTGCCAGCTAACATCAAACTGCCCCTCACTCGCTTCACAAAGCCTCCTTCTCCTCCCTCTCTCCTTTGCGTAGGGATAACACAAAAAAGCACCGAATTCTAGACGGCCTTCTCCTGTTTTTGGCTCCGTCGAGCCATCAACGGGGAGGCTAAACTAATCCAAACTTTGACTCTCAATGCATCGATGGACATGGAAGACGGGGAAAAAGAATGGCCGATCTTTCCTTCGGCAAACCAAACCCTCGATCGGCTCATGGCTTAACCGAGAAATCGGGGACAGCAAGGCACGTGCGAAAGAAAGAAAGCCAGCCGCCCTCGTAATAAGAAAAGGGGCGAACCGGAGCTGATCTGCCCCGTGTCTCTTCGCGTTCGCAAAACGGATGCGGGGAAACGAGATCATTGGATTTTGATTATCGCTAGTAAGCTGTCTCGTGCCAAAGGAAAATCATGGTCTTTTCCCGCAAGAGATTGAGTGGGAAAAGGAAGGGAAAAGAAGGAGAGGGATTAGCTTCTTTGCTGCAGAAAACAGCATAGGAAATTCGCTTGGGGGTCGGATCTTTGGAGGCTTTGAACATCCCACAAATCAAAGGGGGGAAAAAAGCGTTGGCTCTTGTCCTTTTCGATTACTTTTATGCCCACGACACACACTAAGGTTTTCTTAGATTTCTTTTTCTCCTAATCCCTTATTAAACCCACTTGCATGAAAAGTCCTTTGTCCGTTGTTGTTCTTTCTCTTTTCAACTGAACCAACAAACCCTAGAAGGAACCCAAAAACAAAAACAAAAAAAAGAAGAAGAAGAAAAATTCTTCGCCGCACTTAAAATGACGACCATATTGTTATATATCTTTTATAATTACCCATCTTTGGGGTGGGTCAATACACACGATTTGGGTGGTCAGCTTGACAAATTAGGGTTCCAACTAATTCAGATTTTTTTTTTTTGCCTTTCTATATTCTAACTAAGTGGAGCACATAATGACGTTCGACACTAAAAATATCGATAAGCACACCGTGGCCAAATCTTTTATTACTTTCCACGTTGTCCTGTCTCGTTAAAATAATTCGCCTCCGTAGCCCCCCCCCCATCAATCGCACATCACGTTGCATAATTAAACTGAACCGAGTAGCCATTCCATTGGATGTTGTTGAAGCACACGGCTAGAAAACTATAGTATTACATGTCCAGTGAACGACCGGTTTCTCTTTATATTTTTGGGTGCCCTAGGTTAAGTAGATCTTGCTTTTGTAAACGGTAAACCTTTTTTAAACCTCTTAACTTGTGGGAACAACTTCGGCCACGTTTGACCTAGGGTATGAAAACATGCACGTTTCTTGAAAATGATTCACAATAAAATATGCGGTTTACTGTATCCTTTTTTCTATCCCCAAGTTTAAGTGGGTTAGGTTTCAGTACATAATCATAACGAAGTAAAATCGTAAATAAAAAGATAAAGAAAAATCGAGACACAAGATTTTATCTCGATTTACCCTTAAATTAAGACTGCATCCAATAGAGAATTTCATTATAATTAGCACTTCATACTCCTTATTACATCACTCAATTATAAGTTAAAAAGAGTATATATATAGCAGTAACTATTCGTGAGCTCGAGTCTAAACTACTAATAATAAATTATGGACTCAAATTACAAAAGATCTATGGTGTCTAGTAGGCATTGCCTCCTTGAGACTCCACTGGGACGGCTTCCTCGGAAGCTCGCTCGCTCAACGTGGAGCGTGACCCATGTACCTTTTTGTCGAAGATGAGTATGAACCACATTCTAATAAAATACAGATATAAAATCGAAACTACAATAGTTGGAAAGCGAGGTATGTGAGTGCGAAACTTGATCGAATTAGGAAGAAGTGCGGGGGGGTGTGGGGTTTGGCTTATTGAAGGAATTGCTCTTCTTTTGGTGGGGACAGGGCCATAAGGAAAACATCGTAATCTTAGCAACAAATAAAGTCAAGAAAAAGGGGGAAGATATTCGATCTTTGCTGATGATATAAACTCAGTTTCAAGCAATGTCCCCTAAATTCAGTATCATCATGCCATGTGTTCCCCCGCACTCAGAAGCCGCACCTCTCTTCTTCCTTTGGGTAGATCGAGAATCACATTTTTCATGCAGTAAACCAGAAAAGATACCTCATTATTAGGGTTTTGCAATAAACCAGAAAAGATACCTCATTATTAGGGTTTTGCAATTTGTTTTAGAGATTGTGAGTTGTGAAAAATCGAGTATACAAAGGAGATTAGGGTTTCTGAGAGTTTTGTTTTTATATGTCTCTATGACCCTTCTAGATGAGATAATCGTTTTTGTTTTCCCTCTGATGTTTTGAACACGTAGCAAGAAAGGGGTAAAACAAAGTAAACTACCTCGTTACCTTTCATACTTTCCTTTGTCTTGTCGTTCTTCGTAGAATTTGATAGGTTTATGGTATGTACTTAATACCGTAGACTCCTTGGTTTTCTAACATTAAATGAATTCAAAAGTAAACATTTTTTCTATCGAAACAGTAGGTGTTGTATCGAAATGTCTAATTGGACTTTCATTTAAAATTAACTGTTACTGTTTCACGCTGTTAATGTATGATACCAAATTACACGAAAGAGAGAGAAAATCTTCTCCATAACCAAAGCTATGTAAACAACCAACCACTCTCTCTCTCTCTCTCTCTCTCTCTCTCTCTCTCTCTCTCTCTCTCTCTCTCTCTCTCTCTCTCTCTCTCTCTCTCTCTCTCTCTCTCTCTCTGAAAGAACACTAAAATGTCAAATTTCTGTCTCGCATCATTTTATCTCTGCGAACTAGCCGGGCAAATAGATTGGAATTTCCAAATGATCATGAAATCGTACTAGCTTGATTGACCCGTGTTCATCTCAGACCCGTGGAAGCTTCGGACACCATAACCCACCATCTCCCAAGTCCACGACTTCGCATGCATGAGCATGAGAAACGAGAGCGTCAAGGTCAATAACGTCCCACCTCCTCAAACCCTCCTTCGAACCCAATCATACCCATGGGTAGCTAGGGTGTTGACAAGGGAAATCATATCGAGGCCTTCGCAGAGCAAGCGTTGTTGTCACTAGATCTAAGCGGGAATTTGATTTGCACAGCTAGTATCATTGGCTCCATACTGATAAGAAAGAAAGAAAGAAAAAGAGAAATATGATTTATTCTCTTTAGGTGTGAATAACAATGTACATGGAGAAGCCTTTATATAGGCTTGGAGGAGGAGAAGAGTCTAGCACTCTTCCTATGTGGGACTAAAGGAAAAGAGAAGAAAGAAACAAAAGGGAAAAATAAGTTCTAACACCCCCCCTCAAACTCAAGGTGGATCAAACAACGAGAGTTTGGAAAGAAGAAATAAAAAGCGATGTGATGGAAGAGCCTTCGTAAAACAATCTGCAAGTTGATTTTCAGTTCCAACAAAGGGAAGAGAAATGGTGCGAGCTTGAAGATGATGACGAGTTAGATGACAGTCGATCTCAATATGTTTGGTACGCTCATGAAACACTGGATTTGCGCCAATGTGAATGGCACTCTTGTTGTCACAGTATAAAGGAGTAGGATCCAGAAATGAAACACCCATGTCAGCAAGTAAGCGACGAAGCCAAACAATCTCAACAGTAGTGTCGGCCATAGCACGATACTCAGATTCTATAGAGGAGCGTGAGACAATATGTTGTTTCTTGGCACGCCAAGAAATAAGAGAATCTCCAAGAAAAATGCAATAGCCAGTGACAGACTTGCGATCAGTCACATTGGAAGCCCAATCAGCATCAGAATAGGCACGTAATTTGAGGGCAGAAGAAGACGGCATAAACAAAGAACGCGTCAAAGTGCCCCGAAGATAGCGCAAGATCCTCAAAACAGCAGTATAATGAACTGTACGAGGAGCAGCAACGAACTGACTGACAATATGAACAGCATAAGCGATGTCGGGTCGAGAGATAGTAAGATATACAAGACTGCCAACCAAAGTCCGATAGCGGGTCACATCAGAAAGAGGTTCCCCATCGTCTGGGCGAAACTTTTGATTTAGTTCAATAGGAGTAGCGGCAGTGCGTGAGTCGGAAAGAGCAGCCCTAGAGAGAATATCAGCGGTATACTTCTGTTGAGAAAGAAGGATACCATGCGAACTGCAAGCAATCTCAAGCCCAAGAAAATAACGCAGCGGTCCAAGATCCTTCATGGAAAAATGTTGCTGAAGGTGTCTTTTGGTATGCTCAATATGAGCACGATCATCTCCAGTGATGATCATGTCATCCACATAAAGAAGAAGAATAGTGCAACCAGTAGAAGAGGTATGAACGAACATAGCATGATCAGCCTCACTTTGAGCAAAACCAGCAGATCGAATAGCATCACTGAACTTCTCAAACCAGGCACGAGGGGCTTGTTTGAGACCATAAAGAGCCCGTCGAAGGTGGCAAACCTGTCCAGGGGTGTGAGCAAGACCAGGCGGAGGTTGCATAAAGATATCCTCTTGAAGATCCCCGTGAAGAAAAGCATTCTTCACATCAAGCTGAAAGAGAGGCCAGTTTCGAATTGAAGCAACAGCTAGTAAAGTACGGACAGATGTCATCTTTGCTACGGGAGCAAATGTCTCCTCATAATCAATACCATACTCCTGCGAGAAACCCCGAGCAACCAGACGCGCTTTGTAACGCTCAATACTACCATCAGAACGGAGTTTCACCTTGTATATCCATCGGCAGGATACCAATGATCGATCTGAAGGAAGAGGCACAAGCTCCCAAGTACCAGTACTCTGCAAAGCCGAGAGTTCCTCAGACATAGCCTGACGCCATTCAGCATGTTGAATTGCCTCGCGATAACTAGTAGGTTCCTGTATAGTGTGAACAGCAGCCAAAAAAGAGCCAAACTCGGTAGAATAAGAAGTAGCTGCAACATACCGAGCAGGTAGACGCCGGTCCCGGGAAGGATTGCGGCGGAGCTCTAGAGGTGCAGAATCGTCAAGGGCAGGCGGAGCAGGAGGTGCAGTAGAAGGGACATGCGAAGATGGAGAAAGTTGTGATATATCTAAATCCGAGATGGAAAAGGGAATCGGCGGAGATGGTGAAGGTGCAGTAGGAACTAGATCTGAAGTGGAAATGGGTGAAGAAGGATCAGGGGAATGATCAGCAGGGAAATCCATAAATGGAATAGGAGACGACACAAAAGGTGTGGCGTTGGTAGGAAAGAAATGAACATGCTCATGAAACGTAACATTACGAGAAATGCGTACACGTCGTGCATGTTGATCATAACAACGATAACCCTTATGTTCGGTACTATAACCCAAGAATGCACATTGGATAGAGCGAGCGGTGAGCTTCGTACGTTCATGGGGTGGAAGGATGACAAAACAAGTGCACCCAAAAACTCGCAGATGAGTATAGGTGGAAGATCGAGAATGAAGACAGTAAAAAGGGGTGTCTTGGTTGAGAACGGATGAGGGTAGACGGTTAATGAGATGAACAGCTGTGAGAAGGGCCTCAGCCCAGAACTCAATAGGAACAGAGGTGGCAAGTAAAAGAGCACGAGTGGTGTCCAGAATATGACGGTGCTTACGTTCAGCAACCCCATTTTGAGATGGAACCCCAGGACAGGATAGCTGAGGAAGCGTGCCATCACTAGCCAAAAGAGAACGGAAAACACCCGAAAGATATTCTCCCCCGGAATCAGATCGAAAAACTTTGATTTTTCTATTAAATTGGGTGGAAACCATGGTAGTAAAAGATTGATAAATGAAAAAAAAAATCACTACGTTGACGCATAAGATAAACCCATGTATAACGAGAATAATCATCAATAAATGAGACATAATATTTGAAACCACTTTTGGAAGAGAGCGGGGCAGGGCCCCATACATCAGAATGACTAAGATCGAAAATCGCACTAGATCTAGAGTTACTGATAGGAAAAGGCTTAGCAGATTGCTTGGCTAAAGGACAAATAGAACAAGGAGGAAGACTATCAAAAGAAACAGGACCTAGAGCACCTTGTTTATGAAGGACGGTGAGACGAGAAGAAGCAATATGTCCGAGACGCTGATGCCATCGAGCAAGATCAACGGTAGCCAACACAGGAACAGGAAGGGAGGAAGATGGAAGATGGAGATGCTGCATAGTATAAAGTCCGTCCCGTCTACTGCCCTTGCCAATCATCCGGCCACTCAAACGATCCTGCACAAAGCAAGAGCTGTCAGTAAAGCTCACAACACATCCGGCATCGGTAAGCTGTCCAACAGATAATAAGTTAAGAGCCAATGAAGGAACATGTAACACATCAGGGACATTGAAATCCCGAGGGATGGTGAGAGTCCCTTGTTGGGTAGCTCGGAGAGGAGAACCATCAGCTGTAAAGAAATGTGCTGGATGCTTTGAGTTTAGAGAGCTGAGTGAGACAGGTAGCGGAAGCAGACATATGTCTAGCAGCTCCTGAGTCAAGTATCCAGGTAGTAGAAGTGTCACATGAAGAGGGAGTAGCCGCAGTTGTGCTGTCAACAGATGAAACGGCTGCAGGGATGTCGGAGCCAGGAAAAGAACCAAGCAGAGAAGGACTTAATCGAGCAAGCTGGGCCTCAAGAGCAGCAACACAGTCATCCGTAGATAAAGAAGCCAAGGTAACTGGCCGAGCCAATGGAGATGAGGTACAATACTGAATAGGCTATGGTGGCGTAGGAGAGCGCAGAACATCTTTCTTCTTTCGCCAGCAGTGTAACTCTTCATGACCAAGATGATGACAATAAGTACATGTAGGGCGGCGAGAGCCATAAGTAGGCGGAGCATGTGGTGGAGCAGCTATTACCGATGGTGTCCAAAGTGAATAATTGGAACCATCAAGCTTGACGTTTATGCGGTCACTAGAATCGCCCATGATGACTATTGTGAAGGTCTAAACTGACCAGAAGCGCGGGATAAAATGCGCAGGTCGATAGAATGCAAGAAGCACGAATCTAGAGGTACAAAGTAAGCCTCTAGAAAATGAAGAATTAAATTATAGACGCACGAATTCGTGGAAGCTTGACTAGAGCAAGCAAGGGTGACGGCTCAAAAGACCAAAACTCATTGTCTTAATTTCTGATGGGAAAGATCCAATTTATGGCAACCGCAGAGCATACTTTTAAAAACAATGAGCTCGTTATTTTAATTTCTGATGCGGAAGATCCAATTTATGGCAACCGCAGAGCATACTCTTAAAACATTAAACTTGGCTCTGATACCATGATAAGAAAGAAAGAAAGAAAAAGAGAAATATGATTTATTCTCTTTAGGTGTGAATAACAATGTACATGGAGAAGCCTTTATATAGGCTTGGAGGAGGAGAAGAGTCTAGCACTCTTCCTATGTGGGACTAAAGGAAAAGAGAAGAAAGAAACAAAAGGGAAAAATAAGTTCTAACACATACCACGCTATATAGATTCAGCTATTATAGCTTAATTGTCTACACTATATATCACGAGATTACCGTACTAATATGTACGATCGAGCTCTTCTTCTTCCTGGGGCGGCACTTTGCTACAATGATACCCGAGTAGTATCTTGAGCAAGGTCGGTTTAAATGGCATCAAGGATTCCGTGATGGAATATTTCTCATGCCTAAGCCGTGAAGTATTCGTGGACGAATTGATTGCCCAGAATCTTGGTTGTTTGCATACATTGAGAACAAGAGCAATCAAGCCTTTCCGAAGGTTTCGAAGGATGATCCGAGAGAGAGAAGCAAAAGGGAAAGCAAGAAAGAGGAGCTCATTTCACTTCATATACTGCATGTCCACTCTATGTCTTAACAAAACTTAAAAGTCTTTGATGGTGAAAGAAAAAAAAAAGTATGTACACATATACACCAAAAGTTCGGGATAAAATAGCGTTCGGATGAGATTCCTAAGACATTATAACTCAGGAAGATTATGAACAGAAAAGCTCGAGAAAATGGGTCACGAAAGGGATTAATTCTGAGAGGTTACTCACGTGACAAGCGCGTTTGCCCTCTTCACGTAAGACGGATTAAACATACCATGTCTGTCCATTCTTTTGAGGTCAACCCTAGGAGAAAGATCTATGTGTCTCCGGTAATTACCCTGAGTATATGGGAAGGAGGAACTATCGTAATGGATTAGGGATTAGTCGGTTGCTCCAAAATGTCATGAAATCTCCCATTGGTATAGAAAGAAAGACTTCTGGAAGGAATTGCATTATGGTCTTGAACCGGCTCAAAGAATTCATTGTTGGCCTACTTTTTGTTTGCTTGGATGCGGTTCATGCCCGCTCATCATGAACCCAGGTCCCCCACGAACATTGTTCTTCTTGTCGGGTAGGAAATTTGCACCAATTAGGCATATTCAATCCCAAGTTTTCTTCAATCCCTTAAAAAAAAATAAAAGTATCCACCTTCGAGTCACATTGCACTGCAGCTAACCATCAGATTTACTTGAGAAATTTTCCACATTTCGAACATGAAGGACGGCCAAGTAATTCGTAGAACTCGAAATTCAAGCAATCTAGAGGATAGCTATAACATAATCGAAAATAGTCGAAGAAACAAATTTTTTTTTTGTAAGCGTGATTAGTATTGTGTGGAAAATGGTGGGATTGAATTGCTTGAGGCTGCCGAAACCAATGGGAAGCTACACGGTTGAGAAGACAAAAGTACATTAGTTAGCTGTTAGCTGTTGCTTAATTATCCCTTTAAAAGAGATGCTCTTAACCTTGTCTTTGTCCTCAAGCAATGCCATTTTAATTTGCCCAAGTTAATACACCACCCCCCAAAAAAATCAACCCTCTCTCTCTCTCTCTCTCTCTCTCTCTCTCTCTCTCTCTCTCTCTCTCTCTCTCAACTCATTACTTGCATTTATTTAGGATGTGATCTATCTCTGGTACAGAATCTGCGCAACCCCTTTTGTTTTCCACATATGTCATGTATGGAATAAGAATTTCGAAGTGCCTAGGGCTACGAGACTTGTGTTCGGATAGACTTTTTATTCACCTATCAAGTGTCGTTTCTCTTCTTATCCTTGCAGCAAACAAAAGCAAACGAAGATTCAGAATTAGTGTTCTTTTTTTTTTAGGGGAAAGAGGGGTGGATTTGAAGAGTAATGGATAAAACCTAACCTAGAGCACATAGTAATCCTGTGAATTTGAAGTAATTAGCATCCAATACCAACCCAACAATCTTGGCAAGCCACGAAGAGCTTCTTCTGACCTACTCGGTTTCGAATTATTCAACCGGTATGTGAGAAGCATATCTCAAGTTCGTATTTGTATCTCCTCATAAGGCACGCTTTGTTGTTTTTAGGAGCATCGAGACTTGCTTCGTTCGCACTCAATCGTTGGTACAACCCGTCCTTAACAGAAGCTATTGATCATCGGAAACACTCGAAAGTTGTATATCCTCGCTATCTCTCAATCAAATATGTGTAGATCAGACATTCTCACTAGGTCTGATCATAGTACCCACATGGGGCAGAGTAAAGGCCCTTGCGGCCTCCTATGAGTCATCAAAGGAAAATAACTTTCCAAATGAAGTAAAGAGATAAGATTGTGTACCGAATTTATAATCATTGTATCTGAATTAAGTTGAATAGTGGGTCGCACAAGACGATGGATTTTTTGGATTCGTGCTATCTTCAAAGTAACAACGTCATCTACAAGACAAATCATGCTATTAGTATTAGTGGCAATAACAAAATTTCCACCAAACATCTTGGCAAAACTCCACAATTATATAAATCTCTCTCCAATTCCATAGTACAAGCAACTTCTATTTGTCTCGGGCTGCTTGTCCCAACACCCTTTTGCAGATCTCACACACCCAATAAAATGGTGGGTGGCCGGGCCCATTAGGGATTTGGGCCAGGGAGATGCCGGCCGATGACTGCCAAGTGTATGGCGGCGATTGGATAATCCCTTTTCCTTTTTTATGTGTGTGTGCTTATTTTGCAAAGTATTAAAGAAACACCTCAAAGTGAAAATACGCCCAAGGAATAATGACTTTAGGAAAAGTGGGGAAAAGAAGGGAAAGAAGAAATTAGCCGTCGGTGGATTAAAAAGAAAAACTCTTAGCCAAGAAAAAAACAGCTGGTCATAATAAGATCAAAAGTCCCATAATTGCTGACCCCACGTTTGGTGAAGAATATAAGGGGCCTTCCTTTCTTTTTACATTTAATTACATGCATTTTTCACTTAGAAATCACTCGAATTTCTACTTAACTAATCGATCGGGGAAACCTGAAGTTTAGCTCCCGTCAACATCAACGCTGTGTCTAGACTTTTCCTCATGAAAAAGAGTGTGGGCACTGTATTTTCGGGTTATGTGACGATATCATTCCCTTAATTATGAGCTATTTGGAATGATTTTTTTTTTTGGTTCTTTTCTTTTAATTGCTCTAGGACTTGTTAATTGGATGCCATTCATTGTTTCTTTGCTGATTGATTTCGAGTCATGAGCCGAGTTGAGCCGTCAATCGGGAAAAATAAGCGGGATGGTTAGCCGGCATTATTGTCGAGTCAATAGAACGCTTGATCAGTGAATCTAGCGACGAAGCTTTTTCACGCACAAGAGGGCGCTTTCAAAATCATGATTGCATCTAATTAGTACTATTTGCTTACCTAATTAAACGAATGAGGTAAGTGGGTGGAGGGATGGGTACATGGCTTTACTGTCGAGTCAATAGAATGAGAAAGTCAAAAGGCATTTTCTCCGCAACATTTAATTTTCTAAGTTTTGTACTAAGGACCGGGCCCGGTCCATGATCTAACAGATCAGTAAGAAATTCCTATCGAAAGGGGAAATAAAAAAAAAAAGAGAGAGAGAATACAGACAGAAAACCCATTAAACGAAATGTCACTTAATGATGATCAAGGAAAGGAGGATTGATGCATGAGCCGAAAAACTTATTTGGTCAAGATGTGGATGCTGCGTGAACTTGTTGGGCCTAATTGAAAAGGGAAGCCCAAGTAAAAGGTTCGATTTGAGAGACGCCCACCGTGGGGCTCGAACCCACGACCACAAGGTTAAGAGCCTTGCGCTCTACCGACTGAGCTAGACGGGCTGGTCGACAGCTGTCGTCTATCACGAGATTTGGACGTTAGGTCATGTCTGAATTAAGGAGGAAAGGGAAACGACGACAGCGATGAACGGAAGATGTGGACATGATTCCTCGGAGTCGCCGTAGCCAAAAACAGGGGAACAGGTCGACCTTTCCCTTTCGACTTGGAGAACGAAACGACAAAGCGAGACCACAGGTTCGGCCTTGGATTCCTGCATTTCACCTGTTTATTTTAGCTAGTGCAGGGCCCTTCTTCTTCTCCTTCTCCTCCTTCACAAAAATTCCGATTTTTCCTCACCCAATATAAAAGCATCCACCACAACTTTTGCTGGTTGCTAGTCTCTGATCAGGGAAAGGCCCTCCTTGCATCAAACTCAGATGGACTAGCACGATAAACAGGTAGACAATTCAAGTTGTTGGCCGGCATCATACGTTATGGCCAGGGGATTCGTGACTGGTATCTATCTTTTCGTCCATTTGTTTCATCTTTTTGCACAAACAGAAAGGCACAATCCATCTCACCTTAGTCCACAAAGCTTTATGATACGGCTCATCGAAGCACGAGACTACTTTCTCATTCAGAAGCTGTACATCGAAGAAGACGAAAAATGGAGAGGGGTATAGCCTCCTATTATCACCAGCAGCAGAACTCACGGGCAAGAGGACCAAAATTTCGAGGCTGAACTAACGGCTCTGCCCTTAATGATAACCGTTTATGTTCCTTAAAGTCAGACAGAAACTTAAGTCTTCTGCAGTACCTAGATAGTTTAAGACACTGACCAAGTTAATCACCACCACCCCAACCCATGGTTGGTTCTACTTAGCCGGATTCACATGAGATGCTGGCTCAACTGCAGTGGTCTTGGGAAATTTATAAGCGGTCGACGCAATAAGGGACCACCACCACGGATGAATACCGTGCTTCCTCTAAGCTAGTCAACTTTAAGATCTTGAGTAGAATCGCCACTTCTCCATTCCTCCTTCATCTGATCCAGACAAGAAAAGATAAGTGCAGACAAGGTCGATTAAAGCAATTCCAGCCGAAGATGAGAGATGCCAAAGGGATGGAAAAGAAATATACATAGAACTAAAAATAAGTTGATGTTGAGCGTCATATGATACAATCTTGGTAGCTAACAATCCAAGGGCTTCAAAGTATAGCGTCACTTGCTAATTGCTAAAATCCAAGGTGATATTTACCCCTAATGTCCTAATGTATGAGGATGATATTATTGACGATGATAAAGCTATTGAAGAAGAAGCAACAAAGTGTTTACCTTCGCAAGGAGTTTCTTCTGATACCGATAGCCCTGGTGAACATTAACAAATTGAAATCAGCAAATTAATTGTTTAACAGATAACACAACAGGTATTGCCCAACTACGAATGCCTAACCTTATCAGTTCCATAGATGAAGTCACAATAGGTAAACACTGAAGCAAAGTTGCTGTGACTTAAACCGCCCACATAGTGATGGTAATCATGATGGTCTGCGCCACCATAAAATGGAATGTACTTCGTAGGACTCCACGGCAAGTCATACCTGTGCAACAGAACAATAGTCAGATTAAGCACTAAGGCTATCGTGAGAACTTCGATTCAGACGCTAAAACCATGAATTAGAGAGTAGCCATTGGACACCCACTCCTCCCTTGAAGAACTTGGGGACACAAAAGGTTTTAATGAAAATTTTTTCTGCATTGCAGTCAAATGTTTCCAATGATCAGAGAGTCCATGCAGTGTCAAATTAAATATGGGAACCCCTATTTGACATTCTCCTGCGATAAAGGTATAGATAAATTCATTGCTGCATAAAGTTTTAATCCGTGAGAGACACGGCTTAATGAGGATTATTCTGTGGGATAAATAAATAGCTTAAAAATCAGGGCACATGCAGCTCGCATGTGCCTGCACATGTATGAGAGAGAGTAGCAATTATCTTAAGACCTACCATCATAAACTTTTTGCGCTGTTACAATACTAGAATAATCTAATCTGAGCATGAAGTTCCACATCCACTGAAAATAACACCGAAGACAAAAAGGTATAATCAAAAGAAAAGAAAAGAAAAGAACTCATACATGACATTCATAGTTGAGAGATTAAAATATAGCAAAATGTCAGGAAGATCTTCACTGGTTACATAATTTCTCCAAAGCTCTACCCAAACAACATCACAGTGGCCCACCAAAGGCCGATAATCAGACAAGTGAACGCATTTACCAAAAACTACCATTTGCTGAGACAGTATCTCAATCAAATGGCAACATGTAGATGAATAACCACTTGGACCCCATGCATGATTCGGCAAGAAAAAGGCAGCAATCAGATAGCAAAACCTCTTTTTGGCTAAAAGAGAAAAGATAAGCAAATCAGTTCTTCTCATGCACCATTCAAGTTCAACATACGAGACCTTTCTAGATTGCATGGAAAGCTAATCTACCTTCGTATTACTTCTTTTTCTTTAATGATAAAAGGAAATCTATGAGGCAACAACTTTTACAAAGTATGGACTCATTTTCAGAAACAATTTACAGGGGAAGCATTGAGCAGAAACTTGCTCTGATTTGGAAAAGTGTCTTGTGCATATAGCTTATATTGCTTGACATGTATAATAGAAGTCATTGAAGAATGGCCATAAGGTATGCTGTCAGAAACTGTGTCAACAGGTGCTAATCCTGAATTTGAATGTACTCAATCTCTTTTGTCATAGTCATCAAAGTACACCAGATTCAACATCATCTTGTATAGTTTTCCAACTGACCAAACTTTGGCAAATGGACAAATGATCATGTTCTTTGTCGCTAGCTTTTCTTTAGAGTGGAATTCTACCTACAGTACATCTGTAGACTACATCCTTTTCTTTTCTCTAAGTTACTGTTTCTTCGTATTTACATGCAACTTATTGTTCTATACAACTACTCTAAAGCTTTTCCAATAACCTATCCAATCTCACAGAGAAGCTGTACTAAAAAAGCATGATCAATGCGATATTAAAAATATTCCAAACTCATTGACAGCAAGGAAACCAAATTATTACATAATTTACTGGGTCATCTAAAGAAGAACAGAAAAAGTAAATTGACTAGTAAAAAAAAAACTCTTAGGAGGCAAGAGGAGCTTAGCATTCCAAGTAGAATTTCATGGTGGCAATTGTTGACACGAGAGTCAGACCATGACTAGAGCCTAAATAAATTTATTTAGAGAAACTAGAAATTGACACCACCACGAACACGGATAACTAGAAAACTGCTATGAGTTGAGAATTTTTTACTTTTGTCCCCATTTAATGGAAAAACACTTTCTTGTGGTATCGGTCCAAAGTTACTACTGATGAGACAGGGTGCAAGGCCTACCAAAAGAGACGTGTTGATACAATTTTCCAACAATTAAAGGCCGTCTACATGGGAAGATTCCTCAGATCAAACTACTTTATAGAGAATTCTTTCAAAATGAAGAACGTGACCCAAGGAGTTCTAAGATGCCATCATTCCGTCCCACTTGTCCAGATCTTAATTCATGTTATAAAGAGAACTGACCAGCAAAAGATAAAAAGGACAACCCCAGAAAGCACAATGATTATGGTGAAATGGCCTAGTAAAGGATGTTTACCCACTGTGAGTATCGATGGCCTCAATTTGCCGTAAAGCAATCCACAACCACAATGTGATCATGTGCCCAGGAACAAATGCAGGCCCAAGAAAAGAAGGAATTCCCAGGATTAGAACCTCAGCCCAGTGCGCGTATGGTGCCGCAAAACCAACTGGAGCAGTGTACTCATGGTGAACCCTGTGGATCTTCTCATACCCCCATTTGCAGTGCAACCATCTGTGCATCCAGTAGTTGGTGTAATCCTCAATCATGAAATAGACCAAGAGCTGCGCCAGAATCTCCCAGAATGAAGGCAATGGCAATCCTGTCCCGATCCCAATCATCTATACAAACACAAAAGAGAGAAAAAAATATACTTTGTAATGTATAGACAACCAAAAACATCTCAATCTCTGCGTACGTCAGCGTAGAGATTGAGGTAAGGAAGAGACAGCGATCTGTGATTAAACAAACACGGACCTCGGAGTATCTACCGATACTGATTACAACATAGAAAATCAGAGCAAAACAAAAATGGCCAGAAATCTTGAAAATCCAATAAAATCAGAAGTGGGTAACATAAGATGAAAACGCCAGCCAAATGCAACTGCAAGGAGGAAAAAGAGCAAAAACGTCTCGGAAGTTAACTATCTATCCACAAATGTCAGCAAAGAGGCAGACGGCCAAAATTTTGCATGTCAAACTAATCAATAGCATAAAAATACAGTCGCAAAGTCGAAAATCAAGACAAACGACAATAGCCTATGCGGCCAGAATGCGACGATTACTTCAAGAGTAATGATCGAAATCCAGGTTTCTACAAAGTCATGTAGATGACGCTCAATCTACACCAATCCAATTCCTAGAAAAAGCCTCGAAAGCACGCATGCGCACCTTCACGGTCGGGTACGAGGCGAGCTGCAACGGGAGGACGACGAGGAAGAACATCTTCATGACGTCCTTGTAGCACTTGAAAATCTCGGAGGAGGAGAGGCGGACCTTGGGCTGGATCTTGTAGCGGTCGAAGCGGGAGGGGGAGGCGAGCTGCAGGAGCACGGTGGGGAGGGGGACGAGGGAGAAGATGAGGAAGAGGAAGAGGACGTTGTGGCAGTAGAGGAAGTAATCGGACTTGGCGGCGGAGTAGTCGAACCAGAGGGCCTCGGCGGAGGTGAGGCTCCGGCCAAGCGCCACCTCGGCGTCGGCGATCGTCCGGTAGGGCAGCATTGCTTCGCCGGAGGATGCACGGCGGCGGCGGCGGGAGAGCGAGAGAACGACAGACGTGGTCGATAGAAATGGAGGGGGAGGGGGTGGGGAGTGGATTGATGAGCTGGCGGGTGGTGCTGGAATCGTTTTGAATGGGGGGCTCACACTACACGACGGATCGCGCACATGCGGACACGGACACGTCCTCCTTTGATTGATTTATTTATTTATTATTTTTCCCTTTTTTTTAACGTTTTTTTCGGCTAACGATAATTTAATATTTTGATTGCACTTTTAACAAAATGCGTGTGAATTTAGTATAATTTTCCAATATTACTTGTACCTACATAGCTTTCCTCTGATTTGATCCATAATAATAGCACCGTGTGATGACATGACATGAAGTAACGGTCATTCCATCCCTTTTCGGAATCAGAACATAAATCTTGGGAATTATGAAATGAGATGTTGCGCTCGTGGATGATTGATAAAGTGCGAGATAACACAATCTACCAAGAAGATTGGTCTATACATATTTAAATTCGATATTGATAATTGAAGCACTTAAGATAATGCACATTGCAAAGAAAGTCTATTTATTCAGACACCTAACTTTGCGTGATTTTCAAAAGGCGATCTAAAGTGCGATGTATTTCCTAAAAAGTAGCAAGCCAACGGGAGCATGGTTTTTCTCGGTGTTAAATAATAGGAATAATAGTTCTATTCTCCTCCTCTTCCTCTCTAAATTGCTCGAGCATTCGTTTCATGTCGACCATCATTTCAAGACTTGAATCCGATCCGTTGCTTCCCTCTGTACATCGAGGGAAATTCAAGTCCAAGGACTGTTGTTCAAAAGTTGAGAAAATCAAGCTTGATTTCTCTTCTTTGCAAGCTCTATTTCTTCGTTTTCATATCAGATGTTTACTCTAGCACCGTATCTAGAAAACAGAGCTTCCGTCGGAACCAACTACATCGGGTCACAAATCTTATCGGAAGTCTATTATTGTCTTTCGCATTTTGTGAGACCACATTGTCGATACGCCTCCGCCCCGTAAATTTCACCTCTTTTCGAATCCCCTCGATTGTTTTGACCGTTGTTTTGTGGAGTTCAGGTCGAGGATTAAATGATGTGCATACCAAACCCACGAGATCTGGCCACATGACATCTCCGACAAAAAGTACCGCACTTGAGATGCTTGTCTTCAATTTGAGGGAATCTTCAGCAATTCGGTCAACAATTTTGGTGAATTAATAACTACTAAAAAAATAAAATGAAAAAATCAGAATCTATTAGATCAGTGAAAATTTGAGCTTTTTCAAAAATTTCGGCAGAGATTTCCTCTCGCCTAATGAAGAACAGAGGCATGAGGGTGCACGGCATTGAATTATTTAAGGCGGACAACGGTCCAACTTGTCAACTTCTTCGATCGGTCGGGGATCCGTGCGGGGCCCAATGGATCTGATGAACCCTTTAAAGAATAACGGCAAGTGTACTTAAAACTCCGTTTTACAAACTCAACGTCACATTCCTCCTCCTCCCCCCCCCCCCCCCCCCCACCCAAAAAAAAAAACAAAAAAAATTAATGTAATCGGGACATTACCGTAATGTAATATTTATTCACTAGATGTTGGTACAAGTGACACCATACACTCAGCGATCAACAACCAAGCAGAAGTCCCACATCGCTATTTTCGTTTGTTCCGGCCAAAAAACCCAAAATATTTCTCATATCTCAATTGTTTACATCTCCTTAAAAAAATTCATTAGTAGAAAATACTTTCGTTATTTAGAAAAATATTTGGATGCTTATTGTTATTCATAATGAAAATATTTTTTATTAATTAATTTCTTGTTAGCGGCAATAACAATCGAAATTAGTTAAAAAAGTGTACACACACATATATATATATATATATATATATATATCATATGGCGGGGATTCTTGAGGGATCCCGTGAAGACTCGAGGTTGGGCTCCAACAAAGTATTTGAGGCCTTCGCTTGACATCGAGGACCATCCTACAAAATCATGTATTGGGCTTGGGCCTGCAACCTCGTACGTGGGCCCTCAATTGTGCACCTTGTCGAATTGCAAAATCTTCTCCCGGGACACAAAGAAGAGTAGGAACCTCCCATGTTCTCTATAGAATTACCGGGCCGTTTTGTATACATACAAGATAAAAAAATATATATAAAGCATAAAAAAAATTAAGTAAGGAAAAGTAATCTAAACAGTAACCCGAGAGCACAATGGTCACTTAAATTCATTCGAGTCCCCCTATGCGTCTGATATTGGATGCACCTATTCCTTCAATTCGGCATCATAATTAGTTTTCGGGGGCCCAAGCCGGAAATCGTCATTGAGTCACGGAAAGCAGTGAGAAATAAGATAAATAATTATCATTTCCGGCCAACATGCTGAAGCAATATTAGTTAGGACAGAAAATAGATAATTATTCGGTCTTAACATTTGAAAATTGCGGACAACTGGGCACAGAAGACGGTTGGTTAGGCAACTACCGAAAGCAACGAGGCAAGTGCAGCGACCAAAAGACCTTGCTTTCTCCAAGCAAAAACTTCACGGCGGCTACCTTTGTCTTCCTTCCTCCCCCTTCCTGCCTTCACATCTTTCGACCATTCCATTAAGGCCGCAATCTCGTCTCAATCTCATGTCGCAGAGGGTTCGGTCACACCCGCGACGGGTCCCCCCGTCCGGTGGTCGGAGACCAGATTCACACCGCCTGCCGTCCCCGTCGCCTTCCCCTCGGAGAGACCCGCCACCTCGCCGATCGTCGGTCAACAAGCAGCCGAAACCGGCCGCCGAGAGCCTTCTGAAAAGATCGTCCTCGGAGCCGAGCCTGAGGATACTTGGCTCGGTCGAGGATGGTGTCGGTAAGAGCATCATCGGGAGGTCAAACCACGGAGGAAGTCTGTCCAGGGGGGAGACGGGGACGGATGTCTACGCAGCGGCGGCTTGGGCGGCGTCGTCGTCGTCTTCTTCTCTGTTGGGCATGACTTCTCCTCCACCGAATTATGAGGTAAACGTTCGAGGTCTTGGATCTTCTTCTTTTTTTTTTCCAAACCGTATGAAGTTTGACCTTCGAGTTCCTGAACATCTCATCATGCATTGCACCGGCTTGGGAGAATTCGTAGCTTCAAAGTCGTATTTACTAAGAGAAAAGGGGATGAGAAGGATGAATTAATGCTCGCACTGGCGCGAGTCGTTAGGATCGAAGAGAAGTAGATGGAAATCAAGTATCCACCTAACAAATCCTAGGAGGAATTTCATTTGCTGATCTACGCGATTTTCTTTATCTTCCTTCTCATGTTTTCGGGCAAAAGCCTTTTGATGTTGAGTGTCGGAGAGGTTTCGATTCTGAGGACTGAATTGGATTGGATGGATTCGTGTGGGAGCGTAGGGACTGAAGGGAGATGCGAAGGTGGTGGTGAACGTGACGGTGGAAGGAAGCCCGGGGCCTATAAGGGCCATGGTGAGGCTGGGGTCCAGCGTGGAGGACACCGTCAGGCTCGTCATGGACCGCTACGGCCGCGAAGGCCGCGCTCCTAAGCTGCTGCCCCACGACGCCCCGGCTTCTTTCGAGCTGCACCCCTCTCACTTCAGCCTCCACGGTACGTCGCCGCCGGAATGCATTCGGCAAACTCGTCTTCATTGCTTTGCACCCGTCTTTACATCGAGAGAATGAGAATCTACTTTAGCTAAACAGTTTTGGGAGCCACGGAACATTTCATTGACCTTGTAAAGTAGACGAGGCGCGAGCCAAAGCCTCGGTCGAAATTTGGAATCATTTGCATTATAAAGTAGACATGCGGCTTCTACCTGCTGATCGTTGGGCAAAATAAAGAAAAGCCAGTGAGATGATCCCCCTTGATGTTCAGGTCTGGACAAATCGGAGCTGATTGGACATGTGGGCAGCAGAAGCTTCTATCTGCGGCGAAGCGGCAATGGTCGCGGCACAAGTGACGCCTCTGCTTCTTTGATTCCGGAAGTCGTACCTGCGAAATCAAGCTCTCCGGCGATCCCATCACCTCTGTTGTTGGCGCCGACATTCGTCGCCCGGAGAATCGGAAAAATCGTCCGGAGAACGCCTAAGCTTTGGAGGTTCTTCATTTGTTTTGAATGATCAGAAGAGCGTGACCCCGATGAAGACCATGGAGAGATTACATTGCCTGGAACGCAAGACAGCAACATATTCGTCTGTTGCTTCATTTCACCCTTCACATCCCCTCTTTGGATTTCTCCCCTTCGAGCTCTTAAATTGCCTGCATCAGCCCATGTATACGATCTTCAAATCTCATTTAATCATATGTATATAATGTGGCAATTGAAAAGTATATATCATTTCTCGTCTCTTAAGTTTAGGGACGCTTTTGGCTAGAAATTCATCATACAATTCTTTGTATCATCCTCCAATATGTCGAGAGCTCTTCAACATATCCAGTTAAACTCACGTTCGGTCAAAGCCAATATGTTTTGAGTTATTTAGCATTTAGATATCTCAACTCTTCATCGACACCCAACTTCATCATCATTCTTTTTCTCAAGTTGCTATCTCACAACCGCCACTGCTCAAATATCGTGTGCGTCACCAGATTCTTTCTTCTTCTTTTTTTTTTTGGTCTTGACCAGATTCTTTTATTTACAAAAGCCTAACACATCACCAAGAGGGAGCCCCGAGCTTGTCAAATACGTTGTTAGATCCACGTTCACTCAAAAGTTTAAGTTAATGAATTATGAATATATTAATTACTTCATACCACACTAATTTTTAGATATAGAACTTCTATAACGCAATTCACACATGCTCTTTTATAAAATAATTGACAAGTGCATGGATATTCAGCATTTTTCCACTTTTCATTGAAATCTATCATCCATCCAACATTTTATCAATGAGGTAGATCTATGTAGATTACGAGACTATTCACAAATTTCCTACTCATAGTATTTGATTAATAATCTCGAGGGTCAAACGTAGTCTACGTTCATTCAATTCTTATATGGACGTATATCGAGAATTTCCATTATTAGCGTCGCAAATGATATCATGCCATCGATGATACATGCTTAGAAATTAAAAAATACTTTAATCTTGTGATTTAGGTTACTCAATCAAAGGAAACTACTCCTTTTGCCTCCTCTTTCATGACTTACTACATAATACTACAAAACAGACAAAAGGCCTTAATCGGCCCGCATAGCTTAGGATTTGAGTCCCCCCTTCTTTGTGTCTCCGCTGACATTTTGACTTTTGACTTTGACATTCCACGTCGGAGGCGACGAAGAACAAGACGAGTGCGCATTACAACCCCACACACCCCCCACGCCCCGGCCCCGGCGCATTGACAAGCCTCTGTCGACTCAGATTGCTATCTTGCACTCTACCCCTTCTCAGTTTCTCTCTCGAGTCTCAAACACAGAGAGAAGAGAGGAGAGAGAGCGCGAGCGAGCGGGGGAGACGGAGTGATCGAGCTCAAGACAGAGGGCGGATTACGGCGCTTGAGATGTGGGATCTCTACGCATGGCTTGGGTCTTTCTTCATCATCATAGCTCTGCTCGTCATCATCGTCTTCCAGGTCAAAGCCTAAAACCCTACCTTCCGTACTGTGTTTTGTTTTTGCCTTCTCTGTACAAAAGTTTCGATTTTTCATCGAAAATTTCTAGGAACTTTGTATCCGCTATAACGAAGAGTGGAGAAAACGTTTGGGAGCTATTTAAATTTTCAGTTGATTGCACATTAACGCTGTACTGTGTCCGGAATATGGTTTTCCTCCTCCTGGAGGATCAAACCGACTGAAAAGTTCAATTGATGAGGATAAAATAAGGAATTAAGATGGGATTAGCTTGTATTAGTGAATGGAGAGATGGATCAGATGCTTTAAGGCAATAGTGCTGAAATGTGATCGAAAATCAGAAAGTTTTGCTAGAGAAAACACGAGAAAAGTTCCGCCTTTTTCACCCGAGAGAATTGCATTGAACATTGATCCTTTTTTCATGTTAGTACTGCATTGAGGGAATAGGTTTATAAGCTTTACCCACTTGCAGTTTTAATTGTTCCGAGATTTCTGCGCATCTTTTCAAGTTAGGGCTTTACCCTGAAATATGATTGATGTGGATTTGAGCATCCGACGTTGGGTGCTGTCTTTTATGGTCATGACACTGTAGTAGTCCTTCAAATGGCAAAAAGTGGAGGCGGTGACCTTAAGTTCGTTGCTTCATGAAGCACTCTTGGCTTCGGAAATTTGGTGTTGTTTGGCGGTCGGAGGAATAGCTCAAGATAGCAGCTCTTAGCTATTCAATATGCCAAAATCCTACGAGTCTTGTTTTACACTTATTCTTTTCTCTTTTGTTCAACTACTAGTTTTACACTTTGCTTGCTTACCCTGCGTGACAGTCTGATACAAGATCGTAGTGTTAAGGTCCTAAAACAGTTCCTCTGCATAGAAAGTTATAGTTGATATATTTAGTTTCACTCATGTCTTCTTCATGGCATCTGGAAGCTACATATGGAGCTACTTGGTGTGTGCTTGGCTGTCTTTTCAAGTTCTAAAATTCATGTGCTTTTATTGGATTGCCTGCAGCTCATGTGCTTGGCAGATCTGGAGTTTGATTATATAAATCCTTACGATTCCTCGTCGCGTATAAACAGAGTGGTGATGCCAGAGTTTATTGGACAAGGAGTGTTATGCTTCTTCTATCTTGTAACGGGGCATTGGTTTATGTCCCTATTATGTGTTCCGTATCTATACCACAACGTGCAATTGTAAGTTTTCATGTTCAATCCGCTCCACCATAGGCTTCCTAATGGTTAGAATGTGTGCGTGTCCTTTTTGTTGACGAATAAATTTACGTATGCTCTTTCTTTCAAAACCAGTTTGAGAAATTTATTTAATTCTGCTAAGGCTTCCAAGCACTTGGGTATGATTAGGTTTGTGTGCACAAACAAGATATAGATACCATTGATGCTTGCAGGTGTTCCATCTGAGAGAGAGTTCTCTGTTTGGTTATGCACATGAGTAAGATTTCTGTTTGTTTGGAATGTCCTCGTTCAATACCCAGAACATTAGGGTGATTTGAGGGATATTCAACCTCTTACTGAGTTTCGGGCGTAAAACTCTAGAGTTTTCTCGTGAAGCGATTAGTACGGGGTTTATGAAGTTGTGAAAAGCAATTTAGTTGCCGAAAGGATTATCAGGCTTGAAAATTTCACTCTTTTGTTATGCATTCTTATCACATAAAATAAAATAAAAACCTTAAAAATGGTGTCTACTGCCACATGAATGTCTCAAATGTGTTTAGATCTCTTGATACTGCAGTATGATTCAAGCCATAGCTACTAATCTTATTCCCTTTTTTATAGGTACATGCGAAGGCAACATCTTGTTGATGTCACAGAGATATACAACATGCTCAAGTGGGAAAAGAAACAGCGGCTTATCAAACTGGCTTATCTGATTTTATTGCTCTTCCTCTCCGTGTTTTGGTATCATCACCAGCTTCCACCTTTGAACAATTTACTTTATCCTTACGAAAAGGAACTTACAGTCACCTTGTTTAATATAAGATTGATTTAATCTACTCGTTTTTTGTTCCTTTAGGATGATCATGGGTGCGCTGGATGAACATGATTGAATTGGGAAATCGCTTGTTTTCTGAAGTTATTCGATTTCGAATGGGCTTGTGTTCAGCAGTCCTCATGGGTTACTGCTTTAACATCACTACAGGGATCTGGGGATGCTGGAAACTTTGGGGGAGTTTGGACTCTGTACGATATCAGGGTGGTCTGTTAATTTGTTCGAACTTTGATTTCCAGGAACGTTGCGGTGATCCCTCCTCCTCCTCCTCTTCCTCTTAGGCTGTAGGACTGTACTGCTGACTTTGTATCTTTGCCCTTTACACGCGATTCAGGTGTATACTTGGAATGAGAATGTTTGTTCTGGAAATTAATAAAGTTTTGGCCAAGAGTTGAATCATTCATTCCTGAAGGGGTCTATGAAAACATTTTGCTGTGCTTTTTATTCTAGACAACTTGAGGTAGAGCGAAGTTCAATGTGTTGTTTGCGCAATATCAAACAAAATGGATGGGTTCGGTCTGATTGAGCAATGAAGATCAGCGACGAGTTCTCCGGCCCAACTGGGATGAGGCGATAGAAGTTTCAGAATTCAAAAGCTAGTCACAGCAAGATGAGCTGTTTGCTCATTATAGGTGTCAAAGTGGTAATGTGGTGATGTATTCAGATGAGGCATCTTAACAGATCCATAGACGAATTTTGTTTGTGCATAACTGGATCGATTCAGTCAGTCATGCTTCATCTGTTTCCATTATTCAACTCTTTGACAACGTGAAAACACCCAGGACCCTGGCGGAATTTGAACGAAGAGTTACCAATTCTTTAAAGAATTCTTTAATGAATGTTGAATGACAATTAATAACACATGCAAGGTGTCACTGAAAGTTATGTAGCACGGACACCGACACGACACGGCGACACGGCATTTCTCAAAAATAAAAAATTCCGACACGTCGAGGACACGTTGTATTAAATATATTTTTAAATATAAAAATAATAAATAAAGCCAAAACATATGTCATATACATTAATTTGAATCGAAGAGGGCAAGCTTCTATTTATGTGAAGTTTGATAAACTCAAGAGCTTTTTTTTGTCGAAAAGGTCGTTTAATTCGTATTATAAAGTCAAAAAGAATATCATATGTGTTTCTAAGTATAACAAATTTCAAAGGGTTTGAGATGGGTTAAAAACCTAGTCAGGTGGAAGAATATTATGAAATTGCGCTTTAACAACCCAATCCGTAATCTTGTTTTGGGTCCATGCACAATGGGTTAGCCGTAGCTTTTCACTTTTGAAAACAAGTCTGAGCACTCCTTGATCAACGCTTGTATTTCCCATGAGACTATATCTATGTCTTGGAGCATTTTGACCAAATAGATACTGTCTAACTCCAAATCTATCTTTTTAAGTACTCTGTCTGCAAACCCATGTGAGTTCAAGCACTTCAAAGCATTCAATAGAGCTAGGGTTTCAGCATGAAGGGAAAATCGAACATTCACAGACCTCGCTGCTCCTTCAACCAATAGCCTAGAGGAGTCTCTGCATACCCATGTCACCGTGCCATTAGCTTCTCCCTCCATGAACGCTCCATCGAACGTTAATTTTCAGAGCTCCCGAGCGCAATGGAAACCAAGAAGTCTATGAGATCTCCTTATTTTTCCTTTTTTCTATGGATTTCAAGCTCTATCTAATGAACTTCTCCTTCATTGCACATATTTCCGTGATCACTTCAAAACCGGCAAGGTTTCAAAAGTTTTTCTTTTTTTTAATAGTCGTGTCCGACACGCTAGACACGCGAGGAACACGCGTCCGACACGCGGTCAACGAGTGTCGGACGGGTGTCGACGAGTGTCGGATGAGTGTCGGTGTCGGACACGGTGTCCGACACGATACGCATACCTAATAGAAGTGTCGGTGCTATATAGACTGAAACTAAGTTTATAATTAGCATCGTAACTTGTTGAACAATTAACATAAAAAAAAAATTATAATAGGGAAGGCATGCTTGGTACTGTTGAGAACTTCCATTCTCTGCATTGGCGTCAGAAGCAGAGGTTTTGCAATTTTAGCGTATGAATTATATGCACGACCGAATGATCGTGTCCGAACTGAAGTTATTGTTGACAAAACGTTTAACTCTAAAGCAAGCTCAACAAACTCACGCCACCATCCTCGTCCACAAATTTCATCACCTTAAGCCTTTGTTGGTAGCTCAGCTTCTCATTTATTCTCCAACTTGCTCTTTTGAGTTACTTCGATATGTGAAATCGCTCCTTTGTCACGCGCAAAGCCCGGATTCCTTTTCGTGGGGTTGCTTGATTCGCTTCTTGTCTCAGCATGGCCAATTCAGAGAGGCCTGCTCTGCGTATGGCGAAATGCAGAAGCTTGGATTGTGTCCGAGTACGTTCGCTGTTTCTTCTGCTCTGAGAGCATGTGCTAGGATTGAAGATATTGTTGGTGGGAGGTTGGTGCATGCCCAGGTTAATAAGTATGGCTTCAGTGGGTGCGTCTACGTGCAAACAGCGCTTGTGGGTTTGTACTCAAGATTGGGTGAAATGCAAACCGCTCAGAAGGTTTTTGATGAAATGCCCAAGAGAAATGTCGTGTCTTGGAATTCAATTTTATTTGGGTACTTGAGATTAGGGAACCTTGATATGGCGCGAAACCATTTTAGTGAGATTCCGGAGAAGGATGTTATATCCTGGAACTCGATGATCTCTGGGTATGCCAAAGCAGGGGATATGACGCGGGCAGGGGTTTTGTTTCAGCAGATGCCGGAAAGAAATTCGGCTTCTTGGAATGCTATGCTTAGTGGATATGTTGATTGTGGGAACATTGAATTGGCTCGAGAACTTTTTGATGCGATGCCCCAAAGAAGTGAGGTTTCATGGATTGCAATGATTGGTGGCTACTCGAAATGTGGGGATGTCAAGTCAGCTCGTCTTCTGTTTGACCAATTGGGCGAGAAGAATCTGCTTGTATATAATGCCATGATAGCATGCTACGCTCAAAATGGCAGACCCACAGAAGCCCTTCAATTATTCAATGGCATGATCAAGCACGGTGCGAAAATTGTTCCTGATAAGATTACGTTTTCCAGCATTATATCAACTTGTTCACAGCTGGGAGATTTGAAGTTCGGGTCATGGATTGAATTGCAGATGGAGAAGCTTGGTATTGAGACGGATGACCATTTGGCTACAGCTTTGATTGACTTGTATGCTAAGTGTGGAAGCATCTGTAAGGCAGACGAGCTGTTCAACAGCTTAAAGAAGAAGGATTTGGTTGCTTATTCAGCAATGATTCTAGGATATGCTGTAAATGGTAAGGCAGTTGATGCAATAAAACTGTTTGAAGAGATGTTGGATGCCCGCATATGCCCTAATTCAGTCACTTTCACCGGATTATTAACTGCCTATAGCCACACTGGTTTGGTTGAAGAGGGATACAGATCCTTCAACTCCATGAAGAACTATGGTCTTGTGCCTGCAGCTGACCATTATGGGATAATGGTTGATCTACTGGGCCGGGCTGGGCATTTAGAAGATGCATGTAACCTAATAAAGACCATGCCTATGCAGCCCCACGCTGGTGTTTGGGGAGCCCTGCTTCTTGCTTGCAGGTCACACAACAATGTAGAGACTGGGGAGATTGCGGCTCGGCATTGCTTTAAACTGGAACCTGATAGAGCTGGTTATCGTTCTCTGCTTTCCAATATTTATGCATCTGTTGGGAGGTGGACTGATGCAAAGCAAATAAGGGAGGTCGTGGAGGAGAAGGCATCAGCCAAAATTCCTGGCTATAGTTGGTTGGAGTCCACTTAGGTCCTCCATACCTCAAGTATTTCTCATTGGAAGCTTGTAGGCTGTTGACTCCAAGTATAGCACCTACTGTTGGGTGTTCACCATCTCTCTTTGTCCCAAGTCTCACATATCTCAGATGTTGGGCATTTATGACGACTTGATTTGTTTGCGAATTGTTCAAGTTGGGGCCAATCTAAGTCAGCTTAAGCAAACCAAGCTAGAGTTTTGACTCTGACTTTAGTGCAAGTCTAGTACAAGGATTAGATGTGAATTATTATCAGCATGGAGTCACGGGGCTTTCATGCCTTTTCTGTAGAAAATATTTAAGGGTCGTCCTAATAGACTTTGGCAGTGCATTCTTAAGAAGCTTATGAGAAATAGATTCTGTGTCTTGAAAGTACTGAAGGATCAAGCAGCTTACTGCTATGCCCATCAGAATGCTGAGGCAAATAGGTATGCTAGTTTCACGTGTGAAGTTTGTTTCTTTTTAGGGCTTAATGCTGCTCATGTGCTTGCTCATTCTCAAGTGCTAGCAACAGCAACTTTTGGGTTCATTGTTGCTCCATCGGATGAAGCACGATTTTGGTTTTGAATGTCCTTCAGTATTAAATTGGGTTCTCAAGTCTTGTACTTTGACAGTTCTCAGATTCCAAGCAAAAAAGATATTCTCAGATTTCACGCAGCTCCAGTCCTTTTCTTTCCCTGAATAAATAATGCATCATGCCAAAGGTTGATGTCTAATGAATTTTCGGTTTCCTCTTACGGGGGTTTGTTTGTGTGGGCCGTTGATTTGAATGCATCTCAATGATTAGTGTTGGAAGAATTCTTTATTGACATTGAATCTTGATATTGCAATGCGTCATGAAAATTCTTTGATGGATGGTTCGCCTGAACCAAAGATTGACATTGAGATCCCTCTTCTATACACATATGGCTGCATCAACGCAATTAATTTGCAATCTCGCTCTCAAGAATCGCAATGCAATCTCTAGCTTGATTTACTTGTGGTTAGATATATTACATTCCATCAAATTATTGAATCTCTTCCACTCGTTTTAAAGTTATCACTTGATAATAGGTAATTGATAATGTTTTCCAGGCTGATGATATAATGAGAAAGCAAATGGGCTATTATTCAGTGAGTTGGCTTAGAGACTGGTTAACCTGCTGAGAAGGTTATTTTTCTGGACGAAGCCCTTGTTACATTGTTTATCACAACTCATTTTGTTAACTTATCTTGTCAGCTTGCATTTGCAGTGTTTGCTTTACCCATATGAGAATTTGGAGTCCTAGGGAGTTTTGCTATTCTATGCAGATTTATGCGGACTGTAAAGCGCTTAATGCTCAAGAGCCGCTTGAATATGGTTTGATGGATTGTATGGTCCCTACATATCAAGGCCGATGCCGCAAGAATGCTCAATGGAGCTGCGCTTGGGCGGCAGATTTGGCAAAGCATGCTCGTAAGCTCTCATCTGTTGGGTATGTGATCTTCAAAAATGCTTCTTGAAAATGCCTGCTTCTGGTTGATTTAAAATTGAGCCCGGTGCTTGATATTATTTTGATGAGATCGTCTCTGCAATTCTTTCTTCAATGAAAAGGCGTCTAGAGGAGATGGTTTCATCTCCACACACTCTGATTTTTCCAGTGTATTTGTTAGATTTTTCTTGGCACCTTATCTGTGCTTTTTCTGATATCTAACGAAATGAATAAATGATTCCAAAAGTGAAGAGTATTAGTTGATTCTGTTGGGCCGGAAAATCGCTTGTAATGAAGAAAAACTTGAAACATCGTACTTCAAGCCATGGCATGCTATTTGACCTTACGATAATTAAGAATGGGTTGCATATAAGAACAAAAGAATTTTGATACATTGACCGACCTTGTGTTTGATCTCAATCTTCTCTCACCCTCTCTTCCCACCATCCTTTGATGACCCTAGCAATGAAGTCTTCACTTCTCTTCTCCAAATTGTTGTCCCCGTCTTCATCCTTTTCAGAAGCTTCATCGTCGTCTTCATCATTACACCATCCGATCTCGCCATCGCTTCCACTGTCGTCATCATCCTCCTCGTAACCATCAGAAATGACGTCGTCATTCGAATGACCACCATCTTCATATCCTCCATCATCTATGGGAGCCTCGTTTTCATCCGCATGAGTATCATCCACTCTAATTTCCTCATTTAATGAAAAAGAGAAACGCCTTTCTATCTCACGATGGTTCGGGCTATGGCTCCCGAGGAGGATTGCAAGAACAACGAAATTCAACGCGAAGAACACGAAAAGAGGACTCGAAGACAGATCAACAAAATCGGTGCGTCCATGTTTCGAAGTTGCCATGGAGGTGAGAAGAAGGACGGCGACAAAGATCACCGTGGATGCAAGTATAGGCACCAACACAAACTTCATGCCCTAGCGAGCAAACACTTAGGTTTGCCGGCAATTCAAAATACTTTTTAACGCATGATTTTATCCGAGAGAATCGTCTCCTTTTATAGCTTTGTCGAGGACAATCTGATTCACTCAATAAACAAATGGGTTTACTTAGAAACTTTCAATATAGTGTGCGTGTAGAGATGGAGGTTCATTCGTTTAAACAACGGGAAAATCGAGCAAATACACCTTCTCAAGTAATGAAAATCTTGTAAGGAAAGGTTACTCGGTAAGTGCTCAGCACTTCATAGTTTGAAAGTCTTGCAAATTAAAACTCCATAATACAACTAGTTAAGAACGTAATCCTGATTATCAGGCGACAAGCAAGCAGACCCATTCTTGTTCCTTGCAGCGCAAACAAGACACAAAATTTCTCTCTTCTCCCCCACTTTTTCAGGGAAAAATAAGACTCGAAATTATCTTGTGCCATTTCCGTGTAGTTTCTACGCCACCTTCGAAATAATATTTCTCAGATGCATTCCGGAAGATTTCGGAGCTTCTGTGCAGAGTCCCCTTCGGCCGGCGCCCGGCGTTCTCAGTTTGGTTTAGAGACTTGAGTCGAGGCAAAGATGCCAAAGCATAACATGTTTGCGTCAATGGTATCAATCATTGACTTTAGACACGCAGGAGACCAGCTAAAATATTGAAAACGAACCTGTATGAAAGGATGGACCACCTAGGCTAGTTGCAACAGCCAAAATCCAAGCACTGATATTATTCAATTGCTCTCCCCGTCTCTCTCTGATGCTCAATGGACGGTGATTGAGTTGACCAAAGCGGTTCATTTCCTCCCCAAGAACGATCGTACAGCATCGACATGAACCAGAAAGAGACAGCATCCAATAATAATTTTTTATCACATGCACATCAAGAGAAAGCTGAGATGGCGAAATGGGTCATGTTTCTTCAAAAGAAAACTTGACAAAATGAAGTATTTCCAGCTTTAGCAACAGGAAAGGAAATTGTAGATCCCTCAACGAGACATAACAGTGAGATTATTTGACGAAGATGATACAGAAAAGAAGCATATAACTACTGCGAAACTTGCAACAGTCAGAAAAAAAGAAAAAGAAAACTCTAAGCAACCACTATTATATCGTATGGTTTACAGTAAAAAGAAACAACACCAGACAGCTTTCTCGCTAAGCAGACATACAACCTGGGAATGAGCAACAGATGGATCTAGCGGCACAGGACTACGTAAATGTACGTCTAGATTAAATGGAAAAAAAAAAAAACAAAGGCAATCTAGGAACATAAGTCCCATGATTATCACGTGGTCGCTGACGAAAACTATATGACATCCCTCAGGGCACGGACACGTTGATGTCAGTCGTCTTGCTTCTTGAATCTGATGGGAGTGGTGACCAGTTATCTCCTCGATAGGATGGACTTGTCGAGAGAATTACACTAGGGTTCGAGAGAGGTATGGGAATAATCCCAGATTGGTTTGTTGTTGATACAATGTCATGTTTTGGGTTCTTCGTCTTCTGCTCGTGTTGATCTCCCGCAAGAAAACTGCCCACCACAACCTGGTTTTGCAGAAACAACACATGCTCTGTCAAAATTTGCTTCCAGAGAATTATTCTTAAAAGATGTTTGTAAGGATGAATATGAGTTCACTTTTAGACATACTTGCAGAGATTATAACTCCATGCTAGAATTTACTATAAGGTTGTAGACTGAGAACGAGCATCAATAGTTATGCATTTGTTTCCTTTAGTGTCAGATTAACACTCTTAAGAGATGGTGAGAACAGCCAGAAACATCATGTGGGTATTGACACTTGGTTAGTAAGCTTTCACGGTTTTCCAATTTTCAGAAACACATAAAAATTTCTGAGAAACACTTCCAAGAGAACATTGTAAGACATCTCTAAATGACAAGCATGCGGAAAGAAAATCAAATATGGAAGTAGAATTTTCAGCCTGAGAATCATCCATGAAAGCACTTAAAATGACAGAACAAGACTTTCCATCCTCTTACCAACAGTGCCAGGAACATGTAAATGTCGAAAATACCTGGACAGGACTTGCTGCCACAAGCAAACCAGCAATGCCGCCACCCACAACACGTCCGTCTGGGCTCACCAATGAGACACTCATCCCACCAGATCTGCTTCTCCTTCCTCCAGTGTCATTGGGCATGAACGATCCGGATAAGGATAATATCTCGAAACGACCCTGAAGCAAAAGTGGACTAGGAAAACTGAGGGACTAAAACTACAAAATGGAAAAGTGCAGGAACAAAAATGAAAAATGAATTTTTTCGATGGATAATGGAGACTTATTTAAAAGCTGGCACAGTATTTGTAATCTAATAATAACTACCGCACCTGGGGCATCCATTGATTTGAAGTAAGCCATTCATAAATAATCTTTTTCAAACTGAAAAGAAGAAGAATGAACCAGAAATTGATCACCTCATATGTCAAGGTACCGCCGGAGGAATCAGGTTGACGAAGCGTAACGCTTGAGATCACACCGCTCGCAGAGAGAATGCATATGGCTCTAGGTCCTTGTTGAGAAAAGGAAATGACTTTCATCATGACATCCTAAACCAAATTAAGAGAAGCTCAAAATTCAATCTTCTACTTGATATAACAGTCGAATGAAAGCTATGATCTATGAAGTGACATGGCTGAGGATAGTATCAGCTAATCATAGTATATTCGCATTTAACATGGTAGCCTAGCTCAGATATTTGCTATGATGCGGTCTGACTTGATCTTTCATGAAGAAATAAGGAAGATGACGTACTTAAAACGGATGAAATGATCGTTTTTTTAAAGATGTGCAATCAGCTCTTTAATACCATCATCATGAGCAACTTGCACAAAACTGTACACAGTCTCAAGACCTCCAAATTAAGGGCCCATTCAATAAATAGTCTCGATCATCATCCAAAACGACATCAGAACTAACTTCAGTAGCTTGAGATTTTATCAACCAAATCCAAACTTAACAAATCATAACTATTGGAGCCATCGGAAAAAAGTAATTCAATCTCAATCATATTAACAGTGAGGATCATGGCACAGAATTAGAGACTAAGTTCATCTTCTAATACTAATAGTAGATGATATAAGTTCATAAATCTTGGCATAATCATGTTCTTTTTTCCCCAAAGAAGAAACTCGATAGTCATACTAGAGAAATCAAATTCCTACTATTCTCTTTTGCATACCTCTCCTGCATTGACGGTGATAATGTGGGGAGTAAAATTGGTACCCACAGAGCATGCGACCCATTCACCTGCAAAAGCAAGTTCTGATGCGATCAACCATAATCGACTCGTAAAACAATTTCGATGTTTTGTGATAAAAGGAACAAAGAAAGCCTTCACAAACGTGAAAAAGAGTCTTAAAAAGCCTTGCACTCTGTGCAAAGTGGTCAATTAAGAAAAGAGAGATTCGACCTACAAATTCTGGCTGACCTGAGAGCAAGAACATCAGGAATTCTCACCACTTTACTTGAGATCAACAAGAACATTACAGCATAATAGCTTCAGATAGCCAACCAATTGCAAGTCCAGAATCCCATCCCCCCCTCCCCCTTCTCTCTCTTCTCTTCTCTTCTCCTTCGAGCTAAAAAATCTCCACATTTCGATATTAACCCAACTCAGAGAAATGGGGAAAAGAAAAAAAGAAACAAAATTTACTCATCGTTCTTGCTGAACAACCACAGCCATTAAGCAATCTCCGGTCCCAGTTCTACAGGAAAAAAACCTCTAAATTTGAAGTTGACAGGCAAAAATGCTTTCACCGCTAATCACTTGGAAACGCTAAGCATGGAAGTACAAAACATTAAACCAAAAGGGAAAACCATCAAGTTGCCACTTCAGTCCAGGCTCAAAATCACAATCAACAAGAAAAGCATGCAACAAGAGTCCGCATTTCTGGGCCTTTACCAAGATTCTCTACTTCAAACTTGGGCTTGCTGACCGACCCAGCCGGCTTTACTTTGCCGCGCTTCGGGGTGGAGAAGTCAATCACTGGTGGCCGCGGTGCCGCCGACGATATCGGCCTTGGCGACAGCGCCGCCCCTACCGACCCATCAGGCCCATACTTTCTTGGCCGGCCCCTCTTCTTCTTCACCAGAATCCCCGCGGCTGCCGGAGGCGGTGGAGCCGCCGCCACCGCCGGGGGTGGCGCTGATCCGGGCGTCTGGTTGGGGTTCTCGGTTCTTGGAGCGATATGGTAGTCCGATGGAGCGTCTGATCCCACCACTGTAACACCTCCACTGCTACCACTCACACCATCTCTTCCCTCCATAACAGAAAGCTTTCAAAAAATAGAAGAAACAAAACCGAATTTCTACGAGCTAGACATCAAAAACCCATTTTCCTTTCACACTGCAAATTTCCCAAGCAGCTCTGAATTTGGACAAAGAGACAACGTTCCCCAGATGGAAAACCAATTAAAAATCCAAAATACAGAAACAAAGGGGACCGAAAAATCGAAACTTTGAACCAGTGAGGGTCTTATGCGGGGCGAACAAGATAGAAATTTTTCACAGTGAGAATTAGTAGAAAGTTTCGTGATCACACAGAGGCAAGTCAGCTCGGACAAAGCTTAAATTTTTGGGGGATCCGTATTCCCAGGGATGAAAAGGAGAGCAGAAATTTAAATGTATTTCGAACAGTGGAGGAGGGCAAAACAGGATCTTCAAGAGAGGTTGATAAAATCTTTGCTCTTGAACAGTAGAGGACAAAGCTTATGTTGGGTGATTTCAAAAGGGAAAAGAAAATGAAGAGCTGCGGAAAAAGCAACTCGGTTTTCTTGATTGGCTAATTCGCCTCCTAACTTTCGTAAGACGAAAACGAGAAAAAACATTATTTTTCGCGAAAGGAAAGAAGACAAAAGAAAAATATGTAATGAAACGGCCGGAATCATTGAATTTATTGACAATTGGAGTAAACAATTGGGATCAGAGCATTGATATGTGGGTTTTGGTTTGAATGATACAGGAAGAAAAAAAAAACCAACTAAAAAAAAGAACCGAAAGTGGTTAGTGATATAATTCTGGGGAGGTGGGAGAGCGAAGCTAATCAATATTTAATACTAAAGTAATTATGATTGTAATTGTTTACCAACTATAAAAAAAAATTAGTTGGGAGGGGAGAGGGGAGAGAGAGAGAAAGATAATGTTTATCTACAAAAGGAAAAAGGAAGGTCACTAAAGCAAAGCAAAGCAACCTCCTTTCCTTTTCCCCTGTCCGGTAAGAACTACATACTACAAACAAGCAATGATAATTAGACCTTTGCTGAAGAATCCCTGTTGGTGTAGAGCACAAGTTGATAAACATTCACGCGTGGATCCAAACACCCGCATACTCATCTAATGGTAAAATATATGATTTTTTATATGAGAGCGAGGAATTTAAAATTAGTTTTTTTTTAAGGAAAATTAGTTTGTTTCGCGAAAAATGAATAATTTTAAAAATATTTTCTCTTCAAAAATGATGGTTTGCATTGCATTGCTTATAAAAAAGAACGAAAAATTTCGAATAAGAGTATGAAATGAATCTTGTTTCAAATAAAGTACGAAGTGCTCAAATCGTCTCAAAAAGGATTTAGTTAAAGGGCATTTTCTTCTTTTTCTTTTTTATCTTTTTTTTAAAATTATTTTTTCCTTTCCCTTTCCTTTTCTTTTTTCTTTTTTCCCTCCTCTCTCCCTCCATCGGCAATTACTAGCCTCAAGCTTTGGCGAGGGTTGCCCTCGTCGGATCTGGCAAGGGTAACCCATGCCCCGATGCCAGACTCACCTCTACCTTTATTAGCAATGGACTAATTGTCGTTCTCAATGACCTCCATCCCCAGTTGCCACAATTGCAATTTACACCACGACGGCCACTCGATTTCCAAAGTCAAAGGCCATACTTTGGCAAATGCTTGGGGAGGCCGGCAGCAAGTTCACTACCTCCAATTTCTCCATCGCCATTTTAGCTCTCCCCTATGAGTGCCAAGCTTGCGTCTTCCAATTCCTAGGCTTCGGTGTCCGGAGCCGGTGTTCCCTCATGTGCCACAGATTGCTCACTATCAAAGTTGTCACAGACTCACTCTCAATGCTTAGTAAAAGCCGTTAGACAAGCAAGGATAACTCTTACCTAAATGGCCAAGGGTAGCCCTCACTTAATCTGGCGAGGGTGTTCCTCCCCAAATTTGATGAGGATAGCCCTCACATGGGTAAGCGAGGGTGAGGGTCGCCCTCGCTTGGGTTGGGCGAGTGAGGCGACCCTTGCCTGATGCCGGTGATAGTAGGAGAGGAGAGAGGAAAAGAAAAAAAAGAAAAAAAAATAGGAAAAGAAAAATAGGAAAGAAATTTTAACAAAGTGGGCGAAAATACCCTTTAGTGAAGCCCATCTTTGAAATAACAAGTGCACATTAAGCCTTTATTAAAACAAACTTTACTTTAGGTTATTATTTGAGAAAATGAAGGCATTTTAGACCTTTATTTAAAAATTTAAGAAAAAATTAATTTTCATGAAAGTATCTAGTTATAGCTTACTGTAGATAACGAAAACACTTCAAATGATAAAAGCAATCATTTTTAGAATTTTTTTTAAAATTATTCATTTTTCGCAAAATGATTTTAAAATATTTGATTACCGCAGATAGACTTTGCCTGTGAATGTGGCTATGATTTTGTTATACTTTGCTCCTTCACCTCATAAAAAATATAATATTGAAAAATCAATGAAAAAAGGAACGAGTAGATAAAAATCCTATATTTGCAATATTTATGTCCATTTTTTTTTGTTTATTCATATATTCACTTTTCTGGGGCCGGGGGACAAACACGCTGCAAAGATTGGGGTCCGTAGAAAGGTGATTGTCTTGTCTTGGGCTCACATCGGCAAGAGGTTGACTTCGTCAACTAAACCCCCAAAAAAAAAAACAAAAACTAACCCGTCAAATTTTAGATGGCTGGGGAAAAAATTGAAAATAATAAACTAAGGGACATGTCTGATTTCGGAATCTATATTCAAAGGCGTTTAAAAAAAATAAAAAATAACGTTATTACACATAAAAAAAAATTGTTGTTTTGGGTTTGAAATGAGTGGACCATCTTGCTCATAATTGGCCCTAAGTATAACCTAAAAAAGCTTTTATCTGAACTGTTAAACTCGAGATTATCCCCACTCATAAGGGAAAAGAAAGATTCTGTGAGAATTAGGGGGGAAGGCGTGTAGGCCCCGACATGTTAAGATAAGTTGTGTATTCAAACTAGGTGTCAGGTTTCTAGACTATTCCTGAAGGCCCCTATCGTGAGTTTTAACTCACATTAGTTAAGTTTGCGTTATATCACAGTCTAATCAATCAAACGACTCGGCCAGGCCACTGGTTGATTAGACTATGATTTTGGGTTTGAAATAATAAAAAAAAATAATGTAATTACACTAAAAAAATTGTTGTTTTGGGTTTGAAATAAGTTGACCACCTTGCTTATAACATGATTAAAGAAGGATTAAGTTATAAAAGAAGTCTATAACGCTTATAACCTCATATAAAATCATAAGTTGGGAACAATCTTTTCGTCGAATAGTATTTTAAGTCAATTTACAAAAATTACTGGCATCGTTATCAACTTTTTTAACAAGAGCTGGCAAAAAGGTCTGTAGTGATCCCACAAGATTTCTCTTGGCATCAAAGTAGAAATTTTTGAATTAGGCTCCGTTTATTTCAAAAAAAATGAATAATTTGAAAAATATTTTTCTATAAATGATCATTTGTATCGCTCAAAATAAATAATCAGTGAAAAAAAATTTCATTATGGATAACAATTTATGTTTGAATATTTCCATCATTGTTGGGTCATTTTCTTAAGCAATATAAGCGATTATTTTCAGAAAAAAATATGCTTTAAATTATTCATTTTCAGTGAAATAAATAGAGTCTTAGAATCTTTCTCAATCCCTACTTATCTACTTGGTTATATAGATCAACACCCTAGTCTTAAGTGAAAAAAAAAAATCCAGTATACACACGACCATGAGTGTTATAGTATTTACGTATTGTTCATAATTTTATTTGATGGCTTGAACTTCTAAAACAGTCAGTAATGATCCCACGAAATTTTCATACGATCACGTGGCATTGAGCTAAGCCCATTTTATGGATCCAGCCAAGAATAAAATACTTCCACCCATAAATCCTTACTTATTTTATTATACGGTTGCAAATAAAATGATATTTATTTCTCTTCTAAATTATAATCATGACTTTGTCTGGTTTCATCGGTGTCTATGGGGGTATAATTGTCATCGGTGTCTTAGGTAAGGACGCGTGGACTCTTTCGATTTAACTAAATAAACTTGTTAGTGATGTACAAGGGTATAATTGTCCAAAAAATCATAATTATATTGGACATCACTTAATTCAGTCCTAAATTTTTCAATTTAATCCCAAATTTTTTTTGATAATTTTTCAATATAATCCTCCCTGCCAATTTGAACAAAAAATTAGTGATTTGGTGGTCCACGTGGCATGGCCGATATTGATATAGACGATTTTTTGCTCTTTTCTTTTTTATTTTTTTTTAATATAAATGCTTTGATAACTTTATTTTTGTTCATTTTCTTTTCTTTCTCTTCCATTTCGCAAGTGGCCGGTCTCAACAAGGCCGATGATTGACGCCCTTGCCTGCGACCGGTTGTCGCCCATCGTCAAGGCCAGAGTTGAAAAAGAACAAAAGAAAATACTTTAAAAAAATTTAACAAACGGGGAAAAAAAATCATTAACATCGGCGGCGGCGGCGCCGCGTAGGGCGGTCAGCGACCGTGCCAGGAATTTCTTGTCAAAAAAATTGGATGGGATGATCACATCGGAAAGTCGTCAATAGGCCCACGACCGAATTAATCAAAGTGGAAAGTTTAGTTTTGAATTTGCCCTTTGCATAACAGGGCGTAAGGTTTTTTTGTTTGGACGATATTCCCCGATGGGTGGGTATTACAGAAGCTATGAGCGATGTTTGTGCCGAATATTCCACGATGGATCCACCAAATTCCAACCAAATCGTGCGTGTCAACAGGCAAATGATGGTCTCCATGTCAATCTCGACCCGACCCAAGTTGACCCGACCCAAGTTGATAAACAGGATCTTTAATTTCTTGCATAAGAATAATTCAGTCTAGCTAGTATTACACAAAGGGTATATTCTATGGAGAGGGACCGTGAGGGCCTAAGACATGCGCTCGAATGAGTACAGTTGAAGTTAGTGAATTGCATGTGCCTTTGTGCCATTTGGCATCCCACTACTATCTTTTATTCCTGTGATGCTTGACCACTAACTTGTATATAAACTTTGAGGGATCGATTATTTAAATACCATTCTCCCTTGTTTTTTATTTTTTTATTTATTTATTTTCTTTGTTTATCTTGGCGATAAATCCAATGTCCATTATCTTCCACATATTATAATAATTTGCTTTCTGCATTATATTAGTTCTCCACAAGGAAAACGAAAAGGGCAGACATGGAACAAGCTTTTTAATTTCCCGTGGTCGGTCGGCAGACATAACTTATATTTGGGATTGTTATCCACAATTAAGTTATTGGAGGAGGGAAATGGCCCCTTTTCCAAATCAAACGAGCACCCCACTTGACCTTAAAAAAAATTAAGGTCGAGAACTTATACTGCACATCCATGCCAATTACCATTTTTATTTTTTTATTTTTTTTTGCGAAAGACGATGCGAGAATCGATTGAATGGGTAAATATATTGGATTATGTGTTCCCATCACGGCGTCTCCCGTTCATGGAGACATTAAGGCCTCGCCTAGTTTCTCTGTGGGTGAAGCGTTATTCGATACGCATAAATGACCTAACACGATTTTCATATCTTGTGACATGAAGAAGGAGAAGAGGAGATAATTGATTGAAGAGAGGAATTAGTTAAGCTGCGAGAGAGAACCGTATGGGTGAGTGAGTCGAGTTCGATACCGGATGGATTAACGTCGGTCAAGTTCGAATAGAGTGTCTAGTCTCGAATATCTGTGGATGAGACGAACTCGAGTAGCAGTAACTCTACAGGCTCGACTAGACGCAATTATACTTTCACTCCCCCTAACAACTTTGGGCCATGACCGGGCCATGTTTTTTAGGCCTTCACATTTGGACTGAAAGCGGCCCAAAAAAAGCATAGATTAGGACAAGAGGTCCATGAAACACAACTGAAAGTGGCCCAAAAACTGTATTCTAGCCCATGTTATTGTTTGTTTCATTGAGAAAATGGAGGACTTGGACTTTTTTTTTTTGTTTGGTCAAAAAGGACTTGGACTTGGAGAAAAAGAAAATGTCACAAAAAGTGAGATTTCATGCACCCACTTTTATATATATACCATGCACGATTCACAAATATCTTATTACATATGAATAATATTCAAGTCTAATGAAAAAAAAAATTAAGGAGTTTAGGTGAAAATGGGCAGAACAAACTAATATTATCATAAAATTCTGCTGTTGATTGGCTTTAAAATTGGAGAAGATTCGACACAAATGTTCACTTCATTAGGTTTGACGAATTGAAAATTAATCATCATCGTCATTATTTTGGCCTTAAAAGTGAGGAAGCGAGATTGAATGATGGGATTATATGTTGGAACGGATGCATCCCGTGATGTCATACCATGATGTGAATGATGTCGAGGGGATCATAGACAAGGTAGGGACGGAGAGACCAAGATGAGCATAATATACTACTTGATTCAAATGACGATAATTCGATTATTTTCTCGGCATTAAATAATACTAAGGTTCTCTCTCTCTCTTTTTATGTGTCTATCTAGTGGCACAGAATCCTCTGCCTTGAAAATCATGTCTACATCAAAATTTGATGGATTGTATCGTGCATGTTTATAATCAATGTCTAATCTCTACGGCCACATTTTGTTTTTTGTTTTTTTTTAAGGGTTTAAGTAAGGAAGATTACGTCCAAATCAAGCAGGAAAGGAGGAATTGTGGAACCTTCCTAGGGTTTTCGTGGAGACGTGCTCGCCGACTCGGATAAAAGATGTTAAGAAAAAGAGCTTTCCACCTAACGAAAGAATCCCACGTGATACATTAGGGTTGGGTTTGTGTTTTGGTCGTTAAGGAATATACATACATACATACATACATACATACATACATACATACATACATACATACATACATACATACATACAAAGCAATGCCAAGGTTTGCATCGAAGCCAAGTTCATGACGCAACGATAATAATGCAGCGTGGGTTTCATGATGGACAGAGGAGTAAACAGGAACTTATGCAACCATATTAATTTTTAATTTGCACTCAAGAGAAGTTTTGCATGCACAAAACATGTCATCTCCTCATGAATGTTGTTACGCACATGTAGGTTTGAAAGTTGGTAGGTTTTATCTAATCAAGTTGGGCTCGGTCGGTGGTTTACGCAGATCATTGGCATAGTCGTATTACAATTCGACTGTCCTTATCTTCTAATGCCAGCATTAGGAGCAGTACCGCACCATGCTTTTCGAACCGATGCGATGCACGAAGGACAATATGTCGTTGCACTTACTATTTTATATCCATGCATAATGACCGCAAAGAATACGAAGCTCTCTTTCTCGAATGAATTACAACCCTCAACTGGTGCTCCGAACTCCGTGGACTTCATGGCTAAGGAAAAATTTCTACTTTTTGTCCCTGTGCTTTCTTGAATTTCCTTAGCAAGTTCCTATGCTTTTTACAAGTTGGAGTTCAACCAACTTGATCTAGAAAAAAGCATCAAAGTACAAAGTAGGGCTTTTCCTATTTCTCATAAGGGGGTTTACATGTAGGAACATGTTAACTTAAAGATCTCTCCCTTTCCCTTTCCTTTTTTTTTTTTTTGGAGCTAAGTCGGTAACTTGCAAGGATAGGAAAGAATCAAACGCTGGAATCTATGAATGCTTGACGAGAAGCTGGAGGAAGATGAACTTTTTTGCATCCTCAACCCGACAAGCATGGCATGGTGACATATGTACGTAGATCCCTCTTGTCTCTTCAAGAATGTCGGCTCGTAATATTTATCTTCTAAAGAGATCGCATTATCCTTTTGTAAACAGAATTACGTGTGTCTCTATCGGGAATCCAATACGAAATAAGAAATGATCTTTTTCGACATCGAATGCACGAGGATCATCTACGCTTCAAAGTGAACTTGGCAATTTGTGGAAGATTCAACTTAGTGGATACTCTTTTGAGTAGTCTAGCTTAAGAAGGATGTTAAAAAAAAAAAAAAGTTGTGTGAACACGCGGGGAGAAGATTTCGTACGATTCCCTTCAGTTTAGTGCTCTAACCGGGACTCTCCAAAAGAAAACCTTACAAAATCACATTATTCCGTTCGGTTTAGGTCCCTCTTGTCTCTCCACGGATGTCGGCTCGTGACATTTCTCTCCTAGAAAGATCGTATTATCTTTCCATATATAGAATCATATGTGTTTCTATGTATTAGGAATCCAATACGCAATAAGAAATGATATTTTCCAACATTGGATGCTCGAGGATCATCTGCACTTCAAAGCGAATTTGGTGATTTGTGGGAGATTCAACTTAGTGGATATTCTTTTAAGTAGTCTCGCTTAAGAAGGAAGTTTAAGAAAAAAAAGTCGTGTGAACACTCGGGGGAGAAGGTTTCGCTTGATTCCGCTTTCGCTTTAGTGCTTTATTACAACTCTCTAAATTAAAGGAAACCTTGCTTTTGGGTTACGAGGCTGTTTTGCTTTTCAATATGCTGAATATTGTTCTCTTGCGATTTGCGTCGCGGGATCTTCCTCACCGTCGGGTTGGCAAAGATTATGAATTTCGCTAAGTATCGGGTGCTCCGCGCAGGAACATCGCCGATCTCTCACGAGATAATACGAATTACGTACTTGGAAATTCGATCCTGTCCACGTGACCCGAAGTGTGATTCTTCAAATGCAAAGTTCTTCCAAATTGGAAAATGCTGCTCGATCTAAAAGAAGGATATCTTCCTTTGGTTGGCGTTATTCTTAGGATCACCAGATATCAGATGATTCTGCTTTAGCTAGGAATGGACTTATGTGAGTGAAAAATGTGTGCATCCCTTATGAAAATTGCTATCTACTACCTGGAGGGCATAATTCCTACATTAAATCGATTAATTAACACTTTGATTCTTGAGGATGTATGGCGTAATTTCTGGTAATGGGGTGGAGAATATAATGAATTGTAGGCATCTTTCTGCAATTAGTGGTAGTTTAGAGTGTATAATCGGATGGAAATCCTTGAATCCAGTACCTTTGTGTCTAATTCAAATAAGTTAAGGATCATCAATGCTAGCACATGGACCCGCTAACCCTTCTAGAACATCATTTTTGCAATTCTATAGGGTTTGGCATCTTTAGTTTATCTTTGCTTGGCTAAGGATATAAAATTTAATTTCTAGGGTTGGTTTCAATATCGAGCGCCACTTGCATGGCAAGATTTTGTCTATGTATATACCAAACCATTTGTTTGAGAAGCAAAGCTGATGGGCTTGAATATAGGACTAATCCCATTGGAAACATTATCAAAATAAAAGTCCTACTAAACCTATTGTAATTATGGCAATTCGGTTATAATTTTTTTTTTCAATTGAGTCCTAAACTTTTTACATTTATGTCAATTCAGTCCATCTGGCCAACATTGTGCGGCCGACGCTGACATTGCGCTGTTGATGCTGACCTGGCATTTTTTAAAAATAATATTTTAATATTTTAAAATTATTTATTTCCTTTCTTTCTTTCTTATCATTTTCTTTTTTTCCCCATCCTCCTTCTTCCTCCAACTGATTGCTAGATCGACAATCGGCTAGAGGCGAGGGCCAATGACGGTGATACAGACCAAAGGCGGCGAGGTCGAGCCTTACCCAGCCATGGCGAGGTATGACCTACTTTGCCCTCTCTTCGATGGGCTTGAGAAAGAAAGAGAAGAAAAAAAGAGAGTAAAAAAAGTAAAAATATTTGAAAATGTTATTAAGACTGTCATGTTAGCACCAGTCAGTATTCATATCAATGCTGGCAAGCCAAAATTGGTTAGATGAAGTGAATTGATACAATTGTAATAGGTTATGACTTTATTTATATATATATACAATTTTCCCAATCACATGTGGCAGATAACATATCCTACTCCTCCTCCTCCTCCTCTTTACTTTTTTTGTTTTTGCTTTTTGGTAAGTAACAATATATTCGACACACATTCTTATTCTTACCTTACCCGAATATATATATTCGACACACCCGTTTTGTCCATTTTGTGAGTCCATTTGTTTTTTTATCGTAGTAGCGGCATATTCCAATCACAATATTCACACCATAAATGTATCGCACGACGTGATAATTTGAACATTAACTACTATTCCAATTGATTTGTCTGTTTTTAGCCCTCATAATTGCATTCCCGTCAACCGAAGGAGACCTAAAATCAAAAACTAGATAACCAAGCTAGGAGATTTCTTTTCATGGCTCGATTGGCGTTTTGGCCCCTCACCCCAATTCACGAATTAGTCGACATACTTCTCCCGAGAACTATTATGATTAGGATCGGGTTTTACTTATTTCCACACATTCAATGCCTTCCTCTGCAATTTTGTTAGCGCAATAGGAGGACGCTGTTGCCCATTTGTTGCCTACTTTTACCGAAGATCTCGCTCTGTTTTATCATAATCTTTAGCTTTTTCGTGGCCATGACCTGATGGTTTTATAATTATGACATATGTCGCCGGTAACGATAGCTTTGTTCAGGCTACATGTGATGTGTAAAGAGGAATTCGATGGTCACAACGACAGAACTTTAATTACGTAAGGGTTAATACTATCAAAAATACCGAATCGATACACTTGTGACAAATTCATCCCAAACTACTTTTTTTACTACTAAAAACCCTCAAATTGGTACATCTATGACAAATTCATCCCAAACTGGTATAGCTATAGCAAATTTACCTTCCGTTAGTTTTCTTTAAATTGCACCATCAAATTGTTGATTTGGATGATACGTAGCAATTGTCGGATATATACGTTACCTTCTCTTTGTTATAAGTGTATCCATTTGAGATTTTTCGTTGTATCAACTCAATTTAATGGAAACTAATAGAGGTTAAATTTGTCATATGCATACAAGTTCGAAATTTTTTTGTAGTAGAAATTAATTTGGGGTAAATTTGTCATAATCGTACCGGTTTATGATTGTTTACGGTAAAAAAATAATTTTTGATAAATTTATCATAAATATATCAATTTGGATTTTTATCGTAGGTATATTAATTTGGAGTTTTTCATCGTATTAATCTTAACGTGTGTGATATAGTGGCAATGACCTTTTTTTTTTTAATGCGACCTAAATTTATCGAAAAATAACTGTCAGTCGATGCATTAAATAATATGATTGATCGAGACAGATTGAATTAATAAAAGATGCAAATTACCATTTTCAGCAAGACGAAAAGCAACTGGTTCAGAACTCCCATGTGCTTCCCTCTCGAGACGAACCAAAGAAATCGCAAAGGTGCTCATGAAAAGCAGAGCCAAAACTGGCGGGGGAGTCACGCTCGGGCGCACGTGACCTCCCTACGGCTCGCGGAAATTGCCGGCTCGGCTCGGCTCGCCCCGTTAGCCGGCGCACTCAGCGGCTTTTCACGGTCTCAGAAGCCGAAGCCCCACCTTGCACGTGCACGCTCGTTGTCCTAACGAGGGAGTGGAATGTTCGCTTTTGGGACGTCTCCGGATCCTCGGCCTTTTTGCCGAAACCCAAATTGAAAAAACCCTTCAAATAAATCATTTTATCTTAGACATTGTTAACAAAATTCTTATTTCTAAAAATGCTATAGATGATTACAACAATTTGCAACTTATTGATCCTAGTTCAACCTTGAATTTGAGGGGGAAAAAATAGATCTGGATGAGTAATTCGAATCTATACGCGCTTTTACCTTTGTTCCTCAGACCCGTGAGATAGTCTCATTAATTGTCCAGGGCTTCTTACTAATTTATCGCTTATTAGAAAAAAAAAAGCAAAAGCAAAAGTTCTTGAATGATGTATTTGCGTGAAGATAAATAAGATGTATAGAAGCTCTAAAGAAACATCTCAAGAAAATAGTCAAGGACAAGTCCTTGACTTTTAAGCATGTGCTTGACACCCCTAGAAATTAGAGAATACAAGGAAGCTAGGGCATCTCTATGTCGGTTTTTGATTGAGTCTTAACTAGTTCGGTTTTTCTCGGTCTTTGATTTTCACATCCCCATACTCTTAGTGACATCCCCTATACTCATAGTGACATCCCCTGCTATTACTACGAGTGCAAGGTCCTAGAGTGGTTGGGTTTTGTTTGTAAGCTGCACTTTAGTTGGTTAATATACTTCTTACCTTATCAGAATAAATAAATAAATAAGATGTATAGAAGGCCACGTTGTTATTAGAAACATATCCAAATAAGGAATTAATGGTGAAACCCATATACCTCATGATAGTATATCCAAATAAAATAGATGAAATTGGCAATTATCGCTATGATCGATCGTACTCTTTCCAAATTATTTTGGTTGCTTAAAATTTAGCTATAAGCCGCGTGGAGAACACAATTAGAATGGAGATTCATCTCACGCGACTCACTGAATTCAATCCTATTCTGGTCAATTATTGACTGTAATCTATAATCAGGTAACGTGGAACCCCGTCCACCAACACTATCGAAAGTGGTGGACTTTTCCACAAATGCAACATATTCTAATGGTGGTGCTGACCGGATGATGTTCTAGAACCCCGTCCGTTCAAGACACTCCTCTCTCTCTCTCTTTCGACCGCTTTCAAATCCAGTTTTGCTCGAGCTCGGTCAATCGATTAATAGTCTTTGTTAACGAATCTATTTTTTTTTTTTTATGAACCCCTTCCATTCAATCCATCATTTTTATGTTTCAATCAATCCATCGATCGATCGGCTTACACCAAAAAAAAGAGCTGCTAAGCACCGGCCCCTATTAATTAATCCATTGAAGCTGTGATCGCCATCCACAACTTTGTCTGCTACCATGTAAAAAATAATGGATTGATCCCCTCAAAGAGGCCAAATCCCAACGATTTTGCAACTCCAAAGATCTCCAATCTCAGGGAATACGAACTAATGTTATTTTCTCTGCAGACTACCATTTAATTCGTCCTCTTTTTTTTTTTCTTTTAACGTATCGAATCCCAGTGCGGAAAAAAGCATGTTAGGGAAAAAGGTCTAGAGCTTTCATCGACCGCAATAATTAAAGGGACAGGATCGTGCACTGCGGGACCCAATTCCAGATCTACTTAAGCTGTCGTGTTGACGTTCTTCATGTTTGGTTTCGCAAATTCGCACAATTCGAGAATTTATGGAACTTCGGAGGTGGACGCGTCGTGATGCGTTCACACTTGCGCGTCCGATAATCAACGCCACGCACGCCCACAAAAAGGAATGAAAAAAAAAAAATTATTTGCCCACGCGTGTCGGCGTGATACGATGAACGAAATCGAACACGAGATTTTGAAAAGGTCAGCTTTTTGAATCGCCGGATGATTCTTGGTCACCTGCTCTTCCAAATCGGAACCAAACCAAAACCCCCCCCCCCCTTCTCCCCCCCAAGGTCTCTAATTCCAAGAGCACCGAAGTGGAGGCCACCGCCCAGAGAAAAGTCAGACGAGGCGATGTTCTACTTCTAAGACTTAGTCGAATTTCCAAGATCGTGTGTGTTTGAATTCAGGACACTTTAAAGGCCGAAGAACTCGCATTGTAAGGCCCTGTTCCTGCCCGACAGCTGGCTCCAAGGAATACTTTCCCTTCCGTTCTGGTGGGGGGAACTTGAAAAAGATTGTTGGAGGAGGCTTTGAATAGTCGAGGGTCAAAGCCTTTCCTTCACACGTAAGACCATCGATTTCATTTGCATCCGGCTTGTTGGGGATGGGAGGCGAATGGCGAGGAGCCGAGGGGGTTGTTCAAAGTTTCCCCGAATTGGAGAAATTGTGCCGCCAAAAGAAAAAGAAGGAAAAAAAAAAAAGGCTTTTGCGTTCCCATGTCTCTTCTTTTAAAGAGGTATACTTTTCCATCTCGTTCAAACTGTATCATCCAGGCCCCCCCCCCCCCCCCCACCGTAGCGGTGGTGGGTTTCTTTCCCTACGGCGGCTCTCCGACAACCGCGGGGAACCTTAATGGCTAGTGCCTCGCCGCCGACCAAAGACTCTACCCTTTTCTCGCTTGAATAAGCGTAGAATGGAAGGCTAAAAAAAAGAGTCCAAAGGCGGATTTTGCTTTCCAAAGTCTTTCCCCCGAAGGACACGCGTCAACCGAGGCGACCCAAATGGCTAGTGGCTCCCTAATTTTAGTTGGCCTAGTCAAGGACCACCGCACCACGGGGGGTCTCATTCGCCCGCATCAAACATGCTCACGTGTTCACACCAAAGTCTAAAGCTTAGTACCAACAAAATGAATGCAAGGCGGCAACGGCAGAGGACTTTTCCCTTTCCTACTCTGCCAAGGCGTTGTACATTTCCGAAACCTTCTTAAATACCCTTGATAAATAATCATAGTACGAGACAGAGAGAGACAGAGCGAGACAAGGGGCAGGTCAACCCAATAATACTGAACTGTTGTAGGAAACTGTACAAACTAGGGACTGTACCGAATGATTCTGGCATCTAACAACCCTTCCTGCCAGCAATTACAAGCTATTTACAAAGGGGCAATCCCTCCACCCTTTTAGCTTCCCCTCCTCATCAGAGGAATTCAAATTAAAAAGCAATTTTTCCTGAAAATGGTGGGAGCTGTCCGCCCCTATGGACTATACCTTTGGGTGGGTAAGGTCTCTATCAGCTCAAACCAACCCACCCAACTCTTAACTAACGACTATACAATATCACCAAATTCCACCTCGCCACCACCTATTTACACTGTACGTGTCCCGACTACCAAGTTCCCCCCCAATCAACGTGGACAAACTCCTCTACCCCACCAAATTCGCTCTTCATGCCTTGTTCCACCCCCCTTCAAGACAATGACCTGATCAAACCCAAATGGTACAGATTCTTTCTCACCAGGCTTCCGAGCGATAACAGAACAGCCCCAGCTGCCCCAACTGCTTCCTCTTCCTGCTCCGCCTTCCCATCGTGTAGTAATGGCAGTTCCTTGACTTGCAAATTGGCCAACCCGGTTCGGTGCCTCACTGCTTCTATGATCTTCGGATCCGCGGGGTTTCCCAGTGCGTCGGTCACGTAGAAGATGTTGAGCACCGTGTCCATCGTAGTGGATATTTCCGCCCTCGTGACGTTGAGGCCGTTTTCTCGGAATGTTCGAGTCACCTCGGCCAAGAGACCCACCCTATCTGCTGCACATAACTCTAATCTCACTCCCTGCAACAACACGATCAAGAATAAGTATAACACCCATTAGACAACCCGCGTCTTGTGTGCTAAAAAGCTTGATGTGATAGGCAAACGAGAGAAATAAGAACTGTACCTTTGACGCTCTTCTCTCGACCGATGCTTGCAGACATTGAACCACCCGCTGCCTTTCTGGTTCGGAACTAATTGGGGTTCCATCCATGTGCCTAATGTAGAATTCCTGAGACCAAATTAATGAAACCAGAGCCAATTAACCAAACCATAATCATGATTTCGAGGAACTTATATCAGAGGATTGACAATCATGTACCAACCAGATATGCCTCGTCCCCAGTAGTATTCACAGTTGCATGGAAGACGATATACTCCATGTCCGTAAGGGTGCATACAACATCAAACAAAAGCTTCGTCCTATCTTTACACTGAACATTCACTACTGAGTAACCCCTTTCTGTCCAATTCTGTACAGTTACGATCGGAGAATCAGCACTGAGCTGCAAGATTGGCTTCCTCTCATAATCACGGTCCGCAAACATCATTTGATGCAACCTTCTCTCAGTGTGCGTCACTGCCATCGATACCGTCGTTTTGGCGCTTCTGATGTCATTATCTCCTTTCAGAACATGCTTCAATCTCGCCTCAATCCTATTTATGTGCTGAGAGTCCTCAATGGGGGAACCGGAATTACAGTCTTTCACGTAAATTAGCGAAGCTATCCTTCCATTGTGGGTCCACACCTTCGCTTCTACAACATTACACTGCAAGTCAGCGAGAACCGCAAAAACCTCCGATAGCAGACCAATACGGTCAGTTCCCGTCAGCTCGAGTGCTGTCAGTCCTCTGTAATCATTGGCCCTTCTATGGTAGATGGTGCCAAGTGACTGAAAGGTACGGAGAAAAAAATTAACTTGCAAGACAAGTTTGAGAAACATCAATTACCACAATCAATCGAGAAGCAACATAAATGTCTTAAACTGCAATTAATTCTGAGAAAGAAAAAAAAAACAACAAAATCACCTGCTCTATGTAGCTAATTTCGCTTTGGTCGGTTAATTTGTTTCCGTTTTGATCGGTCACATGGAAAACTGCCAGCACACAGAAAATCCAAGGCAAGAAGGGTCAGAGAAGTTTCTCATGACGCATCGAGCGAGGAAAAACCAGGTAAAGTACACACGCTTTGAGGCGCACATTAGCAAGAAAGCACTCCCGAAAATAAGGAACCATTATAAAGAAAGGGAAAAAAAAAAAAAGGCAAGCTTAACACACCATCCATGAACCATCTCCCATCACAGGAAATGTAAGCCTTCTTGATCGAAAGGTTCAGATCCGTGAAGACCTGAACAGCCTCTAATAGAATTCCATGTTTCCTGGCACTATCAACCTGAATGACCCAGCAAAAAGTGAACCACAGTCGATTTTTGTTTTCAAGCCAACCAAAAAGGAGAACAAATAAGTAGAGACATTTGATGACTGGTCTATTTTGTACGAAGCCCTTTTTTCTCTAAATGGTTTCGTGGAAGCATACCTTAACAATAGTGGCGCCGGAGCAAACGCCATTATCGATCACGACCCTGTGAGGAAAAAAACATGCGAAAGGTCAATTCATGGTAATTTGCTTTTGAGAACTTCAAATTCCAAACGGAGAACCACGTGGCCGACAAGTCTTATGTCTGAAAAATAAAAAGAGAAACGGGAAAAGGGGAAAATATTAAACATATTTAACGAATGGTGATGTTTTGATTCCGCAAGTAAGGTAAGACATGGAGAATCATAAATTACTGCGAGATTTTGTGATGTTAAGAGAGTTTCCAAATGAAAGAAGATATCAATCCCAAAAGATGAGCTCAAATCTGTTACAAACAGGACAAACAATCAGAGCAAAGAAATATGAAGGTCAGCTTAAATCTGCAGCGAGTGCCAGGAAATCAAAGCAAGAAAGGGAAATGTGGATTACAGTGTGAGAAAATGGGACAAAAAGCCATTCTCAAGATCATAATGGCCAAATCAGGAAATCATCCATGCGAAATAGACGAAAGAACCAAGGTAAATCGAGAAAGTAAGACGAAGCGAAATCCACAAGATTACGGCGAAGAAAATAAAGTTGCCAGCAAAAAACCAGAAGCAAAATCATGATTTAGAAGAGAAGAACCCGAGCAGTAGAGTTTGGAAAGGAAACGGAAGGCGACGGACCTGAGAAAATTTTCAGCGGAAGCAAGTAGGATCGCAAAACACGACCAGATAAACAGAAGAACGAAACAAGAGTCATCAAAGCACAGAAAGCAAGAGAAACAAAGCCTTCGTGTTTCGAAGAGAGAGGGAGAAATTAGGCACGAAAATCAGGACGCAGCCTTCAAACATGCGGAAACGAAGAGGAGGAGGGGAAGGAAGAAACCCAACCTCGGCGTATTCATCCGAAAGACGAGCTTCTCGTACTCGTCCAAGACAGGCCACTCCATCGCACAGAAAAGCTAATCCAAAGCAGCCCTCGCCCTTAGCCTCTGCAGGACCTCCGCAACAAGCAACCTCCCGACGACGACGACGCCGACGACGACGACGACGAAGAAAAGGCAAATCCTGAACGCAAGGTTAAACGCTCCGATCGACTCAACAAAGCGACGCCAAATGCCAGGGGCGCTCCAGCTTCTTCACCGGTCGATCCGTGCTGACGCCTTGGGTCGAATCGCCATGAAAACAAGCTTCGCTTCACCAATCCGCCTCCTCTCGCTCACTCTCCCTCCTCTCTCCCTCTTGTTTGGAAGCGCAAATAGCATGCCTCGGTCTTAACTTAACTCGGTCCCTCTCTCAAGCCACGCCACATTTACACACACACACATATATAATACTTATTTATTTATTTATCTTTTTATTAATTTCTTTACAATTTACTTTTGCCCTTTCGGTTTTTATCAGCCAAAAAAAAAAGGTAAAAGGAGAAAGAAAAACGCTCCCACGCAAAAAGGCACAACTCTAGAGAGCGAGAGAGAGAGAGAGAGACTGCCCGGACAGTCTGCCCGGGCTGACCCGCTCGGAATTTCCCCCTTCCGAGATTCAAACTCGAGGGCGGAGTCGTTAGGTCAACCGTCCACAGTGCCACGTGTCGTCGGTTTGGGGGGGGTGTGTTCTCTCCCATTGGCGGTTCGGATGTCCAGCTGAGACGCCACCTGGTGCTATCGCGGGCCGGGGTCCCTTGCGTGGTCTCGACTCAACAGCAGTCGGCGAATGCGCCCGGGTTACCGAAAGGGCATTTTGAGGGTTGAAGTTCATACCCGTGGGGCCCATTTTCCAGCTGGGAAAAAAAAACAATTTTATTCTTGAAAATATTCCTCAATGGGGAACTCGTTCTTCGGAAAGGTTATTTCTACAAAACTTTCTTCGCGGAGGGGAGAAATATTGGGGGTTTTCGGCAGTGATCGATGGCATTTGACATAGCAATCCGACCTGCTCCTCAGCAGCGACAGCGGCGGCGATGGCAACTCTAGCTATTGATGAGCATGGGCATTTGGGAGGAAAATCCAGCCAGGACGCTTTATATTCGAGGCAAGATGTTTTGCCTCGCCACGCTGGTGTAAAGGTTACGAAACGACGATCAATTAAATTCAGAGGAGCAGCTCAAATTATTGAACCTTAAAAATCATCGTTCGGACGAGATTTTGCTAGCGACCATACACTATTGTGATCTCATGCGTCGGTACTTGCAAGTCTCAAAAGAGAATGACTAGTGATCGAGCATATTAATGTTTAAGCTTGGTTTAATTCGCGAGAAATTAATAATTTAAAAAAATATTTTTCAGAAAAAAATAATGATTTGTATTATTTGGCAAGATGAGCGAATGTAAAAAAAAAAAATTTGTTGTCTGTAAAAATATTTAAATATGAATTATTATTGATATTAAATATATTTTTTATTACCTAAACAACCAGTCTGATGTCCGAGTGCGATTGCTCCGATGGAGAGGCGAGGATGATTCGATGGCGAGGTAACGGGATTCCCCGATCCGACGGGAGGGACTTCGCCCACGTGCTTCCCGGTGGGACCCGCCGGAGTGGGGTCTGGCTTGTTGATCAAGTCTTGAATCGGGAGCCGACCCCCCGGACGAATCGTGACGTCCGCACGTGACGACGCCACACACTCTCTCTCTCTCTCTCTCTCTCTCTCTCTGACAGGCCCTTTTTTTTGGGCCCATCGTTTGGGGGGGAGGGGGGGGCGGTGGGGTCGGGGGTCGGGGGTCGGTTCTCTCTTTGTTTCCCCATGTCAGCATTAATTACGTCTGTGATTAACCTCGACACGTATTCCCCGCGGCGATCTTTTTTCCGCCGCGACTTGTCCGCCCCGCCGCTGGATGCTCGATTCTTTAAATTTCTATTTGTCAAGGTCGGGGGTCAGACTGTGCTTGTTCGCGGTGGGGCCCGGGCCGGGGGGTAAAACGGTCATTTCTCGCGAGCTTCCCCCCAAACCCACCGTGTGGGGGCCGCGTTTAATTGGTCGGGGGAGGCGCGACCCTTCGTCGAAAGCAAAGGCCACGGTGATCTAATCACGCCGCCCCCCCCCCCTCTCTTCCGTCCAGCTCCGGCCATTTTAAAACATTCGAACCCCGTCCTTTTTGGCTTCGGGACCGGTTTGGCGGGAAGCCCCATGACGTTCCCGCCCAGATCGGACGGGGGCCGTCGTTGGTCCGAACAAATCCGTGGTGGATCCGAGGAGAAGAAGGCAAACTACTCGGTCCCCACTTGGTTGACGTGCAGGAGCTGCGGGGGGAGCACATTGATTTTCCTCCCCCCCCCCCCTTCTTTTCCTGTTCCTTTGTTTATTCCGTTTTTTGAATCTTGAATATTCAAATCTTCCCCCTTTTCGCATTCTCCTCGCTCATTAAAAATCTTTCTTTTTACTCCCGAATGCAGAAGGATGTAAGGACGGGGTGGGTAAAAAACTAGGGTCTTCCATGTCGTCGCCCCTTAAAGTAAAGGTCTCAAACGCCGCTGTAGAATGTTTTTGACTTGTGCCTTAATTGCTTCGTGCCGTCGACCGAAGGTTCCGGCTTGGCGATCAATGTGTCCGATACTGGTGAGCCAGTCACCGCAATCCCCGTCGAGATGCTAGCGGCCGGAAAATATATCCACGCCAGATATGTACGACTATGCAAAAGCCGTGTGATTCGTTCAGAGGTTAACACGCGACCTTCTGGAAAGACGGGACGACCCCTTCGCCATTAGGCCAAAATTGGTCGGTTGTCAAGACGGGAGGCTGGAAGGGCGGCTTTGGAGAACTTGACTCGGTCGAACCTCGTAATTCTGACGATATTTGAATTCGCGTCCCAATGTTAATCGGGTGTTCGTTCGTCGCACTTCAAGAGCACGAGAGAAATTTATAGGGTGTGGCGTATCTACCATCTCATCCACGCAGGGAGTGAGCTCCCTCGTTGAAATGTTGCATCCCTTGTGAGAGCAGCGTCAAGAGAATAGGGATGAGCATGATTCAACGGTAAAACTGAAAATTCGTGAATCTGATTGAACGTTTCAAGATATGCAGAATAGGCTTGAGATTCTAAAAATTATAGATTCGATTTCAATGGTAGGTTCTAAGAGCCTAAAGCAAATATTTATGCTTTTTTTTTTTTTACTTTATGTCTTTGCATGATCCTATAGTATTTAATAGCACCCGATGAGTACATAATATGGAACCACTGATTTGAACTTCTATTTTCAAGTGATATATATATGAATGAAACTTCGAATTCCTTGATGTTTCGCATTTTCACGTGTCTAAATATGAGTTACGGTATGTAACAATAAATGGTGTACATTAGAATGATAATTCAATGTGTTCATTCAATTAAGAATATGGGTTGAATATGGGTAGCCCCTAGCCTTAGAACCTGTGACGTTGTAAGTCTCGTGTTCAAAAAATTAGAGAATCGATTTCAATTGGGAGATTCTGGATTCAAGATGAAATATGGACCGACCCTAAAAGTACTCACACTACGAGAGAGTACTCGAGCGCAATGATTCAAACTCATGCATTAAGTGAGAAAATGAACGTGTTCATCATCCAACACAAGCCTTTCCAAACAGGAATCGCGAAATTAGATATTGGATGCGAATAACAACGATTCTCTTTTTAAGCTCTATTTCTAGCCAAAAATATATTTTCTTTTTCTATTCCCTGAACAAGTTTATGAGTAAAGATACTTATTCGACAACAATACAAAATTCATTTTTTTGGAATGAAATTTTATTTTATAACAACATAAAAATCCTACATTTATTCCTACTAGGCCTTGGCCTATGACTGGAGGCTAGCGATGGCTGATAGGCGAACAGCGGGTATGGATGAGATACGATAGCTGACGAGATGGGTAGAGGTGGCTGGCAATAGGGACACGAGAGAGGCGACTGGCGAATGAAAAACGACAAAGTGCAATAAGGAGTCAAGGACCCACGGTCGGAGATCGACATTATGAATGAGAGAGAGAGAGAATAAGAATTATTATTTCTATTTATGTTTCAAATTCAAATCTATTTACGGGCAAAAAATTTATCTCGAAATTAGAAAAATGAAACTGCATTTCCAAATGAACTTTTGATCCAAATCCATTTCTCAAAACTGAAAAATAAAAATAAAATAAGAATGTTATCATCCCTAAATTTGTCTCATATGTCTTGCGTTGAGTAGCAAGAGAAAATATGAGGTAAAAGGACACTATTGGCGTCAAAAATTGCGTACGGAAATCACTTTGATGTCGAAAGTTTCAATTAGATCACTTAAGTACTATATTAAAGATGAAAGGATCACTTTGGCACCTTTGATGAGATATTTCGATCAAAACTGCCATGTATCATTAATAATTAATTTTTAATATAAAATGACATTAAAAAAATAAATCCACGTGGTCTTCTACACTTTAAAATAAAAGTGAAATAAACAAAAATTAAATTTAAAAATTATCCAAGAGTTAAATTTATTTAAAATACAAAAATTATTTAAAAAAGCTTTAAAATTTTAAAAAAAGGGAAAAAAATTTATAGTTACCAGGCAATAAGAGCTTGTCAAGCCCTTGCCATTGTCGCCCCTACCTTTGTTGGCAATGGTTGAGGATGGCGGGCGAGGACGAATAAGGTCTTAGCCAGGCCTAGGCAAGGCATGTAGGCCCTCCCCTTTGTCGGCCCTTCGCCACTAATGGCGGCCCTCGCCTTCGGTCGAGGCTTAGCGACCCCCATTGGTCATGCCCCCACCCTCGTTGGTCATTGTTAGTGACAGTGGGGCAATAGCAGCGGCGGGGGTTGCTATTCTGCCATTTTTTTTTCTTTTTTGAGTTATTACTTTATTTTGTTAATTTTAATTGAATTTTTTAGTTTATTTTAAATAATATACATTTTTTATACCTATATATTTTTCTAAATTTTAGCTTTTTTAATTTTTGTAAACTAATTGAGTTTGTATTTTAATTTTAAATTTTTTTTTATCACATCGGAGTCATATCAGCTTAAAATATTAGTAAAATAACGTCACATTAGACTTTTTGGTACAGCAAATCGAAATTGGCATCAAAATGATCATTTTACCTTCGATTTGATACTTAAATAATTTGATGGAAACGTTTTCTACTATAGTGATCTTAATAGGTAATTTTTTTTTACGCTAATATTGTCCTTTTCTCGGGGATCCGAAGGTCGAATGCAGCGGCCGAGATTTTTGAAATTGGACACCTTCGTTCGGTCCTCAACGGCAGAGGCGGACTTCTCATGGGCCCCACAAAGGCGGGGGGGTCTTTCCCTAAAAGATCCAGGTGGTCCAATGACGTCTCTTGCGATGCTTCTCACGTGGGGCCCCCCTTCGGTCTTCGCCGCCCCTTTCGGGGGCTTCGAAAAAAAGTTTTGGCGCCAGACGTTCGCGACAGATCGTTTTGGCGGGGCTCTTGGCGGGAATTTGACCCCCCCCCCCCCTCGCCCGCGATCTTCAAGAACGTGAGGTGGGGGTCATACATTCACACGTTCATCGGGAATCGTCATGGATTACTTAAATATTACGCAAATCTGCATCTGACCGCTTAAATTACGAGAATAGTCCACAGCGATACAGTAAAATTTCACTTGCAAATTTCAAATCTTTCCACGCCCTCATTTGTTTTCCCAAATAAATATGTCCAGCCTTTAGCTGAATTTGTAATTTAATATTTAGGTATTCTATTCATCTCTCTCTTTAGTCCATCGAACCCAGAAAAGTAGAAGTCCGGTTGATATGCGTAGAGAAGCGCTTCTTAATTAGAGAGAGAGAGGTGAATTTTCTCGGGAGCGAGGGCACGTCGGCTAAGAGAAAGCAGCCATCCTCATCCTCCAGTCCTCTTGAGTTCCTCTCGGAGAAAATGGAATCGGAAGCAAAATTAGACCGATGGTCTTTACTTCGTTGTTATTATTATTATTATTATTTTAAATTGATATTCTTAAACCCGCTTCATTTAGCACCATTCTCTCGCCTCCTCTCCGAAGCTATACTTGCTAGATATTTCATTACGCAAATGGCATGACTGTGAGCTCACGGCGATTGTCCATCGATTTCTCGGAACATGTGCACTCGCGACGAAGCACGCAGCTCCGATCGTTCACTTCGAGGGCAAAAGCTCGATCGACGAATTATCGAAGAACACCCGCCGAGAGCCGGGATCCACCGGGCCGGGGCATAACCATAATCGTAGCCACGGGCATCTCGCGCGGGACTTGCACAGGCAATAGCCGAAGTGGGCCGATCTAGACAGTAAATTCCTAGATCAAGCGACTCCGTTTCATGCGGGTACCGTGTGCACAATAAAGAGTCGTAATACCTTGTCGGCAAAACCCTTTTTCCTTAAGTGAGGATCGCCCTTTCACGTCATTTTCACTTTGCCGCGAGAGAACGCTCCTCGTTCTCGAGCACGACGACTTTCGATGCTATCAAAATGCTTCAATTCCGCACCCGGATTGCATGTGGAAAACAAGCCTTAACAATTGGACAGTCCTAATTTGAAAATTCCCAACATTTGGGAGGATATTGTTAGGATTCGGCGCACAATTAAGTCGAAGTAAAATGTAAAATGAGAAAGAAAAATCGATAGACAAGATTTTATCATGGTTCTCCCTTAAACTATGCCTCCGTCCAACAAAGAATTCCACTATAATTAGCACGTTGCACCTTTCGTTACATCATTCAATTACATGCGAAAAATAGTATATATACTAATAGCTATTCATGAGCCTAAGACCAAGCTACTAATGAAAATTTATGAGTTTAAATTGTAAAGACCTTCCGGTGTCTACGGGGCGCTGGCTCCTTAAGACTTTACCGAGCCGACTGTCTCAGACCTCTATTTGCTCAACGTGGAATGAGACCCACGTGCTTTCATGCCGTAGGGGAGCATGGACTGCACCCCACCGATCTCATTGTAGGAGAGTATGTGAAGGGAAGTAAACGAGAATTTGATCACGAAAAACAAAGAAGAATAGACGACACACGGTTTTACACAGGTTCACCCTTAAAGTAGGGCTACGTCCTATATAGAGATTTCACTATATTTTTAGGTTTACAGCCGCTCAGCACAATACAATGATCGAAAATGAGCAAGAAATATATATACTTTAAATAGGGCATAAAACCTAAACATATAATAAATCTTTTAACCTCGCACTATACGGGCCAGCTTAAATAAAAGCCCAAACCCGTTGAGGTTTCGGGGGCGCTGCTCCCGAGCCCCCGCCCGCTCACCGGCGAGCGGGGCAGCCGTTCACTGATCGGGCAGCGGAACCCCCGTCAGGAGGCGCTACTCCCGAATCCCCGCCCGCTGACCGGGCAGCAGGGCACCCGTGTTGGGGGTGTTGCCCCTGAACCCCAGCATTCCGCACGTAGGGATCACATGTCGTTGAATAACACTTCAGTTTTCCTAAGCTCACGCGGGCGTACCCGATGTGAGAAATAAGGGTTTTCGAAGTATTCGCCAAATCCAACGGTATGGACTACAGCCCACCGATCTCATCCAATGTTATTGTAAGAAGAGATCGATTCTGAATAACCTAAAGTTTGCTCTCCACGTCTCCTTTTCGTTTTACTTGAATTTTTTTTTTCCCGAAGAATTTGTCATTCTCCCATCCGACTCTACTCAAATTCCCCGAGGCATCACGTTTGTCCAATCTCTTTTTTAAATTGCTTGTTGACCACTTGTGGATTTGCAAGGGACGCACTGACGCAGAGGGTCGTCGCGACCGAGCAGGAGACGGGACAGTCAACAGAGTCGTTCTTAGCTCGAACGATGATGTTTCGACGTGGATTAATATCCATGTTGGGATCGTGGTATGCGGGAAAGCGCGAGGCTCTGCGGTTTTATGCGTGTGGAGGGGTCTCCCCGACAACGGAAGAGACATCGACGAGGAGAAGTTTAGACTTCGTTGGTTTGCGAGCAATGTCTGCTCTCCCAACATGGATCGGATCATACGCGAAGTCATCTAAAGACTGAGAACCTGGTCGAAACATCGAGCGAACACGATAGTTCTTCCCATCGCAATCTGCGAGACATTTTCAACGAATTACATTTGTTATCGATTCCTTATCCATTCGAATTCGCCAAACATGAAAAGTTTCTCGTTCGGATGAACCACAACCATTGATTTTGAGGATCTCATTTGAGCGGCCACCGTGATTGACATCTCGAGCCGGGTCTTTACGGGTATACTATTTCCCGTCAACGAAGGCTTTGCCCAAAGAAAGAAGGTCAAAAGTCTCTGATGAATCTTCTTCCTGTTTCTGCACATGGAAGGCGCAAGAACCAAGCCCAGATCCTTTTGCTGTCGAAGCACACATGCACGCACTTGTGCCCCCCCCCAAAAACGAAAACAAACCCCCCGTCTCTTCCACAACAACAAAAAGAAAAAAAGTACTAAAATTTCCAACCCTCGAGTCTTGACCACTCGCTGTCATTTCAAGGAGTTCGTCCCCTCCCTCGAATCAATGCTGGAAAATAGTCAAGAAGGGCTGATTTCCAGCTCTTCCTGCAGCGACAGCTCGCAACGCACAGTGCCCTTAAACGTGACATCTGTTGACTTCTCCTCATCCTCTTTCCCACTTCCGTTCTGTTGGGCACCACCTAATTTCTCTCCTTTGAAAGGAGAAAACTCCCGGAAAAGGCAAAGAAAGAAATTAATGACTGACCGACTGTGGGGAAAAGCTGTGGCAGGATCGGTTCTGCTGCTGCTTCTTCTTGGTCTAGTGACTGACAGGATAGCAGAACACATGCTCTTGTCTAGCGGGAGAAGGGAGGTCCCTCCTCGGTTCAGGGTCACCATGGGATGTTCTTTGCTTGCGAAGCTCTGATGCCCAGTAGAAGACAAGGGGATGGTGTTGGCTGTATTTAATCTTTGCTCTATTAGGGTTAGATCCACAGTTTGAATGATAATGAAGCTTAACAATCGTCTCTATTTACTCAAAAGAACACTCGTGAATTGGGTCGATAATCGAGTTCTCGCGATGAGGGCGTGTCCACTGAATATGGAAACTAGTCTAAAAATTCCTAAACCTATTGACATTTTGCCTATTGAGTCCATTAGACCAATTTTAACTTAAGATCACTGACTTAGGTGGCATTAGTGCCATGTAGACGGCTAGTGTTGACGTGAATAGTTTTATTTGTTACTTTTTATATAGAAATTAATTTTTTAAAATGAGCCTTTTCTTTTCCTTTTCTTTATTCTTTTTGGGAAAATTAATAGAAAGGTCTTAAATTTATTGCAAGTGTGCCAATCTAGCGTTTATTTTTTATTTTTTGGCCGATTCATCGTAGACTTTTGCAATTGTGCCAATTTTGGCCGAGCGATGTTGACATGGATGCTAGCCGATGCCTGCCGTCTAGAGACATAATATTTTATTTTATTTTAAAGATTTTGATTTTATTTTTTTTTATTTTTTTCATTTCATTTCTTTTATTTTTTCGTTCTTCTTCTTCCTCTAGCTAGTGTCTTTTGCCAGGCAAGGTCCACCTTGTTGGCTTTAGGCGAAGTAAGAAGGAAGAGAAAAATAAAACAAAATAATGAAAAAAATATAAAATTTAAAAGAAATAATTTTTAAAAAAATTATTATGTTGCTAGATGGCAGGCACCGGATGACGTCAACGTTAGTGGCAACTGATCAAAATTGGTTAGATAGATTAAATTGACACAATTATAAAAGATTTAGCATTGAACCGTAAAAAAAAAAAATATGACTGGGTGAGGGCCACGACCCTTATTCGCGGTCTTCCAGGGCTTCCCGGCCCTTGTATGGTGTGGGTGAGGCAGACGCCAACAAGGATCGGCGACATAATAATTTTAATTTTTAAAAATGATTTTTTTCTTCTCTTTTTTCTTTCTTTTTTGGTTTCTATCAAGTCCAACGACCCTCATCGGCCATTGGGCATGGGTCATAACCCTTGCCCATGGTCGGCGAGGGTTAGCTAGCCACCCTCCTTGGGTTTGGCAGAGCAAAAGTAAAAGAAAGAAAGAAATATAATAAAATAAAAAATTAAAAAAAAAACTTAGAAACCTTTCAAAAACTTACCAAGATTTGTTTAGGTTAGCATTGACCATATCACGTCGGACTTCTATGGTCCACATCAGTGATTTCATGCTAAAATTGGCCGGATGTATTTAATTGGTAAAATGTCAAAAGGTTTAAGGCTCAATTGACAAAATTTAAAAGGTTTATAATGGAATTGATCAAAGTGCAATAGGTTGATGACTTTTTAGATAATTTTTCTCCACCGATTACATGCTTCCCATTTCATTTGCACATTGCTTTGAAGAACTTATCAGCATGTAATTGAGGTTTTTCCACAAGGAGATCATATTTAATTGGAGTAAACTATTTTTCTTCCAGTCACGTTTTCGTGTCTTAATCAGGGGGGTATACTTTTGTTTGGTATAGGATTTTCATTTGTTACCAATGTGTCTTTTTATTTTTTTTTCCTTCTTCTCCTAAGCCCCCAAAAAAGGCGGTTACATATATTGAAGTTATTTGTTGTGCTTAAATAGGGTTTTAGCCCGCATCTTGTCTGGTTTATGAAATTTTTGGGTCGGACATTTACTTACCTAGATTGGGCTTTCTCATCATAATTGAAAAACCAAAGATAGTGCCCCAAGAAAAGGGAGCATAAGGTTGGAAGAGCTTTCATGTTGGGCCGGTCGAGTGGGCCAGCTTCATCTCCTTTCAGGCCTGAATCCAGCAATCCAAATGGGCCCCCACATGTATGGACATCATGCAATATTTGGGTCTGGTCGAACTTGAGCTCGATGGGCTTGACCGAGCGCGGGGACGGTAGGCCTATGATCCGGTCTACTCTGCCTTATTCCCACAATCGGACCGAGTGTGGGATTCCTAAAAAGCATAGACATCGACCGATCGCTGCTTCAGATTCCTCACAATCTCAGGTGATGGAGCTGTTGTTTTCAATTCTATAGGAATCACAGAGAAGTTTATTCCACCTGCAAACTTCAATTCTTTCGATTCCTGGGCTCGCGCTTGTACGAAACGTTTTCGTCGGAGTACTCAGAAGAACTCGTGTTCTGATGGCTGTTTGAGCCATTGTTCCCCTATAGATCGATAAGACTCGGTATCGGATTCGGCGGCAGCGCGGCATTTTCTCGTCCGGTTAAAAGGGCATTCGGATGGAGAGACAGAAACTCCGACCTGCTAATCTTTTGAACGGTTCACAGAGGCGATAGTCTTCCTCATAATACCGTTTCGGCTCTCATCTTCTTGACCTAGCTCTCTCTCTATCTCTCAAGTTTGCCCTGAGACGGCGCTCTTTTAATGGTCGATCTTAGCGCAAAGCCACCAGGAATCTCAGAACAGCGGCCAAGTTAAAGTTTGGATCGAGGGTCAATGGCGAATTACTGGTTGGTGGGCGTGTCTGTGCGGCAGTGAAGATTCTCCACGTAGAGGGGGTTGGGCTTCTTTGGCCATGCATGTGGGTGGGCACCTGCTTTCCATGCACGGCCACTGGGGCTCGAGATATTCCAAGCACCTATTCTGATTTTTATTGGTAGGAAGTTGGGAAAAGTCAATGTGGGGAAGCCATTATTCACCAGGGCACCGCACCGGTGTTCCTCAACTTGAGGTCCAAGGCATGAACTTGGATACGATGCCGCGCAGGTCGCAACTACTTGTGAAGATTAAGGTAAATTCAACTGCTCTCAATCGCTCGTGCATCCACATTTTCGTGATTCGAAACTTTAGCCGGGGTTTTGCAAATTATGCGTTCTGAAGGCGCATAGACAACATCCGATCCAAAATCAACTCGAGTGCCCCCATTTCTCTCTATCTAAGTTACGAGACTAATCCAAAATCATTCACGCTTGGAAGAACAGTAGGAACGGGAACTATATAGGCAAGCCAAAGCCTAACTAAGCAGGCGGCTTCACAAGATGGCTGCCAATCTCACGCCGCCATGCGGTTTCCTCTTTCCTCATCCGTTCCAGTTCCATCAACTTCTTGTTCTTGCGCGCTCGAGGCCAACATTTGGGCCTTCCTAGCTTCCTCGTCCCAGTCGATCCTCGCGACGAACACCAACAGCAACATCAAGCAAACGACCACGCCGACCAAGAACCCGAGCAACAGCCCGGCTAGACCGAGCCCCGCCCTGAAAGCGAAAGCTACGGCCAAGGGCAAGGCTAGGAGGTAAAACGCGCCGAGGTTCGAGTACATCGCCAGCCACGGTTTCGCCGTTCCCCGCACGATCCCCCCGCACACTGCCAACGGGAAATTCACCACTTCCACCAGGGCCATCAGGAGCATCATTTTCTTCACGCTCGCCACGATGCCCCGGTTGTGGCTGAACAGAGTGCCCCAGATCCCCCTACATGCTACCATGAGCATGGCGCCGATGCAGCCCGAGAGGACGCTTACTGAAAGGGTGACGTAGGCCGATTGGTAAGCGATACGGGGACGATTCGCCCCGAGTTCGTTCGATACTCGCGCGGATGCACATGTCGCTAGAGATAACATGGCGGAGTAGAGGAGATAGTCAAAATTAAGCACGATGGCGAGCACTCCCACAGCCCACTTGGCGTTGTCCAGACGCCCGGTTAGCAGCACCAAGATCTCGTAGCACCACCATTCGAGGCAGGTGGTGAGGCAGCATGGCCCGCAGAGCTTGAGCAGTTGGATCCAATCGCCAACTCCGTGTTCCCACCACAGCCCACCATCCTTCCAATTCCTATCCTTGCCTCGTTCGGCAATCGCCACATACAGAGCGAGTAGAATCGCCACCATCAGATCAGTGATCCAGACCGCCATCGAAATGCCCTCGAGGCCCTTCGCTTTCGCCAGCAGGATGTTGATGGGGACGTGGAAAGCGAGGGCGAGCGCCGAGCCGATCATTATGGGGACGGTCACGCCCTGCGAGCTCAGATATGCCTTGAGGGGACAGACGAAGGAGGTGACAACCAAATCAGGAAGCAGATATAAGAGGTAGCTCTTGGCAACGAGCGAAATGTCCCGTTGTTGGCCAAAATGGAGAAGGACCTTGTCCACATTGAGCCACAAGAGAGAGATGGGCAATGATGCCGCCAGCAACAAGAGGACCGACATGAAAAGGGTCTTGCGGAGGAGCTTGAAGTTCCGAGCCCCGTGAGCCTGACCGCAGATCGGTTCCATGGCGCCGCACAGCCCGTTCAAGACCGAGAACCCGGTGACGTTGGCGAAAGTGAAACCAAGCGTACCGCCAGCCAGCTGGAGCTCTCCTAGCCGGCCCAGGAACGCGGTCGTGATGGCTATCTTGGCGAACCAGGTCAAGTTCATCACGACCAGGGGTGCGGCGATCCCTCTCTGCACCTTGAGCTCGGAGACCGCCGTCGCCAGGAACTCTGGCAGCCACCTCGATTTGGGCGGCATTATCTTTTTAGCACGCAAACGGAGAGACTAGTGTCAGCTCGTGTACATAAACACACGCACACACTCTTCCAATGGAGGAAGAGACCGTGGGAGACGAGATTGATTAGTTCATGAGGTGCATGAGTTTCGTGAAGGTGTTGGTTTTCCTCAATGTAACGGCCACTGAGGAGGGAGATAAAAAGATGATGGGGGGGTTGTCGCATCTCTAGTGCGGTGTGAGAAAGAAACAGCGTCCGGAAATCGTGGTCACACGCTACCGACGTCTTCATTCTTGTCCTCCATCGGAAGTACATGGAGAGCCCATTCATATGGTTTTGGACATTTGTCATATCCAATTGGAAAGCAAATTCTTCGAGAAAATCATCATAAAAAAAAAAATATTTCAAATCTTTTGTAGTTTCGTCAATTCACTCCTACTAAACTCTTTAAATTTACTGATTCAGTTACAAACATTTTCTTCTTTTGTCAATTCAGTCCTATTGATCTGAAATGCATGTTGTCCTACTTGGCACCGTCGGCATTGATATGGATAATTTTTAATGATATTTAATATTTTTCTGTAGAATTTTATGTGCTTCATTTTTTTTTTCTTTTCATTTGGTTGAAAATTGCTGACGGCAGAAAGACTATAAAGCTATAATACCGTGGTCCTGCGCGGTAAGGTGGACAAAATGGGGGTGCGAAAAGGATTAGCACTAAATAAAGCAGCGCCACCTTACCATACTCAATGAACTGTTGACATGGAACTTATCGATACACACTCATTCGCAGTACAAATACGAAGGGGCATCATCTATCACGTTAAATGAGTAGACGGCATATCGATGACGTGCGCGACCGACTTGATATGGTAGAAGTGAGTTTAGGAACAAGCGGGAGTCGACATCGAGTCCATACTGAATCTTTCTTTCGGATACGTTTCGGTGGTTCAACCTCGGTCATTGGTCTAGGATGTTCGAAATGTGAGCGGAGGAAGGGAAGACGAAGGAAAAGTAATTTTCCACTCAAAAAGATGAAATCATTTTTTCTCGTTTTTGGAGGTGTTTTTTCGTGAGTAGAAAATACTTTTTCTGGGACTCGTTTATTTTCTGTAAACCGAATGCCTAAAATCTGAATTTTTTTTTTCCTTCAAAGTTATTTTTCGCGAAGCGAACGGATCCTAAGCAATTAGTTAGTATCTTAATTATTTCAAGAACTCGTGATTAATCAACTAATTAAACAAGTCGACATAAAGCGATCAAATAATTCGATCCCTTTCGCTTTCTTTATGTATATTTTGCCATATATACGAGCACTTTGCTTTTTAGGCCCCGTCCCACGATGTTAAAGCGAGCATCATATCTGCCCCCAAAACTCCTTTTTGAGTGTGCTGTCTCTTTACCGTATCTTGTCTGAACTCCAGATTGAAGAGAATTTTCGCACGAAAGGATTACCATATGTTGGTTTTTCTAGAAACGTTTGAAACATACTAATTTGAAGCTAATCAGCACATCATTGGGAAATTGTTCAAAAAGTCCTAAACCTATTGCACTTCTGTCAATTTAGACTTAAACTTTTTTTTTAATTTTGTCAATTGAATCCTAAAACTTGTAATTGGGTGATATAACAGAGAGATATGTGATGCTAATTATAGTAAAATTTTTTGCTGGATGTAATTTAGTTTTGGAGTGAATCGAGATAAATCTTGTGTATTGATTTCTTTTTCTTGTTTTAACGTTCTATTTCATTGTGATTATGTGTGCGCCGAATCCTAACATGGAGGATCCGTGCAAATTCCGTTTTAAAAGTCTTTTCGAAATATAGCATTTTATATACACAAAATATTTGGCAACAAGAGTGCCACGAGCACATAGGATCCTCCGAAACCTTGAGACGACGAGTGCGCATCTGTCAGCTTTTATCGGAACTAGGATTATTAGGTTTTAAGGTGACATGAAATTACTCGATTCCAATGGATATTTTGTTTGAATCCACCTCGTTTTATTCCCCCAATCTAGGAATCTGAAGATAACCAGGTACAAGAAAAATAAAAAAGAGATAGAGAACCAAGGAATCATTATCATTCCTAAAGGGGGACAAGCTTATTCCATGAATCGAATCATAATAAAATTACCTAATCGAGGAATAATATAAAATTCCAATACCCCGGATTAATAAATTGGTGGTCATGTTTAAATCTACGAAATAATTTGATACGTGACAATCACGACTCACGAGTGCTAAAAGACTAGGCTATTCCAATCTTTGTCCCCTTCAAAATGAAGAGGCGAAGGAGGTTTCTTCGATTTCTAGCAACTTTACGATGAAAGAATCAATGATAGACGATCTATCACTATTACGTGAAATGACGAAGCTTTAATTTTTTTTTTCTATTTTTGTTAGGAAAAAAAAAGTTTTCATGGCTTCATTTAGGTAATATTCTATATGGGTAGTGGGGAGTTTGCATCAACACACAATAAAGTGCCCTCGAGGCACTTGTTAATTATTCATGAAAAAAATGTCATTCCGAAGCAAAGTATAAGAAATTTCTTGGGCATATAATTCCCTTGTCGTCCCTAAGAGTTTTTTTTAGCAAGCTCAAGAAAACCCTAGAGGCGAAGACTTGCCTCGTGTTTTGCAGAATCAATGTATTGGAAACGAAACTGTTTATTTGTTATATATGATTAACTAGTAACCCGAAAACACTTATTAATAAGACCCATACTCTTGACCCAGAAAGAAAGGACCCAGACTAAAAATTTGTCAAATTCCATTAAAAAGCACGTACTTTACTTTGAGTCCTAATTTTGGCCAAAAATTTTATTTTTGTCTTGAACAAAAGCGTATAATTTTAGGTCGGATTTCCTTTCCACCCGGACTTTTTTTTTTTAATCTCATAAAGAGGCATCAACTTTAGCACGTATCCAATTTTGGCCCAAACATCTTTTTTGTTGCATAAAGAAGACCACAATTCAGTAAATATCCAACTCTTGCCTTCATCAAGTTTCTGCCTGTTGGAAATATGGTGTGGGTGAATGAGAAATTGTTTCTCAAAGAAAACCCTTGAGTTGGTGTTAATGGATGATTTTGTAACGATACTTTAATGCGAGCTCAGAAGCAGAGTATGTTTCAGATGAGCTCAGAAGCAACGTTCAGAAGCAGCTCGCGCGGGGTTCACATCCAGCGTTCAGAAGCTGCTCGCGCAGGGTTCAAAAGCAGCTCGCGACGCTTAGAAGCTGATCATTTGTAACGTTTTGGAATGTCATTACATTACGACAATTAAAAATGGCAGAGTTAATCATCCATTATGTCAGAAACGGCATATTTAAATGTCCGTTACACCACAACAGTTACGAATGGCAAATTTAATCGGCCGTTGTCAACTGTTACCCCATATAATTCCGAAATAACCCTCACTCATCTTATAAATAGATGATTCTCTTTTCGTTTTAAAATACACAGAGACACAGATACACAGACACACACTTAGACGAAAACCAAAACTCTCCCTTTGTTTTCTTGCATTGTTTTCGATAGTGTTCAAACACAAGTTCTTCAAGTTCGCCGAAAGCTCTGAGGTACTGTGCTCACCTCCTAGCTGTCAACCGTTGTATCCTGGGAAACAGACGCTCACGAAACCTCAAGCACAGAGTTGAGGGAGCGAATCTGTTTTAAGGAAACTGTGTTCAACACAGGCCTCGGTTTATACTTATGTCGATCTTACTTTTCTTATATCGAAAAGCCATTTGCAAGTGAATCTGAAAGTTTAACCAAACCTTTTAAATAGTAAGTGTTTTCTAGGAATTCAGATTCAGACACGTTCTGCTTCTGAATGTCCCTTTTGAGCTGATCAGATTCAGATTCAGGCTCAACAGGTTTTCCCAACATTCCTTCTGAACTAGTGAATCTGAATCGTTTTGGAGATTGATTCTAAACAGGTTTTCACTTCAACACTGCCAACTACATGTGGAATAACTCCTCGAATCTTCAACAGAATCATTGAATAGAAACTTTTATTTTTTGTCGAACCGAACAAAAACTTGACTTGGACCATATTCAGGTACCGACTGAAAGTTGATGCTTTTTTTTTTTCATGAAATGGCACAAAATACGGGCGGAATTATGATCTAGAATCCTCTTGTTAATTCGACAGCGCCCTCTTGGCCATTTTCAGGGGGCTGTCTTTTAGTTTTTCAGACCTAGTCTTGAAAATGATACTTTCGTTATGAAACAAATAAAAGGGTCGTGCCAACATTGGGACAAAGGCTAAAGTTGATAGTTCTTATGAGACCGAAAGAAAATATTTGGGCTAGAATTGGAACCTAACCTTAAATTGTTGCTTATAAAAGGGAATTAGGCCTTGAAAAAGCACAAATCGAGTTCTCTGTTATTTCAAAGACCTTACGAATATTTCTCAATCGGGAAAACCAAATTATCAAGGCAATACCTGGATGATAAGCTGACAGCTCACAGGCACATAGGCGCGCAATAACTTAAGAAGGCGCAGACGCATCTATTGAGCCTCAAAGTTAATTAGCAAAAATGTTTATTGTGCTGTAAGTATTATGTCATTGCCTATGTTTCCTAAAACTATATGTCTTACGTAAGTGTTATACAACTAGTCAAGTGACGTGTCGTGAGCCAATTTTTTTGGAACACCAGATTGAACCTGCCATTCGAGTTCGACACATTTCAGGTGTAGAAGTTTGGTAAGAAATTCCTTTCTTATATAACTTGGCTAAGGCCACTCTTTTTGAGACGCACGATTTCAATTGTTTTGCCGCTCGATCAATCCATTGAGACTTGGCATAAATTTATTTATTGTTATTGTTAATTTTTTTTTTGTGTGAAAATGGCGAGCAGATACTGGGGGAGAGAAAAGCCCACAGACGGGTCCAATCCTTGCACTCCATGCTCCATAGCTACCAACATCCAATCAAGTCATGCAATCATAAGTGATAGAATTTCTTGATTTCTGACCATATGTTAAGATTTTGTATGAATTCTGATGTGGCCCATTTGTGTAATAAGAAAGAATATGTATTCTTGTTGCCCCCTTTAGTGGGTCTTGCAGAAAGAAAAGATTCATGGAGTGGGATCAAAGGTGTACCTCTACACTTTGTCTAGCCGATTGATAATGATTAGTGCTTGGCGACCCCTGAGGCTGGACCTCAAAAGAATAAACCGAAAGCTCAATCAGAGTACAATCATTATAGCAGATCCCACAGGTACGATTAATATCCCCACAAGAAAAGTTGTCACGTACCTTTCTCTAGTTTCTTAGTCTAGAGCAATCACTAAGATTTAAAGAAGTAATGTTGAAATCAATCGAACTCATTTTCTAACTTGTAATCAGGTTAGTGAGATATCAAAAAATTAAATAAATCAGATTAGTACTTTACCAAAAAAAATAAATAAATCAGATTAGTGAAAAAAATATTAAACTTAGAGGTTCTTCTTGTTGGTTTCAGAATTTATGGTATACATGCTAGGTTCTAGGTTTCAAAAGGTATCAAACTTATACATCATCGAAATTTGTAGATTTTAGGTTTCAGAAGATGTAATGTAGATTTTAAATTGCAACAATTAGGGAAACGGTTCCGACGGGCTGGTTCCAGGTTCCATCTCCTAGAACAATTTTTGTGTGTGTTTTTCTTCTTCTAAGTTTTCACGTGATTTCAAAGTATGCATGATAGGTTTTATGTTTTAAAAACTGAAAAATTGATTTTGATAGGTTGGTTTCAGATTCCACCTCCTATAAACTGGAATTTGGAATAAGTTTTTGTGTTTTTTTGTTTGTTTTATATCTTCACGAGGTCTTGCGGAATTCCATGACATCTGATAATGAGTATATAATTTGAAACTATCAGTCTGAGCTTTCGTTTTTGGCAATGTCAAACTTTCAATTTGTTAATATTTCATATTATTCGTGTGTCTACATAAGAGTTATGTTCAGTAGATTGTAGCACCGAATGGTGATCATTAGATATGACAATTCAATACAATCAATAGGTGATATCTGAGTAGATTCTGGAACCGATCCTGAAGCCTGTGATGTGGTAAGTTATAGATTTCAAATTATGTAGAACAGGTTTCAAGTTTCACTTGAAATTTAAAAAGGATTTGAATCGTTTACCCCTACTAATCGGATAAACCCATGATTCCCATCTCATAACGCATAACCCATTCTTCTCGGGGAGAAACATACTCTTGCCGCAATTTTACTCTTTTGTGCTACAATAAGCCAATCAAAATTGAGATGAATAACACGCGTGACGCCAAGTAAAACGACATTCGTACCATGCGGACATTGGTGATTGGTTGTTCACCACGTCATCACCGTAACGTGTCTTAATCACTGCTTAAAATACGTTCTTTCTTTAATAGGATTCTAATGGAGAACGGGGTAGTTACGTACTTTCCTCCCTCCTATTGGGTATATGACATAAAGTTGGGCCACGTACGATACCATGAGATATCAATATATGTACTCGGAGCTAGCCTGCTTATTTCGTTGAAGAGACCGAAGAGGGCTTTTCTGGGCCAGGCCCAGCAAGTAGTTTAGCCTGGTCGAGACCACAAAGGTATTGACTGCATATACTTTTGGTTTTTGATTGAGTGAAAATTGCCGGAATTGAAGTCAACAGTGAATTACGAAAAAACAAGAAGAAAACAAAAGAAAAATTGGCCAGAAATCTTGCTCAAATAATTTAGTTCCCTCAAATCAGGAGTTCAATTTGTAACTCTTGTCTAGTAATTCAGGACTTCTCACCGTTTTAGAGAGGAAAGCTAAAAATAACTTAAATAAAGTGCTACTACAATCACGAAATTAGCGATGTCATCTTATGTAATTGATGAGGTATGGAAAGAAAATCCTATAATACACCTATTTAATTATATTACATAAGTCGATATTGGGTGAAATAGATTATATAACTCGATACTGGGTTAAGTAGATTACATAAGTCGATATGGAGCTAGTTCGTACAATGTTGATAGAAACACGACTAGCCTAGACAAAAAATATTCGAGTTATGTGGTGGAGATAAGATTGTGCAATTTTTGTGTAATGTTCGACATCATTACACTCCATTTTGATTGGTACAAGGTAATCAAAGATTTGATCTTTCATGGAAATTCATCTACCTAGTCCAAATGCTGGTAATCTAGTTTAATATATACTTTAAAAAAATGCAGTGACCTTGGGGACAGATGATGTTCTTTTGGGGGTCATGCAATTTTTATATGTGCAGCTTTTGATTGAGACACACAATTCGCTTTAATAAATTTAACCTAAGCGAATTCTTTCCTTCCTCAAATGTTGGTGCCGTACATCATCAACAAAGGTGACTAAATTAAGCACGAGACACGAATTAATCCCAATCAAATATTCAATTTCACAGTCTTGTTGACTAATAATCGCTTTGCTAGTCTAGACACAAACTGTCGCTTTGCTCTTTTTGCCACGTAATTTTTTCCCGGTCGTGACTCTATTAAATCTTGGAGCAGAATTCAAGAACATCAAAAGACAAAAAGAAATTGTTCACCTATGTTGTATTTTAAGACGGAGTATGCAACTTTTGGCCAACAAGCGAACTCTTTTAATCATGAGTCGTGATTATATTAATTCCTTGAACTTGTAAAGTCTTGCTGATACTAAAATAGGGTTCAAAGTACGGACAGAAATTCTGGGTAAAGTACTGTCGTGAGGAAGAAATTGGGTTACCCGTTTTAATGACAAGACATGGAATTAACTAGGGTTTCTTAGTACCTACAACAAGCAATGAACTCGTGCTGCTGTCTTTGACTACTGATTATTGCAAGTGTGTAAATCAAAGTCATCTTATAAAAAATCTTGTCGAAGAGCTACATGCAGTTATTGTCATTTGTTTTGGACATAAAAACTTAAACATCTGTTGAAATTTGTAATTGGACCATCAGAGAACATGGGAAATATTTCACCAAAAGGTAAATCATGTTGTCATAGAATCGTTGCGGCCAAGGCTATCAACCCAACGTTGTCTCGAACAAATGTACTCCGACAATGAAATGAGACATATTTTGGGGAAATCGGATCCATCAGGTGACAACTTTTGAGATTTGCTCAAGTGAGGGATCACGCTTCTACCCTTCCGTTCTTCTTTTCCTCCTCGTTCAAGACCGGAAAACTTTATTTCATAGACATGGCATTGGCTTGTTTCCGAAGAACCTCTATATAATCTTGCGTAAACTATCACTTATCCAAAAATAAAGAAGAAGAAATCTCGTTTTGTTTCAAGAGCAAAAGGAGGCTGTTAACCCTAAATGATCATGATGGTGTCATTGGTATTCTAGGGTCGAACTCAATGGCATGAACAGCTGGTGAAGGGCAGATGCCCCAGAAAAAGATTCCAAAAGCCATAACCATCAATCACGTGGGAGCTTTATTAACTTATTCGTTTAATGAACCGTAGCTTGGCATCTAATCCAAAAACTTTGCCCTAATCTAGGCATCACCATTAATTGACCCACATGTGCAAGAGAGAGAGAGAGAGAGAGAGAGAGAGAGAGAGAGAGAGATCCAAATGCATGCTTTGGACCCGCAAAGATAGGGAGCAGAAACATGCCAAGACCTAGCGAGATTAGGTGCCTTTCACATGGGGCTTCAATTAATTAATCAACTGGCATTACCCCTTTCTTGCTTCTCAATTCATAAACTATGCTTCCCTCTTCATGGACTTTGCCTTAAGATATGATTGTTTTTGTCAGGTGATGCTGATGGATAAGTATCTGCGTTTAATTGAATGGGAGTTGATTGATACGCATGACATAAATTATGAAGGTGTCGCTAACAGCCGAGCTGTTTTGGTGTTATGAGTTTTGAGGGTCTTCGTCAAAATCTAAGAGTTGGTTGCATCTCTGTTCACATTTTCTGATGATCTAGTAGTTTATAGCTCGGCGTTCTTTTATAAGATTAGGTAACGAGAAAGTTACAATCATCCTAAATCTACTCATATCCATGGCCGTACCTTCACTTTTTATCGGGTCACGAAGGAAGAATTTAGTCTAATATCCCGGTAGATGTCTCAAGCATCACTCGACCCTTGCAAAAACGAAACCCCTCTAGAAAGACAGTAGTTGGACTTACATATATGGATTAAGGGAAGGGATTAATTGACCTAGATAATTATGTTTCCGTGGTTTCCTTAAGTTCATCATCGCCATCTGAAATCTTCATTAATTGCTTCTTTAGGTAGGCTTTCTCTTAATACAATGAATTTCCATAAGCCTAAAAAAAAATTATCGTGAGCTAGGGCTTCCATTGCTGACATAAACAAGTTGCGATTGCACAAACTCAAGGTCGTTAGGTCTATGGTATATTGCGAGCAACTGGACTTCTCCAAAGGGAAGCAGATTCATGAATTATTTTGTGCTTTCCTTCTTTCATGGTATGTTTATAGAACTACATAATCAATAACCCATAGAATCGTCTTAGAAAAGATGACCGTAATTAAAGTAAATAACAAAATAAAATAAATCAAGAATTTCTTTTTCTTTTTTCCTAATCCCTCTAAATAATGATACTTAGTACCTTACTACAAGAAAATGAACTAATCCTGCAATGCCAATCATCTGAAAAGCCAAATTGGACTCTTGGGTGGCTTTTGGAGGACCGGTCACATTCAAGAACTTCGCTCTCACGAAAGACTTTAATTATTATTATGTCTTGAGTCCCATTCAGAGTTTTCGTACTTTCAAAAGAGACATCGTAGGGATCAATGCATGATTGGTACCTCCGACCTTCAACGAAATTTCCTTGGACTATTCATGTACTCATCACTACCTAACCATAATTGCGAACAAAATCATATATAAACTCGAAGTCAAACTATAGCAGCAACCGACCGTGTCCATTGTACTTGTTTCCGGATATTGTGTGTGCTAATCATGACATGTGAATGCGGCCCTCCATATGTTTCTATTTTCCTTTTTCGTGAAGAGGAGGAGGCAGGAAAAATGCAAAATTAATTCACTTTCTTTTGGGAAGCAACAGTAGATCAAATATCATGATGGCCGTGTCGAGTTTTGTTTTGAAGTGCCCTCGTGTTTGTTCTTTGTGGCAAGAATCGATTTGTGATTGGATTGGGGTTTCGGATTCAACGTTAGCTTCTTCTATGTTAGGGTGCCAATGCAATTAAATGCATGGACACTGCTGATTTTGGGAAAAAAACTTGAAGATTGGGACGGAAGGAAAAAAAAAAAAGACAAGACAAGATTAGGACTTTATCATGGGAGGTTTAGGATTGAATCGATCGGGAATTGACTACCTGTTTGTCATGTGTATAGTATATTTTTCTATTCAGATTTCGTACTTTTTCAAAGTTCTTCAGCTCAAAGCATGGCAGAACATGTCATTATTCGTTTTAGATCTGGCGATGGAGACACACGACTGCATGTGAAAATTAATTAACTTTTCGTGGATTTTTCCAAAGAAACAGTTGCACTTTCAAGTAGCGGGGGTTTGAAAGAAGCGATCCTACATCATTTGTCTGCATAATCAAGATCTCCTCTTTAAAGAGTTGAGAGATTTCGCCCAAAGAAAACTAGAAAATTGCTGTTTTTCACTTGTCCCCGGGCGCTCCAACAAAGCGGCGAAAAGTAATACTTCACTCCAATAATCACGTGAAACATGTCAATGACGGCTAATTGAAGAAACATATACACAGGCGATGGGATACACATTTTCAGGAAAGTAGGTGCTTTCTCCGCAACGATGTGCCCTTGTTTATAAAACCTCGGGGGGTTTAGATTTTGAGCACATTTCAGACGGTGATAGCGATATCCAGATAGCTAAACCCGCAGAGAAGACACAAGAAAGACAAACCCTAAAAGGTGGACCAGAGAGAACTGGATGATCCCTATTCTTAGAGGAAAAGAAACGAACAAAGAAAATGAATGAAAGAGAGCAGCGGCAGCAGCAGCAGCAGCAACACAAGCCGACATGGATCGATGCTCTGAGGTGGAGGGGCTTGACTTGGTGTTGATGATTCCTATCCACACATGGTGGGGGCTTATTGGGGTTTGTTGTTTACCGAGTTTTGGGGACGTTGGATCGATTATGCGAGTTAAGCTGTCCCTTCTCAGTTCTTTTCTATGTATCCGGTGTATGTTGAGTTTTTTTTTAGGGCAAACGGCCTTATCAAAAGAAAACTACCGCAGATGTTATGGCTGAGCATAATGGATTGATTGAATTAAAAATGATCCGAATTGGCCGGTTGGGTCTAATTCTCGATCCCATAAAATTAGAACCAATTATGATCGACCTGGTTCTCCGTTTTGAGGAGAAACCTCAACGGTTGGATTAAATAATACATACATTTTTTTTTAAAATTTGAAAATGTAAACCTAAACGTAAACTCAATATGCTTAATATGACTTTCCGGTTTAACGAAAATGCGATGTAATTAACAAGAGGTGGTCCAGTTAATATGTTATTAACGAGAAAATTTTGACTACCAATCACACAAAAAATGCTGTCGGTCTAATGATTAAATTGCCTGAAAATCGGGACAAATCAGTCTCCGATCCTTGAAATTAGGAACCGGCCCTTTCGAATCGAAAATCAATTATCCCTAGCAAATATCTTTGTTATGTGCTCTCCATCGATATAGATTTTGCACTCCTTTTTCTCTTAATTGTTTTGGTTCAAATAGCTAGAGGAAAGTAGCAAAGTAGAGGGTCATGCATCGATTGACCATTAGGTTTTGGGCGACATAAAGAATATATTATCTATATCGAAATCAATAATAATGTCCGAGAACCTATGAGATATGGGAAAATGGAGGGGGGGACAAAGAGCATCTTTGGGAAAGAGGAGAGCTGGTGGCCCTCCTTTCGTCTTCCTTTCGTGCGTGTGCGTGCCGGTGTCAGCGCCTCCCACGCCTCCCCCACAACACCGTGGAGTGACTACCGAGCGAACCACGCCGGTCAAACCCTGCGGCCGTGCCCTTTGGCCTTGGCATTATGCTTCCATTTGAAAGTAAATCGCTTTTGCAGCACTCGCGTCCTTGAAGACTTGCTGAATCATTCAAGATATGTCAGTCGAAACCAAAAATAGAAGTGTCAAAATACTGTCAAAATTTGTCAAAATTTTAGGTGCCACTAAAAAACAAAAAATGATTGCTTAAGTGTTGGCTTCAATTTGAGACGTCGGAAATTTGACATGATTATTTTTTAAATTAGTTTCTCCTTCCAATGTAGCTCGTCGCCGTGCCCAATCAGCATATGTAGCTAAAAACACACCATCCCAAATTAAAACCCTAAATCGAAAACCCTAAATTCTCAAATTGAGAATCGTAAGTGCGCTTATGATAACTATTCTATTTCTGAAATCAATTTTCGGATGAATTTTTGAGTAAAAAAACACGTTTGATAAAGACATAAATTTCTGTTCTTGAAATAAAAGTTCAACAGTTGAAAATTTATACTTCTGAAATATTATTAATACAAAATCTCTACAAAAAAAATTCTACTTCATTTTTTAATTTTTTTAATTTATTTAAAAAATAATTTTTATTATTAAAAATATTATTTACTATTTTAAAACAAAAAATTATTATTTATTTTTACTCTCGCGACGGTGGGTGGTGGGTGATGGCGACAAGCAGAGGGTGGCAGCGGAGATTGGTGGTGGTTGGTAATGGAGAGCATTGGTTTGTAGTGGAGGCTAGTGGTTGGCGGCGAGCAGTGGTCGATGATGGAGGTTGGTGGTTGGCAGCGATCGAAGGTGACCATGGTGGTGAGTTGTTGCAACCAATGGTGGTGGCAACGGTGATGGTTGCGGTAGCGACAACTAGCAGTGTTGCTATGGCAATCGGTGGTTAGCGGAGGGGGTCGGCGACAACCGATGATGGATGAGGGTGACCGGTGGAGGTTGGTGGGGGGTGGCAGGTGGCGGCGATCAACAAAGGCAGGGCGACAGAGAGAGTGTAATGAGGATTTGAGAAAAAATGAAGGGTTGTGTTAGGTTATTTTTCATTTCCATTTTTGGAATAGAGAAATTATAATTTTAAGCTTCTCATTTCTCTTTCAAATATATTTTTGGAATAAAAATTTGTTCTAGAAATAAAAAAATAGAATTGCATTGTCAAAAGAATTTTTGTTCTAAACTTATTCTAGAAACAAGTTTGGAACATAAATAGAGAAATATAATAGTTATCATACACGTCCTATATGACCACAACCCCAAATTGAAACCCTATTCGATTTGCTGCCAATGTAAATGGACAACTCGATAGACTAATGCAAATTTCAAACTCCGAAGTACTTTTGTCGTCTCAAATCCAACTTGAAGAGTCGCTTCAGGTTTCATAACTTTTGTGGCACATAGGCGCAGAAGTGATTAGAGTTGAAGTGGAAGAGAGCGAGGCCAGCGAGCAAGCCGAGCTCCTCTGGGAGATACTTGAAAATGTCATAGTGGTTGAGGTCAATGTCGGTGATGGTACGGACATTGGGGTCGTCGGGGTGGGGGGGGGGGGGGGGGGGGGGGGTGCAAAAGATGTGGGAATAGTCAGCCTAGTTGGCAATGAAGTTGTTGGGGTCAGAGACAATGGCCTTCTTCAGGGCTTGGAGAGTGTTGTAGGTGTTGCGGAGGCATGGGTTCTTGAAGGAGATGGATGGGTTAACGACGATGCTCTTGTCGCGGTCACTGAACTCATTGAGTTAGCGGAGAAAGTAGTGGTCTTGGCATGGTGGGTGTGAAATTTTGAAATTTGGCATGGCGGTTTTTAGTTAAATTTCACTCGGAATTGATCATTCTTGAGTAGACTAATCATTAGTAAAAGGCTAGCTAGGAATTAAGCACGTGAATCTAAAGACTTGACCATGGATTGACACTTTGACCATACGGATTGGCCAGGAAATATTTTGGATTATTATAGGCCGATTCAAGAATGATTATGGAACGATTTGCCATAACTATACAATTGGATCACAGGTGATTCCGTTTGATCATTGTCTGGATTGCAAACGTCCCTAAATCAATTTTTAATGATCATGACCTTCGAAACTAGTGATTGAACTTTGTAATTAGATGATGACCAAGGTTGCTATAGCTTTCAATCGTAGGTACCTAAAAGCCGCTCGTTAGTTTGAGATACGCTAAATTTGCGATCAATTGATTTTGGCCACGAATTGGACTCCTAACTTGGACATTGAACTTTCATGAATACCAATGCTAATATTTTGGACATCGCCTCATTAGGAATATCAATGGATCAGTTCCTGCCGCATAATTGAAAAAAGTTAAATTCGGATCGAAAAGTGGAATGAATGTTTTACCCCTGAGTTATTTAGGCTTCCTTGTTTGTGTTTGGGGGGTTTTTTTAGTGTTTAATTTCCCCTCTTAGCGCACGAAAATTGTAAGTGGATAAAGATAGCCCACTTGTTTGTTTTGCTTTGACTTTTTCAACTCTTCTAGAAGCTCACCTTTTTTTTTGCCATTGAACAGCCCTTGGATGAGGCTTGGAGATCAAAATTAGATCTCAACCATCCATTTTTGGGTAGATATCTTCAGTTGCAATCCTCTCTCTCTCTTTTGGACTTAGATTTTTTTTTAGAACGCACTTTCTTTTATACTCCCTACTCTCACTCTCCCTTTTACCCGACCACCTTAGGCACCAGCACCATGCCACCTCTATCAAGCCGCCTTGGATAGCCATGAGTCACCAACTGCCGTTGCCACACTACTAGACTACCGTGGGCACCGTTCGCTGTCACTGATCACCGGAGCTTAGATCTGATCGGAGCTGTCGTGGTTGGATTTGTGTGCTTTTCTAGCTTATTTAGTGGTAAGTTACTCCCTAAATGTTGACTAGGTTGATAGGTGGCTAATGGATGTAGATAGGACTTGATTTAGATGAGCTTAGTAGCTAATTTTCGGAGTTACTGTAGCATATCCGAAAATTGTGAAGTTGTGGTTGATTATGGTTGGTTTAGTATTAATCTTAGGTAGTTAGATAATAATGGATATTGATAGATTATGTTATGATCATGTGATTCGTTTTGGTGTATTGTGCAAATTTGTGTAATTGTATAGTTGTGAATGATGGATATGTAGTAAATTAAAGCAATCGTGTGGTTGATTATGTGCGTAGTTTATTGTTCATGTAGTATAATTATATATAATATGATGAGCATTGCATGATCATTGCCGAATCTGGGTTGTTTATGTTGTTTGTACGGCGAATGTTAAATGATCATGGACCGTAGTTTATACATGGCCATTTGTTGTCATTGAATGGTGTTCGTGTGGTCACCTAATGCCCTGATGCGTTATACGTGGAGATTGAACTCATCCTAATGCGTTTTAATATGTGATATTACTATCTTGAAGGGGTAAGAATTGCTAGCCTGATGTGTTTTACGCGGGTGGCGTCGTGACTTGATATATGTTACGTGTGTCGTTAATAATCTAGACTCTATGAGTGTAATGTGCTTTGTGAAGTATTATGTGTTGGAAATTGTGATTTGAGTACATCTGGATTAGTTATAGTTGTTATGCCCATTTATGTAATGCTACGAATTGAAAGTGTCTTGTGCAAAATTGTGATTTGGTGACAATTTGAGCTATTAGAAAGTTCATCTCATTAATTATAATTGCATGTTTAGTTTGATCCTGTGGTACGTGTCACCCTAACCTGGAGCTTAGAGAGTTTATTTACTCAGATTTTGTTTTTTTTATTGTAAATTTCATATCTTTCAGATCCCTGACCATGAATATGAATGGATCGCCGGAAAGTTTTGAGGTACCCATGAATATTGATCTAGTGGTGACGGAGTACCCGGTAGGAGAAGATAAGGTTTATTTTAGGCATGCTAGTACCGTGTGGGTAAATGAGGGCAAGATATTTTGGAAGCCTAACACCTTCATGGCATGGTCCTTTAGAGATGGAGATCAGTCTTTTGGCTCGCTTCGAGGTTTTGATACACCGTATGATGGAGTAGGAGAATGGATCCCACGGAGATCGTTTCACCCGATGATGTTGTAACTAGCCTGGATACTAGTCCCGAAGATTCAGAACCCGAGATGGAGTCTAACTCTGAGAAGGAGCCTATGGATTTTAACCCTGAGGAGGAGTTAATGGAGTCTGACTTAAAGCAGCATCCGTTGTCTGGCGATGGAGTGGAGAACTAATGCAGTTGTTCTTTTCCCTTTTTGGTGCATCCTTTTTGATAGGAGAGCTAGGGTAGTCCACCACCGACCCTTTTTGATGTATGCGGTTGTCCTGATGAATGTGTGTATGTATCTCTGTTATAAGTAAATATTATGTGTATAAAAGTGTGTTTGTTGTTATTACTATTGTGTTCTTTGTTTCTCATCTATCCCCTTTCTTTGTATGTGTTATGGGGTGTTTAGGTTTGTTTCCTCTAGCGTCTATCGTTTTGCGTTGGTTTGGGAGGTGACAAATTCTTGAGATATTGCAACCTTATCAACTGGAGTTGCAGGATGTCGCAAGCTCATAAGGCTCGGGACGTGACGGTGGTTGGTGGCTCCATGGGCAGCTGTGGAGAGGATAGCGAAAGAGAACAAGAAGATAGAAAAGGTAGCGGAGAGACAGAGCGAACAACAAAAGAACTTTGGAGCGAATGGTGAAGTTTTACACAATCCAACCACGTTGGATTGTGCAATGCCGTTCTATCTGTCCACGTGGGTTTATTTTTAAATGGCATCTCATATAAAAAATTTATCATAAAAGTTAAGTATTTTGTTTCGTATGAATTTATCGTTGAAGGCACTTAAGTGATCGTTTTTTTCTCCGATTTGTCACGTTAGTGACCTAGAGAAAAATTTTGACACTAAGTGAGCGCCGTATAAAACTTTTGACACTTCTACGGTTCTTCTCTCCAATGTCTTGCAATGTATGGCTATCAATTGTTTTTCCAAACCTAAGTTACTTCATTGCCGAGCTAACAAAAGCCAAAGGTACTCGTTTGCACGATAAAGTCCTGACTAATGCGGTCTAATGTCTATGATCTAGGACGGGGTCGCGCCATACTTTGTTCCTTCAACCACAATACATCTACTTCCCAAGGTTTTTGCAACTAGAACGAGAATATATGCATGTCTAAATGAATTAAAGAACGGACAGAGAACAAGGATTAAGGATACAACGGGGAAAAAGAAAAAGAAAAATCGAAGCTGGATATGGAACGGCAACCCCAATAAAAGTCCCATAAGACTAAGACTAGACCCGTAAGAAGAGGGGGGAAGAGACACGTGTCGGCTCGAAAGGTGCGTGTGGACCATAACCTTAACTTTTAGTGTTTGAAGATAAAATTTGCAGACTATTGATGCAACTTGCTATTTAAATATGATGGTCCAGCTACTATTCTCGATCCGGCTCCTAGTAGCCAATGGTTTGACAAAAGCTAGTATGAAAAAAAATTAGTATAGACATGATGTTTTTTGTTCATGAAATTCTCTTGTTCAACCCCGCATGGTCGTGCCGTGTAACTTGTCAAGTCTGCATAAAATATAAGTTTAGGACATCCGAATTATTCTATTTGAGGTGTTTTATGCGCGTTTGCTTTCTTCAACTTCACTTAATACGATCTTCAAACCCTAAAAGCAGCATAAACAAAAACGGCAGCAAGATCTCCAATTAACTAAAGCATAGCACGTATATTGTTGATGAGCGATATATCACTTGTGCTTTTAACCCGTTTGAAAGCTGGTCAATTTTCATGGACAACACACGATGTTGACCGTTACGGTAAGTACTTTCTACCGTTATCGAGCCTTGCATTCAAATCTTGAGGCGTCACTTTCTTTAGATGCTCGAGCTCTTAAAGGGTTTAACGATGATGTGGTAGAGCGGAGCAAATCTGGGAGAGTGAAAACCCCTTGACTCGATTTTCTAACAAACTGGGTTGGTCTTGATTTTCTGAACTCAATCGAGTCCTAGCGAGTTATTTCCTATCGGAAGTATGGCTCTACTTGACTCGTACTTATACAGGCGATAATTTGGGTTAGATCGCTAGTCAAACTCGAGCTTAAACGGATAACACGGTAAGGAAAAGGATATACACAACGTAATTAATTAGAAAATATACCAAAATTGGACGCAGTTAATCAATTAGGGTCCTAAGCCGTCCGACATGCTAGTAATATTAAACTAAGTTCGATAAGTACCCCACCCACCGCCCCCTCCGCAAGCGGAGCCTTACCAAAACCAAAGGGCCCCACCAATCTTTCTCAATTTTCCAAATTTTTTTTTTTGTCGAGACTCTACTCTCCATCGACCAAGCCCTAAAACCTTAAACTCTAACACCCCCCGTTCCCTAATACATACAAAACATGACAACCTAAGTCGGTTCATGTCCTCTTCTTCATCTCTCTCTCTCTCTCTCTCTCTCAAAGAAGCTCAGATACACCTCAAGAATGGAGAATTCAGCTGAAGCGTGCTTTAGCTACAATTAACAGCCGAAACCCAACTCATCATCTTCATCTTCCTCTTCTTCTCCTTCATTTTTCTGCCCAAAGGCCATCATTACATCGTAAGGAAGCAAAAAGAGAAGCATCGAAAAGGAAGCAAGAAAGTGAAAGCCAGCCCCCCCCCCCCCCCCCCCCCCCCCCGCCAAAAAAAAAAAAAAAAAAGAGAGAGAGAGAGCAGAAAACACCCCAGAACCAAGAAGTCTCCTTATTGTTACTTTTGTCCCTTTTCTTCTCCACTATCTTCCTCTCTTTTTGATCACACACCCCTCTCTCTCTCTCTCTCTCTCTCTCTCTCTCTCTCTCTCTCTCTCTCTCTCTCGGTCTCTCTGTCTCTCTCTCTCTTACATTGCAATTTGCCTAATTTTGTGTATGTAACAAAGAACTGATGGATCCAGCTTCTGCTCATGGCCACTCTCTTCCACCACCCTTTCACACCAGAGACTTCCAGCTCCAACAGCAGCAGCACCAGTTCCTCCACCACCCGCCAAGCTCAGAGGACGAGAGGAGTGGTGGCAGTGGCTCCCTCAAACGGGAGCGCGACGACAGCAACGGCGACAACAACCCTAACGGCGATGAATTCGGCAAGGACCAACAGCTCGTGGTTGGCGGCCAAGGCGGAGAGGGAGAGATCACGAGGAGGCCCCGAGGGAGGCCGGCTGGATCCAAGAACAAGCCGAAGCCCCCCATCATAATCACCCGGGACAGCGCTAACGCCCTCCGCACCCATGTTATGGAGATCTCAGATGGCTGCGACATCGTCGAGAGCGTCGCCACCTTCGCGAGGCGGAGGCAGAGGGGGGTCTGCATAATGAGCGGGAGCGGGACCGTCACCAACGTCACCCTGAGGCAACCGGCCTCACCTGGTGCGATCGTCACACTGCACGGGCGGTTCGAAATCCTATCCCTAGCCGGGTCGTTCCTGCCACCTCCCGCGCCACCCGCGGCCTCGGGGCTGACCATATACTTGGCGGGCGGGCAAGGGCAGGTGGTTGGGGGGAGCGTGGTGGGGACGCTCATCGCGTCGGGCCCAGTCGTGATCATGGCAGCCTCATTTAGCAATGCTGCGTACGAGAGGCTGCCTCTGGAGGAGGATGATGCCGGAATTCAAGTCCAAGGAGGGAGCATGGGATCCCCAGGCAGCGGTATTGGAGGGCAGACACCACAGCAGCAGCAGCAGCCACCGCCACAGCTCATGGGAGATCCGAACAACGCGGGGCTATTTCATGGGTTGCCTCCAAATCTCCTCAACTCGATACAAATGCCATCCGACGCTTACTGGTCTGGAGCTAGACCACCTTACTAGCGAAGAATTTCAGTTATGTTCCTTTCTCTTTTAATTTTAATATCTCCCTCTCTCATGAGCACATTGAAGCTTGCTAGGAGATAGCCGGAACTTTTGTACCTACTAGTGGAAGTAATCTGTGGTTCTATTTTTCTTTGAATGAACTTTAGGTTTTCTGTCTTCTTCGATCGATTAGCTGATTTCATTTCTCCTGACTAGGCCTGGGGATGATTGTGTTTTATTTGAAGAACAGTGTAAATTGGGCGGTGAGGCGACTTCTGTGAAATCTTCCGTTGATGTTGCTCTTGCATTATAGGATCCGAGGAACTTGAATTTGATAGAATTTGTTTTGCTGAGTTTGCTGATCAATTTCACAATTTATTTCTTTTTCCTTCTAGTTCCGAAGGTATTGTCTGTCGCAATGGTTCAACCTTCTTCTCAGAGAGTGATCTTCACCAGGAACGTAAATATTTGAATTTCACGTCATTTTAAAATGGGGTTTGTGTTATTGATCATACATTTTCATTAAACCAAAGATGCAAGCTTTATTATGTTCATAGTAGGTCTCTTTTTTCTTTTTTGTTCATGTGTGATTTTGAGAACATCTAGGAGGATAAAAGGGGCCCATCGGGTTCATTAATTATGGGGTGATAATGGGGATAGATAAACAGTCCATGAATTCATGCATGAGCGTCGCTTCAATTGAGATAAGTTGAGAAGGTCAAGGCAGTTCATTTAAAGTGGCATTCTGCAGTTTCGATGAGACTGGCATGCTATTCAGGAGAGAGGCAAAGAGGTATGTGCTTCTGCGCATGGTGTTCCTTATTCTTGGGCGGAGAGAGAGAGAGAGATAGCTAGGGTTATGTAATGAAGTTGGACATGAACTGGTTCACACGTGCACTTCACTGAACTAGCACCTTTACGAGGCAAATCTCAACAGCACTTCCATGAAACCGCCACAATTACCGTCCTCTCTCTCTCTCTCTCTCTCTCTCTCTCTCTCTCTCTCACTCACATGGAAGGCACGCCAGTTTTCATCTTTTTGTTTCATTCCTTTGACTGAAACTGCATGCATTTTGACCCATGCCAGGATCGATCTTGTCCCCCTCCTGAATCAAGACTGTTTCTTGCTAGAGCATGCTCCTCTTTTGTCACCCCCTTCTTGCTTGTCCCACCTTTGCATTTATCTTCTGATAAAATCTCTGGGAATGAGATTTTTAACTGGCGTTTTGAAGTTATAAGCTATGTTTACCCAAACATGAATGCTAGAGGCTAGACAATAAGGATCTTCGACCATGTTTTGTCGACTAAACTGATGTTTTAAGTTTTAATGGGTGGTTAATCAAGCGGATTGATCTGTACAGGAGTGATATTTGTATAGCTCAGACAAGGAAAATTTGATATACCATTTAATAAATTGAATTCAGTAGACATCTTTGCATCCTAAATATTGCTAACATTCGAAATAGCTAGGATGAAAATATCTACTCGATTAACACATCAACGTGAAAGATATGAAGGGTTGAGATTTTCTTCTTCTTCTTCTTCCATTGTGCACTAAAAGAGAGCCAGCATCACCACCATCCCTACCTTCTGTCACCGAAGCATCAGGCCCTCCAACAACTGCCATTGCCGCCTTATTGCATCTCTCTCTCCCGCCCCCTCCCTCTCTCTCTAGTGCACATTGCCAATTAGCACCATATGAGGGGTTGAAGGCCTTCTATTTAAGGTCGTAAGCATAGATCGAGGATTTTCACCTTTCATCCAAGGTGGAAAGTAAGAATTTCCCAGCTCGATCAATGAATATGATGGTCGGGTCTTCTGCTATGGCCAAATTAGAAGGCTTATAGGAACATGTCATAAAAGTATTGCCCGTCCAATTTCTCTAGCAAAATGAAGTTCAGCCCCTTCTGAACAATCACGGTGCATTCTTTATCAGTTAGATTGGTTTGACACCTCTCTTGCAGTTTCTTGAACCTCACAATGTATTTCTCCACCGACTCACCTTGTATTTGACTCAACTAGATCGACATAATTACCTCTGGCTCAGCTCAGTAAAACTACTCATCAAAGGCATGGACCACCATTGATCCTTGGTCATTGGTCGATCTGTAGCAACCATAGGGAGAGAGGGAGGCGCCAGCGGTGATGTTTGTCTTACCAGCCGATGATGGTGGTTTCGATGGTTGCAGCATTAGAGCCTGTGGACTGACAGAGAATGGATTATCATGTCTGCGAGCGAGCGCATGCACGATTTTAGCCATTCATATGTGAAAATCTTTTGATAGAGTCAAGATGTTCACAGTGAAGTGCCTTAATTTGGATTCTTGGTTTGGTTGACGAGATGTTAACTATTTGAGGGGACAAATCCAAGGAGTAGATTTGTCTTCTCAAAGATAAAAGATCCACATCCTGTTTTCTGGAACTATGTCTATGCTGCCATTGAATGAAAAATAGATCCTGTCTCTTTGTTTCTTTTCTTCGACTATGCGCGCACAATGTTTTCTTTTCAACAGTAGTGAGATTACGATGAGAAAATCTCATTTCTTTGACTAGGAGGGGTTTTTTTTCAAGCTTCTTTTCTTTACTCAGTATCCATATGATAGTCAAAAGTAGGTTTGGTCAAAGATAGGACTCTTAGAATTACCTGTCCCATTTTAGCCAATGTGAAAACTAATTCTAACATAAATCTTGCAGTAAGGACACATTGTGCATATTTCATACTTTTGTATGATTATTTCAGTGTTTTCATAGTGATCCTTACTATGAAAAAGGACTAGAGTTTCTATAAGATGTTTGACAAACATTTCATAACTGCAGCGCATCACTATAATTATAATATGGAAGCTGTTAGTATGATAATTTAATAGTATTGTCAGTTATTTCTAATCACATGATTTTCTCATCAATGAGTGCTTTATGTAAAACATGTGGCGATAGTGTGTGGATCTATGATTGAGGTTGTACTATCTCCGATAATATTGCTAGTGAAACATTTCCCTTATAATATACATCAGGCTTAATTGCTCAATTTCTTGTTTAGGTGTTATAGTTTCAAAACATGTATCAAGAACCATACAAGTTAACACTTCATAGCATAAGGATGAAACGACTTGGCTACATTAGAACCACGTCTATATACCAAACAAACTCGTAGACGTATTTTACAATACTCATGAAATTGCAGGATCGATTGTCTTCTTGGTGCTAGATAGGAGTGAGAATTGGTCTCAGATTAGAACTTGGAACCAAACCAAACCGACCGTGGGGACCAATTCTAGTTCCAAATTTTTGGAACATTCACTATGTGGTTCGATTCTTGGTTTCAATTTTTCGAAACATGCCGTATATGGTTCTATCCCCAAGTAGGAACTGAAGAACCGAAGAACCTAAGAATCGGATTAGGAATCGAAAAACCATCTACGGATAATATATCATTTTATCTTGTAATTTCCTTATATATCTAATGCATGAATATTTTATCTCTTCTTTAATTTTTAGATATGTATTGTCTTAACGAGGAGATTGTTGTAGATAAATCAAGTTTAGGAGTTGAAGTGGAATGAATATATGTGGTGAGGTTTTCTTGTTTTAGTTTAATGACTAGTAATTTTCAGCTTACAAATTATTATTAAGTGGTTAACTATGTTGGTTGTTTCTTTTGTGATTAGAATTTGGAACAATCTTTTATGGGTGAACGAGGAATGAAGATCGATACCTTCATTTTCAATGTAACATATTTTGAACTTTCTATTTCATTATTTCATTTTGCATGATTTTGCTGCGTTGGCAGATGAAGATTTTGTTATCGCTTTAACTTTCATTTTGCTTGACTAAGATCAAACAAAAAACGGAGCGAAAAAAATGAAAACAAAAAGAAAATGGAATTTGTCAATTCCAAAATATACCAAATAGATTTCAAATTTCAAAAATTGAGAACCGGTTAGAGCATGGTACCCTGAAATCGCTCATCCCTATCCGTAGATACGACATGGATCCAATATGTGGTCAAAGTTTTGTTTGAAACCTTTGTCGTTGTCAATAGTTGGAGATTGTCGTTATCAATAGTGGTTGAGCATCTTCTGCCCAATTCAAGCTTTTGCTTTTCCATTCATTGCGATGTCCACCGAGGATAACATCCCACATCAAAGCTATATTTAATACATCGACTGTGCAACTCAGGTTTGGCAGATGAGCAATGACATATGCGAGCAAAAACTATGGCTAAGACCCTTCGAGCCTCGTTCTTTTGGCGTATAAACATAACAAAACTAATAGTTTAACCTCACTTCACGACTAATTTCGGGTGAAGTTTGTCTCTTCATAACAATGAATTAAACTACATCTCCCCCGACTAATTAAGACAGGAAAACACGTAGAACTTACTTGCTTTGAGTCTAGGCTATGCTGCATAAATATCTATTTGCCGGAGCTTCACGTGTTTTCAACAGGTGGAACTTATTGCCCAAGAACGCCTATTTTGCCGGAAGCTCGTTTCCGACATCGACTCGGACATCGTTTTTGGCTCACGCCCAAAGAAAAGAGACTTCCCCTCTTGGTTATGCTGGGTGGTCGGCCAGACTAATTCACTTATTTTGATTGCAAAGCAATATCTTTGGTAGTCGCTTCTTTTGCTGGCGACGAACACCCAAAGGAAAAGAAGAAACTTCATTCCATGTCCGAAAGGATTTTTCACTTTGCACGAAGAAGCTTAAGTTAAATTCCTCAAAGGAAGCAAACGGTGGTGCACGAACAGTTTTTGTTTCGAGGTTTCTATTTTCGTTCGCATTTGCTTCAGACAATCGTTCCGGGACCAACAAATAGAGGCAGAACGTTCCAAGAGCAATTGCTCCAATTAGGAAAAACACAGAAAATGGATGCCACTACTCTTAAGCCCAGAATTCTTACTTGCCCCTTAATCTCGACAAATTTAATTCCACCGTCTCCACGTTCAGATCCTGTCCACCTTGTCCGCCTTGATCAGAGGGTTGGCCTTTGCGATCGCCTCCCGACCCGATCTCTTGAAGTCGAACCTGCACCCGTGGCTCTCCGGGTGCCGGTGCGCCACGCAGAACGCGGACCCGCACCTGCACTTGAAACCCGCGAGACCAATCTTCCTGCTGCACGTCTCGCACCTGGCGGCAGTCACGGACCAAGGAATTTTTCGATTTAGAGCGACAGAGACTGATGTTCTCCGATTAACATCTTTAAAGGACGATACAAAGTACGATTTCACTTGGTACTAATGAAAGAAAAAAAAAAAAATTGGGTCTTTGAAGGTGGGTCGGGCATCGCGACTAGCCCCTCCACCCGCCAGTACACTACCTGTTCCCAGCCTTCGACCGTGGTTCACCGCTCGCAGGAGCCAACTCCGAGCTCGATGCCTCGTAGCCGAGCCCAACCTGCGATGGATCGGCCGCAGTGCTCGTAAAAGCGCCATCCTTTTCCTTGCCCCTGCCTTCTCGTGGGGCCGGGGGGGTCTCGGGTCCGAGGGACTTCCCCACAGCGGCCTTGGCAGCGGCGGCGTGCTGCTCCTGGAGGCACAAGTACTTGTAGCACTTGGAGCAGAGGCCCATGGTGGCCGCGTTGCCCCAGAAGCCACAGTTATTGGCGCAGAGCCTCGCCTCGGCTGCGACGGGGACGCTGTCGTCTCGCTCCGAACCCATCTCTCCTCTTCTTCTCCTCCTCCTTCTACTTCCTGCCTGAAGTGAAAGGATTGTGTGATGTAACTGCGAAGGGCTTGGAGAGATTGAAGTCGGGTATTGCGGTGCGATCTTGTTCGAGAATTTCGGTGGTGGAGAACCAGAAATATAATCTCGTGGGGCAAATATCAGTCAGGTGGCGAGTAAATTTATAGCGTAGAGAATTTTCAGAAGTGGAGTACAAAATCAGGCCGAGAATGGAAAGGCTATGACTATTTGGATTCGCACGACCTATTATATAGTGCAACAGGGGGATGCTGAATTGGATTTGCCTAATTTATTTGCTTAACGATAAGGACAAGACAAGGTCCTTCTTAGACGTTGAAATGAGTCCCATGGTCCACTTTTTTTATCTTAATTTTTTTGGTCGGATGTCCACGGTCGACTTAATGGATCCGAATTTACAATCAAGAATATACAAACCAAACAACAATCACAACATAACATTAGGGGTCAGCAACCGCACTAGTTCGCGACGAACCAGTACGTGCCACCAGTTTACACGGAAATTGGCGGGTTCCGAGATTTTTTTTTAAAGAAAGTATGAGAATCGACTTTGATCAGTTAGGCTTTCCATCTTTGAATCCGTCCGTTAGGAGATCCACCGTATCTTATTAATCAATGTGCTACAAATTGCTCGCCAAGTATGTTTGCCAAAAAAAAAATAAAAAAAAATCATAAATGTATTGCAATTGTACCAATTAAGTTCTAGACTTTTTTTTTCCAATTAAATCATGAAATTTTCATATTTATGTTAATTCAATCCATTTGATTTACTTTGGCCAGTGCCAACTACCGATGGGTGAACAATTTTTAATAATATCGTAACAATTTTTCGATTAATCTTTTGTTATTTTTTATTGTTTTGTTCTCCTTTTTCCTCAAGCCGGCCAGAGGGGAGGGCTTGCGAGGGTAAGGTCAGCCTCACCCAACCACCAATCTCGACTATGGCGACTGGGCCGGAGGAAAAAAGAGAAGAAAAAGAAAAGAAAGAAACGAAATAAATAAGGAATTTGTAAAAAAAAAAAAACTAAAAATATTGGTTTTCTAAAAGGAAATCCGAAAACCGATTCTGGATTCTTGACCTGGAACATCATTCTAGAACCAGTCCCCCCATAAACAAAATATGCGTTTTCTGCATGAACTTGCTGCTTTCCGAACGGGAAACAAAGTAACCGCACGAATTCACCCCGACCTCTGATCAGTGATCACGGGAAACTTGGAAAAAAAAGCAAAATTCAAAATCCCGAGGGATCATCATCGGTCCGAAAACGAACCAACAAGAGAACGCGAGGAGCTCCGTCTCCGTTACCTGATAATACTCCCGACTTGTGTCCGACAGGGGGAAACGCAGAGCTCCGAATTCCGTCGATCGATCAGCTCGAAAGCATACGCTGCACGGGCACCGGTTCAACGAGGTTGATGAGAGAGAGAGAGAGAGAGAGAGGGAGAGGGAGAGGGAGAGGGAGAGGGAATCTCAGAGAGGCAAAAGTTCTGGAGCTTCCCGTTCAGATACAGATGTTTGAAGATGGGATTCTCGATTGGAAGGAAAATGAGACGGCCGCCGCCACCACCCACGGGGTTTGTGTGATCTTCCGAGGGGTGCCTCTCGTTTCCTTCTCACGTGCCGATCGGCGTAGGATAGTTTTGTCCCGCACCGAGCGATGTCCGTCCGATGGCAAATGTCCATTTCCGGGACGTGATCTCCCGGTTCGGACTGAGATTGCACGGAGATTACTGTGCTTCTGTGCTCCGAGATATGAATGAGAATATTTGAGTGCCTCTTCGTTCTGCCCTACGCATTTTGCCGATCCGGTCGAGGCCGGACCGGATCTGTTTCCCACGCATGCTCAACAGAAAGACAAACCAGGCCAACATTTTTATTTGCGGTGTTCTAAAGTGATGCTTCAATGATCATGAAATTCTCTCTTCAAGTCTAATGTATGCATGTCCCAATTCTCTGGCTCTAATTCTATTCCCCAGAATAAAAAAAAGAAAGAAAGATGATAAACATGTTTGGTTACATAAATAATTTTAATTTTATTTTCGAAAATAGTTTTAGAGCAAAAATAAGAATAAAAAAATGGATTCTGAAAGAAAGAATCACTTTTAAGAATCACAAAAAAGAACAAAGTCTCAGTTTTTTTTTTAAAAAAGTTTAAGTCCACCTGTATTTAAAGAAAATAAAAATAAGGCTTGAAAATTTACTAACAACTAAATTTTTTAGATACATTCTTTTAAAAAAATTAAATCTAAAAATAAGCTTTAAAATTTAACCAAAAATTTTAATAAGGGGGAATTAAATTTTTTTTTAAAAAAATAAAAAAATAAAAAGATAAAAATTGGGGGAAATTAAAATTTTTTAAAAAGTTAAAAAAATATTTTAACAAAATTTAAAAAAGATGAAATTTTTTTAAAAAATAATTCTCGCTACCTTGTTATTCTTGATAACAAAAATTTTGTGCAGTTAGCAAACACGTTTTGATTCTCTAAAAATTATCTAGGAAATAGAATCGTGAAAAATTTCATCCTTTGTTTTTTTTTGGGTGAATGACAAAAGGAGTAATTTGAAAGAATTTGATTTCAATATGTTAAATGACTCATGTGGATGGACATATGTATAATCTGCGCACAACCAAAATCTAGTATAACTTAAATCAAGTCTATTGATGTGAAATCTCGAACTAACTTAAAAAAAGAAGAAGAAGAAAAAAACATACATGTATGGATTTGTTCCTGTCTAATCAATCTTTGCGTGTTCTCTAAACGTTGATGATGGATTTTTAATTAGATAACTTAGTGTACTTCGTTGAAATAAGTCAAATTCAAATAAAGCATTTCGATATTGAGAAGTTCCAAAATTCAAAGAGAGGCGACATGTGGTTTATTTTGTGGTACAACTCTACTCGGTTTCATAATAGATAACTTTCTAGAGGATAACCCTCGAGGGAAAAACGCTAATTGTAATCTGCACTCTTTTTTTTTTTCTTTATCCAAGTGGTCGGTTTCCATATTTACGTAGCTGGATTATCCCAAAAAGAAAAATAATAGCTTATATTGGTTGAAATAACTTAAAGATATTGCTTACTTAGACAAATACGTAGAATATATAGATCAATAAGTTAATCTTGTATCGTGGTAGCTCTCCTTAATTTGAAAACTCCATTTGAAATAAAATTATCTGACCGACGCTAGGTAGTCTTTGCCTACCAGGATTAATAGATGACAATTCCAGGTTTCCGAAGTGGATTTTATCTTATCATAAGTGTCTATAAAAGGACAATACGTTCTGTAAATGCATATTTGGCCGTGAATTCACAAACTCCAATCACGAAGTCAGAAAGATGCCCAACTATCAAGCTCATGTTTCTGCTTCTCCGAAGTCGATGCGCGATGACCCGTCGCTGCCTCACGCTCTCATGCACGTCACATACGTCATTCGGTCCATGTACGAGTTGTCAGGCCTATCCCCATCGCCATGCTCACCCTCCTGGGGATTCATATCTTTCACGCTTGACAACTTGCGGTTGCCGTTCCCTTGGATCGATTGAGATGGATCGATCCGGTCGGTAGGGAAGGCACCGGTCGAGCAAATCAGGCTCGGGATGAGATCGTGTCCCAGATCTCGAGTGTCGCCTGCCGAGTCGTGAACGACCCTCGCAACAAGGGGCGCAAGACGTTCGGCGTCTTGGTGGACATAGTGACGGTGGTCACCCTTCCCGAGAACGAAATTCAAGAGATGGGTCGGAGTCTGGAGGCGATTCAGCGACGCGACATCCCTGAGACGCTCTGGAGGTTCAAGACGGCGTCAGAGCCGGCAATTCCGGGTCAACACCGTGATCCGAGCGAGGTTTGTGGGATCTGCTTGGAAGAGCAGGGGGTGGGCGGTGCACTGAGTCGCTTGGGTTGCTCCCACGAATTTCACAGCGGTTGCATCGAGAAGTGGCTAAAGATTGCGCATACTTGTCCTACATGTAGGCACAAGTTACCCACACGTCGTAATCTTGCTCCTTGATCTCTTTCTTTGAAAGGGCAGACTCATGTAAAGTGGTGAAACAAATTTGACAATTGATTTGCTATTTCCCTAATTATTGATTCCATTATATGTTCTCATAATTTGTTTTGCTTGCACAATGCTTTATCCATTAGAGAAAACACTTGGGACGATCGTTGAAGGAATAAGACTGTTGTTGGAGAATGTAGAGCAATGGCATTATGCCTGATGACTCTCCTCGAGGATTAGGATCACTTTTTGAACACTAACCATACTGCAATTATCCGCAAGGATTTGTTCTATATTACATTGAAATCTAATTCCGTGGATTGGCTTTGTTATTGCCTACTAATCAATTCTAGTAGATTGGCTTAATCATTGGTTAAGGAATGAGCTCATACGTGTTGATTAGGGGCGCTGGAAGTTTCTTTTCTTAGATAACCAAGTGCAAAACAAATAACTTTGCACTTATTAACGGTTAAGGAGTGATGTTATTATTAGGGTGTGATTCATACTTTTCATCAAGAGAACGATACGAGAATCCCACTCCTTTATTCATAAAGGGCTTTAATAATTTGAACACGTATTTTATTAGTAGTTTAGGCTTAGACCCATGAATAACTACTTTTAGATGTAATATCTTTATCTTTCTCTTGTAATTTTGTGTTGTAATAGAGAGGTGTAGGTGCTAATCATAGTAGAATCATTGATTACATGTAATACTAGTTTAAGGGTGAATCAAGATAAACCTTATTTTTCCATTTCTTTTTCTCATTTTCAGTCTCTATTTTGTTGTGTTTGTCACCTAACATCAATAGTCATGTTTAATGTTGTCCTTTAATTTTTAATTTATTCAACGTGGTCTTTTGATTTTTGGTATATCTTCAATTTGGTCCATGGACGGTACGAAAATGTTAAACATTATCCTTTCATTAATTCAAGTGCAAGGATATCATTGAACATTTTCATATATTTATTGACCTAAATTGAATATATACCAAAAGTCCAGAGACCACAATAAAAAAATTAAAAGTTCATGAAAAATATTAAATGTTGGGTTAAAATTCAAGGACCACATTGATCAAATTTAAAGTTCAGAGACCACATTATATATTGAGTTAAAATTTAGGGACAATTTGTGCCATCTACCCTAAAGGAAATTATTATCATCATGTTTGAATGCATAATGCCGCTAACTATTGCCCCAAAGATAAGTTCAACATACTCGATGACTATCACGTTAATGTCGGGTTGGATTTTGGTCATATAGCGATGATTGTCATTAACTGACGCAACAAATTGTGTAATGGGTAATGAAATTAGTTGCACTTTTTGCTCTCACGAGTTTCATGGTAATTGCAACGTGAAGTGGTTAAGTTGGGTTAATAGATATCCCTCATGTCGATACAACTAATGTGACGTCCCAAGGCAACACCACACTTATGATCTCTACTTTAATATGATATTACGTATAATAGAGGGCACATGCAAAAGACTATCATAAAATAGATGAAGCTGACAAACAAGTGCACACAAAGTGATAGGCATGTGTCACGGGCCGATCGAATTCACCGATCGATCGCTCGTGCGGCCTTAGGAAAACCTTCCCAAGTCAGCCTTTCCCTCACTCACCTCACTCGCCTCACAACTCTAGAGAGAGAAACTAGAGAGAGAAGCTCTGGATTTCTATTTCTCGTGAGAATGAGATGATACAAATGAGGGGAGGAGAACCCCTTATATACAAGTTCTCGTGCAATGATATCCGTAGATCTCCCCTTGATCTAACGGTGGAGATCGCATCTCCCTAACTACCACCTACCCGTATTTAATACAACAATGCACAATTACAAGTTTACCCGCCCCTAGGATCCTTTTAGAATTCCCCAGGAGATTCCTTCGCAAGACTCGGTCCTTTCTTCGCTAAGAAAACCTCCTCAGATTTGGCTCTTCGTCCGGACTGTGTCACATGTCTACAAGGTATGGCCTCTTATGGTTCACTACGACTTATAATAGATAGCAAAATCAATCAACAAATGAGAAAAATACATACTTTTTATATTTAATAAACATTCAAGTATATCATTCATTTAAAACGAAAGAGTACACTGGAAGAAAAATCAAATGGTGACATCTACTCTCGAATACTATCTCATAATTCCTTCGACCTACTCCGACATTATCGCTATTATCCTGGGCCACAGGAACTTGGATATCTGAAAATGGTTCAACAACAAAGGGGTGAGCCGAAACTCAACAAATATAACATCTATTTGAATGACTAAACCATCTATTCGCCATTCATTCAAACATACCTTATCAAGCAGTCAACCAATAAAATACTCAAGGAAAGCCATCACTAAGAGCATACACAGAAGGGGCACAAGACAATCAAGTGTCGGTCAACTAAAGTGAACACAAAAGCCACAAAACTCTAATAAACCTTCCTTCCAACCTCACAGCTGAAGCTCCTACGAGCCCAATTCCAATCCATGTCAAATTAATGACTTACCAGGCAATCTAGCTAGGATTTCGCCTGCTTATGATTGGATAACAACACTTTAACTAGCAGAGCCCATTTGCGACCTACAAGCCACATGAATTGGCCCCCTCAAAGTATGCGGCTGAATTACCCTCTTGGGTCCAACTTCAGTTCACCCCATTTTGTTAATAAACACAACCATTAGACTATGGAACCAGCTTACCCAAGACCCGTGGATACTAGATCAAGCGATGGATCGTCACACATAACTATTTGCCCCCACATGTAAATCATTCTTCTCATCAAGATATCCATTTCCAAATTTGAAAATCCGCGTTAGAACAAGTGACAAATGGGCGGATTACTAGTAAGCATAGATATTTACTTGCCTTAGGAACATGCACAAGAAAATGAGGATCGATTCGCCACTCGGATGAGCCCAAACCGACCTTTCCTTCTATACGCGCATCGCATGGGTCAAGGGAGGATGAGAGAAAGAACTCTGTGGCATCGAGGGGCTGTCGTCGAGGCTTGAAGACTCAATGATTAGTTGTCAAAAAGCTGAGGTGTTGTTGGCGCTTTGAGAGAGCGAGAGAGTTTACGGGTGGGGGTGAATGAACGAGAGGGAGAGGGAGTGAGGGAGCTATCCACAGTGAGGGGAGGGTAAGAATGAGGGAGGAGAGAGAATGGGAGCCCTTATATAAGGGGCTAAGGTAGCAGAAGGAGGCTATCTAAGGCTTCACGCTCTAAACCGTGAACCACTTTCACTCCAGACTGATATTATACGAAGTAACGCAATCGAATGAAACATCAATGATCCAACCATAATTACCACCTTCGGCAACCTCATTAGGCTCGAGCAATCCACCGTCCAAATAACTAAACCTCAAATCACCATCTCTAGTAATCCAAACCCGATATCTACTATTCAGCTCAAAAATCCATTTGTCAAAAAATTAGGTTATCACAAGTAACCCAAATTGTAATTTTCTGTGTTAATTAACTCTATCAAAAATTCAACCAAAAAAAAAAAAATTCTGTTAGGAAGCAAGGTACCTTTTTTGTGTGTGCTCAAGATAGGAACTTATATGATAATTAGAAGAGTTAAATATTACCGTTGATAGTTTTTTTTTTGTCATTAACAATCCTAAACCTAACTGGCTAATTCAATCTTTTCGTTTGACCAAAAAAAAAAAAAGAGGCTAAGTCAATCTTTTCAATTTAGCCAATTTAATTCTAAATTTTTTGATAATTTGTCAATATAGTCATTTTAACCAATTTTGGTCGAGAATCACCAACATAGCAGTCCACTCAACATTGACTGTCCTACATGGCACAACTATTTTGCAATTTAATTAATATGTTCTAAATTTTTTCTTTAGGACCAATCGTCAAAAAATTTTATGACTAAATTGGTCAAATTGAAAATTTTAGGACGGAATTGGCCGTCGCCACAATCGCTAGGAAGAGCTGGTGAAGGTCATTTGACCCTCCTTGATGCCTGGCAACCCTCATTGTCCCTAGGCAAGGCTCAATGGGCCTCGGTGAGCTCCTGATGGCCTAGATTTCATTCAAGCAAAAATGTCGAGCAAGTTATATGCATTCAAGATACGAGCTTCGGATTTGAGTTTTTCTGCTAAGTTTCAACCTAAACTTAGCATATAAAGCTCTAACTCAAATCTACTTGTTACAAATAAACCTAGGTTCAACAAAATTTGTTCAAAAATTCATTAACTAATTTAGTGCTTCATACTAAGCAGAAATATGGTGCATTAAGGAGCTCACCTTGTTCAAACGTCAAGAAGAAATCGTGAAGTTAGTGACGATGAGGAATCTTCGGCAAGAACTAGCGACCCTCACTCAGATCTAGAGCGAAGTAGAGAAATTCTTTCAAAAAAGTTTTAATTGATGAACATGGCTACACATTTGTTAAGTATCCCCATATATGAAAATTTAAAAGGAGTTTTGTTAGTATAATAGTTTTTAGGTGATTGTGAAAGTAATATCATGTTGTGAAATATAAATTCTTGAAAGCATGGATTCGAACATAATTCTTAATTATTTGCTATTATTATTTTGTATCCATAATAGAATGTTAATCTCACAATGAATGAAATGCCGTCATATAATCATTTGTCAATTTAAATGTACGAATTAATGACTATATACTCCCAAAACATAATGCATTGAAAGTTTCTTAATTAGTTACTTGGCAAGTAACCTGAGAACACTCTTTATCAAAATAAAATCGCAACTCTTGTATTGACCCCATTCACGATCCCCATCGATGCAATCAAAATAAGACGAATTGAGAGAGTAGAGGAGTTGCGAGCCAAATAGGAGTCAAGAGCTTGAAACCTCGTGCAAAGGTTTTGTCGTGGGAATCGAATGAACCAAACGCTTGCTTGCTCCTACCGCAAAGCGCGTAAAATTATAATAAACTCCTTAAGTTTTCACATCACTTGTTAAGATAATCCTTCTTTAATAATCACAAAGCTATCCAAATCCGAGATTGCTCTACGAGGTGGATACATACTGCTGCCAACCCGCGTTCGTGAGTTGTTCTTTTCTTAAAGCTTTTATAGCTTTTTTTTATTTATTTAATCTAATTAAGTTCGTTTTTTTTTCTTTATCAATTTTTTTTTTACTTTTGACTTTTTTATTGGTCGACTCGTTTATTTACTTATTTATGTTGTCCAGAAGTCGTCACAAAATTGGAGGCCCAAAAAGGACGATTCCATGAAATAAAAAAGATGTACCTGCAATATCATATTATTGCTTTTCATAAGGCAAACGAAAGGGAAGATTCTGATTCTCTTCCTGCTTTGGTAGCAAAATTATTCTTCCCCTTCACCCACCCTTCTCAGTTAAGAAGAAGAAGAAGAAGAAGAAGAAGAAGAAGAAGAAGAAGAAGAAGAAGAAGAAGAAGAAGAAGAAGAAGAAGAAGATAAAATAGAGTATGTATCACAGGTGGACATAAAATCTTAATTTGGGGTCGAACTACTCTCTTTCAAATCCGAGGTGTATGCTTTCGTCGGTAGATGCTGCAATTTCTTTCGTCCTATGTAATTTTCTCAAACCAAAGGCTTCATTTGTTTGTGAAAAATGAATATTTTGCAAAAATATTATTTTAAATAATCTTTTGTTTTGTTTACGAAAATGAATGAACGAAAAAAAATATTTTCATTGTTCACAAAAATATTTAAATATATCCTATTGTCTATTATGAACTATTTTTATTGACTAATTATTTCAAGTAACAAAAAGGATTATTTTAGAAAAATATTTTCTAAATTATTCAATTTTTGCTAGGCAAACAAAGCCCAAATCTTAGTTTAGTGTGGTTTTGCACTCGAGCAATTCGAATTTCTTTGTTTTACTTCTCATGAAACAACTCATTATGAAAATTATCTTTGGCATCAAATTTTCAAGGAAAAATTTCAAATAAGGGCCTAAAGTAAATCTGATTTCAAATAAGGGTTTGAGTTGCCACGTCAATATCAAAAAAGGCCATGACTATCGAGGCATTTTTGTCACTTATTTTTGTGTTTTTTTTCTTTTTTTTCTTTCCTTTTCGTGGTGGCCAGTCTCAGCCGATAGGCGACCACCGGTTATACCCAGAGAGGGCTAGGCAAGATCGCCCTCAAAAGCCATAGGCGAGGTGGCTTCACTTGGATTAAAAAATTCAATAAAAATGGAAAACTCAAAAAAGATATAAAAAAGGCAAAAATTAAAAAAAAAACACAAAAAAAGAAGAAACCTAGGCTAGAGGACTGGCCCTCTGTTCATCTCCAACTAGAGGCAAGGACCAACCAGCCGTGGACTAGGTCCGAGAGAGGGTGGCGGCCACTCTTGGTTCTAGCTAGGGTCGATGACGACCCCATCAGCCATCACCACCACCTTATCAACAATAGGGTGATAGCCACAAGTGAAAGGCCAACCCTCACGCCTGGGTGTTTTCTTTTTAGTTTTGTTTTTTTAAATTTTAATCTAGTTTAATAAAAATTTAGGTTAAAATTATCTTTGGATAAAAATGCCCTTAATATGTAGAAATATCTAGCCAGCCAGTGAAGTCAAGCTCATATTTGAAATTGCCATGGTCACTTCAGGTTTTTATTTGAAACATGATCTATTTTAGGTTCTTATTTAAGAAAATGAAAATATTTTAGGTCATTATTTGAAATATTTCCAATTTACAATCATATGGATGCCAAAACAAACAAGAACTAGATGATAAAAACCAAATTAGCCCTTCAAAGTTCCTTAACATAGCCAATGACAAAATTTGCAAATTGTAATTTTCAGTATGAGCTAGCTTATGATATGATAAAAAGTGAAGAGGAAAAATATTCAACTTTCGGCAATTCGATCATGTGTTGGAGAATCGGATTCCAATCAAACTTCGTAAACCAGATCTTGCCTAAAACTTCCATTATTTTTTATTTGGTTTTTAACGATTTGAACCAAATTGTAATCACTCGACCACCTTCTCATAAGAAGCCTTTTTTGTTTTTTTTCCTAATTAGCTCGAGAAAATATTTTGACCAACAGTGTTTATCCGTGCGACAATCATGCATATCAAAAGTAACCTTCTTTCGATCGAAAATTGCGTCAACAGTACAGATTATGGACCGAATGAAATATGATATGGAAATATAAGGACCTAAATAACATAAATAGGAAATACGAGGGGGGCAAAATAAGAAAAACATCTGCCCACCGTGACGGCGAAGTCACGACAAACACGTTTTCCCCAGGTGATCGACACCGGGGTGTCGCCTGTCACTCCGGGCAATTCGCGCATCGCCACGTGTCGCAATCCTCTCCGTCCATCACATGCCCATGTCGCACCTTCATGGTGTTTATCATCATCATCACCGAAGCAGCAGCCTACTGAAGTGCATTTCAGATAAAAAAGCGCAAAACCTAAACTTTCACGCCTTTTTTCAATTGCTTGCTTTAGTGAATGCTTGCCTTCAGCTTGTATTGCTTTGCGTTTCTTCTCTCTCTCTCCAACATTGATAAAACCCCTCTCATCTACCAGTCTTCCTGACCTCCCACGATTCGACCCAATGCGTGCACAGAATTCTCTCTGAAAGTCCCCACGTTTCCTTCCTGCGATATATACCCTCATTCGAATTGTACCCACATTGGAATTCCAGGGCTCTCTCCAATTTCTGCAGAAACCCTAGCGTCACGGGGTAATTTCTGCGATTGGGGGTGCCTTAAAGTCTCGATTGTTTTGGGTTTTGTGTTGGGTATTCGATGACTTATTATGAAGAAGATGAGGTGGTCCCGGAGCTGAGGGTGAGAGTCGGAGAGGAGGGTGAGGGGAACAAAGGGGATTATCTCGACTTGGGAGTGCGAGATCGTTCGAGGAATGACGAAGCGGAGAGAGACCCTCCTTCTCCAAGAGGAAGGTGTGGATGGTTTGCGTGGTATTTCGTGAAACTGTTTTTGCTGTTCTCTTGCCTGGGCTTGTTGGCTGCGGTTGGCATCAAATGGGTCTGGCCGTTTCTCATGGACAAGGTTGGTGTTGTTGGGTATAGAAACTTTTTGCGTTCTTGTTTTGGATGCTTATTTGTGTTAATGCAGGTAATTGGTGAGGCTTGATGTTTGTTTGATTGATTGTGTTGGCTTTGAGTGTGGGTTTTGGGGACCTAGCGTGTTAGTTTCTATGATAAGTTAGTTGGTGGGAATTATGTTTCAATTTATTCTTTGATCATGTTTCGTGTGATCCGCAATGCATTGTAATTTGCTCAATTTAGTGGGTTATAGCTTATGATGGACTATGCAAGGCAATGTTTTGCCTCCGAAGTTTGTGGCCTGTCATTGTTAATTGGTCTCTGTTCTTGTACGGTTATGCATTATTTGTTTGATTGGAATTTTATTTTATCCGGATTAAAATGCTTAGTTGAGCTTGCCCATTGATGTGTATTCTAGGACAAAATGCCCCTCTTTTAGAATGCTGCGCTAACATATCAAGACTATTGGTGTAGTTATCATGGCACTATAAGACAGTATTGATTATGACTTAAGACCTGTATATTGGCCGTCAAGTGTTCTAGATTCTGAGAGTGTAGATCTAAATTTTGTGCATTCTGGTGTTGGCTAGTGTGGAATACCTATCAGAGCTCTTGGAAAGTTCCAGAGTTTTGTGCTAATCAGTATCGCAAGTTTTCACTGCCCTTCCTCACTGTGATGTGCTTCATTTGCAGGAAGTTATCCCCATAATAAACTGGGAGACCACGACATTTAGCACTCCGGTTCTTGCAGTTCTAGTCTTTGCTTCTGTGGCTATATTCCCCACCTTGCTCATTCCATCAACCCCTTCCTGGTGGGTTGCTGGAATGACATTTGGCTATGGCTATGGATTTCTGCTGATTATGTCAGGAGTTATTGTTGGTGTATCGCTTCCATATTTCATTGGCTCTCTCTTCCACCGCAAAATTCAAGTAAGTATCTTCATTATTCGTTGGACATACCATAAGTGACGTAAGTTATGACACATAGATATTCTTAGTGCTTTCATTCTTGTTTTACATTACCTTGAATTCCCATGCAGACCTGGCTAGAAAAACATCCCAAGAGAGCTTCCTTGATTAGGTCAGCTGGCAGAGGAAATTCTTTTGGTCAGTTTCGAGCTGTTATTTTGATCAGGATATCTCCATTCCCTTATATTTTATATAATTACTGCGCTGTGGCGACAAATGTGAGATACTTCCCCTACATTCTTGGGTCGCTGATTGGTGTTGTGCCAGAAATATTCGTTGCAATTTACACGTAATCTCTCTCTCTCTCTCTCTCTCTCTCTCTCTCTCTCTCTCTCTCTCTCATACACGCACGCACGCATGCACGGACACTCGCAGACATGTCTTACACGAAGTTTAAGGTTATTCAAACACTGTTTAGGCACATTTTTACCACTTAAATATATGTTCCTTATGCGTGCTTCTGGAATTTTCATGTTTGTTGTCATTACAGACTTCATAAACCTTATATGGTGATTTTCTAGTTCAAACTAAATCTATTTTTCATATCACTTGGTGCTTTTCAGTATATTATGTAGTGTTGAACAAAAGAAAATTATTAAATTTTTGGTTAGGGGAATAATTTGAGCTTGACTGTCTGCATGTGCTTGGTTCTAGTATGCTCCCCACATGTCGTGCCTCAGACTCTTCTGGATTGCAATAAATTTGAAGCATAAAGAAACCTATTCTCTTTGTATGTAGTCATTTTATCAGTCACACTTATGGACGTAACTTTGGTTGCAGAGGGATCCTGATAAAAGCTCTTGCTGATGCTTCTCACGATCAGCGCTCACTATCTGCTCCCCAGATAATCTTTAATGTGCTTGGCTTCTTGGGGACAGTTGTTACCACGATTATTTTCACTGTTTATGCCAAAAGGCAACTCAAAACAATTCAGACAGAAGGGGAGCCATTACTAGAATGAGATGGTTCCTGCACTGGGTTGCAATGTAAAGATTGCGCTCAGAGCATGCTTAAGGTGGCACATCTGAGGGCAAATATACTGCAGGATGAGGTTCATTTATTATGGAACTTCAATCTGTTGTGAAGTTGATTCGTAATGTAAATGGTGTCCTGAGTAACGGTATTGGTTGGGACTCGGGACTGGTATATCTAACATGATTCTACTATCCGGATCGAGCATAGGGGGAACTTTTCATGTTCAAGATTTGAATCATTCTATACTCTGAAACAACGGTGATATGGCAAGAACCTGATCTTCCCTGTTGCCATGTAATGCCTCGTCCATTGGATAAGCAGGTTCTTTAATTTTCTGCCGCATAGGGGTTGAATCTGTTTGAGAAGTTGAAACCAATTCATGCAGATTTTTGTCTGTATATAAGAATATCAATCTGATTGACTTGGACATTCTTGTGGTTACCGTTTACCGTCTTTAAGGGGCAAATTCCTACGGATAGTTCCATTTTGGCCGTGATTCATATCTTTATTCTTATCATTTACAGGATGATTAGGGGAAATGGTATCCTGTGGCATGGCTCTTCCAAGTTCGGATAGTAGGTCATGGAGTCTGATGTTTGTGCATTTGAATTTTCACCATAAATCCCAACAATTATCACAAGTTTTTCATAAACATTTAGAGAAACTTGAATATAATGGTTGATGTGGCAAATGAGTGGATCGGGCCGAATTTGGAGGGTTCAAAATTGGGTATGAATGAAACGGATCAATTTAACTCAGGTGGACCGATTTGGTCCAATGCAATTTAGATGACTCGTGCCCGATTCGATTCGTGGTTGAACCCAAAATCGCTCATATAACTCACGTCTTTAAATATATAATGTACACTACAGCAAATATGAAAAAGTAAAAATGGCAAAAAGATATGCAATTGTTAATTAATTAAGCAATAGAAAATCAACAAAATATAATGCAAAATTAAACGAACAGAAAATTGAAACATGCTTAAAATTTTAATTAACGAAATATAAAAAGGATTCGACCCAAATATATATATATATTTGCCACCGTCTGTGACCTCAAGGTGGCGAACGCAAGTGCCGAACACCGTTTGTGGGGGTGGGAAGTGAATGCAATGACTACGTTGAGAAAGGTCGACCAAGGGAGCAATGCCGTGGCTTAGAGTTGTTACCATTAGCGACGTTGCCAGTGCCGGCAAGATCTACTGCTTGTTCGATGCCGCCAGCGATGGCGATGTCCTTCATTTATATACACATCACATTATTACTTTGCATTACTAGTTTATATTCGTGTGATATCACGTCGTGTGATGTGATGTGGGTCTACTTCATAAATTAGTTAACACAAGCACGAGTGACCAGTGACCATGTAACGTAACTGCATGCTTTCATACTCGTGTTTAATTTTTGCTAAGATATATTAGATTGGATGGATCCAAGTCAATTTTCACCAATCTTTTGAATCAGTCGCATCCCGCATCATATCGTGCCAAATTCTGGTTTATAAAAAAAAAATTTCGAGTTCAGTAAGGCCTGTTATCTTCGCAAGATCTTAGTTAAAACGCATGTAGAAGCTGGACTGGGCCTTGAAAGGTTTGTTCATTAGCCAAAAATGGATCGATGTTCGCCTAACATACCAAGCGAGGACCTTCGGAGTAAATTACGACATGATTTTTCACATTCGTTCAGATAAGTTTACTTTCTCAATATCGGTAGGTACGGTTCCATCCGTCGCGAGGTGCACCACATTCTTATTTTGAAGCTTGGTAGGGGAAATGCCAGTTGTCCCGGTACTTGCCGAATTGAGGGGCGTTGTTGCTTCAAATATAGTGCTCGTTAGGAAATAGTGAATTGGGAAAATGGAATCGAATTTTGAGTTGTGAATACGTTCTCTTTAAGGAACTATTTGCCTCACAATTTTGCTAATGTTTGCCGGCAAAAATCCCCCCAGATTGTAGTTCCAAAATTTCTACAAGAACTTTCAAAGGGAAAGAATTTGAAAAAAAAAAATTACGAACTTAAATATTAAATTAATAATCGCAACTCCTTTGTGAATGCGACACTAATTCAACAATACACAATAGTTATTTTACAAATTATAAATTCGAATTTTCATAAATAAATAAAAATAATTCTTGATTTTTACCAATTCTGATTAGCATTGAGGTTCGGCCTACTTAGCCCATTGTCATACTTATTAGTAGGGGTGAATAAAAAAAAAATCGAGATCCATCCAAATTAGATTGGATCGTACATAACAGGCTAATTGTAAATGGTAACCGATGGATATCGATTCAAATTCTCTAAAATCGGTAAGTGTCGATTGGGTTCATAATTTCAGGTGAGAGCTATCTAACCGAACTGGACCTATTTATATATTATAGATATTTATTTTTTCAATTGAAGCTAAAACCCTCAAATTTTCAATTACCTGCTAGGCCCAACTCACCTCACCTAGATTCACACACATCGCACGAGCCAAAAAGGAAAAAAAACCCTAGCCTCACTTTGCTCCCTCTCACTCTCAATCTCATCTTCAATCTGCTCGGCCTCAACTCTTGTCGCTCCTTGCACAATGACGATGCGAGTCGAAGTCGCATTAGCTGAGCTCTCTAAGGCTAGTCTGCGGTCGCCTGTGCCTCTCACACCGGCTGAACACTTGAATATGTCCATGGGCCTCTGTTTTTCAGCCGACTGAGCTCTCTCTTACCTCTCAGCCCGCGGTCACCTCGCCTTTGGCCCCCCTTGCAGTTGTCAACAATATGCCATTGGCCTCGCCATGAAAGGGCGTAGTGCCACCAACTTGGTGCAAATTGTTCTACACTTGCTAGTTGTTCAAAATCCAGACTTGCAACTTATTCTTGGGCCGTGGATTTACTCCCTCTTCATTGTTGTTGGGGCTTTGGATTTAATCCCTCTCTAGATTATGATCTTCATTGATGTCTTTTTCAATTGATGTTGGTGTTTGGTAGAACCGGCTTCATAGATACATTAACTTATAAAATGAGCAAGTAATTCACGGTTCGCATTTTGCGAAATCGATCCCTAGCGGGTAGTTTTTGATTCTAAGATGAGAACCACTTATCCTGAAATCGTTCATTCCTACTAATAAGAATGGAAATTTTTCACATCTATATTTTTGCACACACACGCTCTTATTTATTTCGTGTGGGACAAAGCATTTCTAAGTTTGGTGTTCACAAACTTAATTAATTAGTCAAAGGAGAGTTATGAGTGATGATTTGATCACCTGTTGATCTTGTTTGTTCAAAATGGCTCTCGGTTAAGATACCAACTGAGGTGGCCTTAACCTTAGTTTGAGTTTGAGCTATTTCCCTGAGATTGATTAATGAGCTTCATGTGCGTGTCCAAGAGATAGAAAGAGAGATTCCCCTTTCAAGACAATTACAAACGGGAGCGGGCAAATTTATTACAGGGCAAAGCAAAACAGGGACGCCTACCTGCACAACTGCCATTTCAATACTGTCTTAAGAGCTGGCCCTCTTTATACTCGACATCGCGCGTTCTCGCCACCGTATTTGATCCATCGGGTGTGGGACTCGACTCATTGTGGACCGGTTACAACCGCCGAACAGCGACTCATCCGACGTGAAATCTCACATGATCAGGCAATAAACGGCCCTGGCTCGTGCAAGCGGGACTGGATTTAATTCCTCTGCTTCCTCTCCCTCCCCCACATTAATGCGTTTTCTTCTTTTTTGCAGGTGTGTGGGAACGCCCAAATTGCTGTCTTTGACCTCGGAATTGGGGCAACGCAACAACGGTAGGAACACATTAAAGACGGATCGGCATGGGTCATTGAAACCCAGGACCACATTGGACGGACAACTCTTCACAAGCTATAAATTAACCATTCACTGCTGAATTTATGTGCAGTTGGTGCATCCCCAAAAAAGGTTCTGCTTAATTATTGCTTTATTTTCTGGGGCGCGGACCGAGCACCCATTTGAGGCAAAGGCAAATGCAGAGCGTTTAATGGCTGAAAGTGAAATCCCCCTCGAATGCTTTGAATGTCATGGACACTTTTTCAAAGTTTTCGTTTTGTGGTTGTGGGAGTGAGGAAGGTGGGGGAGTTGAAGACGGGGGTGGGATCACATGGTCATCTTCCCATTGTAATTTTCCTGACCTTTGAATCTTCTGTTCCCTTGTACTTGGTCAAATGCTACCTGACAAGCAAGAATAATGAAAGAGAACGTGCCCGACGAGCACCGGAAGCTTTCACTCGAAGGAAAAGCTTCTAGCAGACGACAGAAACCCAACAGAAGAAATGTAGGCCGAGTAAAAGTCATCCTTACAGAGCATTATCGTCCTCATGCTTGCAAAATTTGCTGGAACGAATTTCCACGTGGCACGCCGGAACGCGGCCACCTGGCCTGCAGCTCCCTTAGCATGAGCAGATCCGCCTGAGGCAAAGAGTATAGTGCCTCTCTGTCCGTTTTAGGAATTGGCCTCGCCCTTGAATTGTTTATTTATTGATGATGAACAACACAATAAACTATCAACAAACAGTTGAGTGTCCCCTCAAGGCCTCTGTCCATACGGCTGGGAGAGAGAGGAAAAAGAACTGTTGATTCACGATTTCACAGTGCAAAAGAGAGGACAAAATGAACCCCCCTACAAATCTCTCTCTCTCTCTCTCCAGTTCTCTTTCTTTTCCTTTCGTCTTTATTTCTTTTGGAGTTGCTATTCCTGCTGCAACTGTTACGCACATGAAACAAGAAGCGAAGCAAATGGAAAAGAACTTTCCCTTCTCTGCTAATAATTAGGTCTCCGGTGCTTCTGTGGGTTCAAGAGATTATAGGTGTGAGTGTGATGATGGAAGAACAGGGGTGGTTGGTGGGAGAGAATAAATGCTCTCTCTCGTTCTCTCTCTCCCCCTCTCCCTCTCCCTCTATCTCGACGCACGCCAAATAACAAATTCTAAGGTCCCCCTCGATGCTAATTTGGGGATTCATTCAATTCAATAGGAAAGAAGAGAGACAGAGACCAAAAATCGAAATGGGTTTGTGCCCTTTCTTTAATTCTCAGTGCATGTTCCATCTTTTCTTTTTTGGTTTGTGATGAAGCTGCACATGCACAGTCAACGTGCTTCCTTCCCAGTTGGTTGCAATTTTAGACATTCGATTAATGTGCACATTAAAAAGTTTTGAAACAGATTCAAATAAGGGGGTCATGTTCAAAATATGATTTTTCTTAGTATTAGATTAAATAAGGTTAGATCAGATATGCAAGAGATGTTTCTTCCTTAAACTGAAAAATTGCGCAATTAATGAAATTTCAAGTCTCCCCTGCTTTCTCTTGCTCCCTTTCCAGCGAAGCCCATGTCACTTACAGCAGCTACCACTTTCGTTGCATGACTCTCTCTCTCTCTCTCTCTCTCTCTCTGTTAAATTTAGGAAACTTCTGCTTTTGATGAAGCCCCAGACGACAAAAGACCCTTCATCATTCGTGGGCTTGACTCAGAGAGGATCACCCAAATCGATGCTTCGCTGGGATTTCCATTTAATTGCTGCTCGTGCATGAATGTGCTCAGTCAATGACAGCCTCCTTCATCAGATCGGAGTGTGAGAGAGTGCTCTTGCTTTACTACGATCGATAAGATGTGGCATTTCTCATACTTGAAAGTTCGCGTCTTCAACTCTGCCGAGTTGAGAGCTGCCGAGATTGCCAAATCTTCTTATTCCACTTCATCTTTGTTGAGTTGAATCAAGCACTCATCATGCCAAACGGTTAGATCCAGCGAATTCAGCATCTGGATTTCGAGCATGAGAAGTCTCGGTCAACACCCCCTCTCTCATGCTCTTGTGCTCGTGATCCCTTGCTTTCTCTGCATCATTTGCGAGGTCTCGCCAGCGACTGAGAACGAGATCTTGCTCCAATTTAAGGGCAACGTCACGGAGGACCCGTACAACGTCTTGGCCACTTGGGTCACCAGTGCCAATGCCTGTGATTTTCGAGGTGTTTCTTGCAATGCAGATGGGTATGTCGAGAGGATAGTCTTGTGGAACACGAGCCTCGCAGGTGTGTTGTCTCCGGCTTTATCTGGTTTGACGTCATTGAGGATTTTGACATTGTTTGGGAATCACTTCTCTGGGAATATCCCACAAGAGTATGAGCTTCTTGAGTCATTGTGGAAGATCAATTTGAGCTCTAATGCTTTGTCTGGCTTAATACCAGAGTTCCTAGGCAGCTTGCCAAACATTAGGTTTCTTGATTTGTCCAAAAATGGTTACAATGGGGAGATTCCAGTTGCTTTGTTTACTTATTGCTACAAGACCCGGTTTGTTTCTCTGTCTCATAATACTCTTTCTGGCTCAATACCCGAGTCAATCGTGAATTGCTTGAACCTTGAAGGATTCGATTTTTCTCATAACAATCTCAGTGGAGGAATTCCTTCCCGAATTTGCAATATTCCGAGCTTAGATTTCATGTCGGTGAGTAACAATGGTCTGACTGGGAATGTGCCAGAGCAGATATCGCAATGCCAGAGTTTGAATCATTTGGATCTTGGTAGCAACGGCTTTACTGGGCCGGCTCCTTTTGGGGTTCTCAAGTTGAAGAACATTTCTCGCTTCAACATATCTCACAATGCTTTTGATGGGGAGATTCCTAACATTGCATCATGCGGTGAAAACCTAGAGTTCTTGGATGCCTCAGGGAACTACTTGCATGGTGAGATATCTTTGAGCATTGCCAAATGCAGCAGCTTGAGGGTTTTGGACCTGGGGTCCAACAGGTTGAGCGGTGATGTCCCGACTGAACTTGGCGGTCTAAAGAAGCTTTTAGTGATTAGATTGGGTAATAATCTGCTAGATGGGATTATCCCTGTGGAGATTGGAGGCATTGAGCCACTACAGATCCTGGATTTGCAAAATCTCAACCTCAGTGGTGAAATACCCACAAGCATCAGCAATTGCCAATTCCTTCGTGAGCTGTGAGTCTCCAAAATTCAATTGCTTCTGATAATATATGAACAATCCTTTAACTATGAAGTTTATAGGGAGTAATTTCTGGGTTGTGACTGCAGGGATCTTTCTGGCAATGCCTTGGATGGTGAAATCCCCCAGAATCTGTACAACATGACATACCTGGAAGTTCTTGATCTTCATCAAAACCAAATGGACGGAAGCATTCCATCAACACTGGGGAACATCTTAAGACTCCAGATTCTCGATCTGTCAAATAATTCGCTTTCTGGATCCATTCCCACCTCCCTAGAAAATCTTTCAAATTTAAGACAATTCAATGTCTCCTTCAACAACCTCTCAGGTGTCATCCCTCAGAGTATGATCCTCCAGGCATTTGGTCCATCTGCATTTTCCAACAATCCAGGGCTCTGCGGGCTCCCTTTGGAAGTGTCTTGCTCGCCAACCGGCAATGGCACAGTTAACCCTGCTCCAGGGAAGACAAAAGTGCTAAGCGTCTCGGTGATTGTGGCTATTGTGGCAGCTGCAGTGATCCTTACTGGTGTTTGTGTGGTTACCATCATGAACATCAGGGCCCGACAAAGAAAAACAGATGGTGAGGCAGAAATTTCTGAAAGCACTCCATTAGGTTCGACTGATTCGAATGTGATAATTGGAAAGTTGGTTTTGTTTAGCAAAAGTCTACCATCGAAGTATGAAGACTGGGAGGCAGGGACCAAGGCTTTGCTTGACAAGGACTGTCTGATAGGTGGCGGCTCGATTGGCACAGTTTATAGGAGCAACTTTGAAGGTGGGGTCTCCATTGCAGTCAAGAAGCTTGAGACGCTAGGTAGGACTAGGAATCAAGATGAATTCGAGCAAGAGATTGGACGCCTGGGGAATCTGCAGCACCCGAATTTGGTTTCTTTGCAAGGATACTACTGGTCCTCGACGATGCAGTTAATCTTGACCGAGTTTATAGTCAATGGGAATCTGTATGACAATTTGCATGAGTTTTCTTATGCTGGAACTAGCACAGGCAGTGGTAACCCTGAATTGTATTGGTCTAGACGGTTCCGGATTGCTCTTGGTACGGCGAGAGCTCTGGCTTACCTTCACCATGATTGCCGGCCACCGATTCTTCACCTCAACATAAAATCACGGAACATATTGTTAGATGATAGATATGAGGCCAAGTTGTCAGATTATGGGTTGGGGATACTACTTCCCATTCTGGATAATTACGGTCTGACTAAATCCCACAATGCAGTCGGGTATGTGGCGCCCGAGTTGGCTCAGAGTTTGAGGGCGAGCGAGAAATGCGATGTTTATAGCTTTGGAGTGATTCTTTTGGAGCTGGTGACGGGGCGGAAACCGGTGGAGAGACCAGTAGCAAATGAGGTGATCGTTCTCTGTGAATATGTGAGACAGCTACTGGATAGAGGAACTGCCTCGGATTGCTTTGACAGGAATTTGAGAGGACTTGTGGAGAACGAGCTGATTCAGGTCATGAAGTTGGGTTTGATTTGTACATCAGAGACTCCGATGCGAAGGCCGAGCATGGCCGAAGTTGTTCAGGTCCTTGAGTCTATTAGGTCTGGACCTGAATCGTAGTGGTGATTCAACTTGGCCGAGTACACTACAGACATTGTAGTGACATAGCCTAGCCAAGAGGGTTTTTTTGTTTTGTTTGTGCAGAGGAAACATGGGGTTGGGGATTGTTTACAAAGGATTAACTGGAACAGAACAAAAAGATTCTTTTGTATTCTTTCTAGATCATCAGTCTGAATATGTTGATTGACCGTTGTAATCTGCTGGAAATAAAATCATTCTTTCTTTTCCCATTTCATTGTTTCAGGTTGGGAAATCAGGGAACGTACAGCGATGATCTGAAATGCAGAAAATGGAAAAGTGACAATGCCTTTCCAACGGTCATCATTGAAAGAAATGCTTCAAGCAGTTCCATCTGCAACAAACACCGGTGATGCCCATTCCAATCTATTTGAACACTTTTTGCACCTAATGCCTTTACAACTGTCATCATTGAAAGAAATGCTTAAAGCAGTTCCATCTCCAACTTCCACTGGTGATGCCCATTCCAATTTATTTGCACACTTTTTGTACCTAATGATGGACACCTTTACAACAATAAGAACAAAAGTATCAGAAGGAAGCTTCAACAATCTAATGAACAATTCCTATTTACCAGCATTATCCATTCACTTTTGGGAACTGTACTAGACGCTTCAAATCCATGATGACCCTTACATAAGACACCCCCCCCACCCAAAAAAAAAAAACCAAAACAAAAGCAAAAAACAATATAGACTGAGAGACCAAAATTGACTAATAAAATGAATTCCATCAGAGCCGCCTCTGGGTCAAAGCCGAGAACTGCTCCTGTTCAGCTTTATGGTAGAGATCAACAGGCATATAAATGACTGAAAGTTGCCCAATAAAGCTGAAGAAATTACCCGCACGATGTCTTACTTGATAGTTGGACTTGAAATTTTAGGGCAATTCAAGTCTTCTTCATCCATGACCAGTTGAAGTGGAGGCTAACTTTGCCCCTTCAAATTATCCACAGGCGACGACTTTCAGTAGATTGAAATCGATTACCAAATTTTTAACTGTGGGATTTACAGGTTTCAGTAACTTTCCGAAGCCGTTCCATGGCTAGAGGAACATCTTTTTCGGTCAATGCAGTGAAACAAAACCGAAACCATCCAGGTTCAATACAGTGACAAATAGATCCAGGAGTGACATTGATCTTTGCTGTATTCAACAATTTATCCCAAAGCTCCAACTCTCCTTTCTCACTGTATGATCGAATTAACCCGCTCATGTTGGCCCAGCAGTAAGAACCCCCACCACCTCTCATGCATTCGATTCCCAATTGCTTTAATCCCTCAATGAATCCCATGCACATTTTTCTAAGCCTCTCTCTGCTGATCCTGATGAAGTTTTGTGTAAATCTAGTGTCAGAAAGCAGAGAGACAAGCACGCGCTGGGTCGGAGATGAGATTGATGAGAACCTCACCAATTTCTTAGCAGCAGCCACAACATTTCGGTTGAAGGAGTACATGACACCCACATTAAACCCTACAAGAGAGAGGTCCTGTGACAAACTGTAAACGATATGAACTCTGCTCCGATCAAAGTCTTCTGAATCAGCAACTTCGGCCATACTTAAAAACCCCTCACCATGAGTGGAACCAACAAATACTTCGTTACAGATTATATGGATGTTCTTGTCGGTGGCAAAATCCAGAAGGCTATAAAAAGCCTCACGATTTGGCAGACTCCCAACAGGATCTGATGGATTTGAGATTATAATCCCACGAACCTTTACCCCGCGCTTCTTTGCCTGGCTGAAGGCATGATCAAGAGCAGTAACACTTAAACTGAAGCCGTCGGCACTACGACAAGGGACTGGTATCATCTCCACTCCACTTCGCCATTTCAAATCACAGTCAAAACTGCAAATATATTTCAAATTTAGCTCTACACACACACACGCCCCTATGAATATGTAAATAGAATATCTGTACCTATTATTACCTGGGATGATATGGAGTTGGGACTAGGAATGCATTTCCAGCATCGGCTATGCAGAAGCTAAGCATCTCAATAGCAGCGCTTGCACCTGTTGTCAGCACAATCTGTGACGGGCTAAAGGACACTGCTCCTTCAACAGCTTGGGACATGAATTCCGCCACGGCCTATACATGATTAGCAAGATGATGTTCATAAAATGGAAGAATTCAACCAAAGGACAGACTGCACAAAATGCAGACAAGAATAAAATGATATGAACTATAAGAGTGGATATCTACTTCAAATAACTCTCCTTGAGTAATTAATCCAGATACCGATTCACGGGGAAAAAGATGAAGGATCTATCCAAACAGGGAAAGACTACAAATGCCTGATGCCATATGCATAATTGATACTTCCCTTTGTACTGTTGTATAAATAATTAATGAATCTCGTACGTAAAGGAGGAGTTAACAGATTATTCAAGCTTGAGTATAGCATGAATAACTAGAGATTAACTCAAACATCACTGATACGTCCCAGATTCGCCTACCAAGGAGATTGGCCCGTAATCCTCTTCTTAGCTCAGATACGCACGATACATGCGTGCGCATGGACGTCAGCACGCACCACACATATATACAACATTTATTGTCTGCCTTATGGGAAGTTCTGTAAAACTGGGTCTCAAAACACGGTAATGACGAGAGAAAAACATGATAAAGGGTGGGATATGAAAGGTGGGGTATTTGTAAATTTGGATGTCGCAAGGGCCACCTAACTTCTTGCTCTCAACCTGGTATTCTGGATACTAGGGTGCATCTCCAATTGTCAATCACAAGAACCAAGACAAAGAAAAATGTCCACAATCAATGAACATCTATAACAGCTTCATCAACTTCACTTCACGTGAATGCACATAGTAACACGACACATCGCCAAAATCCGCAATACGAATACATCAAGCATAGAGAGTACATAGTGAACACGAACTCGAAGCATCTTACAACTTTCAACTCCATCAATCCATCAAAAGGCTGGTAATTTGTAATTCCACTGATGCTCAACTCATCCCCAAGCATTGCCTCCCTCCCATTCTCCACCATCCAATTCCGAACCAAATCCAAACCCACCTGCACCCATCAAAATCCGACAAACAAGAAGTCATAAAATTAACTCAACCAAAATGAAAACAACATAAAAAAATCATCCAACACCAAAAAACAGGGGAAAAAAAGATATCCCACCTTGTTCTCAGCCAAACCAAGCTGAATAACCCCATCTGGATTACTTCTCTCATCATAAGCATCCACCAAATACTTTTTCTCCCCAACACCATCCGGCGAATCCCCACTCCTCAGAATCGCGTTCACTCGGCCCGACACGTGAGCGGGCCCGCCCGCACCCCGGGGCGAGAGATGGGCCCGGGAAAGGGTCCTCTGCAGCCCGGGTACCTCCGGCAGGTGCTCCGCCGAGGACGAATGAGACGGCGGCGGAGGCTTCCGAGACCTGTTCCTCTTGAGGTAAAGCTGAAGGAAGTAGAAGAGGGCGCAGGGTATGACGGAGCCGAGCACGAGGCCTCCTCTGCCTTGGACGACCCCCTGCAGAGGGACGATGACCCTCATGGCAGTTCCTCCGCCGGACGAGGAGGAGGAGGAGGAGGGGGAGGTTGTGGGCTTGGAGTCTTCTTCTGGATCCGGGGTCCGGGTCCGGGAGTGGCGGGTGCGGGTCATTCTGGAGGGTTCATAGTTGGGTCGAGACGAAATTGAAATTCAAAAGGAGGGATGGGGTGGTTCGTGAATTGGGTGGCGGTCGGAGAGAACAAGGAGGGAAAATGGGGCTGGCTCGGAGTGTGCGAGAGAGAGAGAGTGCGACAACCCCCTGTTTTTCAAGGTTATTTTTTTCTCATTTTCCCCTGAATTTCAGATGGTGGCTCTGTTCCTGAAGAGAAAAATTGGGCCTTGCAGGATGTCCAAGTTTTTGTTCGCTTCTTCGGTACTGGTGAAACATCGGCGCTCAGGATATTTGGTGGCGCTTCCAGTTTTACTTTCTTGTCCTCCGCGATGAGTTTGACCTAAGTTTTAAAGATCCAAAGTAAGACGAGACGAACGACCCACGTTCTGCGTACCAACTGCAGTAAACATCATCTTCATCTTCACCTCGCGCTCTTCTCTTGCCTTCTTCGCCCCCATCGACGGCGCAAATATCGTCAGCCACTCGGAAAGCTTAATGCTTGCTGGAACGTTTTGGGGTTCGTGTCTTTACGACATTTGAAGCCGCAGATGATCGTTTCCGCCTGACATTTTAGAAATCTGCATTTTTTTTTTATGGTCGCGACCATGAATCTAAGAAAGCATTTTCCTTTTATTAAAGCCAAACGTCAAGGAGGTCGCTTTAGACTCGCTTGAATCTTCAGGTAATTTTTCCAGTTGTAATTGTTCAAATCTTTTAATGTTTCGAGACATTGTTCTTATAATTCTTCGGGTTAATATCATAAAAAAATCCTAAATTAATATACTTATAATAAATTTATTCCAAACTAAACTTTTAACCACAAAAAATCTCAAACTGATATACTTCTGACGAGTTTACCTTTCATTAGTTTCGTAAAAATTGGGTTAATATTAAAAAGAATCCCAAACTAGGGTAAAAACCCAAAATTAGTATATCTATTAACTGTCACGTGTCATCTAACTCAATAATTTGATGATAAAATATAATGAAAATTAACGGAGAGTAAATTTATTACAGGTATATTGTTTTGGGGCTTTTTTGGTAATAAAAAATTTAGTTTGGGATAAATTTGTCACATGTGTATCGGTTTTGAAGTTTTTCGTGATATAAACTCTAATTTTGAAGAAAGCCCAATTAAAATGGAAGATAATGAAATATGTAATATTAAGGTAAATTTATTAATTTAGATGGAATGTTAGCACACATTGCATGACATCACTCGACATTTTTTTTTTCACTTTATGCAGAGTTGAGTGCCAAATTAAAATGTGAGATTCCAGTTGGTCTTAACTTGTATTCATTACACTTGATTATAGATCGATTTGTATATAGAGTTGACTGAAAAGTCGGAAACCATCTACGAAACACTGATACTTTTATTAATCTCATTCGAAACGTACGAATTCCGCATCCCAATTGTACCTTATTACGCTATTGATTTGTAGCCCTAACATGTTAAAGTCGGTCAGAGGCTGCATTGGTTTTTGGGTACGTCTACTACTTGTATTTGAGACGTGCTCCTGAAAACCACAAGATCCAAAGGGTCCCCCGCCGCCCAAAAAAAAATCTTTTATGGAGACAAGCATCTTCTACCTATAATACCAAAAATTAATCGAGACATGGCAAAGGATTCCAAATTTGACAAACATAAGCCTAATGATGGAACTAGGGAATCTATTTACTAAGGTCCTAAGGAAAGGGAAAAAGGAAATTCCTAATTAGGAAATAAGTGATGAGTTTTTCCAAATCCAAACATGTCCATATTTAGACAATCAATTCGAAAATTTACCAGCATTATATTTCTATATTACCCATGAGATTAATGTGTAAATTATACAACATATACGAATTAACTATTTAAGGTGGATTTTTTCGTCGTAAAATTAGAAAAAAAAAAGGTGGCGATTTGCTTAAATAAGAAATGTCTTTCCTCCGATGCTCGTCGGAGCTAATTAACTCTACCCTTACTTGGCAAATTAGGATCGTATTTCAAGTTGCTAATACAATTACTTAAAAATGTCACACTTGGTTCGAGATTACAATAGATCCGATTCAAGTTGGAAGTAGGTATGACTCTTTCTTGATGAAACTCATTCTCGTGGATTAAAATGTGACCAGATATTTGTATGGTGGTGTTTCGCTGGAATTAATCCACAGCAAAATACCTCTCACCACGGATTGATGTTTGATTTTTATTGAATCGGAATTAGTGGCAATTTGGACAGGAAGTAATTTGTGGAACATGGATTACTAGATCTGGAGTGAAGTTAAATGAAGGTATAGGGAATTAATCAATTGATAAATTAATAAATTTGAATCGAAAGAATATATAAGTGTTGTTCTTATCCATAAGCAGTTACAAATTCTCAAATGCCGATGGCCTTAATCACCGATTGATAGATCCTTGGCATCTTCGTTTGGTCTTCTATATTCAATATGTCTATGTTTTCTTGTTGACTAACCACCATCATATGTCAATAGCTATTATGATCTTCAACCATCGTGACGTCTCTTGACCATCGACAACTCAGACATGCCAAATTCATATCGGTATCATATTGATGGTCAACAATCATATTTTTAAATTTCCTTCTCAAGAATTCAATATTAAGGCCTGTACTATCGTCTTGTCGATTAAGGGGATTTGATTGTTTTTTTGGTTCAACAGGTGGCTCCGAATATCAAACTTGCTTGTATGCTTAACTCTACACCAAAACGGCAAGATTTAAAAGAAGAAATAAGGTGATTTCTCTATCGGTTTCAGTCCATTTCATACTATTGTTCTTCATATAGATTACATATTCATGAGGCCAAAATTCATGACCATACAGGAAGGTCAGGATCAATTCTATTGCAGCCACAATTAGGGTTTTTGTCATTTTCTGGGTGATTTAATCCAAGGCTTCAAAGAAAGGCTCTCCCTCACACTTGAGGAATCTCCTTGAAACCATACAGATTCAAGATTCTTCACATCAAATCCGTCCTCTTGTCTTGGGCCGCTTCGTGACAAATTTTCCTCTTCGCCATGCCCGAATGTCCAACCTTAGCCACAAGTCTAGAACATGCCTCGGGCTAGAAGGAAATCCACCATACGTTTATATTATGAAAAGAATATCGTACACATAATAAATGAATCAAATTTGAGAAAAATAAGAAAAACTTATGTACCCATCTTCTTCATTTCACAGACATGTAAGTCTTCGAAAGGCTTGATGCCCTATGATCTTCAGATTACTCTTATCTTAAGGTGAGGTCGCTATTCCAAGCTTTCTTTTTAGTGGGCTCACCACCAGGAATCAACAAGAATCTAGTCTCCCACTTGCTCCAGCCACAACCTCACTGCTCGGAAGTTTTAAAGAAGGCACATTACACAGACTAAATCAAAACCCTAATTTGATTAAAACTGTCAGTCATTATTTTTCACATGATCTGATAGCAATCTACGAGTTCGGATTTACTAGGGACTCTGTGTGTCAAGCCCTCTATGTAAAAGGCCATTGAGAGATGAAGATGCGAATTACATACACAGATACAATTGATTAGGTGGGTGCAATTGAATATGGAAATGATGATGAGTGGTTGATGAATTTAAGATGATTTTAGTTGAGACCGATGTGCCCGTTGGTGTTGGTGTCCTTGGGATTGAATGGGGAAATATAGTGTTCTTTCGGGCGCACGAGCCACGAATTAGGGCTCGGTCGTCCTTTATGGCAAGAGATTGATGGGGTTTGGTGTCGGCAACGGCGTCGGGTTCGTTTCCCCAGCTTGATGGCCGGTGCTGATCACAAAAGGGAGGGAAAGGGAGTCAGCGAGGGAGGAGATGACGACGTGGATGGATTGGCCATGGTGATTTGGGGATGTCAAGGGGCAAATGAGGGGTTCGTTGGGCCCGTGGATGAAGGTGGCGGGACAAAGGCGGCAGCACGAAGGCGGTGGAGTGAACAGTGATTTCTGATCAGAAATCAACTTCATATGTATGTATGAAATACGAAAATATAGAAAAATTTCGGTGTGGATAAAGGGATGTCAATGTGTGAGGCCTATATGCAAAGTTGGTTGCGTGAGCAAGTACCTAGTAGTTGAAAGGGGACGGAAAGAAACAACGTACCATGGACTTCGTGGGTCAGAAATCGGGACAATTGGGGAGGTTGTCTTGGGATGGAGATCGCCGATTGTCTCCTTCATAAGTTTGTCATTTCATAAAATGAATGAGTGTACGTGTCCCCATGCACATTTTTCATGCTCATGAAGACGATCGATATCTTTCGAGATAGGGGTATCAAAATTGCTATGACTTTCGTATGATGCTTACTTGAATGATATAATTTTTTTTTTCTCGTCCACTTGAATATCATAACTTCCAAAAAAAAAATATATTCCCTTAAGGGCCATAACTGTTAATCAATCACTAGAGTGTCAAAACCTTTTAATAACGTTTACCAAAGTGCAATAACTTTCAATGGCCATTTGAGTGCCCAAACTTTTTAATAACGTACACCAAAGTATCAAAAATCCGATGTGGCATAGGTGAGTGTGTTTAAAAAGTTTTGATATTCAAGTGATAGATTGAAAAGTTATATGGTACTTAGGTAATCATAAAAAAAAAAAAAGGTTATGACACTTTAGTAAGCATCGTACGAAAATTATGGCATTTGTGGTGTCATTTTTTCATATGTCAAAACTAATTAATAGTTAATTTGGAAGTTGAAAAGCTTATATGCAGCAAACTAGGAAGTTCATATTTATTAAGCTCCTTTTCTCCCTTAATTGTAGGGTGGACATGGTTTCAAAGTAGAACCGGGAATCAAAAAATCAAATTATGAGAATCAGTTCTATTCTAGGTTCTAAAGTATGTAAAGTAAGTTTTTGGGAATCGGTTCCGATAGGCAGGTTCATGGAACCTAGTGTTAGGAATCATGCACCAATTCCAAAATAATAATCAAAGCTAACAATCCACATTGGTAAAATATAACAATAAAAAGAACGAAATTAGAAGAACACATCGTAGAATTTGTTATCGAAATTCACCCAAACTTGGGTTACGTTTCTGTGCAGAGGTACTCTTCGAATCCATTAGTTTTCGAAAAAGTAGGAATACAAATGATGATCTTCTCATAAGATCAGAGCACCAAGAGATTGACAACACTTACAAAACCGTCACATCCCCCTCTCTTTTTTTTTTTTCTCTCTATTCGTTACTTTTCGCTTGTTTTTTTTCTTATGCTTTTGATAGCAATTACTTCTACATCGCTAATATAAGATGTATAACTTTTAACCTATAAGCAAAAGAAAAAGAACAAAAGACAAAAAAAAAAAGGCCCTTGCTAATAATTTTTGCTTCTCCACCAACACATAGAACAAGTCTTTTGTATTTTTCTTTTTCTAATAGTGTTCAAAGATTAGTGTGTAATATGAAATCGTTAGTCTAAGCTTCTATTTTTGACGATATCCATGACTAAAAATTTTACTTTGTTAAATTTTCGTATTATGTATATAAAGATAAGTTGTGATTAGTAAATTGTAGAAGCAAATTATGGTCATTAAAAATAATGATTATTATTAGCATTTAATTAAGAACACTAGTGGAACCTGGATAGACCTTGAAAATGATACCGAAACTTGTGATGAGGTAGGTTTTAGGTTCCAAAGTTGGGGAATTGGTTCACAAGTAGAGTGCAAGTCCTTGTCCCTTAAGCGAGTTAAAAAGTAAGCTCTGGGGCAACCAGGTCAAACCTTTTATTCTTAGTCAAGTTATTTCATTTCTTTGGCTTTGGTAAGCCCCAGTTTCTTCCGAGTAAGGTCTAGTACCAAAGAAAATTTCTTCTTTTTATTTTGTTGGCCTTGTAACCAGGCTTTCAAAGTGGACATTAGTAAGTTTCAAATGGAGAGTTACTCCTATAAAGTCGTTCCGACACATTCTACCGTCTTCATTTTATTTTTACCCAAAGACACATGGTACAATGGACCTGAGAGTCTCGTCCCTATTTATTGTACTCAATTCAAAAGTGAAAATATTGATATAGGCTCCATTAATGTATATATTTTTTCTTTATGTCGTATGACCCCTCAAAAGTGGATACACCTTAGCTATGTCTGTTAATTTAGAAATATAACGAAAAGTAGCAATACTTGTAACTATATCGATTTCCAGCTTTTCTGATCTAATCTTCAATAGGCAATGTCGTTGGTGAGTTTGCATGCATTCGATCGATTGCCCAATATACCTAACTTCGCCTAACATGTTGATGTCCTAATACTTCGACCAAAGCACATGAGAGTTAACGACATTTCTCTTCCTAACTTAATTTTCCAGCTTTGAAAAGATGGTGGGAGAGGTGGTGTCCAGTTCTAGCCAAATTACTTAATAAAATATTAAATTATGACGAGGGATTAATTAAATGGTTGGGGAAAGAAAGGTCGATAAAACTTGATGGGAGGGGAAAGGATCCAAACTCACATGGATCCCATTGACTGCATTGAATGAACCCAGAGGAAACACTCTTTCTTTCTCAATAATGACTTATAACCTAAGCAGCTTTGATATTGACGCGACATATGATACGATATGACATAATATATTGATATGTTATTTTTAATTTTTTTTATATATTAAAACACATATCCAAATATTAGCGATGTGTGTCCAAATGATGTATCGAGGTCTTGGACTTAGGGGTGAGCATAGATTCGAGCTAAAACTGAAAATCGAAGAATCGAACCTGTGGTTTCGATTCAGTTCTCGGTTCTGATAAAACAGGATCAGGTTCTCAGTTCCGGATTTCGATTCCCAGTTCTACCCCAGACTTGAATCGGAACTGGAACCGGATCCGAAATCGGAACATACTTGCTGGTTTTCTCAATAGATTTGGTTAAGCCTGTTCCAGAGGAGCATAAAAGGTTTCTTGCTAGTATGGTTTTGGTCCATAAAGAGGTCAGGATCAATTAAATTTTCATTTAGAACTACTGATTTTTTTTTAAAATTTAAACGCACTTCTTCTATTTCTTCAAATTTGACATTATTACTGAATTTTTAAATGCCTGCATAACTATTTTGAAAGAAATCAATTGCTATAGATTGATTGTTTGTTACATATGTCTTGAATTTTTTATGATTGGGTCGGTTGATGACCTGATCCGACTTGACATATCCGATGCTTTTTTTTTGTGCGATCTGAAAATTGAGATTTAGTTTGCGACGCGGAGGGCCCAACTTGTAGCAAGCGAATAAATCTCAATGGGGTACAACGTATGTCGCGGGGAGTTCGGGGGCGTAGCTTCCCACCGAAATTTTTGGGAGCACTATTTATATTGCGTTAGGGTTTTTTTGTCACTGATATAAGTTTTTCCTTATTTTGAGAGAGTTAAGTGAGTAGGGTGCTTTGTAATCATTTCTCTCTCTTGATTATAGTGAAATTGAATTTTGCTTCGCCCGTGGACGTAGATTACTTTGTGATCGAACCACATAAATCATCGTATTTTGTGTTCGTTCTTCCGTATATGTTACAATATTGTTGTCCATGTCGGGTTAGAGAGAGGAAAAGATGCCAAAGAGTATCTGACGAGTACGGTGGTATAAAATCATTTGGTCGAGTATGGTAGGTTCCTAGATACCCTTGACCGGACCCCGGAATTCTAAGTTCCCAAAAATAAGGAACTCATACTAAAGGGTACGTTTCAGATTCCGGGTGGAACCTACCCATAATTTGGAATTGCTCACCCCTAGTTGGATTCGTGTATCGCTGGCTTGTCTAGATTGCAGTGATGTGCTGATCGTATGTCGAAAAGTGTTGAAGAGTGTCGTAGTGTCCAATACAATGTAGAGGCTTTCAAAGAGTGTCTGTACATCCTAAGTTATAATATTAGGAGTCAATGAAGCCAAATTTATTTATTTATTATTTTTCGACATTCTAAATTCTAAAATACAATTTTCTTTTTCGTATTTTTTGGTATAACTTTGAAGGAGGTCAGGCAAAGTTGGACTTACCTTGGTTACTCTACATATAAGCTGTACGACTCGACTAAGGCTGAGCCCATGATCAAAGTATAAATCTCATTCATTCAATCAGAACCTGAAATGAGAGAATTCTCTTTATCTAACATCTTCACTATTCAGCGCAACACCAACTTTCTGATCAAAATTGAAGTCCCTTCGCCCGTCCCGTTTCGAAATTTGATATCACCCCTGGCGCGGTCCGCAGTTTCACTCCACTTCGTTCTCGTCCTTGCCCCCCGAGCTCTGCTTTCGTATGCTCGTGACGAAGGGCAGAGAGCTCGGCTTCGCCCATCGCCTTATGTCGTAGGCTCGCTTGACGGGCTTCTTCTCCTTGACGTTGCCGCCGTGCCTCTTCTTGGTTATCGCAATGGCGAGATCGTTGGGGAACAGCGTGTGCCAAACGAAGGCATGGAGGAGCGTGGACACAAACAGTAGGGCGACCATCGTCGACGACATGAACGAAAGGGTGAGCGCGAGGACTTTGCTAATGGTGCAAGGGACGTTCTCGGCGTACTTGATTGTCGCCACGGACACCGTCGTCATCGGGAATGTGTAGGACCACCACGCCAGAGAAAATCTGCAAAAGGTTTTCATATGGGAAGTGTCAATTAGAAAGCCAAAAGAAATCCTAGAAACAGCGCGAACCAATTTAGTTAGGTTAAGACTAAATTGTTTGGCATAATTCAAACCTTCAAACAGAACTGAGGTATACAAATTTCCACATAATCTCTAGCTTCAAGAGATGTTTCACTCAACATATGACAGTTTGAACTTTACCTAAACCCGGTGAAGAAATTGATCCGCACCACCAGCGACGCATAGAGGAACAAGGCAATGAAGTAGCAAGTCCTGGACAAGCCATCGAACTCGCCGTAAATGGCATTCCAAGCGATGCTCGCGGCGGAAGGAGCCGCGATGAACATGGAATAAACAGGGTGCAGCTCCTTCGGCAAAGCCTCGCTAGTAGGCAACCTTTGGTACAAAGTCACAAACAGCACCAGATAATGCGCGAACCCGACCGCCCAAAAGAATTTGGCGGCCTCATTCCACCCGACCTTTGCTGCCAAGATTGCCCCCACGAAGTTCCCGACCACTGAGAGATGCGAAGAAGGGTTCGCGACCTTGCAAAGCCGCCGCTTCCCCCCAGAGAGCCACTGCCCGTAAATCTTGAGCTCGAGGAAGAAATAAGGAGCCATGAATGTGCACCATATGGCGGGATGGAGCGGTTTGGGAAACAGGGAGGGCGGTGCGCCGATGGCTAGGAACATGCAGACGACCCAAGGGGCAAAGAAGAAGTTGATGCGGATGGGGTGGAAATATTCCCGGCGGACGGCTTCGAAGTAGAAGATGAACTTGAGGAGGTAGGTTATGGTTACGGAAAATAGGACGGCAAGGGCGAGGAGCCAGAGCGAGATGTTGATAAAGGGAGAGATGTGGAGGAACTGAGTGGCCGGGCTTGTGGCGAGGGACCGCCACAAGACGGCCTGGCTACTGAGGCCGAGGCAGATACCGAAGCAACCGATGGGGAAGCGGAGGAGGAAGGGCCAAGTTTGGTCCTTTGGGAGGAGGATGTCTTCAAAGTCCTGCATGCATTCATATGAATTAGAGCACATAGGATCAACGCTGGGTTAAGTTTTCCTCCATACCGTACATGCATGTATTTAATACTTAGTCAGATTTACATGTGAGTGATGTTTATAACCTGTAACCAACCAATCAAATGAACGATTATCAGAGAAAGTTTCCTTGAGTCGAACTAGCTAGGGATAGCGGAAAGAACAACCCCTCTAAGAATTACTTACCTTTGGTGATCGATGGGGACGAATCATTTCAAGGATAAGATGATCAAGCTTGCTTGATCTGAAGAGGATCATTAGTTGAAATCATGGTCGGATAGAAAAAGTTTTAGTTCCAGAGTTAATCATTCTTGGTACTTCAAATGTGATCAATTTGAAAACTTCGTGTGGATCTAATGTAGTATTTTTTGAAATAGAAGATAAGCAATAAAAAGGAAAGATCATCTGATTTTTTTCAAAACAAATGTTTGATTGATTTGATAATCAATATTTTGAACTTTAGGCTTTGAGATTAGCCTTTACTGCTACAAGCTTTCTGTCATTTAACAAGGAACTTTGATATTACTTAAAGCGTGATAAAATATTACCCTATGCACATAAATTTTTGGTCAACATCGAAAAAAAGTCATATGGTTATTTCCTTAAACTATGAAGACAACTTCAAAGGATCATTTAATTTTGATATTTACCTTGACTTCATCAAGCTCAGGTCCTCGAAGTGCAGCGAAATACCTGCCGGCAGGCACGCTCCTGTTCACAGACTCGTCTTCCCTGTTCCCCGCACAACCCTCGTCCCTCTGCGTATGCTCGTGCAAGGCCGACGCCACCGTCTCTCTCTCCTTCCTCGACTTCATCAGCGAGTTCTGCTTGCTCAGCGTGCTTTTCGTCCTGAACAAGCTAAAATCCGCCTTCCTCATCGTTCCCTCCATGCTTCCGCCCGCTCCTTTCATCGCAGAGTCGAAACCCCCGAAGCTCACCCCGCTCCTCGAGAGGGCCTTCCTCTCGCCGCTGCCGCTTCCATTGTTGCAGCTGTTGTTCTTCTCTCTGTTGAGCACCGAGAACCCCGTTTCAAGCGAAATTTGCCTGCTGAAAGGTCGCTGTTGCCTCCTCGAGTCTCGGAGCTTTGCTGCTCGGTTGGCGCGCTTGTTGCCATCGGGCCTGTTGTCTCCATTCGTGGCTGTTGTTGTAGTCGCTTGCTCTGCTTCTTCTTCTGGGAGGACTTCGCGAATGTCGACGAAATGGGCGCGGGGAGAATTCAGTGGTCGAGCATCCATTCTCGGAGGCAAACGGAAGCAAAGAAGAGAACGAGGACAAAGCGTTTTGGTTTGAATGGGTAGCAATGGCAAGTTCTCATGTGTGTGCGTGTTGTTGTGTCATAAAAATTTGTATTTGTGCGCGCATGCACGTACGAGAGATCGCTCACGAGAAGTGGTGAAAAGATGTGGATCGGAGCGGGTGGTTGTCTGGTTGGAGTTGGGAGACAGTGATTTCTTCATCTTTTGTATGAGAAGAATCCCGTGAGGGAGCTCAAGTGAGTATGAACATCTTGTGGCTGAGGGTTAAGCATGTGTACATAGGTTACCTCGAGATCATTTCTAGGGAAACCTAGCCCAGGTTGTGTAGTTAGATGGTTAATGAGATATGAATCCAATACTTACCTCAAGAAAAAGAGTCTTTCAGAAAATGATTTCTAAGCGTTCAGAAAACATAACATTTCTGTCCATCCAAATCAATCACCGCATACGAAGTGTTATCACATTGAAAAGAAATAAGAAGAAGATCTTTATACTCTGACACGCGAAGATTGACATTACCGGATTGCATTTTGAGCATTGTCATTGACAATGCTCAAAATGCACCAGTAAAACCCTAGAGAATTCATGACAGAAACTATACCGCCCCCATTAGAACATCAGATATTGCCCTCTGAAATTCGTGAATGATGGTTGTATCAGTGGTTGTGGGCCTTATGAGACATCTAGGGTCCATCTACTTTGGTCGGGGACTCAAAGTCCATTCAATTTGCGATCTGTCCACGATGGAGTTGGCCATGTCGATAGGCGAAGTTTGTGGACTGATTAGGTCCATGTTGTCCGAAGGAGACCCGAAGGTCAGGACTTGGGCACAGATCAAGTTTGAAATGGAGAATTAGGATGGGGTTGGGTTAGAGAGACCGAGGCCAATACATTTTCATGGGCTCCTTTTGCAGCATTGCAAATTTCGATTTTGTTGAAATTATGTCCTGAATTCGAGCCTTAAAAATAAAGTTATCTAATTTTAAAGATTATTTATTTTCTTTTGTTCCTTTTTTTTTTCTTTCTCCTTCTTCCTCTGGCATCTTGCCGGATTGGTGACCGGCCTGGCCAAAAGGAGAAGGGAAAAAAAAAGGAAAAGGGGAAAAATAATAGCAAATAAAAATTTTAATTTTTTTTTAAACATAAATAAAAATTGCCTTGTTAGTGCCAGCATGCAAAAGTTGGCCATATGGATGGAAATGGAACACATGCAAAAAATTTAGGACTGAATTGGGTAAAAAAGAAAGATTTATGAATGAATTGACACAATTATATTAGGTTTAGAACTTTTTTAATAATTTTCCCACACGAATCTCATTGGTATGCCATAAGTTGAAAAATCACGAATTCTCTCCCCATCAGGTAGTAGATCCCCAAGGCATAGATTGACTCGATATTCACGTACAACACGACTCAAATTTATGATCTCATGAAAGACAATGTGACTCTTTTACCGCTAAGCCATGAAGCTCGATGCTAATTCAGTCCATAATATTCATAAACTTGAATTCAACATCACCATCAAAAGCCACTTCATCATGTTTGCCCGAGTCGATAGTTTCGACAGGGATTAGTGTCATGAGTTCTTCAATTGAGTTATCCTCCCATTCATTGCAAATCACAAAAACATAAAGGGAGATAGATTAAATGCAATCGCTGGCTTCGTTTAACAACACGAGAATTGAATATAAATGGCGAACATTCGAAGCTAGGAAGTAGGAAGTTCACCCTCCGGACAAATTTGTTACAAACGAAGACATCTCAAGGCGTAGCTCTGTCCCTTCTCGTAAACATTGACCCCAAAACCTATCGTAATTAAACTAACATCAACCAAACCCAAAAGAGACTCATAACGAGACTCAAAGTCATTGATTAAATGCAGATCTCAGGCTGATGGACATGCATTTTGCTGTGACTGACAGCCGGACCCCTGGTCAACATTCTTGGGGGAGATTAGCTTAAAAGGTGGGCAAAAGTGTCACCTTCAAGGCTTCAATCATAGTTCTACAATGGCGTCCCTGCATCTACGTGTAGAGAGTTGTTTAGGTGGTAGTTGCCGATAGATTAAACCAGTCGAGATCGCCTCTTGCCAAGTCCACGTCAGATGGAAGAACGTACTTATCTTAGTTCTTTTGGTTTTTGATTTTTTTTTTGCCCCCCTTTTCCCCTTTCAATAGCTTTCGGACAACTTGGGGGTCAAGGATTCTGGTGAATGAGGAGTCGCCGGTCTCTGTCGTGGCAACTTCAACTACTGGCTGGTCATGAGTCATGACAGACTGGAAAGACTGGAATTTCTTCTAATCAATTAAAGACCCGATCTTCTTTCCACCTAAGCCAGCAAATTTCCATTTTGTTAAAAAGTGAAATTGAGGGAGAGGATAATTGGCACAAATAGGGAATCAGAAAATAACTCAGTCATTGGATAAATGAGCCTGACAGTTTACCTCTACAGATTCAAACAACTTGGCAAAGACACCTGGAATCGGATGAGATAAAGATGTCTTGACTCATCGGCACCTTCAAAGTGGTTCATTTACAACCAAGATGATCATCAACTCATGCATACACATACCATTTAAAAGCTTCAGAAAAATTCGGCCATTATTGGCACAATTGGATGGTCTAATGACAAATCTAAGGAGGAGGCAGGAACCCTCACTTGAACTGGTGTAAGTCAGGCCAGAAGCTTCCTCACAAACTTGGACGAAGCGGTGGACCGGAAAATGATTGACCTTAATCTTTGTAACATCAATTAGCTAAAACAGAATGGAACCCGATGATTCAGGAAACCAGAATACACATTCTACCGTCCATGGCAATAGCCTACGCGCTTGCCAAAACTAACACAAATGGGTGAAGCCAAAATTCACTAATCTAAACTTCCAACACAGAAATTTTCTTGAGTCATTGTCCAGAAAAACCCTACCCTTCTTAATGAAATCTTGTATACCATCAAACAAAAACCTACTATTGTTAGAAAATATGGCCACCCTGATAGAACAAAGATAGAGCCAATGAAATCTAAACGTAATCTTCTCACATCAAACACAAAGCACCTAGAGAACAACAGGTTGTTTTCCGGAAGTTCCAAGCGCTGGAGATTCAAGAGGAAACAGAAAGTAAATGATAAAAGACATTCACGACCAACTAAATGTCTCAAAAGTGTCAGAAGGATTCATGCGTAATCTGCGAGAACGAGTTAGTAAGAAATCCAAAAAACAACATGAAGGCGGGAAGACTTTTCTTCCCACATAATGCGTCACCAATGATATTTGCGAAGTCACAACAAAAGGTCACAAAAAGCTATAACATTGCAGGGTAGAGTAAAAGAGAGAACTTTATTCTCTTATTCTACTCCCACCAATCAAGAACAATAAAAGGCAACAAAAGAAAAGAGGACTCCAGAAATCAGATCTCCTCAGATCTCTTTCCGTTTATCCCCGCCCTATACAATTCAATCTCATTAGCTTCCTTCTTCAAATCATATTCTCCTCCAATCAACTAAAGCATCAATAAGAATTGATGAACTCCAATGCGATCATACAATCCCAAAGAAATAAAACAGCTGCGCCATGTGTTCTCGATCACCTTATTAACTCTCTCAGCGATTCATGACCTTTGATCTCTTCTTCGCCTCATGGTAGAGCAACACACCCATGATTGTGACGGCAAACCCCGTCATCCCCATCACCGTCACGGGGTTCCTAAATATCAAAATCGAAACAACCGCCGCCACAGCTGCCTTGGCATTCCCAAGCACCTGCAATGTGAGTGCACTGGTGTGCTTCGTCACCATGAAATTCGTCAAGTTCACCAAATACGCCACCGTTGCGTTCCCCACCAACAGGAACACAATGAATGTATCGCCCCGTGCCTTCTCGATGGTGACCGCCGCCACATTGCCCTCAATGTACAGAGTAAAGGGCAGCAGAATCATAGCGGCCATCGGTGCCATGTATAGTAGCAAGTTCATGGAGTGAAGCTTCTCAGCTTCAGAAGTCAGCAAAATCCCTTGAACCACTGACTTCAAAGCCCTCCCGGCAGTCGAACCAACACAGACCAAGAACCCAAACATATGGAACAAGGGCTCACTATTGCTGGCCAGAACAATCCCAAAGACGACAGGCAAGAGAGCGAGATAAACCTCCCCGGTCTCTTTCTTGCAGGTAATCAAGAACGCAAAGATCGCGGTGAAGAACGGCGTAGTCGCCCCAATGGCCTGATTGAACGAAACAGGAATGTACCTCAGTGAGGTATTTCCACAAACAACTGAGAAGCAAAAAATGGCACTCAGAGCAAAGATCTTGAAGAACTGCTTCCGCGAGAGAATGTGTTGGAGAGGGACTATTTCGAGGAAATTAATGGCGAAGTAGCTATAAATGGAGCAAGAAATCATGTGGAGCATCGTCAAGAAAATGGGGTACCGATAGCCGTAGAAGCTAAGGAGGTACTTGTTGAGGAGGAGGACGCCGACGTTGGAGAAGTACCAGGAGCCGATGATCAGGGCCGTGAGGATGTTGGGGGAGAGGTGGGATCCCGCGGCGGCGTTGCGGGCCTCTCCGGGAGGCGTCGCCGGGATGTCGAGCACCTGGTCGGCGGCGGCGATGGGGTCCAGCCTCGGGTTGCTCATCCGGCGGGTCGTCCATGTCTGGGCTTCGACCATGGCCGCTCGATGGCGAAACCGTAATTACGGAGTACAATTCCTTCCCAAGTTTCTCTCTTTCGGCGCACAGAGAGAGTGAGAGAGTTAATGGCTATTGGTTTTCTGAGATCTAGAGAGAGAGAGTGATGGCAAAGGAATGAGGAGGAGGTGCGGATTTGATCGGACGGCGGAGGTTCAGATTTGGGGAGGACATGGAGCGCGGAGCGTTGGATGGGGAGAGTTTCAATGGCTGAGAATAAAACATCATTAGATTCGTCGTGAAGCGAGCTTTTTGGTGTCCATGGTCGTGTCAGTGTCGGTATTGGATACTCTTTCGCTTTTTTTTTTCTTCTTCTTCTTTCCTTTTTTTTTTCTTTATCCTTTGTGATTTTGCTAAGTTTTTGCCCTCCAATTTTTCATTTTTATTTTTGCTGTTATTGCTATTTCAAGTGAATGCATGATTTGATAGTTAAATACTTTAACGCCTCCTCTTATGTGAAGGCCGTATTTTGACCTAAATCTAAAATATCAAAGTACATAATTAGAGAAGCGAATAAGAATTCAGAAAGATTTAGATTCAAGTCTCTTATTATTTTTTGATGTCATGTGACTTTCACTTGTTGCATTGGGTTTACCCTCTTCGAAAGTCACGCAAATCCACTTATTGCGTCAATATGTGTTAACGACCGTGACAACATTGAACTTCAACAAACTACGTGTGTTTATAGTTAGATAGTGATGGGTGCCAAAAAGGTTAAAATGTGCAATTTTTTTCAGCGAATATTTTTTTTGGTCCGGTTCTATACCTTCTTATTTTGATATACAAATCACATTGGGTGTGATATATGCCATGTGTAGGTTGCGAAATTTTATTTCCTCCCTGCGGGTCCCCACTCCACATCCTTCGAAGGTGGGGATTCGAAACCCTACATTTTATTCGGTAAATGTTGAATAAGTCGATTTTTTCCCCATTTTTTGGGTCAAAATATAAGTGGACGTGATTAGCTGGAAACCAAGTGAAATGGGCTAACAATACCCATTAAAAAGCCGGCAAGAATCAGAAGGAAAAGGACGCCAAGCTCCGATTCTTTTTTTTTTTTCCCTATTTGGCCATGAATGCAGGATGTAGCAAATTCATTCGACAGTCATTTAATACGTTTTCTAAAAGAGGTATGAGATGTGAAACTAGTCTTATTCAATTGTTAATTTATAAGGGACTTCTTACATATTAATCGATTTGACTCCATCGCGTATTCCCACTGCCGTCCAATCGCGCTCGTCATGGAAGATTTCAGCCTTTCTAGGTTGCCTCGTGAGTTTGTAGCAGTTCCATTGAATTGGCCCATCTGGTGCGACAATGGGCCCGTGGGCTTCTCGGTTCTCATCCATTGTCCACAGCCCAATCTCCACCAACTCCCCGAAGATGCCGGTTCGGCCAGCTGCCTCGGGGTGGCAAATGGGGGGGGGGGGGCGGGGCGGGTGAGGTCAGGAGCTCAAGCGGTTTCCGAAATGCCTTGCCTAACAAGAAACAAGTACATCAGTCGATTTAAGCAAATCTTGCACAACTGGATTTAGTCATTACGGATATTTATATCTTGGTGAATACATTTAGTTATAAACAACTTCAGAAAGGCGATGATTGTCTATCGGGAGCTCACGACACAATTGTGTCGTTATGACGATGATCTCTGTTAGTAAAATAGTCGTATTTCCATGCATAATTAATATGCTAATACTATGCTTTAATTGAAATTCCGTCTCTCATATATTTCTACATTTACGAAAATATACTTGCCCTTTTATTACGAATCAATATACACACATATATTTATATGCCGAAAACACGCATTTTACATTATACTCAAATAAAAGTACTTCAATTTTGAAATTATTTTGTATTTTTCGCTAATCAATTAATGATGTAACTTTTTTTTTTCAGAAATGACGTAACATTTCAATAATCATTTATATGCACAAAATTTAAAAATTATGTTAGGGTTATATGATAATAACGTCAAACCTTTTTTGAGGACTTTTAAAATAAGCGTTAATTTTTAAAGAAGTGGTTAACAATAGGAGTTGATATTGGAATATTTTTAAGGATTAAATTGATCAGAATATCTGGAAATAAAATCAAACTTTATCTATCTCTCTTCAAGGCGAGGGATAGGGATAGATCAGATCTATTCACTGTGAAAATTACTCTAATTGGATAATCCAGTTAAAACTTGATTTTTCACCCGAGGAGTTCGGATATAATTACATCAGATTATTGACTACCGTACAATTACATGAAGGGTGAAATCACAATTACGAACAACAAGTTATTACTGAGAGTCGCGAGTCATGAATAATTCATCCGCACATGGTACGGTGCATAACTCACACCAACACGGGCACGGCTTTCAAAGGTTGAGCCTTGGCTAAGGTGATGCCAAACTTTTCGTCCATGCTCATATCTTCCGGCAGAACCCCATCCGCAAACCTCCAATCGAAGCAATTAAGGAGCGAGCCCAACATCATGTGCAGCATCCTCAAGGCCAAAGGCAAGCCTATACATATGCGCCTGCCTCCACCGAACGGGGTTAGCTCAAAGTTATGTCCCTTCACATCCATTTCGGACCCTAGAAATCTCTCCGGCGAGAACACATCCGGATCCTCCCAGAAGGTCGGATCTCTCCCTATGGCCCACACGTTGACAAAGACTTGCGCGCCCTCCGGGACTGTGTAGCCGCCCACCTCCAAATCCGCCCCGCATTTTCGGGGGAGAAGGAACGGCACCGCCGGGTGCATTCGGAAAGTCTCTTTGACGATGGCTTGTAAGTACGGTAAGCGGGCGATGTCGGGTTCTTCGACGAGGTTGCCCTTGCCGATGACTCGATGGAGCTCGGCCTGGGCATTCAATAGCTTCTCGGGACTGTGGAGTAGCTCGGCCATCGCCCATTCCACCGAGCTTGACGTGGTATCGGCCCCGGCGACGAACACGTCCTGCATTTCGTGTGATGAACGGCGGTTCAAATTTTCTAAATCTCCAACATGCATTCTGATGGCATATTGAGCCAAGCAAACGGTCAACAATGACAAGGAACATGTGCACACCTACCAGTAACAAGGGCTTGAGTAGGGACATGTCCATGTCCTCCTCCTTATCTTCACATATGTCAAGAAGTGTATCCAGCACATCATTCATCCTCGGCAAACAGGGCGTTTCCCTCCGCCGCAACCGTCCCTCAATCAATCGATCGAACAAATCGAACATCGTCCGGTAGTACCCCGTCATGCGACGCCTCGTGCCTTGCGGGTCGATCTTCCTAAGCATCGGGAAGAAATCCACCACATTAGGCTTCCCAGCCTCGGCCAAGATTTGCCAGATGGTCTCCTTGAACTCTTTCGCCGAACCCGAGGAACGGTCCACCAGATCCAAAGAAAACATGGTGTTGGCCAAAAAGTTTATGGACGTCGTGAAAGCCTCTTCGCCGATTTCCACCTCATCGCCGGCGCGGGCGCTCCTCTCCACATGGGCTAGGAGTTCTTGAACTTTCTTACGGCGCAAGTGTCGAGTGGAGTCGAGCTTCATGTTGGAGAAAAGGTGTAGATTGAAGATCCTCCTCAGGTTCCGCCATAGAGGCGAGACCGGGACCCAGGGCAAGCTGTGCTGGCTTTGATTGAAGGCGTTGACGGCGTCGGGAATCATGCGGTTGGCGAACGACATGTCGTGAGTCTGGAGGATATCTTTGGAAAATGCGGGCGATGAGATGACTACGGTGGTTATGGCCCCTAGTTGGAGCTTCATAATGGGACCGTAAGTGCGGGCGAGCTTGGCGAGAGACTTGTGAGGGAGGTTTCCGAGCTTCAGGAGGTTACCGATCACTGGGAGAACCGGCGGGCCGGGCGGGAGATTGGAGGGACTTGGTTTGGTCTTCTTGGTGACGAAACGAAGAGCCTGGACTAGACCCCAAGCGAGGTAAGCACACAGTATCAAGACCAAAAGATCCATCTCTCTCCCTCTCCTCCCTCTCACGGCTGAGAGCTTCAAAGGTAAAATGATATAGTTGAATTATATATGTTGGTTGTTGAGGACTTGATGCATTGCTTGAATAATAGCATACCATCTTTTTTATTCAATTATGCGAGTTTCCGATGTTCGTTAAAAAGATTATACCAAACAGTCAAAACTTACTTCATGCATAGCTAATACCACATCCCATGTCACGTGATTGGGTTTGGTATAATGTATCTTCTCAAAACCACGCACAATATGTTTTTAAGCCAAAGAGATTAAGGCTGACAAAGTAGTTGGAGGGCATTTTACGAAAATGGATTAAAAAATTTATTTTTTTTACCAATTTGGGTTTTGCGATATGGAAAATGCGAAAATGGGGCTTGTTCGGCAATGGAGGAACCGAACAAGCCTTTGTTCGGCGCTAGAGTCTTGTTCGGCACCAATAGTGCCGGACAAGGAAAGGGGGGTGGGTGGGGGAGGGAAATAAAAAATTGAAAAATTTTCTTGTTTGGCACTTATAGGGCCGAATAAGGAAAGAGGGGGGGGGGTTGGGGTTGGGGTGGGGGTGGGGAAGGGAAATAAAAAAATTGAAAAATTCTTAAAAAATTATAAAAAAAGAAAAAAATACCAAAAAAATTTTAATAAATTTTCATAAATCCCAAAAATTAGAAAATTGACCATTTTAACGGGTCGGTCCTATTTTTGATGGTTTTCCATTTTAGACATTTTGAAATGACTATTTTGCCCCTTACGGGCAAATTGTCTCGAAAAATTTCAAAAATTTCCAAAAAAATTCAAAAATTAGGAAATGGGCCATTTTAATTGGTGATAATTATGTATTATTATAAATTTGATGTACTCGAACTTTTTACATCATAAATATGATATTGCTATGTGTTGATATCGTTGAATCTAAAAGCATTGAAAAATCATATTTAGAAGCTTTAACGAAGCCTGAGGATCCAATCTAGAAAAAAAGTAATTTTTGAAATTTGTCGTAAATTTTAATATTATTTTCCATATTAAGAAAATATCCGAAAATAAGAAAATAGATTTCGTAGACTACAAATATGAAGAAATTTCCAAACTTTTATTTTAAAAATCTTTCCATGTTGGACCATTTAAAATATTAAATATATTTTTTGTGAACACTTTTTTTTTCATAAGAGGTAAAATCATCATTTTGAAAAGATAGATGAGAAAAATCCTTAAAAGTAGGATTGGCCAATTAAAATGGCCCATTTCCTAATTTTTGAAATTTTTTTTTTGGAAACTTTTGAAATTTTTCGAGATAATTTGCCCGTAAGGGGTAAAATCGTTATTTCGAAATGTATAAAAGGGAAAACCATCAAAAATAGGACCGACCCGTTAAAATGGTCAATTTTCTAATTTTTGGGATTTATGAGAATTTATTAGAATTTTTTAGATATATTTTTTAAATTTTTTAAGAATTTTTTAATTTTTTCTTTCCCTCCCCCACCCACCCCCCTCCCACCCCCCCTTCCCTTGTTCGGCACTTATAGTGCCGAACAAGAAAATTTTTCAATTTTTTTATTTCCCTCCCCTACCCCCCTCTTTCCTTGTTTGGCACTATTAGTGCCGAACGAGGCCTTTTTTCTTGTTCGGGGCTCCTAGCGCCGAACAAGGGCTTGTTCGGTTCCCCCGTTACCGAACAAGCCCAATTTTCGCATTTTACACACCGCAAAACCCAAATCGGTAAAAAGATAAATTTTTTAACCTATTTTCGTAAAAAGCCCTCCACCCCTCTACTACTTAACGAACAGCCCTCCAGTTGCGAAACATAAATCCAACATTGTATTAATTTTATTATTTTAAATGTTATTGTTGTGAACTTTTGCCCAAATCAAATTTTCCGCTACAATAAGTGATTTCAAATCTCATCGTGTAGGTTTAAAAAATCATAATATAAGTATGTACAATATTCCGAGCATGTAAAATAATATGAACCAATGAAAATGAGGCAATAAAAGGCTCCATTGCTTTGTCAAATGGGTGACGCCCTTTCCACCCCCATTTGAGCTAAGACACTCTTTTCTTCCAGCTAACTTACCGAAATACCTCTCTCTCTCTCTCTCTCTCTCTCTCTCTCTCTCTCTCTCTCTCTCTCTCTCTCTCTAATCGGTTCTTTTTTTGTTAGGCTAATCCAAAAAAATGGCTTTATTTCCATTATCTTTCATAAATTTCACAATACAAATGCTCAATCACACCCAATATTAGTTTATCATACATTATTGCAATTTTGACTAGAGAATATTGTCAATTTTAATCAACGATCTCATATTTTCATTCACAGAAAATTTTTATTTATGATAGCTTATGAATACACGAGTAAGTGCTTTTTAAAAAAAAAATAGTGTGACTGGAACTATATTTCAAAATCAAAAATAAAATAAAATTCAATTATTTACCCAATCTTGATAAAATATGGCAAAGAAAAATTGATCAAAATATGAAAAGGTTAGTTTGTTAAAAGCATGATCAATAACAAAGAAAAAACCATTAAACTTCTTATTGTTCAAATCATGCGTTGAAGAAAGTAATTAATATTGGTTGTCAATTCAATCTCAAAGCAAGTGGATCAAATCTTTTAAACGTGCTTAAAGCTTCCCCCCTCCCCTAAAAAAAAAAAAAATCTTATGTGAGTTTGAAAGTGCAAAATGTGTAAATAAAATTTCAACCCCATCTTGCAATTCATATTAAAATATGAAAAGCTAAAAAAAGCACAAATTAGTAATATTTAACTTTAGAAACCTACAATTTTATTCCAAGAAATCATCAGTAAGGTCAAAATGTATTAGATAATTAGATGAGTTAGAATTTTCAACTTTGAAATAAATTTTTCCTCAAACTATTTAATAAAAAAAATAGGCAGTTAATTGTGTATTCGTAAGCCGCTATAACTAGAAATTTGTAACTTTTATATAACTTTTGTAATTAAGAAAGTGAGACTATAACTTAAAAATAATGACCTTTTCTAGGCAAAGTGACATCATGTTGTATGATAAGATGATATTTTATGGGTGCAATTTGACATTTATATTGTGAAATTGATAATTTAAGAGAGAAAATAAAACTAAAGGCAATTGTGTTTGTTAGGATGATAAAAGAAGAAACAATAAATTGAAGAAAGAGAATGGTATTTCGGTCTATTGATTGGGAAAAGGAGTGGCTTAGTTAAAATGGGGGCGGAAATAGCCCCCCGCCCGTAGGCAAAGATTCACCATAGGTGGCGACATTCATCTCGGGCCGTCTCTTTCGCTTTGCTTAAATTTTCTTTCGTTTCTCTGTCGCCAATAAATTTTCACAAGTCATAATTTCACCAGATCAGCCTAACCAACTGGCGCCGTTGACTTTCTGGTTATTCCATATCTCTCCTCTTCTTAGAGATATACTTGGCTACCCAAATGGAGTATGTCTTTACTCTGCTTTCTCCCATCTTGAAACTTAACATAAGCTCAGCCAACATAATTTACGATTTAAATCTACATGACAAAGCGACACTTCACCCTCCCCGTCCTCTTCGGGTTATTATAAATGTTGCGAAGGTAATGTTAGGCAGCAGTCGAATGCCTAGCTTATTCCCTTTTCGGATGGCCAAGGGGACCGGTTTTGGGATGGGAGGGCCGATCCGGTATCCACCCGGAGCACCCGCTGACATTTGATTATTGTCAAACCTCATTGTGAAAAACTTAATACATTTCGATAAATGGTACTTCGAATTCGTTTTGGCCGCTTGCGTTACGATGACACTCGCCCGGTCCCGACGAGCCTTTGTTAGATCTGCATTCCGCTAGTTGTTTCTACATAATTTTCTATCGAAGGAATCATCTAAATGCCTAGTGACTAACACTTGAATCATACATCCACAATCATGAAAAACGAGACAATAGAGCCACCCACTTTCTAAGTAAGTCTAGCATTCTCGTGGAAGAATGTAGCCGACGGGACAACTGATTGCTATTTTCCAGAATCTGGAATTAACTTTGTGATCCTGCGTTCTTCAAAAGAAAGAAAAATAATAATAATAATAATTTAACCAAATGTCTACTAGGTACGAGTTACGGAAAATCTGCGAGACAAATTCCAGTGCCCCCAGACCCCGTTTTAAGCCGTACTACATCTTGGACGGGGCGCGGACTTGTCAAACTCGACCCACTGCCATTTATGTACTTTGGAAAACGTACCAACAATGTCATAAACCATTCTACTGAACCAATTTAATCATAAATCTTTATGCATTGATACCAATTTAATTCATCCGGTCAATTTTAACCGAAAATTATTGATATGGACGCTAGTTATGTCACGTAGGGCGGCCAACGATGACATGAACATTATTTAATAATATGCATTTTAAAAAATAAATAATTTAATTTTTTTAAAAAAATATTACTAAATAATGTCTACTTCAGCGACGATCATCCTATGTGGCATCGTAGGCATCCATGTAAGCGATTTTTGGCCAAACTCGACTGAATGGACTGAGTTGATACCGATGCAAAAAGGTTGAAGACTAAATTGCTTCAATTGAAAGATTTAAGATTAAATTGATATCAATGCAATATGTTTTAGACTTTTTTGGTACTTTTCCCTATACTTTAGATGCCTCGGTATTTCAGTGAAATGAAGCAATTGATTCAATGAATCTAATACATGCACTAAAACAAATGTATATATTAGCTGCATAGGCAGTGTTATTCCTTAATTTGTTACACATCTAGTCTTTCTTCGGCAAATAACTGACCGCCCATCTCAATAATTAGAAATGTGGGACACGAGGCGGGTCGAAAGAAAGTTACACCGGCTATGTATTCAACGTCGATCCTAAAATTAAATTGTACAACATTAATAAATGCTACACGATTCTCGTATGAGTCCCATCAAATGTGTTATCTCGTTGTTTTCAAAGACCAGAATTTCCAGCTTGGATGGATGAAAACTGAACCAATGAAGTTCCTCTGGGGACCATCAAATTAAGGTGAAGAAGAAAAGAATAAGACGTGGAAACCATGGATGATCCTCTTTTTAATGTTTCTCCATAGGGCGTGCTTTGTCTCCTTTTTTTTTTTTTTTCCTTTCCCTTCTTGTTAGGTGACAGGTCCACAGATAGGGTTTGCAAGAATCTTAAGGCTCTATCTTTGTTCTCTGAAAAAAAGGATATTGTTGGAAACATATTTTGGAAAGTTCCATCCATGCATAAATATTAAATGGGGAGGCTGAAAACTTTTACACAGGCGGCTTGAGAGAGCTCGGAACCATTTTTGGAGTATCTTTCTTTTTGTAATTTTTCGTATAGCCGATAGAGTCCGAATCGAATCGATTTGAACACTCTAATGCTCGGAAAACTTACCAAAACAATCCGAAACCTATTGTAATTGTGTCAATTTAGTCCAAAACTAATTTTTTTTGCTGATTTAGTTCTAAACCTTTTGTATTTGTGCCAATTCAGTCCATTTGACAGGCCAGTGCTAACGTGAGAAATTTTTAATAATATCTAATAATATTTTACTTATTTTATATAATTAAAAAATCTTAATTATTTTTTTTTAATTTTTCTTTTTTGCTTTTGGTCTTCCTTCTTTGTGGCCGGCGAGGGTCTTGTGTGAGTTTTTGCTCGAGAGATGAAGAATCGGAGCAGAAAATGGCTGAGATCGACGACCAGAGGAAGCGCAACACTAGCACGAACCCAATCAGAAATTGCATCACTTCCTGCATCTCCGTCTTCCTCACTCAGTTCACGTTCTCTCTTATGCCTCACTTCCTCTACACCTCTTCACTCCTCATTCAGCTCGCCCTCTTAGGTCTATCTCTCTCTGCATAGTTTGGTTTTTGCGATCCATTGCAAGGTGTGGTTGTGGCCTTGTGCGCCTCGCCCAGACCTGGGTGAGGCCGCTAGCTAGCTCGTTGCCAGCCAGTGAGGACTTTGCGGTCCTCGCCCGGTGGCCCACGAGCTCCGCCGACCCTCATATGCCACACAAAAGGAAGACCAAAAACAGAAAAGAAAAACTAAAAATCAATTAAAAATTCTAAAAATAGTAAATAATTAAAATGTTATTAAAAATTTGCCACGTTAATGCCGGCTGGTCAAATGCATTGAATTGACACAAATTCAATAGGTCTAGGACTGAATTGGCAAAAATAAAAAAATTTTAGCATTGAATTGGCACAATTTCAATAAATTTATGATTGTTTTGATAATTTTCTCCTCGTGCTCTCTACTCACAGTACAATCAAGGGCACAGGTTTTAGAGGTTGAGCTTTTTGCAGTGTTGTGTCGAACTTGTCCTCTAAGTTCATGTCCTCATGTTTCACGCTATCTTAGAGCCTCCAACCGAAGCAAGTAATGAGCGAACCCAACATCATAGGTAAAATAGCCAAGGCCAAAAGCAAGGCCGGACCTATACGCTGCCCTCCGCTGGGCGGAATCAGCTCCAAACTTCATCCCTTCACATCCATTTCCAACCTTAAAAGCCTCTCCGGCATGATTCACATCGAGTGAAGTAAAGGCCCTTTAAATATTGAATAGCTCATTCGAGAAAAATCGGAAAAAGTACACCCCAAGTGCCAAAACTTGTGTATGGCGTGCACTTTGGTGCCAAAACTTTCAAATCATTCACTTAAGTGCCAAGTTCGGAGAAAAATGTGTACTTCAGTACCAAGTCCGATCAGAAGCATAGGTGGCATGCCGGAAAGTCTATGTGGATTTTTTTACATTAAAAACTTCGGATGACGTGGCTCACCGGAGGCTGAGTCAGCAATTTGAAGATCAAAACGACGTCGTTCATTTGGCTTCACCCATAAGCTCCTAAAATCCCCAATTGAACCCCAAATTGGAAACCCTAATCGGCTGGTCCCCAAAAGCAGAGGAAGAATGTGAACAACGGAATCAGTTTCGGTTCGCCAAACCGCTCGAAATTGGACGACTATTTCTTTTGATCCCCTCATCATATCATTCTTGTAAAGGCATTCTAAAGGTTTGTGTTCAGCACCCATTTTCTTGTCTGCGATGGTTTTTGCTAACTGATGTTCATCTTCTTTTTTTTTATGGTCAGAAAACAAGTGATTTGTCATTTTCTCTTTGTTTTCTTATGTCTACATAAGCTTGAAAATCGTAAAACAACCTATACTTCAAAATGGAGGGAAGAAGCTTCAGTAGCAGCTCAAATTCATTTCGACCAATTGAAGAAGATGGTGAGGTTTATTGTTATTATGGGTTACCTAGTCCAAGAAGAACATCTTGGACTCGATTGAATCCAGGGAGAAGATTCCATGGATGTAGCAGGTATAGAGAGGGATCCAAGTGCAAATATTTCAAATGGGTAGATCAAAAGTTATCCAGCCGAGCCTCAAAGGCGATATTGGAGCTTCTTGAAAAACGACATGAACCTCCACCTACATTCATGGACGAGGAGTTGGATGATGTCAATTCAAGGGAAGCTGAGATGAAGGCTGTAAAATCTGTGACCAATAAAATGAAGAAGGAAGTGTCAACGCTGAAAAGACAAAGAAAGCAACATCGAGCGTTAATTGTGTTTTTGTTCTGTTGTGTAGCTTATTTAATGGTCAAGTGTAAGGTGTGTGACGAGAGAAAGTTTCTCAGTCTACCGTAGGTGAAGATCACTTGGACATATACTTGTATTGGATAATGTATAAGTAAGGGATGATTTTTGTATGGATAAAAACGTTGCTACGGCATTTTGTTGGAAATGGAATGTTGTAATGCAGTGTTTGCTTAGTTTTTGTTCAGTTTTTGAACTATCCATGTATTGTAAATCTCTATTCGCTTAGTTTTTGCTTCACTTGTTTGGTTTGCTGCAAATGGGCTACTAGTTTGCTGCTCAGTTGCTTTGCTGATTTATTGCATTTGCAAATCAGGAAATGTTGGTGGTTTGCTGCAAATTTTTGGATTATCTATGTATTATCAATCTCTATTCTCCCTTAGTTTTTGAATGAAGGTTTGCTGCAAATGTTGGCTGCTGGCATGCTGCAAATGTTGGCTGCTGGTATGCTGCTGGTTTGCTGCATTTGCAAATCCCTGTTGTTATTATTTAAGTGCCATAATTTGCAAATGTTGATCACTTAAGTGCCAGTCGGGGGTAACAAGTGATCAATTAAGTTCCAATTATCTCTAAAAGAGATCACTTTAGTGACAAGTTATTGTCAAATTGATCACTTAAGTGCCAAGTTGTTGTGAAAGTGATCACTTCAGTGCTCACTTGTTATGAAAGTGTTCACTTAAGTACATCATGAAAACTTGCAATACCAATTCATGCACCAGTAATATTTGACCACAATGCAGCAGCAACTACAATTATCATTTGTGCACCAATAACTTAGTTTACAAAAATTGACAAGTATGCACAGCAAGAATGCACTGACAAGTGCACCGATAAGAATGCACAGCAAGTTGCTGGTGCATTCACAAATATGCACCATGAAGTAACTGGTATGCACCAAAACAGTATGCATTCACCATTGACAACAACAAAATTCACAATATTCACAGTATGCACAGTATGCACCAAAACAGAATTTACAGTATGCATTCACAGTATTCACAGTTATGGTGCATTCTCTGTTGACAACAACGGTGGCAAGCACAGCCACCATAGCAATGTAAATAGGAACCGTTGACATAGTTTTACATAAATTGAATTAACAACCATGTCCTTCCTAGTAAATGTCCAACACAGACAATTGTCGTTCCCAAAAACTAATACGAACTTTTGAACTCCCATCTAAATCAATCAACATTGACAACCCCAGCTCCTTTTCCTTTCGATGGCTTTTTAACTTGGTTCATAAGCCTAGCACTCTTTCTAGCAGGTTGTGGTTCTTCAAGTGGTCTTTGGAGGCCTAGTTCAGGTAAACCCCTTGCTGGCCTCTTTCTTGGTTGCTGTTTCTTAGCTGCAACTGTTGTCTTCTTCTTTGTCAATTTCTTTTTTGGTGCAGCCATTGACTCTTGGGTTGGGTTACCTTCAGAGATAAGCATCTCTGAGCTTCTCCCAGGCTACAACAATATAAAAGCTTTAGCAAATGGGCTTTAGAATTGCAAATGCCGTAAATTAAGTGCACAATTCCTATCAAACTTACATGCAATATAGTCATTCCAGTATGTTCGTCCTGGAATAGGCCATAACCATATTCCCTCAACCTCTTACCAAGAGCCCCTCTTGTTCGTCGTGGAAGTGATGGCTGTGCAGCAGGTTCTGTTGGCCCTTGAGGAGATGGTGGTAGCGGCGGCTGTGCAACAAGATCTGCTGGTCCTTCAGGTACTGGTGGTGGCTGGGCAGCATGCCCTGCTCTTTCCTTTCTTCTGACCTGCAATGTCGAAACAAGATTAGACTACTGGCCATAAAACAAAAAACAATTGACAATGTGCAACTTACTGGATATTTTCTCCTTTGTTCAACAATAGACTCAGTATGCTCCTCTGTTGGCCCTTCATCTGGTTGCACAACATGCCCTTTTGTTAGCACTTCAGTTGGCTGTGAAACATGTCATTCTGTTGGCCCTAGAGGTGGTGGTGGTGGTGGCTGGGTAGCATGCCCTGCTCTTGCCTTTCTTCTCACCTTAAGTATGAAAACAGGGTTAAACAAGTGGCCATAAAACAAGATAAACAAACAAACAATGTACAACTTACTGGATATTTTCTCCTTAGTTGTTGAACAGTAGACCCAGTACACTCTTCTGTTGGCCCTTGAGGTAGCTGTACAGCATGCCTTCCTGTTGCATTTCTCCTCAGCTGAAGTGTGGAAACGAGGTTAGATAAGTGGCCATAAAATAAGACAAACAAATAATGTACAACTTACTGGATATTTACTCCTCGTTTGTTGAACAGTAGACCCTCCTGTTGCCACTTCAGTTGGCTGTCCAACTTGTCCATATGTTGGCCCTTCACTTGGCTCCTGTGTGGGATCTGCAGTAAGCTGTTGCTTCCTTAGTTCACAGCCTTTTTTATTGTGACCTACCTTATGGCAGTATGAACACGTCATCTTTACACCAGCCTTAGTCATCCGTTGCGCTGAAATCTCCCCTTCTTGCATTCTTCGTCTCCGCTTTGGCCTTCCAACTTGCTTCTTTAGTGGCAAAGGTGCAGGGGCATCCTGATTTGTTGACTCCCAAAATTTGCTACTTCTAATGGGCTGCATCATGAATTAGTACGTGTTAAGATATGACATTTTGTTGTAGCAATCAGCTAGGTAATCTTCTGGGTTTTTTTGCAGGTTCTGGATCGCAGAAATGGCATGTGAGCAAGGAATTCCAGTAAGTTGCCATTCTCGACATGAACATTTCCTCCTCTCCAGGTGAACGACATACGTGTCGTCATTCTTCTTGATCTCAAATCCGTCATCGCCATTCCAAATTGGATGGCAGAACCTGCTACCAGCCAAGTTCGCATCTAATCTCTTGGCAATCCTAGGACCACATATTCTAGTCCACTTTCCAGCCTCATCTCTTCTATTGCGCAGCCTAGTCATTACCATAAGTCGTATATCCTCAAGCATGGCAATGATTGGTTTGCACCTCGCGGCTAATATGCTGCCATTGAAAGCTTCGCTGAGGTTGTTGTCGATAATGTTGCACTTGAATTCCTTGCTGAAGAAGGCCTTACACCAATGCTTCGCTTCAATTTCGAATAGTGCTTCGAAACCATCCTTGGTTAGGTGAAGCAAGCCCTCTTTCGCTATTTTAAATTCAGCCATGTTTGTGCTCTTTGCAATTTGCCAGAATTGCTTCTACAGCGCATCCCCTTTGTACTTCTTTGACCAATTTGCATATATGTGTTTTGCACACATCCTACGCTTGGCATATGGCATCAATTCAGCCAATGCAGGAACAAGTCCCTACAACATTAAATCAAGACATAATTGTCAGAACAAGGACAAATACAACATAATGCAATTAAAATTTTGAAAGAATTAATTCACAATGACATTACCTTCTGTTGGTCGCTCATGAAAGCCCAACCTCCCCCGTCAGTTATCTCCAAGTCAGCCATCAAATTTTTTATGAACCAAGACCAAGTGCCCTTGTTTTCTATTTTTACAACTGCCCAAGCTATTGGAAACATTTGGTTATTGGTATCTCGACCAACTGCAGCCAATAATTCTCCTTTGCATAAACCCTTTAGAAAGCACCCATCAAATCCTACAACTCTTCTACAACCAGATAAAAATCCCCGCTTGCATGCATCGAAGCACACATAAAACCTATCAAAGACAGTCCCCAAATCAGGCAGTGGCCTCTTCACAACCTCTACATACACTCTACTTGGTGGGTTTTGAAGTCTACATTCGTAAGCATAATCCCAAATCTGGCCATATTCTTTCTTGTACTGACCCATGAGTGTTTTCATGACCTTATACTTGGCTCTCTTGCACTGAGTTGCTGACACATTAATCCCTACCTGCTCCTTCACCAGCTGCTTTAAGTAAGGACCTCTAATCTCAGGCATCGCCTTGATCGTGTTGAAGAAGTGTTTTGACAAACATTTACTTGTTACCCTTTTATTGTAAAAAACAATTGAACACATATGTTTCTCCTGGAAGGACCTAATTTGGAATGACCCGCTCCTCTTACTCAGTGAGCCATAGATCTTCCATGTACAATTACCTTGTGGACACTTAGCTCTCACAAAATCTTTCGTATTTCTAACAAACTCAATAGTCCTCTGCTCAGCAATAGATTTCTTCAGAATAACATCCTTGAACTGTTTTGCATCGTCAAATTTCATACCAATACATAAAACAGGGCATGCTAGAGTTGGATCATAGGAAGGATACTTACTCTTTCTACGCACAGGTGGAGCTACTCTTTCTTCTTCAGGCTCGCTCTCTGAAGTACCGATCCAGTCATCACTGGCACTTTCTTCAGGTGCACCAGTAGCTGTAGCAGGTGTAGGTTCTTGTTCCCTATTTACTGGTCCAGCTCCCTCCAATTCTCCAAAGGCTGCTTTTTTCTTTCTCGCAAACTCCTTGCGGTTTTGCCTTGACTGTGCAAGCTCTTCATCGTCATCGTCATCATCAATCCTCAGGAAACTGACATTTCCCAAAACTTCATCGTCATCGTCATCGATACTGGATTCTGCAACTTGCCAATGTAATCCAGTGATTTCTTCATCATCTATATGGCTTACCCCCCTGTCCTCCCTATCCTCCCTGTTCTCCCCTTCCTCACAATTCTGCCTATCCTCCCAATCCTCCCTGTCTGCCCACTCCTGATGTCCCTCTACAATGGTATCATCCCCACCATGAGAAGTGGAATGAAGGCCTACTTCTCCTGTTTCAATTACATCTTCATGCTGAACATTATCATCATCTTCATCATCGCTGTCACTGTCACTGTCGACATACACCTTTGCTTCGTTGCCATGAAGATAGTGATAAATCAGATCCTTAAACCCACTCTCATCCAACAATAAACGCAGCACATCCCTCAAGTCCTTCCCAGGAACACAATAAAGCAATTTACCTACTTTGCAGCCTAAAATGTGCACTATATCTCTCACGAATGAAACATACGAAGACGTCCTTACATCGAGGAAAATGGTTCCTTCGTTTCCACCTTCGTAGTCCCACTCGTCGGTTCCAATCACAAAATTCCCACGATAGCAGATAATAACAGCAACAATATTCTTATCCATGCCTGTACCAAAGGGAAAAAAGTCAATAAATGTATTAGCTTTTGGGACCACAATACGAAAGGTACAACAAATTCACGTGGAGGTCCCAACATGCCAACTTTTGATTCAAGAATCATTTTTGTTGGGTAGTGGCCACAAAGTAACAAGAAAACCAATGCCAAAATGCACAGTGTTTTACACGAATGAATTTGAGGTCCTCATGGCATTAACTTTACTATTTCTTAGCAAATAAAAAACAGCATTTCAGTCTGCAAAGGCATCCAAGGTTATCATTGAACAAGTGGACCGAAAGGATCCAAACACATCAACTTCTGAAAAGGGACCGAAGGGACTGAAATGCAAGAAACCGAAGTCATTGGTTCTGATTAAACAACTAGACATCCCCAACGCATCAACTTTGAGCCTTAATTTTACCATACAACCGCTAATTTTGCCCTACGAACCCTAATGTCCCCGTCGGAGCCCTAATTTTCCCGTCGGAGCCCTAATTTCGTCTCGAGGTCTCGCTTTCAAATTAGGATAGAAGACGCATACCTAGAAAGGGAAAGGGTATGATGGTCGTGAGCGACGGTGACAACCGAGCGACGGCGGCGACCGAGCGACGGTGGCGACCGAGCGGGCGACGGCAGCGACTCCACCACAGACGGCGTGATTGGATTTCTCACGAGAGGGGGTAATCTGGGGGGTAATCTGGGGAAGGAGAGACGTCGTTTGTTAATAATACAAACGACGTCGTTTTTTATTTCAACAAATTACTTGGCCACGTTCAATTTCCACCGTGGCATCAACTTCTCAAAATTTGCCACATAAGCTAATAAAATAAATTGTAAAATCCACGTAATTCATTTGGCCGGATTTTGGCCGGATTGGCATTGAAGTGCACACTTTTCTCCGAACTTGGCACTTAAGTGAAAGATTTGAAAGTTTTGGCACCAAAGTGCACGCCGTACACAAGTTTTGGCACTTGGGGTGTACTTTTGCCGAGAAAAATCCCTACTTGATTTTGAAGTTGACAAAATATTTCATAACATCTAATATCTGAGTTAATGCATTGAAATTTGAAATACTTATTTTGCAAATTATTCTTTTGTATATACAATTGTCAAGGAATAGTACATAGGATTTGAATTGGTAGACAAGCTTGGATGTTGTCTTGAGGAGCTCAGATGCTGTCGTAAAGCTCAATATTTAAGGAAGTATTTCAGATGCGATCATATTATTATGTGATGCTTTCTTGATAATAAAGATGAGATTTTATATTATCATAACGATTAACAAATCAAGCTGGATTTTTCAACAAAAAAAAAAGGCTCTATTCATTCTTGAAGATTATCAAATCATGAAGATTATTACATCTATCAAGGACATGGATTAACGAAGACAAGGATCTTAACAATTGGAATACTCTATCTTTGGAAAGCGTGATCATAATTATATAGGCTATCTGATCCAACAAGAGATTCTAATTTTGGTAATCTCGACGGCAATGAAATTTTTTGTATATAATCTTGTCCAAACAAGAAGTTTGGAGAATGATCTTTTGGAGACCTTGCAATGGCTAGTTTGAAGATGGAGGAGTATAAAAGGAGACCTCAAGACTGAAGAGAAAACAAGAATCTAGAATCTATAATTCTGAAGTTCAAGAAAAGCTCCAACATCCTTCATGTATTCTTGATTCAAATAGTGTAATACTTAGAGGTTTATGTCCAAGGGAGTGAGTGTAAGACGAAGAGTTCATCGACGTGAAAATCATCATCATGTTGTAACTTCTGAGCTATTCACTATTGGAATCCAACTGATTGACTGTTAGCATGAAAAAGTGGACGTAGGTTTGAACAAAACCGAACTACTATGAACTTTTTATGCAAATTCTCTATCCTCTAAACTCTTTGCTTTTGTCCTTGTTAGTTGAGTTGTGCATAGACAGACTCTAAAGGCATCTAAGAACCTGCATTTGATTAGACTTTGATTCAAACTGTGAGATTATTTCTATTAATTTTCGCAATATTTTCTAAACAAATTTCCAAAAACCCTATTCACCCTCTTCTAGGTGATAATGATAGCCCCAATAATTTTGATTGTAATGATAAGGATATAGCCAAATTAAAAATTTCGTGATATTCATGAATCCTAATCCTCCATATGCTTCTGGCTCAGCCAGTTTGACCAAACTCTTCTAATGAACCTTTCTCTCCTTTTTCTTGTCCCACCAAAACCTAGCAATTTCGGCATCAAGCTGTTCTCACCATTTCTTGGGGAACTTAAAACAGGCCAAGGGGGGACAACATAATCAACAGATTTGCAATATAGTCTCGACCTGAAGATAATGTAAATCATAGATCTATACCCTTGCCTTTTCTTTAGAACTCTGTGTTATAATACCTTTTAAGGCCTTATTTTCAGATCTTCCCCGAGTCCTAGGCGGGCCTAAGTATTTGTCGGAGCTCTGCACCATCATAACCTCCAATTCCTCGCTAAGGCTTCATTTATTTCACAATAAATGAATTATTTTTGGAAAATATTTTTCCTAAAGTCAGGAAAATAACTATACTTTTCGATATTTTGTTGAGACTTGAAAATGAATTGAAAAATATTTTGTCATTCGGCAAGGAAAATCTAATTTTATTTACTAATGTTGTGTTTTGGTCAGAAATTGCTGACATGGACTTGACATACTAGACTTGCGTGAATTCACTATTTGTCCTAAGGCCCTTCAATAAATTTCCAAACCATGTTCTAGGCTTTATTTGTTTCATGAAAAATGTCGCATTTATGGAAAAAAAATTCTAGTAAGTCGTTTATGTGAAAATGACCATATTTTTGGTATTTTGATAAAATCTAAAAATGAACTAGAAAAGATTTTTCATTGTGTGGTATGGAAAAATCAATTTCATTTTCCTCCTTGAAATTATTTAAATAATTTTTTATTTTTTATTTTCTTTTCTTTAAAAAGTGATATTTTTAGTTATTTAATTTTAAATTATTTTTTTTTTCATTTTCCTTCTTCTTTGGCTGGTCATCGGCCTAGGCAAGATGGAACCTAGAGCCTCATCAACGTAGCATGGCCTTGGGAATCACTATTCTCTAGAGAGGCTCATCCTTGCTCATCGGCCTTGGGTGTACTTTACCTTGCGCGGATCTAGTGAGGTGGTGCCTCTCCTATGGCCGATCGCCAGCCCTTGCTGTGGCCAGGAGAAGAAGAAAGAAATAAAAAAACAAGGAAAAAAATTAAAATAAAATAATTTGAAATTAAAAATAAAATAATATTTTAAATATTCTGAATTTATTTTAAAATAATTAGACGAAAATAAATGTGAAATTGAAGGAGGAAAGATGAGGGAAATTGTTTCTTCTTCTCAGAAAGAGGAAAAATATTTTCCTCAATTTTGAATGTATTTTCCTTGACTTATTTATTTCTATGAAGCAAATGCTGAAAAATTTAAATAATATTTTTTAAAAAAAATTATTTTTGATGAAACAAATGTAGCCTTAAAATCCTAAAAGTAATCCTTTGTAGCCATAAGAAAAAAGGGTAAATGAGCAAGTGTTGGGAGATCCACCTTCTCCCTAGTTCAGCCCTTGTCTGCATTGTCACTAGCGCGTGTGAGAAAACATCTACTCTACGAGAAATGCTGACAGCCATTTTAAATTAGTTTCTCTTCTCTACATGGCTTTTTTTTTAAAAAATTATTCTCCAATTTTAGTTAGATTAAATTAAAAAATAAACTTTTATTTGAAAAAAAAAGAAAAAAAAAGAAAAAAGAAAAAATGGCAAGCCGTGCCATTGGCGTGTTGCTATCGCCCATCGGTAAAGGATGGTGAAAGTCCCCGGCCTTGGGAGATTGTGGCCAACCCTTGTTGACACCTGATTTTAATCATATTTTCTCTTTTAAAATTAATAAAAAAATCCATAAAAATTCATAAAATTGAAAAGTCAACCTTGGGGAACTTGGCCAAGCCAAAGAAACCAGTTTTGACAAAAAAAAATAATTTTCCATATTTTTGGTATTTTTTCAGCATTTTTATTTTAAAAAATCATAGAAAATCAAGAAAAAAAATAAGAAAATTACAAAATCACCTTTGGAAGCCTTTGCCGAGCTTAGGCTACCATTTTTGAACAAAAAATAATTTTTCATATTTTTGGCATTTTTTTAATATTTTTAGAAATTAGGAAAGTAATTAATAAATAATAGCATTTGAGGCCATAAAAATGTGAATAAATAGTCAGTGTTTTTCTTTTAATTTTATCTTCATTTTGACCAAAGAAAATCTGCAAAAAAAATTAATTTGAAATCGAGAATTACTTTGTTAATCCCATTTTTAGATTAATTGAAAAAAATTGTAGAAAATTCATTTTAGCTTTGTGATTTTAATTTTTTGTTTTTGTATTTCTGGAGTTGTGATATTGTCCTCTAATGGTCCATATTTTCATACTGGCCCAATTGTGTTCGGAATGACTCAATTCTGTAAATGGGCCATACCTTCAAGGATGATACGGACGACCTGACTTATCTCGGAGAAAATAGCAACGTCACTGCTTTATCCATGTAGAACAAGGACATTAACATCGAGTTTGTGCGAAAGAAAGGAGAAGTTGGCCTAGTGAAATGCTGTTTGAGCGTGCTTTTCTTGGTGCACTTGTGCCGTACCCTTTACCTTTGTTGGACGGAATAATCGGGTTAGGTGTCCCTACTTAGATAATGGCCAATAAAATCTCTGAATGCCACGTTACGGAAGGAGGCCCTGTCCCCCAATAATGGAGATAAGAAGATTTCATGGAGGCTCTTGCAAATGGAGGAATTCATTTGTTTCTTACAATGTATGAATTGAGAGATCGGGTAAAGTACAGAAGAAATGTTAGAAATCCCATAAATGAATGGCAAGGTGCGGACCATAAGAGCGTGGGGTTCATTCAAGGTATTCCAGACAAAGAGAACTTCATTGTCCCATCTTATGTTGGAGAGACTCATGTACGGGCAAGTGAACTTGTAAAGGGTTGATGCAAGCAAACATTCGATAACATTGCGGCAGAGCTTCAAGGCATATAAAAACCTTGGATAGAAGGATATGAAGTGGAGGTCGAGTTGGCCTCTCAGAAGTTTTGGAGCCATCGTTTAAGGGAAGTCTTTCCCTGCAAGTTGTCCGACCTGCACCATCTTCACGAAAGCATATTGAAAATAAGACAGCGCTACGCTTGGAGATCATCTCTACGTGCGTGTTGGACAACTCTCCACAGATGAAGAAGAATTCTATCAAGGAAGGCCGTTGATCATTCTTCACCAACTTGCTACCTCCAGGGCGACTGTGATGTAGTTGGAAGTATCAAGGCTGAACATGGAAGGACACTTTCGATGAAAGAGGACACTTAAAAAAAAAAAGGGTATTAGAGGAAATGGTGGTCGATGCATCATCATCAATGCGGGGCCAAGGTGTTGGGGGGAATTTTTGCCTTGTGATTGCTGTCAAATTTCAGCTGAGATAACATATGAGGGAGCACTCACAATTAAAAGAAGGAGAAGGGGACAAACGAGAAAGGGGATTGGAGCTTTCGGTGAAAAAAAAAAAAAAAAGCAACAAAAAAACAAATGAAAAGAATAGGAGGGATCGGCTAGTGGACTTTTCTGAAAAGGTGGTCCTTCTCTTGGACGGGAGCACAGAAGGGTGTCTAAGGACAAAAATTTTTTGGGGGGGGGGGGGGGGGGATGAGGAGCAAAGGAGAACGTGAAACGAAAGAGTTCACCAACTCTTCCTCCCTGAGGGCTTTCGAAAAAAAAGAAGGATGAAAGACAGATAGCCTCACAGATCCAGGAGGGGCGGCTGGGGATTCGCGTTTGGCTTTATTGATCTTCCTGGTGACTTCACAACTTCAGCTTCTCCCTTCACTCTAATCGATACCTCCTCTGAAAATACAAAAGTCCATGGAGCCTGCTCACGGTTCTTCAAAAAAAAAAAAAAAACAGTATGCGAATTGAACGACCACTTTGCTGGTAGTTTCAGTTGGCGAGAATAAGGGCATGCCCCAGGAGAACCGTAGTTAACAGTCAACGTGTTAAGACCATCCAGGTGAATCACAAAATGCTCCACCAGACCATCCATCTTGCTAGAATGGTCATCCCAGAGGGCAAATTATAGCATCACCCAAGCAACGGCACAACGCTGGCGGGAATGAACATGCTTTCGAGTCGACCACTCGAGAAACTTGTATTGGGTCCATGGAGGTGGCACGATACAAGCCTCCTACCTGAGCGGCGAAGACATGTCGAGGCAAATAACATTGTCTCGGAATAATTATGGTCCTGCGCACAGGATCTTCGTGCTTTCCGAGGAAGATGAACTTGTTTCGAAGAATCTTGCGGAGTGGATGATCAAGCGCAACCAGCCAGAGGAAGTTCATCGGGAAAGGTTTGAAGCTCGAAGCTGATCTTCGTGTGGCCGAGCCTTTGAAAAGAAGCTGGATAGCTCCGTGCCGAAGTTCAGAAGCTGAATAACTTGAAACAGGATCTTGCTGGGCAAGTTCAAAATCGGACGTAGGACGTTGCTAGATTGAAGGCTAAAAAAAAATAAGCAAACTTCTCTCTTGAGGTTAGAAATTCATGGTCTCAACCAGGAGCCCATGCATTCGAGATATACAGTGGAGTACGTGAGAAAAGAAAACACTGAATTGATGTAACAAGGTCGAGGCCACCGGGGAGTTCAGCTCAGGATCGAGGCCTAGCTCACCACTGAGGAGGATTGAATTGCCGATCGAGGATGGGAAAGCGATGATGCAGATGCAAGCTGATGCTTGCCAGAGCGGAATGCAGATCTTCGGGGTCATGGCCCAGATGAACTTGTAGCACCCCACGAGTTTGTTCTAACTTTCCTTATGACTCACGTTTTCTGTCTCATCAATTTGAGTTCTTTTTTTTGGCACATGACAGCGTAAGGATAAGTCTCTGTAGTAGCTTGTTTTGCTTTGAGATAGTCTCAGTAGGAGCTCCTTTGCACTGTTGAAGTCTTAGGAATCCACTGATTTTTTATTGGAGAATCATGCGTCTAAGTCAAGTGGTGAAGGGTGGATTGGTTAGTGATTTGATAGTTGTAAAGCTTGTTGTGAATTGGTTTGCAAGTTCTTTGGAGCTTTAGCTGTATTGGTTCTGGTAGAAATCCAAGATGACGCATCTTACCGTTGTTTAAACCTAATGGGCCATGCACATAGACAGAGGCCATATTCATGGTAATATCTGCTTGGATCCTGTTTAGATTTTTTTTAGCAGTGGTTCCTTCCCTTGATATTACTCTCGGCATTCTTGTTTACCACTAGATGTTATCTTCCTTTACCTCATGCCTGAGTGATCATGTTACCTTTCTACTTATATAATGATCCTAGAAAGAAACTGGATGGGGGAATGAGATTGTGCAAGTCAAATCTGGTTAGTGGAAATAGATAATGGTGTCTAATTGTGAGCTGTTGCAGGTATTTGTTTTGCAATTAACAAGGTCGGAATAAACGGTGGTGGACGAAGAAGAAGTACATAACAGAGAAAATCTTAAGCTTCTTTTTGTTCGGCAATACAAGGGCCGTCCTTCGCTGTTCTTTGATGCTAGAATCACCTACTGTTGGGGACTGAGTCCTTTACTGTTTGATTTTGCTCGTTGTTTGGGGTTAATTTGTTCCAGATTTTTGGGGTGATTCTCTTTGCTTTTTGGTGCGGATTAAAGCCCAGGTTTCCTGCTGAAACTTCACCTTGTGGAATTCTGAATCATGCGTAGAAAGTTTAGTCAACTCAAGATTTGTCGGAGGCTAAACAACTAATTCGCTCGAGTCCAGGAGGAGGAGGTTTTAGGGAAAGGCGATGACTGCATGCTTTGCGAGGAGAACACGGCTTATGGACTTGATTACCTTGAGATATCCTCAGTAGAACCTGAAGAAATCTGTGCAAAGGTTAACCGGCATGACAAGGCAGGAGAGGACATTGTGATTTGCTTTGTTGACTCGGGCATTTATCCTCGTCACCTCAGCTTCTCTTCACACTCAGAACCTTATGGTCCACTACTAAAGTACAGAAGGAAACGTGAAATTGATTCTGACACTAAGAGGTCAATTTGCTGCTGTTTAGGGGGGCCGTTTTGCTGCTCTTTTATGTCAAAAACAGCCCTATTTCTAATCAGTTTTCACCCCTATATAGTGCAGGTTTTTTTTTTGTTAGTTCCCTATTTGAGCCAATTATTTCGTCTGTTTTGTGTGCAATCCTTGCTGTTTCAGGTTGATTTCTTAGGTGAATTGGTGCTCAAATTAGAGCTGTAAATTGAGCCTTGTCGAAGCTATAAAGTCGTCTCCTCCGAGCCCTTCGATCCCTACAAGTCCTAGAGCGGATCAGTCATAGAGTCCCAGCTTGGTTACAAGTTTCGGTTCAATTTTCAGATTAAGAGAACAATATTTGGAGATAAGGTAAAATTTCAAGCTTTGGTTGAGTGATTTTATCTTCTCTCTTAATTTGGACTGTTTGATATTAGTTACAAGGTTTTTGTTGTCTAAATTTGAGTTGTTTCAATTCTGAGCATATCTTGTGAAATATTGCGCTTACCCTCATACGCTTCACCTATTGCCTTAATCTGAATAATTTGAATTTGAATCATAAGGTGTACAATATTTAAGGTTTGCTATACTTTTGTTTGGTTTTTTTAAAAAGGGTAATAATAATAATAATAATAATAATAATAATAATAATAATAATAATAATAATAATAGTAAAATCTAATCTAAAAAAATAAAATAATAAAATAATTAAAATTCCAGTAAAATCAGAAAAAAATTCCAAAAATACTTAAAGGCCTAAAAAATCAGGAAATTGATCATTTTGGTTGATGAATCCTATTTTCGGCAATTTTGCCATTCCAATCTTTGAAAATAACGATTTTGCTCCTCATGGGTAAATTGTCTCGAAAAATTCTAAAAATTTAGAAAAATCTCAGAAATTAGGAAACGAGTCATTTCAACTGACCAATCCTATTTTCGGTGAATTTCCACCCTGATCTTTCCAAAATGACGATTTTGCCCCTTATGGGCAAATTGTCTCGAAAAATTCTAGAAAATTTTCAGGAATTGTGAAAAATAAGGAATGACCATATTCAACTAATTTGACCTATTTTCACTCCATAATCTTTGAAAAATGACCATTTTACCCTTTTGATCAGTTTGATCTAAACTTTTCCCAGTCACCCCAAATGATTTTTCATGAAATTGGTACCGAAAGGGTGTTAGAGTAATATAACGTAACTAAGTCTCCGAACTCATAATCTCTGATTCGCAGAAATAAATTAGTTCTCTCGCTAATTTATTTAGGTTTCTAATCGACCTACCGAAAACAATTAGTGGCGACTCCAAATCTTAAAATCATTTGAACAAGATACCAAAGTCACGATTCGGTAGGGCTCAGGAGGGTCCGCGTTAGGTTAATTCATCTAATTAACTTAATATCTGTTAACCCGATTGAAAAAAAAAATTCTTAGGGTCGCGACAACCCTCGATAAAATCTGGGCAAACCTTTGCTGGCGAGCTTTTCTTGGCGAGGGCCAAGCAAGGCATCGCTTAGATCCAAGGGAACCTTGCTAGCCTTAGGCAAAGGCTAGCGAGGCCTTGCCCAAGGCCAACAATGGTCGATGGTAGTAAGTGAGGGTCGGCATAGCCCAAATCTAGGTGCCCTCAACCTAGACCTATGCAAACCTCGTTGGCTCTTGCCTAGGCCAGCTAGGCCTCGCTGGAGCTTGGTAAAGGCTGGCCATCGTCATCTGAGGCTAGCTACCTTCATCGTCCCTCTGGCGATAGGTAGTGGCACCCCATCGACGGGACCCTGTCTTTTTTTCTAGTGCTTTAATAATAATAATAATAATAATAATAATAATAATAATAATAATAATAATAATAAGATTTTATCTTTTTTTTTGTTTATTAATCTAATTTTGACATCCCAGGGCATTAAGTATGCACTCTTTTAATTTGACATTACATAAAATATCTTAGCGCATGCAGAAGACAAAAGAAAGTACAATAGACCATAAATACAACAAATACATTCAAATATCATGCGGGTCTAAAGGGTATGGCATTTATAAGGTTCACTACTTACACTTGACACATAACATAGAGCGTCAAGTTTTATATAGATATTCAACTTGTTATTTATAAGAAGACCGAACATCAAAAGAAACCATTGAGAAACTACAAAAAGTATCACCTATTCCCATCTACAATCATGGCACTATCTAGCATACTCCACCATAGCATGTCTGCTACTATTTGTTGACACCTGATTTTTAATCATCTTTTCTCTTTTAAAATTAATAAAATATTTATAAAATTAATAAAATTAAAAAATCAACTTTGGGGACTTTGGCTAAGCCTAGAGAACCAATTGTGTCCAAAAAATAATTTTTCATATTTTCAGTATTTTTCGGTATTTTTATTTTCGAAAATTAATAGAAAATTCACAAAAATTCAAAAAATTAAAAAATCAACTTTGGATACCTTGGCCAAGCCTAGGGAGCTAATTTTGACCAAAAAATGATTTTTCATATTTTTAATATTTTTACTTTCGAAAATTAATAGAAAATTAAGAAAAAATGAGAAAATTGTAAAATCAACTTTGGAAGCCTTCACCAAACTTAGGCTACCATTTTTGAACAAAAAATAATTTTTCTTTTTTTAAAATATTTTTCAGAAATTAGGAAAATATTTAATAAATAATATTATTTAAGGCAACAAAAATACATAAAAATAGTCAATATTTTTATTTTAAATCCCTTTTCATGTTGGCCATCGCAAATTTAAAAAATCCAATTCGGGGTCGTGTATTTCTTCACGAGCATAATCTCAAATCGGGCAAAAAAAAAAATCAATTTGAGTCAATTTATTTTCATTTTCACTTTTAGGAGTTGTGACATCGTTCTCTAATATTCCAAATTTTCATCTTGGCCAAATTATATCCAGAATGACTCAATTTTGCAAAAGGACTTTAATTAAATTTTACATTATCTTCAGCGGCAGAAAATAAGCTTAAATTTTTACATACGATGAATTTCGACTAAGCATAAGGGAGGTGTGTCGAAAATTGTGAGGAGATTTGGACTTAAAAAAATATTTCTTCAAGGACTGAATTGCAAATACTTAAAATCTCATGGACTAGAGTGCAAATACCTAACACTTGAGGGATTATTTTGTAAATAACAAAAAGAAAAGTTAGTGAAGAAATTAGAATAGAGAAGGGGAGATGGAGAAGGGAAGATGGAGAGGAGGAGATGGAGAAGAGAAGATGGAAAAGAATAGATAGAGAAAATAAGATGAGAATAGAGAATGGAAGATGGAGATGAAGAAGAGTTAGTAGGACGGGAGATAGCTATGGAGAAAGGAAGATGAAGATGAAAAAGAGTTAGTGGAGAAATTAGAATGTGAGATAAAAATGGAGAAAGGAAGATAAAGATGAAGAAGAGTTAATGGAGAAATTAGAATGTGAGATAGAGTTAGTGGATAAATTTGAATGAGAGATAAATGAGTGGGTTATAAAATGAGGAATAAGAGAGTTTGGAGGGGATTTTTTTTTTAGAGAAAATTTTGGATATTTGAGAGGGTTTTGGGAGATTGAAGAAAAATTTGAGAGAAAGAAAATATCAAAAAGAGAGAATTTTGAAGGCGATGGGAGTTTAAAACTAGAGAGTTATCATCACTAATTCCTTCATTGATCAACATAAATCAAGAGTTCATCCTCGTCGTTCGAGCCGCAATCTTAATCCACAAGGTGATATGAGGTTCAAATTCGGCTATCAAATCCGTCAAATCAGGTAACGATCATAGCCATTAAAATATTCAAGAATTTTGTTACCAAAATGGATTGATTTAAACCTCGATTACGTCATGTCGTACTCATATGTCTCCATATCCACATGTCGCATTCGTACCATAATTTTCTGCAATTTAATTTTTGCATCATGAAACCCCAAAATGGGAAGGCCGACCCACCCACTAGTGGTCCTTTATTTTCTGCAATTTAATTTCCTGTAATTTAATTTCTGTAACATTAAACCCCATAATGGGTAGGCCGAGCCAAGGTTGAGTCCCCCGTTGGAGGTCCTTTATTTAATGCAATTTAATTTTATGCAATTTAATTTTAGTACCATCAAACCCCACGATGGGTAGGCCGAATCAAGGCCGAGTCCCCTGTTGGAGGTCCTTTATTTAATGAAATTTAATTTCCTGTAATTTAATTTTAGTACCATCAAACCCCACGATGGGTAGGCCGAATCAAGGCCGAGTCTCTCGTTTAAGGTCCTTTATTTAATGCAATTTAATTTCAGTACCATCAAGCCCCACGATGGATACGCCGAGCCAAGACTAAGTCCCTCGTTGGAGGTTCTTTATTTCCTGCAATTTAATTTTAGTACCATCAAACCCCACGATAGGTAGGTCAAATCAAGGTCGAGTCCCCCATTAGAGGTCCTTTATTTAATGCAATTTAATTTCTGTATCATCAAACCTCATGATGGATAGGCCGAGCCAAGGCCGAGTCCCTCGTTGGAGGTCCTTTATTTATTGCAATTTAATTTTCTGCAATTTAATTGCTGTACTATTAAACCCCAGAATGAGTAGGCCGAGCCACCTGTTGAAGGTCGCAACACTGCATATAAATCGTTAGTTGACGCCCTCTTGTGGCTTCAAGGAATTTTAATGATTTGAAAATATTAAAAAATGTCATTCATATGCGTTCCATCTAAAAAGTGAAAATACAAAAAAGAGGTCACCTCACTAGAACCTTAGGAATAAACCAAGTCTGAGTTGCCAAATTAGAATAATCATGAAATTAAGGTACCGAAAGGGCATTAGTTTTAATTAACTAGTGTAACCAAGTCCCCGAACCTAGAATCTCTGATTCGTAGAAGTAATTTAGTTCTCCCGCTAATTTACTTAGGTTTCCAATCAACCTACCAAAAATGATTAGTGGCGACTCCAAATTCTAAAATTATTTGAACAAAAAACCAAAGTTGCGATTCGGTAGGACTTGGGAGGGTCCGTATTCGGTTAATTAATTTAATCAATTTGATAATCCGTTAACCTGGAAATTTTTTTGCTGATCGAAAAATTTTTAGGGTTGCGACAGCTTGGCGACTCCACTGGGGACTTGTTCTTAATTTTTGAAAAAACTTAAGAACCTAGTGGGCTTAGGCCTGAAAAATTTCAGGAAATTTCATTTGATTTGGCAATTGTTTGGACTCACTCTTTAGATGTTAAATGGTTTTGCAAATGGGAGTTATAAGGGGTGGAGTGTTTGGTTGACCCTTTGTTTTGTAGGTTTGGTGTGTGGAAGTTGTGATTTAATTTTTGGATTATTGAAGCGGTGTTTGCATTTAACTGCTGTGCATGATTAATCGTTTTAACACTACATCACACACGTCCCATGGCCGGACCTATGCCACTAGTTTTAGGATGGTATTTTGATTTGGTTCTAACGTTCGGTGTGAGATTACGTCGAAAGTTAGTCTAGATTCAATCTCGAACCTCTTTTCAAAAATGAGTTTTAAAAGTTAGACTTCAGGCTTGGCAAGATTATCAAAGCAGGGGTTTTAATTTTTAACTCGAGCAGTCGAAATGGAAAGGCCCAGCTAATCCTGGTTACGTCGTGGGATCTTGATTACGTGTGCGAGATTGTCGCCTCGCCGTAAGTCTTTTACTTCAATTTGTGAGCCTTTAGGGTAGATAGGCTAAGATTTAAACTCACAATTCATGTGCATGTCTATGTGATCTACATGATATTTTTTAAGGCAAAAGTAAATTCTCTAACCTTATCTTGTATTTATTTTTTTATCGGTCCATATTAGGTGTCGGTCAAATTTTGAATTTAATAACATGGTCATTTTTCAAAAGAAAATAAAAATTAAATTGATATCCCATTTCTGAAAAAATGAATGCGGAAAAATCCATTCAGGGAATTTTGTGGACCAATAAAGGATTTTGTCGCATCTTTCCTACTTCAGTAGAAATGAGATTTTCTTAACAGATTTACTCTTGAAAATTTATTTTGATAAAAGAGGGAGTTTTCTTTGAAAAATTTGGTATACGTCAAGAGATTTTATCAAATTTTTCAAGTTATAAAAACCTGCAAGAAAATTCTTTTTGAGAAATTTACATGTATCCTCCTAATTTCATCTGATTTCTCGACGAAATGGAAAAAACAAAATTGAATTGATATAGGAGTCATGGACCGACCTTTCTTAGATGATATACTAATTATTTCCTCTACTTTTGCAGAGAATCACAGGTACCCTAGGTGGAAACAAAATCAGGAATACGAAAGGATGGGTAATTGCTAATGTCCTAGCCGATAATCCTGGGGACAAGCGAAGAGATTGATCCTCCCGAAATCAAGAATGTATTAATTAGTGGGCATGTACAAGCTATGTATTCTGATACGGTAATAGACAATATAGTCAAAATCTATGTAACATGTATGTTGACCCGATCTCGCAACGCCTTTCTGATTAAATCAACCAAAGGCCTGTCTTGAAACTTCGTAGGATTCGAATCACATAGAGGATTTTGGATAACCAGTATTTTATTGCTGAGCATGGCCCATAGACATTTCTACCGACATTTCGGCCGATACGAGCAAGTGGACGCCGAAAGACAGCATGAGTAAAGTAGGGGCACGTAATAGGTGGCCTAATTATTTATTGACGCACTGACCGAGTTGTTATAATTTACGTGACTAGCTCACGGGTCTCGATGTGGCTAGTGGGGTCTACTGTCGAAAGCTTCTTTAATATTCTCGATATCATCATCTACAGCACCAAACAAGAACATCAGGAAGGATGTCAAGCCTCGGTATTTCCTGTGCCTTGAATCGATCTATCGTGATATACGGGAGAAGAGATAGTTGGGAAATTAAAGTATAAACATGCGAAACTTTCCTTTCATTCATCAATTAGTTTTATAACAACTCACTGGGGAGGAAAAGTAAAGCCAAACTGAGCCCTAATAAGCATCAAAAAAGAGTTCAATTGACTCTCCATGAAGTTAATTCTCTGTCTACACTGGGCGACTTGGGATTCGAGATCTGCAAGCTTGAAGAATATGCGGGTACATTTCTCCTTGTGCTTGGCTGTATTAATCTCATGATGTTCAACGGCGAGTCTTAGATTGTCGATTAAGTCCCTCTCAAAAGCTATATCCGTCGTTAAATCATCGAACCTCTCCTCCAGCCACTTGCATCTGAACTTCATCACGATGTCACTCAGATCATGCTCAAAGTAAGTCTGGTTTAAAGCAAGACGCTCTACCAGCTTCTCTCTTTCGTGAACCAACAGCTAAACTCGTTCATCAGCGGACCTGATAGCCTTCGTGTACCGAGCAACCGAGTGTTATGCAAACGCCAAGCATTCTGATCGATCCTGATAGCGAGCTTTCACGATGCGAGATAAGGTGACCGTCTCCTGGGTGTTCTGGCATGCCTCCAGAAAGTTGATGAAGATGTATGGGAACGCCCTGTATTCCCTCTTCAAGTTGGTGCCTTCAACCGAAGAAGCATTTATCTGCATGAATAAACCGAGAATCTCAGTTTTAACACTCGGATGATAGGCTATGTAAATATAACCTCGGCCAAGAAGATGATAAAGTCTCTCCCATTTAAAGATAACTTTAGCTAGGAAGATGTGCGAAGGAAGATTGGCCATTATCGAGGAGAGAATCAAGGCAGATAATAGGAATACAAAAGTATTAGAGGAGAGAGTTAGAACAGACTAGTGGAATGCGAAGATGGTGATCTGTTTCAAGTTAAATATTGACTTTATAGTGACATCCTCTGTTGGTCAAATTTTTCTATCTGCCATCCCTTTTTAGTGTCACCTTAGTTGGCTCAAATTTGCTACACGTCTACAATTTCGAGCTAAGTAAATCTGACAATGTGGTACCGCCACTTTGAAAAAGAAGAAAGAAAAAGACGAGCTGAGTGGGAGACAAAGAAATTTTCAGGCAAAAGAGATAAATAGGATTCTTCTTTATTGGGGGACTCACCAGCAAATCGACGGTTGAGATGATGACAGGGGCTCTCTACCACGAAAAGATGGAAGAAGACGAGCCGAGTAAGAGATACGAGAAAGACTGAACTTTCGAGGGAAGCAATACAGTTTTCTAAACCCACGCCTAAATTTTAAAAGGAGACATTTGTTGACACCTGATTTTTAATTACTTTTTCTCTTTTAAAATTAATAGAAAGTTTCTGAAAATTCATAAAATTGAAAAATCAACTTTGGGGACCGTGGCCAAGCCTAGGGAACCAAATTTGACCAAAAAATGATTTTCCATATTTTCAGTATTTTTCGGTATTTTTATTTTCGAAAATTAATAGAAAATCCATAAAACTTCATAAAATTGAAAAATCAACTTTGGAGACCTTGGCCAAGCCTAGGGAACCAATTTTGACCAAAAAATAATTTTTTTTATATTTTTCACATTTTTCAATATTTTTCAGAAATTAGGAAAATATTATAAAAATAAAAAAATAAAAATAAATAGCGTTTGAGGCCATAAAAATGTGAATAAATAGTCAGTATTTTTATTTTAATTTTCTCTTCATTTTGGCCGAAGAAAATCTGCATAAATTAATTTTGAATTGGGAATTACCTCGTTAATCCCATTTTTTGGGTTAATTGTAAAAATTGTAAAAATTTCTTTTTAGCTCTGCAGTTTTCGATTTTTGCATTTTCAGAGTCATGACATTGTTCTCTAATAGTCCAAATGTTCCAATGGTCTGATGGTGCATTTGTTGTTGCGTTAGTTTTCTGAATTCAATTTATTGATTGATGGGTTTCTCTCTCCCTTCTCATGGTTCACGCGACTTGTCAACAAAGCTCAACCTGGTCTTCCTCCTCCTCTTTCGACTGTTTGCACTGCTCGTCGGTCTTCCTTTCTAATCTTAATGGCTCCATCGAGGATTCTCTTTTTGCGGAGACGTCCGTGGCCGCTTTGAAGAGCCATGACAACTTAGGATTTAAGATGGACGGTTTGAAGATATGCGAGAACTTGTATTGGTTAAAGGGTAGTGACAAGTTCACGCCTCATGGCACCCCTTGGATGGTCAACAATTGAGAACATACGGTCAAGATGATATTGATGCCATGCGAGTGTTAGATGGAGAGATTTGGTGGGAGACAATTTCGAGTGGGCTTCTTTCGGCAGAATAAAAGTTGGAGGATGTGGAGCAAAAAGTTGGAGAATGGTGAATGGAGATGGAGGGGCCATGGTGAATATATAAAAGAATTATTTGCACCAAAAGTTGGAGTGGAGCTTCGCTGAACACACGCGAGGGACACATCAAGTGGGGCTTTGACCGCCCATCCTCCCACTATGACAAAAAAAAAAGGAGAAAGAAATGGGGAGGGCAAAAACTGGAAGAGAAGAGGAGTCCGTTGGGGGCAACTCAAAAAGGTAGGTCGTGCAAGATGTTGTTGTTGACCACCATCAGTAGCTTCGTGCATGTGACACGGACCGGGAGTTTCGTGGCTCAGGTGGGCAAGTTCTCCCACACTCATGTCCCATTGAGGGTGAAGCTTGTGGGGTCATTATGGTGAGTGAGTGTTGTAGGGGGAGAAGAGGCAATTGGGTTGCGTGAGTGGCGTCAGGCGGGTTTGTACTAGGGGTTCTAGGTTAAGTGGATATATCCTTAAGAACTCTGAAGGCGGGGTTGGCCTCCCGTGTACAAACTGGTCGGGAGCTGATGCCGCTCTCCTGATGAGGCCATGGCAAGCCGAAACCAGTTGTCGTGCTTAAAGTGTCCTACTCGTTTTACTCGATGTAAGGATGCCCGAGCTGAGCTGGGCGTGGTATGATCCAATACGAGAAAGCTATTCGTCTAAGTGTTCTACGGAACAACTATGTGGGGAACGGCTGGTCTAGCTTGGCTTGCTAGACGCCGCACGGGTTAATTCCGCGATCGAGATGTGTCGGCCCGTGACAAGTGGTATCAGAGCAGGATTCCTTTCAGTAAGTGGGTAATTCGGGGAAAACCTGTGGTCTTCCCGGTCCTTTGAGGGCGGAGAGTGATCGCTGGGGCCAAGAGGGCTCGGACAAGGTGCGGCTCTCGTCGAGTTTCTAGGATGGCAATGGGGGCATAGGGAGAAACCGGGTTGCTCACTGAAATGGGATAACGTTCCTAGATCAATTCGGCGAATCTCAAGATGGGTCCGCTACCACGTTTCATCAAGGGAGGAACCTCCATTGGTCTGCGGAGATCAGTGGGGTAGAGTTGTTCTGTTGGGCGAGCGTTGCCATTCATGTAAGTCCCGAGGGTGTGGCATTGGTGGTTGGAATGCAAGGAAGCGACAGAACAGCCCGCAACGAGGGCGTTTGCAGATTGAGTGGGGGAGAATGACACGGACCGGGAGTTTCGTGGCCCAGGTGGGCAAGTTCTCCCACACTCATGTCCCATTGAGGGTGAAGCTTGTGGGGTCATTATGGTGAGTGAGTGTTGTAGGGGGAGAAGAGGCAACTGGGTTGTGTGAGTGGCGTCAGGCGGGTTTGTACTAGGGGTTCCAGGTTAAGTGGATATATCCTTAAGAACTCTAAAGGCGGGGTTGGCCTCCCGTGTACAAACTGGTCGGGAGCTGATGCCGCTCTCCTGATGAGGCCATGGCAGGCCGAAACCAGTTGTCGTGCTTAAAGTGTCCTACTCGTCTTACTCGATGTAAGGATGCCCGAGCTGAGCTGGGCGTGGTATGATCCAATACGAGAAAGCTATTCGTCTAAATGTTCTACGGAACAACTATGTGGGGAACGGCTGGTCTAGCTTGGCTCGCTAGACGCCGCACAGGTTAATTCCGTGACCGAGATGTGTCGGCCCGTGACACATGCATGTGCATGGGAAAGCCTCACGAAGAAATATTCTAAAAAAAAGTGGGGCAAACATTTATGGTCCAGTTTTTGGGGGACCAAATTGCGCGCATATCTTCATGCCCCTTTAAGCTCGAGCTCTCAGTTTTCGGGTCAGCGAGCTTCGTCTCCTTATGTAGTTTTATGCTTTGAATTTCGAACGATGAATAGGAACAGCTAGCGGTCGGCAAAGCGTGTATTCGGATAGTGAGCTCGAGTACCCGCTCGATGCTCCCTGGCGATATAATACACCATGACGATGTTATGTCGAAGAAGCCTGGTTGCGAGAACAACTTCGTCCTAGTGAAAGTTCCTGCTCGGGTGAATAGTGTTGAAGACGTTGACATGCCCGAGAAAAAGCCTAATAGAGAAGTCGTCATGGCGCATAGGGAACATCAGGATGGTTGGAATTGAAAAGCGGGCTAAAAAAAACAAAAAGAAAGAAAAGAGCTGGAGCAGCCAATGAAACAAAGATGGGAGGAGTCAACAAAGCAATTCCACTAGCCAAAAGCTGTCGGCCATAAAGGAAATGGAGGGCTGCCCTGCCACGTGAAAAGAGATGAAGACAAAAATAACGAGGGAAGAGCTGCAAAACGAGGAGGAACGGTAGATGAGGGAACAGCTGAAAGCTTGGGAATCACTGGCATGAGGGTGATTCCAATACCCATGGGTCACGGAGGCCAAGCTCCTCCGCCATTGATTCTGTTCGTCTGGCACTCAAAGGGTTGATAGTATGACAAACTAGTTGCTCCCTGATCCTGAATCGGAATTAGACAATGATGAAGTTGCAGATTCTTCTGAGGAGATACGTTATACGGCCCCCATTCAGGAGCTTGCAAGGAGTCACCTAAAGTTTCGTAGGCCTTCTTTGACCTACCATTCGTTACCAAATATCTCTGAATATTGCATGCGGGCCATTGATTCTACCATTCATTTTCTCGTTGGTACGAGACATGCCAGATATATAGGGATTGATCTAGAAAATTAAGTAGGGGAGGGATATACACATCAAGCTCTCTCTGGCTCTCGGGGAGAAACCCTCAAACCAGCACACGTTTTCCTTGGAGAGTTCCAGTTAGAGAGCATCAACGCTTGGCCTTCTTATTTCACGAGGACCAAGTCAAACTCGTCAGAGAACCCACCCATTTAAAACTAGAATCAGAGCTAGAACCAGGAAGAAGAAAAGGCACACGAGAAAGCAAGGGGAAGGAATTCTTCTCCTTGGTCATTTGCAACGGCGGCTTCGGGGTTTGGGAGAATTAACAAGAGCTAGAGGAAGTAGCCGTGTGCTTAAGGGAGCTTCCAGGAGGGGGGGAATACCCATTTTTCGGGAGAACCTCTCGGGACAAAAAAAAATCACCACCCTCATGCTCGGCTACTGGATCTCCCTTTCCTTTGGCGGCAGCAAACGGTGACAACGTTTGGGCTGGTTCAACGGCAAATCCCATGTTACAGCAGTTACCGACGAAGCAACTTGATGTCCATCTCCACGCCGAGCTCTGCATGGTTTGCCGTCACTGCCCGACACTATCTTGACCTCACCGTTATCGCCCTTACTGCCCTCGGTGAGCTTCGAAGATCATCTCCATTCTTCAGCTTTGTCTTGTCATCGTCCGCCCCGAGCTGCTAGTCCATCGTCTTCGGTCGCCGTTACTAAGTCCGAGTCAATGGAGTTGAAGAGGAGCAGAGAGACGGTTAATACAGTCGTGCATGAACGCGTCTCCCGAATCACCAACTTGGTTTTCTTCCGATAATGTTCCCTCAGTCATTAGTAACTGAGTTGAGCTCGATAACGTTGATGCCTCCTATGTGGCCGGAGCTGAGAAGGTTGCTGAAACCATGATTTGAGGAAATGACAAGAAGCTCAGCTGAAAATGCCAGCGAATAATGAAGCAAGGAGAAGACGAGGGACTCGTTCTCTTAGCCCTTCCAGAAGGAAGGTATGTCCTGTTGATGATATATCTCCGAACATATAAGATCTCTGGCTATGTCAACGTCAAAGTTAACGGCACCGCCCATAAGGGCATGCCTCACAAATCCTACCACGGACGCGCCGGCCGCGTCCGGAACGTCACCATGCATGCCATCGTTGTCGAAATCAACAAGCAGTTAGGGAATCGAATCATTAAGAAGGGGACTCGAGTAAGGATCGAGTGTGTTCAATCCTCGAAGTATCAGGAGAAGTTTAAGCAAAGAAAAGCCTGGAACGATGAGTTACAGGTGGCTGCCAAGGTACATGGGAAGAAGATCAGCACCAACTGCTAGTTAAAAGGTCCCGAGCCATTACGTATACCAAAAACAAAAAAAAAACCTTCGACGTTCCAAGATACCCCCTGGGCGTTGGTCCTAACCGAGAGTTGGAAGTCCCTGCATGTGGTTTTCCAAAGTCTCCCTCGAACTCAGGGGTGGTACCTTCATCTCTGGTACTCCAGATTCCATTGCACGACCAAACTTGCACGTCCATTTATTTAGTCGGCTACTCTCGTTACAAAACCTCAGGATTTTGGCGAGCGGAGTTTCATCAGTTCATGGAGCACTCAAAGCTCACCGGCGATTTCGACGAATTGATGTTCGAGTTCTGGAGGATGATCCGCGAAAGATCAGGGCTTAGGGCGGAAACTTACGTGCTCGAATCAATGCACTACCTCCCTCCAAGGCATTTTATGGTAGCAGCAAGGGAAGAAGCAAAGCAGGTCATGTTTGGTGCTCTGGATAATCCGTTTACTAATACTAATGATTAAGCCCAACGACAGTAGTGTTCTCATTGTGAATTGTGCCCGGTTTAATCCCATGCCTTAGCTGTCTGCCATGATTGTCAATATATACATGCCGAGGGATAATATCGAGAACTTCAACGTGGAGCGCAATGAGTTGGCTGGTGAAGAGGGTGCAGATGCTAGCAAGGAGGATCCGATGATTGAACCGGAAGAAAAGGAGTCTGAAGATAAGGAAATGACATCAGAGGAGTGTGAGAAGGTCCTTGAAGAGAAGAGGAATTGTGTTACTCTGCGCTGATGGAACAATCACCTTCACAGTGTTATCATGCGACAAAGAAACTGGATTGGTTCGCTGTTGCTGTGAGAATAATGCAGTTCTTGGTGAGAAGAACATGACGATCCTCCGCGCTACATTGGCTCAAAAAGACCATGGATATGGTCAAGTCTTAGCGAAGGAAGAATGATATCCTGTTGATTTCAGACCTGAAACCGGCCTCTCACGACCCTTCCCCCCCCCCCTCATTAAGATCTACCGTGAGTGCGAGTTCCATGAGAAACACTACGAGATCGTTTGGGTCCCACGCGTCGAGCAAGAGAGAGCTTGAGCGAAGGAAAACCAGAGTTCGCTGGAGGCCGAGATCTCTGTGAACTGAGCCGCTCCGCGGTCGTTGCCGTCTTTGCAATCCAGCGAGGTGAACCAGCCCGTGGACGAGCCGAACCAGCGGCGACGGATGAACAGGTCCAGCGGCGGCGATGGGGCGAGCCGAACCAGTCGAGCCATGCCACTCAAGCAGTGAAGTTCTTCGAACCAGGTTCATTTACACTTGTCGTTAATTGCTGTTTCTTTTTTGGTCGTAGTAAAAATAGACCCATGAAGAAGATGATGGAAATAAAAATAATAATAATACTAGAGAAAAGGAAATAAGACTAGATAATTAAGTAAAAGCCTTGGGTTTATGTCTAGGGTCTTGTTGTTGCGTATGGAAGTCGGGCTTGAATTCGTGGGCCCATCTTAATGCGTTTGGATGAATAAGCCGCCCGAGTGTTAGGTCCGGTTAAAATAAAAAAAAAATGAATGAAATGAATGAAACGAAAAATGAAAAATACATAAAAATAATAAAAAATGGAAAAATTCCCAAAAACTCCCAGAAATTAGGAAACGGACCATTTCGACTGGTCAATCCTATTTTTGATGAATTCCAATCCCGATTTTTTCAAAATGACGATTTTGCCCCTTATGGGTAAATTGTCTCAAAATTTCGAAAAATTTTCAGAAATTGTGAGAAATAAGGAATGGCCACATTCAACTGGCTTGACCTGCTTTCACTTCCCAATCCTTGAAAAATGAACATTTTACCCTTCTGGTCAGTTTGACCCAAATCTTTCCGAATCACCCAAAATGAATTTTCATGAAATGGTATCGAAAAGGCGTTAGAGTAATCTAGCGTAACCAAGTCCCCAAACTCATGATCTCTGGTTCGTAGAAGTAATTTAGTTCTCCCGCTAATTTACTTAGGTTTCTAATCGACCTACCAAAAACGATTAGTGACGACTCCAAATCTTAAAACCAAACTTTAAAATCATTTAAACAAAAAATCCAAAGTCGCGATTTGGTAGGGCTTGGGAGGGTCCGCGTTAGGTTAGTTAATCCAATTAACCTAATAATCCGTTCGTCCGATACAAAATTATTATTTTTAGGGTCGCGACAATGTTCTCATGATAATCTTCATCTATGTTCTGAAGAGAGCAAAATACAAGAAGATGTAGTAAACATTGAGAAATCATTAACCAAATCGAAGATGTCTCAACCCAACACATGTAAAAGCTATCGTTACTTGCTGAATATGGAAGAGGAATAGTTCGAGGCCATGTTTGGGATTTAGTCCATGGAACCTGGCCCTTTCGCCGACGACGTCCAAGATCTCAACAAAGATAAGGACACCAACAATAAGGGTCAAAGGAAGCCTTACTGTCGCCATACTGAGGAGGAAATACAAAGGCTTGAGGATTTATTTAGAACTTACCCTATGCCAGACGGCAAATAGAGAATGGAACTGAGCCAAGGGTTAGGATTGGAACTTTCGCAAATTAATTAGTTTCAAAATAGGCGAACTCGAATGAAGACTCGATATAAGTGCAATAAGGTCGAGTTTTTAAGAGTTGAAAATGAAAAGCTTCAAGCAGAGAACAAGATGTATAAAGAAGCTTTTGACTCCGCCACATGCCCCAACTGCAATAGCCTCCTCACCCTCGACGAAAGGCAGTATCTGAGGGTCAAAAATGCCCGCTTAAGAGGTGAGTTAGATCAGTTCATGGCAGGATCAAGTTTTGTTGGGGCGAGGTACGAAAAGACTAAGCCTATAGAGCCAGCATTGATGTCTTCTGAGGAGGAGGGGATGTATCATCACTGAGCAAGTAGCGTCGATGATGAGATTGCCATGATCAACCAGTTTGATGTTGATGAAGCACCGGGGCTTTAATGTGCACACAGAGCCTGTATTTCGAAGTTAGTGATCACCGGACCTTCAACATAGCCGATGCGTACTTGATCCGCAATAAAGCTTGTTGGCCACTGGAGAGCCTGTAGAAGAAGAAAAATCAATCATGAATAGATGCATACGCTCTATCTTGTATGGGATATTTTCTGCTTTTATGAATGTCTGGAATTAATGCAAAAGCAAGAAGTAATCATTTCCCTTTCCCCCCATTAAATGCTCGAATCTGCCGCTTCACCAAACCCGCGATGAATTAATTGCAACTAAAAGTCCGCGAAAACCTGAAAGGTAACTCCGTATCGTTCCAATTTACCATCAATTGCTTCAATTTTAAATTGGACCCCTTTTATTTTCAGGAATTTGCAAAACGACCCGAGAATACAGTCGTACCCGAAAATGAAATTCCATAGCTGGACAAAATTGGGGGCAAATAAATTTGTGAGCATTACCACTGGAAGGATGGTTTTAAATTTGTGAGCATTACCACTCAAAGAAGGGTAATTTTGTATCGTTCCAATTTGCCCATGATCGTCTCAAATTCTGAATTACTTTCTTCTGTCTTAATAGGGATTTAAAATGCCTTGAAAAGAATCGGAACGTGGAATTGCCCACCACAACGTAGCAAGACCATGCTATCTCAACGGTTAACTCGTAAAAAAGAGCCTCTATGGACACCTGTGATCTCGTAGACCAAATGGCACGGCGAATGACAGTGAAAGAAACATGAATACTTAACGTACAATACCGAAGTGAGTACTTTGCCATAACTTGGGCTCTAATGGTGAAGTGTCCAGCGAAAGTCAAGGGAAACTCAATCCAGTGAAGCTAATAAAGGGGTCGTGCAAAACATTCAAGATGAAGAGTAAATCAGTATCATTTCCAATTCATCCCTTCCAATACTAGCTAACATGTCACCTTTTCTTTTGACAGGAAATGTTAATACTAACATTTAATATGTCGAAGAAGACAACCCCAAGTGGCGAATTATGATCATCTGATAAGATCCTTGTTGATAAAACTGGGGCAAATTGATGGCAAACTCCTGAATTGAAAAGAAGAGGCTGAATTCAGAGATAAGCCACTCCTTAACTTAAGGAGTAGACCCTTAATTTGTTTGGTCAGCACGTCCAAGGGCAATTCGAATCCCTTCTTCCATGCTTGCACATTCTGTAAATACACGAAGTGCTAAAAAATTGCCACATCTGCATTGTGTTTATACATACCATGATTCATACATGACTTTTCTGCATGTTTGATTTGCCGATTCTAACCTGGAGCGTGATCTACACATGATGCATCGAATGTGTAGAATGGGGCATGACAGGACGATAAAAGGCGACCCCATTTCCATACGTGTCCTATATCTACAGTGAGTTTTGTGCCAAATAGGTTCCGTATTTCATAACCCCTAAACACTATCCTAAACACTATAGGTAAACATTGACAACCCATTTGGGCGGCGAGTTTATTTCATAACCCCTGTTAAGAACCAGCCCACATCGAGGCCAAGTGGAGGTAGTTCAAGCAAATAGCACGAGGTAAATGGTTAGAAATTTTCTTGCTCGGAATAACATTAAGTGTTGCTTTGCTTTCAACCTCATACGGTGATTCAAGTACATTAGGATGACAAAAAGCATTCGTTTCTCTATCCAAATACACTTTTATCCTTTGTATCGCCCAATTGAGCCTGCATATTCTTTTCTTAAAATCCCGTTGGTGATCACTGCTTATTCTATGATGAAGATAGCATCGCCTCAAAGTAGAAGAACTTAGAATAAATAGGTCTACAAACAGTTCCCGAGTCGACTCCTCAAGTGTGCTAAATTTTAATGTACATGTGTATATGGCACTATTGTTGGAAATTCTTTTTCTAAATAGAACGGAAAAGACAAAAGGCAAATGATAGGACTAAAAGAGCCAATCCCAAGCATGAAAAAGCAAAGCGCCAATTAAAAGCAAGGCCAATGCCCATTCGAATAAAGGAAAACATGTTGTCTCCTATTGTGAATCCCTAATGGGATCTGGTTGCAAAAGAAAACTTCTCGAATGAGTCAAATTGTAAAATATACTCAGTTAAAGTTTATACCGTTTAGGAGCAACGACGGTATCAACAGAAGCGGACACCTTTCTCATACAGCGATGGTGTTCTTTCTAGAGGATCGAGAGTGATAATGATGCAATGATTACCAACGTCAAACCCACCTCATATATCTCCTAGGCTGAAATAAGCCTTCTTTCATCCCCAATCCTAACCTACGTTACAACCTGTGAAAGTCTTTCTTGATTGAGGCGCTTGAGTTAACGAAGAGTTGAATGATTTTAGGCATCGCTCAAAAAGGTACGAGCAAAATTATTTCTCTCTCATTTTGCAGGGTTCTTGACTTAAAAACCTGAAGCAGATGATGAAGACTTTTTTTTTTTGTCAATAGTCTTGGCTCAAAAGAGTCCCATTTGTGAAGCTTTTAACTCAACCTACATTACAGTCCTAATCAAGACCTCTTGCTGAATGCGATGATGGTAAGATTGAGTGATTCCTTTTCAATCCTGCAGTCAGGATAAACGGCCTTTCTCGAGAATGAGAGAAAGCCCTTTCGGACTAAAGTCCCCCATTCAGATCTCATTCGAGGTGTTCATACTATGATAACCTTCTTGAACAGAATTGGTAATACAAACTTGACAGAATAATTATGCATGATCCACATTTTGGTTGATTGCATCATGAGTTATTACACAAACTGTCTCTAGTCATGGTAAACTTAGCTGAACAGTTTTGCAAAAACCAATGAACTTATTGATGAAAAATACTTGCACATGTTACATCTAACAATGCATGACAAGTGACACATTTTCGATGTTCGAGTTACCTTTCAAGGTCTCGAAATCCATTTTGCGATTATTGAATGAACAAGCCTAGTCATCAAGAAATTACTAGGCAGTTTTCCAAATCCTCAGGTAGGTATATCTTCAATCTAAATCATTTCAAGTAAGATAAATTGGGTTTGAGCTTCTACAGAATTCTTAGTCTTCTTAGATCCTAGAATGGCACCCTTTCAGGTGAGTTAAATCGGGTTTGAGATTTGTTGATACCTGATTTTTAATCATTTTTTCTATTGCTAAAGTAATAAAAAAATCCATAAAAATTCATAAAATTGAAAAATCTACTTTGGGGATCTTAGCCAAGCCTAGGGAACCAATTTTGACCAAAAAATGATTTTTCATATTTTCAGTATTTTTACGTATTTTTTATTTATTTATTTTCTAAAATTAATAGAAAATCGATAAAAATTCATAAAATTGAAAAATCAACTTTGGGGACCTTAGCCAAGCTTAGGGAACAAATTTTGACCAAAAAATGATTTTTCATATTTTCGATATTTTTTGGTATTTTTATTTTCGAAAATTCATAAAACAAAAAATTAAGAAATTTGAGAAAATTGAAAAATCAAGTTTGGAGCCTTGGCCAAGCTTAGGCAACAATTTTCGAACAAAAAAAATAATTTTTTGTATATATATATTTTTATATATTTTAGAAATTATGAGAATATTTAATAAATAATAGCATTTGAAGCCACCAAAATACATAAAAATAGTCAATATTTTTATTTTAAATCCCTTTTCATGTTGGCCATCACAAATTTAAAAAAATCCAATTCGGGGTAGTGTATTCCTTCACGAGCGTAATCTCGAACCGGGCCTAAAAAAATCAATTTGAGTCAATTTATTTTCATTTTTTCACTTTTAGGAGTTGTGACATTGTTCTCTAATATTTCAGTGGCAAGAAATGAGTTTAAATTTGACATGTGGTGAATTTTGACTAAGCATGTGGAAGGTCTGTCAAAAATTGTGAGGAGACTTGGACTTAAAGAAATATTTTTTCATGGACTAAATTGTAAATACTTAAAATTCAAGGACTAGAGTGCAAATACCTAACTCTTGAGGGATTATTTTGCAAATAACAAAAAGAAGAGTTGATGGATAAATTAGAATAGAGAAGGGAAGATGGAGAAGAGGAGATGGAGAAGAATGGATGGAGAAAATATGATAAGAATAGAGAAGGGAATATGGAGATAAAGAAGAGTTAGTGGAGAAATTAGAATGGGAGATAAATATGGAGAAGGGAAGATGAAGATGAAGATGAAGAAGAGTTAGTGGAGAGATTAGAATGTGAGATAGAGATGAAGAAGGGAAGATGAAAATGAAGAAGAATTAGTGGAGAAATTAGAATGGGAGATAGAGTTAGTGGAAAAATTAGAATGGGAGATAGATGAGTAGGTTATAAAAAGAAGAAGAAGTGAGCTTGAGAGGGGATTTTATTTTTGGAGAGAAAATTTTGGATGTTTGAGAGGATTTTGGGAGATTGAAGAAAAACTTGAGAAGAAGAAAATACCAAAAAAGAAAGAGAATTTTGAAGATGATGAGAGTTTAAAGTTAGGAATTATCATCACAAATTCCTTCATCGATCAACATAAATCAAGAGTTCATCCTTGTCAACGAGCAAGAAAATTTGAGCTAAGTGTTTTTATTTATTCATTTATTTGTGGTTTTAGTCGCAAATTAGCACAAATTGTATACACTTTCTCCCTCTCTCTATTTTCCTCATATTTTTATGTCAAGGAAGAACAATTCCATATTAATGGCAAAGCCCGCAGATGTGCAAAATTGTCTCAGACGAGCTCCTAAGTGCCTACCAATTTCCCAGCTGATATGTGATTTAAAGTCTCTCTTAATTCAAAAGAGATTCTCTATGTTGAGAACAGAGAGAGCGAAAACCAATTCTAGAAATCCCTCCCAAAAAAATGGGAGATAAGTACTCTTTCCACTCTTCTGGTTTTAGGTGCAGATTAGCAGATATTTTGTATACTGACACTTCACTCTATTTTTATGTCAGGCAGCCGCAGCCCCACATCAACGGTCAATCCTACGGAAGCACAAAATTAGCTTAAAGGAGTTCCTAAGCGCGCACAAATTTCAAATTGTTGAATCAATTTGTTGTAATTTATTTTTAAGAACTGAAACCCCAGAATAGAGAGGCAAAGCACATCCACTGGAGGTCATTTAAATACCTGCACTTTAAATCCCAAAGGGAAGAGCCAAGCCAATGCTTAGCCTCCCATTGGAGGTTTTTACTTACAGTAGTTTAAATACCTGCAATTTAAATATCTGCACCTTAAATGCCGAAGGGAAGTGCCAAGCCAATGTTTAGTCTCCCATTGGAGGTTTTTACTTACAGTGGTTTAAATACCTGTAATTTAAATGCCTACACCTTAAATCCCAAGGGGAAGAGCCAAGCCAATGTTTAACCTCCCGTTGGAGGTTTTTACTTACAGTAGTTTAAATACCTGCACCTTAAATCCCAAGGGGAAGAGCCAAGCCAATGCTTAGCCTCCCATTGGAGGTTTTTACTAACAGTAGTTTAAATACTTGCACCTTAAATCTCAAAGGGAAGAGCCAAGCCAATGCTAGGCCTCCCATTGGAGGTTTTTACTTACAGTAGTTTAAATACCTGCAATTTAAATACCTGTACCTTAAATCCGAAAGGGAAGAGCCAAGCCAATGCTAGGCCTCCCATTGGAGGTGTTTATTCACTGTCATGTACTTCCTGTAATTTAATTCTTGAATCATCATACCCAAAAAATGAGTAAGTCGTAATACTGCACAGAAGTCGTTAACATACTCCCTCTGTCGGCTTCAGGAAATTTTTAACACTTAAAAAAATATAATAAATAAAAAATATATACCATCCATGCATCCTATTCAAAAGGTGAAAACACAAAAGAGAATACCCTACTAGAGCCTTAGGAATAAACTAAGCCTGAGTTGCCAAATTAGGATATCCATGAAATTAAGGTACCGAAAGGGCATTAGTTTTAATTAACTAGTGTATCCAAGTCCCCGAACTCATAATCTCTGGTTCGCAGAAATAAATTAGTTCTCCCGCTAATTTATTTAGGTTTCTAATCGACCTACCAAGAACGATTAGTGGTGACTCCAAATCTTAGAATCATTTAAACAAAAACCAAAGTTGCGATTCGGTAGGGCTTGGCAGGGTCCGCATTAGGTTAGTCAAATCTAATTAACTTAATAATCCGTTAACCGTTTAAAAGAAATAATCAAAGAAAATTTTTTTAGAGGGTCGCGACAGACTGGCGACTCCACTAGGGATGGGATTTTTAAATTTTCAAAAAATGATACCAATTGGAATACTTAAATTTTTTCGAAATTTTAAAAGTCTTAGTGGACTTAAGCCAATGAAAATTTCATGGATATCTCGCTTCTGGCGATCTTGTTTGGGACTCATTCTGTAGGTGTTATATGTTTTTGCAGGATGAGAGTTATAAGGGGCGGAGTGTTTGATTAACCCATTTATTTTGCAGGCTCGGTGTCGGGATTATTTATTTAATTTCGCACATTTCTAGAAGCGCTATTTTGATATCAGTTGTTGTGCATGTCTTGCATATTCTGAAGATCACGACACTTGCACACACAAGCGTCTAAACCCAAGTCGCAAAATTTTCCTAGGTAACCATAGATAGGGATCGAATATGCAAAGCTCTTGCGTTGATTGCGCTCGGGTTGACCATATTTTATCCGGCTCATTATCTGAATTGACAATTCTTCCCATTGTCGTTTGATTGCGCGGAGGGTAAGGTTGTCAATTCAGATAGTGAGGGCCTTTTAGGTCCATACCCTGTCTCTCCTTCTTTTATTTTCTAGAGTCCACTCCTCACTTGAGTCATGCGCATGACTATGTGATTTGCATTTCTCCAAGGTAAAAGTAAGTTCTCTAATTTTATCTTATATTTATTTTCGGTTGGAACATGCTAGGTGTCAGTCAGTTTTTGAACTTGATATTACGACCATTCTTTCAAAAGAAAATAAGAATTAAATTTGTCCCCCATTTCTAAAAAAAATCTTTAAAAAATGGATGTGAAAAATCCCTTCGGGGGAATTTTGTTGATCAATAAAGGATTTTTTTTTCATGTCTTTCCTGCTTCAATAAAAATGAAATGTTCCTAATAAATTTATTTCTGAAAATTTATTTCGATAAAAAGAAAAATTCCTTCAAAAAAAATTTTGGTAAACATCAAGTGGTTTTATCACATTTTTCAAATTATAAAAACCTGCAATGAAACTCTTTTCGAGAAATTCGCCCATGTTTTTCTAAGAAAAATTTCTCAATAAAATTAGACTATTGTCTCGGGGGAATTTTGTTGACTAATAAAGGATTTTTGTTATGTCTTTCCTGCTCCAATAAAAATGAAATTTTCTTGACAAATTTACCTCTGAAAATTTATTTTGATAAAAAGGAAAATTCCTTCAAAAAAATTTTGGTAAACATCAAGTGATTTTATCACATTTTTCAAATTATAAAAACTTGCAAGAAAATTCTTTTCGAGAAATTCGCCCATGTTTTTCTAAGAAAATTTTCTAATTTTGCAAAAATAAAATTAGACTAATATAGGAATCATGGACCGACCTCTCTTGCGTCATGTACTAATTATATCATTTACTTTTGTAGGAAATCCCAGATATCCCGGGGGGGCAAAGTTTGGTTCAATAATGCACACCACTGTCGCGACCCTCTAAAAATATTTTTATTAATTCTAGGGGTTAACGGATTATTAGGTTAATTAGATTTGACTAACCTAATGCGGACCCTCCCAAGCCCTACCGAATCGCAACTTTGGTTTTTGTTTAAATGATTTTGAAATTTGGAGTCGCCACTAATCGTTCTTGGTAGGTCGATTAGAAACCTAAATAAATTAGCGGGAGAACTAATTTATTCCTGCGAACAAGAGATTATGAGCTCGGGGACTTGGTTACACTAGTTAATTAAAACTAATGCCCTTTCGGTACCTTAATTTCATGGATATCCTAATCCGACAACTCAGGCTTGGTTTATTCCTAAAGCTCTAGTAGGGTATTCTCTTTTGTGTTTTCACTTTTTAAATAGGATGCATGGATGGTATATATTTTTATTTGTTATATTTTTTTAAGTGTTAAAGTTTCCCTGAAGCCGAAAGAGGGAGTGTGTTAACGACTTCTGTGCAGTATTACGACCTACTCATCTTTTAGGTCTGATGATTCAAAAATTAAATTATAGGAAGTACATGACAGTGAATAAACACCTCCAATGGGAGGCCTAGCATTGGCTTGGCTCTTCCCTTTGGGATTTAAGGTACATGTATTTAAGTTGCAAGTATTTAAACTACTGTAAGTAAAAACCTCCAATGGGAGGCTAAGCATTGGCTTGGCTCTTCCCCTTGGGATTTAAGGTACAGGTATTTAAGTTGCAGGTATTTAACTACTGTAAGTAAAAACCTCCAATGGGAGGCTAAGCATTGGCTTGGCTCTTCCCTTTGGGATTTAAGGTACAGGTATTTAAGTTGCAGGTATTTAACTACTGTAAGTAAAAACCTCCAATGGGAGGCTAAGCATTGGCTTGGCTCTTCCCTTTGGGATTTAAGGTGCAGGTATTTAACTACTGTAAGTAAAAACCTCCAATGGGAGGCTAAGCATTGGCTTGGCTCTTCCCTTTGGGATTTAAGGTGCAGGTATTTAAGTTGCAGGTATTTAACTACTATAAGTAAAAACCTCCAATGGGAGGCTAAGCATTGGCTTGGCTCTTCCCTTTGGGATTTATGGTGCAGGTATTTAGATTGCGGATGGACTTTGTCCTCTCCATTTTGGGGTATGAATTTTTTAAAATGAAATACAACGAATTGATTCAACAATTTGAAATTTGTGCGCGCTTGAGGACTCCTCCAAGCCGATTTTGTGCTTCCATAGGATTGACCATTGATATAGAGCTGCGGCTTCCTGACATAAAATAGAGTGAAGTGTTAGTATACAAAATATGTGCTAATCTGCACCTAAAACCAGAAGAGTAGAAAGAGTACTTATCTCCCATTTTTTTGGGAGGGATTTCTATAATTGATTTTCGCTCTCTATGTTCCCAATATAGAGAGTTTCTTTTGAATTAAGAGGGACTTTTAGTCACAGATCAGTTGAGAAATCGGTGGACAGCTTAGGAGCTTGTCTGGGCCGATTTTTGCATCTCGACGAGATTTTTGCTGTTGACGTAGAGATATCCTTCTCCTGACATAAAATATGGAAGAAAAAGGAGATGGAGAAAGTGTATACAATTTGTGCTAATTTGCGAGTAAAACCATAAATAAATGAATAAATAAAAACACTTAGCTTGAATTTGTTTGCTCGTTGACGAGGATGAACTCTTGATTTATATTGATCGATGAAGGAATTTGTGATGATAACCCCTAGCTTTAAACTCCCATCATCTTCAAAATTCTCTCTCTTTTGGTATTTTCTTTCTCTCAAAATTTTCTTCAATCTCCCAAAACTCTCTCAAACATCCAAAATTTTCTCTCCAAAAAATTCTCCCAAACACTTCAAATTTTCTCCCTCCCGAGAATCCTTTCTCAAGCTCACTTCTTCCTCCTTTTATAACCTACTCATCTATCTCCCATTCTAATTTTTCCACTAACTCTATCTCCCATTCTAATTTCTCCACTAACTCTTCTTCATTTTCATCTTCCATTCTCCATCTCTATCTCACATTCTAATCTCTCCACTAACTCTTCTTCATCTTCATCTTCCCTTCTCCATATTTATCTCCCATTCTAATTTCTCCACTAACTCTTCTTAATCTCCATCTTCCCTTCTCTATTCTTATCTTCCATTCTAATTTCTCTACTAACTCTTCTTCATCTCCATCTTCCCTTCTCTATTCTTATCTTATTTTCTCCATCCATTCTTCTCCAACTTCTCTTCTTCATCTCCTCTTCTTCATCTTCCCTTCTCTATTCTAATTTATCCACTAACTCTTCTTTTTATTATTTGTAAAATAATCCTTCAAGAGTTAGGTATTTGCACTCTAGTCCTTGAATTTTAAGTATTTACAATTCAGTCCTTGAAAAAATATATTTCTTTAAGTCCAAATCTCCTCACAATTTTTGACACACCAAAATTTACCACATGTCAAATTTAAGCTCATTTCTTGTCGCTGAAAATAATGCATAATTTAATTAAAGCCCTTTTGCAAAATTAAGTCATTCTGGGTATAATTGGGCCAAGATGAAAATTTAAAATATTAGAAGACAATGTCACAACTCATAAAAAGTGAAAGTTAAAAATAAGTTGACTCAAATTAAATTTTTTTAGGCCCGATTCGAGATTATACTCGTGAAGGAACACGTGACTCGAATTGGATTTTTCTGAATTTACGATGGCCAATATGAAAATAGATTTAAAATAAAAATATTAACTATCTTTGTGTATTTTTTGGCCTCAAATGTTATTTTTTCAAAATTTTCAAATATTTTTGTATTTTTAAAAAACAAATTAAAATATATATAATATGAAAAATTATTTTTTGGTCAAAATTCGTTCCCTAGGCTTGGCTAAGGTTCCCAAAGTTGATTTTTCAATTTTATGAATTTTTATGGATTTTCTATTAATTTTTGAAAATAAATAAATAAAAAAATACGTAAAAATACTGAAAATATGAAAAATCATTTTTTGGTCAAAATTGGTTCCCTAGGCTTGGCTAAGGTCCCCAAAGTTGATTTTTCAATTTTATGAATTTTTATGGATTTTTTTATTACTTTAGTAATAGAAAAAATGATTAAAGATCAGGTGTCAACAGCTGCCCCTCTTTGAAAGGAAGCTCGGTAGAGGTTCATTTCAAAGACGAGATGACACCTGGATTCTTATCGACTCAATACAAGGAAATAAAAAGAGTCGTGACATGATTGTTCCACTGAAAATGAAATGAGAACCTAAGGATTCGTTATATAAAAAAACTTTAGGGTGGTTGAACTTGAACCCGTATGGTGGATCAACCCATGGTAGATTCCTAATAAAAGGATTCTACTGATTAAAAATTGAATTAAAATTTGACCCGTATGGTGGGTCATACCATTTGACCCGTATGGTGGGTCGTACCATGGTAGATTCCTAATAAAAGGATTCTACTGATTAAATTTTGATTGAGATTTGACCCGTATGGTAGGTCACCACATGGAGATACCTGTAAGAAGGACTTGGTGGCTGTAGAAAGGACTTGGTGCTAGTAAAAAGGACTTGGTGCTTTGCCTGTAAGAAGAACTTTGTGCCTGTAAGAAGGACTTGATTTGCCTGTAAGAATGACTTTGTTTGCCTGTAAAAAGGACTTACTTTGCCTGTAAGAAGGACTTTGTGCCTGTAAGAATGACTTGATTTGCCTGTAAGAAGGACTTTGTTTGCCTGTAAGAAGGACTTTATGCCTGTAAGAAGGACTTGATTTGCCTGTAAGAAGGACTTTATGCCTGTAAGAAGGACTTTGTGCCTGTAAGAAGGACTTGATTTGCTTGTAAGAAGGACTTTGTTCCTGTAAGAAGGACTTTATGCCTGTAAGAAGGACTTGATTTGCCTGTAAGAAGGACTTTGTGCCTGTAAGAAGGACTTTGTGCCTGTAAGAAGGACTTGGTTTGCCTGTAAGAAGGACTTAGTTTGCCTGTAAGAAGGACTTAGTTTGCCTATAAGAAGGATTTGATTTGCCTGTAAGAAGGACATTATGCCTTTAAGAAGGACTTGATTTGCTTGTAAGAAGGACTTTGTTTGCCTGTAAGAAGGACTTTGTGCCTGTAAGAAGGACTTGATTTGCCTGTAAGAAGAACTTTGTGCCTGTAAGAAGGACTTGATTTGCCTGTAAGAAGGACTTGCTTTGCCTGTAAGAAGGACTTTATTTGCCTGTAAGCAGGGCTTGATTTGCCTGTAAGAAGGACTTGGTTTGCCTGTAAGAAGGACTTTGTGCCTGTAAGAAGGACTTGATTTGCCTGTAAGAAGGACTTTATGCCTGTAAGAAGGACTTTGTGCTTGTAAGAAGGACTTGATTTGCTTGTAAGAAGGACTTTGTGCCTGTAAGAAGGACTTTATGCCTGTAAGAAGGACTTGATTTGCCTGTAAGAAGGACTTGATTTGCCTGTAAGAAGGACTTTGTGCCTGTAAGAAGGACTTGGTTTGCCTGTAAGAAGGACTTAGTTTGCCTGTAAGAAGGACTTAGTTTGCCTCAAAGGGTGCCATTCTGAAATCTGGGGAGACCAGGAATCCTGCGGAAGCTCAAACCCAAATTATATTCTCCTGTCGCTTTAGGAATAAACCAAAGATGCAGAGATCAAAAGGTCTCGAACATTTCTGTCCTTGAGACAAATCATGCTTTATTGAAGAAGGTGGATACCTGTATATACCGCAATGGATTCGAGTACCCCATCAACCGTCAGAATTCATTCTCTTGAAAGGTTCAGGTTGAAGATATACTTACCTGAGAATTTGGAAGAAATGCTTGGTGGCTTCTCTACAACCAGGCTTGTTCATTCAACAATCGCCGAATGAATTTCAAGACTTTGGAAGGTAACTCAAACACCGGGAATGTGTTGCCTGTCAGGCAATGTCAGAGCTAACATGTGCAAGCATTTTCATCAATGCGTTCATTGGTTCATACAAAATTGTTTAGCTAAGTTGGTAATGATTAGAAGTAGTCTGTGTGATAACTCATGATGCAATCAATCAAAATGTGGATCATGCAAAACATATTCTGTCAAGTTTGCATTACCAATTCTATTTAAGGAGGTTCTCATAATATGAACGCCTCGAATGTAATCTGAATGGGGGACTTTAGTCCAAAGGGGCTTTCTCTCACTCTGGGGAAATGTTGTTTATCCGTAGATTAAAATGTTAGACTTATGTGGAAATAGTTTGCCTTTCTTCATCCTGTCATGCCCCATTCTGCACATTTGATGTCTCCTGTGCAGTTTATACTCTAAGTTGCAGTTGGTAAATTAAACACGCGGAATGGTCATGCATAATTCATGAATTGTGTAAACACAATGCAGATGTGACAATTTTTAGCATCATGTGTGTTTATATAATGTGCAAATATGGGCGGATTTGAATTGCCCCTGGTATGTGAGCGGACCGAAAAAATTGGGAAGCCTACTCCTTATGTCGAGGGGCGGTTTGTCTCAAACTTTACCCCTGCGCGATGAAGCATATGGGCGATGGAGCATTTTGGTTTGTTTAATGCCCCTGCAAGAAGCAGAGAAATTATTCTTGAAACCAAACGAGATAAGGAAGACATATTTGCTTTTTCGTTTCAGAGCTTGCGATCAATTTGCCCCATTTTTCACCGGAATAGATCTTGTCAGGTGATCATACTTTTCTTTTGGATTTGTCTCCTTCAACATGTTAAATGTTAGTATAAATATTTCCTATGAAAAGAAAAGGAGACATGTCAACCAGTATTAAAAGGGATAAATTGGAAACGATACTGATTTACCCTTCATCTTGAATGCCTTGGACAAGTCTTTTACCAATTTTGCTGGATTGAGTTTTCTTCGACTTTTGTTGGATGCTTCACCATTAAGCCGAGAATGTAGCAAAATATTGACTTCGGTATTACTCGTCGAGTATTCCTGCTTGCAAAAAGAAATGCACAAAAAGTTGTTTCATTTATTTATAATACATACAACATTCCCCACCCTCGGGGATCGAACTCGGGATATTTCGGACCTACTGTCATCCCCCATACCATTTGATCCATTGGACCATAGGTGTCCATGGGGCTATCCTTTCAAAGGTTAATCTTTGGGGATAAAGCAGCCTTGTTGTATCACCTTATGCCATGTTACGGTATTTCTCGAGGTAATTTGCAATCCCTGTTAAGAATGGAATAAGACAATTCAAGACTTGAGATGATTATGTGCACATTAGAACGATACAGAATTACCCATTTCTGAGATTGTTCGCGTCTTTCGCTTGTACTTTTCTCTGTCCGAAGCTGTCCATCCCGTGGTAATGCCCATGAGTCGATTTGCCCCCAAATTTTGTTCAACTTGTATTCGGATATGATTGCGTTCTCGGGTCGATTTGCAATTTCCTGAGAATAGAAGGGGCTTAATTTTAAAACTTGGAGCAACTGAGGGTAAATTGAAACGATACGGAGTTACCCTTCAGGTTTATCCAGATTTTTACTCGCCATCAATTCGTCGCGAGGTTGGTGAGGTAGCGGATTCGAGCATTTAATAGGGGGAAGTCGGATTATTACTCCTTGCTTTTACACATTCACAAAAGCAGAAAAACATATCACGCAAGGAAATAAAACACATTCACTCATTCAGGATCAGTTCTGCTTCCTCTACAGGCTCTCCCATGATCAGCTGGCTTCATCCCAAATTAGGTATGCATCGGCCATATAGAAGGTCTGGTGGTCACTGGCTGAACAAGTGCATCACAGTCCCGATACTTTACCGATATCAAACTGGTTGATTATGGCGAAAAGATCATCGTCAATGTCCGCTTGGTGGTGATCTGTCCCTTCTTCCTCGGGAGGTATTGATACTGATCCAGTATCATTGGTCCTTTTGTACCCTGCTCCAACAGAACTTGATCCTGTTATAAATTGGTCTAACTCACCTCTTAAACGTGCATTTTCGATCCTCAGATCATACATTTCATCGAGGGTGAGGAGGAGGCTATTGCAGTTGGGGCAGGTGGCGGAGTCAAAAGTCTCTTTATACATCTTGTTTTCCGCTCGGAGGTTTTCATTTTCAACTCTTAGAAACTCGGCTTCGTTGTGCTCATGACGAGTCTTCATTCGGGTTCGTCTATTTTGAAACCAGAACTTGATTTGCAAAGGTTCAAGTCCTAACTCTTGACTCAGTTCCATTTTCTGTTTGCCGTCTGGCATAGGGCATGTTCTGAAGAAATCCTCAAGCCTTTGTACCTGCTCCTTAGTATGGCGACGGTAACGCTTCTTTTGACCCTTACCGTTATTATCCTTATCTTTACTGAGATTTTGGACGTCGTCGGCGGAAGAGTCAGGCTCCATAGGCTCGATCCCAAACATGGCTTCGAACTCTTCCTCTCCCATATTTAGCAGGCAATGATAGCTCTCGGGAGTATTGGGTTGAGACATCTTTGATTTGGTTGATGATTTCTCAAGATTTGCTACTCGTTTCCGGTGTTTTCACTCTCTTTGAATTTTTCTGAGCGATTGCCTATGCCTTAAGACCCTCTTCCGAGCATGGCGTCTCTTTTAAAATTAAACGTGGGTTTAGCAACTGTATTGCTTCTTCCAAGGGTCCGGCCTTTCTCAATCCTCTTTTCTTATCGTGTCTCTTGCTCGGCTCGTCTCCTTCCATCTTTTCGTGATAGGGCCCCTTGTTGTTGTCTCCACCGTCAATTTGCTGGCGAGTTCTTCAATAAAGACGAGTCGTATCTCTTTTCTGCCGAAAATGTCTTTGTCTCCCACTCAGCTTATTTTTTATCTTTTCTTTTTCAAAGTAGTGGCGTCCCGTTTAGCTTTGCCGTAGAGACGTCGGATTTGCTTGGCTGGAGATTGGAGACGAGTAGCGGAGGTGATACTGATAGGGAATGTTAGACAGGAAAATCTGGCCAGTAGAGACTTCCCCTGCAAAAATGAAAGAGAATGCGGCAGTATATGTTCTTCATATTCTAGAAAAATTGGAACGATACTGTTTTACCCTTGTGTGTAATTCTATTGAATTTGAATTGAGAAAGTTCCTTCATTTGGACTGGATTGAATTGTATGTCCCGAGTTGCCCTTCACTTTGAGCTTGCCACGTAAGTGCTTTGCTTAGTTGGGCCTTATTTTCTTTCGGGTTGCCTTGGACCATCATCATTTTCTATGCCATCGGGTCCGTGGACCGGAGGGCTCCTTTAATTTGAAGGTTACCTTCGAGGCAAATGAGTCCTATCGCGTTCCATTGGGTCATTTCATTTTGCGACACTCTTGAGGCACTTTGCGATTCCCTGGGTGAGAATGGAACAAATCCAATTTAGCATTTTGCAACGATTGAGGGTAAATTGGAACGACACACAATTACCCGTCTTCGAGCTCGCCTGGGCATTTCACTTGAAATTTCCCTACGTGAGGCCATTCAACATTTCTCATTATGGCAGTCAGCGACGTTACCACAAATTGATCCGCCCTAAATCTAGCATAAAAAGGGATTCACGCATTCGACGGGATAAAAAAAATAAATAAATTGCCCCCTTGTCCCTGAATTAAATCGAGACACCTAGAAAGCTGGAAAATATCATACGCAGGGGAATTAAGCATGAAATAAAATGTGCACTTATTCAAGGTCAGTTCTGCCTTTCCTGTGGCTCTTCGATAATCAGCTAGTCTCGTATTGGTTCGGGTGTGGATGATCGATGTTTGAGAGTCCCTACTCACTGGCTCCTGATCGCGGCTTGGGACGTCTGTCAACCCTAAACTGGTTGACCAGGGCAGTAAGCTCATCATCTGGGTAATCTCTTGAACCTTCCAGCAACTGATGCTCGAATTGGGCATTGTTGTTGGCAAATGCTGGCGATAGATTTCTCATTCTGTCCTCGCCATGAGCAATTTGACTTCTCGTGCTGGAGCCTTCATCATTACTCGAGAAAGTGTGGGGATCACCAACTGTCCTGCTGCCAAAAACTCCTTCCATTCGAGGATTAAAGAAGTGGAAGTGCTCAGGATAATTTCTTGTCTGATTCTCTGGCTGCGCAGGCGCGCTGATCATGGGATGAATTCTAGCCACGGGTTGGTGCTCAGACCAAGGAGTCTGAATACACTGCCCCTGCGGTCTATACTCTTGAAGAGCATTAGGGTGATTCTGGGGGATATTTTGATTAACGCCTGGAGGATTGATGGCACGGCTACTGGCTTGGTTGATGATGGGAAGTGGCTCGCCCCATACTAACCCGCGGAACTTATGGTGGCGAGGAGACTCGACATTCAGGCTTAGATCAGTCCCGCCTTGGTTTTCTTGATTCTGAGCTGCATTGTGTTCTCTCACCCTTTTTCTGTACTTCTGAAGATGACTCGAAACATTTGCTTTAGTGAGTCCCTCTACGTTCATAATTTCCAGTATATGTTGCGGCCGTGCCGAATCGATTCCTACCTGTTGAACTGCATTAACAAACATACGATGCAGCTCGGGAGACCAACTCATCTTCTTTCTCCAATTGCTTGGAACAAAATTGAAGGCTTGATGCTTGTTCTCATGGTCGTGCAATTGCTTCCTTACCACGTGCTGCCATATGTTTTGAAGCATCTGAACCCTAACTGGTTTCGTTACGACGTCTTGGGCCCCATTTAAGACAGCCTTCATTATGGCTTGCTGATCATCGCTTGCCGATATTACGAGGACTGGCATGTTTAATTTAGAATTGATGACTTCCAAGAGAGTGAAAACATCCATGTCAATCCCTACCATGGCGGTGAGGACGATATCAAACTGGTCATCACTCCTCCTTAATATCTCTAAGGCCTCTGTCGCCTTTGCTTGAGCTACAACCTTATACCGGCATTTTCTCAATACGGTAACAAGGATTGACAGAGAGACTGGATTACCGTCAATGGCCATGACCAGTAGACCCTCAGGGTAAGGAACTTCATTAGCTTCGACCAGGGTTGAACATGCGCCCGTTTCCCTAATGCTCGACATATTTCTGGATCTAGGACCGCCGACTCGAGACCGCCTTAGGATGTCTTCTTGGACTTGAGGGATCACGGGATCGTCGATGGTTTCTCGTAACAGGCTTTGAAAGCCGATGCTTTGATGGTGAAGGTTTTGAATTCCTCTCCCATGAGAACTCCTTCCTCTCTATCTTTCTCCTGCGAGTTCTTGCGAATGAACTCTCACTATCAAATGAGGACAAGTTCTCTTTCTGGCAATAGCAACGACTTCCCTCTTCACGGGCAGTGCTATTAGATTTTCCGAGGGAGAAAATCTGATATTCAGCTTTTGATTAAAGGGGAAATCCTTGTTTCTCGCTCAGTTCGTCTTCCTTTTTTCTTTTCGTGGTAGAGGGCCCTTGTCAAGATCTCCACCGTCGATTTACTGGCGGGTCCTCCAATAAAGACGAGTCGTATCTCCTTTTCTGCCGAAAATTTCTTTGTCTCCCACTCAGCTCGTTTTTTATTCTTTCTTTTTCAAAGTGGTGGCAGTCCGTCCAACTTTTCTGCAGAGATGTCGGGTCTGCTCAGCTTGAGGTTGCCGCTTGACTAGAATTCGAGCCAGCGGGGGTGTTGCCGACAGAGAATGGTAGATAGAAAAAACTCGACCAATAAGGACTGCCCTGTGAAATCATTATTTAAATTGAAGCAGATTATCACCTTCGCATTCCGATCATCTGCCTCGCCTCTCTCCTCCTTTCTTTCGTGATCTGCTTTCAAAAATGGCCAATTCTCCTAACCATACCTTCTCCGCCGAAATCCTGGCTGGGTGGGAGAGACTCTACAATCTTCTTGGTAGAGGTTACGCTCATATAGCCCAAAACTCTACCGTTGAGGCTGAAATCCTCGGTTTATTCAGGACCCTAGACGCTGCTTCTGTTGAGGGTACCCAACTGGGGAGGGAGTATCGGAACTTCCCGACCCTCTTCATTAATTTTCTGGCTGCCTATAACCGCGCTTATGAGACGGTCATTGTGACTGCCGTCGTGAAAGCTCGTTACCGAGACCGGCACGAGCGTCTGGCAACAGTTACGTTTGTGGCTGATAATCACAAAAAGGCCCTCAAGTTTGCCAACGATCAGCTTTCGTGGCTGGTTCGTGAGAGGGGAAAGTTGGTGGACCGTCTGGCCTTGGTCCGAACTTACGCCGAACAGGAGCCAGGCAATATTGTGATGAGGTGTAAATGTGGTTGGCTGCAGGAGAGACTTGATGACATTACGGCAGACATTGCTTTCGAGAGGGCAGCGGTTCCGGACCTGGAGTTTGCCGTTGAGCATTACGAGGCCACTATGGCCCACGTTAAAGAGAAGTGCGATCGCCTCTTCTTTAGGCTCGCGGAGCTTGATCCCGAGAGCGCCCGGTGCATCCAGAGCATCAACTGTTTGGAGAGTCAGTTGAGCTCTTTCGTAATGGTCATCAGGGCCCAGTTTGGCTTTACCTTTCCTCCCCAGTGAGTTGTTGTAATACTCTTTGATGAATTGAATGAAAGAAAAGCTTCACGTGTTTTGTTTTGTTTTTTTTTTTAATTTTCCTGCTATCGTTTCTTCCGCATAGCATAACAGAACGATTTGAGGTACCGAAGATGTCGAGGCTTAATGTTCTTCTTGATGTTCTTGTTTAATTGCTCCAGACGATGATATCGAGAACATTGATGATGGGTTCGGCGGTGGCCCCCACTATCCATCTTGAGATCACGAACAATAACGCTATGACCACTCGATCAGTGCGCTGGTAGTAAATCCGGCCACCTGTTGTGTGCCCACTTTTATCCATATTTTGTTTCTTTCGGCGTCCACTTGCTCGTGTCGGTCGCCTGTAGCGTCGGGAGAAATTCCTGTTGGCCACGTTCATTAATAGAACCTCGGTCCTCTAAAGCCCTCCGCATGTTTCGGATAAGAGGAAATTTTAAGACCGGTCTCTGGTTGATTTGATCAGGTAAAGGTATTTGTTTCATGGGTTCTGATTATATAATCCATATTGTTTTTCAAAAGACGCGGGATCCTCTGCAATACATTAAATATGCCCCCATGTTTAATCAGTATAAATCCACCGTCATATCAGAATACACTGCCCATACAAGTTTACGGATTGACACAACTCTGTCTGTCAAAGATGGACAGTGTTCGTTTGCCCCCCTGAATTAATGGTTGAAGCCTTGGTGTTTTTCGTCTTTTGGTATTTCTGAAGATGATTCTTGATATATTATTGAACTTAATTTTTACACCCGTCTGGGGTATCTAGGATCTCCCTGCAAAAGAAAAGGATATAATTAGTATGCGACACAAGGAATGTCGGTCCATGACTCCTATATTAGTCCAATTTTATTTTTTCTATTTTATAGAGGAATCAGAAAAAAAAAAATTTCCTTAGGAAGAAATGGGTTAATTTCTGATACAGAATTTTTTTTTTGCAGATTTATTACTCTTTTTTTTATTTTTTTAAAGGAATGTGACAAAATCTCTTGATGTTTACTAAAATTTTTGAAGGAATTTCCTTTTTATCAAAATAAATTTTCCGAGGTAAATTTATCAGGAAAATTTTATTTTTATTGAAGCAGGAAAGACATAATAGAAATCCTTTATTGGTTAACAAAATTCCCCCGAGACATTAGTCTAATTTTATTTAGAGAAAATTTTCTTAGAAAAACATAAGCGAATTTCTCGAAAAGAATTTTTGTTGCAAGTTTTTATAATTTGAAAGAATGTGATAAAATCACTTGATGTTTACCAAAGTTTTTTTTTTTGCAGGAATTTTTCTTTTTATCGAAATAAATTTTCAGAGGAAAATTTGTCAGGAAAATTTCATTTTTATTGAAGCAAGAAAAACATGACAAAAATCTCTTATTAGTCAATACAATTCCCCCGAGACATTAGTCTAATTTTATTTAGAGAAACTTTTCTTAGAAAAACATGAGCGAATTTCTCAAGAAGAATTTTCTTGCAAGTTTTTATAATTTGAAAAATGTGATAAAATCACTTGATGTCTACTAGAGTTTTTTTTTGAAGGAATTTTTCTTTTTATTGAAATAAATTTTCAGAGGAAAATTTTTTCAGGAAAATTTTATTTTTATTAAAGTAATAAAAACATGACAAAAATCCCTTATTGGTTAATAAAATTCTCATGAAGGGATTTTTTCACATCATTTTTTCAAAAAAAAAAATTTCTAAAAAGAAATGAGGGACAAATTTAATTTTTATTTTCTTTTAAAAGAATGGTCGTAATATCAAGCTCAAAAACTGACTAACACCTAGCATGGACCGACCGAAAATAAATACAAGATAAAATTAGAGAACTTACTTTTACCTTGGAGAAATGCAAATCACATAGTCATGCGCATGACTCAAGTGAGGAGTGGACTCTAGAAAATAAAAGAAGGAGAGACAGGGTATGGACCTAAAAGGCCCCCACTATCTGAATTGACAACCTTACCCTCCGCGCAATCAAATCACAATGGGAAGAATTGTCAATTCAGATAATGAGCGGGATAAAATATGGTCAACTCAAGCGCAATCGACGCAAGAGCTTTGCATATTCGATCCCTATCTATGGTTACCTAGGAAAAATTTCGCGACTTGGGTTTAGACGCTTGTGTGTGCAGGTGTTGTGATCCTCAGAATATGCAAGACATGCACAACAATTGATATCAAAACAGCGCTTCTAAAAATGTGTGAAATTAAACATAATCCCAACACCGAGCCTGCAAAACAAATGGGTTAGCCAAACACTCCGCCCCTTATAACTCCCATCTAGCAAAAACATATAACACTTATAGAATGAGTTCCAAACAATATCGCCAGAAGCGAGATATCTATGAAATTTTCATTGGCCTAAGTCCACTAAGACTTTTAAAATTTCGAAAAAATTTAAGTATTCCAATTGGTATCTTTTTTCGAAAATTTAAAAATCTCTATTCCCCAGTGGAGTCGCCAAGCTGTCGCGACCCTCTAAAAATTTTTTTATTATTTCTAGGGGTTAACGGATTATTAGGTTAATTAGATTTGACTAACCTAATGCGGACCCTCCCAAGCCCTACCGAATCGCAACTTTGGTTTTTGTTTAAATGATTTTGAAATTTGGAGTCGCCACTAATCGTTCTTGGTAGGTCGATTAGAAACCTAAATAAATTAGCGGGAGAACTAATTTATTCCTGCGAACCAGAGATTATGAGCTCGGGGACTTGGTTACACTAGTTAATTAAAACTAATGCCCTTTCGGTACCTTAATTTCATGGATATCCTAATCCGACAACTCAGGCTTGGTTTATTCCTAAAGCTCTAGTAGGGTATTCTCTTTTGTGTTTTCACTTTTTAAATAGGATGCATGGATGGTATATATTTTTATTTGTTATATTTTTTTAAGTGTTAAAGTTTCCCTGAAGCCGAAAGAGGGAGTGTGTTAACGACTTCTGTGCAGTATTACGACCTACTCATCTTTTAGGTCTGATGATTCAAAAATTAAATTATAGGAAGTACATGACAGTGAATAAACACCTCCAATGGGAGGCCTAGCATTGGCTTGGCTCTTCCCTTTGGGATTTAAGGTACATGTATTTAAGTTGCAAGTATTTAAACTACTGTAAGTAAAAACCTCCAATGGGAGGCTAAGCATTGGCTTGGCTCTTCCCCTTGGGATTTAAGGTACAGGTATTTAAGTTGCAGGTATTTAACTACTGTAAGTAAAAACCTCCAATGGGAGGCTAAGCATTGGCTTGGCTCTTCCCTTTGGGATTTAAGGTACAGGTATTTAAGTTGCAGGTATTTAACTACTGTAAGTAAAAACCTCCAATGGGAGGCTAAGCATTGGCTTGGCTCTTCCCTTTGGGATTTAAGGTGCAGGTATTTAACTACTGTAAGTAAAAACCTCCAATGGGAGGCTAAGCATTGGCTTGGCTCTTCCCTTTGGGATTTAAGGTGCAGGTATTTAAGTTGCAGGTATTTAACTACTATAAGTAAAAACCTCCAATGGGAGGCTAAGCATTGGCTTGGCTCTTCCCTTTGGGATTTATGGTGCAGGTATTTAGATTGCGGATGGACTTTGTCCTCTCCATTTTGGGGTATGAATTTTTTAAAATGAAATACAACGAATTGATTCAACAATTTGAAATTTGTGCGCGCTTGAGGACTCCTCCAAGCCGATTTTGTGCTTCCATAGGATTGACCATTGATATAGAGCTGCGGCTTCCTGACATAAAATAGAGTGAAGTGTTAGTATACAAAATATGTGCTAATCTGCACCTAAAACCAGAAGAGTAGAAAGAGTACTTATCTCCCATTTTTTTGGGAGGGATTTCTATAATTGATTTTCGCTCTCTATGTTCCCAATATAGAGAGTTTCTTTTGAATTAAGAGGGACTTTTAGTCACAGATCAGTTGAGAAATCGGTGGACAGCTTAGGAGCTTGTCTGGGCCGATTTTTGCATCTCGACGAGATTTTTGCTGTTGACGTAGAGATATCCTTCTCCTGACATAAAATATGGAAGAAAAAGGAGATGGAGAAAGTGTATACAATTTGTGCTAATTTGCGAGTAAAACCATAAATAAATGAATAAATAAAAACACTTAGCTTGAATTTGTTTGCTCGTTGACGAGGATGAACTCTTGATTTATATTGATCGATGAAGGAATTTGTGATGATAACCCCTAGCTTTAAACTCCCATCATCTTCAAAATTCTCTCTCTTTTGGTATTTTCTTTCTCTCAAAATTTTCTTCAATCTCCCAAAACTCTCTCAAACATCCAAAATTTTCTCTCCAAAAAATTCTCCCAAACACTTCAAATTTTCTCCCTCCCGAGAATCCTTTCTCAAGCTCACTTCTTCCTCCTTTTATAACCTACTCATCTATCTCCCATTCTAATTTTTCCACTAACTCTATCTCCCATTCTAATTTCTCCACTAACTCTTCTTCATTTTCATCTTCCATTCTCCATCTCTATCTCACATTCTAATCTCTCCACTAACTCTTCTTCATCTTCATCTTCCCTTCTCCATATTTATCTCCCATTCTAATTTCTCCACTAACTCTTCTTAATCTCCATCTTCCCTTCTCTATTCTTATCTTCCATTCTAATTTCTCTACTAACTCTTCTTCATCTCCATCTTCCCTTCTCTATTCTTATCTTATTTTCTCCATCCATTCTTCTCCAACTTCTCTTCTTCATCTCCTCTTCTTCATCTTCCCTTCTCTATTCTAATTTATCCACTAACTCTTCTTTTTATTATTTGTAAAATAATCCTTCAAGAGTTAGGTATTTGCACTCTAGTCCTTGAATTTTAAGTATTTACAATTCAGTCCTTGAAAAAATATATTTCTTTAAGTCCAAATCTCCTCACAATTTTTGACACACCAAAATTTACCACATGTCAAATTTAAGCTCATTTCTTGTCGCTGAAAATAATGCATAATTTAATTAAAGCCCTTTTGCAAAATTAAGTCATTCTGGGTATAATTGGGCCAAGATGAAAATTTAAAATATTAGAAGACAATGTCACAACTCATAAAAAGTGAAAGTTAAAAATAAGTTGACTCAAATTAAATTTTTTTAGGCCCGATTCGAGATTATACTCGTGAAGGAACACGTGACTCGAATTGGATTTTTCTGAATTTACGATGGCCAATATGAAAATAGATTTAAAATAAAAATATTAACTATCTTTGTGTATTTTTTGGCCTCAAATGTTATTTTTTCAAAATTTTCAAATATTTTTGTATTTTTAAAAAACAAATTAAAATATATATAATATGAAAAATTATTTTTTGGTCAAAATTCGTTCCCTAGGCTTGGCTAAGGTTCCCAAAGTTGATTTTTCAATTTTATGAATTTTTATGGATTTTCTATTAATTTTTGAAAATAAATAAATAAAAAAATACGTAAAAATACTGAAAATATGAAAAATCATTTTTTGGTCAAAATTGGTTCCCTAGGCTTGGCTAAGGTCCCCAAAGTTGATTTTTCAATTTTATGAATTTTTATGGATTTTTTTATTACTTTAGTAATAGAAAAAATGATTAAAGATCAGGTGTCAACAACCACGAATTATTTTTAGAAATACGAAAAGACAGGAAATTGCCGATTTCTTAATTCTAGGGGCAAGTGAGGAGGTCGATCCTCTCGGACTCAGACATGTGTCAGTTAATGAACACGAGTTTGCAAATCGACCCAACAATGCAATCATACCCAAATACAAGTTGAACAAAATTTGGGGCAAATCAACTCATGGATATTACTAAAGAATGGACAGCTTCAGATAAGGGAAAATGCGAACGAGAGACCCGAACAATCTCAGACATGGGTAATTCTGTATCATTCTAATTTACACATAATCATCTCGAGTCCTAAATTGTTTTATTCTATTCTTAACAGGGATTGCAAATTACCTCAAGAAATACCGTAACATGGCCCAAGGTGATGCAACATGGCTGCGTTACCCCCAAGGATTAACCTATGAAAGGGAAGCCCCATGGACACCTACGGTCTAATGGACCGAATGGTATGGGGGATAACAGTAGGTCCGAAATATCCCGAGTTCGATCCCCAAGGGTGGGGAATGTTGTATGTATTATAAATAAATGAAACAACTTTTTGTGCATTTCTTTTTTACAAACAGGAATACTCGACGAGTAATTTCAAAGTCAGTATTTTACCATAATGGTGAGGCGCCCAACAAAAGTCGAGGAAAATTCAATCCAGCAAAACTGGTAAAAGACTCGTGCAAGACATTCAAGACGAAGGGTAAATCAGTATCGTTTCCAATTTATTCTTTTTAATACTGGCTGACATGTCTCCTTTTCTTTTTACAAGAAATATTTATATTAACATTTAACATGTTGAAGGAGACAAATCCAAAAGAAAATTATGAACATCTGACAAGATTTATTTTGGTGAAAAATGGGGCAAATTGATCGCAAGCTCTAAAGCGAAAAGCAAATATGTCTTCATTATCTTGTTTGATTTCAAAAATAATTTTTCTGCTTTTTGCAGGGGCATTCAACCGCTAAATCATGGCGGTTGCTGTCCTTGAACAAACCGAAATGCTCCCTCATCCATGTGCTTCATCGTGCAGGGGAAAAGTTTGAGACGAACCGCCCCTCGACATAAGGAGTAGGCTTTCCAATTTGTTCGGTTCGCCTACATACCAGGGGCAATTCAAATCCGCCCATATTTGCACATTATATAAACACACATGATGCTAAAAAATTGTCACATCTGCATTGTGTTTACACAGTTCATGAATTATGTATGACCATTCCGCGTGTTTAATTTACCAACTCCAACTTAGAGCATAAACTACATAAGAGACATCAAATGTGCAGAATGGGGCATGACAGGATGAGGAAAGGCAAATCATTTCTACACAAGTCTAACATTTTAATCTACGGATAAATAGCCTTTCCCCAAAGTGAGAGAAAGCTGTTTCGGACTAAAGTCCCCCATTCAGATTACATTCGAGGCGTTCATATTATGAGAACCTCCTTAAATAGAATTGGTAATGCAAACTTGACAGAATAGTTTTGCATGATCCACATTTTGATTGATTGCATCATGAGTTATCACACAGACTATTTCTAATCATTGACAACTTGGTTGAATAGTTTTGCATGAACCGATCAACTCATAGATGAAAATGCTTGCACATGTTACCTCTGACATTGCCTGACAGGCAACTCATTCCCGATGTTCGAGTTACCTTCCAAAATCTTGAAATTCATTCGGCGATTATTGAATGAACAAGCCTGGTTGTCGAGAAGTCACCAGGCATTTCTTCCAAATTCTCAGGTTAGTATATCTGCAACCTGAACCTTTCTAGAGAATGAATTCTGACGATTGTAGGGGTACTCAAATCTATTACGGTACATACAGGTATCCACCTTTTTCAATAAAGCATGATTTGTCTCAAACACAGAAATGTTCGAGACCTTTTGATCTCTGCCTCTTTGGTTTATTCCTAAAGCGACAGGAAAATATAATTTGGGTTTGAGCTTCTGCAGGATTCCTGGTCTCCCCAGATCCCAAGTTGGCAACCAAAAATCATTTTTTTTAGTTAATACCTCTTTTGTTTACCCAAAGGTGACGCTTATGTAATTCTTGGTTACTCCTATCATTGGATGATCTATCACACAAAGTCCTTTTTACCGACACTAAAGTCCTTTTTATAGGCATCAAGTCCTTTTTATTGGCACAAAGTCCTTTTTACAGGCACCAAAGTCCTTTTTACAGGCACAAGTCCTTTTTACTGTTACAAAGTCCTTCTTACAGGCACTAAAGTCCTTTTTACAGGTACTCTGTCGCGACCTAAAATTTGGGAAAACCTTAGGTTAACGGATTATCAGGTTAATTAACCTAATTCGGACTCTCCCAAGTCCTACCGAATCGCAACTTAGGTTCTTTTCATGCAAGATTTATTCAATTCGGAGCCGCCACTAATCGTTCTTGGTAGGTCGATTAGAAACCTAAATAAATTAACGGGAGAATTAATTTATTTCAGCGAGCCAGAGAAAATGAGTCCGGAGACTTGATTACGTTAATTTGAAAAAATTAATGCCCTTTCGGTACCAGATTTCATGAAGAATCCCTTTGATTGATGATATGAATGAGACACAATGCAACTAAACTATATGACATGCATGAATGAATGACGTGGCAAAGCATGGTCTAAACTATATGACATGCAAATGATTGATTTTTTTTATCTTCGGATTTATGAAAGACTAAGGTAAAATACTATCCTAAAGTTAAATAACACCTAACTTACTTCAAGAAATCGATTTCTCAAAGTCCTAAACTTTACTAGGGGTTATTTTACATGCAAAAGTTGTAAGAGAACATGATTTTCTTAACAAAATGTGACTTCCTTTTTTTTTGACTTTTTAGGAATTTAATAGAACAAGAGAAACATGAAATTTGAACAAAAATAAACAATATTGCCCATAAAACACCTTTAAATCCGAAATTCCGATTTTTATTCACAACATTTCCCGTGATTGGGGCTAGCAAGTGAATATATTATAGAATTACCGTCGTCCCTATATACATAGGGCAAACCATGAAATTCTATATAGGAATTAGCAATCCGCTCCTCGAGATGGAGGATTTGATGTCTAATTCACACGTACGGGCACAATCGTACTTAGAGATCGAAGTCAGATGTTGCCTTGTACGTTTACCGAGGGACAAGGCACAATTGGGAGCATGTGTTATGGGCAAGTTTGTTTAAAGATGTGCAAACTTTATAACAAAAATAAACATGACATATGATAAACAAAATGCAAACATGCTAAATATGGAAGTAAAATCAAGCAATCAAGGCCAATGAATTTCGAAAAAAAAGAAAAAGAAAAAAAAAATCAAACGGGATCACCGAATTTTGTGAGAATCTTGCTTTATCCGTTAAGATCTATATCCGTTAGATTTGAAAATTATCTTGTGAGATATTCAGAAAAATATTAGATAATTCCCAATTCAAGATATCTTATCTACAAGATTTATGACATGCTTAAGATTCCCGAGAAAAATTTCAAATTTGGATATAGGATAATCCAATTATTCCGAAAGATATGAGTGATCTCTTCAAGATAAGGTTTGGGATTTAAAGTATATGAGAACAATCCAAAACCCACACAGTATATCCAAGAAATATGACATTATCCACGAAAGATGATCTATTTTTTTTTTTAAAAAAAATTCAGATTAGGCACTCACGGATCAAGTCTTCAAATTAAGCAATTATCCACATGGTTTATGATTCAAGTTTGAATTAACCAATTTATAACATAAGATCTCTAAAAAAATATGCTTCATCCATAGGGAAACAAATTAAAGCAAAGATTTTCAGAATATCTTGAGATTAGAAAATTACCTAGTTTGATCTCGAAACAAAACTCGAGCACCAAGCGAATTCCCTGAATCGGTTGGCCAAGGAATTGAGCACGTCCAAGAAATCTGTATGGCGCCGATGAATCCCTGCTTTTTAGCAGAATTCCAGCAAGTGCACAAGCTGTAAATTCTCCCAAAATTTGCACCTTTTAAGCTTGATTCGAGCCCCGAATCGCAAGAGGTTCTAGTTTGATCTCGAAACAAAACTCGAGCACCAAGCGAATTCCCTGAATCGGTTGGCCAAGGAATTGAGCACGTCCAAGAAATCTGTATGGCGCCGATGAATCCCTGCTTTTTAGCAGAATTCCAGCAAGTGCACAAGCTGTAAATTCTCCCAAAATTTGCACCTTTTAAGCTTGATTCGAGCCCCGAATCGCAAGAGGTTCCAAAGCAACAAACACCAAGCACCAAGGAGAAAAGCCGAGGTTGATGACGCTGGAAAGGTTTTGGCTAGAAGGATTATCACCAATGAGAACCAGAGCTTTTCCTTCTCCCCTCTTGCCTCTCAAACTCTCACGTGTATTTTCTCATTTTTCCTCCACCTGTACGTTGAATGGAAGCTCCTTTATATAGGCTCTAGTTCATCAACCCTAGCGAAAGTAAGAGTTAATTCTGACCGTAGAATTGATTAAAGCAAGATTAATTATGAGCCATTAGATTTTAGGAGCCCGAATCTGCGAAAATCTTTCTGTTATTTTCAGCCAAACAAGGATAGAGTTTCGATTTCTTAAAACTCTATCTCTAGTTAAAATAAGACTCTTTCGATGAATTTGAAATCTTGATCTTTCGAGAGTCCTAATCAACTAAAATACTAAGCATTTTCGTCCAAATGGAGATCCATGAAAATTGGCTGCACTTCCTAGGCTCTTGTGGGCTTATTTTGTGATTTCGAGCCTAATTGGACCTTAATTAATCAAGTGGGTGATTAACTAGAGGTCTTTTATGACTATAAAAGCTAAAACGGGTTGTTTTGAGTCCAAAATCACGATGAAAAATTGCGGGCTCAAATTAAGGCTTTTCTTAACAATGGACATTCAACTAAAAGCCTTAATTAAATATTTAAGCTCAAATGGACCAAAATAAGCTCAAGATCCTCTTGGAATCTCCAGCTAAGTTTAGCCTGGTCTCCTGTCAAAATGAAGTTCAATTGACTCAACTCTGTCCTGAATGCGAAAATATGAGTAATTGACGAGAAACAAATATGCAATGCATGAATTTTTTTTGTGAGAACTATGTCTAATTCTCATTTTATACTTAAATGAAAAAGTCAAAATTTAGGTGTCAACAGCTGCCCCTCTTTGAGTGGAGACTCGTAGAGGTTTCGCTCAAAGACCAAATTGAGCCTAAATTTTGATAATGCAAAAGATGAAAATTTTTTTTTTGTGTGAGTTTTTGATCCCGTTTTTTATGCAAGAGGAAAATGATGCATGATATGCAAAGCTATAAATAACACACGGAAATACCTTCTTACCAAACACGAGAGCAGGTCGATCGTAATTTAGTAGAGGTAGAGCCAAGACTACAAGGGTAGGTTGATGGTGGTCTAAACGTGATTACAATTCACGAGAACAGGTCGATCGTGAACTGGATAAACAAAAAGATTAAGAACACGAGAGCAGGTCGATCGTGAACTAATCAAATAAAGAAATCAAAATCACGAGAGCAGGTCAATCATGAGTTTGATAAAGGTGTCACGAGAACTGGTCGATCGTAACCCAGAGTAGACATAAAGATTAAGAACACGAGAGCAGGTCGATCGTGAACTAACCAAATAGAAAAATCGAAATCATGAGAGCAGGTCGATCATGAGTTTGATAAAGGTATCACGAGAGCAGGTCAATCATGACCCAGGTAAACATAAAGATTAAGAACACGAGAGCAGGTCGATCGTGAACTAATCAAATAGAGAAATCGAAATCATGAGAGCAGGTCGATCATGAGTTTGATAAAGGTTTCACGAGAACAGGTCAATCGTGAACAAGGGTAAACATAAAGATTAAGAACACGAGAGCAGGCCGATCGTGAACTAATCAAATAGAAAAACAAAATCGCAATTATCATTTGGTAGAGCTGTCAATTTGAAAAGGGTTTAGAAACTCTTACCTGGATTTCCCAAGCATTGACCAAGAGAAGGACAAGATGATTGTGTGTCATACCTGTCTTTAAAGCAAACACGTTCATAAAATCATTGCAACATTATATACCATTAAATCACATAAGCTCTTTACTCGTATCACAAAGTTTCATCGGGAATTTTGTCAATAAGGAAACCTTTCGGTGAATCCAATCAACATTTGAATGAGAAACTTTCAGTTAGAAAGGACTTTTCACTCGCTCTCATGAAAAAGCTTTTGAAACCCGACCATTGATACGAGTATAAGAACCACTCTGAACTGTCACCATCATGCTCAGCAAGGGTTCGAGTATTCTCGCAATTAGTATGACATGACCAATTCGAGAGGTCTTCTCAAGGACTATAATTCAGAACTTGGTCAATGGCTTATCAAAGGAGACTCATGTAAGAGTCATTTTGGCTTTGAAATGATATCTTCGGTTGCACCAGGTTTACAAGTCAGGAACTTGCAAAAAATGAGATAAAATGAACTTGCTCGCACTTCTCCAAGCAATATTTATAAACATTTGAAATCCCACGTTAACTCAAGTGCCTTAATCTGAAGAGGCTTTGGTAAAGGTTGTAACGTAGGTTCAGGTAGGTTTCAAACAAAGGCCTATTTATAATCAAAGGGGTATATCATGAAGGAATTGGTGATCATCTTGATGCTTTCGCCAATAACTTGTACTTCGGCAATTTTTCCTTAAGAAAGATCCTTTCTGAATGTTTTCAACCAAGACTTTTTCTTCTCCTCTTTTTTAGAGCATTTCTCTTCTCTCTTTTTCCTTGAAGGAGAGATCTTGCTTTTTTGCTTTTTTTTTTTTTGCTCTTTTTGTTTTTGAGAAATCCTTCTTGCTCAAGAGAGATTTTGTTCTCTTTTTTTGTTTTTCTCCCTCTTTTTTTGGGTAAGGATCTCTCTCCCTCTTCTTTCCTTTTTTCTATGAAAGAGTAGAAAAAAGCCTCCATGGATGAGCTTTTGTGCGCTTTCATTAACAGGTCTTCATTCAAGATGGGTTTGCCCCTAGGGCGATTTAATCCTTCACCACATGATGATCACCAATTGGGTTGTAAGAAATGAATTTACCGCTCAAATTGGCTAAGCAAAGGATAGAGTGTGTATGGGGAATAGGAAGAAATGCTCTTCGTCATGTCTAAGGCACTTGAACTACCGCAGAATCCGCATGCGATAAATATACTTGAAGATTGATGCAAGTGAAAGCAAGAAAATTCTAATCATCCTTGGACTTTTTGAAAATTGTCCCAATAAAGTATTGTTCCTGACAGGGGTACGAAATGAATTCTTCATTCAATAGGGTTAATCAAAGGATAACACGCAGTGTATGGGATAGAGGAAATGAATGCCTCTTGTCACTTTGGTCGTCATACTTTTCGCGAGATAACTCTTTACCTTGTAAGCATGGAATTTTCTACTCTGCTTACCGGGGTTTAATATGTAGGACATTTATGAAAATGGCTAGCCTTTCATCGTCTGGACGTTTCTCATTCAAATGATTGATTCAATTGGACCAAGGAGTTTTCCTGATTAAAACTGTCTCACAGTGAAAAATAGTGATGCGAATAAAGAGCAAATAGAACAGATGCACAAAAGTTCTGAACTCAAAGATGAAAATCACAAATTGATTAATTGAAAATGCCAGAATAAATCAAGTGTAATACTTCTTTACAGCATCAGAGTTGACAGGACTGGTAAACACCCGACCATCCATCTCAGCTAAAATCAAAGCACCTCCTTGGAGTACCTTTTTCACGACATATGGTCCACCGTAATTCGGAGCAAATTTTCCTTCTGGAAGTGGAACTATCGGCAACAGCTTTCGTAAAACAAGGTCACCTACTTGGAAATGTCGAGGTCGAACCTTCTTGTTAAAGGACTTGGCGACCCTTTTCTGGTAGCATTGGCCATGACATAAAGCCTTGAGCCGCTTCTCGTCAATCAAATTCAATTGATCCATCCTTTGTTGGATCCAATCTGCTTCAATCAGCTTGAGCTGGGAAAGAATACGTAAGGAAGGGATCTCCACCTCAACTGGCAATACTGCTTCCATGCCATACACAAGAGAATATGGGGTTGCCCCAGTCGAGGTTCGGATTGAGGTTCGATATGCCATGAGTGCAAAAGGCAACCTCTCATGCCAATCTCGGTAATTCTCGGCCGTTTTAGCTAAGATTTTCTTGATGTTCTTATTGGCTGCTTCAACTGCTCCATTCATTTGGGGACGGTATGGGGAAGAGTTCAGATGCTTGATCTTGAATTCCTTGAATAACTCATCAACTAGCTTGTTATTCAAATTTGATCCATTATCGGTGATTATAGCCTCAGGTGAACCGTATCGAGCAATGATATCCCGACGAATGAATTTCACAACATTTCGTGCCGTGACTGCCAAATATGAGGCATCTTCAATCCATTTGGAAAAATAATCAATGGCGACTAGGATGAACCGATGCCCATTAGATGCTTTTGGGTTGATCAGACCGATCACATCAATGCCCCACATAGAGAATGGCCATGGCTCAGATAACTGATGCAATTCATTTGGAGGAACATTAATCTTATCACCATGAATCTGGCACTTGTGACAACTTCGGACGTGCTGAATACAATCGCTTTCAAGGGTGAGCCAGTAGTAACCCAATCTCATGATCTTCTTAGCTAGCATGTGGCCATTCATGTGCGGACCACAAATTCCCTCATGCACTTCAATCATCAAACGGACCGCTTCAGTAGCATCAAGGCATCTCAGAAGGATTGAATCATAAGACCGCTTATACAAACTTTCTCCGCTCAAAAAGAACTTCGAGGCCATCTTCTTTATGTACTTTTGATCAGATGGGGTACTCTTCTCAGGAAACTCTTGCTTCTGGATGTAAGTCTTGATATCATGGTACCATGGCTTGCCATCTGGCTCATCAACCACGGCCATACAGTAAGCTGGCTTTCTTAGTACCTCGATCTTCAACGGTTCCACCTCAAGGCCATCGGTAACTTGCAACATTGATGATAGCGTAGCTAATGCATCAGCAAACTGGTTGTGAGTTCTGGATAAATACTCAAACGAGATATTATCAAATTCATCTACCAACTCATCCAGATACTCATGATAAGGGAGTAGTTTAGCATCCCGTGTCTTCCATTTTCCAACGGTCTGAAGAATAATTAAAGCTGAATCACCAAACACTTTGAGGCGGGCCACCCTCATCTCGATTGCAGCTTGTAACCCGAGAATGCATGCTTCGTACTCGGCTATATTATTGGTACAAGGAAAAACCAACTTCGCTGCTACTGGATAATGTTGTCCACCTGGGGATATTAAAATTGCTCCGGTGCCTGATCCTGACAAGTTTACAGCCCCGTCAAAGTACATAGTCCAAGTATAATCATCGACCGCCATGATTCGATCCTCAGGGTAATAGATGTCTTCATTTTTCCTTGGGTTTTCTGCCAAGACATCAGCTATGACTCGTCCTTTAACAGACTTTTGTGACAGGTACTGAACGTCGAACTCAGAAATAAGAACCTGCCATTTGGCAAGCTTCCCGACCAAGGCGGGTTGATTAAGCAAATATTTGATAGGATCGCATTCTGTCACTAAAAGTACCTGATAATGCAAGGTATACTGTCGTAGTCTATGTAGCACCCAAACCAGTGCTGCGCATGTTTTTTCTGTTTCAGAGTAATTCAATTCAGATGCTGTAAACTTCTTACTCAAATAGTAGATAGCCCGTTCTTTTCCGTCCTCTTGACTTTCTTGAGCAAGCATCGCACCCAAAGACTCGCTACAGATTGTGAGATATAGAGTTAAAGGTTGCCCTGGTGTTGGTGGGACGAGTACAGGTGGATTCATGAGGTACTGCTTCAATCTTTCAAAAGCCTCTTCACATTCACTGTCCCACTTGACTAGTGCATTCTTCTTGAGTAATCTAAAAAATGGCTTAGCGGTTTCGCTCAGCTGGGAGATGAATCGAGCAATATAGTTTAGTCTACCCATGAGACTCCGAACCTCCTTGACAGTTTTCGGTGGTTTGAGCTCACATATAGCTTTAACTTTGGATGGGTCAATCTCGATACCCTTGCTACTGACAATAAACCCAAGCAGCTTACCCGAACTAGTGCCGAACACGCACTTGGCCGGGTTGAGGCGCAACTTAAACTTTCGAAGCCTTTCAAATAGTTTCATCAAGGTTTCTATATGATCTTCTCCACGCCGGGTCTTTGCAATCATATCATCGACATAAACCTCGATCTCTTTGTGCATCATATCATGGAACAAAGTAACCATTGCCCGTTGATATGTTGCTCCAGCATTTTTGAGGCCGAAGGGCATGACCTTATAATGGAATACCCCCCAAGGGGTAGTAAATGCTGTTTTTTCTTTGTCTTCCTCATTCATCAAGATTTGGTTATAACCCGAGAAACCGTCCATAAATGAGAACAGCTCAAACCCTGCTGTACTATCCACGAGTACATCAATATGTGGGAGCGGAAAATCATCTTTCGGGCTAGCTTTGTTTAAGTCACGATAGTCCACACAAATCCGAATGCGACCGTCCTTCTTCAATACGGGAACTATATTAGCTACCCAAGTAGGATACTGAGTAACTTCTAAAAATCCAACATCGATGAGTTTCATGACTTCCTCTTCGATTTTCTTTGCTAACTCTGGCTTAGCCTTCCGCTGTCTCTGCTTCTTAGGCTTAATCGAAGGATCTGTCGGTAAATAATGTTCAACAATCGATCGATCAAGACCGGGCATATCCGCATATGACCAAGCAAAAATATCCTGGAAGTCTCTCAGCAACTTCGTTAGTCTTTCAACCATTTGCTTAGGGAGACTAGCCCCGATTTTAACCTCTCTGGGGTTCTCTGTATCACCGAGATTGATTGATATCGTTTCCTCGATGATTAGCGACTTAACTTTCTCATGTTGCTCAAGGTTCCGTCGTACCTCTTCGACCTCAGGATCGGACTCGTCTGAATCTCCCAAATCGTGGGCATTGCATATTTCAAGATCCACCGTATTCCCCTCCTCATGTTTGCCCTCTGTGTCTAAACCCTCCAATGGATCATCGAATATGGCGTTGACAGACGGCTTCAGAGGCTTGGGCATCATATACGGTTCATCTTCAGGGGCTCCATCAATCTTCATAGGGTCATCAAAGATAGCCGCGACAGTCAAATCATCGAACCAGTCACCCAGGTAGGGTATGTCAACGTTGTCAACATTATTAGCATCAAGTACCATCGGTTCAGGATCTTGGTCTTTCGACGAATCAGGGAAGACTATCCCGAGATCATCCTCAATCTTACTCAAATCATCGTATCCACCAACTATTCCAACTGAATGGAAGGTCTCGCTCAAGGGCGGTGATAAAGGACTACGCTTTGATTTGCCATGGCCCATTGAGCCTCGTTTTCCATGTCTGGGTCGGCCATATCCACGATATCCCAAACCAGCTGTATGAGATTGTCCACTAGCTTCAATTGGGACGCGAATCCCTTGACCTTGCTTGCCTAATCCAGTACTAGGTTCGAAACCATTGCTTACCATAACCTTAGCCACCATAACAGAGGCACCGGATAGCTCAGGGATTGATAATGGACTCTTCGGTGAAGCATGAATGGTGTGTACCAACTCAAAGGAGTGGTAAGAATCCTCCTCATTGTGATCTGGTTCGATGTACGGAATAGTCGTCTCGTTATTGATACGAAAATCTTCTTCCCCGTGAACGATGACCAGTTTCTGTTCAACCACAAACTTGACCTTCTGGTGTAGACTAGATGGGACAGCTCCGGCATTATGGATCCATGGGCGACCCAACAAAAGATTAAAAGCCGAGGGGATGTCCAACACCTGAAACAAGACATCAAACATAGAAGGACCAATTTGTATCTCTAAATTGATCTGCCCCAAGACACTCTTCCTCATCCCATCAAAAGCTCTGACTGATAATTTTGCTGCCTGCATCCTGGTTGCGTTAACGCCCAAGCGATTCAGCGTAGCTAAAGGGCACAAATTCAAAGCTGACCCATTATCAATCAACACTCGAGCCACATGAGTCTGATTATATTTGACTGAGATGTGTAAAGCTTTATTATGACCTCGTCCCTCGATCGGGATCTCATCATCAGCGAACGCTACCTGATCTTTCAGAAGGATAGTCCCGACAAAATTCTCTAATTTGTCTCCATCGATATCTTCAGGCACATGGACTTCTCCCAGCACTTTCATCAAAGAGCTTCGGTGCTTCTCAGAGGATTGGAGAAGCTCCAATAAAGAAACCTGAGCAGGCAACTTGCGTAGTTGATCGACCACACAATATTCGCTTGCCTTAATAACCGCCAAGAAATCTTTTGCTTCCTTGTCTGTAGCCTGCTTGGCCGGTGGGTCGTTGTTGTAGGTTCGCCCTGACCTTGTTACCAAGGCCAATTCGAGGTCATAGGACCATGGTACTGCTTTATCGTCCTTATATGAAAAGGGTTGGGGCGAAGTAATAACAAAACTGTCAGTTATGACAATTCCAAGTTCATCGTCAGAAGCATCTTCCAAGGCGGGCATGTTGGCCAATTCAGGGTCTACCTTGATCTCGTTAGCCGTCTCACCATCCACCGTCTCCTTTTCAATCTTAGGTTCATCCTGGACAGTTAATGCAGCTAATTCCTTATCCCAGTCGATGACGATTTGTGAAATAGTAGCCACCACTCCAATCTGGTTTGTATACACAATCATTCCTTGTTCCATCAAGTCAAGGACCTTCCGTCTTACTTGATCTAGTGACAAAACATCCCTACTTTGATAATAACCGGCACGGACTAGGGCATTAAAGACGTCAGAAAATCGAACCCTGAAACTTTCGACAAGGCTTATCTCATTTTCAAAAATGACATTAACCTCACCCTCATGGTTAGGTAAGGGATTATTCTGAACATTTGGTGGTCCACCTTTTTGGAACGAGAATGCTCCAGATTCAAGCAAATCTTGGATACGATTTTTCAGCACCCAGCAATCATCAGTGCTATGCCCCGGCTCGCCACGATGGTAGTCACACTTCTTAGATGGATCAAACTTTGCAAAAGAAGCATAATTAGGCCTTAATGGTTCAGTTGTCAATAGATCTTTCTTCCGTAACACGGCTAACACTTGAGAAGGAGTTCCAGGGAGAGGAGTAAATTGTCGGTTGTTACGCCGATTTGCCCTCTGATTTTGTGAACCAAAATTAGCCTGTTGTTGATTAGGGGCTTGTACCTTGGGCATCTGAACCTGAGGCTTCTGTGCGTATGTCATATTAACTTGCGGAGTAGGTTCTTTGTCTTTCTTTGACGCAAACCGCTTGATACTTGAATTAGTATCTCCGTACCACCCTTTCTTCAGGCCGCTCTCCACCTCCTCGGCCATTGCAATGAGGTGACTAAACGAGGTTGCTGCAGTTCCAAGGATGCGGGATCGCATTATTTGGGGAAGGGTGGAAACAAATAATCTCATGAGTTCCCGCTCAGGCGGTACTGGCTTCAGTTGAGACGCGATATTTCTCCACCTGGTGGCATACTGTTTAATCGTCTCGCCCTTCTTCATTTCCGACTGCTCCAAATCCTCTCTAGTGGTGACAACGTCCAGGTTGAAGCTGAAATGCTTAACAAATAAAGTGGCCACCTTTTCCCAATCTTCCATACAATAAATTTCATAGTCTGTATACCATCTCATGGCTGCATCTTTTAAACTGGCTTGAAAAGTTTGAATCATGAGGGGACCATTAGCCACATACTTGTTCATCCTAGCCTGGTACATCTGAACATGTTGGACCGGATTAGAGGTGCCGTCATATTTCTCAAAATCAGGCATCTTGAATTTCTCAGGCACCTGGACCTTCGAGAAGACGGACAGGTCAATTTGGGGAATATTGTGTGTCCCTTCCACCTCTCGTATCCTCTGCTCCAACTGGGCTATGATTTTCATGGCTTCCTCGCTCATTCCCCCAGTCATAGGACTAGCTTGGGGAATTGAGATCACAGGTGGTGCGCCCGAGCTAGTACCTGTGAAAATAACATCTTCCAACGGTAAAGTAGGTATAGGGACATGGTCGGCACCATTGCCAAGATTGTCCATCGGCGGAGGTGGAGTCGCCGTGGGAGGAGGAATCGAGCTAGATGGCTGTACCATGGTTGCAAATTTGACGGCCATCTTTTCGATCGCTTGAGATACTGTTCCCTCGATCCGCTCGTTCATTACATCTGTGTGCTCCTTGAGGGCCTCTTGAACTATTGCAATGATCTCGGCTCTGTCAGCCATTTTCTTTGCCTTCAAGCGGGTGTTATGAGGGTGAGGAGTATCCGTGATGAATTACCTAAAAAAGGCATGAACATGATCAATATGATGATAAGAGATGATGAATCGATCCATGGCTCTAGACCAAACTGACTCAAGTAACCTGACTTGACTCACGGCTTCAACTCAGAAAAAATTCAGTTCTGTCAGTTTTCGCGAAAAAATTCGTAACAATTCATGGAATGAACGAAATGATGTGGAAATTTATGGGAGCATAGATAAGATGATGATGAACAACTTTCATATTTTGAGTTCCTGTAGAAAATATCCAGATCAGTACAGTCTAATGCATCTTTCCAGAAAATTTATCCAGAAAACTGACTCGTCCGGTTTCCGCTTGATGAACGAAAGGGCCATTAAAAATGAGAATTAAGATCCAAAAATTTGTGGATTGCTAGTTCAAATCTCAATATTGAACTTTCATGTTTTGATCTTCTTCAAAAAAGCACGTTTACTATTAGAAAATGGCAAGGTGAGAGTGAGGCCAGAAAATTGAGAAGTTCCAAATTGCCTTTTCCTTGACCATTAATTCCCTCATAAACGGAAAACACATCGGATGTGTCCCAAATTTTTTTTTAGGATAGATTAGGATCTTCCGGATATTTCTTATGAAGGCCAGTTATTCTAATTCGGACGTGAAGTGGGTCAGAAAAATGTCCGAACTAATGATGGTTGGCCCATCGAGACAGCACAGCTGTATCCTTGTGTTTAGAAAAACGCGAGTTTGGTACCTCTTCGTCTCAATCAAACGAAGTCCGCTACCTTTGGATTTTTTATATGTTCAAGGTCATTGTGTTACCTATGACTTTCGTCAAGAGCGAAGGTGGAAATCTTGATCGTGACATTTTGTAAAAAATCATGCAACACAGTGAGGTAAATCAGAACCAACGGAAACTGACGAAATTGATGTGAAAACCATCCAACTAACAGCTCTAAGTACGAGATTAAATATACGACATGAAAATCCTTAATCAAACTATGAAAGTAAAGACACGACTTGACTCGACTTGGTCTACTACTTCAAGGGAGCATTCCCACTCTTCATCCGCTTCAATGCCCGAATTGCCTCTGCTGCCTTCCTTTTTTCTTTTTCCAATTCTCGCTGGAGGTCTTCTACCTGAGCATGGAGAGTGGCCGTAGGCCGCACTTCTGGGATTATTGGTCGTAGAGCTTCAGGAATTGAATGCTTCTTGATGTATTGAGGGGTGGCATGGTACATCTTTTCATCACCGAGCAAATCCTTCCTCGGTAGCTTAAGCTTTGTTGGTCTGCAAAAATCCCATAAAGTACGAACAGTAATAACCGCATGCTCATGGTCGGGGATCTTGTTGGTGAAGTCAAGCCGAACACACTCGGCCTCAAGAGGTGGTGGCAAGGTCTGAACAACTTTGTACTGACGTGTGACCCGAAGCGGATGATATTCAGTGGCCCCGGTGAACCCAAGTAAAGGGATTGGTTTCATTCCGCTACTTGTCAGTCGAGCCGTTTTCACTTCGAACCACTTAGCCTGCCATTGGAAACCCCTAGGATCCGGATCCTCTAACAATCCTATCCACTCAGAAAAATGGTAATCTGGAATTTCATTCTGTTTTTCTTTAAAAACCATGATTGGGGGAGAAAAATTCCTGAGTTTTTGAACTGTTACAAGGTTTTGACATCCTTTGATATGGGAAAGGAACCATATTTGCAAAAGTTCAGCCGGAGCTTTGAAAGTTTCTGCCAACATTGTGTTGACGAAATTTTTCTCTTCACAAACTTGCTGAACCAAGTGAACTATCTCTGGATTAATAGAATTTTTGCAATGTGGAAAGACCACTAATCCAAAGAAAGCAAGCAGGAAAATTTTACCCTTTTGCAATGAAGTAGCTCGATTAAAACATTCAGTCAAAAACGAGAAAGGGCAATTCTCGTAACTAGATTTCAAAACTTTTCGAGCTTCGGCTACTTCTATTTTCAAAAATTCAGCAAGCAAGAGTTGAGGATTTGTACCAATGTAGGGACCAATAGGCTCTGAATCTAGGGATTTTCCAATGAGCACGCTATATTCCTCCAAAGTAGGGGTAAGCTCGTGTTTACCGAATATGAAAGTCGATGTCTCAGGGCACCAGAAGTGGGCAATCGCCTGAATGAGGCCAGTACGGATTCGTACCTCCAATAAAGGCACCAATAGCCCCAATCTACGTTTCACATATTCTCGAGCAACACTATCGAGCTGAGTAAGCCATCCACCCAGTTCGGACTTGGGCATTGAAATGGTCCGAATGTTCTTGCATGCCATGGACTTGGGCATTGAAATGGTCTGAATGTTCTTGCACGCCATGAAGTAGTAAACCAAACCACGACCAGCCTAGTTGCCATGAACCGACCAAACAAAATAAGTAAATTGCCAAAAAGATACGAAGAAGCCTACCCGTCGACATTACAACAATCACACAAACATGCACATGAGGCGTGCAAAGTGTGTGCCCCTTTTTTGATAAAATTTTGAGATCTTAGGGACAAACCGTACCAATTTAAATTGGTCAATGTTCAGTCCTTAAGAGTTCATTTAGGCCAAAGGTCCATTCCACGCTATGAGATTATAGCCAGGACAGGTAGTCTTTGGTACCAAAGCTCGGGATCAAAAACGGGGTCACCCATTCCTTGTGATCGAGGCCAAGGAGATTCCCAATTTTGATACCATCCTAAAGTTTACTAAGGTTTTGAAAATGGTGTAGTGCAAATAAATGAAGAATTCATGCACAAGAATTTATGGCACACAAGATATCAAACTGCAATATGACACAACTATCAACGATCCAAAGCAAAGGTTAGAAAGTCAGAAAATAAACATAACAATTAACACAAAAAGAGAGGAAATGTCATCAATCAAGGAAAATCAACATGAAAATCATTTAGGCTTAAGTCCTCAATGAGTCCCCAGTGGAGTCGCCAAGCTGTCGCGACCTAAAATTTGGGAAAACCTTAGGTTAACGGATTATCAGGTTAATTAACCTAATTCGGACTCTCCCAAGTCCTACCGAATCGCAACTTAGGTTCTTTTCATGCAAGATTTATTCAATTCGGAGCCGCCACTAATCGTTCTTGGTAGGTCGATTAGAAACCTAAATAAATTAACGGGAGAATTAATTTATTTCAGCGAGCCAGAGAAAATGAGTCCGGAGACTTGATTACGTTAATTTGAAAAAATTAATGCCCTTTCGGTACCAGATTTCATGAAGAATCCCTTTGATTGATGATATGAATGAGACACAATGCAACTAAACTATATGACATGCATGAATGAATGACGTGGCAAAGCATGGTCTAAACTATATGACATGCAAATGATTGATTTTTTTTATCTTCGGATTTATGAAAGACTAAGGTAAAATACTATCCTAAAGTTAAATAACACCTAACTTACTTCAAGAAATCGATTTCTCAAAGTCCTAAACTTTACTAGGGGTTATTTTACATGCAAAAGTTGTAAGAGAACATGATTTTCTTAACAAAATGTGACTTCCTTTTTTTTTGACTTTTTAGGAATTTAATAGAACAAGAGAAACATGAAATTTGAACAAAAATAAACAATATTGCCCATAAAACACCTTTAAATCCGAAATTCCAATTTTTATTCACAACATTTCCCGTGATTGGGGCTAGCAAGTGAATATATTATAGAATTACCGTCGTCCCTATATACATAGGGCAAACCATGAAATTCTATATAGGAATTAGCAATCCGCTCCTCGAGATGGAGGATTTGATGTCTAATTCACACGTACGGGCACAATCGTACTTAGAGATCGAAGTCAGATGTTGCCTTGTACGTTTACCGAGGGACAAGGCACAATTGGGAGCATGTGTTATGGGCAAGTTTGTTTAAAGATGTGCAAACTTTATAACAAAAATAAACATGACATATGATAAACAAAATGCAAACATGCTAAATATGGAAGTAAAATCAAGCAATCAAGGCCAATGAATTTCGAAAAAAAAGAAAAAGAAAAAAAAAATCAAACGGGATCACCGAATTTTGTGAGAATCTTGCTTTATCCGTTAAGATCTATATCCGTTAGATTTGAAAATTATCTTGTGAGATATTCAGAAAAATATTAGATAATTCCCAATTCAAGATATCTTATCTACAAGATTTATGACATGCTTAAGATTCCCGAGAAAAATTTCAAATTTGGATATAGGATAATCCAATTATTCCGAAAGATATGAGTGATCTCTTCAAGATAAGGTTTGGGATTTAAAGTATATGAGAACAATCCAAAACCCACACAGTATATCCAAGAAATATGACATTATCCACGAAACATGATCTAAATTTTTTTTTTTAAAAAAAAATTCAGATTAGGCACTCACGGATCAAGTCTTCAAATTAAGCAATTATCCACATGGTTTATGATTCAAGTTTGAATTAACCAATTTATAACATAAGATCTCTAAAAAAATATGCTTCATCCATAGGGAAACAAATTAAAGCAAAGATTTTCAGAATATCTTGAGATTAGAAAATTACCTAGTTTGATCTCGAAACAAAACTCGAGCACCAAGCGAATTCCCTGAATCGGTTGGCCAAGGAATTGAGCACGTCCAAGAAATCTGTATGGCGCCGATGAATCCCTGCTTTTTAGCAGAATTCCAGCAAGTGCACAAGCTGTAAATTCTCCCAAAATTTGCACCTTTTAAGCTTGATTCGAGCCCCGAATCGCAAGAGGTTCTAGTTTGATCTCGAAACAAAACTCGAGCACCAAGCGAATTCCCTGAATCGGTTGGCCAAGGAATTGAGCACGTCCAAGAAATCTGTATGGCGCCGATGAATCCCTGCTTTTTAGCAGAATTCCAGCAAGTGCACAAGCTGTAAATTCTCCCAAAATTTGCACCTTTTAAGCTTGATTCGAGCCCCGAATCGCAAGAGGTTCCAAAGCAACAAACACCAAGCACCAAGGAGAAAAGCCGAGGTTGATGACGCTGGAAAGGTCTTGGCTAGAAGGATTATCACCAATGAGAACCAGAGCTTTTCCTTCTCCCCTCTTGCCTCTCAAACTCTCACGTGTATTTTTCTAATTTTTCCTCCACCTGTACGTTGAATGGAAGCTCCTTTATATAGGCTCTAGTTCATCAACCCTAGCGAAAGCAAGAGTTAATTCTGACCGTAGGATTGATTAAAGCAAGATTAATTATGAGCCATTAGATTTTAGGAGCCCGAATCTGCGAAAATCTTTCTGTTATTTTCAGCCAAACAAGGATAGAGTTTCGATTTCTTAAAACTCTATCTCTAGTTAAAATAAGACTCTTTCGATGAATTTGAAATCTTGATCTTTCGAGAGTCCTAATCAACTAAAATACTAAGCATTTTCGTCCAAATGGAGATCCATGAAAATTGGCTGCACTTCCTAGGCTCTTGTGGGCTTATTTTGTGATTTCGAGCCTAATTGGACCTTAATTAATCAAGTGGGTGATTAACTAGAGGTCTTTTATGACTATAAAAGCTAAAACGGGTTGTTTTGAGTCCAAAATCACGATGAAAAATTGCGGGCTCAAATTAAGGCTTTTCTTAACAATGGACATTCAACTAAAAGCCTTAATTAAATATTTAAGCTCAAATGGACCAAAATAAGCTCAAGATCCTCTTGGAATCTCCAGCTAAGTTTAGCCTGGTCTCCTGTCAAAATGAAGTTCAATTGACTCAACTCTGTCCTGAATGCGAAAATATGAGTAATTGACGAGAAACAAATATGCAATGCATGAATTTTTTTTGTGAGAACTATGTCTAATTCTCATTTTATACTTAAATGAAAAAGTCAAAATTTAGGTGTCAACACTAAAGTCCTTTTTACAGGCACAAAGTCCTTTTTACAGGCACTAAAATCTTTTTTACAGGCACCAAGTTCTTTTTATAGGTATAAAGTCCTTTTTACAGGCACAAGTCCTTTTTACAGGCACCAAGTCCTTTTTATAGGCATAAAGTCCTTTTTACAGGCACAAAGTCCTTTTTACAGGCATCAAGTCCTTTTTACAGGCATCAAGTCCTTTTTACAGGCACTAAAGTCCTTTTTACAGGCACTCAAAGTCCTTTCTACAGGCACCAAGTTCTTTCTACAAGCACCAAGTCCTTCTTACAGGTATCTCCATGGGGTGACCTACCATACGGGTCAAATCTCAATCAAAATTTAATTAGTAGAATCCTTTCATTAGGAATCTACCATAGGTTGACCTACCATACAGGTCAAATTTCAATCAAATTTTAATCAGTAGAATCCTTTCATTAGGAATCTACTATGGGGTGACCTACCATACGGGTAAAAATTTAATCAGTAGAATCTTTTTATTAGGAATCTACCATGGTACGACCCACCATACGGGTCAAATGGTACGACCCACCATACGGGTCAAATTTTAATTCAATTTTTAATCAGTAGAATCCTTTTATTAGGAATCTACCATGGGTTGATCCACCATACGGGTTCAAGTTCAACCACCCTAAAGTTTTTTTTTATATAACGAATCCTTAGGTTCTCATTTCATTTTTAGTGGAACATTCATGTCACGACTCTTTTTATTTCCTTGTATTGAGTCGATTAGAATTCATGTGTCATCTCGTCTTTAAAATGAACGTCTACCCAGCTTCCTTTCAAAGAGGGGCAGCTGTTGACATCTGATTTTTAATCATTTTTTCTATTGCTAAAGTAATACAAAATCCATAAAAATTCATAAAAATAAAAAATCAACTTTGGGAGACCTTAGGTAAGCCTAGGGAACCAATTTTGACCAAAAAACAATTTTTCATATTTTTAGTATTTTTACGTATTTTTTATTTATTTATTTTCTAAAATTAATAGAAAATTCATAAAAATTCATAAAATTGATAAATCAACTTTGGGGACCTTAGCCAAGTCTAGAGAACCAATTTTAATCAAAAAATGATTTTTCGTATTTTCGATATTTTTCGGTATTTTTATTTTCGAAAATTCATAAAACAAAAAATTAAGAAAAATGAGAAAATTGCAAAAACAAGTTTGGAGCCTTGGCCAAGCTTAGGCAACTATTTTCGAACAAAAAAATAATTTTTTGTATATATATTTATATATTTAAGAAATTATGAGAATATTTAATAAATAATAGCATTTGAGGCCACCAAAATATATAAAAATAGTCAATATTTTTATTTTAAATCCCTTTTCATGTTGGCCATCACAAATTTTAAAAAATCCAATTCGGGGTCGTGTATTCCTTCACGAGCATAATCTCGAACCGGGCCTAAAAAATTCAATTTGAGTCAATTTATTTTCATTTTTTCACTTTTAGGAGATGTGACATTGTTCTCTAATATTTCAAATTTTTATATTGGTCCAATTATACCCACAATGACTCAATTGTGCAAAACGGCTTTAATTAAATTCTGTATTATTTTCAGTGGCAAGAAATGAGCTTATATTTGACATGTGACGAATTTTGACTAAGTATAGGGAAGGTATGTCAAAAATTGTGAGAAGATTTAGACTTAAAGAAATATTTTTTTAGGGACTAAATTGTAAATACTTAAAATCTAGGGACTAGAGTGCAAATACCTAACTCTTCAGGGATTATTTTGCAAATAACAAAAAGAAGAGTTAGTGGATAAATTAGAATAGAGACGGGAAGATGGAGAAGAGAAGATGGAGAAGAATGGATGGAGAAAATATGATAAGAATAGATAAGGGACGATGGAGATGAAGAAGAGTTAGTAGAGAAATTAGAATGGGAGATAAATATGGAGAATGGAAGATGAAGATGAAGAAGAGTTAGTGGAGAGATTAGAATGTAAGATAGAGATGAAGAATGGAAGATGAAAATGAAGAAGAGTTAGTGGAAAAATTAGAATGGGAGATAGATGAGTAGGTTATAAAAAGAAGAAGAAGTGAGCTTGAGAGGGGATTTTATTTTTGGAGAGAAAATTTTGGATGTTTGAGAGGATTTTGGGAGATTGAAGAAAAACTTGAGAAGAAGAAAATACCAAAAAAGAGAGAGAGAATTTTGAAGATGATGAGAGTTTAAAGTTAGGAATTATCATCACAAATTCCTTCATCGATCAACATAAATCAAGAGTTCATCCTTGTCAACGAGCAAGCAAATTTGAGCTAAGTATTTTTATTTATTCATTTATTTGTGATTTTAGTCGCAAATTAGCACAAATTGTATACACTTTCTCCCTCTCTCTATTTTCCTCATATTTTTATGTCAGGGAAGAACAATTCCATATTAATGGCAAAGCCCGCAGAGGTGCAAAATTGTCTCAGACGAGCTCCTAAGTGCCTACCAATTTCCCAGCTGATATGTGATTAAAAGTCTCTCTTAATTCAAAAGAGACTCTCTATGTTGAGAATAGAGAAATCGAAAACCAATTCTAGAAATCCCTCCCAAAAAAATGGGAGATAAGTACTCTTTCCACTCTTCTGGTTTTAGGTGCAGATTAGCAGATATTTTGTATACTAACACTTCACTCTATTTTTATGTCAAGCAGCCGCAGCCCCACATCAACGGTCAATCCTACGGAAGCACAAAATTGGCTTGAAGGAGTTCCTAAGCGCGCATAAATTTCAAATTGTTGAATCAATTTGTTGTAATTTATTTTTAACGACTCAAATCCCAGAATGGAGAGGCAAAGCACATCCAGTAGAGGTCATTTAAATACCTGCACTTTAAATCCCAAAGGGAAGAGCCAAGCCAATGCTTAGCCTCCTATTAGAGGTTTTTACTTACAGTAGTTTAAATACCTGCACCTTAAATCCAGAAGGGAAGAGCCAAGCCAATGCTTAGCCTCCCATTGGAGGTTTTTACTTACAGTGGTTTAAATACCTGCAATTTAAATGCCTGCACCTTAAATCCCACAGGGAAGAGCCAAGCCAATGCTTAGCTTCCCATTGGAGGTTTTTTCTTACAGTAGTTTAAATACCTGCAATTTAAATACCTACACCTTAAATCCCAAGGGGAAGAGCCAAGCCAATGCTTAGCCTCCCATTGGAGGTTTTTACTAATAGTAGTTTAAATACTTGCACCTTAAATCCCAAAGGGAAGAGCCAAGCCAATGCTAGGCCTCCCATTGGAGGTTTTTACTTACAGTAGTTTAAGTACCTGCAATTTAAAAACCTATACCTTAAATCCCAAAGGGAAGGGCCAAGCCAATGCTAGGCCTCCCATTGGAGGTGTTTATTCACTGTCATGTACTTCCTGTAATTTAATTCTTGAATCATCATACCTAAAAAATGAGTAAGTAGTAATACTGCACAGAAGTCGTTAACACACTCCCTCTGTCAGCTTCAAGGAATTTTTAACACTTAAAAAAATATAATAAAAAAATATATATACCATCCATGCATCCTATTCAAAAGGTGAAAACACAAAAGAGAATACCCTACTAGAGCATTAGGAATAAACCAAACCTGAGTTGCCAAATTAGGATATCCATGAAATTAAGGTACCGAAAGGGCATTAGTTTTAATTAACTAGTGTAATCAAGTCCCGGAACTCATAATCTCTGGTTCGCAGCAATAAATTAGTTCTCCCGCTAATTTATTTAGGTTTCTAATCGACCTACCAAGAATGATTAATGGCGACTCCAAATCTTAAAATCATTTAAACAAAAACCAAAGTTGCGATTCGGTAGGGCTTGGGAGGGTTCGCATTAGGTTAGTCAAATCTAATTAACCTAATAATCCGTTAACCCTTTAGAAGAAATAATCAAAGAAAATTTTTTTAGAGGGTCGCGACAAGATTCTACAGGATTCTTGGTCTCCCCAGATCCTAAAATGGCACCCTTCGAGGTAAGATAAATCGGGTTTGAGCTTCTGCAGGATTTCTGGTCTTCTCAGATTCCAGAATGGCACCTTTCAAGGTAAGATAAATCGGGTTTGAGCTTCTGCAGGATTCTTGGTCTTTCCAGATCCCAGAATGGCACCCTTCGAGGTAAGATAAATTGGGTTTGAACTTCTGCAGGATTCTTGCTCTTCCTAGATCCTAGAATGGCACCCTTCGAGGTAAGATAAATCGGGTTTGAGCTTCTGCAGGATTCCTGCTCTTCCCAGATCCTAGAATGGCACCCTTCGAGGTAAGATAAATCGGGTTTGAGTTTCTGCAAGATTTCTGGTCTTTCTAGATCCTAGAATAGCAACCTTCGAGGTAAGATAATTTGGGTTTTGAGCTTCTGCATAATTCTTGGTCTTCCAAGATCCCAGAATGGCACACTTCGAGGTAAGATAAATCAGGTTTGAGCTTCTACTGGATTCCTAGTCTTTTCAGATCCCAGAATGGCACCCTTTAAGGTAAGATAATTTGGGTTTGAGCTTCTGCAGGGTTCACGGTCTTCCTAGATCCCAGAATGCCACCCTTCAAGGTAAGTTAAATGGGGTTTGAGCTTTTGCAAAGTTCATGGTCTTCCCAGATCCCATAATAGCACCTTTCAAGATAAGATAATTGGGGTTTGAGCTGCTGCAAGATTCTTGGCCTCCACAGATCCCAGAATGGCACTCTTCAAGGCACCCAAAGTCCTTGTTGACACCTGATTTTTAATCATCTTTTCTCTTTTAAAAATTTTCAGTATTTTTCGGCATTTTTATTTTTTGAAAAATCCATAAAAATTCATAAAATTGAAAAATTAACTTTGGGGACCTTGGCCAGGCCTAGAGAACTAATTTTTACCAAAAAATGATTTTTCATATTTTCAGTATTTTTTAGTATTTTTATTTTCGAAAATTCATGAAAAATAAAGAAAAAATGAGAAAATTGCAAAATCAACTTTGGAAGCCTTGGCCAAGCCTAGGCAACCATTTTTGAATAAAAAATAAATTTTCATATTTTATATAAATATTTTTTTTAATTTTTTTTAAAACAAATACAAAAATACTTGAAAATTTTGGAAAAATAACATTTGAGGCCAAAAAAAATACACAAAGATAGTTAATATTTTTATTTTAAATCTATTTTCATATTGGCCATCGCAAATTCAAAAAAATCCAATTCGAGTCACGTGTTCCTTCACGAGTATAATCTCGAATCGGGCCTAAAAAAATTTAATTTGAGTCAACTTATTTTTAATTTTCACTTTTTATGAGTTGTGACATTGTCTTCTAATATTTTAAATTTTCATCTTGGCCCAATTATTCCCAGAATGACTCAATTTTGCAAAAGGGCTTTAATTAAATTCTGCATTATTTTCAGCGGCAAGAAATGAGCTTAAATTTGACATGTGGTAAATTTTGGTGTGTCAAAAATTGTGAGGAGATTTGGACTTAAAAAAATTTATTTTTTCAGGGACTGAATTGTAAATACTTAAAATTCAAGGACTAAAGTGCAAATACCTAACTCTTGAAGGATTATTTTACAAATAACAAAAAGAAGAGTTAGTGGATAAATTAGAATAGAGAATGGAAGATGGAGAAGGGGAGATGAAGAAGAGAAGTTGGATAAGAATGAATAGAGAAAATAAGATAAGAATAGAGAAGGTAAAATGGAGATGAAGAAGAGTTAGTGGAGAAATTAGAATGGAAGATAAGAATAGAGAAGGGAAGATGGAGATGAAGAAGAGTTAGTGGAGAAATTAGAATGGGAGATAAATATGGAGAAGGGAAGATGAAGATGAAGAAGAGTTAGTGGAGAGATTAGAATGTGAGATAGAGATGGAGAATGGAAGATGAAAATGAAGAAGAGTTAGTGGAGAAATTAGAATGTGAGATAGAGTTAGTAGAAAAATTAGAATGGGAGATAGACGAGTAGATTATAAAAGGAGGAAGAAGTGAGCTTGAGAGAGGAATTTTTTTGGAGAGAAAATTTTGGATGTTTGAGAGAGTTTTGGGATATTGAAGAAAAATTTGAGAGAAAGAAAATACCAGAAGAGAGAATTTTGAAGATGATGGGAGTTTAAAGCTAGGGGTTATCATCACAAATTCCTTCATCGATCAATATAAATCAAGAGTTCATCCTCGTCAACGAGCAAGTAAATTCGAGCTAAGTGTTTTTATTTATTCATTTATTTATGGTTTTACTCGCAAATTAGCACAAATTGTATACACTTTCTCCATCTCTTTTTTTTTCATATTTTATGTCAGGAAAAGGATATCTCTACGTCAACAGTAAAAATCTCGTAGAGATGCAAAAATCGGTCCAAACAAGCTCCTAAGTTGTCCACCGATTTCTCAACTGATCTGTGACTAAAAGTCCATCTTAATTCAAAAGAAACTCTCTATATTGGGAACATAGAGAGCGAAAATCAATTATAGAAATCCCTCCCAAAAAACGGGAGATAAGTACTCTGTCCACTCTTCTGGTTTTAGGTGCAGATTAGCACATATTTTGTATACTCACACTTCACTCTATTTTATGTCAGGAAGCCGCAGCTCTATATCAATGGTCAACCCTATGGAAGCACAAAATCGGCTTGGAGGAGTCCTCAAGCGCGCACAAATTTCAAATTGTTGAATCAATTCGTTGTATTTCATTTTAAAGAATTCATACCCCAGAATGGAGAGGATAAAGTCCATCCGCAATTTAAATACCTACACCATAAATCCCAAAGGGAAGAGCCAAACCAATGCTTAGCCTCTCATTGGAGGTTTTTAGTTACAGTAGTTAAATACCTGCAACTTAAATACCTGTACCTTAAATCCCAAAGGGAAGAGCCAAGCCAATGCTTAGCCTCCTATTGGAGGTTTTTACTTACAGTAGTTAAATACCTGCAACATAAATACATGTACCTTAAATCCCAAAGGGAAGAGCCAAGCCAATGCTTAGCCTCCCATTGGAGGTTTTTACTTACAGTAGTTAAATACCTGCAACTTGAATACCTATACCTTAAATCCCAAAGGGAAGAGCCAAGCCAATGCTTAGCTTCCCATTGGAGGTTTTTACTTACAGTAGTTTAAATACTTGCAACTTAAATACCTGTACCTTAAATTCCAAAGGGAAGAGCCAAGCCAATGCTAGGCCTCCCATTGGAGGTGTTTACTCACTGTCATGTACTTCCTATAATTTAATTTTTGAATCATCAGACCCAAAAGATGAGTAGGTCGTAATACTGCACAGAAGTCGTTAATACACTCCCTCTTTCGGCTTCAGGGAATCTTTAACACTTAAAAAAATATAACAAATAAAAATATATACCATCCACGCATCCTATTTAAAAAGTGAAAACACAAAAGATAATATCCTACTAGAGCCTTAGGAATAAACCAAGCCTGAGTTGCTGAATTAGAATATCCATGAAATTAAGGTACCGAAAGGGCATTAATTTTAATTAACTAGTGTAACCAAGTCCCCGAGCTCATAATCTCTGGTTCGCAGGAATAAATTAGATCTCCCGCTAATTTATTTAGGTTTCTAATTGACCTACCAAGAATGATTAGTGGCGACTCCAAATTTCAAAATCATTTAAACAAAAACCAAAGTTGCGATTCGGTAGGGCTTGGGAGGGTCCGCGTTAGGTTAGTCAAATCTAATTAACATAATAATCCGTTAACCCCTTCCAAATTTAAATTAATTTTTTAGAGGGTCGCGACAGTCCTTTCTACAGGCACACCAAAGTCCTTTCTACAGATATCAAAGTCCTTTTTATAGGCATCCAAAGTCCCTTCTACAAGTACCCAAAGTCCTTTCTACAAGCACCCAAAGTCCCTTCTACAGGTACACAAAAATCCTTATAGGCACAAAGTCCTTTCTATAGGCATAAAGTCCTTCTTACAGGCATTACCATGGGGTGACCTACCATACAGGCCAAATCTCAATCAAATTTTAATCAGTAGAATCCTTTCACTAGGAATCTACCATGGGATGACCTACCATACGGGTCAAATTTCAATCAAATTTTAATCAGTAGAATCATTTCGTTAGGAATCTATCATGGAGTGACCTACCATACAGGTCAAATCTCAATCAAATTTTAATCAATAGAATCCTTTCACTAGGAATCTACCATGGGGTGACCTATCATACGGGTCAAATTTCAATCAAAGTTAATCAGTAGAATGCTTTCGTTAGGAATCTACTATGTGTTGATCTATCGTACGGGTCCAAGTTCAACCACCATAAGGTTTTCTTATAACGAATCCTTATGTTTTCATTCCACTTTCGATAGAGCATTCATGTCAGGCATTAGCAATACAATGAGCAGGTAAATTACAAGTAAATCCCTTGCCTCTCTATCTCTCCCTCACTTCATAGGAGCTTCTTCAAGCTAGGTTTGGATCGGAACTTGCAAAGAGGGGTATTGAAGATCAAATGTCATTATGTTGAGTCGATTAGGATTTAGGTGTCATCTTATCTTTGAAATGAACCTCTACCGAGCTTCCTTTCATAGAGAGATAGCTGTTGATACTTGATTTTTAATCATCTTTTCTCTTTTAAAATTAATATAAAATATATAAAAATTCATAAGATCAAAAATCAACTTTGAGGACCTTGGCTAAGCCTAAGGAACCAATTGTGTCCAAAAAAATAATTTTCCATATTTTCAGTATTTTTCGGTATTTTTATTTTCGAAACTTAATAGAAAATTCACAAAAATTCATAAAATTGAAAAATCAACTTTGGAGACCTTGGCCAAACCTAGGAAGCCAATTTTGATCAAAAAATGATTTTTCATATTTTTAATATGTTTCAGTATTTTTACTTTCGAAAATTCATAGAAAATTAAGAAACAAATGAGAAAATTACAAAATTAACTTTGGAAGCCTTTGCCAAGCTTACGCAACCATTTTTGAACAAAAATAATTTTCAATTTTTTTGTTTTTTTAATATTTTTCAGAAATTAGGAAAATATTTAATAAATAATAGCATTTCAGGCCACAAAAATAAATAACAATACTCAATATTTTTATTTTAAATCACTTTTCATGTTGTCCTTCATAAATTTAAAAAATTCATTTCGGGTCGTATATTTTTTCCCGAGCATATTCTCGAATCGAGCAAAAAAAATTCAGTTTGAGTCAATTTATTTTTATTTTTCGCTTTTAGGAGTTGTGACATTGTTCTTTAATATTCCAAGTTTTCATCTTGGCCCAATTATACATAGAATGACTCAATTTTGCACAAGGGATATAATTAAATTTTGCATTATCTTCAGCGGCAGGAAATGAGCTTAAATTTGACATACGATGAATTTCGACTAAGCACAAGGGAGGTGTGTCGAAAATTGTGAGGAGATTTGGACTTAAAGAAATATTTCTCCAAGGATTGAATTGCAAATACTTAAAATCTCAGGGATTATAGTACAAATACCTAACACTTGAGTGTCGCGACCCTAAGAATTTTCTTTTCGATCGGGTTAACGGATTATTAGGTTTATTAGATGAATTAACCTAATACGGACCCTCCCAAGTCCTACCGAATTGCAACTTTGGTTTTTGTTCAAATGGTTTTAAAATTTGGAGTCGCCATTGATCATTTTTGGTAGGTTGATTAGATACCTAAGTAAATTAGCGGGATGACTAAATTACTTCTACGAACCAGAAATTATGAGTTCGGGGACTTGGTTACACTAGTTAATTAAAACTAATGCCCTTTCGGTACCTTAATTTCATGGATATCCTAATTTGGCAACTCAAGCTTGGTTTATTCCTAAGAGTCTAGTGAGGTGTTCTCTTTTTGTATTTTCACTTCTTAGATAGGATGCATGGGTGGTATTTTTTTTTTATTTTCAAAGTGTTAAACATTCCCTAAAGCCGAAAGAGGGAGTGTGTTAACGACTTTTGTGCAGTGTTACAGTCTACTCATTTTGGGGTCTGGTGATTTAAAAATTAAATGGCAAGAAGTCAATGACATTAAATAAAGACCTCCAATGGATGGCCCAGCCTTGGTCTGGCTCTCCCCTTTGGGGTTTAATCGTGCAAGAATTAAATTGCGGGAACTTAAATAACGGTAAATAAAAACCTCCAATGGGCGGCCTAATATTGGCTTGGCTCTTCCCTTTGGGGTTTGATGGTGTAGGAATTTAAATTGTAGTAAGTAAAGACCTCCAATGGGCGGCCTGGTATTAGCTTGGCTCTTCCCTTTGGGGTTTGATGGTGCAGGAATTTAAATTGTAGGAAATAAACGACCTCCAGTGGATGCGCTTTGCCTCTCCATTTTGGGGTTTTAGTTCTTTAAAATAAAATACAACAAATTATTTCAACAATTTAAACTAAAATCCGTTGACGGGTCAGCTGCAAATTTGATGGGTACCTTGGAATTTGTTTGGGCTCACTTTGCAACTCCGTGGAATTTATTGTTGATACGGAATTATCCCTTTTTTTTTACCTGCCATAAAATATGAGAAAAAGGGAGATGGAGAAATTGTATACAATTTATGCTAATTGAGACTAAAACCACAAATAAATGAATAAATAAAAAAACTTAGCTCGAATTTGCTTGCTCGTTGACAAGGATGAACTCTTGATTTATGTTGATCGATGAAGGAATTTGTGATGATAACCCATAGCTTTAAACTCCTATCATCTTCAAAATTTTCTCTCTTTTTTGGTATTTTCTTTCTCTCAAATTTTTCTTCAATCTTCCAAAACCTTCTCAAACATCTAAAATTTTCTCTCCCCGAAAAATTCCCCTCTCAAGCTCACTTCTTCCTCCTTTTATAACCCACTTATTTATCTCCCGTTCTAATTTTTCCACTAACTCTATCTCCCATTCTAATTTCTCCACTAACTCTTCTTCATATTCATCTTCCCTTCTCCATTTCTATCTCCCATTCTACTAACTGTTCTTCATCTCCATACCTCAAGTGTTAGGTATTTGTACTCTAGTCCATAAGATTTTAAGTATTTGCAATTCAGTCCCTGGAGAAATATTTCTTTAAATCCAAATATCCTCACAATTTTCGACACACCTACCGCATGTTGAATTTAAGATCATTTCTTGCTATTGAAAATAATGCAAAATTTAATTAAAGCCATGTTTGTAAAATTGAGTCATTCTGGGTGTAATTGGGTCAAGATAAAAATTTGAAATATTAGAGAACAATATCACAACTCCTAAAAGCGAAAAATGAAAATAAATTGACTCAAATTGAATTTTTTTAGGCCTGATTCGAGATTATGCTCGTGAAGGAATACACGACCCCGAATTGGATTTTTTAAATTTGTGATGGCCAACGTGAAAAGGGATTTAAAGGAAAAATATTGACTATTTTATGTATTTTTGTGGCCTCAAATGCTATTATTTATTAAATATTTTCCTAATTTCTAAAAAATATATTTAAAACAATACAAAAAATATGAAAAATTATTTTTTACTCAAAAATAGTTGCCTAAGCTTGGTCAAGGCTTCCAAAGTTGATTTTGTAATTTTCTCATTTTTGCTTGATTTTTTATGAATTTTCGATAATAAAAATATTGAAAAATACAGAAAATATGAAAAATTATTTTTTGGTAAAAATTGGTTCTCTAGGCTTGGCCAAAGTCTCCAAAGTTGATTTTTTAATTTTATGAATTTTTATGGATTTTTTTTATTAATTTTAAAAGAGAAAAGATGATTAAAAATCAGGTGTCAACATTGAGGAATTATTTTGCAAATAACAAAAAGAAGAGTTTGTGGAGAAATTAGAATAAAGAAGGGAAGATGGAGAAAATGAGATGAAGTAGGGAAGATGGAGAGGAGGAGATGGAGAGGAGAAGATGAAGAAGAATAGATAGAGAAAATAAGATGAGAATAAAAAAGGGGAAGATGGAGATGAAGAAGAGTTAGTAGAATGGAAGATAAAAATGGAGAAAGGAAGATGAAGATGAAAAAGAGTTAGTAGAAAAATTAGAATGTGAGATAGAGATGAAGAAATGAAGATAAAGATAAAAAAGAGTTAGTGGATAAATTAGAATGTGGGATAGAGTTAGTGGATAAATTAGAACGAGAGATAAATGAGTGGGTTATAAAAGGAGGAAAAAGAGAGTTTGGAGGGGATTTTTTTTTGTAGAGAAAATTTTGGATGTTTAAGAGGGTTTTGGGAGATTGAAGAAAAATTTGAGAGAAAGAAAATACCAAAAAGAGAGAGAGAGAATTTTGAAAATGATAGGAGTTTAAAGCTAGTGGGTTATCATCACCAATTTCTTCATTGATCAACATAAATCAAAAGTTCATCCTCGTCGTCCGAGCCGCAATCTTAATCCACAAGGTGATATGAGGTTCGAATTCGGCTATCAAATCCGTCAAATCAGGTAACGATCCTAGCCATTAAAATCTTCAAGAATTTTGTTACCTAAATGGATTGATTTAAACTTCGATTATGTCATGTCGTACTCATATGTCTCCATATCCACATGTCACATTCGTACCATAATTTTCTGGAATTTAATTCTTGCACCATCAAACCCCAAAATGGGAAGGCCGACCTACCCACTAGTGGTCCTGTAGTTTATACAATTTAATTTCATGTAATTTAATTTCTGTACCATTAAACCCCACAATGGGTAGGCCGAGCCAAGGCCGAGTCCCCCGTTGGAGGTCCTTTATTTAATACAATTTAATTTTAGTACCATCAAACCCCACGATGGGTAGGCTGAATCAAGGCCGAGTCCCCCGTTGGAGGTCCTTTATTTAATGAAATTTAATTTCCTATAATTTAATTTTAGTGCCATCAAACCCCACAATGGGTAGGCCGAATCAAGGCCGAGTCTCCCATTGGAAGTCATTTATTTCATGCAATTTAATTTCCTGCAATTTAATTTCAGTACCATCAAACCCCACGATGGGTAGGCCGAACCAAGGCCGAGTCCCCCGTTAGAGGTCCTTTATTTAATGCAATTTAATTTCTTGCAATTTAATTTTAGTACCATTAAACCCCACGATGGGTAGGCCGAATCAAGGCCGAGTCCCCCGTTGGAGGTCCTTTATTTATTGCAATTTAATTTCCTGCAATTTAATTATTATACCATTAAACCCCAGAATGAGTAGGTTAAGCCACCTGCTGGAGGTCGCAACACTGTGCAGAAATCGTTAGTTGATGCCGTCTTACGGCTTCAGGGAATTTTAATAATTTGAAAATACCAAAAAATTTCATTCATATGCATTCCATCTAAAAAGTGAAAATACAAAAAAGAGGTCACCTCACTATAACCTTAGGAATAAACCTAGCCTGAGTTGCCAAATTAGGATAATCATGAAATTAAGGTACCGAAAGGGCATTAGTTTTAATTAATTAGTGTAACCAAGTCCCCGAACCCAGAATCTCTGGTTCATAGAAGTAATTTAGTTCTCCCGCTAATTTATTTAGGTTTCTAATCAACCTACCAAAAATGATTAGCGGCGATTCAAAATTCTAAAATCATTTGAACAAAAAACCAAAGTTATGATTCGGTAGAACTTAGGAGGATCCATAATCGGTTAATTAATTTAATCAACTTGATAATCTGTTAACCTATAAATTTTTTCACCGATCGAAAAATTTTTAAGGTCGCAACACTCCTTATTGCCATCCTTATTGGCTAGCAAATCTGAAAAGAATAACAATCAAGAAGGGCGAGCTAAAAGCTCAGTAAGTAAACATCTAATTCATCATCTATTGGACCATCAATCGCTAGATAAACATACCTTATCCACATTTGGCCACATATGAGCAAGCCAAGATCCATTCCAAAATCTATCATCTCATCGCTTAAAAATCATTTATGATAACAAGCTAGACATCAGACAATTATCATTCAAGTGAAGTATGGGTTACATCTAGCACTATCGTTGCTAAACCCCATCCGACCACTCGATTTCACCCCCTAGGGCTTTCGACCACAACTCACTCTTCGCCCAGTCCACAAATTAATGTCCACCACTCTGGATTTAACCATTAAACCACTCAATTCAAAGCCAAAGGAGTTCACGGATGAACCTTAATCTACACGACAACTTCAATTTCGTTGCCCAAATTGACGATCCATCTACCAATTCCTCATATCCTACCCTCATGTTTTCATGCTCGAGTTTCTCAGTACTGTCTTGCTATGTGTAGGTGTGATGAGGAAGAGAGGAAGCGAAGAATTTTAGTGAGAAGATTTGGACAGTTGCAGCTTCAAAGTTGTTGGAGATAGAATTGAGATGGATGCATCCGTCTGAGAGAAGGACACATCCATCTACATGCTGTAGTCGAGTGCAGAATTGAGATGGATGCATCCGTCTGAGAGATGGACGCGTCCATATGCACGCTATCAAGGATGTGCGATGGGAGCTCTTTTCCTTTTTGTCGCGGCGCGAGGAATTTCATATTATTAGAATATTCTATTTGGTATCTTAGGATTTGGTTTAAAGGGCTAAGGATATTATATTTTAGGAGATCATGGGTGGAATATTTGGTGTGGGGATAAATAGGAAAGAGAGAAGTGACCATAAGGAGGGGGATAAATAGGAAAGAGAAAGGTAACCCTAGAAGGGAGGATTTTGGGGAGGAAGAAAAGACAGCAATTCTGCAGAGAACAAGAGACGGCAGAGGAGTGACAACGAGGTTCTCGGACGGAATTAGAGATCAAGGGGGCTAATCTACTAGTCGGAAGACGGAAGACAAGATTTCTTATCTCTTTTTCTAGTTTTCTTATGTCGTTCTTCATGTTTTCTTCTAGAACCGCGATATTTGATTTTCCCATCATGAACTAATTTGTTTTCCTAGGACTATGACGGAACCTCGCGTTCCTATGAATTTCATGAACTCTTTTGCTTGATGTTTATTGAATTCCTCCAATTGCTTATCTTATGTTGTTCCTAATGCCTGTTAATCGATTGGCCACCGGATAATAGAGAGTTGATAATTTAGGGATACTCGAGAGAGTAGTCTAAATTCATATCACGACTAGGGTAACCTAAGTAGTCTAAGTGTTGGAAAACCGGACTAAACGTGTGAAGGATAGGGTATACCGGAACGCTTTAGGTAACCGATTAGGATTGAAACATAATGGGTCACCACTAATTCACTCGCCTAGGAATCGAGTGAGTAATTCGATACCAGGTGATACGTTTTCGTACATTCGGAAGAAGTATGAAGAGATATTAGAATCTTAGGTTAGCAATTGGATAATTCAATAGCATTAGAAAGGGAGAGATTGAATGCATACGACGTGAGGAGAAGTTTTATGTCCTAGATCTTTTCACTATTGATTGTTGTGTTGTTATTTCTCGTTATCACTTTTTAATTCGACTATTTCAATCTTTATTTTCAACTTGACCTTGAAACGATTGCCGAGAGCAACGTTAAGAGAATTTCGTAATACGATTCCCTGTGGATTCGACCCTTGCTTGCCCTTGCTATATCTTAGTTAGGTTGGTTAAGGATTTATTTTTGTTGCGTTGACGACGCGCATCAGTTGCATATTTATTTTTTCTGCATTACATTTGGCATCGACGATGGGGAATTAAGCTTAATACGATAATCAGCAAACCAAAGTAAATTGGCATTTGGTGGGGACTCGCTGTTGATTCCCTCGGCTAAAGGATCTCGACATTCTCCGAGTTTCGTGAACTTTACTATGACGGAGACGCTTAGTGACGAGATTGAATAGCTTGAGACTGAAACTGAAGGCGAACTCCGACCCGAACCATCAACTTTGAAGCCTTTTGAGTTAGACCCGAGAGAAAGGGTGAAGAAAGGAAAAAACTTCAATCTTGGACATGGAAGCAAGGTCTTTCATGTGCCTCGCTTCTTATTAGCAGATCGATCGTGGACATGGTTCGATTACATCAACAAGCACATTCCTTGGTCTAGACGCACTCTTCGCATCTTTGGTCACCATCTCGTCCTGCCCAGAGATTCGTGTTATATTGTAGTGGAAGGATTGTCGGCGATTAGTTATAACGGACACACACCTCGTGCTTATTCTTGGGATGATTTTCCTCCACTCAAGGACATCTTGGATACAGTCCATAAAGCTTTTCCTAGAAGTAGATTCAATAGCTTGGTCCTAAACTGCTATGATGGTAGCAACGATTATGTATCTTGGCATTCCGATGACGAGGTGCTTTATGGACCAACCCCATAAATTGCCTTAGTTACCTTTGGATGTGAACGGGAATTCTTGCTAAAGAAAAAACCTAGTAAAATGTCTCCAACATCTGATGATGACCCTAACAGCAAGCGACTAAGGAAGAGCTATGACCCCGATTAGCACTCTTTTATCCTAAAACATGGTTTGCTTGTAATGAGAGGCCACACTTAGCAAGATTGGCTTTACTCGATGCTAAAGCGAGCAAAACCAATGTCTATTCAAATCAATCTCACCTTTAGCTTCTAGCTTGGACAATCCCACTGAATCTAATCATCGTGGAGTCTGCCGATGATTACGCGGGGGACCATGCCTAGAAAACTAATTAAAAAAGAAGAAGAGAGAATATGAAGCTTTTGGTGGTGATGATAGGAAGTAAAAGAGCTGTGAGGGGCATCTGATGTTCAGGAAAGTAGACCAAAAAGAGATCAAGTGGGGGAGGAACTCATGATGACACACGGCTATTGAGAGCTTCGGGGTGCTTCATTTTCTTCTTCTTAAAAAAAAAACTCATTGCTTCCGGAGGACGTGGGGGGAGGGGCCATTTCCAGTACAGGAATTGAATGTTCTTCCTTCCTTCCTTTGATTCCTCTTCTTCACTTCGCAAAAGAATCCGGCGACAAGGTGATGAAAGGTTTCACATTTTTGCGTCATTCTTTCTCAACCTCTCTCGCTCTTGAATGATAAAATTCTCTCGCTTCTAATTAGTGTTCGACAATGGCGGATGACGCCTTGCCTCTCCGAAGAGATCCTATCAAGTCTTCAGTTGGCAATGTCGTAGCACAAAGGAGGCCATGACAAGCTATAGCTGTGGGGAAAGAAAGAAGAGAATCATTAGTTCGGGCAAAGCGATTTTATAAGATTGGGAATAGTGGTAGTGCTTTATGGCCACGGTGATAGTGAAGGTGATGTTTCCTTTAGCAATGATATGGTGGTTGATAAGGAGCAGGCTGTTTTGGAAGCTCAAACTTCCTTAGTTGTCGTAGAGTTGAAGGTTGCTGTCGCGACCCTCTAAAAAATTTTCAGTCGGGTGAACGGATTATTTGGCTAACTAGATGGATTAACCTAACGCGGACCCTTCCAAACCCTACCGAATCGCAACTTTAGTTTTTATTTAAATGGTTTTCAGAATTTGGAGTCGCCACTAATTATTTTTGGTAGGTTGATTAGAAACCTAAGTAAATTTGCGGGAGAACTAAATTACTTCTGCGAACTAGAGATTATGAGTTTGGGGACTTGGTTAGACTAGTTAATCAAAATTAATGCCCTTTCGATATCTTAATTTTATGGATATTCTAGTTTGGCAATTCAAGTTTGGTTTACTCCTAAGGCTCTAGTGAGGTGTTCTTTTTTTTTGTGTTTTCACTTTTTTTAGGTGGGATGCATGGATAGTATTTTTTGGTATTTTTAAGGTATTAAAAATTTCCTGAAGCCGAAAGAGGGAGTGTGTTGACGACTTATGTGCAGTGTTGCGATCTTCGATAGATGGCTCGGCCTACTCATTTTGGGGTCGGTGATTCAAAAATTTGATTACAGGAAATAAATAACAATAACTAAAGACCACCAATGGATGGCTCAGTCTTGGCTTAGCCCTCTCTTTTGGGGTTTAATGGTACAGGAATTGAATGATAGGAATTTAAATGATAATAAGTAAAACCTCTAATGAGTGGCCAAGCATTGGCTCGGCTCTTTCCTTTGGGGTTTAATGATGCAGGAATTAAATTGCAGGTATTTAAATGACGGTAAGTAAAAACCTCTAATGGGCGGCCTAGCATTAGCTTGGCTATTCCCTTTGGGGTTTAACATTAAAGGAATTAAATTGCAGCTATTTAAATAACGGTAAGTAAAAACCTCCAATGAGCGGCCTATCATTAGTTTGGCTCTTCCCTTTGGGGTTTAACGGTACGGGAATTAAATTGCAAGTATTTAAATAATGGTAAGTAAAAACCTTCAATGGGCGGCCTAGCGTTGGCTTGGCTCTTCCCTTTGGGGTTTAATGGTGCAAGTATTTAAATTGCAGGAATTTAAATGACAATAAATGGAAACCTCCGATGGGCGACCTAGCATTGGCTTGATTCTTCCCTTTGGGATTTAAGGTGCAGGAATTTAAATGACAGTAAATAGGAACATCCAATTGGCGGCCTAGCATTGGCTTGGCTCTTCCCTTTGGGATTTAAGGTGCATGGAATTAAATTGCAGGAATTTAAATGACAATAAATAGAAACCTCTAATGGGCAGCCTAGCATTGGCTTGGCTCTTCCCTTTGGGGTTTAATGGTGCAGGTATTTAAATTGCAGGAATTTAAATGACAGTAAATAGAAATCTCCAATGGGCGACCTAGCATTGGCTTGGCTCTTCCCTTTGGGATTTAAGGTGCAAGTATTTAAATTGCAGGAATTTAAATGACAGTAAATAGAAACCTCCAATGGGCGACCTAGCATTGGCTTGGCTCTTCCCTTTGGGATTTAAGGTGCAAGTTTTTAAATTGCAGGAATTTAAATGACAGTAAATAAAAACCTCAAATGGGCGGTCTAGCATTGGCTTGGCTCTTCCCTTTGGGGCTTAATGGTGTAGGAATTTAAATTGCAGAAAATAAACGACCTCCAGTGGATGCGCTTTGCCTCTCCATTCTGGGGTTTGAGTTCTTTAAAATAAATTACAACAAATTGATTCAACAATTTGAAATTTGTGCGCGCTTGGGAACTCCTCCAAACCAATTTTGTACTTCCGTAGGATTGACCGTTGATATAGAGCTACGGCTGTCTGACATAAAAATAGAGTGAAGTGTCAGTGTACAAAATCTGTGTTAATCTGCACCTAAAATCAGAAGAATGAAAAGAGCACTTATCTCCCATTTTTTTGGAGGGATTTCTAGAATTTGTTTTTGCTCTCTCTATTCTCAACATAGAGAGTCTCTTTTGAATTAAGAGAGACTTTTAATCGCAGATCAGCTGAGAAATTGGTGGACACTTAGGAGCTTGTCCGGACCAATTTTACACCTCCTTGAGATTTTTTTTACTGTTGACATAAAGACATCCTTATCCTGAAATAAAATATGGGGAAAATGGAGGGTGAGTGTAGCTGGACTAATTTGCATAAAAAAAAAATAAAAGAATACTTAGCTCTCATTTCTTGCTTATGATTTTTGGATGATTTTTTTTTTATTTGGCCCTCTTGAGTCTTCTACGGATTGGGCTTGCCGCATAGGCCCAATCCGTGACCCCAAGGTTTATGAGAAACCCCCAATTAGGGTCCAAGTAATAGTGAGTCCAGGTTCGCTTTCTCTTTCTTTTTTTATTTCGGTCCGATCCACTTGAGCCCATTACGTGGCCAGCCCAAAATGAGCTCCATCGAGGCAATCGTTTTTCCTCCGCTTCCACTCTTTTGATACGGAGCTCCACAACTGGGCCGAGTTCAGCAGATAACTTAATCGACCAGCTTATAATAGCGGAAAAAGAAATGGACGAACTCCCAGCATGCTGCCCGTTAGCCCAGATCCGGTTTGGTTTCTGTGAAACCTTAGAGGCTGAGACCACCTTCAGAAGGGACCGACATTCACTAGCGACGGAAATTCCAAGAAGCTTGGCCCGGATCAAGAATCCGCAGTGTCTACCAGTAATTTGCGAGCTCCAGAACGGAATCAAAACCCCATTGATCGTGTCATGGAACCAGCAAACTCCGGACCAAAGCTGCATGACCCCCATGAACTCTTGAGAAAACCTAGAGGGGCGATGGATTTTAGGAATCGCGCAAGAGGCGAGGTTGGGATTGGCGAACGAAACGGGAAAGTTTTTGGTTGGGTGAGAAATCTCCAAAAGTAGATAAACCCAGGTAAGACCCTCGTTCAGATTGGCCTTCCGAGAAACAAAAAAAGTAGAGGAGGCCGAGAGAGAAGAAAGCCTTCATTTTTTTTCCTACAAATGATGACTACCCAGATTCTGCTTGAACTGCACATAGCCCAGCGGGATCTGATCCAAATAGGTCGAGTAAATGAAAAGACGGGTAGACGTTATCAACGAGATATGACCCAGTCTTGCGAAGGAACTCCAACATGGGCTTAGTCACGAGCTCGGCAAGATTCAACTCGAACGACCCTATAGAAGTCAGGTATGAAGTCTTCAAACCGCTTCAGATGCGAGAAAGGTCGAGTCCAAGCACGCCCCAGCAACTCAAGCTTTGGGGCTAATTCAGGTTGAGGGGCGAACCTCACAAAGCTGGGCGTAGAAATAAGCTCACCCAGGGATGAGCGTCGACTTCAAATCTGGAAACTCTGGGCCTCCTCCAGTTGATTCAATAATTTTTTTTTTTTCAAAGTTGCATGAAAAGTGGATCTATCCAGTATTCCAATCTGAACTACGAAGAGAGGGGCACCAAAGAAATTGGGAGCCTCCACCTTGTACAGCAACTTCATCCAAAACCTGTTGGGAGAAGAAACGCGTGAGGGAGAGGCCGTGAGAGCGGATGGCGTCCTCGTACTCGTTGGCGACGACGATGGCACGGGACACGTTGGCGCCAGTCTGGTCAGTCTAGAGGGAGGCGATGGTGATGGTGTTCAAGGACAGAGACGGAGAGAGCGAGAGGAAAGAGAAGGAGAACGATTTTGAAAACGGGGGCATGAACCAAACAGGATTTGAGTGGAGTTGTACCAGGTATCTAGATTGGGAGTGACGGAAGGAGTTTTGAGATTCTGGCCGTATGGGTTTCTTCTCTCCGTCTTTCCAGATGATAGAAAAAAAAATGGTGAGGGCCTCCGCTTTTAAGAGCGCAGCCCCGTGAGGATATTTTCCCCCTCCTCATGGGCGAAGCTCTCTGTTTTTTTTTTTTTCTTTTTTCTTTTGTCCCCCATGCCTGCCCCTTTTTCTCTTTTTTAATCTCCTTTGACCGAGCCTCTTTATGCGTTGAATGGAGGTCCTCCTTTATTTTATTCAGCCTCCCATCCTCCTGGCTGAGTAAAGCCACCATGATTTCTCATTCTATTTTTTTTTTACTTTTCTCTTGTCCACCACCAATACTAAAGCATGTCTGGGTGGTCCCCATGCCGCACTATGCGAGCGAAAAACCCCATTTTCTCTCTCGGGCAACTCTTGTGCGCGGTCCTGTTTATATTAGCTCGGTTAATTAACACAGTTGGATGAAGCGAGTCCCAAGAGAATCAAATGATCGAGCGATGGTGATCAACTGGGCACATGCGTACACCGGGGGTGACTATTTTTTTCTTGCATAATCAAAAACCCCACGACCCAGCGCAATTTAGGCGAATCGGCACACTAAACCGACACCCTCCCGTTTCTCAGATCCTTAAAAAAAAAAAAAAACATTCGAAAGCCGCGCTTGTCTATGTCTTCCTTCTCTGTGCAAATTCGCACGCCTTTCTTCAGGTAAGATTTTATGCTCATCCACCTCATATCATTGCGAGTATAACGAAAATTCGCAGAACCTGATGCTAGCCATTCCGTTCAACAGCTCTTTTGTCCAGTCTCCCCAAGCATGCGCCAAAGCGAAATCCCTCGAGCTTGAACTATACGTCGAATGTGATTTCCTTTTAAAATAATGATTCGTGGTGTATTTTCAGAGCAACAAGGAGCAAAATAGTTTTGACCTAATAATATCCATGATCGACATAATCTCCCATAAATAAGTAATTCGTATCTGGGCACTTTCCTTCGATGCGGAACCACTCTCTTGCTCGGACGATGGTTTGTACCGCGTGGGCTGAGAAATCTGCTCATCAACATTGCCATGTGAATTGGAAGGAACTGAATGCAACAACCAAAAGTGCATCGTCAAGCCGTTGAAGAATTTGGACTGTTAGAAGACAATGTTACGACTCCAAAAATGCAAAAATCGAAGACTACAGAGCTGAAATGAGTTTTCTAGAATTTTTTTAAAAAATTTATTAATTAATATGAAGACAAGATTAGCAGAGTAACTCTCGATTCCAGATTAATTTTTTTTTTTGAGAATTTCTTTGGCCAAAATGAAGAGAAAATTAAAAGAGAAATATTGACTATTTTTACATATTTTGGTGGCTTCACATGCCATTTTATTTTTAAATATTCTCTTAATTTCTGAAAAATATTAAAAAAATATAAAAAATATGAAAAATTATTTTTTGTTCAAAAATGGTAGCCTAAGCTTGGCAAAGGCTTCCAAAGTTGATTTTTCAATTTTCTCATTTTTTTTCTTGATTTTCTATGCATTTTTTCGAAAATAAAAATATTGAAAAAAATATTAAAAATATGAAGAATTATTTTTTTGGTTAAAATTGGTTCTCTAGGCTTGGCCAAGGTCCCTAAACTTGATTTTTTCAATTTTATGAATTTTTATGGATTTTTTTATTAATTTTTTAAAAAAAGATGATTAAAAATCATGTGTCAACAGCTGCTGTTACATACTAGGGAAATGGTGCAATGCAGAAAAGAGTGAGTCCCTTCATGAATTACGGCGATTGTTATCAAGGTTTGAGATTCCTCCTGTTGAAGCTACCCTAGATGCAGGAGCAATACCCATTCTTATGCAGTGTCTTTCTTTTGGCTCTTCGGACGAACAGTTGCTTGAGGCAGCATGGTGCCTTACAAACATTGCCGTAGGAAAACTAGATGAAACAAAAGCTTTGCTGCCCGCATTGCTGATGCTTATTGCTCATATTGGTGAGAAGAGTTCTTTATCAATCGCCGAGCAATGTGCATGGGCATTAGGAAATGTGGTTGGTGAAGGAGAGGAGCTGAGAAACACTTTGCTCTCACAAGGGGCCTTACTATCTCTTGCAAGAATGATGCTTCGAAACAAGGGTTCAATTGTGAGAACAGCTACTTGGGCATTGTCAAACTAGGGACTTGATTCTAGAGCAGCGATCGATCTGATTAAAATTGATGGGGTGCTGGATGTAATTGTTTGGCACTTGAAAAGGGTGAATGAGGAGTTAGCGACAAAGATTGATTGGGTAGTTCTATATCTCTCAGCTCTTTCAAATTTTGCCACTAATTTACTGGTGAAGAATGATGTGGTTCAACTCCTTGTGGAAAGATTAGCAACATCTAGTAGTCTACAATTGCTCATTCCGATATTGCGGAGCTTAGGTAACCTTGTAGCTGGTGATACAAACACCATCCATACTATTCTCCTTACCGGGAGTGAAGTCACAGATAGGGTGGTGAAGGTCCTTGTAAAATGTTTAAAGAGTGAGCACCGAGTCTTGAAGAAGGAAGCAGCATGGGTGTTATCTAACATAGCCGCTGATTCTGTTGAACACAAAAGGTTAATATATTCAAGTGAGGCATTGCCATGGCTATTATGCCTCCTCTCATCAGCCCCATTTGATGTAAGAAAGGAGGTGGCATATGTCCTGGGAAATCTTTGTGTTGGCCCAATAGAAGGTGATGCAAGGCCCTATCTCATTCAGGAACACTTGGTTTCACTTGTGGGTGGTGGATGCCTCTTTGGGTTTATTGATCTGGTGAGGTCTACTGATATTGAGGCAGCAAGAGTGGGGCTTCAATTTATAGAGCTGGTTTTGAGGGGAATGCCTAATGGTGTTGTAGAGCAAGAAGATGAGATTGAAGCCATGGAAAAATTCATTCGCAAATCAGGTAACGATCCTAATAATTAAAATCTTCGAGAATTTCGTTATTTAAATGGATTGATTTAAATTTCGATTATGCCATGTCGTATCCGTATGTTTTCATATCCACATGTCGTCTTTGTATTGTAATTTTCTGCATTTTTTGCTTAAAAAATCCGAACCTTAGATTGTGGTAGGCTCTGCCTCCCACTTGGTGGTGTAAAGATCTAATGTATTCCATTATTTGTATTTTGATTATCACGTTATCAAACCCCAAAATTGGTAGGCCAAGCTACCTACTGGAAGTTATAACATTGCACATAAGTTGTTAACTTATTCCTTCTTTTCGATTTCAGAGAATTTTAATGCTTATCTTTATTTACTGATTTTTATATTGCATCTTTTCATTATATTATATTATCGAACTTGTTTTGAAATCATAGATTTCTTTTATTATTTTTGTGATATATCTGTTACTAAACACGTACGCATGTTGTATCCGTATGTATTTGTATTGTAATTTTCTACATTTTTTTGCTTAAAAGATCTGAACCCCAGATTGCGGTAGGCTTTGCTTCCTACTTGGTGGTGTAAAGATCTCATGTATTTCATCTTTTGTATTTTGATTTTCACATTATCAAACCCCAAAATCAGTAGGCCGAGCCATCTGTTGGAGGTCATAACACTGCATAGAAGTCGTTAACTCATTCCCTCTTTCCGGTTTCAGGGAATTTTAATGCTTATCTTTATTTACTGCTTTTTATATTACATCTTTTCATTACATTATATTATCGAACTTGTTTGTGAAATCATATATTTCTTTGACTGTTTTGTGATATATCTATTACTGAACACGTACGCATGTCGTATCTGTATGTCTATGTTCATATACCGTATTTGTATGTCATATCCGTATCCATATGTCATATTCGCATATGTCATGTCATCATATCATATTTGTCACGTTATATTTGCCACGTCATATTTACTACGTCATCTATGCCGTGTTATGATTAACATGTTATATTTTATGCCATGTCATCTTTGCTATGTCATTTTGTATCATGTCATTTTTTGCCACGTTATTCTATGTCATGTCATTTGAATTTTTCTAGATTTAGATTTAATTTATGCCATTGCATTTTAGAGTAATTTTATGCATTGCATATAATACAACTTTTCAAGCATTCATAAAAGAAAGAATGAAAACTAACAACAAAAATATATTGTGTGGCGCATGCTCCATGAGTTTACTTGGTTTCTGGATGTTTAATTAATTATTTGTGCATCCGCATGATAACCTTTGTTAGTGACTTAGGTTAAAATCGATTAATGTTGCATTCTCAAATGATTTTTCATGAAATAAAATGGTACCGAAAGGGCGTTAGAGTAATCTGGCATAATCAAGTCCTCGGACTTTGAATATCTGGTTCGTAAAAGTAATTTAGTTCTTCCGCTAATTTACTTAGGTTTCTAATTGACTTACCAAGAACGATTAGTAATGACTCCTATCGAAAATTTTCGTATGTTAAATACTAAACAAAATTGCGATTCGGTAGGACGAGAGAGAGTCCGAGTTAGGTTAGTTAATTTGATTAACCTAATAATCCATTAACATGAAATTTCATTGAAAATTTTAGGGTCGCGCCATCCAACAGTACCACTCACCAAGCACGGCCGATCACTCTTTGCCATCCTTTTAGACAATCAGTCCTCGAATCTCATCAACCCAACACTCAAAGGCGTCTATCTTACCAACAATTACAACATGCAAGAGAAATCTAAGACATGCAAGTAGGATCGATAACCGACGATTGCAGAATCAGAAATTTACTCGCGTTAATCCTACGCTCAAGGAGGATCACAAAACTACCGTGACACCATGCTTGAGATTGTCCTTCCACTTACAAATGAGAGTGAGAGATTGAATGGCGCCGAGCTGGGGAGTAGTCGGCTTGAGGGTGAGAGGGAAGAGAATTGAGAGATAGAGAGCTAGAGAGTAGAGAGAGAGAAAATGTTCTTGAATTATGAGGGAGGAGAGAGAAACCAAGGGTATTTGTAATGGAGGGGGCTCTCGCATGGATGCCACTTGGCAATTCATGCGTGCCACTTGTCTTCCAAGCTATCATCCACATGTCTTCGGTCCACCAAGAAGAAAATAACACTAGTTGCTCTAATTTTTCACATAATCTAGCTCTACGGGACGAAACTAATACCAGGCACCCTTGTACTTTCGCCGATAACCTTCCGGGCCATCGACTAAAGTCCCAAATTAACTATTCTGCTCATAAAATTAATTCAGTGGAACTCAAGTCATCACATTAATTTAATAAGATTTAAAGAATAAAATACTAAAAATGCCATGTATAAGTGATAAATTAATTTAAAAAATACCACATCGGCATTTTCCGTTAGACAAATTGATGGTGTTAATGGAAGGACTCTATTGCACCAATTTGATAAATTTTAAAACTTGATTATACTTTTTAAAAATTATAGAATTCAATTGCATTTTCGCGACACAGTTTAGGACTTTTGATTCACTTCTCCTTATTAGCAAACATTGGGCAGTTACTTGTGATAAGCCTACAACTGAAAGTGAATTGGGCATTCAGGGTAGTTAATAAAGAAGGTTTTCGACCTTCGGAATACACTGAAAGTATTTCTAAAGTACACGAACAATTTGGGTTTGCAGGTCCATACGATGTTTCTATCATCACAGCTAGGACTTGACTTGGAGTCACAGCCTTCAATCATACACCCCAGAATAAGCAGTAATTACCGTCTTGTTTTCGTTCATATAGAAAAAAAAATTTACTACTTCCCTTTCACACTGGCTTGGGAATAACTCTGAGAGGTTGAGCTCTTTGCAAGGTGATCCCGAACTTCTCTTCCATGCTCATGTCCTCCGGCTTGACCCTGCCTTCGAGCTCCCAATTGAAGGAGTTTATGAGCGAACCCAGCATCCAATGCAACATCTTCAAGGCCAACGGCAAGCCAGGACATATGCGCCTCCCGCCGCCGAATGGGGTGAGCTCAAAATGTTGTCCCTTCACATCGATATCGGACCCCAGGAATCGCTCCGGCGTGAATACGTTCGGGTCTTTCCAGATGCTAGGGTCTCGTCCTATAGCCCACAGATTCAAAAGAACTTGCGCTTCCTTTGGGACGGTGAAACCCCCGATCTCGGTTTCCAATCCCGATTTGCGAGGAAGGCAGAGAGGAACCGGGGGGTGCATCCGGAATGTCTCCTTTGTGATGGCTTGCAAGTAGGGAAGGTGAGCGATGTCAGATTCTTCTATGGGTTTCCCTTTGCCGACGACTCGATCGAGCTCAGCTTGCGCTCTGGACAGCTTCTCGGGACTGTGGAGTAGCTCGGACAATGCCCATTCCAATGTGCTAGAGGTAGTTTCCGTTCCCGCAACAAATAAGTCCTATTATTGCCCACCACAAGAGTTGTTAAACTACACACCTTCACTGTCACATATGAATTTCAATGTACCGTTTTTTCAGTGAATAATTTACATCTCTAGATATTGGTAACATAAAGTAAGAGCATGACTAGGGATCCAAGGTCGCATTCACAAATTTCTGTTATAAAGTGATAATATAAGCTCGAAATCAATATTGTAACTAGATTGGCATATATACACCCCTAAAAGAACTTGGAAAATTATCCTGTAAATCAACTTTGTCAATCAATTTTTCAGCACTATTGCATTTTTTTTTTGAAAGGAACAACAAATGTGAAAGGTACTCCCTAGGTCCGGTTCACCGTCGGCGTCCGCATCCTCATCAAAATCTGACATGTATAGAATCCTCGTGAGCCAACAATATATATATATATGACAAACACGGGTCAGTCAAATGATTATCCGTCCAGTCAGATTTTAGCATTTAGAGAATTATTACGAAAATTCAATCTCTGCCTTCGTTGATATAACTTGTTGGCCTAGTGATAATTAACAAAAGACCAACCTGTGCATCGTCCTAATATGAATAAAAATATTTTTTTCCTAAAGTAAAACTGCATGAAATCAAGATTAAAAAAGGAAACAAAGAGTAAAAACTAATGCAAAAGCCAAACCAAAGTTGATAAGTCGAGACGATTGCTAATATTCCATCTATTGCTCTGTTGATGAAGATGATAGCTAACGCAATAAAGTATGATCAAAGTAGCTGAAAAGTACCAAGAGAAAGTGCTTGATGAGGAAAATGTCCACGTCCTCCTTGGCTTCTCTTGCATCTAGCAGTGTGTCCAACACATCGTTCTTTCTAACGGAACCAACCGTTGCCCTGTCTCGCAACCTCTTCTCGATCAAGCCGTCGAAGACATCGAAAACCTTCCTGAAATAGACCGTCATACGCCGCCTCGAGCCTTGTGGGTCGATCTTCTTGAGCGCGGGAAAGTAATCCGCGAGGTTAGGGTTTCCGGCCTCGACCATGATACACCAAACGAGGTCCTTGAAGTCCTTCGCCGAGTCGGATGGGTTTGTCAAATCCTCGGACAACATGGTCTTCGACAACAAGTTGACCATAGTTTTGAAAGCCGCTTCGCCAATATCCACCGCATCGCCCGTGGAAAGGCTTCTCCTGACATAGCCGACGAGCTCTTGAACTTTCTCGTGGCGGATGTGTTGATCGGACTCGAGCTTCTTGTGAGAGAATATGTGCAAGTTGCATATCTTCCTAAGGTTCCTCCATAGAGGCGAGACAGGGAGCCAAGGCAAGCCGAGCTCGTCTTGCCTCAAGGCGGTGATGGAATCAGGGATCGTGCGGTTCGAGAAGATCGCGTCGTGGGTTTGGAGGATTTCTCTCGCGATTGCTGGGGATGAAACAACAATTGTGGTTACGTAACCAAGTTGAAGCTTGATGATGGGGCCATAAGTGTGGGAGAGCCTGGTGAGGGACTTGTGAGGTTGGGAGCCAAGGTTCAGGAGGTTGCCGATGACTGGAAGCGGCGGCGGACCCGGAGGGAGGTTTAAAAGATTCGTTTTGCTCTTCTTCCTGATGAAAGAAAGAGCTTCAGACAAAACCCATACAAGGCAGAGACACAGGAGTAAGACCAAGACGTCCATAACTAAGGAGACTTTTGGTGTAAAGCTCCAAGCTGATGCTCTCTCTTATTTGTTTCAGGTAGGGTTTCTGACTTGCGCCCCATCAAAGGACGTCCGTTGAGTACTTATACGACTCGAATGCTTGTCCCAGTGCAAATTGACGTGAAACATTTTGCACTATTCCGCCATAAAATGAAAGTGAAAAAATGAAAATGCAAAGATCTTGCACTTTTCCGACATCAACGTGAGATATTTCACTTTCCGACGCACTTTTAAAGTAGTCTTTGCAATTTCATTTTTCGTGACAAAACTGTTTTGCTTGATGAGTTTTTGTTCGCTACAGAGTATCAAAATAATCACGATAAAGAAGAAGAAGAAGAAGAACGATGCACAAAAGATTACTCAAGTTCACCCCAAGATTAGGACTACGTTCTGCAAAAAGATTTCACTATATTTTCGGTTTACAGCCGCTCAACTTGTTACTATGATAAAAAATGATAAAAATACATATATATCCCCAAAACGGGCCCAAAACCTAAACTTATAATTAATCTCTTAATCTCGCACTAAACGGGCCAGCTTAAATAAAAGCCCCCCGTTGAGATTTCGGGGGCGCTGTCCCCGAGCCCCCGAACGCTGACTGGGCAGCGGGGCACCCGTGTCGAGGGCGCTGCCCCCAAACCCCCGCATTCCGCACACAGGAATCACATGTTGTTGGATAATACCTTAGTTTTCCTAAACTCACGTGAGCATACCCGGTGTGAGAAATAAGGGTTTTTGAAGTATTCGCCAACTCCAACACCGTGGTAAAAATTGAGATGCCTAGCAGCACATCATAGAAAATACCTCACGTTGATGTTGGCAGGGGCAGCCCCCCTTGATAAAAGTTTCGACCGCCATCTGAAGAGGCTGCGAGAAAAGCCAAAACCAGCCTACCAGTTAGCCGCATAAAGAGAGTCTAGCGACTAGAAATCTTGACGAAAATAGTCATCAAATTCCATTTTTTTTTTCAGTTCAATTCTTAGGGATACGTAATCTAAATTTAGTTGCCTCGTTGAAATTAACTTACTTAATTTTTTATGTTGCGTGCCGCATTTGTCCTTCATGTATTCACGTGTCTTATTATTATTATTATTATTATTATTATTATTATTATTATTATTATTATTATTATTATTATATCTTCGATTCATGTATCCTATTGTAATTAACCGGATGTTGTTTCGTATGCGTCTTCCCACGAAGTTGCCACATGTCACCTTCTTCCTGCTCCTCCTCCTCCTCCTCCTCCAATGAATGTGGACGCGCACCATGGCGAGGTTACTACACAATCATCACTTGCAAAATTCACTACCTTGAATCGAAATTGCCACCTGGAAGACTACTCTGCTCTTTGGCCGCCTCTTGGCCATTGTTCTCCTCGTCTCTTCTGAGGTCTCGGCACGAGAGCTCGCCCAGGAGACTCCGTCTCATGCGCGCCCAATTTTTACTCGCTACACATTACTTCTCATGAGATTTTTAATAGACTCCAGTTTGTACACATATATGCACAACATGGCAATGGATAGGTTTCATCCAAATTTAATAGAAAGACTTAAATTGTCATCAAAGAGAGCAAGTGGGGTTGTCCATTCCGGAATCTAGAAATCTAGGAAAGTGAAATCTCCTTTTGAGATTTGTACAGATGGGCATCATAGGAGAATAATTGACGCTACTCATTATTTCCCGTGAGATTTTCGATAGATTCCATTTTGTACACATATGCACGATATGGCAATGGGTTGGTTTCGTCCAGATTTAATAGAAAGACTTAAATTGTCATCAGAGAGAGCAAGTTGGGTTATCCCTTCTGGAGTCTAGAAATCTAGGAAAGTGAAATTTCCTTTTGAGATTTGTACAGATGGACATCATGGGATAATAATCAATGCTACTCATTACTCCCGTGAGATTTTCAATAGATTCCAGTTTGTACACATATTCACGATATGGGAATGTGTCGGTTTCGTCTAAATTTAATAGAAAGACTTAAATTGTCACTAGAGAGAGCAAGTGGGGTTGTCCCATCCGGAATCTAGAAACCTAGGAAAGTGAAATCTCCTTTTGAGATTTGTACAGATGGGCATCATAGGACAATAATTGACGCTACTCATTACTTCCCATGAGCTTTTCGATAGATTCCATTTTGTACACATATGCACGATATGGCAATGGGTTGGTTTCGTCCAGATTTAATAGAAAGACTTAAATTGTCATCAGAGAGAGCAAGTTGGGTTATCCCTTCTGGAGTCTAGAAATCTAGAAAAGTGAAATTTCCTTTTGAGATTTGTACAGATGGATATCATGGGATAATAATCAAGGCTACTCATTACTCCCGTGAGATTTTCAATAGATTCCAGTTTGTACACATATTCACGGTATGGGAATGTGTCGGTTTCGTCTAAATTTAATAAAAAAACTTAAATTGTCACTAGAGAGAGCAAGTGGGGTTGTTCCTTCTGGAGTCTAGAAATCTAGGAAAGTGAAATTTTCTTTTGAGATTTGTACTTGTGGACATCATAGGATAATAATCAACGCTACTCATTACTTCCCTTGAGATTTTCAATAGATTCCAATTTGTACACATATGCATAATATGGCAATGGGTCAGTTTCGTCTTGATTTCATAGAAAGACTTAACTTACCATCAGCGAGAGCATAATGATTAGCGGAATTTATACAAACACCAAAAGTGAATTCATAGAAATAGACAAGCCATAAACCATCGCTGGTGCATAAAAGTAGGCTTGAGGTGGCAGCTGAGCTGCCTTCATGATTGGCTTGGCGCTACAATTATTGGGATACAAATTATCCAATGAAAATCCAAAAAAATGTCAAAAAAATCTTAACTTTATTATATTGATATCAATTTAACCGTAAACCTTTTGACATAGAGTCAATTCAGTTCTTTCAAATAATTTTGACCCGATATTACGTTCTCACACTAGTTCTCTTAGATTTTTCATTTGAATCATGATAATCTCAATCGCTAGAATACTTAGCTATAATCTCAAAGTAAATTATATTTACAAGAATCAATGGTTGAAATGTTTAAGATATTATAGGGGAATACGGGGAAATAAAGGATCGTTTTCCTATTACGATGGCTAAGGAAGAAATTAAAGAAAAAAAGACTGAAAATTATTAAAAATTTGTAGGATGCTCTTTGGATTGCTCCCAGCTTGCCTTTTGTCGTTGACCCTTCCGATGGTGACCTCAGAATTTGTCGTTGAGTAATATGTGACCGACACGCCTCCTTTTTGGTTTTGCTGATGTGAAAATGAGTCTGACCAACAACGCAAGACAAATTGTACAGTGATGGTGCACTTCATAGTGGCAAACTCGTGAGTCTGAGTGTCACTAGAAAACAAGAGCCACTAGCCCTGTCGATGCCAGAGCCAGCGATGGAAAGATAATGTGGGTCCAGCTAGGCAAATCGTGCGGTTGCACTGAATTCTTAACGATGGTTTAGAATTACAGCCGCGAATCTTACGTTCTGCCAAGTTGGACTCACTTTGGCGAGCGGAGTACAAAATTTCCAAAGTCAATAATGGCCCTTATGCGGCAAATTCATCACAAAAGCTAAACCCTTCGAAAGAATAACAAAAATCAGAACGTTTCCCTTTATCATAATATTAAACACATACAGGGAACGACACCTAACGTGAAATTCAGCCTTTCATATTTTAAATTCCATGATTTGTACCGTATCATTGCGGAATTTCCAAAAGAGATATGAAAATTTTTAATCGAATACAAGAAGTAAAAGTTACACGATTGTACTGCTAGCTATGTGTCAGACTACAGCAAGACAAATTGTGCAGTGACGGTGCACTTCATAGTGGCAAATGAAACATCATAGCCAAAGAAAAAGACAAAATATTTTGTGAACTTTAATTCTAAGGTGAAACATGAGAAAATTTATGGAAACTTAATATAAAATAACATATATTCAAGTAAAATTGCATAATATAACGATTCGTATTTGTATTTGATTCCATGTCATGTCTTCGATTCCAACTTTCTCATGCTTGAGTGGTTGCTTTTGTAATTATTAGGTTACATGTGCGAGTTGTACTGAAGAAGTCTCACATTAGAGAATAAATGTGATGTTAATATATTTTCGTTGACCTCTTACTCATTGGCTTAAGTTTTTGAGCAAAAGTGGGTCAAGTTGAATATTTTGATGGGCTCGGACTTGAACTTCTTCTTGGCGATTTCCTTGAGTGAATATATTGGACTTCGGTTACATATCTTCAACAAATGATATCAGAGCCGATAATTAATTGGTGGGCCCTAATATGTTTTGGTGTTTGGTGAATATCTCAATGAATGAATTTGGCGGGTTTGAAGTCAGCCTTCATGATCCAGCATGGAGAAAGAAACCAATGATGAAGTTGGGTGATGAGGGCAATTTAAGTTGAGATATGTGAGTGCAGAATGATACTTGAATTAAGGAGGAATAGACCTAATATTGAGTTCACATGTGATGGGGAGATTGTTAGGATATACGTGTGAGTTGCGTTAAAATTCTAAATTAGAGAATGTGTGTGATGTAAAGCAATTAATATATCTTAATTAGCCTATAACTCATTGGCTTAAGCTTTTGAGTGAAGGTTGGTCTAACTGGATATATTTAGAGGCTTGAATTAGGCTCTCTCTTGATGATCTCTTCAGATAAAGGTATCAAAATTTTTTTACCCGCTCCCAACAAAAATCTCAAACTAGTAACACACGTTTAAAATTGCATAGATTAGGCAATCATGACTAGAGCATACAAGGTAAATATCCTTATTCACACCTTTCATCAATACAATATTATTTGCTCTGGTCATGATCCCCTAATTTGTACAATTTTAAAATGTATGTTACTACTTTTAGGACTTCTAATGAATATATCCCTTTTAAAGAGATGGTCAAGCAGGAGCACGCTAGGTAAATATCCTTATTCACACCTATCACTAGCATAATATTATTTGCAGAGACTATTCTTCAATTGATAGCTCTCCAGTCTCAAGCTTGTTTGATGAGAATAAAAGCAATCTGAATCAAAAGACTACTGAGTTGAGGCTTGGTCTCCCTAGATCTCAATCCCCTCAAAGAGAGCCAAAACTGTGCTTGTTGAGTTTTGGAAAACTTGATGAGAAGCAATTGTTTCCTTTCCTTCTTTCGAAGGATGGGATTTTCTTGCCGTTGCAGAAGAATTTTCTTCAGTTCTAAATAAATCGAGGGAAATTGGATGTTTCATGTCATCAGGGCTCAATGACCCCCACTGACCACTTCCCCACCATCATCGGCCGTTTCTAGCGATGGTAGGGTAGCAGTGTCGCGACCCTCTAAAAATATTTTTATTAATTCTAGGGGTTAACGGATTATTAGGTTAATTAGATTTGACTAACCTAATGCGGACCCTCCCAAGCCCTACCGAATCGCAACTTTGGTTTTTGTTTAAATGATTTTGAAATTTGGAGTCGCCACTAATCGTTCTTGGTAGGTCGATTAGAAACCTAAATAAATTAGCGGGAGAACTAATTTATTCCTGCGAACAAGAGATTATGAGCTCGGGGACTTGGTTACACTAGTTAATTAAAACTAATGCCCTTTCGGTACCTTAATTTCATGGATATCCTAATCCGGCAACTCAGGCTTGGTTTATTCCTAAAGCTCTAGTAGGGTATTCTCTTTTGTGTTTTCACTTTTTAAATAGGATGCATGGATGGTATTTATTTTTATTTGTTATATTTTTTTAAGTGTTAAAGATTCCCTGAAGCCGAAAGAGGGAGTGTGTTAACGACTTCTGTGCAGTATTACGACCTACTCATCTTTTGGGTCTGATGATTCAAAAATTAAATTATAGGAAGTACATGACAGTGAATAAACACCTCCAATGGGAGGCCTAGCATTGGCTTGGCTCTTCCCTTTGGGATTTAAGGTACAGGTATTTAAGTTGCAAGTATTTAAACTACTGTAAGTAAAAACCTCCAATGGGAGGCTAAGCATTGGCTTGGCTCTTCCCCTTGGGATTTAAGGTACAGGTATTTAAGTTGCAGGTATTTAACTACTATAAGTAAAAACCTCCAATGGGAGGCTAAGCATTGGCTTGGCTCTTCCCTTTGGGATTTAAGGTACAGGTATTTAAGTTGCAGGTATTTAACTACTGTAAGTAAAAACCTCCAATGGGAGGCTAAGCATTGGCTTGGCTCTTCCCTTTGGGATTTAAGGTGCAGGTATTTAACTACTGTAAGTAAAAACCTCCAATGGGAGGCTAAGCATTGGCTTGGCTCTTCCCTTTGGGATTTAAGGTGCAGGTATTTAAGTTGCAGGTATTTAACTACTATAAGTAAAAACCTCCAATGGGAGGCTAAGCATTAGCTTGGCTCTTCCCTTTGGGATTTATGGTGTAGGTATTTAGATTGCGGATGGACTTTGTCCTCTCCATTTTGGGGTATGAATTTTTTAAAATGAAATACAACGAATTGATTCAACAATTTGAAATTTGTGCGCGCTTGAGGACTCCTCCAAGCCGATTTTGTGCTTCCATAGGATTGACCATTGATATAGAGCTGCGGCTTCCTGACATAAAATAGAGTGAAGTGTTAGTATACAAAATATGTGCTAATCTGCACCTAAAACCAGAAGAGTAGAAAGAGTACTTATCTCCCATTTTTTTGGGAGGGATTTCTATAATTGATTTTCGCTCTCTATGTTCCCAATATAGAGAGTTTCTTTTGAATTAAGAGGGACTTTTAGTCACAGATCAGTTGAGAAATCGGTGGACAGCTTAGGAGCTTGTCTGGGCCGATTTTTGCATCTCGACGAGATTTTTGCTGTTGACGTAGAGATATCCTTCTCCTGACATAAAATATGGAAGAAAAAGGAGATGGAGAAAGTGTATACAATTTGTGCTAATTTGCGAGTAAAATCATAAATAAATGAATAAATAAAAACACTTAGCTTGAATTTGTTTGCTCGTTGACGAGGATGAACTCTTGATTTATATTGATCGATGAAGGAATTTGTGATGATAACCCCTAGCTTTAAGCTCCCATCATCTTCAAAATTCTCTCTCTTTTGGTATTTTCTTTCTCTCAAAATTTTCTTCAATCTCCCAAAACTCTCTCAAACATCCAAAATTTTCTCTCCAAAAAATTCTCCCAAACACTTCAAATTTTCTCCCTCCCAAGAATCCTTTCTCAAGCTCACTTCTTCCTCCTTTTATAACCTACTCATCTATCTCCCATTCTAATTTTTCCACTAACTCTATCTCCCATTCTAATTTCTCCACTAACTCTTCTTCATTTTCATCTTCCATTCTCCATCTCTATCTCACATTCTAATCTCTCCACTAACTCTTCTTCATCTTCATCTTCCCTTCTCCATATTTATCTCCCATTCTAATTTCTCCACTAACTCTTCTTAATCTCCATCTTCCCTTCTCTATTCTTATCTTCCATTCTAATTTCTCTACTAACTCTTCTTCATCTCCATCTTCCCTTCTCTATTCTTATCTTATTTTCTCCATCCATTCTTCTCCAACTTCTCTTCTTCATCTCCTCTTCTTCATCTTCCCTTCTCTATTCTAATTTATCCACTAACTCTTCTTTTTATTATTTGTAAAATAATCCTTCAAGAGTTAGGTATTTGCACTCTAGTCCTTGAATTTTAAGTATTTACAATTCAGTCCTTGAAAAAATATATTTCTTTAAGTCCAAATCTCCTCACAATTTTTGACACACCAAAATTTACCACATGTCAAATTTAAGCTCATTTCTTGTCGCTGAAAATAATGCATAATTTAATTAAAGCCCTTTTGCAAAATTAAGTCATTCTGGGTATAATTGGGCCAAGATGAAAATTTAAAATATTAGAAGACAATGTCACAACTCATAAAAAGTGAAAGTTAAAAATAAGTTGACTCAAATTAAATTTTTTTAGGCCCGATTCGAGATTATACTCGTGAAGGAACACGTGACTCGAATTGGATTTTTCTGAATTTGCGATGGCCAATATGAAAATAGATTTAAAATAAAAATATTAACTATCTTTGTGTATTTTTTGGCCTCAAATGTTATTTTTCCAAAATTTTCAAATATTTTTGTATTTTTTTAAAAAAAAATTAAAATATATATAATATGAAAAATTATTTTTTGGTCAAAATTCGTTCCCTAGGCTTGGCTAAGGTTCCCAAAGTTGATTTTTCAATTTTATGAATTTTTATGGATTTTCTATTAATTTTCGAAAATAAATAAATACAAAATACGTAAAAATACTGAAAATATGAAAAATCGTTTTTTGGTCAAAATTGGTTCCCTAGGCTTGGCTAAGGTCCCCAAAGTTGATTTTTCAATTTTATGAATTTTTATGGATTTTTATTACTTTAGCAATAGAAAAAATGATTAAAAATCAGGTGTCAACAGCCATGACCAGTAGACCCTCAGGGTAAGGAACTTCATTAGCTTCGACCAGGGTTGAACATGCGCCCGTTTCCCTAATGCTCGACATATTTCTGGATCTAGGACTGCCGACTCGAGACCGCCTCAGGATGTCTTTTTGGACTTGAGGGATCACGGGATCGTCGATGGTTTCTCGTAACAGGCTTTGAAAGCCGATGCTTTGATGGTGAAGGTTTTGAATTCCTCTCCCACGAGAACTCCTTCCTCTCTATCTTTCTCCTGCGAGTTCTTGCGAATGAACTCTCACTATCAAATGAGGACAAGTTCTCTCTCTAGCAATAGCAACGACTTCCCTCTTCACGGGCAGTGCTATTAGATTTTTCGAGGGAGAAAATCTGATATTCAGCTTTTGATCAAAGGGGAAATCCTTGTTTCTCGCTCAGTTCGTCTTCCTTTTTTCTTTTCGTGGTAGAGGGCCCTTGTCAAGATCTCCACCGTCGATTTACTGGCGGGTCCTCCAATAAAGACGAGTCGTATCTCCTTTTCTGCCGAAAATTTCTTTGTCTCCCACTCAGCTCGTTTTTTATTCTTTCTTTTCCAAAGTGGTGGCAGCCCGTCCAACTTTTCTGCAGAGACGTCGGGTCTGCTCAGCTTGAGGTTGCCGCTTGACTGGAATTCGAGCCAGCGGGGGTGTTGCCGACAGAGAATGGTAGATAGAAAAAACTCGACCAATAAGGACTGCCCCTGTGAAATCATTATTTAAATTGAAGCAGATTATCACCTTCGCATTCCGATCATCTGCCTCGCCTCTCTCCTCCTTTCTTTCGTGATCTGCTTTCAAAAATGGCCAATTCTCCTAACCATACCTTCTCCGCCGAAATCCTGGCTGGGTGGGAGAGACTCTACAATCTTCTTGGTAGAGGTTACGCTCATATAGCCCAAAACTCTACCGTTGAGGCTGAAATCCTCGGTTTATTCAGGACCCTAGACGCTGCTTCTGTTGAGGGTACCCAACTGGGGAGGGAGTATCGGAACTTCCCGACCCTCTTCATTAATTTTCTGGCTGCCTATAACCGCGCTTATGAAACGGTCATTGTGACTGCCGTCGTGAAAGCTCGTTACCGAGACCGGCACGAGCGTCTGGAAATAGTCACATTTATGGCTGATAATCACAAGAAAGCCTTCAAGTTTGCCAATGATCAGCTTTCGTGGCTAGTTCGTGAGAGGGGAAAGTTGGTGGACCGTCTGGCCTTGGTCCGAACTTACGCCGAACAGGAGCCGAGCAATATTATGATGAGGTGCAAATGCGGTTGGCTGCAGGAGAGACTTGATGACATTACGGCAGATATTGCTTTCGAGAGGGCGGCGATTTCGGACTTGGAGTTTGCTGTCGAGCATTACGAGGCCAGTATGGCCCAGGCTAAGGAGAAGCGCGATCGCCTCTTCTTTAGGCTCGCGGAGCTTGATCCTGAGAATGCCCTGTGCACCCGGAGCATCAACTGTTTGGAGAGTCAGTTGAGCTCCTTCGTAATGGTTATCAGGGCTCAGTTTGGCTTTACTTTTCCTCCCCAGTGAGCTGTTGTAATGCTCTTTGATGAATGGAATGAAAGAAAAGCTTCACGTGTTTTTTTTTTGTTTAATTTTCCTGCTATCGTTTCTTCCGCATAGCATAACAGAACGATTTGAGGTACCGAAGATGTCGAGGCTTAATGTTTTTCTTGATGTTCTTGTTTAATTGCTCCAGACGATGATATCGAGAACATTGATGAAGGGTTCGGCGGTGGCCCCCACTATCCATCTTGAGATCACAAACAATAACGCTATGACAACTCGATCAGTGCGCTGGTAATAAATCCGGCCACCTGTTGTGTGCCCACTTTTATCCATATTTTATTTCTTTCGGCGTCCACTTGCTCGTGTCGGTCGCCTGTAGCGTCGGGAGAAATTCCTGTGGGCCACGTTCATTAATAGAACCTCGGTCCTCTAAAGCCCTCCGCATGTTTCGGATAAGAGGAAATTTTAAGATCGGTCTCTGGTTGATTTAATCAGGTAAAGGTATTTGTTTCATGGGTTCTGATTATATAATCCATATTATCTTTCAAAAGACGCGGGATCCTCTGCAATACATTAAATATGCCCCCGTGTTTAATCAGTATAAATCCACCGTCATATCAGAATACACTGCCCATACAAGTTTACGGATTGACATAACTCTGTCTGTCAAAGATGGACAGTGTTCGTTTGCCCTCCAGAATTAACGGTTGAAGCCTCGGTGTTTTTCGTCTTTTGGTATTTCTGAAGATGATTCTTGATATATTTTGAACTTAATTTTTACACCCGTCTAGGGTATCTAGGATCTCCCTGCAAAAGAAAATGATATAATTAGTATGCGACACAAGGAATGTCGGTCCATGACTCCTATATTAGTCCAATTTGATTTTTTCTATTTTATAGAGAAATCAGAAAAAAAAAATTCCCTTAGGAAGAAATGGGTTAATACAGAATTTTTTTGCAGATTTATTACTCTTTTTTTATTATTTTTTTTAAGGAATGTGACAAAATCTCTTGACGTTTACTAAAATTTTTGAAGGAATTTCCTTTTTATCAGAATAAATTTTCAGAGGTAAATTTGTCAGGAAAATTTCATTTTTATTGAAGCAATAAAAACATGACAAAAATCCCTTATTGGTTAATAAAATTCCCATGAAGGGATTTTTCACATCATTTTTTCAAAATTTTTTTTAAAAGAAATGAGGGACAAATTTAATTTTTATTTTCTTTTAAAAGAATGGTCGTAATATCAAGCTCAAAAACTGACTAACACCTAGCATGAACCGACCGAAAATAAATACAAGATAAAATTAGAGAACTTACTTTTACCTTGGAGAAATGCAAATCACATAGTCATGCGCATGACTCAAGTGAGGAGTGAACTCTAGAAAATAAAAGAAGGAGAGACAGGGTATGGACCTAAAAGGCCCCCACTATCTGAATTGACAACCTTACCCTCCGCGCAATCAAATCACAATGGGAAGAATTGTCAATTCAGATAATGAGCGGGATAAAATATGGTCAACCCAAGCGCAATCGACGCAGGAGCTTTGCATATTCGATCCCTATCTATGGTTACCTAGGAAAAATTTCGCGACTTGGGTTTAGACGCTTGTGTGTGCAGGTGTTGTGATCCTCAGAATATGCAAGACATGCACGACAATTGATATCAAAACAGCGCTTCTAAAAATGTGTGAAATTAAACATAATCCCAACACCAAGCCTGCAAAACAAATGGGTTAGCCAAACACTCCGCCCCTTATAACTCCCATCCTGCAAAAACACATAACACCTATAGAATGAGTCCCAAGCAAAATCGCCAGAAGCGAGATATCCATGAAATTTTCATTGGCTTAAGTCCACTAAGACTTTTAAAATTTCGAAAAAATTCAAGTATTCCAATTGGTATCTTTTTTCGAAAATTTAAAAATCCCGTCCCCAGCGGAGTCGCCAAGCTGTCGCGACCCTCTAAAAATATTTTTATTAATTCTAGGGGTTAACGGATTATTAGGTTAATTAGATTTGACTAACCTAATGCGGACCCTCCCAAGCCCTACCGAATCGCAACTTTGGTTTTTGTTTAAATGATTTTGAAATTTGGAGTCGCCACTAATCGTTCTTGGTAGGTCGATTAGAAACCTAAATAAATTAGCGGGAGAACTAATTTATTCCTGCGAACAAGAGATTATGAGCTCGGGGACTTGGTTACACTAGTTAATTAAAACTAATGCCCTTTCGGTACCTTAATTTCATGGATATCCTAATCCGGCAACTCAGGCTTGGTTTATTCCTAAAGCTCTAGTAGGGTATTCTCTTTTGTGTTTTCACTTTTTAAATAGGATGCATGGATGGTATTTATTTTTATTTGTTATATTTTTTTAAGTGTTAAAGATTCCCTGAAGCCGAAAGAGGGAGTGTGTTAACGACTTCTGTGGAGTATTACGACCTACTCATCTTTTGGGTCTGATGATTCAAAAATTAAATTATAGAAAGTACATGACAGTGAATAAACACCTCCAATGGGAGACCTAGCATTGGCTTGGCTCTTCCCTTTGGGATTTAAGGTACAGGTATTTAAGTTGCAAGTATTTAAACTACTGTAAGTAAAAACCTCCAATGGGAGGCTAAGCATTGGCTTGGCTCTTCCCTTTGGGATTTAAGGCACAGGTATTTAAGTTGCAGGTATTTAACTACTATAAGTAAAAACCTCCAATGGGAGGCTAAGCATTGGCTTGGCTCTTCCCTTTGGGATTTAAGGTATAGGTATTTAAGTTGCAGATATTTAACTACTGTAAGTAAAAACCTCCAATGGGAGGCTAAGCATTGGCTTGGCTCTTCCCTTTGGGATTTAAGGTGCAGGTATTTAACTACTGTAAGTAAAAACCTCCAATGGGAGGCTAAGCATTGGCTTGGCTCTTCCCTTTGGGATTTAAGGTGCAGGTATTTAAGTTGCAGGTATTTAACTACTATAAGTAAAAACCTCCAATGGGAGGCTAAGCATTAGCTTGGCTCTTCCCTTTGGGATTTATGGTGCAGGTATTTAGATTGCGGATGGACTTTGTCCTCTCCATTTTGGGGTATGAATTTTTTAAAATGAAATACAACGAATTGATTCAGCAATTTGAAATTTGTGCGCGCTTGAGGACTCCTCCAAGCCGATTTTGTGCTTCCATAGGATTGACCATTGATATAGAGCTGCGGCTTCCTGACATAAAATAGAGTGAAGTGTTAGTATACAAAATATGTGCTAATCTGCACCTAAAACCAGAAGAGTAGAAAGAGTACTTATCTCCCATTTTTTTGGGAGGGATTTCTATAATTGATTTTCGCTCTCTATGTTCCCAATATAGAGAGTTTCTTTTGAATTAAGAGGGACTTTTAGTCACAGATCAGTTGAGAAATCGGTGGACAGCTTAGGAGCTTGTCTGGGCCGATTTTTGCATCTCGACGAGATTTTTGCTGTTGACGTAGAGATATCCTTCGCCTGACATAAAATATGGAAGAAAAAGGAGATGGAGAAAGTGTATACAATTTGTGCTAATTTGCGAGTAAAACCATAAATAAATGAATAAATAAAAACACTTAGCTTGAATTTGTTTGCTCGTTGACGAGGATGAACTCTTGATTTATATTGATCGATGAAGGAATTTGTGATGATAACCCCTAGCTTTAAACTCCCATCATCTTCAAAATTCTCTCTCTTTTGGTATTTTCTTTCTCTCAAAATTTTCTTCAATCTCCCAAAACTCTCTCAAACATCCAAAATTTTCTCTCCAAAAAATTCTCCCAAACACTTCAAATTTTCTCCCTCCCAAGAATCATTTCTCAAGCTCACTTCTTCCTCCTTTTATAACCTACTCATCTATCTCCCATTCTAATTTTTCCACTAACTCTATCTCCCATTCTAATTTCTCCACTAACTCTTCTTCATTTTCATCTTCCATTCTCCATCTCTATCTCACATTCTAATCTCTCCACTAACTCTTCTTCATCTTCATCTTCCCTTTTCCATATTTATCTCCCATTCTAATTTCTCCACTAACTCTTCTTAATCTCCATCTTCCCTTCTCTATTCTTATCTTCCATTCTAATTTCTCTACTAACTCTTCTTCATCTCCATCTTCCCTTCTCTATTCTTATCTTATTTTCTCCATCCATTCTTCTCCAACTTCTCTTCTTCATCTCCTCTTCTTCATCTTCCCTTCTCTATTCTAATTTATCCACTAACTCTTCTTTTTATTATTTGTAAAATAATCCTTCAAGAGTTAGGTATTTGCACTCTAGTCCTTGAATTTTAAGTATTTACAATTCAGTCCTTGAAAAAATATATTTCTTTAAGTCCAAATCTCCTCACAATTTTTGACACACCAAAATTTACCACATGTCAAATTTAAGCTCATTTCTTGTCGCTGAAAATAATGCATAATTTAATTAAAGCCCTTTTGCAAAATTAAGTCATTCTGGGTATAATTGGGCCAAGATGAAAATTTAAAATATTAGAAGACAATGTCACAACTCATAAAAAGTGAAAGTTAAAAATAAGTTGACTCAAATTAAATTTTTTTAGGCCCGATTCGAGATTATACTCGTGAAGGAACACGTGACTCGAATTGGATTTTTCTGAATTTGCGATGGCCAATATGAAAATAGATTTAAAATAAAAATATTAACTATCTTTGTGTATTTTTTGGCCTCAAATGTTATTTTTTCAAAATTTTCAAATATTTTTGTATTTTTTTTAAAAAAATTAAAATATATATAATATGAAAAATTATTTTTTGGTCAAAATTCGTTCCCTAGGCTTGGCTAAGGTTCCCAAAGTTGATTTTTCAATTTTATGAATTTTTATGGATTTTCTATTAATTTTCGAAAATAAATAAATAAAAAATACGTAAAAATACTGAAAATATGAAAAATCGTTTTTTGGTCAAAATTGGTTCCCTAGGCTTGGATAAGGTCCCCAAAGTTGATTTTTCAATTTTATGAATTTTTATGGATTTTTTATTACTTTAGCAATAGAAAAAATGATTAAAAATCAGGTGTCAACAAGCAGTAGCAAGGGCCCTCACGTGCAAGATTTGCTCATGGGTACTTTGTTTTATATTTAAATTTTAGCTTATTTTTCAAATTAAGTTGAATAACAATTATGTTAAAAATCAAATTTTAATTAAAATGATGTCATTTTGGTCACTACATAGAAGAGAAAATATTAAAAAAAGCCACGTTACCATTTTTCATTAGCCAAATTGGACAGAATTAATGGAATGACTCAATTACACCAATTTGATAAGTCTTTGGACTCATTTGTATTTTTTGCAAGTTTTAGGACTCAATTACAACAAGTTTCAGGACTTCTGATAAACACATCTCTTTTTTTTTTAAAGGGCCACTTCAATGGAAATTGGATGAACAAGTAGTTCGGCTTCCAGGAATTGCTTTTGTGGTCAAGAGTTGATCATCATTCTCCATAAAATTGGGCATAAGGACACCTCAAGTGTCAATATTTGTGTATAGTGCACAGTTTGACACGAATTTTTTTTTGTCACTTAAGTGCCAAATCGGGAAAAAAAGATCATTTTAGCACCAATGAAGAGAAATTCCGATGACCTCACCTAAGTTGGTACCTAAATAATCATTTTTATATTTAAGAAAGGGCACTTAAACTATCGCTTTAGTGCCAAATTGGAGGAAGAACGATCATTTTAGTGTCAATCGGCAAGAAATCCCAGCGACCTCATTAGAGTTAGCACTTAAATAATAGTTTTTTTAAAAAAAATTGACATTTAAGTGATCTAAAAATATATATTGGCACCAAAGTGAATGTTGTACACAAATATTGACACTTGAGGTGTTCTTTTTACCCATAAAATTGACATCATCATTACTTAATCATTTTCCAAAGATAATTACTATTTGCATTATCCAGGTTATTAGTAGTTTTCACTTTTCACAAAAGGGCAATTTCGCATGTGGGTGATAAAAATGATTGTCAAATGTGACTCAAACTAGACCCAACTTGAGATAGGCATCATAAGGTAAATGGAGCAAGCGAAATTGTTTGGAGGTGTGCAAGCACAAAGCATAGGGTCTAAAAATCAAGTGGTGGACGTGCCAAACAAGTAACAAAATGAGACGAGCTTTCGTAGGTCCAAACTTAAGATTTCTCATCCATGGCTCATAGCCAGCAAGAGGTCAACTGGGATGCAGCTTGACCCCAAGTTGGCACTTCCGACATCCGACCGTAGCCTGGATTTTCAATCTAGAAACTTCAAACAGTTGTCCCAATTCTGATGGACATTTGATCACACATATGAGGGGTTAAGTTCATGTACAAAACATAGTTCGCTCGCTACGCCAAATCTAACTCGAGCAAGAGCTGAAGGAGTCTTCAAAGAGTGAGAGTATATCTAGTAAACATTTGTGTTTATCTTTAATTGGAGCTTATGGGGCTATTCGGATAATTGAGATCGAGAAACACTTGAGTAGGTGTGTGATTCGAGCAATAGCAATCTTCTTGATTTAAGTGAAACATGTCATCATTTCTCCCATGAAGTAGCCACACTCAATTGACCTATAGAATGAATGCTTTTCGGGATTGTCTAAATGCTTGTTCATTGATGGACATAAATAGTTAGGGGTGTGTATTCACTTGGACCAATAACAGAGAAGGGGACGAGTATGTTAAAGAAAGACTTGATAAGGTGGTATGTACGATTGAATGGAGGTTTATATTCCCTCAAACAAAAGCTTATGCTCACCTAGCAATAGGATTAGACCACAATCCTATACTTCTATCTCATGCTTTTATATCTTCAGGCTAACCCAATAAACCAGTTGAAGCCTTTTGGCTTGAGAGTGATGAATGTAGAGAGGTGGTGAAAGAAGCTTGGAGCTCTCCAACTCACTTTGAAAAGGATTTGGTTGGGAAGTTGCAAGTTGTAACTTTTGCTCTTTCCAAATGGAGCAAGAAGAAATTCGCGAATGGACATAGAAAAATCAGTTTGCTGAAACAAGAACTGCAATGGCTTACAAGCAATACCATTTGGTCCTTTGCCAAAGTGAGACTCAAAAACCTCCGGGAAGAGATTGATTATTTATGGAGGTGAGAAGAGATGTATTGGGGATTGCAATCGAGAATTAATTGATTGAAATTGGGATGTAGAAGCACAATTTTTTTTTTCATGCAACTATCATTCAAAGGCAGCAGAGGAATATGAGCTCCATACTATGGAATTCAGAGAATACATGGCTATTTGAGTAGTGCCAGCTAAAAGAACATACTGTGCTTTTCTTCTGAGATCTATATCAATCTATCGGCTCTCAAAAGTTCTCACTAGTTTTGGATTAGGTATCTCAAGGGGTAATAGAAGAGATAAATCACCTCTTGTTGGCTAAAGATATTAGAAATTAAATCAATTTCATGAATATTGTTGATACATAGGTAGTGTCGATAGCATATGGATGACCATTTGTGTAATGCCACACTTTATATAGTTCTAAATTAACAAGAAATGAACAAAGGGATTAGAAAGCTGATTTGGACCAAATGAATTAGGATTCAACTTGAATGGAGTCCTTAAACGTAATGGGATGTATAATGGATAGCAGCTGAGAGATAGCAATTGGGCTTGACACCATCTGAAAATAATTTTCCGGCTCAAAGTTTGCAAGTTGAGAGCTGATGACCGAAATTTGGCCCAAACCAACGAAAGTCCGGCGCCTTGCTTTCCACCATGGACGTAGACCCCATATCGAAATTAAGAGTCCAATAACACAAAGTGAGTCCATTGCCAGTTGTTTCGTTGGCCCGTGTAATGATTGGAAGCGCAGGAACCTCAAGCCCGCGTGTGAGTGGCCTAGATAAATATAACGCCTGGTCTTACCGATGCTCGTGGACCAATCCGACATATGTCAGGTCCAATCCCAGCCCAAAAAGAACCACTAATTTTCGCTCACCTCCTAGCCCGACCTAATGAATCGTGAAGCCGGCCCAGAGCTACTACTACACACGATTATTTGTTTTCCTCTATCATCCTCGGTGAAGTCTTTGAGGAGGAAAACGAGTGACTTTCACCTACATCTAGAAGATTGTCCCGTGTGCTAGTGCAAGGCGCAATTTTTATGGTGAGCCCGCGAACCGACACATTGACAAAGAAAGAGGCAAGTTGCTTTTCTAACTCGCTTACTAGCTAATGCAATGCAAGGACGTCTATGTTGTCTCAATGGGTGGCTGAAGAGTAGCATTGGTGCTGATTGCTGGAGGGAAATGCAGCGGTAGGTCATAGTTAGTTGTGCGACGTGAGTGGAAGAAAGTATATCTTTTGGGAACAACTTGGTAGCTGACAGATGGAAAAAGGGGAGAGAGAAAGAATGCAAAACTATGTAGCAAAGCTGCTCTGTCCATCCAGTTTTGGTGCTGAGAGAGCCAATTCATCGTGCATGGACAAGAGGCAGTGAGGGGACACTAACTAGGAAGAGGATAATCTACCATTAAATTATAATGCTCGACAATGTGATAATAAGTGTCCAATAGGTATACGTATGGGTAAATCTTGCCCCCTCACCCTTCCTTGTGTGGTTATACTGATTTTGGGGTATGAATGGTTCGGCTTTCTCGAACATGAGCAGTCGGTTGAGCATTGTTACGCGGAACAAGCGATCAAACAATAAATAGACAGAACAAGAAAATAAATCGGACACCGGATGTACGTGGTTCGGTCGTAGAGACCTATGTTCACGGAGAGAACAGTAACGAATTCCACTATAGATCAAGCGATACATGGAGATTACAAATACTACTCGAGTCACTCAAACACTCTTAGTGTTTCCCAGCCTCAATTACATTCAAGAACGCACGCAATGTTTAGCCCCACAATTCCTAATGAAATAATCTCTCAATCTCACAAAGGAATTAATACGCAAATCTTACAACAAGATTTAATCTGCTTCAATACTTGAATTCTTGATGTAATTCCACAAAGATAAACCCCTGCCAAGCACTCAACAAAACGGCGCTTCCTTGATAATATTCTTCTCAACAACGGCCGACTTGTATATAGACAAATAAGCTACACATATTGGAGAAATAAAATAGGGAATTTCAGTCAATGAAAACCAAGATTGATTTTCCTATTTTGTCTTTATCTCACATGGAAAGTTCAACTCCAATATAAATATTGTTCTTGATCTTGATTTGAAATATATCAAAATAGAATATATCACACTATTTTCATCAAGATAGATTTCCGTAATATTCAAAACAAATCTTATCTTTAATTTCAAGATCAAGATATATTTGTTTCTGAAATTCAAATTTGCGCTTCGAGCTCAAATTCGGGATATATTCTAACAAGCATTAGTAATGGTGTCATATCCAGTTGACCATCTAAGTATTGTGGTTACCGAGCATGAAATTGAGTGAGTAAAGCTTGGCAATGTACAGGTAGAATGAGAAGAAAAATGAGAGGCATGAGAGGAAGGAAACCGTGAGAGGGTCGGGCCAAGCTTTTGAGAAGAGTCTTGGAATAAAACAATGGATACTGGGATTAAAGGGTGGCTTGGGAAGGAAGAAGTAATGAGCAGTGCAGAGCATAGGAAATCATAGCCTGAGGTATATGCATGAGTGGCCGAAAGAAAAATAGGTTAGTGTCGCGACCCTAAGAATTTTTTTTTTCGATCGGGTTAACGGATTATTATGTTTATTAGATGAATTAACCTAATACTGACCCTCCCAAGTCCTACCAAATCGCAACTTTGGTTTTTGTTCAAATGGTTTTAAAATTTGGAGTTGCCACTAATCATTTTTGGTAGGTTGATTAGATACTTAAGTAAATTAGCGGGAAGACTAAATTACTTCTACGAACCAGAGATTATGAGTTCGGGGACTTGGTTACACTAGTTAAAACTAATGCCCTTTCGATACCTTAATTTCATGAATATCCTAATTTGGCAACTCAAGCTTGGTTTATTCCTAAGACTCTAGTGAGGTGTTTTCTTTTTGTATTTTCACTTTTTAGATAGGATGCATGGGTGGCATTTTTTTTTATTTTCAAAGTGAAAAAAATTCCTTGAAGCCGAAAGATGGAGTGTGTTAACGACTTCTGTGCAGTGTTACAGTCTACTCATTTTGGGGTCTGGTGATTCAAAAATTAAACGGCAAGAAGTCAATGACAGTAAATAAAAACCTCCAATGGATGGCCCAGCCTTGGCTTGGCTCTCCCCTTTGGGGTTTAATGGTGCAGAAATTAAATTGCGAAAATTTAAATAACGGTAAGTAAAAACCTCCAATGGGCGGCCTAGCATTGGCTTGGCTCTTCTCTTTAGGGTTTGATGGTGCAGGAATTTAAATTACAGTAAGTAAAAACCTTCAATGGGCGGCCTAGCATTGGCTTGGCTCTTTCCTTTGGGGTTTGATGGTGCAGGAATTTAAATTGCAGGAAATAAACGACCTCCAATGGATGCGCTTTTCCTCTCCATTATGAGGTTTTAGTTCTTTAAAATAAAATACAACAAATTATTTCAACAATTTGAACTAAAATCCGTTGACGGGTTGAGTGCAAATTTGATGGGCACCTTGGAATTTGTTTGGGCTCACTTTGCACCTCCATGGAATTTATCGTTGATACGGAGTTGTCCCTTTTTTTTTACCTGCCATAAAATATGGGAAAAAGGGAGATGGAGAAAGTGTATACAATTTGTGTTAATTTAAGACTAAAACCACAAATAAATGAATAAATAAGAATACTTAGCTCGAATTTGCTTGCTTGTTGACGAGGATGAACTCTTGATTTATGTTGATTGATGAAGGAATTTGTGATGATAACCTCTAACTTTAAACTCCCATCATTTTCAAAATTTTTTCTCTCTTTTGGTATTTTCTTTCTCTCAAATTTTTCTTCAATCTTCCAAAACCCTCTCAAACATCCAAAATTTTCTCTTCCAAAAATTCCTCCCTCCCTAGTTCACTTCTTTCTCCTTTTATAATCCACTCATCTATCTCTCATTCTAATTTTTCCAGTAACTCCACTTCATTTTCATCTTCCATTCTCTATCTCTATCTCACATTCTAATCTCTCCACTAACTCTTCTTCATCTCCATCTTCCCTTCTCCATATTTATCTCCCATTCTAATCTCTCCACTAACTCTTCTTCATCTCTATCTTCCCTTCTTTATTCTTATCTTATTTTCTCCATCCATTCATCTTTATCTTCTCTTCTCCATCTCCTCTTTTCCATCTTCCCTTATATATTCTAATTTCTCCACTAACTCTTCTTCATCTCCATCTTTCCTTCTCTATTTTTATCTTATTTTCTCCATCCATTCTTCTCTATCTTCTCTTCTCCATCTTCCCTTCTCTATCCTAATTTCTCCACTAACTCTTCTTTTTATTATTTGCAAAATAATCCCTCAAGAGTTAAGTATTTGCACTCTAATCCCTGAGATTTTAATTATTTGCAATTCAGTCCCCGAAAAAATATTTCTTTAAGTCCAAATCTCCTCACAATTTTCGACACACCTCCCCTATGCTTAGTCGAAATTCACCGCATATCAAATTTAAACTCATTTCTTGCTGCAGAATTTAATTAAAGCCCTTTCACAAAATTGAGTCATTCTGAGTATAATTGGGCTAATATGAAAATTTAGGATATTAGAGAATAATGTCACAACTCCTAAAAGTGAAAAATGAAAATAAATTGACTCAAATTGAATTTTTTTTTATTCGAGATCATGCCCGTGAAGAAATACACGACCCCGAATTGGATTTTTTTTTAATTTACGATGGCCAACATGAAAAGAAAAATATTGACTATTTTTATGTATTTTTGTGGCCTCAAATGTTATTATTTATTAAATATTTTCCTAATTTATAAAAAAATATATATAAAAAATACAAACAATTATGAAAAATTATTTTTTGTTCAAAAATGATTCTCTAGGCTTGGCCAAGGTCTCCAAAGTTGATTTTTCAATTTTATAAATTTTTATGAATTTTCTATTAATATTCGAAAATAAAAATACCGAAAAATACTGAAAATATGAAAAATCATTTTCTGGTCAAAATTGGTTCTCTAGGGTTGACCAAGGTCTCCAAAGTTTATTTTTTAATTTTATAAATTTTTATGGATTTTCTATTAATTTTTGAAAATAAAAATGTCGAAAAATACTGAAAATATGAAAAAAAAAAAAAAATCATTTTTTGGTCAAAATTGGTTCCCTAGGCTTGGCCAAGGTCCCCAAAGTTAATTTTTCAATTTTATGAATTTTTATGAATTTTTTATGAATTATTTTAAAAAAGAAAAGATGATTAAAAATCAGGTGTCAATAGTTAGTAAGAGAGTTTGACTTGTGTCACTATGGTATTGAAAGTGCACTCTTGATTCTCGGTTATTGGCATGAACTATTATGATAGGTAAAAATCATGAGGCTCTAGAGATAGAACTTGAGCTGCGCAATAGGACTTCTAGTTGATTTTTCCTCTAGACGAGGAGCTTTGCTCCTATTGATGGCTAATTGACTTTTGTGTAATACATGGTATAAGAATGTCTAAGATCACTAGGATCATGTTTGATGAACTCAAGAAATTTCTATCAGATCCAAAAGTGCACATCTTGTGTCTTATATAAGTAAATACATATGTTAATGCTTGCATATGCACATGAATAGAGCACCTGTGTGGATCGAGCTTTGTACTCCTTTATGCCCCCATGGAGTTCATGGAAAGATCCTACTGTGTGACTAGGTAGTCTTGCTATGTGACCGGGTCGATTTCGGAGATGGTATGAGACAATAGCAAATAACTCTGATGTGGGGATGCAATAATAAATATACGCGTATGACTAGTGCCAGATATCTTGACCTAGTGAATTTCTATGTTAATCTATAGTATACTTTCGGGGAATCATTAAGTTAATTGTCGATTAATGGATGCATACTTGCCATGCAGTGGCTTGTCATTGCATCGAATCAGTTTGTTGGTGATTCAGAAATTCAACTTACTGAGTTTATCTCACTCTTCTATCATTGAAATTTTTATAGGTAAGTGACATGGCAAGCTTTCCATCTCTCTCATACGGAGCACCCACCCACTTTACTTAAGAGGTGACACCATATACTATCCCAGAAACCCCTGACTTACAGTATGTGCATGTCGTTTGCCAATTATAGGTAGACAAAGGCTTGGATGTAGGACCTATCCTACACCATTTTGTTGCTATCTACAAAGTCTTGGAGGATGATTTAGGGCTTGTTGGCCTTCTGCATTTTGATTACGTGGTGCCTTAAGGGCTCATGTAATCCTAGTAGAGTATTTTGCATGGAGCAAGCCGATGATTAGTGGGGTTAGTTGTTGAGTCAGTTATGGAAGTCTTTTTGGTTGGGACTACAGTCCTCGATTTTTGTATAGCGGGTATGGCCATTGGTGGCTTTTTGATGCTACCCGACTTATCTCCCATATATAAGTAAAATGAACCTGTTGACACCTGATTTTTAATCATTTTTTCTATTGCTAAAGTAATAAAAAATCCATAAAAATTCATAAAATTGAAAAATCAACTTTGGGGACCTTAGCCAAGCCTAGGGAACCAATTTTGACCAAAAAACGAATTTTCATATTTTCAGTATTTTTACGTATTTTTTATTTATTTATTTTCGAAAATTAATAGAAAATCCATAAAAATTTATAAAATTGAAAAATCAACTTTGGGAACCTTAGCCAAGCCTAGGGAACGAATTTTGACCAAAAAATAATTTTTCATATTATATATATTTTAATTTTTTAAAAAAACAAATACAAAAATATTTGAAAATTTTGGAAAAATAACATTTGAGGCCAAAAAATACACAAAGATAGTTAATATTTTTATTTTAAATCTATTTTCATATTGGCCATCGCAAATTCAGAAAAATCCAATTCGAGTCACGTGTTCCTTCACGAGTATAATCTCGAATCGGGCCTAAAAAAATTTAATTTGAGTCAACTTATTTTTAACTTTCACTTTTTATGAGTTGTGACATTCTCTTCTAATATTTTAAATTTTCATCTTGGCCCAATTATACCCAGAATGACTTAATTTTGCAAAAGGGCTTTAATTAAATTATGCATTATTTTCAGCGACAAGAAATGAGCTTAAATTTGACATGTGGTAAATTTTGGTGTGTCAAAAATTGTGAGGAGATTTGGACTTAAAGAAATATATTTTTTTCAGGGACTGAATTGTAAATACTTAAAATTCAAGGACTAGAGTGCAAATACCTAACTCTTGAAGGATTATTTTACAAATAATAAAAAGAAGAGTTAGTGGATAAATTAGAATAGAGAAGGGAAGATGAAGAAGAAAAGTTGGAGAAGAATGGATGGAGAAAATAAGATAAGAATAGAGAAGGGAAGATGGAGATGAAGAAGAGTTAGTAGAGAAATTAGAATGGAAGATAAGAATAGAGAAGGGAAGATGGAGATTAAGAAGAGTTAGTGGAGAAATTAGAATGGGAGATAAATATGGAGAAGGGAAGATGGAGATTAAGAAGAGTTAGTGGAGAAATTAGAATGGGAGATAAATATGGAGAAGGGAAGATGAAGATGAAGAAGAGTTAGTGGAGAGATTAGAATGTGAGATAGAGATGGAGAATGGAAGATGAAAATGAAGAAGAGTTAGTGGAGAAATTAGAATGGGAGATAGAGTTAGTGGAAAAATTAGAATGGGAGATAGATGAGTAGGTTATAAAAGGAGGAAGAAGTGAGCTTGAGAAAGGATTCTTGGGAGGGAGAAAATTTGAAGTGTTTGGGAGAATTTTTTGGAGAGAAAATTTTGGATGTTTGAGAGAGTTTTGGGAGATTGAAGAAAATTTTGAGAGAAAGAAAATACCAAAAGAGAGAGAATTTTGAAGATGATGGGAGTTTAAAGCTAGGGGTTATCATCACAAATTCCTTCATCGATCAATATAAATCAAGAGTTCATCCTCGTCAACGAGCAAACAAATTCAAGCTAAGTGTTTTTATTTATTCATTTATTTATGGTTTTACTCGCAAATTAGCACAAACTGTATACACTTTCTCCATCTCCTTTTTCTTCCATATTTTATGTCAGGAGAAGGATATCTCTACGTCAACAGCAAAAATCTCGTCGAGATGCAAAAATCGGCCCAGACAAGCTCCTAAGCTGTCCACCGATTTCTCAACTGATCTGTGACTAAAAGTCCCTCTTAATTCAAAAGAAACTCTCTATATTGGGAACATAGAGAGCGAAAATCAATTATAGAAATCCCTCCCAAAAAAATGGGAGATAAGTACTCTTTCTACTCTTCTGGTTTTAGGTGCAGATTAGCACATATTTTGTATACTAACACTTCACTCTATTTTATGTCAGGAAGCCGCAGCTCTATATCAATGGTCAATCCTATGGAAGCACAAAATCGGCTTGGAGGAGTCCTCAAGCGCGCACAAATTTCAAATTGCTGAATCAATTCGTTGTATTTCATTTTAAAAAATTCATACTCCAAAATGGAGAGGACAAAGTCCATCCGCAATCTAAATACCTGCACCATAAATCCCAAAGGGAAGAGCCAAGCTAATGCTTAGCCTCCCATTGGAGGTTTTTACTTATAGTAGTTAAATACCTGCAACTTAAATACCTGCACCTTAAATCCCAAAGGGAAGAGCCAAGCCAATGCTTAGCCTCCCATTGGAGGTTTTTACTTACAGTAGTTAAATACCTGCACCTTAAATCCCAAAGGGAAGAGCCAAGCCAATGCTTAGCCTCCCATTGGAGGTTTTTACTTACAGTAGTTAAATACCTGCAACTTAAATACCTGTACCTTAAATCCCAAAGGGAAGAGCCAAGCCAATGCTTAGCCTCCCATTGGAGGTTTTTACTTACAGTAGTTAAATACCTGCAACTTAAATACCTGTACCTTAAATCTCAAAGGGAAGAGCCAAGCCAATGCTTAGCCTCCCATTGGAGGTTTTTACTTACAGTAGTTTAAATACTTGCAACTTAAATACCTGTACCTTAAATCCCAAAGGGAAGAGCCAAGCCAATGCTAGGCCTCCCATTGGAGGTGTTTATTCACTGTCATGTACTTCCTATAATTTAATTTTTGAATCATCAGACCCAAAAGATGAGTAGGTCGTAATACTGCACAGAAGTCGTTAACACACTCCCTCTTTCGGCTTCAGGGAATCTTTAACACTTAAAAAATATAACAAATAAAAATATATACCATCCATGCATCCTATTTAAAAAGTGAAAACACAAAAGAGAATACCCTACTAGAGCTTTAGGAATAAACCAAGCCTGAGTTGCCGGATTAGAATATCCATGAAATTAAGGTACCGAAAGGGCATTAGTTTTAATTAACTAGTGTAACCAAGTCCCCGAGCTCATAATCTCTGGTTCGCAGGAATAAATTAGTTCTCCCGCTAATTTATTTAGGTTTCTAATCGACCTACCAAGAACGATTAGTGGCGACTCCAAATTTCAAAATCATTTAAACAAAAACCAAAGTTGCGATTCGGTAGGGCTTGGGAGGGTCCGCATTAGGTTAGTCAAATCTAATTAACCTAATAATCCGTTAACCCCTTTTAAAATTTAAAAAAATTTTTTAGAGGGTCGCGACAGAACCCCACATTTGTCAATCATAAATAAATAAAGTGTTGTCCTTTTTATCTATTTGCATGTTATTTCGGTTAAATTTAATTGTCAAGCCAATAGTGTACGTGGCAAGCTTGGGACGCCACGGTTCTAATGCGGAAGCGCCTTGGCTCTGATGCGGAAGCACTACAGTTCAACTCCCAAGACGGATGCACAAACCATTGCATGAACCAAGACTTGTTTTTATTGTAGTATAGTTTTCAAAAATAGTTATTAAGTGAGTTTATCAAATAATCTATTCATATTTCGATGTGTAGTTAATGAAATTTATATACATTGTGTTTATTCATGAATCTAGAGTTGTCCAAGAGCCATGTTTCAAGCCTATAAATAGGCTTGTCTTGTAACCATTTTAGCATTGGTGAATTGAGATGAATCAAAAATATTGAAAAGCCATCTATGTCTCCTCTTCATTCAAGTGTGATTTTGAGTTTTGTAAGAGCCTCACTTTCGATTTATCCCATCAAATTGGTATCAAAGTTGATGGTTTGTGATCATATTTTCAACAAACACTCAACTTCCTCTTCAATATCCTCATCTTAGCAAAGAAAATGTTGGTAATTGGGCTACCAGGATGAAAGCCCTGCTCGATGCCCATGGTGTATGGAAAATGCTCAATACTAGCTCTAATGAGCCAGACGACAAAGCAATGATAAATCAAAACTAGAGGAATGGTATGGAGAAGATTCAAAGAAAAGATCCACTTACCGTGTTGATCATTTATCAAGCCTTGGATGATTCCATGTTTGAGAAGATGTCGAACGCTACAATGTCAAGGAGGCATGGGAGATACTTTACAACATGCACCAAGGAGTTGAAAAATTGAAGAAGATTCGTCTTCAAACTCTAAGAGGTGAATTCAAGGTAATTCATATGAAAGAATCTGAGTCAATTGCTGATTATTTCACAAAAGTTTTGGCGAGTATCAATCATATGAAAAGGAACAGTGAAAATGTTCCTAATGTTCGAATTGTCAAGAAAATATTTCGGTCATTGGATAAGAAGTACAACCACATAATCATTGCGATCAAGGGATCAAAAGATCTTGATGCCATGATGATTGATGAACTTCTGGGTTCATTGTAAGCACATGAAGAATGACTCAGAAGAAACCAACATGAGTCGATGGAGGGAATACTCGAAACTCGATTGACTATTCAATATGAGATGAATGGACGTCGAGTCCCTACGCAAGCTCGAGCTCAAGACCATGGTCATTTTCGAGGAAGAGGTCATAAATGAAGTAGATGAGATGTTGTTTGCAACGACAACAGAAACCAAAACTAAAGAAGTGTTTGTGGAAAACGACGTAACTCAAGTGGCTAATGATATGATAAATTTGAAATTCGATGTTATCATTGCCATAAATTTGGCCATTATGCTTCTTTGTGTTGGAGCAAAGAAAGTAGCAACATAGACGAAAAGGAAAACTTGGTGAATGATGCCAACCAAGTTCTCTTATTAGCTTTTGTTGATACTTCATTTTTTTTATCATTTTATTTCTAAAAAATTACCTTAAAATATAATAAAATTTATAAAATTGTAAAATTAAATTTGGAAGCCCTAGCCAAGCCTAAGGAATCGTTTTTGAAAAAATTCAAATTTTTTGGCATTTTTAAATATTATTTTTAATTAGAAAATATCCCAAATAAAAAATAGCATCCGTGACCAGAAATATACAAACAAAAAAAATAGTCATTAGCCTTTTTTAATTTAATTTTCAAGGATATCGAATGGATAAATATTGAGTCTGCAGGCTCTCATGCAAATGACAATGAATAAAAATCAATGCATTTCATTATCTTTTGCATTTGAGATTCCGTCTTCTGTAATTGTATTTTCAAAACCTTACCCTTAGAGGTGCATTTCCATGTCAAGGTACCAGGACAAATAATAATTTCCACTCAGTTCCAGGATGTGGAATTTGGGCTTTTCAATATTTACCATAATTCTTCCAAAAAAAAAAATAAAGAATTGATAGAAGAAGATGAAGTATAAGTTGATTAAGGAAAACAAAGAGAATACTTACCTTGTAAAAATTATTTACTCAATTGGTAGATCCTCATACTAATAACGTGTGTAAAATATCGCGTTACAAGTATATAATAGAGAGGATAAAGAGAGAAAGCAAATAAACACCAAAAATAGTAAACAAAGGGAGAAATTTTATTTCAACTAGTTCCTACTTCTTCTTACAATGACGAAAACTAATCTCCTATTTATAGGAAAGCAAGGATGTACTTATCATTAATATCAATTATTGAATAAATGCATACATTGAATAGGGAGATGAACATCTATTGAATAGGGAGATGTACTTAGAATGTAGAACATAAATGTACCATAATAGATACATGAATATAATGAATATTCATTCATGTATTTCATAACAAAATAATTAAAATGTTGTTAAAAATTTATCATGTCAGTGCCGGCCGATCAACTGGACTGAATTGGTAGAAATGCAAAAGATTTAGTACTGAATTGACAAAAAAAAAGGCTTAGGACTAAATTTGTACAATTGTAATATATTTATGACTGTTTTGATAATTTTCCTCTCATGCTCTCTACTCACGGTATAATCAAAGGCACGGGTTTTAGAGGCTGAGCTGTTTGCAGTGTGATGTCAAACTCGTCCCCTAGGTTCATGTCCTTATGTTTCGCACTATTTTAGAGCCTTCAACCAAAGCAAGTAAAGAGCAAACCCAAACATCATAGGCAACATCACCAAGGCCAAAAGCAAGGCCGGACCTATACGCCGCCCACTGCTAGGTGGAATCAGCTCCAAACTTCATCCCTTCACGTCCATTTGCAACCCTAAAAGCCTCCTCGACATGATTCACATCGAGTGAAGTAAAGACCCTTTAAAAACTGAACAGCTCATTTGAGAAAAACCCTTAATTGATTTTAAAGTTGACAAAACAATCTTTAATATTTGAGTTGATGTATTCTTGTTTTGCATATTGTTCTTTTGTATATTCAATTGTCAAGGAATAGTTCTATAGGATTTGATCTGGTAGACAAGTCTTGAACGCTATCTAGGGGAGCTCAGATGACGTCGTAAAACTCAAGCTCTGAGAGAGTATTTCGGATGCAACGACCAAATTATTATGAGATGCTTTCTTGATAATGTATATGAAATTTGATACTATCACAATGACTAGCAAATCAAGCTGGATTTTCTAACAAAAAAAAGTCGGATTCATTCTTAAAGATTATCTAATGACTAAGATTATTACATCTGTCAAGGATATGGATTAATGAAGACAATGATGACTTACTAAATGGAGTACTCTATCTTTGGAAACCCTGATCATGATTATATGGGCTATTTGATCTAATGTGAGATTCTATTTTTGGTAATCTCAACAGCAAGAAATCCTTTGTATACAATCTTGTCCAAATGAAAAGTTTGGATAGTGATCCTTTAGAGACCTTGCAATGGCTAGTTTGAAGGTGAAGGAGTATACAAATGAGACCTCAAGGCTGAAGAGAAAACAAGAATCCAAAATCTACAATTTCAAAATTCAAGAAAAGTTTTAACATCTTTCATATATTCTTGATCCAAATATTATAATACTTAGAGGTTCACATCCAAGTGAGTGTGTGTTAGACGGAGAGTCTAGTGACTTGAGAATCATCACTGAGTTGTAACAGCTGAGCTATTCACTAGTGGAGTCCAGTCAATCGGCTGTCAACGTGAAAAAGTGAACATAGGCTTGAATAAAGCCAAACCACTATAAACTCTTTATGCAAATTATCTATCCATTAAACTCTTTGCTTTTATACTTGTTAGTTGAATTGTGCATAGATAGACTTTGAAGGCATCAAAAAACCAACGTTTGATCAGACTTTGATTCAAACTCTGAGCTTGTTTCTATTAATTTCGCAATATTTTCTAAACAAATTTTCAAAAAAACATATTCACCCTCCTTTAGATGATAACAATAGTGTCAATAATTTCGACTATAATGATAAGGATATAGCCAAATTAAAAATTTCATGATATTCCTAAATCCTAATCCTCCATATGCTTTTAGCTCAGCCAGCTTGACCAAACACTTCCAATGAACCTTTCTCTTCTTTTTCTCTTGTCCCAACAAAACCTAGCGATTTTGGTATCAAGCTATTCTCACCATTTGTTGGGGAAGATAAAACAGGCCAACGGGGAACAATATAAGCAATAGATTTGCAATAGAGTCTCGACCTGAAGAGAATCAAAATCATAGATCTACACCCTTGCATTTTCTTTAGGACTCTGCATTTTAATACCTTTTAAGGCCACATTTTTATATCTTCCCCCACTCCTAGGTAGGCCTAAGTATTTTCCGGAGCTCTACAACATCATAACCTCCAATTCCTCACTAAGGCTCCATTTATTTCACTAAATGAATTATTTTTTGAAAATATTTTTCATGAAGTTAATCTTCAGGAAAATAACTATATTTTTCAGTATTTGGTTGAGACTTGAAAATGAATTGAAAAATATTTTCTGTCGTTTGGCAAGGACAATCTAATTTTATTTTCTAATGTCATCTTTTGATCAGAAATTGTTGGCATGGACTTGACCTACTAGACTTGTATGAGTTCACTATTCGTCTTGAGGCCCTTCAATAAATTTCCAAAATAGGTTCTAAACTCTATTTGTTTCATGAAAAATATCATCTTTATGAAAAATTATTTTCTAGCAATTCATTTTCTAGGAAAATAACCATATTACTGGTATTTTGCTAAAATCTAAAAATGAACTAGAAAAGATTTTATGCTGTGTGGTATGGAAAATTCGATTTGATTTTCCTCCTAGATATCATTTTAATAATTTTTATTTTTATTTATTTCCTTTTCTTTTAAAAATGATATTTTCAATTATTTAATTTTTAATTTTTATTCTTTTTTTTGTTTTCCTTCTTCTTTGGTCGGTCACCAACCTAGGCAAGATGGAGCCTCAGGCCTTGTCAATCTAGCGAGGCCTCGGGAATCACTGTTCTCTAGAGAGGCTCATCCTCACTCCCTGGCCCTGGGCAAGCTCTACCTCACTGAATCTAGTGAGGTGGAGCCTCACCTATGACCAGTCACCAGCCGTTACAATGGCCGGGAGAAGAAGAAAGAAAGACAAAAAAAAAAGGAAATAAAATAATTTGAAATTAAAAAAATTAATATTTAAAATATGCTGAATTTATTTTAAAATAATTAAAAGAAATAAATGTGAAATGGAAGGAGGAGAGATGAAGGAAATTGTTTCTTTCTTCTCAAAAAGATGAAAATATTTTCCTCAATTTTGAACATATTTCCCTTGACTTATTTATTTTCGCAAACTAAATGCCGAAAAATCTGAATAAGATTTTTTTTAAAAATTATTTTCGGTGAAACAAACGTAGCCTTAAAATCCTAACAGTAATCCTTCGTTGCCATAAGAAAAAAAGTAAACGACCAAGTGTTGAGTGATCCACCTTCTCTCTTGTACAGCTCGTCTGCATTGTCACTAGCGTGTATAAGAAAACATCTACTCCACAAGAAATGCTGACAGCCATTTTAAATTAGTTTCTCTTCTCTACGTGTCCTTTTTTTAAAATTTTTTTATTCTCCAAATTTTAGTTATATTAAATTAAAAATAGAATTTTATTTAGGGCGCTACTATCGCCCATCGCCAAAGGAGCTTGTGAAAATTGCTGGCCTTGGAGATGGTGGCCAACCCTCGATAGTGCTGGGCAAGCCCTTACTAGCAAGTTTTTCCTGGCTAGGCCCATGCAAAGCTTGCTTGGGCATGGGCCTAGCGAGGGTCGCCCACCCTAGTCGAGGGTTGGCAAAGCATTGCCTAAATCCAGGGGAACCTTGCTAGCCCCATGCAAGGACTAGCGAGGCCTTGCCCAGGCTGACAATGTTCGCTGATAGTAAGTGAGGGCCAGGATAGCCCAAATATGGGCGTCCTCAACCTAGACTTGTGCAAGCCTCGTCGGCTCTTGCTCGGGCTGACTAGGCATCACTTGGGTTTGGCAAAGGCTGGCCATCGTCACCCATGGCCGGCTACCTTCACCGTCCCTTTGGTGATAGGTAGCGGCACCTCACCGGCGAGACCCTGTATTTTTTTTTCTAGTGTTTTAGTAGTAATAATAATAATAATAATAATAATAATAAGATTTTATCCTTTTTTTGTTTATTAATCTGATTTTGACGTACCAAGGTGCCACCGTACTAAGTACGCACTCGTTTAATTTGATATTGCATATAATATCTTAGCGCATGCGGAACACAAAAGAAAGCACAACATGCCATAAATACAACAAACACATTCAAACATCACGCGCGTTTGAAGGGTATGGTCTTTGTAAGGTTCCCTACTTGCACCTGACACATAACATAGAATGTCTAGTTTTATATAGATATTAAACATGTTATTTACAAGAAGACCGAACATCAAAAGAAACCACCGAGAGACTACAAAAAGTATCAGCTACTCCCATCTACAGTCATGTCACTATCCAGCATACTCCACCATAGCATGTCTGCTACTCCTCACTGCCATCCTTATTGACTAGCAAATGTGAAAAGGAAAACAACTAACGAGGGTGAGGTAAAAGCTCAACAAGTAAACATCTAACTCACCATCTATCAGAACGTCAATCATTTGATAACCATGCATTATCCGCATTCAGACACACACAAGCAAACCGAGATCCATTCCAAAATCTATCTTCTCATCGCTTAAAAGTCATCTATGATAACAAGCTAGACATCATACAATTATCATTCAAATGAAGTATGGGTTGTCGAATATCTCAATTCGATCCTATCAATTATGCAAGAAAGTAATGGAAATTTGCACAACACACGAATTTACGTGGTTCGGCAATGGAGAGGTTCCGCCTGCCTACGTCCACGGGGAGATGAAATCTGTTTCACTAACTTGGAGAGGAAGATTACAACCTGTTTCGCCCTCAATATATATAGCGAAACCCTACATGGTACAAATTACAAAATTGCCCACATAGCCCTAAAATATTTAATTTTTCCATATAAATCATTATATGACTAAACATAAAATGTCTCTGGCGGCCGTGCTGTCCAGTCGTCAGGGGGCCTTTCGGAACCGCCTCATAATCTTCTCAATAACAGAATACAAGACATCAGCCTCAACACGGGTAACATCTAGCATTACCGTCATTAAACCCCATCCGACCACTCGATTTCACCACCTAGGGCTTTTGACCACAGCTTACTCTTCGCGAGTCCACAAATTAATGTTTACCACACTGGATTTAACCATTAAACCCCTCAATTCAAAGCCAAAGGAGCCCACTGCCGAGCCTTCATCTACACGGCAACTTCAATTTCGTTGCCCAAATTGATGATCCATCCACCAATTCCTCAAATCCTACCCTCAAGGACGTCAATCAAGTCAATAGAGGTAGCTCGCAAGGCATTTAAACATTCAACATGCCAAAACCGAACCTCATCTCCATCGGCCACCTTGAACCACCATTAAATTTTGACGATCCATCGCCATTGAGCCCAACTGACTCCAATCTCCGCCGACCCAACACTCTAGGACAACTATTCAGCTTGGATATACAACATGCAATCAATTCATGGACTCTATTACTTATTCACGCCGCGATACCAATCACCAAGCATGGCTGATCACTCTTTGCCGTCCTTTTGGACAATCCGCTCTCGAGTCTCATCAATCCAACACTCAAAGGCATCTATCTTACCAACAATTACGACAGGCAAGAGAAATGCAAGACATGCAAATAGGATTGACAACCAACGATTGAAGAATTAGAAATTTACTCGCCTTAATCCTTCGCTCAAGGAGGATCACGAAACTGCCTCTGCGCCATGCTCGAGCTCATCCTTCCACTTACGAATGAGAGTGAGAGATTGAACGGTGCTGGACTAGTGAGTCATCGGCTTGAGGGCGAGAGGGAAGAGAACCGAGAGATAGAGAGACAGAGAGAGAGTAGAGACAGTGTGGTCTTGAATTATGACGGAGGAGAGAGAAACCAAGGGTATTTATAATGGAGGGGGGCTCTCGCATGATGCCACTTGGCAATTCATGCGTGCCACTTGTCTTCCAAGCGATCATTCAAGTGTCTTCGGTCCACCAAGAAGAAAATAACACCACTTGCTCTAATTTTTCACATAATCTACCAGGCGCCCTTGTACTTTCGTCGATAACCTTGTGGGCCATCGACTAAAATCCCAAATTAACTATTCTGCTCATAAAATTAACTTGGCGAAACTCAGGCCATCACACTAATTTAATAAGATTTAAAGAATAAAATACTAAAAATACCATGTAGAAGTGATAAATTAATTTAAAAATACATCAGCATGTACTTTTTAAAAATTATAGAATTCAATTGCATTTTCGCGACACATTTTAGGAACTTTTAATTCACTTCTCTTTATTAACAAACATTGAGCCTACAACTGAAGGTGAAATGGGCATTCAGGGCAGTTAATAATGAAGGTTTTCGACCTTCGGAATACACTGAAAGTATTTCTAAAGTACACGAACAATTTGGGTTTGCATGTCCATACGATGTTTCTATCATCACAGCTGGGACTTGACTTGGAGTCACAGCCTTCAATCATACACCCAGAATAAGCAGTAATTATCGTCTTGTTTTTCGTTCATATAGAAAAAAATTTACTACTTCCCTTTCACACTGGCTTGGGAATAACTCTGAGAGGTTGAGCTCTTTGCAAGGTGACCCCGAACTTCTCTTCCATGCTCATGTCCTCCGGCTTGACCCTGCCTTCGAGCTCCCAATTGAAGGAGTTTATGAGCGAACCCAGCATCCAATGCAACATCTTCAAGGCCAACGGCAAGCCAGGACATATGCGCCTCCCAGCGCCAAATGGAGTGAGCTCAAAATGTTGTCCCTTCACATCGATATCGGACCCCAGAAATCGCTCCGGCATGAACACGTCCGGGTCTTCCCAGATGCTAGGGTCTCTTCCTATAGCCCACACATTCACAAGAACTTGCGCATCCTTTGGGACGGTGAAACCCGCGATCTTGGTTTCCAATCCCGATTTGTGATGCAGGAGAGGAACCGGGGGGTGCATCCGGAATGTCTCCTTTGTGATGGCTTGCAAGTAGGGAAGGCGAGCGATGTCAGATTCTTCTATGGGTTTCCCTTTGCCGACGACTCGATCGAGCTCAGCTTGCGCTCTGGACAGCTTCTCGGGACTGTGGAGTAGCTCGGACAATGCCCATTCCAATGTGCTAGAGGTAGTTTCCGTTCCCGCAACAAATAAGTCCTATTATTGCCCACCACAAGAGTTGTTAAACTATACACCTTCACTGTCACATATGAATTTCAATGTACCGTTTTTTCAGTGAATAATTTACATCTCTAGATATTGGTAACATAAAGTAAGAGCATGACTAGGGATCCAAGGTCGCATTCACAAATTTCTGTTATAAAGTGATAAGATAAGCTCGAAATCAATATTGTAACTAGATTGGCATATATACACCCCTAAAAGAACTTGAAAAATTATCCTGTAAATCAACTTTGTCAATCAATTTTTCAGCTCTATTGCATTTTTTTAAAGGAGAAAAAAATGCGAAAGGTACTGCCTAGGTCTGGTTCACCATCGATGTCGACTCCTCATCAAAATCCGACATTTACAGGATCCTTGTGAGCCGACAGGATATCTATAACATACCTTTATTCAAATGACTATTCATTCAATCAGACTTTAGCATTCAGAGAATTATTACGAAAACTCAATCTCCGACATCGTTGATATAACCTGTTGGCCCAGTGATAATTAACAAAAGACCGACCTAATACGAATAAAAATATTTTGTCCTAAGGTAAAAACGCGTGAAATCAAGATTAAAATAGAAAACAAAATGTAAAAACTAATGCAAAAGCCAAACCAAAGTTGATAAGTAGAAACGATTGCTAATATTCCATCATTTGCTCCCTTGATGAAGATGATAGCTAACGCAATAAAGCATGATCAAAGTAACTGAAGAGTACCAAGAGAAAGTGCTTGATGAGGAAAATGTCCACGTCCTCCTCCTTGTCTTCTCTTGCATCCAGCAGTGTGTCCAACACATCGTTCTTTCTAACGGAACCAACCGTTGCCCTGTCTCGCAACCTCTTCTCGATCAAGCCGTCGAAAACCTCGAAAACCTTCGTGAAATAGACCGTCATACGCTGCCTCGAGCCTTGCGGGTCGATTTTCTTGAGCGTGGGGAAGTAATCCGCAAGGTTAGGGTTTCCGGCCTCGACCATGATGCACCAAACGAGGTCCTTGAAGTCCTTCCCCGAGTCGGATGGGTTTGTCAAATCCTCCGACAACATGGTCTTCGACAACAAGTTGACCATAGTTTTGAAAGCCGCTTCGCCAATATCCACCGCATCGCCCGTGGAAAGGCTTCTCCTGACATAGCCGACGAGCTCTTGAACTTTCTCGTGGCGGATGTGTTGATCGGACTCGAGCTTCTTGTGAGAGAATATGTGCAAGTTGCATATCTTCCTAAGGTTCCGCCATAGAGGCGAGACAGGGAGCCAAGGCAAGCCGAGCTCGTCTTGCCTCAAGGCGGTGATGGAATCAGGGATCGTGCGGTTCGAGAAGATCGCGTCGTGGGTTTGGAGGATTTCTCTCGCGATTGCTGGGGATGAAACAACAATTGTGGTTACGTAACCAAGTTGAAGCTTGATGATGGGGCCATAAGTGTGGGAGAGCCTGGTGAGGGACTTGTGAGGTTGGGAGCCAAGGTTCAGGAGGTTGCCGATGACCGGAAGCGGCGGCGGACCCGGAGGGAGGTTTAAAAGAGTCGTTTTGCTCTTCTTCCTGATGAAAGAAAGAGCTTCGGACAAACCCCATACAAGGCAGAGACACAGGAATAAGACCAAGACGTCCATAACTAAGGAGACTTTTGGTGTAAAGCTCCAAGCTGATGTTCTCTCTTATTTATTTCAGCTGGGGTTTCTAACTTGCACTCCATCAAAGGACATCCGTTGAGTACTTATATGACTCGAATACTTCTCCCGATGCAAATTGACGTGAAATATTTTGCCGTATTCCGCCGTAAAATGAAAGTGAAAAAATGAAAATGCAAAGATATTTTGCACTATTCCGATATCAACATGAGATATTTCACTTTGCGACGCACTTTTAAAATAGTCTCTGCATTTTCATTTTTTCGTGACAAAACTATTCCGCTGTAAAAATTAAGATGCCTACTAGCATATCATTGAAAACATCTCACGTTGATGTCGGCAGGGACAACCCCACGTGATAAAAGTTTCGATTGCCGTCCGAACGGGCTACGATAAAAGTCAAAAGCAGCCAACCAATTAGCCCCCGCATAAAGAGAGTCTAGCGTCTAGAAATCTTGACAAAAATAGTTATCAAATTCCATTTTTTTCTCAGTTCAATTCTTAGGGGTACGTAATCTAAATTTAGTTGTCACGTTAAAATTAACTCAATTGTTTATGTTGCGTGCCGCATTTGTCCCTCGTGTATTCATGTATTTTCTTATTCCTTTTTCTCCCTTGGATTCGTGTATCTTATTTTGATTAACAAGATATAACTTGGTATGCGCCTTCCCACGAAGTTGCCACATGTCACCTTCTTCTTGCTTCTCGTCCTCCTTTAAATGTGGACGCACACCATGGTTACTACACAGTCATCACTTGCAAAATTCACTACCTTGAATCGAAATGGCCACGTTGAAGACCATTCTGCCCTTTGGCCTCCTCTTGGCCATTGTTCTCCTCATCTCCTCCGAGGTCTTGGCATGAGAGCTTGCCCACGAGACTCCGTCTCATATGTGTCGCAACCTAAAAAAATCGAGCTTCCTAAATTTTAGGTTAATAGATTATCAAGTTAATTAATTAAATTAGTTAACTTAGTGCGAACTCTCTCAAATTTTATCAAATCGTGACTTATGGTTCGAGTGATCATTAGATAAAGATTTTAATTTTTGGAGTTGTCACTAATCATTTTGGGTAGGTTGATTAGACACCTAAATAAATTATTGGGAGGAATATTTTATTCCTACGAGCAAGAAATCAATGAGTTCGAAGACTTAATTACATTAATTTTTTAATTAATACCGTTTCGGTACCAATTTTATAAAAAAAAATGTTCAATTTGATACTTATGATGAATTTCCACTTGAAGTCTAAAGGTGTAATTTTTTTTTATATGACAATGTGAAGAACTAAACCATATGCAATGCATGCCATGAATGATTTTTTTTTTAAGAAACATGAATTTTCATTTTTTGAGTTGTGATCTTAAAAAATGGTGTGGTTCCACATAAATATTTACAAGATAAATATGCGTGCGATTAACTACATGATATGAATTTTTTAAAAATGTAATTTTTAAGTATGGCAATGGAATGATATATCCAACAAGATTTAATCAGGATTCAAATCAACCAATTTAGGCAACAAAATTTTTTTATATTCTAAAGATTAGAATTGTTACCTTAATTTCGCAAATTTGACTATCAAATTCAAACCTTGTATTACATTGTTGATCAAGACCTCGGATCACGACTCCAACGACGAGAATGGATGCGGTTCTTGGTCGATGAATGAGGAATTGACGATGATGGCACCGAAGTTTCAAACTTTGACTCTCCAAAAACTCTTCTTTAAAAATATGCTCTCATTTGGATCCCTTTGAATATTTTTCTTCATAAAACCTCTCCTCAGAGCATTCTTTCTTCATCCTTTTATAGCCTTCTCTTCTATCTCCTTGTCTTCATCTCTATCTCTATTTCTCTCTATCCATATTCCTTTTTTCATCTCCATCTCCCTTTCTCTCTATCCATTTTCCTTTCTTCATCTCCATCTTCTTTTCTCCACCTTTTCTTTTCTATCTTTCTTTCTCCACCTTCTTTTCTAATTTCTCACTAACTCACCTTTTTAGCTATTTACAAAATAGTTCCTCAAGTTTTAAATATTAACATTCTAGCCCTTGAAGTCTTAAGTATTTACAATTTAGTCCCTGAGAAAATATTTCTTTAAATCCAAGCCTTCATAAAAATTTTCAACATATTTCACCCATGTTTAGTCCAATCGCCCGTTAATTTAAGCTCATATCCTTCGCCAATGATGCAAGATGCAATGCATGAGGAAATATTTTTTGTGAGAATTAATTCTCAATTTTTGTGTAATATATAAATTGAAATCAAAATTTAGGTGTCAACAATATGGGATCAATTTTTCCTTGCTACTCATTACTTCCCATGAGATTTTCAATAGATTCCAATTTGTACACATATGCACGATATGGCAATAGATCGGTTTTGTCAAAATTCAATAGAAAAACTTAAATTGTCATTAGAGAGAGCAAGTGGGGTTGTCCCTTCTAGAGTCTAGAAATCTAGAAAAGTGAAATCTCCTTTTGAGATTTGTACAAATGGACATCATAGGACAATAATTGATGATATTCATTACTTCCCATGAGATTTTCAATAGATTCAAGTTTGTACATATACGCACAATATAGCAATGGGTCGGTTTCGTCCAAATTTAATAGAAAGACTTAAATTGTCACCAGAGAGAGCAAGCGGGGTTGTCCCTTCCAGAGTCTAGAAATTTAAGAAAGTGAAATTTCTTTTTGAGATTTGTACATATGGACATCATAAGACAATAATCGATGTTACTCATTATTGATACCTAAATTTTGATATTTTATTTTGATTTATATATTGCATAAAAATTGAGAATTAATTCTCATTAAAAATATTTTCTTATGCATAGATATGAGCTTAAATTGATAGACTCTTCGCTCAGAAAACCACCGATTCGCACTGACACCATCTATCTCTCCCCCCGGTGAACTTTGCAGAAAAAAGTGGGCTTGCTGGCCACTAGCATAAAAGGAGGGATGAGGGGGCCACAAACTTAATGATACATGACAGAGAGAAATAGAAAAAAAAATAAAAAAGACGGCATCTTTGGATAAGGTAGAAGGGATGTGGTGGTTTTGTTTTCTTCTTAAATTGTCTCATGGTGAGTTTTGGAGAGAATCATGAAAATTGCTTTGGCAACTGAATATGGACTTCATGGTGGCTGTGCCCCATGCCATTGGATGCCTTTTTGCCATCTACTCACTTGTTCGGAAGACCTAGCTCAAAGTACGAGGAGCGACTCCCCTTCGCTGATTTATTGCTCCGAGATCCAAATGATAAAGCTTCTGGCTTTGGATTGTCTGGAGAACATGGTCCCAAACCTTCAGAGCATTACGGATTTGTAGGATCTACCATGACCGTCGTGGCTATAGTTATTTGCTTTACATGGGCATATGTTCATGAGCATTGGCTACATGTTGTTGGAATCTATTACTATCTTAATAGAAGTTGGGCTCTGGTTGTGCCAACTTATATTATCGTGACAGTTGCATTGCCTTTGGCATTTTATATTGGCCTCAACTTCATCTCAACCCCTCCTCCAACATCCTTAAATACACTTTTTGATGAGCTCACTAGAGATCCATCAACATTCAGTCATTTGGGAGAGGGAGATGAATTGCCCATAGTGCCCATATCTGATATTCCCATGGATGAAATTAATAAACTGGTGTTTGATGATGTTAATTGACGATCACCATTAGTTCTGCCTCGGAAGTAATGCTCTTTGTTCAGTTTGCTTTGTCAAAATGGAGTTGTGGATCAAGAGGATGGAAGATTATTATGAACCAATTGGTCTTGAGACTGCCTATGGCGTCATGACTATGTTGATCTCAAGGAACACTACCATCCCCACAAAGAAGGAGAATTTATGCACCAAGGAGTGCAATGCCCTTAGCCATATCCATCCGTGATCCCAATTCGATTTTAGGGGCATAATTAAATTCAAAAAAAGGGGAGGTCATCTTTGCCATATCATCGTGTATTACATGCCACAATTTTCATGTCATTTAGAGTTGGATATTTAGGTTAATTAATTAATTCATCATGTAGGATGCTTGCTATGATTGATTTAATTTTAATTGCATGTCATTTAGAGTTGGTCATGTAGTTTAATTAAATTCACATGCATTCTTAGAATAGATTGCATTTATTTAGGTCATTGCATTTAGAATAATCTCATGCATTGCATTTGATTTATTTTTCATTAAAAAAAAGTGAAAACCCAAAAAAAGATAACATTGTCTAGCGTATGCTCCTTGATTTGAACTCCCGTTTGATAACCTCTGTTAGTGACTTAGGTTAAGATTTAATCAAACCTATCTGATCAAACTTTTCATGAAATAAAAAGGTACCGAAAAGGTGTTAGAGTAATCTAGCGGAACTAAGTCCCCGAACTCACCGATCTCTTGTTCGTAAGAATAAAGTATTTCTTCTGATACTTTATTTACATTTCTAATCAGCTTACCATAAGAATGATTAATGGCGAGTCCAAGTTTAAAAATATTTTCATGTTAAATATTGAATCTAAGTTGCGAGTCAGTAGGACTTGGGAGAGTCTGAATTAAGTTTGTCAATTTAACCTGATAACCCATTAACCTTTGAACGATTTTTAGGTCGCGACACTCATCACTTCTCATGAGATTGTCAATAGATTCCAGTTTGTACACATATGCACAATATGGCAATGGATCGGTTTCGTCCAAATTTAATAGAAAGACTTAAATTCTCACTAGAGAGAGCAAGTGGGGTTGTCCCTTCTAGAGTCTAGAAACCTAGGAAAGTGAAATTTCCTTTTGAGATTCGTATATATGGACATCATAAAATAATAATTGACGCTACTCATTACTTCCCAGAGAGAGCATAATGATTAGAATTTTAGCGAAATTTATACAAACACCAAAAGCAAATTCACAGAAATATACAAAGCCATAAACCATTGTTGATGCATACTTGTAGGCTTGTCGCGGTAGCTGAGTTGCTTTCATGATTGGCTTGGCGCTACAATTATTTGGGCTACAAATTATCCAATGAAAATAAAAAAAAAAGTGTAAAATAAAGTCTTAAATCTATTATATTGATATCAATTTAGTTTTAAATCTTTTGGCATAGAGTCAATTTAGTCCTTCCGAATAATATTGACCCGATATTATGTTCTCACACTAGTTCTCATATTAGATTTTACATTTGAATACTAACAATCTCAACCGCCGATATACTTAGCTATAATCTCAAAAGTAAATTATATTTACGAGAATCAATGGTTGAAATGATTAAGATATTATAGGGGAATACGAGGAAATAAAGGATCATTTTCCTAATACGGTGGCTAAGGAAGAAATTAAAGAAACAAAAAGACTAAAAATTATTTAAAATTTGTAGGATGCTCTTTGGATTGCTCCCACCTTGCCTTCGTCGTTCACCCTTCCGATGGTGACCGCAGAATTTGTCGTTGAGTAATATGTGACCGACACGCCTCCTTTTTGGTTTTGCTGATGTGAAAATGAGTATGACCACAACGCGAAATAAATAAATAAAAAAATTGTCGTTTCGAGGGGGGCAGCTGCACGTGGGCAAACTCGTGAGTCTTGAGTGTCGCTAGAAAACAAGACCCACAAGCCCTGTCGATGCCGGAGCCAGCGATGGAAAGAAAGATAACGTGGGTCCAGCTAGGTTAGGCAAATCGTGCGGTTGCACTGATTTCTTAACGATTGGTTTAGAATGTAAGTCGAGTGGCTAATGGTACGATAAATCCAAAATTCGATGTTATCATTGCCACAAATTTGGCCATTATGCTTGTTAGTGTTAGAATAAAGAAAGTAGTGGAGTAGACGAAAAGAAAAACTTGGTGAATGATGCCAACCAAGTTCTGTTATTGACCTTTGTTGACACTTGATTTTTGATTACTTTATTTTTAAAAATTTAATTAAAAATATCATAAATTTTATAAATTTGTAAAATTAACTTTGGAAACCCTAGCAATGGCGATTTCATTTGAGTCACTTTAGAATTCGAAAATTCAATCGGGAACCTACTTTTCCATATTTTTGCATTTAAGTCTCTAATTTTCCAAAAATTATCAAATTCAACCTTTTCTAGGATTTTCCTCACTTTGGTGTAGTTATGGAATTTGTTTCAAATGACTTCAATTGCATTTTGATCCAATTATTGCATAGATGGAATAATTTCGAAAAATGAACTAAAATCTTTGTAATTTATTAGTTCTTGATTTTCATTCAAAGTGCAATTAAACTTTTTTTTTTTTGAGATACCCATGCAAATCCAAGACCACCACCCTATATTTTTCATCATTATGAATCTATTGGTGGGGGTGGTTTTGTTCGATTCAACTGTTTAGCCTTTGGATTATTGAAAAATCATTTTCATGTCAAACTTTGAATTTGGGGTTTTTGTGCCAAATTAAATTTTTCAGTCCCTAAAATACCATTTTTATATGAAATCCGTGTTGTAAAACCCAATTTCAGCATCAATTCTGGGAAAATGGATTTGGTTTGAAGACGAATTTAACAAAAAAAAAATGAAGAACCGGGTATCCAAGTTTGAAATTTAGAAACAGAACCTATTTCTCACGCGCAGCAGCAAGAAAAATGCCCCAAAAAAAAAAAATCCCGCGATGTCTTCAGACCCACGTCACGTCCTTGCTCCAAGATGATTCCAGAATAGTGTCCCTGGGTTTTGGCGTGTTGTGGATACGACATTGTACCATTTTGGCAAGCTAGCCTTGCAAAAATGAGGGGGGAGTATAACGGTATTTTTTTTTTTTAATTATCATTTTCCTCGACGGAGGAATCTTGAGGGCACTTAAGAGAGAGAGAGAGGGAGGCGGACGTGAGCCTGTGAGCTGGATATAAAAAGAAAGAGAGGGCTAGTGACGGAGGGGTTGGACAAATTCGAAAAAAACGAGGACACGTTCGGTTTTTGGTATTTTCTTACTGACGAAAGATGAGTTTTTGAGTGAGTACCGAGGGGTGTGAGAGTTCCTGAGTGGCCCGACGGCACCGACACACCATCTCCACCGCTCATAGTATCCTTCAGACCACCACTAACCCCTTCGCCATCTCCAACGCTGTCCAAAAAGGTGCGCGAAACCCCCTTCCTGGACTCCGTTGTTCTGAGCTTTTATGCTTTAGTAGGTTTGGCTCCGTTTGACTTTTGGGTCAAACCGAACCAAACCGACCACTCTCATGCATTTTCCTACGCTCATATACCCCCAATTCGCATGTTTGTGTGTCTCCGTTTCGCCCATAGAGCCCCGACTAGGTGTTTTTCTTATCGCATATCATGTGTTTGATGAAATGTCTCGGGTGATTCAAGCCCCCGACTTTGGATCCATTTTTCATTACCATTTTCCGTGTTTTACTACCATATCTTGTTCAAGCTTGTTCTATGTGTGTAGTGCTTCGTGTTAATACTTAGTTTCGTGGATGGTTGCACTCTGGTGTCAAGATGTGAGGTCGAGTTCCTGCTGTCCCGAACTCGTTGATCGAGTCTTGCGACCCGTAGTGCCCATTGTTCGTCGCCATCAGCCCCACAACAAGCTGTACCTAGCCGTGCATGAGTTCCCTAGCCGCCAGTCCATTCTCCGAGCTTGGTGGGCAAGTTTGGGGCGAATTTGAATTAGGAAAGCAATTTTCACAATATAAGGTATAGTTTCCTATCTTGGATTTTGAATATTTGATTGCATATTCTAAAATTTCGTATATCTTGTAACATGTAGGTCCAATTAGGAAATTTCCTAATTCGCAACTGCATATGTGGAAATAAGTTTATCTATAAAGCATTAGATAAAATTATTTCCATAGCAGAGTATTTTTGGATTTTTTTTTATCTATAAGGCGTAGATCAAAGATTAATTCAAAAAGAAAAAGGGAGAAAATTCTGAATTGATTCGGGCTTATTACTTTCCTATTTTTGAATTAATTGAATGTTTGAATGCAAATCTTTTGAAATCATCCCGTCGCATGATGTGATTTTAAAAAATTCTAAAATATATTATCATCATCAATTGCCATATTCATATAGACTGCTTCTTAAATTTGAAATCATGTAGATAATTTGCATATCTAGTTTAATTTGTAAATAATTAGATTAGATTGCATTTTCCTTTAAAATCGCATCTCTAAATGTTATCTTATGTCAAAAATGCCTAATCTTTAATAATTTAGGGTTTATGACAATTTAAATCCTAAAATATTTTAAGAGATAAAGTGTTTTGACATAGTTTAATTTAAGGCCATAAATAAATTCGAAAATAAAAAAAAAATCATCATTCATGCCATGTCATTGCATATAGTTTAGTCCTTCATTATTTCATAAATCGAAAATAAATAAATAAAATAGTTTTGTGGCGCATGCTCCTTAAAATTTATCATGATTTTTGCATGTTCATTTAATTAATTGTTCACCCACATAATAACTTATGTTAGTGACTTAGGTTAGAATTAATTAATGTTACCTTATCATACTTTTTTCATGAAATAAAATGGTATTGAAAGGGTATTAGAGTAATCTAGTGTAATTAAGTCTCCAGACTGATAATATCTGGTTCATAGAAGTAAAATGATACTCCTGTTATCTTATTTGGGTTTCTAATCAATCCGCCGTAAATGATTAGTGGCGACTCCATGTTAAATCCTCACATAAAATTGTACCTAATTTGCGATTTGGTAGAGTTTGGGAGAAAATCGCGTTGTGGATTTGGAATATTTCTCTCGCGATTGCTGAGGATGAAACAACAATTGTGGTTACGTAACCAAGTTGAAGCTTGATTTGGGGCCACAAGTGTGGGAGAGCCAGGCGAGGGACCTGTGAGGTCGGGAGCCAAGGTTCAGGAGGTTTCCAATGACCGGAAGCAGCGGCCGGACCCAGAGGGAGGTTTAAAAGAGTCGTTTTCCTCTTCTTCCTGATGAAAGAAAGAGCTTCGGACAAACCCCACGCAAGGCAGAGACAGAGAAATAAGACCAAGACGTCCATAACTAGGGAGGCTTCTGCTGTAATGCTACAAGCTGATGCTCTCTCTCTTATTTGTTTCAGCTAGGGTTTCTAACTTGCGCCGCCCCCATCAAAGGACATCTGTTGAGTACTTGCATGACTAGAATGCTACTTGTCCCAGTGCTCTAATCATAAGATGATCAACATAAACTAATCATACGAAACCATATTTGGTTTGTTAAAATAAGACAAATGAACCCGTGAAGGACAAAGTGGGAAACGGAGCAAATTAATGTGACCCAAGATTTTACCAGATAACGCACAACGGCAGCACGCGACGTTAGAAATTAAGTAAGTTAAGATTACGCGTTATAGTGCCCTAAGAATTGAACTGAATAATTGAAAAAAAAAAAATAAACCCAATAATTGTAGTGCCAAGCCAATCATGCATCAGCGACGGGTTATGGGAGGATGTCCCTAGAAATTCGTCGCCTGAAGTAAGTTTTTTAGTACCGTAGACTATAGAGCTTGCAGCAAGGGTCCACCAGTCTCCCTTTCCGCAAAATTTGGAAAGCAAAGGAGTATAACAACAGAAGATTGAAATTTAGGCTCCGTTTGTTTCACGGAAAAGGACTTTTGTGAAAAATATTTTTCGGATTTTCCGGCGTTTGGGGGGCGAAAAATAGGCTAACCCTGGAAGATATTTTCCTCCTATGGAAAAATTCCTTTAAAAAGTATGGAGAGAGAGAGAGAGAGGACTCGTGAGGGCGAGATCTTGGCGGACAGAGCGAGCAAGCGATTGAGTCGCTTCGGTGGCGATCCCTTCGTGATAGATCTCGTTTAGAGTCGACGGCGGACCGACAATGGTGGGAGAAGACGGTTCTGATGAAGTCCTTCATGAAGAAGATAACCCATAAAAAAACATTAAAAAAAAAAAAAAGCAAATGAAAAGGGAGAAAGAAAAGAGAAAAGGGGTGGCTGATGCGGGGAATCAGATCTGGGAGTGCGTGGGCTTGTCCTGTAGAATTAGGTATGATTAATTTTTGGGCCGCTCGGGTGGGCTCGTTTGGGTAGAAAGAACAGAGAGAAGTAGCTTGGGCCAGGCGGACGGAGACTGAGCTGAGCAGGGGGTTCATCGGGCCTGGACTTTGGTTTGTTTTGGGTCTAATTTTGGACTTGGGCCTATTTCCGGGCTTGACTGTTGGGAGTCAGCGGACTAGGCTCATCTATGAAGCCCAGTCCAAGCGAGGAGTCTCACCCGCGGGCCCTGTCACTTCCATTTCGGGTCGGGCCCAATGACCCGGCCCAGACCCGGCTTGTTTTATAATAAATTTAAAAAATCGAAAATTCAAAAACCCTCTTAAAGTGACGTCCTTTTGTAGACCGACCCGGGACCTTTGTATTGACCCGGCCTAGAAAATATTTAAAATTTAATTTAAAAAATCAGAAAACGACTTTAAAAAATCCAACAAAATGGAAAATTCCTAAAAAATTATAAAAAAAAAAATTCGAAAAAAATTATAGAAAAATTTAAAAATTCCCAAAAGCCTAAAAAATCAGGAAATGAGTCGTTTCAACTGATAAATCCTATTTTCGACAGTTTTGCCTTATCTTTCTTTCAAAAATGATGATTTTATCTCTTATGGCTAAATTGTCTTGAAAAATTTTCAAACATTATAGAAAATGAAAAATTTTCAAACTCGATTGGTCAAACTCATATTTTGTAATTTTGGCACTCAAGGCAATTTTACCCTTTAAAGGGTACATTGTTCCAAAATCCACAAAAAAAATTCAAAAAATCTTGGGAATTGGGAAACAAGTGCATTTATCTGGTTAACCTTATTTTTTATCATTTGGGTTTCAAATCCCTTCAAAATTGACAATTTTATCCCTTTAGGCGAATTATTCTCTAAAATGACAATTTTGTCCTTGATAGGTAAATCGCCTTCAAATTATTCCAAACTCCTTCTAAACCTTAATATACCAATTCTCTATGCCCTTGATTGGATTGATGTGTTTTATTTGCATATTTTGGATTCTTAATTGTGCTATATCTTTATTGATTGTGAGTAATATGTGAGATTTCTTATCTGCATGAACTCCTAGACTTTAAAACCTCCTCATTCTGAATCATCTGCATGAAGTTATAATTAGGAAAATCATCCAACTTAGGTATCGAAAAGGCGTCAATGGTAACATTGGTGTAATTAAGTCCATGATCCAAAATCTCTAGTTTCGTTAGAGTCATACGGTTGCTTCCACTGTTTGACGAGATTCTCAATATGTAGTCTCCAAAGATCGGTGGTGACTCCAAATGTCTATGCACCCATGCATATGTCACATAACCACTCCTAAGGTCGAACTCAATTATCGAATCTTGCTGTCATGCGAGGTGAGAACTTGAGAGAGTTCAAGCTGATTCTACGGATCACGTCGGATTCGCAGAATTTTGGCAATCACCCCTAAAGCCCTTCAGCTTCGCTCGAAAGGGTCACGACACCGTTCTTGTATATTTTTGTGTGAATTCGCTTTTTGTGTTCGTATAAATTGCTCTAAAATTCTAGTCATTATTCTCTCTTTGATGACAATTTAACTCTTTCTATTAGATTTGGACGAAACCGACCCTTTGTCATTTTGTACATATGTGTACAAACTGGAATCAATTGAAAATCTCAAGTGGATAGCATATGGGCAATAATTGACGCTACTCATTACTTCCCATGAGATTTTCAATAAGAGTCTAGAGTCAAGAAATCTAGGGAAGTACAATGTCCTTTTAAGATTTGTACAGATGGACAACATAGGACAATAATCGACTCTACTCATTACCTCCCATGAAATTTTCAATAGATTCCAGTTTGTACACATATGCATGATAAGTCAATGGGTCGATTTCGTCCAAATTTAATAGAAAGACTTAAATTGTCATCATAGAGAACATAATGATTAGAAATTTAGAGAAATTTATACAAGCATCTAAAGCGAATTCATATAAATAAACGAGACATAAACCATCGCTGATGCATACTTGTAGCAACAGTTAAGTTGCCTTCATGATTGGCTTGGCACTACAATTATTAGGCTACAAACTATCCAATGAAAATTGGGAAAAGTGTAAAATAAAAGTCTTAAATTTATTATTTTGATGTCAATTTGGTGCTAAATATTTTGACGTAGAGTCAATTCAGCCCTTCCAAATAATTTTGACCCGATATTGATGGCACGGATGAGGAATGGCCTATGTGGTACGGCCTATGCTAACGCAAATATTCTTTAATGGTATTTTAATAATTTTTCATTTTTACCCTTATATTATTGTCGCGACCCTCTAAAAAAATTTAAATTTTAAAAGGGGTTAACGGATTATTAGGTTAATTAGATTTGACTAACCTAACGCGGACCCTCCCAAGCCCTACCGAATCGCAACTTTGGTTTTTGTTTATATGATTTTGAAATTTGGAGTCGCCACTAATCGTTCTTGGTAGGTCGATTAGAAACCTAAATAAATTAGCGGGAGAACTAATTTATTCCTGCGAACCAGAGATTATGAGCTCGGGGACTTGGTTACACTAGTTAATTAAAACTAATGCCCTTTCGGTACCTTAATTTCATGGATATCCTAATTCGGCAACTCAGGCTTGGTTTATTCCTAAGGCTCTAGTAGGGTATTCTCTTTTGTGTTTTCACTTTTTAAATAGGATGCATGGATAGTATATATTTTTATTTGTTATATTTTTTTAAGTGTTAAAGATTCCCTGAAGCCGAAAGAGGGAGTGTGTTAATGACTTCTGTGCAGTATTACGACCTACTCATCTTTTGGGTCTGATGATTCAAAAATTAAATTATAGGAAGTACATGCCAGTGAATAAACACCTCCAATGGGAGGCCTAGCATTGGCTTGGCTCTTCCCTTTGGGATTTAAGGTATAGATATTTAAGTTGCAAGTTGTCGCGACCCTCTAAAAAAAAATTTAAAATTTTAAAAGGGGTTAACGGATTATTAGGTTAATTAGATTTGACTAACCTAACGCGGACCCTCCCAAGCCCTACCGAATCGCAGCTTTGGTTTTTGTTTAAATGATTTTAAAATTTGGAGCCGCCACTAATCGTTCTTGGTAGGTCGATTAGAAACCTAAATAAATTAGCGGGAGAACTAATTTATTCCTGCGAACCAGAGATTAGGAGCTCGGGGACTTGGTTACACTAGTTAATTAAAACTAATGCCCTTTCGGTACCTTAATTTCATGGATATCCTAATCCGGCAACTCAGGCTTGGTTTATTCCTAAGGCTTTAATAGGGTATTCTCTTTTGTGTTTTCACTTTTTAAATAGGATGCATGGATGGTATATATTTTTATTTGTTATATTTTTTTAAGTGTTAAAGATTCCCTGAAGCCGAAAGAGGGAGTGTGTTAACAACTTCTGTGCAGTATTACGACCTACTCATCTTTTGGGTCTGATGATTCAAAAATTAAATTATAGGAAGTACATGACAGTGAATAAACACCTCCAATGGGAGGCCTAGCATTGGCTTGGCTCTTCCCTTTGGGATTTAAGGTACAGGTATTTAAGTTGCAAGTATTTAAACTACTGTAAGTAAAAACCTCCAATGGGAGGCTAAGCATTGGCTTGGCTCTTCCCTTTGGGATTTATGGTGCAGGTATTTAAATTGCGGATGGACTTTGTCCTCTCCATTTTGGGGTATGAATTTTTTAAAATGAAATACAACGAATTGATTCAACAATTTGAAATTTGTGCGCGCTTGAGGACTCCTCCAAGCCGATTTTGTGCTTCCATAGGATTGACCATTGATATAGAGCTGCGGCTTCCTGACATAAAATAGAGTGAAGTGTTAGTATACAAAATATGTGCTAATCTGCACCTAAAACCAGAAGAGTAGAAAGAGTACTTATCCCCCATTTTTTTGGGAGGGATTTCTATAATTGATTTGCGCTCTCTATGTTCCCAATATAGAGAGTTTCTTTTGAATTAAGAGGGACTTTTAGTCACAGATCAGTTGAGAAATCGGTGGACAGCTTAGGAGCTTGTCTGGGCCGATTTTTGCATCTCGACGAGATTTTTGCTGTTGACGTAAAGATATCCTTCTCCTGACATAAAATATGGAAGAAAAAGGAGATGGAGAAAGTGTATACAATTTGTGCTAATTTGCGAGTAAAACCATAAATAAATGAATAAATAAAAACACTTAGCTTGAATTTGTTTGCTCGTTGACGAGGATGAACTCTTGATTTATATTGATCGATGAAGGAATTTGTGATGATAACCCCTAGCTTTAAACTCCCATCATCTTCAAAATTCTCTCTCTTTTGGTATTTTCTTTCTCTCAAAATTTTCTTCAATCTCCCAAAACTCTCTCAAACATCCAAAATTTTCTCTCCAAAAAATTCTCCCAAACACTTCAAATTTTCTCTCTCAAGAATCCTTTCTCAAGCTCACTTCTTCCTCCTTTTATAACCTATTTATCTATCTCCCATTCTAATTTTTCCACTAACTCTATCTCCCATTCTAATTTCTCCACTAACTCTTCTTCATTTTCATCTTCCATTCTCCATCTCTATCTCACATTCTAATCTCTCCACTAACTCTTCTTCATCTTCATCTTCCCTTCTCCATATTTATCTCCCATTCTAATTTCTCCACTAACTCTTCTTAATCTCCATCTTCCCTTCTCTATTCTTATCTTCCATTCTAATTTCTCTACTAACTCTTCTTCATCCCCATCTTCCCTTCTCTATTCTTATCTTATTTTCTCCATCCATTCTTCTCCAACTTCTCTTCTTCATCTCCTCTTCTTCATCTTCCCTTCTCTATTCTAATTTATCCACTAACTCTTCTTTTTATTATTTGTAAAATAATCCTTCAAGAGTTAGGTATTTGCACTCTAGTCCTTGAATTTTAAGTATTTACAATTCAGTCCCTGAAAAAATATATTTCTTTAAGTCCAAATCTCCTCACAATTTTTGACACACCAAAATTTACCACATGTCAAATTTAAGCTCATTTCTTGTCGCTGAAAATAATGCATAATTTAATTAAAGCCCTTTTGCAAAATTAAGTCATTCTGGGTATAATTGGGCCAAGATGAAAATTTAAAATATTAGAAGACAATGTCACAACTCATAAAAAGTGAAAGTTAAAAATAAGTTGACTCAAATTAAATTTTTTTAGGCCCGATTCGAGATTATACTCGTGAAGGAACACGTGACTCGAATTGGATTTTTCTGAATTTGCGATGGCCAATATGAAAATAGATTTAAAATAAAAATATTAACTATCTTTGTGTATTTTTTTGGCCTCAAATGTTATTTTTCCAAAATTTTCAAATATTTTTGTATTTTTTTTAAAAAAATTAAAATATATATAATATGAAAAATTATTTTTTGGTCAAAATTCGTTCCCTAGGCTTGGCTAAGGTTCCCAAAGTTGATTTTTCAATTTTATGAATTTTTATGGATTTTCTATTAATTTTCGAAAATAAATAAATAAAAAATACGTAAAAATACTGAAAATATGAAAAATCGTTTTTTGGTCAAAATTGGTTCCCTAGGCTTGGCTAAGGTCCCTAAAGTTGATTTTTCAATTTTATGAATTTTTATGGATTTTTTACTACTTTAGCAATAGAAAAAATGATTAAAAATTAGGTGTCAACAGCTGCCCCTCTTTGAAAGGAAGCTCGGTAGAGGTTCATTTCAAAGACGAGATGACACCTGGATTCTTATCGACTCAATACAAGGAAATAAAAAGAGTCGTGACATGATTGTTCCACTGAAAATGAAATGAGAACCTAAGGATTCGTTATATAAAAAAACTTTAGGGTGGTTGAACTTGAACCCGTATGGTGGATCAACCCATGGTAGATTCCTAATAAAAAGATTCTACTGATTAAAAATTGAATTAAAATTTGACCCGTATGGTGGGTCATACCATTTGACCCGTATGGTGGGTCGTACCATGGTAAATTCCTAATAAAAGGATTCTACTGATTAAATTTTGATTGAGATTTGACCCGTATGGTAGGTCACCACATGGAGATACCTGTAAGAAGGACTTGGTGCCTGTAGAAAGGACGTGGTGCCTGTAAAAAGGACTTGTGCCTGTCAAAAGGACTTGATTTGCCTGTAAGAAGGACTTGATTTGCCTGTAAGAAGGACTTACTTTGCCTGTAAGAAGAACTTTATGCCTGTAAGAAGGACTTGCTTTGCCTGTAAGAAGGAATTGATTTGCCTGTAAGAAGGACTTTGTTTTGCCTGTAAGAAGGACTTACTTTGCCTGTAAGAAGGACTTGATTTGCCTGTAAGAAGGACTTTGTTTGCCTGTAAGAAGGACTTGATTTGCCTGTAAGAAGGACTTTGTGCCTGTAAGAAGGACTTGATTTGCCTGTAAGAAGGACTTTGTGCCTGTAAGAAGGACTTTGTGCCTGTAAGAAGGACTTGATTTGCCTGTAAGAAGGACTTTATGCCTGTAAGAAGGACTTGTTTTGCCTGTAAGAAGGACTTGATTTGCCTGTAAGAAGGACTTGATTTGCCTGTAAGAAGGACTTTATGCCTGTAAGAAGGACTTGATTTGCCTGTAAGAAGGACTTGATTTGCCTGTAAGAAGGACTTGATTTGCCTGTAAGAAGGACTTGATTTGCCTGTAAGAAGGACTTTGTGCCTGTAAGAAGGACTTGATTTGCCTGTAAGAAGGACTTTGTGCCTGTAAGAAGGACTTGGTTTGCCTGTAAGAAGGACTTAGTTTGCCTGTAAGAAGGACTTGATTTGCCTGTAAGAAGGACTTGATTTGCCTGTAAGAAGGACTTTGTGCCTGTAAGAAGGACTTTGTGCCTGTAAGAAGGACTTGATTTGCCTGTAAGAAGGACTTTGTGCCTGTAAGAAGGACTTGGTTTGCCTGTAAGAAGGACTTGATTTGCCTGTAAGAAGGACTTGATTTGCCTGTAAGAAGGACTTTTTGCCTGTAAGAAGGACTTGATTTGCCTGTAAGAAGGACTTTGTGCCTGTAAGAAGGACTTGGTTTGCCTCAAAGGGTGCCATTCTGAAATCTGGGGAGACCAGGAATCCTGCAGAAACTCAAACCCAAATTATATTCTCCTGTCGCTTTAGGAATAAACCAAAGAGGCAGAGATCAAAAGGTCTAGAACATTTCTGTTCTTGAGACAAATCATGCTTTATTGAAGAAGGTGGATACCTGTATGTACCGCAATGGATTCGAGTACCCCAACAACCGTCAGAATTCATTCTCTTGAAAGGTTCAGGTTGAAGATATACTTACCTGAGAATTTGGAAAAAATGCTTGGTGGCTTCTCGACAACCAGGCTTGTTCATTCAATAATCGCCGAATGAACTTCAAGACTTTGGAAGGTAACTCGAACACCGGGAATGTGTTGCCTGTCAGGCAATGTCAGAGGTAACATGTGCAAGCATTTTCATCAATGCGTTCATTGGTTCATGCAAAATTGTTCTGCTAAGTTTGCCATGATTAAAGGCAGTCTGTGTAATAACTCATGATGCAATCGATCAATATATGGATCATGTATTGCATTACCACTTCTGTTTAAGGAGGTTCTTATAGTACGAACACCTCGAATGTAATCTGAATGGGGGACTTCATTCCGAAAAGGGCTTTCTTTCACTCTGGAGAAAGGCTGTTTATCTGTAGATTAAAATGTTAGACCTGTGTGGAAATGGTTTGCCTTTCCTCATCCTGTTATGCCCCATTTTGCACATTTGACGTCTCCTATGCAGTTTATGCTCTAAGTTGAAGTCGGTAAATTAAACATGCGGAATAGTCATACATAATTCATGAAATGTGTAAATACAATGCCGATGTGACAATTTTTAGCATCATGTGTGTTTATATAATGTGCAAACATGGGCGGATTTGAATTGCCCCTGGTATATGGATGGATCGAACAAATTGGGAAGCCCACTCCTTATGTCGAGGAGCGGTTTGTCCCAAACTTTGCCCCTGCGCGATGAAGCATATGGGTGAGGGAGCATTTCGGTTGGTTTAATGACAGCGACCGCCATGGTTTAGCGGTTGAATGCCCCTGCAAAAAGCAGAGAAATTATTCTTGAAATCAAACGAGATAAGGAAGACATATTTGCTTTTTCGCTTCAAAGCTTGTGATCAATTTGCCCCATTTTTCACCAAAATAGATCTTGTCAGATGATCATAATTTTCTTTTGGATTTGTCTCCTTCAACATGTTAAATGTTAGTGTAAATATTTCCTGTAAAAAGAAAAAGAGACATATCAGCCAGTATTAAAAGGGATAAATTGAAAACGATACTGATTTACCCTTCATCTTGAATGTCTTGCACGAGTCTTTTACCAGTTTTGTTGGATTGAATTTTCCTCGACTTTTGTTGGGCGCCTCACCATTATGGGAAGACTATGGTAAAATACTGACTTTGATATTACTCGTCGAGTATTCCTGTTTGTAAAAAAAAGAAATGCACAAAAAGTTGTTTCATTTATTTATAATACATACAACATTCCCCACCCTTGGGGATCGAACTCGGAATATTTCGGACCTACTGTCATCCCCCATACCATTCGGTCCATTGGACTGTAGGTGTCCATGGGGCTTTCTTTTCAAGGGTTAATCCTTGGGGATAACGCAGCCCTGTTGTATCACCTTGGGCCATGTTACGGTATTTCTCGAGGTAATTTGCAATCCATGTTAAGAATGGAATAAGACAATTCAGGACTTGAGATGATTATGTGCACATTAGAACGATACAGAATTACCCATTTCTGAGATTGTTCGCGTCTTTCGCTTGTACTTTCCTTTGTCCGAAGCTGTCTATCCCGTGGTAATGCCCATGAGTTGATTTGCCCCCAAATTTTATCCAACCTGTATTCGGCTATGATTGCGTTCTCGGGTCGATTTGCAATTTCCTGAGAATAGAATGGGCTTAATTTTAAAACTTGGAGCAACTGAGGGTAAATTGAAACGATACGGAGTTACCCTTCAGGTTTATCCAGATTTTTACTCGCCATCAATTCGTCGCGAGGTTGGTGAGGTGGCGGATTCGAGCATTTAATAGGGGGAAGTCGGATTATTACTCCTTGCTTTTACACATTCACAAAAGCAGAAAAACATATCACGCAAGGAAATAAAACACATTCACTCATTCAGGATCAGTTCTGCTTCCTCTACAGGCTCTCCCATGATTAGCTGGCTTCATCCCAAATTAGGTATGCATCGGCCATATAGAAGGTCTGGTGGTCACTGGCTGAACAAGTGCATCACAGTCCCGATGCTTTACCGATATCAAACTGGTTGATTATGGCGAAAAGATCATCGTCAATGTCCGCTTGGTGGTGATCTGTCCCTTCTTCCTCGGGAGGTATTGATACTGATCCAGTATCATTGGTCCTTTTGTACCCTGCTCCAACAGAACTCGATCCTGTTATAAATTGGTCTAACTCACCTCTTAAACGTGCATTTTCGATCCTCAGATCATACATTTCATCGAGGGTGAGGAGGAGGCTATTGCAGTTGGGGCAGGTGGCGGAGTCAGAAGTCTCTTTATACATCTTGTTTTCCGCTCGGAGGTTTTCATTTTCAACTCTTAGAAACTCGACTTCGTTGTGCTCATGACGAGTCTTCATTCGGGTTCGTCTATTTTGAAACCAGAACTTGATTTGCGAAGGTTCAAGGCCTAGCTCTTGACTCAGTTCTATTTTTTGTTTGCCGTCTGGCATAGGGCACGTTCTGAAGAAAGTTTCAAGCTTTCGTACTTGCTCTTCAGTATGGCGACGGTAACGCTTCTTTTGACCTTTACCGTTGTTGTCATTGTCCTTACCGGGCTCTTGGACATCGTCGGTGGAAGGGCCGGGCTCCATAGGCTCGATCCCAAATATGGCTTCGAACTCTTCCTCTCCCATATTCAGCAAGTAACGATAACTTTCAAGTGTGTTGGGTTGAGACATCTTCGATTTGGTTAACGATTTCTCAAAGTTTAATATCTCTTCTTGTATTTTCACTCTCTGGATTTTTCTGGGAGACTGCGTATGCTTTAAGAGTCTCTCTTTCGAGCACGAATGAGAATTATCAAGAAGATGCCTCCTTTAAAATTAGACGTGGGTTTACCAACTGTATCGCCTCTCTCGAGTGTTATGGCTTTCTCGATTTTCTTTTCATCGTATCTCTCGCCCAGCTCGTCTCCTTCCATCTTTCCGTGGAAGGGGGCCCCTTGTTGCTGTCTCCACCGTCAATTTGCTGGCGAGTTCTTCAATAAAGACGAGTCGTATATCTTTTCTACCGAAAATGTCTTTGTCTCCCACTCAGCTTATTTTTTATCCTTTCTTTTTCAAAGTAGTGGCGTCTCGTCCAACTTTTCCGTAGAGACGTCGGATTTGCTTGGCTCGAGATTGGAGACGAGTAGCGAAGGTGATACTGATAGGGAATGGTAGACAGGAAAATTTGGCCAGTAGAGACTTCCCCTGCAAAAATGAAAGAGAATGCGGCAGTATATGTTCTTCATATTCTAGAAAAATTGGAACGATACTGTTTTACCCTTGTGTATACTTCCATTGAATTTGAATTGAGGAAGTTCCTTCATTTGGATTGGATTGAATTGTATGTCCCGAGTTGCCCTTCACTTTGAGCTTGCTACATATGTGCTTTGCTTAGTTGGGCCTTGTTTTCTTTCGGGTTGCCTTGGACCATCATCATTTTCCATGCCATTGGGTCCGTGGACCGGAGGGCTCCTTTAATTTGAAGGTTACCTTGAAGGCGAATGAGTCCTATCGCATTCCATTGGGTCATTTCATTTTGCGACACTCTTGAGGCACTTTGCAATCCCCTGGGTGAGAATGGAACAAATCCAATTTAGCATTTTGCAACGATTGAGGGTAAATTGGAACGACACACAGTTACCCGTCTTCGAGTTCGCCTGGGCTTTTCACTTGAAATTTCCCTACGTGAGGCCATTCAACATTTCTCATTATGGCAGTCAGCGACGTTGCCACAAATTGATCCGCCCTAAATCTAGCATAAAAAGGGATTCACGCATTCGACGGGATAAATAAATTGCCCCCTTGTCCTTGAATTAAATCGAGACACCTAGAAAGCTGGAAAATATCATACGCAGGGGAATTAAGCATGAAATGAAAGGTGCACTTATTCAAGGTCAGTTCTGCCTCTCCTGTGGCTCTTCGATAATCAGCTAGTCTCGTGTTGGTTCGGGTGTGGATAACCGATGTTTGAGAGTCCCTACTCACTGGCTCCTGATCGCGGCTTGGGACGTCTGTCAACCCTAAACTGCTTGACCAGGGCAGTAAGCTCATCATCTGGGTAATCTCTTGAACCTTCCAGCAACTGATGCTCGAATTGGGCATTGTTGTTGGCAAATGCTGGCGGTAGATTTCTCATTCTATCCTCGCCATGAGCAATTTGACTTCTCATGCTGGAGCCTTCATCATTACTCGAGAAAGTGTGGGGATCACCAACTGTCCTGCTACCAAAAACTCCTTCCATTCGAGGATTAGAGAAGTGGAAGTGCTCAGGATAACTTCTTGTCTGATTCTCTAGCTGCGCAGGCGCGCTGATCATGGGATGAGTTCTAGCCACAGGTTGGTGCTCAAACCAAGGAATCTGAATACACTGCTCCTGCGGTCTATACTCTTGAAGAGCATTAGGGTGATTCTGGGGGATACTTTGATTAACGCCTGGGGGATTGATGGCATGGCTACTAGCTTGGTTGATGATGGGAAGTGGCTCGCCCCATGCTAACCTGGGGAACTTATGGTGGCGAGGAGACTCGACGTTCAGGCTTGGATCAGTCCCGCCTTGGTTTTCTTGATTCTGAGCTGCATTGTGTTCTCTCACCCTTTTTCTGTACTTCTGAAGATGACTCGAAACATTTGCTTTAGTGAGTCCCTCTACCTTCATAATTTCCAGTATATGTTGCGGCCGTGCCGAATCTATTCCTAGCTGCTGAACTGCATTAACAAACATACGATGCAGCTCGGGAGACCAACTCATCTTCTTTCTCCAGTTGCTTGGAACAAAATTGAAGGCTTGATGCTTGTTCTCATGGTCATGCAATTGCTTCCTTACCACGTGCTGCCATATGTTTTGAAGCATCTGAACTCTAACTGGTTTCGTTACGACGTCTTGGGCCCCATTTAAGACAGCCTTCATTAGGGCTTGCTGATCATCGCTTGCCGATATTACGAGGACTGGCATGTTTAATTTAGAATTGATGACTTCCAAGAGAGTGAAAACATCCATGTCAATCCCTACCATGGCGGTGAGGACGATATCAAACGGGTCACTACTTCTCCTTAATATCTCTAAGGCCTCTGTCGCCTTTGCTTGAGCTACAACCTTATACCGGCATTTTCTTAATACGGTAACAAGGATTGACAGAGAGACTGGATTACCGTCAATGGCCATGACCAGTAGACCCTCAGGGTAAGGAACTTCATCAGCTTTGACCAGGGTTGAACATGCGCCCGTTCCCCTAATACCCGACATATTTCTAGATCTAGGACTGCCGATTCGAGACCGCCTCGGGATGTCTTCTCGAACTTAAGGGATCACGAGATCGTTGATGCCTTCTCGTAACAGGCTTTGAAAGCCGATGCTTTGATGGTGAAGGTTTTGAATTCCTCTCCCACGAGAACTCCTTCCTCTCTATCTTTCTCCTGCGAGTTCTTGCGAATGAACTCTGACTATCAAATGGGGACAAGTTCTCTCTCTGGCAATAGCAACGACTTCCCTCTTCACGGGCAGCGCTATTAGATTTTCCGAGGGAGAAAATCTGATATTCAGCTTTTGATCAAAGGGGAAATCCTTGTTTCTCGCTCAGTTTGTCTTCTTTTTTCTTTTCGTGATAGAGGGCCCCTGTCAAGATCTCCACCGTCGATTTACTGGCGGGTCCTCCAATGAAGACAAGTCGTATCTCCTTTTCGCTAACGTTTGCCGTGTCTTCCACTCAGCTCATCTTTCCGTCTTCTTTTTCAAAGTGGCGGTGTCTCGTCAAACTTTCTGCGGAGATTTCGGACTCGCTTAGCTCGCAGTCGCCATCTGATGGGAATTCGAGCCAACGAGGGTGGTGCCAATAGAGAATGGTAGATAAGAGAAATCTTGACTGGTTGATACCGTCACTATGAAATCAATATTTACTTCAAAGCAGATTACCATCTTCGCATTCCGCTCATCTGCCTCACCTCTCTCCCCCTTTCTTTCGTATTCTGCTTTCAAAAATGGCCAATTCTCCTAACCATACCTTATCCGCCGAAGTCCTAGCTGGGTGGGAGAGACTCTACAATCTTCTTGGTAGAGGTTACGCTCATATAGCCAAAAATTCTACCGTTGAGGCTGAAATCCTCGGTTTATTTAGGACCGTGGACGCTGCTTCTATTGAGGATACCCAACTAGGGAAGGAGTACCGGAACTTCTCGACCCTCTTCATCAATTTTCTGGCTGCCTATAACCGTGCTTATGAGACGGTCCTTGTGACCGCCGTCGTGAAAGCCCGTTATCGAGACCGGCACGAGCGTCTGGCAACAGTTACGTTTGTGGCTGATAATCACAAAAAGGCCCTCAAGTTTGCCAACGATCAGCTTTCGTGGCTGGTTCGTGAGAGGGGAAAGTTGGTGGACCGTCTGGCCTTGGTCCGAACTTACGCCGAACAGGAGCCAGGCAATATTGTGATGAGGTGTAAATGTGGTTGGCTGCAGGAGAGACTTGATGACATTACGGCAGACATTGCTTTCGAGAGGGCAGCGGTTCCGGACCTGGAGTTTGCCGTTGAGCATTACGAGGCCACTATGGCCCAGGTTAAAGAGAAGTGCGATCGCCTCTTCTTTAGGCTCGCGGAGCTTGATCCCGAGAGCGCCCGGTGCATCCAGAGCATCAACTGTTTGGAGAGTCAGTTGAGCTCTTTCGTAATGGTCATCAGGGCCCAGTTTGGCTTTACCTTTCCTCCCCAGTGAGTTGTTGTAATACTCTTTGATGAATGGAATGAAAGAAAAGCTTCACGTGTTTTGTTTTGTTTTTTTTTTTTTAATTTTCCTGCTATCGTTTCTTCCGCATAGCATAACAGAACGATTTGAGGTACCGAAGATGTCGAGGCTTAATGTTCTTCTTGATGTTCTTGTTTAATTGCTCCAGACGATGATATCGAGAACATTGATGATGGGTTCGGCGGTGGCCCCCACTATCCATCTTGAGATCACGAACAATAACGCTATGACAACTCGATCAGTGCGCTGGTAGTAAATCTGGCCACCTGTTGTGTGCCCACTTTTATCCATATTTTGTTTCTTTCGGCGTCCACTTGCTCGTGTCGGTCGCTTGTAGCGTCGGGAGAAATTCCTGTGGGCCACGTTCATTAATAGAACCTCGGTCCTCTAAAGCCCTCCGCATGTTTCGGATAAGAGGAAATTTTAAGACCGGTCTCTGGTTGATTTGATCAGGTAAAGGTATTTGTTTCATGGGTTCTGATTATATAATCCATATTGTTTTTCAAAAGACGCGGGATCCTCTGCAATACATTAAATATGCCCCCATGTTTAATCAGTATAAATCCACCGTCATATCAGAATACACTGCCCATACAAGTTTACGGATTGACACAACTTTGTCTGTCAAAGATGGACAATGTTCGTTTGCCCCCCAGAATTAACGGTTGAAGCCTCGGTGTTTTTCGTCTTTTGGTATTTCTGAAGATGATTCTTGATATATTATTGAACTTAATTTTTACACCCGTCTGGGGTATCTAGGATCTCCCTGCAAAAGAAAAGGATATAATTAGTATGCGACACAAGGAATGTCGGTCCATGACTCCTATATTAGTCCAATTTTATTTTTTCTATTTTATAGAGAAATCAGAAAAAAAAAATTTCCTTAGGAAGAAATGGGTTAATTTTTGATACAGAATTTTTTTTTGCAGATTTATTACTCTTTTTTTTATTTTTTTAAAGGAATGTGACAAAATCTTTTGATGTTTACTAAAATTTTTGAAGGAATTTCCTTTTTATCAAAATAAATTTTCCGAGGTAAATTTATCAGGAAAATTTTATTTTTATTGAAGCAGGAAAGACATAATAGAAATCCTTTATTGGTTAACAAAATTCCCCCGAGACATTAGTCTAATTTTATTTAGAGAAAATTTTCTTAGAAAAACATAAGCGAATTTCTCGAAAAGAATTTTTGTTGCAAGTTTTTATAATTTGAAAGAATGTGATAAAATCACTTGATGTTTACCAAAGTTTTTTTTTTGCAGGAATTTTTCTTTTTATCGAAATAAAATTTCAGAGGAAAATTTGTCAGGAAAATTTCATTTTTATTGAAGCAAGAAAAACATGACAAAAATCTCTTATTGGTCAATACAATTCCCCCGAGACATTAGTCTAATTTTATTTAGAGAAACTTTTCTTAGAAAAACATGAGCGAATTTCTCAAGAAGAATTTTCTTGCAAGTTTTTATAATTTGAAAAATGTGATAAAATCACTTGATGTCTACTAGAGTTTTTTTTTGAAGGAATTTTTCTTTTTATTGAAATAAATTTTCAGAGGAAAATTTTTTCAGGAAAATTTTATTTTTATTAAAGTAATAAAAATATGACAAAAATCCCTTATTGGTTAATAAAATTCTCATGAAGGGATTTTTTCACATCATTTTTTCAAAAAAAAAAATTTCTAAAAAGAAATGAGGGACAAATTTAATTTTTATTTTCTTTTAAAAGAATGGTCGTAATATCAAGCTCAAAAACTGACTAACACCTAGCATGGACCGACCGAAAATAAATACAAGATAAAATTAGAGAACTTACTTTTACCTTGGAGAAATGCAAATCACATAGTCATGCGCATGACTCAAGTGAGGAGTGGACTCTAGAAAATAAAAGAAGGAGAGACAGGGTATGGACCTAAAAGGCCCCCACTATCTGAATTGACAACCTTACCCTCCGCGCAATCAAATCACAATGGGAAGAATTGTCAATTCAGATAATGAGCGGGATAAAATATGGTCAACCCAAGCGCAATCGACGCAAGAGCTTTGCATATTCGATCCCTATCTATGGTTACCTAGGAAAAATTTCGCGACTTGGGTTTAGACGCTTGTGTGTGCAGGTGTTGTGATCCTCAGAATATGCAAGACATGCACAACAATTGATATCAAAACAGCGCTTCTAAAAATGTGTGAAATTAAACATAATCCCAACACCGAGCCTGCAAAACAAATGGGTTAGCCAAACACTCCGCCCCTTATAACTCCCATCCTGCAAAAACATATAACACCTATAGAATGAGTCCCAAGCAAGATCGCCAGAAGCGAGATATCCATGAAATTTTCATTGGCCTAAGTCCACTAAGACTTTTAAAATTTCGAAAAAATTTAAGTATTCCAATTGGTATCTTTTTTCGAAAATTTAAAAATCTCTATTCCCCAGTGGAGTCGCCAGTCTGTCGCGACCCTCTAAAAAAAATTTAAAATTTTAAAAGGGTTAACGGATTATTAGGTTAATTAGATTTGACTAACCCAACGCGGACCCTCCCAAGCCCTACCGAATCGCAACTTTGGTTTTTGTTTAAATGATTTTGAAATTTGGAGTCGCCACTAATCGTTCTTGGTAGGTCGATTAGAAACCTAAATAAATTAGCGGGAGAACTAATTTATTCCTGCGAACCAGAGATTAGGAGCTCGGGGACTTGGTTACACTAGTTAATTAAAACTAATGCCCTTTCGGTACCTTAATTTCATGGATATCCTAATCCGGCAACTCAGGCTTGGTTTATTCCTAAGGCTTTAATAGGGTATTCTCTTTTGTGTTTTCACTTTTTAAATAGGATGCATGGATGGTATATATTTTTATTTGTTATATTTTTTTAAGTGTTAAAGATTCCCTGAAGCCGAAAGAGGGAGTGTGTTAACAACTTCTGTGCAGTATTACGACCTACTCATCTTTTGGGTCTGATGATTCAAAAATTAAATTATAGGAAGTACATGACAGTGAATAAACACCTCCAATGGGAGGCCTAGCATTGGCTTGGCTCTTCCCTTTGGGATTTAAGGTACAGGTATTTAAGTTGCAAGTATTTAAACTACTGTAAGTAAAAACCTCCAATGGGAGGCTAAGCATTGGCTTGGCTCTTCCCTTTGGGATTTAAGGTACAGGTATTTAAGTTGCAGGTATTTAACTACTGTAAGTAAAAACCTCCAATGGGAGGCTAAGCATTGGCTTGGCTCTTCCCTTTGGGATTTAAGGTACATGTATTTAAGTTGCAGGTATTTAACTACTGTAAGTAAAAACCTCCAATGGGAGGCTAAGCATTGGCTTGGCTCTTCCCTTTGGGATTTAAGGTGCAGGTATTTAACTACTGTAAGTAAAAACCTCCAATGGGAGGCTAAGCATTGGCTTGGCTCTTCCCTTTGGGATTTAAGGTGCAGGTATTTAAGTTGCAGGTATTTAACTACTATAAGTAAAAACCTCCAATGGGAGGCTAAGCATTGGCTTGGCTCTTCCCTTTGGGATTTATGGTGCAGGTATTTAAATTGCGGATGGACTTTGTCCTCTCCATTTTGGGGTATGAATTTTTTAAAATGAAATACAACGAATTGATTCAACAATTTGAAATTTGTGCGCGCTTGAGGACTCCTCCAAGCCGATTTTGTGCTTCCATAGGATTGACCATTGATATAGAGCTGCGGCTTCCTGACATAAAATAGAGTGAAGTGTTAGTATACAAAATATGTGCTAATCTGCACCTAAAACCAGAAGAGTAGAAAGAGTACTTATCCCCCATTTTTTTGGGAGGGATTTCTATAATTGATTTGCGCTCTCTATGTTCCCAATATAGAGAGTTTCTTTTGAATTAAGAGGGACTTTTAGTCACAGATCAGTTGAGAAATCGGTGGACAGCTTAGGAGCTTGTCTGGGCCGATTTTTGCATCTCGACGAGATTTTTGCTGTTGACGTAAAGATATCCTTCTCCTGACATAAAATATGGAAGAAAAAGGAGATGGAGAAAGTGTATACAATTTGTGCTAATTTGCGAGTAAAACCATAAATAAATGAATAAATAAAAACACTTAGCTTGAATTTGTTTGCTCGTTGACGAGGATGAACTCTTGATTTATATTGATCGATGAAGGAATTTGTGATGATAACCCCTAGCTTTAAACTCCCATCATCTTCAAAATTCTCTCTCTTTTGGTATTTTCTTTCTCTCAAAATTTTCTTCAATCTCCCAAAACTCTCTCAAACATCCAAAATTTTCTCTCCAAAAAATTCTCCCAAACACTTCAAATTTTCTCTCTCAAGAATCCTTTCTCAAGCTCACTTCTTCCTCCTTTTATAACCTATTTATCTATCTCCCATTCTAATTTTTCCACTAACTCTATCTCCCATTCTAATTTCTCCACTAACTCTTCTTCATTTTCATCTTCCATTCTCCATCTCTATCTCACATTCTAATCTCTCCACTAACTCTTCTTCATCTTCATCTTCCCTTCTCCATATTTATCTCCCATTCTAATTTCTCCACTAACTCTTCTTAATCTCCATCTTCCCTTCTCTATTCTTATCTTCCATTCTAATTTCTCTACTAACTCTTCTTCATCCCCATCTTCCCTTCTCTATTCTTATCTTATTTTCTCCATCCATTCTTCTCCAACTTCTCTTCTTCATCTCCTCTTCTTCATCTTCCCTTCTCTATTCTAATTTATCCACTAACTCTTCTTTTTATTATTTGTAAAATAATCCTTCAAGAGTTAGGTATTTGCACTCTAGTCCTTGAATTTTAAGTATTTACAATTCAGTCCCTGAAAAAATATATTTCTTTAAGTCCAAATCTCCTCACAATTTTTGACACACCAAAATTTACCACATGTCAAATTTAAGCTCATTTCTTGTCGCTGAAAATAATGCATAATTTAATTAAAGCCCTTTTGCAAAATTAAGTCATTCTGGGTATAATTGGGCCAAGATGAAAATTTAAAATATTAGAAGACAATGTCACAACTCATAAAAAGTGAAAGTTAAAAATAAGTTGACTCAAATTAAATTTTTTTAGGCCCGATTCGAGATTATACTCGTGAAGGAACACGTGACTCGAATTGGATTTTTCTGAATTTGCGATGGCCAATATGAAAATAGATTTAAAATAAAAATATTAACTATCTTTGTGTATTTTTTTGGCCTCAAATGTTATTTTTCCAAAATTTTCAAATATTTTTGTATTTTTTTTCAAAAAAATTAAAATATATATAATATGAAAAATTATTTTTTGGTCAAAATTCGTTCCCTAGGCTTGGCTAAGGTTCCCAAAGTTGATTTTTCAATTTTATGAATTTTTATGGATTTTCTATTAATTTTCGAAAATAAATAAATAAAAAATACGTAAAAATACTGAAAATATGAAAAATCGTTTTTTGGTCAAAATTGGTTCCCTAGGCTTGGCTAAGGTCCCTAAAGTTGATTTTTCAATTTTATGAATTTTTATGGATTTTTTATTACTTTAGCAATAGAAAAAATGATTAAAAATTAGGTGTCAACACAAGTATTTAAACTACTGTAAGTAAAAACCTCCAATGGGAGGCTAAGCATTGGCTTGGCTCTTCCCTTTGGGATTTAAGGTACATGTATTTAAGTTGCAAGTATTTAATTACTGTAAGTAAAAACCTCCAATGGGAGGCTAAGCATTGGCTTGGCTCTTCCCTTTGGGATTTAAGGTACAGGTATTTAAGTTGCAGGTATTTAACTACTGTAAGTAAAAACCTCCAATGGGAGGCTAAGCATTGGCTTGGCTCTTCCCTTTGGGATTTCAGGTACAGGTATTTAAGTTGCAGGTATTTAACTACTGTAAGTAAAAACCTCCAATGGGAGGCTAAGCATTGGCTTGGCTCTTCCCTTTGGGATTTAAGGTGCAGGTATTTAAGTTGCAGGTATTTAACTACTGTAAGTAAAAACCTCCAATGGGAGGCTAAGCATTGGCTTGGCTCTTCCCTTTGGGATTTATGGTGCAGGTATTTATATTGCGGATGGACTTTGTCCTCTCCATTCTGGGGTATGAATTCTTTAAAATGAAATACAACGAATTGATTCAACAATTTAAAATTTGTGCGCGCTTGAGGACTCCTCCAAGCCGATTTTGTGCTTCCATAGGGTTGACCATTGATATAGAGCTGCGGCTTCCTGACATAAAATAGAGTGAAGTGTCAGTATACAAAATATGTGCTAATCTGCACCTAAAACCAGAAGAGTGGAAAGAGTACTTATCTCCCATTTTTTTGGGAGGAATTTCTATAATTGATTTTCGCTCTCTATGTTCCCAATATAGAGAGTCTCTTTTGAATTGAGAAGGACTTTTAATCGCAAATCAGCTAAGAAATTGGTGGGCGCTTAGGAGCTTGTCTGAGCCGATTTTTGCACTTCCATAGGATTTGCCGTTGATATGGAATTGCCCTTTTGCCTGATATAAAAAAGAATATGAAAAAAAAAAAACGGGAAAAGGAGAATGACTTTTAATCCACGTTTATAGGTATCGTTGTCAAGCCGTCTCATTGGAATGTCGAATTCCTGTATTTGTGCCTTCCACATCAGAATAGATGATTAGCGAAGTTCGGTGAACTAAAAGGTAAAGTGAATGTCTCGAATTAACTCTAATTACCTTGTTAATTTATCAAATAAAATAACATTATGACACGATTTACCAACATATTTATGTGGCAAAAACATCGATAACCATGCATATAAATCCTATTTAGACAAAATAGGCAAATGGAAGCATTTCTTATACATTTTCCTTTTTTTATTTTTATTATTATTTGTATTTTTTGAAGATTTTTACTGTTACTATTATTATTATTATTATTATTATTATTATTATTATTATTATTATTATTATTAATTAAAAAGATAGTCGGGCCAAACCCGAAATACGTAAGACAATTACGTTCCTCCCAATCCTAAACAAAATACTCCTCAAACTGCATAGCATAAGCTGGACATTAAGTTATAAAGGAAACTAACTAGCAATATTAATCAAAATGGTCAAATGCTTCAAATTTGGAAATTTCTAAACAACTCTAAACTATCAGCTTAAGTCTGTATCATCATACATAACGTTATTGGCCAAAAATCCATTCTCTGTGTTTAATATTGAGGTGCTTCATGTTTAACTATGATACTCTACTTCTTTTTTTTTTTTTTAAGGATCTATCATTTACAATCAAAAGGATAAAAAGGAAAAGCTGAGCACTAAATGGAAACCATAAATAAAAATCTAAAATGAGTACTCCAAATAAATACTACTCAATTTTCATAATACGCTTAATAATTCAGATGTTTAGAGCTAACAAACACCCATAAAAATGACATACAATGTCAGATGTATAAGGCTGATATAATCGGGTAATAATCTACAAGGATATAGTTAATAGCATTAAGACTATCTCGCTAAGAAATCATCAAAGAACTAGTAAGATAGTGAAAGAATAAAATAATGGTCTCACAAAATACGTTGCTCTACATCTATCTATCTTAAAAGATTATAATTAGCGATGGTTGGCAAAAAAAAAATTGAATATGAGACGGAAGTTTCCCAATGTAGATGACGCCAATCTCTTCATACGCTCCCAATGACAGTATAATACCACCTCAGTCAAAAGCACCCAACGACATTGAGAAGATAATGCAAACAAATATTAATCCCAAGTCAAATGATCAGAGGCACAGAAGAGTAAACTCACATACGTCCCTAATCTTACCATCAGAAGCACTGTTATTTTGATATAAATCGAGGGAGACCGATGACTCTAACACGGGGCCGACACATTGGAAGACAAGCCGAGGATCGCCAAACAAAAAAAAAACATATTGTGAGCACCCTTGAGGTGGCAAGATGAGCTTCCGCCAATTTCGCACTTTCAACCGACACTTGCTCGAATTTCTCGGATAAGACCCGAGCGATCGATGGACGGTGACGTCATAGTTGTCTTGGTTATGGACGTTCACGTATAAGGTGTCACCTTTCCTAACGAAAGTGGTCGGTTCCGGAAAGCTATCGTTTACGACCAGCATGCTTCTTAGGCCGCACAACTTCGGGTGATTTTCCTCCGGCCGCTTTTCGATTCCTCCGTCGTTCTCTCAAGGAAAGAAAAAGGAAATCTCTATTTTTTTCGAAACCCCCCAGTGCAGCAACCACGGACTTCCCTCGGTTGAGCATGTACTGCATTCTCCAGGAGACAACTGAGAAGAGCGATTTTCGCGTTCTCCAAATATTTTCTAGATTTCGTAGGACGAGTTTCAGTTACCAGAGCTGGGCTTTGCAAGATTAGCATAGGTGGGCGTTGAAGGGTTTTGTAGAGGGTAGGCTCGAGGGCGGTTTTCAGTTCTTGGGTCAAGGTTTGCGGCGGAGATGGCAGCGGTTGCGGCGAGGAGATGGAGGAGCCATCCTGCGTTTAGAGAACAAGGAACGTTGGAGGAAGGAATCGAGAGAGATCGAATCTCCACTTCAGATCTGCCGGAGGAGAACCAGTCCCCCCCCCTCTGCCCTTGTGGGACTTTTTTATATCTATCTCTTCTTACCCCATTACCTTTTTGACCAGTCAAAAGGAGGCCTCCCTCACATCATTAGAAAACCCCCACTATCTCTCCTTCTAGGTCTCCTATTATCAACGTGAATATGTGGCTCCTCTGTCCATTCTCTCCCCCCAGCTTTCTTTCTTTTGACTCTGCCGTTGCTATTGGTGGTAGGTGGTGAAAGCTGTTAGCTCGTGACTTCACCTCCTTCTCCGTCCTCCTTACTGAACTTCGCGAGGTTTTTTTTTAGATACTTTACCCGAATCTGACATCCGATGTCCCCCTCCCAATCTAGCGAGAGTGGGTGAATTTAGTGTTGCAACGGCACGTCAAGATCATGGGTGCGGTTCCATTACGAATTGTCTCTTGACTTGGAGAATAACCATTCATTTAGGCATTGATCTTGGGCCTCGTAGTACTTGAACGGACTTTCAATGTGGCCCATTGCAATGAGTTCAAATTTAAGGTGTCTAGGGGCCACCTTGTTATATTCCTCCAATAGTGAGGTGTCTGGTTCTATTTAATTGGTATTACTAACTCACCATCGTCGGTGATATTTTGAGCTTTTTTCTTTATATATATATATATATATATATATATATATATTTAACCATCTTGGCATCAACCAACATTTGTTATTTGCCCGAAGAAGTGAAAATAGAATAAGGATTCATGATTCATATTTTAAATGGAGCATTTAGAAAATTTAGTTTAAAGAAACATAAGAAGACATTTTGGCGTGCGTAAAATGATCGTAATTGTTAGCATCATTTTATTTCTAATTGAGTCTAACTAATAATTCGTTGCATCGATATCATCTCATGTCGGAAAAAAATTTCGAAAGAGGTACTATTAATGTTGACTGAATTAATTTGTCAGCTCTTTCTAATTTCATATATTAACTTAATAATGATAATCACATGGAAAATGCGGTTTCATAATTTAAGGATGCCACTCATTGACTAGTTGATTTCAATAGGACAAGGCGAATGTGAATCACCCATTGTAATAATTTTTTTTTTTGGGGTTCAAGTTTAGAGATAAAAAATTATGGAGATGGAAATCTAGTCGTGAAAAATACTTAAAGTGTCCTATTTGGTCGGCCATAGTTCTATGTAAAAACCCAAATCCTATTTATTTTATTCCATCGATGTCCAAAAGTAAATAAATATGATAACCAGATAATGTCTATAAGTTCCATTGTATACAAAAATATACGTATACATATAGGAAGGGCTAGTTAAGCCCATTGGATGAGCCAATCAGGATTACTTATCATTAACTTTGAAAAAAAAATCATAAATTTATTGCACATGTACTCGTTTAGTATTAAACCTTTCAATTTGGTCAATTTGATTTGAGACCCTTTGACGATTTGTCAATTAAGTCCTAAATCTTTCAATTGTGCCAAATTTAGTCCTAAACATTTTGATGATTTGCCAATTTAACCCTTTCAATTTTGGATGAAAGTTGTCAATGCGGTGGTCTAATGAAAGCCCATTGGCTCATGTGGCATGATCATTGCTAACATGGGCAATATTTATAATTTCTTTTATTATTTTTTTTAAAATGATTTGATTATCTATTTATTTTTCCTTTTTTTCCAAACTAGGACTTTTTTTTAGGAATCCTATCTCATAAATTGCATGGAATAAAATCGAGAAAATCAAATCATGGATGGGCATTCTTAATTTCCGAAAATTCAAACACAAAATTTCATCTCATGTATGTACTCTCGGTATATTCATTGCATATTTTCGATTTTGCCAGTTGAGTCCTGAATGTTTTCATACTTTGTCAATGAATCCATTCGGCCAAATTTGACCGAAAGTCGTTGACATGTACAATTTAAATGAATGTGATTATTTTTTGATTTTTTTTTCTTTTTCTAGTGATTGTCCAATTGCGTTTAACTTGAAAACAAGGGACTAGATTGAAGACATCTTCGTCATTTTTTATCCATTTCATATTTCGTTTTTTTTTTTAATTTTGCTCAATCTGTGAACTCTATTGGAGCAAATGTAATACGAGACACCAGAGGATAATGTCATAACTTCAGAATCGCAAAAATTGACACTTACAGAGCTAAAACGAATTTTTCTATAATAAATAATTATAATTTTTTATTTAACCTGAAAAGGAGATTAACTAAGTAATTCCCGATTTCAGATCAATTTTTTTTTGCAGATTTTATTTGGCCAAAATGAAGAGAAAATTAAAAATAAAAATACCGACTAAATATTCACATTTTTATGGCCTCAAATTTTATTTTTCCAATATTTTCAAGTATTTTTGTATTTTTTTTAAATATTTAAAATATATAATATGAAAATCATTTTTTTGGTCAAAATTAGTTCTCTAGGCTTGGCCAAGGTCCCCAAAGTTGATTTTTTAATTTTATAAATTTTTATGAATTTTCATTTAATTTAGCAATAGAAAAAATGATTAAAAATCAGGTGTCAACAATTATTTATGTACTTCTTTCCAGGTTTCCTCCAGTGACCAGAGAGGGAGAATGTAGGTGCGTCATACTAGCCTGGTGAGGCTGCCCTAGCTTGGATGAGGGTTAGCCTCACTAAAATTTGGCGAGGCTCGCGTTGCCTATAGGCCTTATCGGCATTCGTGCTCGCCCCGACGAAGCAGACCCTTACTTTGTGGCAGTGATGGCCATCCTGGCTCTAGTGAGGCCACCAAAGGAAACCTGAAAAAACAAATAGAAAAAAGGAAATAAATATTAAAAAATAATAAAAGACTGAAAATTATTAAAATATTATTAAAAATGTCTACGTCAGTGCCGACCGTGCCATGTAAGCTATTTGGTGTCCACTCGGCGACACCTTGCCAAATTTAATCGAAAGGATTGAATTGGTTCTAGGTCAAAAAATTTAAGACTAAATTGATACTATTAAAAGGTTATGACTAAATTGACACCAATGCAATAGCCTTATAATTTTTTCGAAACTTTTTCCATTTAAAGGTTTAGAACTAAATTGATATCAATGCAATAGGTTTAGCTATTTTCTTACACTTTTCCTGAAAAAAGATCCTTAGCCATCGTATTAGGAAAAAGATCCTTTATTTGCTCGTATTCCCCTATAATGTCTGAATCATTTCAACCAGTGATTTTTGTAAATATAATTTACTTTTAAGATTATAGCTAAGTATATTAGCAGTTGAGATAATTCTACGAAATTTTGCATCAACAACTACAAAATTTTGCATGCAGACGGGGTTCTCTAATTCTACCCATCGTGAGATAATTCACATGTGGCAACTTTTAGCAAACACGAATCTAAATCTACATGCAAATAAAACAAGACAAATGGATATATGGAGGACAAAGAAGGAAGAAGAGAAAATCTGTATAACATGACTAATACTTCCATCCCTAAGATTTAACCGAAGGACGACCAAGCCACACGCAAACTTCAATGTTGATGATTATGTCAGGAGCAGCATTATTATCAATGGAAGTCATCTTGCAGGATGATTTCAGTGTTGCCAGTTAATGGTACTCATCTACAATAAATAACCAGGATTTAAAGTGGACTTAGTTAACTTAATGTCAATTAAAGAATTTGGAAAAGTAATAGTCAAGTACGTCCCACGCGTCGCACGGCGGAGCTGTAATTGTCAATAATTCAATCTTCAGCCAAAAATGGGAAAGGGCAATTGTGAGTGCGGTTTGCGGGGTCCCACTAGCACTTGCCTTCGTTTCGCGAGGATAAGGGCACGACAACCGTTATATTTCAAAAATAATTTTAGGAATAGAAATAAATTTTTTTTTGTTAGAAAGGAAAAAATTTATTTTTGATTTTGAGCTAAAATCTAGTTTTGAAACAGATTTTTATTTTAAAAAAAAATAGATTTGAGTTGTCAAATAAGAATAAGCTTGGAATAGAAATAGAGAAATAGAAATGTTGTTGTCCGCGGCATACGTAAAAAAAAAAAAAAATTGTACTCTTTCACCCTTCCGATGGTGACCTCAAAATTTATCGGTCGGTAATATGACCACGACACATCTCCTCCTTTTTGGTTTTGCTGATGTGCAAAATGAGTACGAAAACAACGTGAAATGAATGAAAATCGTCGTTTTGGGATGAGCAACTGGGCTGTGGTCAAAGATGTGAGTTTTGTGTCTCCCTAGAAAACGAGCGCCACTAGTCCCGTCGATGCCAGAGCCAGCGATGGAAGGACAACGGGGTCCAGCCAGGCTAATCGTACGGTTACACTGAATTTGTATCGATGCTTTTATAATTGCAGCCACAGATGTTACGTTCTTCTAATCGGATTGGCAGTGCGCAAATTGGACTTCCCGAATCGAGAATCGCTCGAATTGATGGTCTAATTTCCTATTTCAGAAGAGGACGGCGATCGGATTCGCGATCTTTAAAATTGAAAATGATGATCGGACAATTCGATTTTCATTTCTAATGATACAAAGTAGGATGGACCGCTAGGACTAGACCTACTAATTATGTGTGTTTTTTTTTTGTTTTAAATTATATTTTAAACATAAGCCTAAGTCTTGTTGCTTTCGCAGCCCTTTTCATCTCTTCCAAGAGGGCTTCATTTCTGCTGCTGCCGAGCAGCCCACCGAGTAAAGTGTGAGATATTTGGGGAAAAATATCTATTTTTGAACATTAAGCATGTATTTCTTCACAGATTAAGACATTAAAGATCTTTGCTTGATTCCCTTACCCAAAAAAAAAAAAAAAAAAGATCTTTGCTTGATTCGGTGGCGGTGAATCGGCGAAGCTACTGCACAAGCACAGATAAAGGAACCGCAATTGGCATCAACTTGTCATCATTAAGGGCTGTCGCCAATACGGTAAAACTTGAATTTTAGGGGACGGAGCGTGACAAAACCATAGCACATGGACTCATTAAATTATCCTGAATCTTGATCGGTTCACCAAAAGTGAATCTTGAAAAAATATGTTTTTTTTTTTATAATCGAGATTTTACGCGATCCGTAAGCTTGCGCTCGAATCAGCAGTGAAGTACGACTAGTCATCGAGGAGGTCGCAGGACCCCACTATTACGACATTCCGAGTAAGACACAGGAGTTAGCGCGAACGCCATCTAGCCCTGACGCGAACGCCGCGATTTGAACACGTGACCATCAGGTCACACTGCTCTCACCAACTAGGCCACCAGCCGATGAGTTTGAAAAATATGCTTTTTTATCGTTGCTTTCTCTAAGAAAATGTAATCTCGTTGTATTTAACCAATTTCATTGAACCACTCATGAGCTGGATCGGTCCTTGCTTCTGGAGATTGAGAATAGGTCCGGTTCCCCGTTCATGAGGAGACTCATATTGATTGAATCGAGAACCGCTCACTTTTTAAGTTTGGACTCATTTGGCAACCGAAGTACAAAATTTCCTAAGTTCATAATGGCCTTTATGCTGCAAATTCATCACAAAAGCTAAACCCTTCGAAAGAATAACAAAAATCAGAACCTTACCCTTTAGCATGATATTAAAAACCTACGGGGAACGAAACTTAACGTGAAATTCAGCCGTTCATATTTTAAATTCCGTGCTTTGTACAATGTGATGCGGAATTTCCAAACGAGAAATGGAAATTATAATCAAATGCAACAAGCAAAAATGACATGATTGTATTGCTAGCTATGTCTAATGCTAGAGCAAGACAAATTGTAAAGCGATGGCGCACTTCATAATGGCAAATGAAAAGTCATAGCCGAAATATGAGAAAATTTGCAGAAACTTAATAAAAGATAACATTTATTCAACTAAAATCACATAATATAATATATATAACACGTGTTATGACATAAAACATTTACGTGAGTTATGCTGGTACGGCCACTGCTTTTACCGGTTGAGCCCGCTGCACGGTTATCCCAAACTTGTCTTCCATGTTCATGCTCTCGGGTGTGACACCGTCTTCGAGCCTCCAATTGAATGCGTTAATGAGCGAACCCAGCATCAGATGTAACATTCTCGTGGCCAGTGGCAATCCCGGACAAATCCGCCGGCCGCCGCCGAACGGTATGAGCTCGAAGTCTTGTCCCCTGAGATCCATGTCGGATCCTAGAAATCTCTCCGGCGTGAACTCATTTGGACAGGCCCAAATGGCAGGATCTCTTCCTATAGCCCACGCATTAATGAGCACTTGTGCACCCTTTGGAATAGTGAAACCACCTACTAGTGTATCGGCTTCAGCTTTGCGAGGGAGAAGAAGTGGAATCGGCGGGTGCAGTCGAAAGGTTTCTTTTACGGTAGCCTGTAAATAGGGCAAACGAGATATATCGGCTTCTTCGATCTGGTTGCCTTTTCCGACGAGGAGATGGAGCTCGCTTTGGGCTCTTGACAGCTTCTCCGGGTTGTGAAGTAGTTCCGCCATCGCCCATTCTAGAGTACTCGAAGTGGTTTCGCTACCAGCAACAAAGAAGTCCTGTTGTCATCACAGCAGGAGATACAAGGGCATGATGAGTACTGATGAAGGGTTGACTGAGATTGAATTTGTGGGGAAAAAGAAGCCAACATGTGCGTGTGGCACAGGTGTTCTGCTATAATTCGAAGGGGACAACATATGCAAATCAAAGATCGTTTGATTAATCACAAAAAAACATGGAGAAGCATGCATGGATATCAGGGACTGATTACCAGAAACAGATGCTTGACTAAAGAAATGTCCAGGTCCTCATTCTTATCTTCCACAACATCAAGAAGAGCATCCAAGACATCGTCGCATGTGGCGGCACCAGACTGCGTTCTCAGCTGCAACCTTTGCTTGATCAGCCCATCGAAGATATCGAACATCTTGCTGAAGTGCAGCTCGGTGCGCCGCTTCACGTTCTGTGGGTCGATCTTCTTAAGCACAGGAAAGTAATCTGCAATGTTTGGCTTTCCGACCTCGGCCATGATTTGCCACATGACCTCCTTCAACTCCTTGGCGGAGGTTGAAGAGTCCGTCATGTCCAAAGAGAAAACCGTATTAGACAGAGAGTTAAGGGTAGTCCTAAAAGCTGCCTCACCGATATCAACGACGGCACCATCGTGTGCACATTTTGTCACATAAGCAACGAGCTCTTGCACCTTCTTGCTGCGAAGATGCTGGTTGGAATCGAGTTTCTTGCTGGATAGAAGGTGCGAGTTGTATATTTTCCTAAGGTTCCGGAAGAGAGGCGAAACGGGTAACCAGGGCAAGCCGAGTTGGTGGTGGTCATGCGCCGTGACGGAGTCGGGAGTGGCGCGGTTTGCGAAGATAGCATCATGAGTTTGGAGAATCTCTTTGGCGAGCGCTGGGGAAGAGATCACAACCGTGGTTACATGGCCGAGCCGAAGCTTGATTATGGGGCCATAAGTGCGGGCGAGCTTGGCAAGAGACTTGTGGGGAAGGTTTCCAAGTTCAAGAAGGTTGCCGATGACCGGAAGAGGGCGTGGTCCGGGTGGGAGGTTGCAGGGAGACCTTTTGCTTCTCTTCACAACGAAAGAGAGAGCTCGGAACAAGCCCCAGAGAAGGTAAAGGCTAAAAATCAATGCCAAGAAATCCATGTCTCTGTGCTTATGACTGACGAGGCTTGCCTCTTTCTGAATCTACGAAGGGGCATGTTCCTCTGTTTCTTATATCATATTGAGGCCATTGACGTGGTCCTCCTGCATTTCTTTATTATTTTTTCTCTAGGGCAAAATCAAAATAATTCTTCTTTAGGAGTAATCTAGACATAAACTGTTCTCTATTTTAATGAGTAAATTATGGGGAAGTCGTCATCTTTTTTTATTCTCGCCGCCATGGAAGGTTAAATTTGTCAACATCAACGTGATTTACTCATTGAAATAGAGAACGGCTTATGCCAGCAAGTTGTCATCTTTTGAATGCTTCATTGTGGTCGTGGACAGATTACAGGAAGCGTTCGAAAGTTAAAAACCCTTTGAAAAAATGCTGAATTATTCGATTGAGCCAAATATTGACTTTGGGTATACTTAAAGCCTAATGTTAATAAGGACTAGCATTCAATATTTGGCCGAATGCTAAAAGAAAAAATTTTCTTTCAAAATTATTCCCATGCTGATAAAAATTACTAAAACCCATTTGCAAAGTTATGTTTAGCAAATAACATTTAATCCAAGGCCTATTTTGAAATAAGCTTTTTTTAAACGTAATTAGCATTTTTCTAAATCCCTTTAAGTTAAGAATATTTGCATTTCACCAAAATCCATTTGAAATATTAAATCAAACCCACTAAGTCTTTGAATTGATAACAATTACTCAGTTCTAACATCTATACATCTTTAGGGTTTTGGATGCTTAGGGCATGCTTGTCAATGGAAATCAACTTCTACCAAAATAGAGAAAGAAACAAATCCTATCAAATCCGTCAAGACTATCACTATCATATTCATTTGCCATGAAAGATCAACTCAAAGCCAAGGACCGCAGACAACACAGAATGGAATAGACTCTTCGTTTTACTTGTCAGCCGCCGCCGCCCACACGCCACCCCCCTCTCCAAGGGCGGCCGCCTCCCATGATTCGTGGACCTCCTTTGGGTACAGTAAACGAAGGCAACTGGTAGCTAGATAAGTATAGCTAATAAACTAGTGTACAGACGTGGGATTTAGGTTACAGAAGACGTGGCTCACGTTCTTTCTCATTCATTGTCAAACGAAAAAAAAAAATCACATTTTATGCAAAGCAAACTCGAATGACGTGTGCTCGGCAGCGTTTCTGGTGCAGATGAATAAAGAAACTAATTCCGGATCCACTTTGACAAGATCCGCATTTCTACTAAACTGAATTTGGGACTGGGTCGGTTTTTTACTAATAATTCTGCCCTTGAGCCATCAGCCTTCAATCGAGCATAATCGATCCTCTCACTCGGGTGGAAGATCAGACCAGGGTCCTAGTTGTGAATATCTAACTGCTTTGCCATCAAATCTCTTGCTCAAGGGTCTAGCCGAGCCTGCACTAACTAATCCGCTCAGAGCTAAAAACTGTCTCTCATCCATCCTCACCATAGGAGCCAAATCTGTTGCTTAATGTTTGGCGATTTTGTAGTTAGCCGGTTGTGATAATGAACTTGTAGTAGGTACTGCACCTCGCTCGTATGAATTTTCGGGGCACAAAGCAGTAACTTATTTATCGCAAAGATATCAAAGAAAGGAGTGAATTCTGCACAAATTAACACGCTTGCTTGCAGCAATTTTCGCAGCTTGCTACTAAACCATGGATTGAGAAAAGCACAACCGGATGAAAAATCTACCTAAATAGGCAATTCATGGAATTAGCTAGGTCTCAAGGAAAGGAAGAAATGCTGACAACTGTATTTAACTGATCAGCCAACCTTATCTAGACTCTGGTATACCGGAACCGGTTTGGTCTGGTGAGACTAACTACCCTGGCAAAGTTACTTTAAAAGGCAAAGTGGATTTTCTCCATTCGATTTTCGTGAACTGATGTTCTGCAGTCTTCCATTATGAGTAAAGGCTTCCTCATTTTTATGGGTTCCAATGCAAGCACCTGAAAAAAACCAGCATAAGGACAGGGCTCGTGTGCAAATCTGTTCGAGAAGGCGCTTGATGCACCCTTTGTGCAAGACATACTGCATGAATGCCAATGATCCACACCTACATAATCAATAAAACTACCAGAATCTACAAAGCCGCATAAGTGCTTCCTAATGATAATGCATTCGGAAATTGAATCGAGAGGCTGTGTCTGAAAATCAAGGCTCGGATTCCAATCCTTACCATCCCTCTCCATGAGGTTACCTATCATTATGAAATGATGCCGTGTATAGGGAATACTGGAGTGACACAGATAAAAATCACTCTGGAATTTATTGGTTTCTCCAATTGAATGCGATAATGAGCAAACCCAGCATCAGATGTAACATTCTCGAGGCTAACGGCAATCCTAGATGAGTTCGCCAGCCACCATCGAATGGTACAACCCCAAAATTTCTTCCCCCGATACCTATGTCAGATCCTAGAAATCACTCCGGCACGAACTCATTGGGATTGAGCCAAATGCTAGGATCTCTTCCTATAGCCCACCCCTTGATAAGAACTTGCGCCCCCTTTGGAATGGTGAACGCGCCTAATTCTGTATTAGCTTCAGAGTATCGCGGGAGGAAAAGTGAAAAAAATGGGTGAGGCCAGGAAGTTTCCTTTACTATAGAATGTAAATACGATAAGCGAGGCATATCGACTTCCTCCATCTGTTGCCTTTGCCAATGACTTCATGGAGCTAGGGCTTTTGATGGCTTTTCTGGGTTAAAGAGTGGCTCTGCCATTGCCCACTTTAGAGTACTTGAAGTGGTTTTGGCACCAACAGTGAAAAAAAAATCCTGTGGTCATCGGTGGAACAAACGTAAGACAATGATAAATACATACGAAGATATGATTTTGATTCATTATTTGCGGCAAAACAGGCCAAGCGAAGTACAGCCGAGGTGAAATAGAGCGATATGTTTGATTTGACATGGTAGTTCTAACTTCTATTCATGCCCAGTGCAAACTAAACACAGGACAAACTTACCAAAAACTACAAAAACAAGATCATTATGCGTGGCAATGCAACGGTGTATTCCCTAGTTAAGACAAGACAGGTGAATAAAACATTCTTTCACAAATCAGATAATAACGAAGAGAAGATTGAATACCAGAAGCAGATGTCCATGTCCTCACTCTTCTCTTCCACTGCACCAAGAAGAGTGTTAAAATATGTCTTGAGTTTAAGCCCCGTTAACGAATTCGGCCCGAATAAAATTATTTCATACGTAAAAGTTGAAAACCGAATATTGGAGATTGTTCAAAAACAGAATCTTACGGTTCTTTACGTATTGACTTCTGCCAAGATAACAAATTCAAAAGAAAAAGTCCAAGATTAGCTTTTCTTCTTGGACCAGTCAACCTGAACTATTTGAGGCGGCGGATCTCCTTGTCAAATTCGGTCAAGTTTGAATATATTGGATATATATTCTGTCGTGGCAGTATTTTTGGGCGAAAGTCGACGAATGCTTCCAGAGAGATAGCTTCTTCGTACGTGGGTCTTTTTTTTTTTTTTTTTTGGTAAAGGTAAGAATAGGATAGACTAATCAAAAACGCGAACAACCTAAACCAAAGCGCAAAGGACCACACCGAACAACCCTCCACCAGGATCTACAGAACTGTAGAGGCGGGTGCAGGGGTGAAGGGAGGGACAGCGCAGGGAACTAACAAAGGGAACAAACCCCCGAACAACAACAAAACCGAAAGCAACAACGAAAGGAACACAAGAGCGGAGCCCAACAAGCCAAATCAGGAAAAGACCGATAGGGAACAGCTCCAAGAGTTGAGGATACGCCTATTCCGGGGGGTATCTTCCACTCCTTGGAAGGTTGAAGCCTTGTCTTGGATCACTTTGAAGAGATACTTTTGGAGCGTGGTAGAATCATGAGTCTGATTCCTGAATATGATGTTATTTCGCTCCGACCAAATCAAGTGACAGAGAGCAGCAAAGGAGAACCGAATGATGCAATGGTGGAAGTGCTTACCACCAAATTTCTTGATGGCCCAATGGAGAGTCTCTTGCCAAGTACTATTCCGCCAAGAAAGACCACACTTAATAGCCCAAAAAGCAGCAAGGGAGCCCGTAGTCTGACACGCAAAAAACAAGTGGTCCACCGAATCTGGTCTGCAGCGACAAAAGGGGCAGACCCCATCCGTGATCCTCCGGGAATTCAATAACAGCACTTGAGTAGGCAACCTATTGAGGGTAACAAGCCACAGGAGGAAGGAATGGCATGGAATAATATGGCGATCCCAGATGAAACGATGCCAAAAAACCAATCTGCCCTTGTGTCTAATGTCATTCCAAGCAGAAGCAACCGAGAAAGTGCCAGAAGGGTGGCACAGCCAAGTGAGACAATCCCGCCTAGCTGGGTTAAGGACCGGGGGAAAGTTGGGCCACGTATGCAGGCAATCGAAGACCGCATTGGCCAAGAAATGGCCATCACAAAAATCTCGGACCTTGGCCATCCGAGAAACACGAGAAAGATAGATCTCCCTATCCGAGAAAACCTTGCACAAAGGGCCATTGGCGTGCCAAGGGTCAAACCATAACGAGACAGACGTACCATCACCAATTCGCCAGCGGCATCGAGGAAGGAACCAGGGACGGAGATCCAAAATCTTCTTCCAAGCCCAAGAACAAAAGGTCGGTTTAGAAGCCACCCAAAAGTTCTTATTCTTCAAGAAAGTAGTATGAATCCATTTGCACCAAAGCGACTCCTTATCCGTGAAAAGGATCCAAATATGCTTAAGCATAGCTGCCCTATTACAGTCAAGTAGCCGCCGGATACCCAACCCCCTTCGTCCTTAGGAAGGCAAACATGTGACCAATGGACTTTAGCACCTCCCACACCTAAACCAGGGCCTTTCCAAAGGAATTAGCGGAGCACCTTCTCTATGTCGTTAAGGACAGACTTCGGGAGAATAAAAACACTCGCCCAGTAATTATAAATGGCTCGAAGAACAAAGGAAATAAGCTGAAGACGACCAGCAAAGGAAAGGAACCGTTGGGACCATGATTGGACTCTAGCCGTGATAGCATTCACCAAGCAATTGCAATCAATTTTGGTCAACCTTTTAGCAACAATTGGGACCCCTAGATACCGAAAAGGAAGCTTACCTTCTGTAAAACCGAGGGACTCCAGCAGCTGGTTCTTCAAGGCAGGAGAGCTACCAGAATAAAACATCTCACTCTTCTGATCGTTAGGGTTGAGACCCGACCAAGCTGAGAACTTCTTTAAGCCATCTTTTAATAAAGTAACCGACTCCATGTTTGCCTCAGAGAAAAGGAGTACGTCATCAGCAAAAAAAAGGTGAGTCAGCCTAGTAGACTTACACCTCCAGAAGTATTTGAAACCGGGGAGCCTAGCTTAACCATCCAGAATACCAGAGAAAATTTCCATAACCAACGTGAAGAGGTAGGGCGACATGGGATCACCTTGGTGAATACCTCTCCCACTTGAGAAGAAACCGTGGAGCTCTCCATTGATGGAGATGGAATATTTAGGAGATCGCACACACTCCATCACCAAGTCAACAAAAAACCGAGGAAACCCAAAGGCAAGCAATACCAACTCCAAAAACTCCCAGTTGATAGTGTCATAGGCCTTTTGAAAGTCAACTTTAATGGCACATTTCGGAGAATAAGGCTTGAGGTGAAACCCGCTAAAAAGTTCCTGGGCAATGAGAATACCTCAGAAATACGCACCAAAGGTTTACCATTCACAATAGTAGGAGGAATATAGGAGAGAGTGTACCCTTTCTCAGCTGATTTAGCAACCGCCGCCCATGAACGTTGAGGCTGAGGCTGAGTTTCTCCTAACCCCCTCCGAGGTAGTCTGGAAGTGGAGCGACCCCGGCTTCTAGAGCGCCTTTTCTGGTGTTGATCCTGCCTCACATTTGCAGCTGAGTAGGTCCCAGCAACCGTAGGACGTCCACCAGGGGTGAACTTTAGCTGAGCATTTGCGGAAGGGTGTTTCTCAGAACAAACAGGGGCCATAGCAGCCAATGATCGAGTTTCCTCAATGGGCGACTCTCCTTGAGCTCGGAAGCTCACACTTGGGCCAAGTATAACTCCTTTGCCAGCCATTGCCTTCCTCAAATCAGCAGAAGGCTTGTTCGGGACAGGCCGGATAGCCGGATTTGGCACCATGGGACAGCTACAGCTTCACCATGAGTATAGTGCTACAGTACCAGCTGAACAAATACGGGAAAATAGGGCCTTGGAGACCACCACAGAGGAATCCGCTCTCCAAGGACAAAGACTGGGGTGAGGCGACCCCTAAGACCAAGAATCAGCAGGAGAAAGCAACTGGGCTAACCGGAAATGCAGATTCTTCCACCTGCTACAGTACCGCGAAGCTGGAGAACCAGGTCTGCAACGCTGGACACAAGAAGGCACAGGACAGAGATCCAAACAAAGGGCCTGGTCGCCACCAGGAGGCGACCCTAGGAGGCAAGAACCAGCTCAATCCAGCACTCGGAAGACCAGAAATCGCGAAAACTAGGAGCCGCAATTGAAAAAAACCATTCGATTCTATACTACGTGGGTCTTTCTTTGCGAATTACGTTCAAGAAGAATTTGTGCTCTAGTCGAGAAATTCTTATGATAAGAATTTATGTATAATTCATTAGTGAGACTGAAAGATTATTTTGTGAGAAATTACGTGGTTAAATAGTTGTAGTTTATTAGATATAATTGAGACTGAAAAATACTGAAAGTGTTTGAATTTGATTTGTAGTATCCGTGCATCGCTTATTTTATAGTGAAATTTGTTACGGCTTTTCTAATGGATGTAGGTCTCTCAGATCGAATCACATACATCTGGTACCCGATTTATTTTCTTATTTTGTCTATTTATTGTTTGATTGCTTGCTTCCAGGTAATAATTGATATCAAAGCTAGGCTTGCTCGAGTTGAAATAAATCGATGGCGATAGAAAAAGTTAGAGTGAAAATCGATAGATTTGATGAGAAGGATTTTTATTTCTGAAAGATGTAGATTGAGGATTATCTGCATCATATACACTTACTCGTATCTGGAAAAAAAAAAGCCATATATGATGAAAAGCCCGATCGAATTTTTAGGTCGCGACAAAGTTCAAGTGCACCTTGGACTTGAATGATGTCTGTGACGATTGAGTCCATTGGAGCCGTGGGAGAGTAGTAGTGAAATTCAAAGTTCTAGAGAAGTGATTGTGACTTAGATCAAACATCGAGCCAGGTGGAGATTGTTAAAATATGTCTCGAGTTTAAGACTATTAACGAGTGCTACTGGAATTACATTATTCTATATGTAAAAAATTGAAAACCGAATATTAGAGATTTCTGAAAAACCGAGTCTTACGGTTCTTTACTTATTGACTTCTGCCATGATAACGCCAAATTAAAAGGGAAAAGTCCAAGATTGGCTTTTCTTCTCGGACTACTTCAGGCGGTGGGTCTCCTTTTCAAATTCGGTCCAGTTGAATATATTGGATACATATTCTGTTGCGGCGGTATTTTTGGGCGAAAGTTGATGAATGCTTCCAGAGAGATTGCTTCTTCGTACGTGGGTCTTTCTTCGCAAGTTACATTCAAGAAGAATTTATACTCTAGTCGAGAAATTCTTACGGTAAGAATTTATGTATAATTTCTTAGTGAGATTGAAAGATTATTTCATGAGGAATTATGTGGCTAAACACTTATGGATTATTAGATGTAATTGGGATTGGAAAATACTGAAAGTGTTTGGGTTTGGTTTGTAATCTCTACGCATTACTTATTTTATATTGAAATTCATTATTGCTCTCTTTGTGGACGTAGATCTCTACGACCGAATTACACATATTGAGTGTCCGATTTATTTTTTTGTTCTATTTATTTGTTGTTCGATCGTTTACTTCTACGTAATAAAGAGCGTTCAAAACATCGTTGCTAGTAATTGAACCAGATTGCATCCTTGGCTGCACAATCTTTTATGATCAGAAAATGAAAGATGTCAAACATTTTGCCAAAATAGAGTTCAGTGCGCTGCTTCAAACCCTTTTGATCGATCTTTATGAGTACAAGAGTGTTACCTGCAAAATTTGGCTTTCCAATCTTGGCCACGATTTGCCACACCGCCTCCCTTAACTATTTTACCTAAGAAAACTGTGCTGGACAGAGATTTGAGGTTAGTCGTAACTGTTGCTTCGCCAATGTCTACAGCATTGCTGTTTTGCGCACATTCTGAACGTAACGGAGAAGCTCTTGCGCTTTCTTTCAGCGAAGCTGCTGAATAGAATCAAGTTTCCCGTTGGACAAAAGGTGCTTGGTGAATATATCTCTAAGGTTTCAAAAGAGAAGCGAAATGGGCATCCAAGGGAAGCCGAGTTGGTTGTGGGAATCATTTGACTTAACAAGATAGCATCGGGGGTTTTCAAGGGACTCGTTCTTTTTCGCTCCTCCCCCAGCCATGGTTTTCTCTCTGGAAAGCAGCCTGCCACGTAGCTCAGAAAATTTTTTGAGTTGCCCTTGGAGGGAGCCCTCCCATCCTCCTCTAGTCCTTTCTCTCCCTCCCTCTCCTTCCCCTTTACATCTTTCGTAACATGATTTGTCTTTAATTTTCCTCCTGTTTGTGTCTCTTTTCGATCTCGATCTGTTCTGGGAGTTTGATTTGTGAATAAATTTCTGCGGCTGGTCTTGAGTGGACGTGAAGACAAATTCGGCCATTCATCTTACCAACAACCAACAAATATGATGTTCGTGACGTGGCTCCACAAACTCTTCAAGATTTAGGCACTCTCTTATCGTCATTTAGATTTGGGGTTTCTCTCTCCCGAGTTAGATCTAAATATAGATTTGTGAGAGTTTCTTACAGAAATTTGATTTTGTGTTTTTTTAACAAGTTGATGTTGATGTTGGTGTTTCTTCAACGTGATGGTGATGAGGGTGTTGATTCTAGACATGCACTATAGGCCTTTGTAAATGGAGTGGACAAGCTCAGCGTGTGCTCATCACTATATCTAATGATCGGCTGTCAAACGTTTACAAGGGCGGATCTATTCTCGAGGGATGAGAGTATACTTCCAACTGCAAACTATGCTTTGTTATGTACTTTTATTTTTTTATTTTTTTCTGTGGTGATTAGGGATTTGCTAGAATTAAAATTGAAAGGCTTTTATGTACCTCTTGATTATTCTAATATATGAATGGCTTTTTTCTTTCAACAAAAAAAAAGGATAGCTTTGTGGATTTGGAGGATTTATTTGGCAAGCATTGGAGAAAATGTATAGGACTAAATTGATAAATCATCGATAGATTTAGGACTAAATTGACATAATTAAAAGGTCTATGACTGAATTGGCCGTCATACGATACGTTTAGGGCTTTTTGGATAATTATTTCGACCTATGCTATTAGCATTCCCAGATGAAAAGTGTTACCTTAAAGAACGCGTATGAACTGGTGATTATATTCGTGACTCTTTCAATGTATTGTTAGAGGAGAATTACCAAAAACAATCCTATAATTATTGCAATTGTGCAAATTTAGTCTTAAACCTTCTTTTTTGTCAATTCGGTCATAAATTTTTTGCATTTTTGCCAATTTAGTCTATCCGACCAATTTTCGCCGGCCGACGTAGATTTTTTTTTTAATAATAGTTCAAATTTTCCTATAATTTTTTTTATTTCTTTTCTTTTCTTTTCTTTTCTTGTTTTCATAGCAATGAAACCTCGTTTGCCCATCAGGATCACAGAGAAAAAGACATAAAAGGGACAACAATTCATGCTCCAAAATGGGTTGACAGAGTTCAATTTCTTTGAAATTCACGATTCAAGGCCCCTCAGCAAAGGCACTCATTAAAGAACTCGACAAAACGAACAACTCCTCACATAAACGCCCAAAATCGCAAGTCCCTGATCAGCACAAATATTCCAAAGATGCTTAACAGTAATCAAAGTCTGTAAATGTAGAGACGCATGATGCACTTGCAGTCAATCCATACCTATGGACCAGAACAGAAGCAGATGCCAATGCCCGAACTGCGGAAAGAGAGAAGACCGAAAGTTATCTCGATTATTGTCAAGTTCATGTTGGTACAAAAATATATTTACTCGTTGTTGGATGGATGACAATTCCCATATATATATATATATATATATATATATATATATATAGAGAGAGAGAGAGAGAGAGAGAGAGAGAGAGAGACATTTATTGTAGGATGAAAGACGTGCATTTGAAGTTAAAGTTTTTTGTGATTGAGTTGCGTTGCTTGTCAATCACGAAAAGATGAACATGTCTTCGAATCAAAACATCTCCTAAGATTGTCCCTTAAATTGTTACCTTGCAAAGGGTATTTTCGAAAGACAACTGGAATAGATTCAAAATGTCCAATGTACTTTGGGACGTGATTCAAAATGCCATATCAATTTGCCCCTAGCTTGTGTGTTCAATCAACATTACACGGAGTTGCTTCTGATCTGCCATAGGTTAACACTAATCTGTCCTATCATGGGCCTGGTGGAGCACTCCTAAGCCTACCAGCATCGCATGGGCTAGATTGGAGCAAGGCAATTTAGATATGAGGCCCAATTTAGCTGATTGAGTCACGTGGGGCTTACCCGACCCGACAAATAATGGACAATATCTTTTCCTTTTAGATGATGGTCGAACTTGTGCAAGAAGTTAGACCTGACCAGAGGCTCCAGCATGGCCTGAGGTCGTCCATTGATTGCATCTAGCTTTTCCTAGATGAAACTCAAGCAGTCTTGTGTTGCCGTCGATCATTTGGCAATCACTGACAAAGGGCCCAGCATGGCTTGAGCTCACCTATTGATTGCCTCTAGTTTTTCCTCGATGAAGCAGTCTTATGTTGCCGTCGATCGTACGACAAACATTTCCGATCCGTGTTTTGGTTCCAACGGTCTTAGGGTAATCCGATATAGTTAGAAACAAACAGACCTTATGAGCAAATCGACATAAGCTATCCCAAAAAATTCAGCTTAGGGAAAATCCCATACTCCACTAAATAATCCCCACTATTAATTATTTCTTCTTTCTTTTTCTTCCTTGAGAATTTCAAGACTTTGTTATAAAAAAGAAAAGTTAGATAATTGGTGTAAAACTTTGGGATCATTGGCGATTTTTTTTTGTCTATGTATGTGTTGCTTCCTTTAGGTGCTCTTTAATTTAAGTAATGCCGGCATCTTCTGATTGGACTCGTTCCGTAAGTATAAATAAGAGAATCCCTCCCCAAATGGCACCTCCACGAAAAAAAAAAAAACGTAGGAGACTTTGGAGTTATGCCATCGTTCACTTTTAGATGATTTTCAAGGTCCATACAATGACAATAGCATATGTCACATTTAATAACATATAATAACTCCATGTGTAGCGATTGGACAATAATACAATTATCGACTACATAAATGCAATTAAGACAAAAGGTACATTAACCTTTTTTTTTTTGTTAATTTATTGAAGTTGTTCTTGATTTGGAAGTTAATTATAGAGTCGAGGCACTGTCCTTTTCGCACATTACATTTTGCTTATGCATCATATGATTTTGTATGATCGAATCGAACTCATATTATAAGATTCTTATGATAGCTGTAGCCTGGAGGCACTATCGAGTGCGTCACATGGATAATTTTTAGACTTTCGAGCGTTGTGTCCTGTAATTGCTTGAGAAGACTCGATAGAGAGCAGCAGGTCAAGGCTTGCCCAAACAATATTCCTCTGTATGCTCATCCACACGTAAGTACATATAGAATGTGATAAGACAAAGTAAAGAAACCGTTGTTTTTGAGAAAAATGAGACATTCCTAAAAACATATTTTTCAGGAAAAAAAATGACATTATTTTCGATGTTTGGCTAAAATCTAAAAACGAATAGGAAAACATTTTTTGCCTTTTAGTATAAAATATCTGCCCAGAGAAAATTATAAAAAAAATCAGATTTTTATTTTATTTTTCTCTTCGTTCTTTATTTTTCCTTTTCTTTCAATCTTTGTCGGTGGTCAACCATAGGCGAGGGACGTGAAGGATGAGCTCGCGGGCCTTGGGCGAGTTCATCCCTCGCCCATCTGATTGAGGAAGCAAGATGATAATAATAATAATAATAATAATAATAATAATAATAATAAAGAAAAGGAAGGTGAAGAAGTGCAAGAAGGAAAGAGGAGGGAAAATGATTTCTGAAAAGTAGAACCTTAATAAGAAAGATACGTGCATATATGGATGTGTGGTTCTTGATAGAAAGGAAGTTCCTTTTGTCGCGTGAATCAATCACAATCCTATGGCACCCAAAAACTGATGAGGTCCATGCCAAGAGGCACCGCAACTGGTGAGCAGCGTGATTCGATCGCACTGAAAAGAACTGAATCGTGTTGTGTTCGACAAACTTTTTCACTCCTTTAGGCTCAAATGCGATGGTCCCAAAATGTTTCTTTTGGACAGGGAATCAATGTAACCCCACTTGGGGAATCTCCTATGCATTTTCCTTTGTCAATTTGTGCCAACGGAAGCTTCAAAGCACCTTGTTCATCAACAAAGTCCCAAAATCGATCGTTATCCACTAGCAAAAATGAAAATGGCGCGGAGGAAACAATCAAACAGAGTCTCCATACGATAGCTACAAACGAACGATCATATCATAAAGCATCATATTGGAATCGATTCCACCTCATCGATGAATACCGGCATTAGTTTTGGATTTCCACATTTGAATAATTGATGTAAGCCCAAGCTCAATTTTCTTCCTTTTTCCTCTTGTTTCCATCTACTTGTAAGAATCCATCATGAGCATCCAAAAGAAAAAAGAAAAGTTCAAATCTTACCGGAAATTTTTATATGGTCATAAATGGGCTTAGAATGATGAAAATCCAAAATAATATGATGTTAAATGGGTTTACAACTTACACCCAACCCACATTTAAGACTCTTTTCACTCTCTCTTGCCCTCATTCAATCTTGCGCGCGCTTATTCGGTGCTCTCACCCCAATTTAGATATGAATCTTTCTAGAGCAGGTTCAATGTACAAGTTTTTAAAAATATGGATTGTGCGGTTATGTGTTGGGTATAAGTCAGATCGAGTATGAGTCACTAGATTTGTATGGTATGAAAATTAATCCAAATGGTTTAAATAGGTCAATTTAAGTCGGACCATTTTCGATCCAACCCACCTATTTGATGAGTCTATTCTCAACATGTTGATTAACATGTTAAACAGGTCTATCCAAAATTCAGGGCTTCAATGATTTCACATTTGTTCTTGAGAAGCTTCGTTGGCCATTGTCTTCAACGCCGCTCATCTATAAATTCAAGCTTGAGTTCATTAGTCGAAAAGCAAAAGCTGTATAGGTTTTCTTCTTGAACCTTCTCGCTGAAAGATGGAGGAAAACCGATGCGCAAAGTTGCCGATGGCAGCGGTTTTCTTTCTTGTTTGTTTCATTTGTTCTTTCGGTTTTTATCCGGCGACCGCCAAAACTGTTCTTGAACATGAACAAAGTGTCCTGTCCACATTTATTGTTCATGTTAGCAAACCTGAGGGCAAAGTTTTTGCCCGATCAGAGGATCTACAAAGCTGGTACCAATCATTCCTGCCCAAGACGACAGCGAATTCGGATCAGACAAAGCGTATGGTCCATTCCTACAAGAATGCGATCACGGGATTCGCTGCAAAGATGACCCCCGCCGAGGCTAGCGAACTTTTGAAGTCGAATGCGGTTGTGTATGCGAGGCAAGAGAAGATTTTCTCGTTGCACACGACTCACTCGCCCTCCTTCTTGGGCTTGAACCCAGGGGTGGGGTTCTGGAAAGACTCGACTTTAGGCGAGGGCGTGATCATCGGAGTCCTGGACTCGGGGATAACGCCGGGTCACCCTTCATTCGACGACGAAGGAATGTCCCCTCCCCCTGCTAAATGGAAAGGGAAGTGTGATTTCAATGCGACTTCCTGCAATAACAAGCTCATCGGTGCCAGAAATTTCGTGAACTCGACTTCGTCACCGACTGATGAGGATGGGCACGGCACCCACACTTCCAGCACGGCAGCAGGCAATTTTGTAAAGAATGCCAATGTCCTGGGACAAGCCACTGGCACTGCAGTCGGGATCGCACCTCGTGCCCACGTGGCAATGTACCTGGTGTGCTCCAATGAGGGCTGCACTGAGAGCAGCATACTGGCTGGTATGGACGCTGCTATCGAGGATGGTGTCGATGTGCTCTCCCTCTCTCTTGGTGGCGGTTCGGCTCCTTTCTATGCCGACACGATCGCTGTGGGAGCATTTTCTGCAATTCAAAAGGGAATCTTCGTGAGCTGCTCGGCGGGTAATGGTGGCCCGGTCAACGCTTCCCTGTCGAACGAGGCTCCATGGATTCTCACCGTAGGAGCAAGCACTATCGATAGGACCATAAAAGCTACGGCTAAGCTAGGAAATGACGCAGAGTACGATGGCGAATCCCTTTTCCAGCCCAAGGTTTTTGGATCGGCTTACCCACTTGTGTATGCAGGCGCAAATGGAAACCAAACATCGGCATTTTGTGCTGAAGGATCTTTACGAAACTCGGACGTCAAAGGAAAGGTGGTATTGTGCGAGAGAGGTGGGGGAATTGGAAGAATAGCCAAAGGGCAAGAAGTGAAGGATGCTGGTGGTGCCGCCATGATTCTGATGAACGACGAACTCGACGGCTACAGCACAATAGCTGACCCTCATGTCCTTCCCGCAACCCACATACCTTACGCTGACGGTCTGAAAATCAAGGCCTACATCAACTCGACCTCCAATCCGACGACCACCATTTTGTTCAAAGGAACAATTATTGGGAAGTCTGATGCGCCAGCAGTGACGTCCTTCTCTTCCAGGGGTCCCAACATTCAGAGTCCTGGAATCCTGAAACCCGACATAATTGGCCCAGGAGTCAGCATCCTAGCAGCCTGGCCATTCTCTCTCGATAACAGCACGACTACCAGTGCCACCTTCAACATGATCTCTGGAACCTCCATGTCGTGCCCTCATCTCAGTGGCATTGCAGCTCTTCTGAAGAGCGTTCACCCCGATTGGTCACCTGCCACCATAAAATCTGCAATCATGACCACTGCATATCAAATGAACCTTGGAAGTAAGCCAATCATCGATGAAACCCTTCTTCCAGCTGACATCTTCGCTGTAGGCGCAGGCCACGTGAATCCAACCCAAGCAGACGATCCGGGCCTTATTTATGACGTCAAGCCCGATGACTACATCCCTTATTTATGCGGTTTGGGATACTCAGATTCCCACATAGAAGCCATCACACAGAAAAAGGTTAAATGCTCACGAATAGAAAGCATACCTGAAGCACAGCTGAATTACCCATCGTTCAGCATAATTCTGGGTTCTAGCACCCAGAACTATTCTAGGACAGTTACAAATGTCGGGCCCACTGACTCCTCGTACACATACAAGGTTGAGGCACCAGAAGGTGTCGATGTCACGGTGGATCCTTCTGAGATCAAGTTCAGTATGGCAGTGCAAACGGCCACGTATACGGTGGCGTTCAGCAGAAGTTCTGGCGGGAGCATTGCTAAGCCATTTGCGCAAGGATCCTTGACATGGGTTTCTTCACATCACTCCGTGAGAAGCCCCATTGCCGTTACATTCACATGAAATGTTCACTCTATTTCCGGACTTTGTAAGATAGAGTGGGACTCTGGATACAGGAGCAGGCAGCGATGCAAGATCAAGACCTTACGTTTCGCCCTCTCAAGCTATAAAAGAATAGATAGGAATGTAGAATCACTTCCGTTTGATTAAATTTGGAACGAGATGGTGAACCAGTCCCTGAAGCGAACCTGGAGCTAGTTCGAACTTCAGATGATAGTAGTTTGCCCCTTTCTATCCTCTTAGTTGATTGGGATGTGCTTAGTAGTTCATTGCAATGATGATGGATGATTTCGCGCATTGACCACTCTTACAATGTTGATGAATTTGTCCACCAGGATGATCTCATTGTGACGCAGCGCGAACGTGATGGGAAACGGTAATACGTAGAGCGTAAGAGAAAATCTCCAAATTCAATATCAATAGGAACAGATGTTCGATTTTCAGCGAGATGTTTAACCTTAAATATAACTAGATAGTCGTTCAAGGGGCGACCCTAAGAAAAGCCGCCATGCCCAATATGAAATAGAGAAAAAAGAAGAAACATCATAATGGAAAAGCTATAAAGAAGCGCTTCCTATTAAGTAAAGAATTTTCTCAGTAATCTTCACCATTGGATCAATTGTGGTTTTGAATAAGCTAAAGCCTCCCAGCTACCAGGAAATATCAACTGAAGAATTGTTATCTGAGGACTTGGACTTCCATTAGCAACAGGTGGCGCAGGCTCATCATGCCTGTATATGCTAATTAAGTGGCGAAAACAAGTGCCGAATTCATGCAACAGCAAAATGTTGCCTTATTCACTGTCTTGACATCAACATCAACATCAACATCACCTTTATCCCAAACCAGTTGGGGTCGGCGGTCGATGAACCCAAAGCGAAAAGCTTAAAATATACTAAAATAAAAGTAAAAATATGGTTATCCAAAAATAATAAATAAATAAATAAACAAACAAACAAACGTATAAATTAATAGAAAGCACTAAACAGGGCACTCTGGAACATAGGAAATCCCCCCTTCTACAATGCGGATAGCTTTCCTCCACTCCGTCCTAAGGCAAACCATACGCCAATCTATTTCCCACTCTATTAAATCTTGTTTTACTACCTTCCCCCAAGTAAGTTTCGGCCGACCTCGTCCTTTCTTCATATCGTTTTCTCGATAACACACTTCTGTTCTTATCGGAGCATCTAAGGGTCTACGAAGAATATGTCCAAACCATCTCAATCTATGTTCTCTCATCTTCTCTGCCACCGGTGCTATTCCAACTTTTCGTCGGATATCGTCATTTTTTATCTTATCCATCCTTGTATGACCACATATCCACCTTAACATTCTCATTTCCGCTACTCCAATTTTATGCTCATGTTGCTTTTGTACCGGCCAACATTCAGCTCCGTATAGCATTGCAGGTCTTATTGCTGTTCTATAAAATTTTCCCTTTAACCTAAGAGGGATTTTGCGATCGCACAAAAATCCAGATGCACTGCGCCATTTCATCCAACCTGCTTTGATTCTATGGTTAACATCTTCGTCAATCTCTCCCTTTTTTTGCAAAATTGATCCTAAGTATCTGAAAGCATCTTTCTTAGGTACCTCCTGTCCAAGCATATCCACAGGTTCTTGATCATCTCCTCTTGTCGTGGCGAACTCACACTTCATGTATTCCGTCTTACTCCGACTTAACGTAAATCCTTTGGATTCTAACGTGTTTCTCCATAATTCTAATTTAGCATTGACCCCAGCCTTGGTCTCATCAATAAGGACAATATCATCTGCGAACAGCATACACCACGGCACCTCATCTTGAATATCTTTTGTTAGTTCATCCATAATTAGTGCAAAAAGATAAGGACTTAGAGCCGAACCTTGATGTAAACCTACTGTGATCGGAAAATAACTTGATGTGCCATCACAGGCCTTCACACATGTAGTAACACCATCATACATATCCTTGATTGCCTCTACATACTTTAATGATACTTTTTTCTTCTCAAGAATCCACCACAAAACTTTTCTTGGGACCCTATCATATGCCTTCTCGAGGTCAATAAATACCATATGTAAATCCTTCTTCTTTTCTCGATATCTCTCCATCAACTGTCGTATTAAGAAGATAGCCTCCATGGTAGATCTTTCTGGCATAAATCCAAATTGATTTACAGATATCTTGGTTTCTACTCTCAAACGATGCTCAATAACTCTTTCCCACAATTTCATTGTATGGCTCATAAGCTTAATGCCTCTATAGTTGCTACAGTTCTGAATATCCCCCTTGTTTTTGTAGATAGGCACAATCATACTCTTCCTCCATTCATTAGGCATTTTATTAGCTTGGAGAATCTTGTTAAACAGTTTAGTCAACCAACTTATTGCCACATTCCCTAAGCATCGCCATACTTCAATAGGGACACCATCTGGTCCTAAAGCTTTACTAGTCTTCATCGTCTTTAAAGCATCCTGGACTTCTTGTGCTCTAATTCTACGCACAAACCTTCTGTTTAACTCATCAGAAGCGTCAACTAGATCCACCTCGCCTCGATCGCCCTCCCCATTATAAAGCTTGTTAAAATAGCTCACCCACCTTTCCTTCACTTCTTCATCTTTTACTAATAGTTTTTGATTTTCATCCTTAATGCATCTAATCTGTGTCAAGTCTTTACTTTTCTTATCCCTTGTCCTGGCAAGCCTATAGATATCTTTTTCTCCCTCTTTGCTCCCAAGTTTTTTATACATATCAGAGAAAGCCTTGCCTCTAGCCTCTCTCACAGCTTTTTTGGCATCTTTTCGTGCCAATCTAAAGTTTTGCACGTTCTCTTCATTAGGACATTTATGCAGACATCTAAAGCACTCCTTCTTCTTCTTAATTGCCTCCTGCACCTCTTCGTTCCACCACCAAGTTTCCTTTGTCTGAAGTCCGTGCCCTTTACTTTTACCTAGCACCTCTTTTGCCACTCTCTGTATGCATTTAGACATCTCACTCCACATCTTATTTACTTCTTCCTCTAGTTTCCACGGTCCTTCTTGAAACATCTTTTCCTTGAAATCGATATTTTTTCCCTCCTTTAACTTCCACCATCTTATTCTGGGATTTTGAGCCATTCGCGACATATTCTGTGCCTTATACCGAACCTCTAAGACCACCAACTTATGTTGCGTAGCTACACATTCTCCAGGGTAGACTTTACAATCTATATACGAGGTTCTATCCTCTCTTCTAGCAAGAAAGAAATCAATCTGACTACGATTCTGACCGCTACGAAAAGTGATTAGATGTGACTCTCTTTTCCTGAAGAAAGTATTTGCTAACATCAAATCATACGCTAGTGCAACGTTCAAGATGTCTTCGCCACTCTCATTTCTAGTCCCATAGCCAAAACCTCCATGAACTCTGTCAAAACCTCCACTACTTTGGCCAACATGTCCATTAAGATCTCCTCCTATGAATACTTTCTCCTCGCGTGGTATCCCCCTTAAAATCTCTTCCAAGTCTTCCCAAAATCTGTTCTTATCAGCTACTGGCAATCCAACTTGGGGGGCATACGCACTAACGATGTTTAAGATCAATTCTCCTACTACTAGCTTAATCAAGATAATCCGATCGCCTGATCTTTTAACATCAACAACTTTATCCTTGAAACTTTTATCGATCAAAATCCCAACTCCATTTTGACTCTTCTTTGTGCCTGTGTACCATAACTTGAATCCAGTACCGTCCACTTCCTTAGCCTTCTCTCCAACCCATTTAGTCTCTTGCAGGCACGCAATATTCACTCTCCTTCTAGCAAAAGTATCTGCTAATTCTCTCAACTTCCCCGTTAAGGTTCCTATGTTCCAACTCCCTATTCGAATCCTTACTCCTTGGGCATTTCTTGCCCCCCACACTCGCCCATAAAAGTGTGAGGACCCTAGCTTACTTTTCACCACATCCGGGCAATGTGGCGCATCACTTTGGGAATGATGGCCCAAGGCTAACTTCCTTACCCCTCGCACCCGCCTATCGTGGTGCAAGGACCCTTGCCCATTTTTCGCTGCACCCGAGCGCCGATGCAACGCGTCGCTAAGAAGGATATGCTCCAACGAAATATCTTTAGGATTCATCTCATAAGGGGTAGCTCTTTTTTTGCGGCCGGCTCGCTACGCCTGACGCCAACCCTCCTCCTTTACCCTGGCTTGGGACAGGCTATGTAACCACATAGGCGGAGTTCTGTCTTGACATACAGTTTAGAAATAAACGCTGAAGCTGATGAACAGAGAACCAGAAGAGAAGACGCTGAAGATATGACAGAGTTGTTAGACTGAAATCGAAGTGATTAAACCAAGATTTCGTCGTAGTCATCAATTCTACTTTTAACCGAAAAGCTAGCAGGTTGGAACAATCACACTGTGGATACATTCGTCATTGACTTTTAAGATTCTATGAGCTCGCTTAAAAGGCTCGTGGGATGCAACAAAGCGATTGCCACAGCTTGTGCAGAAAATTGCTAACGATACACAAGAACAGAGCATTCTGTAGATTGGTTAATTTTGCCGCTCTTTCTAATCATGCATAAATTTGCTAATAATTTATAGGCCGAACTATACTTATAAGGCCATGCGCCGGTCACATGCTAGACAAGGAGGAGGAACAATTCTTCACAGGCCAAAATCATTATGCTCCAAGGATTATATCATTTAACAAGTCCCGTGTTGCTAAAAGGAATCATTTGACCAATTCTTCACCGGCCAACTCATGATCCAATGATTAAGTGCTAAATCCAGATCCGGGAGCCAATCAAAGACAAACTCTCATGAGGTACCACCTTAATTCTATTAGCATTCAAGAAATGTACTCATATGCACATGCCGGCATATGCCTTTTCTCTGCTTCTGCATAAATAGCTGCTTTGATTAGCTACATAGCGCAGACTCGAATTCAACTTCTAATTCACTTACTACCTCGGCACCTAGTATGGCTTTCCTTCCCTTACTCGGCCTCATTATCCTGTTCTTGAATGTCAATCCTGAGCTTACTCATGCTGATGACTTGCAAACTTACATAGTCCATGTGAGTCACCTTGCCGGCAAAATTCTCTCCGACGATGAAGACATTCATTCTTGGTACCAGTCGTTTTTGCCTGATAGCACCCAGGAAAACCAGCAGCGTATGCTTTACACTTACCAAAACGTGATGACTGGCTTTGCAGCGAGACTGACTCCGGAGGAAGTAGCTGCCATGGAGAAGAAGGAAGGATTCATGTCAACTCGTCCTGAGAAAATGTATCACGTCCAAACAACACACAGTCCCCAGTTCCTAGGCTTACCACAGCAACTAGGATCCTCGGCGGGATTGAATCTAGGAAAGGGAGTGATTATTGGTGTTCTGGATGGCGGAATATTTCCCGATCACCCTTCATTTAGCAGTGCAGGCATGCTGCCTCCACCGGCTAAATGGAAAGGGAGGTGCGACTTCAAACCTTTCCAGTGCAATAACAAATTGATCGGGGCTGTTGAAGTTATGTATCAGTTCAGCTGCTAATATTTTGTCATTCTGTTATTCATTCAGATTGTTTGTTAGATGGTTAGTTTGTTAGCTATTTTTCAGGAGGTGAAGCAAATCTGTTTCTCTGTTAGCTATTTTCTAGGAAGTGGAAATATTTGTTTTGCACGTTTGAGTCAGGTTCTATTTAAGCTTGTATTTGACACTTTTTTGAAGTATGAATGAAGTTTATTCTGATTTCTTCATCCTCTCTTTCTCTCCGTGAAAACAGAGGTTTGTGTGTATTAGCATTCAGATTCAGAAGCAGATTCTGACTTCCTTCTAAAGGATTCAGATTCAGAAGCAGATTCTGACTTCCTTCTGAAGGATTCAGATTCAGAAGCAACTTCTGATTTCCTTCTGAAAGTTTCAGAAGCAACAGGGGCTAGGTCCTTTGACCTCTCGGCTAAGGGAAGTGGTATTGCCCCTCCTACTGATGAGGATGGGCATGGCACTCACACAGCTAGCATGGCCGCTGGCACTTTTGTGTCACCAGCCGATGCACTTGGTAATGCTAGAGGCACGGCAGTTGGCATGGCTCCGGATGCTCACCTAGCAATCTACAAAGTGTGCTTCGGAGAAGATTGTCCCGAGGCAGGTATACTAGCCGCACTCAATGCTGCCATCGCTGACGAGGTCGATGTGCTCTCACTCTCCCTCGGCAGTCCTTCCACCCCATTTTTCAACGACACCATTGCCATTGGTTCATTTGCAGCCACTCAGAAGGGGATCTTCGTCTTCTGTGCCGCTGGGAACTCCGGCCCTTTCCCAGGCACATTGTCGAATGACGCCCCATGGATTCTCACTGTCGGAGCAAGCACCATTGACAGGAACGTCATAGCAACAGTGAAACTCGGAAATGGAATGGAATACGATGGCGAGTCTCTATTCCAACCCTACTTTCCTTCGAAGTTGCTGCCTCTCGTGTACGCCGGGAGGAATGGTAATAACCAGTCGGCCCTTTGTGCCCCGAGATCGTTGAAAGGAATCGACGTAAAAGGAAAGGTCGTCTTGTGCGAAAGAGGGGTAGTGGCGAGAATCGCCAAAGGACAGGAGGTGAAAGATGCTGGTGGGGCTGCCATGATTCTAATGAACCAAGAAATCGATGCATTCAGTACCAATGTCGATGCTCACGTCCTTCCTGCATCTCATGTCAGCTTTTCTGCTGGGCAGAAGATCAAATCCTACGTTAATTCGACAAAATACCCGACCGCCACGATAGTGTTCAAAGGAACTGTGGTCGGGAGGAACCCAACTGCTCCGGCCGTTAGTTCCTTCTCTTCAAGGGGCCCCAGCACGGTTAGCCCCGGAATCCTGAAGCCGGACATCATTGGCCCTGGCGTCAGCATACTAGCAGCGTGGCCATTTACCCTCAACAACTTCACAAAATCTAAATTCACCTTCAATGTCATCTCCGGCACTTCCATGTCTTGCCCTCACCTTAGCGGTATAGCCGCCTTGATCAAGAGCACGCATCCTTACTGGTGGCCGGCGGCTGTTAAATCCGCCATCATGACGACAGCTGACCAGCTAAACCTCATGAAGAACCCGATTCTGGACTAAACACTTCAACCCGCGGATGTCTTTGCTACGGGTGCAGGCCACGTCAACCCTTTAAAGGCCCTTGAACCGGGCCTCATCTACGACATCCAGCCCGATGACTACATACCTTATCTGTGTGGTCTTGGATACAGCGACAAGGAAGTGGGAATCATCGCTCACAGGGCGATAAAGTGCTCTGGAACGTCAAGTATCCCCGAGGGACAGCTGAACTACCCTTCATTCCAAGTCGCCCTCGGACCTCCGCGGACATTTGCTAGAAATGTGACTAACGTCGGGGCCGCTTATTCATCCTATGTCGTCACGGTGGTTCCGCCACCAGGTGTGTATGTTGGCGTCAAGCCTGCCAAGCTATACTTCTCGAAAGTAGGCCAGAAGGCGACCTACTCAGTCACATTCAGTTGTGCCGGTTCCGCTCATAACGCTGGCGAGTTCACCCAAGGGCATCTGAAGTGGGTTTCTGGAAAATACTCGGTCAGGAGTCCAATTTCTGTTAAATTTGAGTAAGAAGTAGGGCGAAAAGGAGAAATTACGCAAAGCAGTTGATCGACTTTGTGTTATATATGCAATCAAGCTCCCGCGTTTGCTGAATTTAACTGGTAAAAGAAAAGTCGAACTGTTTTTTGCTTTCCTGGAATTAAATTCAAGCATGGTCAGGCCACTTTTCTTGTGTTCCTAAGCGCATGAACAGGAATGAGATGTTTGACATAATTTTTTTTTTCAGCAATAAAAAGGTGGGGGAGAGACAACTAGAGTTAGCGATCCCCGAGGCACATTATCATCAGAGTTACATTATTAGAGACTAATTTCACGAGTTAAATGTAAGGGTGACCTGACCCATTGTAAAGAAGAAATAAAAACGAAAGAAAAGAAAATTGGAATTGAATAAAACAGAAAAAATTAGAAAAAAAAATTGCATACATTAGTGTCGGCCGCACCACGTAGGATAGTCAGCAACTCGTTAGCGACTTTTGATTAAAATTATCTGGAAAGACTACATTGACAATTTATTAAAAGATTTAGAACTAAATTGATGTAGTTTTTGGAAAATTTTCCCAATGCAAGCTGCATGAATTTGGATTGGGTGTGGATATTTAACACTCTTGCGAAGATCAAGCTCTTCATTTGGCCATGTGTTCATGACAGCATTGCTACCCGAGCTACCTTAGCAAGCATCGGTCCTCAATGTGAAACGACGTACTCTGCACCTTCTATGGGATTGCCCTGCCTGCGCGACTTTTGGAAGTACTTTAAAGATTCTTCTTTGGGCTATGAATTCATTCGGACTTTTGAAGAGAATGTTTGGGAATGGCCTAACATTACTTGGATAGAATTGCACTAATAATCTTGTTTCTTTTTGCATTTCAAATGCAGGGGAATTCGTCGTTATCAGCAGTAATTTCAACCTTGGATCTTTTATCTCTGTTGTGTTCAATGCATGCCAATTAATATAGATTTCTTATATTATATAATTAAAAAAGAAATTCAACTTCGTAGAGATGTGTGTAATTAGATAAATCATCCTCAGGACGCACATGATAATATTTCTAGAATAAAAATCCATTTGGTCGTAACATCTATCTAGAGCAGAAATTCATTTAATTACGCAATTTTTTTTTTGTATCGAAGGTGTCCGGGCCAGCGTCCGTACGGATCGCGCACCTCGACTAATTAATTACGCAATTTCATTTTTACACTTTTGGATTTTTTTTTCAGAAGTAGTTTTGAAGTCACTTGAAAAAATAAAATAAAAATTACTTCACTTCAGAATGAGAAATATCAATTTCTAACTAGAATCTACTTTTTAGAGCAAAAGTGTCACCGTTCGTGTCTATTGTAGCTATGAAATTTTTGATATATTTGTTTAATTAGCGGAAGTTGACCTCTATCACCTTCTCCGAAAGGGCAAACATAATATTCAGCCACGTGACACGTAGGAAAAATCTGATTTTCATGCTATATAAATTAACGTGTGGTATTTCTATAAAGGACGAGCTTCTATTACCAATAAGTTAGTTAAATTGGATATATATACACACATATATATTAAATAAATTTAGAAGACGAAAAAAATGTCTTCCATTTAAGCATATGAAAATTTTGACATACAGTGTTGTGGTCGAGGTATACATTTTTTTTACTAAACTCATGGCCATATGACGTGTGCCTCTTTGTTAGTCTTATATTAAAGCAACTATGCCAGGCCCGCCTAGCCAGCTACATCGAACTGATAAATATCGGGAAAAATCCCTAATTGATTTTGAAGTTGACAAAACAATTTATATTCTTTAATATCTGAGTTAATGAAATAAAACAGTCATTTTGTAGATTGTCTTAATGTATATTCGAATGTTAAAGAATGGTACACATAATTAAATCTAGCAAAAAAGGCTCAGAAGAGTCTGAGGGTCTCAGACGCTATTTAAAAAGCTTAAACGTTGAGTGAGAAGCTAGTTGTTACAAAGCTCAATTTCTGATGAAGTATTTCATGTGCAATGACTAGATTATTACTAGATATCTTCTAGATAATTAATTGAAATAATTTATCATCATAGCGGCTAGCAAATCAAGTTGAATTCGGTGATTATCTATCATGAATATCAATCAAGAATGTGAATTAAGGGAGATGAGTACGACTTATCTTATGAAGAACTCTATTTATGAAAACCCATAATCATAAGTTACGAACAATTCGATCTAACAAGAGATTCTTTCTTTGATTAATCTTAATGGCTACGAGATCATTTGTATACAATCTCGTCCAAATGAGAAGTTTGGAAAGTGATTTTCTTGAGGTCTTACAACCCGCAGTTGGAGAAGGGGAAGTATAAAAAGAAACCTCAAGACTGTAAAGCGAACACACAAAAGAGAGCAGAATCTTAAATTCCAAGATCAAGAGAACTTCACATCATTCATATACTTTTGATCCAAACACTGCAAAACTTAGAGGAGTTTATTCAAGCGTGTGAATATTAGACAGGAAGTCTATTGACTCAAGAATTGTGTTGTAACCTCTGAGATATTCACTAGTAGAATCTAGTTGATTGGCTACAAGAATAAAGACGTGGATATAGGCTTGAACTAAACCAAATCACTATAAACTCTCTAGGCAAATTCTCTATCCCTTAAACTATTTACTTTTATATTACGATAGTTGAATTGTGCATGCCACTAATTCTGAGAACACCTCAAAGCTTGTTAGCAATCATCATCTGAACTAAGTTATGAGCTTATCCATTTAAATCCTAAATTGATTTCTATAGTTTTTTGAAATCACCTAGTGACCTTTCTCTAGGTGATAATGCTAACATGAACAATAAATTCGTCCTTGCGACTTGATCCGTGATTTTGTCCTTCCAAAGAAACCAATAGTATAGAGCAAAGGATCTTGTCGCTCCTAAAAAAACAAAAAATTAAGCACAGCTACACAATTAACATTTGAGCTTCGAATAGTGAAAATTTCACAAGGCATTGAGAACTATTATTTCGGATAAAATTTCTACATATTTGTATGGCACTGATCACTTTTGCATAGCCTTTTTTTTTTGCCTGAGAGTTGCTATGCACTATTTCCTAAACGATACTTTATATGTTTGGTCACATTTACTATATACACAAAATTGAACTTGAAGACAGGGATAATTAGTCACGAAAATTATATGCGATGCTAATTATGTTAAACATTCATCAATACATATTAAACTTTATACATACTATTAATGAATCACGCTATACACAATATGTATGTGGTCATAAACATTTGAGCTTGCATTTGTATTTCCAAAACCATAGAGAAATACATGAAAAAATGTAAAAAGTACCCTTAAAAAATTACACGCTTTTGGGGTTTCGAATGCATTTCCACAACCGTAAAAGCGTCAAACATGCAAAATAAATATACCACCTTGTATAGGAATGAACATACAAGCATGTCGATACCAAGAAAGACTCAATTAGAGGTCACTTGCCCCCTCATACACTTCCAAAGTGTGTGGAATGTAAATCACATGCATGACAAGCTTCAATAGGCCCAAAAGCCGATAAGACTACTAGCCTGGTTCGATCGGTCAACCAATCTGATCGGCCTAGTCAACAGATTAATTCAATGGTCAATGTGTCAGGTCGATCAATGGTTTACTACGTCGAGCCAAATCACAAGTCGCTAAAGCTATTATACGTAGTTTACATTAGCCACCATGTGCCCAATGCCTAGAGGCGCGTGCAACTTCCTTTGAAAAGAAAGTCATCTTCCAACTCAAAAATTACAAATTCCTTAGCCATACATAGCATATGTCAAACATGAATCTTCAAACAATGAAAGTTTCTGAATCTTAATGCATCATAGTTACTAAACTATCATCAAAAATAAAAACAGTAATATGAATAGAAATAACACTAAATTGGAAGTTAATATAATCCTCGTTGTTGCTCGCATATAAATATTCATTCAAAGGTGTGATTGAATCTACATAATGACACTTCACTTAATCAAGATGACATGATTCAAACTTTTCAAACAAATACATCGTATTTTTGTCTTGGGTTTGAATATCCAACTAAGGCCAATTTAAACTTCTTTCCTCACATGTACCATCTCAATTAAAATACAATAACGTATTTACTAGATTCAATAAGACTAGGGTTAGACTTGTCAAAATCAAGATATATTAGAGGAGGTTTTCTCAATAGCCTTTAGAGATTCTCATAGAGTCGGTTAGCTCTACCCATATAGGTGCATTCCTATTAAAGGTATCCTATCATACCTCACTAGGATGGGAAATCCAAGCTATAGGAATTATTAAACATATAACGTACCCCTAAACCTTTGTAGGAAGCATTGTAGCGTCATAGGAATGTGAGACATTGCTCACATTAGAGTTTTTCGAAATTTAAGTTGTCTTGTTGAACCTAGTTCGTGGGATCTCCAATAGCTAGGTTAGGTTTCCACCTAGGAACCTCTATATTGAGTTAAGGCTTTTAACCCTATTTCCCTTGATGTATAATTTACTTGCTCTCTCAACAAACCTTTTATCAGTGTATCCGCAATATTTTTCTTTGACTTAACAAAGCCTAAAAAAATTATTCCATAGAGGCAACTGCCTTATGGTATTATGTCCGCGATGAATGTGTCTAGACTTACCGTTTGTGTGTGTATGTCATGTGCCCTTCCATTCGCTACTTGATTATTCTAATAAATGCATATTCCAAGCATAGGTATTGATCATATTCTAAAAATTATCAAAGTCACTTTGCACCTCCTAGCATGAACACATATCTACTAGTTAATTTCGATTCATCAAGATCCGAAATCCGTTTAGCATCACCATAGCCTTTAAAATAGCAAAATATTTGCCTTATTGCAAAACATAGTTTTTGTTTCCTTTTAGATAACCTAACACTCTCAATAGAGTATTCTAATGTCTGTGATAATATCTGTGATCAAGATTAATTGTATATTGACTCAGTTTTCCTATTGAGTATGAATACTCAGTCTAGGGCAACTCATGATGTATATTAGGTTGCCGACTACTTGAGAGCACTCCATCTGCATGATACTATTTCTAATATTCTTTTTTAAAGTAAGGTATGGTAGAAAAGGATTATTCATGTCAAAGAAACATCTCATAAAACATTTCGGTGATTTCCAAAGGGTCACAATTTTTCCACTCCCCCTTTCGCTATTATGCTCCCTAAATTATTGTTTCAATGACAATATCCCTTGTGGGTCTCGCCTTACAGCATATTATTCCCATTAACATTACTTTTTTCTTTTCTTTTTTCCTTTTCTTTCCTATCTCTCTCTTCTCTCTCTCTCTTCAAGTGTTCATCCTGTACGTCCTTCAAAGCCCCTTTGACCCAAAGGCTTCATTGGGCACGCCCTTCGCTCTCCACCTAGCCGCCTTAATTTGCCGTCATCAAGACCTTCTCAACTATGGTTTACTCCGCTATGAAGAGGTGGCATTTTCACCTTAAAAGCATCGTCAGGTTGGTCACACCTCTCTCTCTCTCTCTCTCTCTCTCTCTCTCTCTCTCTCTCTCTCTCTCTCTCTCTCTCTCTCTCTCTCTCTCTCTCTCTCTCTCTCCCCTTTAAGTTCATCATGTGGTTGGATCTTCGTCTTCAAAATTGTTCAGGCACACGATGGCGTTATGCTATGCCTCAACGATCTTTGTGCCCCTTCGCGACGGAGTAAACGATGGTCAAGAGGTTTTGATGATGGCGACTCAAGGCCACGAAGAGCGGCGAGATGGAGAAGCGAGCAAACAGCACGGCCAATGGAGCCCTGGGGTCAGAGGCGTGGTGGAGGCATACATGAAGAAGGCAACAAGAAAGAAAATGAGGAACACGCAAAAAGAGAGAAGAGAGAAATAGGGAAGGAAAAAAAAGACGCAAAAACAAAATTGAGCCCATGTTTGAATTTAATAATTTGTTAATGGGAATGATATGCTAAAATATAGGATTCACAGGGGATATTGTTGTCAAAACACTAATTCAGGGAGTGTGGTAACGAAAAAGGGAGTGAAAAAAAAGCATGATCCTTTCCAAACTATCTCTGGTATTTGTTTAACCTTGTTAGCACTTAAAAAGGGAATAACTCAGTGTTCTTGACCGATATAAACACCACTACGTGGTGAATGAAGTTTTGAGAGCTGTTGCTAATGGGGCCCTAAGTTCATGGGTTTAGTCTACGACTTATCAAAGTTTTGGGACCATTGGGCCACAATAGTAGAGTTTAGGGGGTTTTGAGCAATAATCCCCTTGTTTTGATCTTTTATCTCTGTTATGTTTAATAGACTGCTGATTAATACGGATTCCTTAAATATTTAAACAAAAAGAACTCAATTTGTAGATATCTGTGTAATTAGATAAATCATCCTTATAACCTTTATCTGCGAAGAATCGCAATGAACCCTCCCCCATTCCACCAATGAAAATTTTGATATGATGCTTTATGTCCTATGCCAATTTTCTTTGGAAAAGAAGTATATTGATTCTTCTACATTGTCTGATTCACTTCTACAATAGACGAGCATTTACTGCTCATATTCAAGTCGGAGTATATTTATATTTTCATAAGAGATCTTTAAAAGGCAAAAAGGATATGTCCATCACTAAGCATAGGAAAATTTCGAGATCCTTCTGTAATTAGATGAAGTTGACCACGGCCACTTTTTTGAGGAAAGAAACATAATAATGATCCTGCCACGTTAGGCATCGCAAAAAATCTGCTTTTTTTTTTTTTGGCTTTGGTAATCAATATGAGGGGTATTCTTCTAGACTCTATGATTCACTTCTCCAAAAGATGAGCATTTACTGTACATGTGCTAGTCGGAAAAGTTTATATCCTCGTATGCAGATATTTAGAAGGCAAAAAAGATGTCCATCACTATGCATAGGAAAATTATGAGACGTTGCTCTAATTAGATGAAGTGGACCTCCGCCACCTTTTTGGGAAAAGAAATATAATGATCCTGTCACTTCAGTTATATGAAGAATCTGATTTTTGTTTTTCTATAATAATTAGTAATTTTGGGGGAGGGGGGGGTGTTGTAGGGTATTCTTCTATCCACTTCTATAAAATACTAGCATTTATTGCACATGCGCAAGTCGGAATAGATATTATATCCTCAGATGTAGATGGTTAGAAGGCAAAAAAGATGTCCACCACTATTCATTGGAAAATTTTGAGATATTGCTCTAATTAGATGAAATTCAGATCGGTCACTTTTTTGAGAAAAGAAACATAATGATCCTGCCACGTTAGGCATGGGAAAAAATCTGATTTTTTTTTTTGCTATAATAATTAATTTGCGGGGTATCTGTCTAGATTTTGTGATTTATTTCCATAAAAGACAAGCAAGTCATATGGGATCTATTTATGTAGACGTAAAAATGTGTCTTTCAATTGTATTATTTACTTCTACTTGGGGTGGCAAAAGATAAGTGCATCATTGAAAAGGTTCCTCGTTACCCTCCTTGTTTTAGTGGTTGCTGCCAAGATGTGTGTGCGCTCTTTTGTTAGTCTTATATTTTCAGCAATTGGTGGCGACTCTTTTTATTTTCTCCTAAGGAACCGATGTCACTCCTTAAAAAAAATATATTTATTATTTCGTTGCGTTACAGAAGATGGGTTGGTCAAGACCATTGAATAGTAAAATCAAATAGTAGCTCGCAAGGCTCATAATCTTGAAGTCACTGGTTCAAATCCCGTCTCGATGATGCTTGATATGTTTGGCCCGGGCAAATTATGTTCCTGATCTCAAACATAGTATCATCAGTCTCTGAGAATATACACAGGTTTCGTGGAGTAGAGATTAAGGTTGCTTAATTATTTCTAATGAACTTTTACAGGGCAAACGTATAGTTGGCCAGAGCTGGTGGGACAAAATGAACACAGCGCAAAGGCAACGATCGGGAAAGAAAATCCCCTGGTGAAGGTTGAACCGATACCCGAGGGAGCTTATAGGTTCATGGACTGTTGCTGTAATTGGGTTTATATGTGGGCTGATGGTAATGGCAATGTCAGTCGGATTCCCACCGTTGGATTGTGGGCAATAGTGTCAACTGAGTTGTTAACCCCTTTCTCAGAATAATAAAGCTCATTGAGTTACAATGAGAAAAATCTGACATCATGGGCGTGTTTGTTTAATTGAAAGAATTTTTCGCAAATTAATTTTCTGGACTTTTACGTGATTGGTTGCAAAATATGATCGGTCAGCGAAAAATCATTTATAGTTAAATAAATGAATTTTCTAACCTGAAAGGAAAAACATTTCCTTTGTCATGAAATTTACCCGGAAATGAACACACCCTATATTGTTTTTTGTTTCCATTTCTATGAATATAAAGGTCGTTAATCTATTTGTTATTAGACTAGTTATGCTAAAAGATTAAATATTGAACCTAGCAGTGAGAAAATAATTTAAAAAAATGTCAAATCAGTATTTCCGTTATCTCTATTGATGGGGCTAACGTAATGAATTGATTGCATTAGCCAGACTATTTCAGAATTTAATAACAAAATTACCAAAAAAGTTCTAAACCTATTACAATTGTACCAATTCAGTCCTAAACACGTTTTTTTTATTGAGTCCTAAACCTTTTGCAATTATGTTCATTCAATCATTTGGTAGGCCAGTGCTAACATTGCAATTTTTTAATCATTTTTTTATTTTTAATAACTTTTTGTCTTTTTTTTGTACTTTTTTTAGGGTTTGGGCTCCTAGCCCTATCAGCCATCGGTCAAGGGCCAACGAGGGGTCGAGGTAGCCATGGTGAGGGATGCTGGCATTCGCTCATGGCTAGACGAGGGCTTGCAACCTTCGTTGGCCACAGGGCTCACATCAACTACCGCAGTTGTCGCCCAAGCAAGGGCTGACAGCCCTTGCCCAGGGGGCCGGCAACTTCATCACGGCTGGGCGAGGGATGGGATCCCTCACCCAGGGGACTAGCAGCCAACCCATAACCTAAAAGGAAAGAAAAGTAAAAAAAAAAAAGATATGAAAAGAAGTTATTAAAAAAACTAATTAAAAATTTGAAGATTATTAAAATATCATTAAAAAAAAATTGTCACGTCAATGCTAGCAAGCCAAATAAACTGAATTAGCATAATTGTAAAAATTTTAAGACTTAATCGGCCAAAAAAAAATTAGGACTGAATTGACATAATTACAACAAGTTTAAAAAAAATTTGGTAATTCTTCCGAATTTAATTGCACATTTTCATAATTTTATGACTCAATCACATTCTCGCAATTGGTCACCCTATTTTGATCAGCCTCTCTGTTTGATCTGCAACAGCATTAATCGAAGTGCTGATAAATTATTGGGTGAGATACCAGTGCCATATCCATGCGCCTTTTGCATGCCCAAACGGGTTGGCAGGCTCTAGAAAAGTGCCAGCGATCATGCCAACAGTCTTGGTGCCATGCCCTACGTAATCCATCAACGAAGGGTTATGAAATGCCTCTGTGACTATTCAGTAGTCATCACATTCAGCGGGCTTGAAATCGCATCGCCCTTTTCAAGAGTTGCGATAATCCTAACGAGATCGCGCACTGTTTGAAGATGATCAGGTTTTTGAGTAGAAACAATTCTGATGGAGAAAAATGCCAAAGTCATATAGATGCCCTAGTTACGAAAAACTTTCATGCATGTGATGCAGACACAGAGACATGCAAATAAAATGTGTGAATATCCGTGTGTTTGCATCATGATAGGGTCTCCGAAACCCAAAAAGGAGTTGCACGATTCCACGTTTCATGAATACTCAAAGTCTAATGGAAAAATTATACATGTGGAACAAAAATTAAAAATGCTATCCAACGAGGATCTTGAAATCACTAATAGAATATCCCATCCTCCAACACAAAACCTGCGCCTTCCGACTGGACAGCCAAAGACTTATGGCTGTTGGTCGGCGATTCCGGCACCCTAGGACCTTCGTAGTCACGTTCTAACAACCTATTAGCCAAGATTTCGAGACGGCGTACCTGATTTAGCATCCATGGACGATCGACCCCTCAAAACGACGAACGGGCTTCGGAACTTCCCCTTTATGCCCTCGGACCGCCTGGCGTCGATGGAGCAACCTCTCCCTCTTCACTCTCTCTCATGTATGCTTGATGGAGAAGAAGAAGAGAAGAAATGGCATGAAGATAAGGGCTAAAGGGGGGTCCAAGCCATTTATAAAATTCCAGTTTGGCCCTTCCATCACGGGCCGGGCCGGAATTCGGCCCACACCAACCAGGCCCATATACGGCCCATTAAGAATCCTTTAAATCCTTCTTGTATTAAACCAATATCGTATAGGGTAAATTAATACCGTATTCGATTAATTACAATTACAATTAAGGCGAGCCCACATACGGAAAATACTAACATTCTCCCACTTGGGCGAGCATTAATTGAAACTGTACTTTAGTGCGCGCCTTCATATTGGTTTAAGGATTATTCTTAACGGCCAATCCGATCCCATAAAGTCTTAAACACCGGATCATGCCAGTAACCGCGTCAGAAGACACAGAGCCATCTATGGTCACGAATGTTCTTAACTTTACTAATATGGATTTAATATGGTAGTGTGGCAATTGGATAACACCTCGAAAGAGATATACTTTATGTGTTATCCACTTTGTCGGACACCATTCTCTCTCTTTATGTGACACTAAATCCGACGTGCCACTAGAGAATATCTGTATGGTTCCAATGAACCAACATATGTCTCAACTTTACAGTTAACTTTTCTTTATGTGTAACAAGACATACAAACCTGGCTAATTTCTAAATGCCCATAGCCAATACTCGATTTATAAGAATATGTATTTAACATTAATAGTGCTGCAGGCACTTCAATACATATCTTTATATTACAAAATGTAATAAAATACAAATACAAACTTTATTAGAGCAAACTGAAATATGCCTCCCACTAAAACACAGCATCCAATGATGCCACTAAGCCCATACTAATGACATGTCGTTCAAAAACACATGGGCGAACACCTTTAGTTAGTGGGTCTACAATCATATCATCTGTAAAAACATGCTCTACTACAACGTCGCCTTTATGCACGGACTCCTTTACGGTCAGAAATTTGACCTCCATATGTTTAGACCCCTTAAGACTTCTGTTGTTGTTAATAAACAACACTGCAGAATTATTGTCACAATACAACTATATGGGTCTATCAAAAAAATCAAATACGGTCAACTCCCTTATGAGGTTCCGGAGCCAAATCGCCTGAGTAGCTGCTGAAAAACACGCTATGAACTTCGCTTGCATGGTCGAGGAGGATATGGATTTATGTTTCTCACTTTTCTATGATACTGCACCGCCCGCTAACATAAATATGTAGCCTGTAGTCGATTTCTTATCGTCCTGACAGCCCGCAAAATCTGAATCCGAGTATCCAATAAGCTATAGATTCTGAACACGCATGTATGTTATGATGTAGTCGCTCGTCCTCTTCAAGTACCTCAGAACCTTCTTGGCAACAATCCAATGAGCATGTCCTGGATTTGACTGGTATCTGCCTAGAAGTCCTGTCGCAAAAGCAACATCTGGTCTAGTACATACTTGAGCATACATGATACTCCCAAATGCACTAGCGTAAGGTACATTCTTCATTTCATATTTCTCCATCTCAATCTGAGAACACTGCAAAAGATTCAACTTATCACCTTTACAGACAGGAATATTACCTGGCTTGCAATCCTGCATGTTGAATCTTTCCAGGATACGATCAATATATGTCCTCTGAGATTAACCTAAAATGTGGCGTGAACGATCCTTATGGATTTCAATGCCAAGGACAAAGGATGCCTCACCAAGATCCTTCATGTCAAAATTCTCTATTAGCATGTGCTTCGCTCATGTAACAGATCAATATTACTGCTCGTCAGTAGGATATCATCCACATAGGGAATAAGAAAAATGTATTCTCTCCTACTGACCTTGCAGTATATACACTGATCCACTTTATTTTCAACGAAGCCAAATGAAGTGACAACGCTATGAAACTTGAAATACCACTGCCTAGATGCTTGTTTAAGGCCATAGATCGACTTCTTCAATCTGCATACAAGGTCACTGGAATCATCAACCTCAAAACCTTCAGGTTGAATCATGTAGACTTCTTCTTCGAGATCCCCATTCAGAAAAGCAGTCTTGACGTCCATCTGGTGTAACTCCATGTCAAAATGAGCTACTAAAGCTATAATCACTCTGAAAGATTCTTTAGAAGAGACGGGAGAGAATGTTGATTCATAATCCACTCCCTCTCTTTGAGTGAAACCTTTGGCTACCAGTCTGGCTTTGAACTTCTCTACCTTTCCTTTGGAATCCCTCTTCGTCTTGTAGACCCATTTGCAGCCGATCGCCCTATGACCTGCAGGCAACTTGACGAGATCCCAAACTCCATTATGCCTCATGGACTGTAACTCATCCTGCATCGCATCCAACCACAGGTTTGATTGCTCACAGGTAACAGCATCCTTATAAGTAATTGGATCAACTACACAGCCAATGTCATAATCCTGTTCACCCAGGTAGACCATATAATCCGGTGGGGTCGCTGATCGTCTTTGCCTAATAGACCTCCTTAGTGGAATTTCCTCAGCTTGAAACTGAGCTTGTGGGGCTTGATTAGCTTCATCAGGAACGGTATCAACCATAGGATCCTGAAGCTCAACAGGTACAGTCTCCGGTATGGGAAGCTCCATAACAGTCTGTGATGGTGAAGAAAACGATGCAGTGTTTCCCATTGTACCTTCACTTTCAATAGTCTCTAAACTGGTACCCTTTTCGGCCACGTCGAATTCCAGAAACTTCGCTGTCTGTGACTCTACAATCCTTTGGCCTCCATTAGGATTGTAAAATCTATATCTCTTGGAATGATCTGGATAGGATACAAAATAGCATCTTGTGGTTTTAGGATCCAACTTACTTAAAGTTGGATTATATAGATTCACTTCTGCAGGACAACCCCAGACCTTAAAATGATTCAGGCTGGGTTTCCGTCCAGTCCATAACTCGAAAGGAGTCAGTGGAGCAGCCTTAGTGGGAACTCGATTATAGCGCCGTCTTCAAAGCTTCACCCCAAAGGAACTTAGGCAGATTGGTCCTACTTATCATACTCCTCATCATATCCATCAAGGTGCGATTTCGCCTTTCGGCCACACCATTTTGCTCATGGCTCCCAGGCATAGTAAACTGAGCTACTATCCCAGAATCCTCTAAGTATTTGGCAAATGGCCCTTTAAGCTGTCCAGCATCGCCATGTCTGCCATAATACTCACCACCACGGTCAGACCTCACAATCTTGATGATTTTTCCCAACTGTTTCTCGACTTCAGTCCGAAATATCTTGAATTTATCAAGAGACTCAGACTTTTCTTTAATCAAGTACAGATAACCATATCGGGAATAATCATCAATAAATGTGATGAAATAATAATTTCTACACAAGGTTGGAGTATAGGGTCCACTTATATCTGTATGTATGACCTCCAATAGGTCAGAAGTTCGGACTGCACCCTTTTTCTTTATTTTGGTCATTTTGCCTTTACAACAACCTACACAAGTTTCCAAGTCATCTTTAAGAGTAGGTAAAATGTCGGCTTTTACAAGTCTTTCTACTTTTTCCTTGGAAATGTGACCAAGACGTTTATGCTACAACTTGTAAGACTGTTCTTTAGGTAAAGGTCTTTTGGAGAGAACCCTTTCGGCTGTATAAGCTGCGTATATTTCATTGGGAGTTAAACACAATCTGTACAATCCATTGGACATATTGCAGTACCCAACTTTATTTGAATTATAGAACATAGAAACCACACTATTCTTTATTTCAAAGGAGTAACCACACATGTCCAAACAGGATACAGAAACTAAATTCCGTCTGAAGGAAGGTACATAGAAAGTGTTTCTTAACATCAAATTAAAACCAGACTCTAGAATTAAAATGACATCTCCCACGAACTCAACAGCAGCTTTATTATTATCTCCAACTATGAGCTTTGACTCATCCTGATTTGGCTTCCTCCGGTTTATGAACCCCTGTATGGTAAATGCAACATGATTAGTCGCACCACTATCCAGTCACCACGAATTAGATGGGGCTTCAAATAGATTGGATTCACAAACCAGTACCAAAGAATCAATACCTGTCTGCTCACGTTTAGACAGCCAGTTCTTATATTTAGCGCAGTCTTTCTTCATGTGACCCCTTTTCTTGCAAAAGAAACATCGGTCACTATCCTTCTTAAAGGATGCTTTCTTTGGCCCCAATTTTCCAGATTGACCCGTGGCGGGACGAGTATCTTTGGGAGTATGAGATTTAGGACCCTTGCCCTTCCTATTGGAGGAACTGGAGGCAACCAAGGCAAGGTTTTCAGTTTCCTTCCTCAATTTTTCTTCCTCTGAGACTGCTCTAGAGATCAGATCATTTATAGACCAATTTTCATCCTGTGAGTTGAAGTTGGTCTTGAGGATCCCAAACTCAGGGGGAAGGGTGTTTAGGGCTTGGTGTACCAACACATTTTCAGCGATTACAGAACCTAACGCATTTATCTTAGTATGCAAATCCAGCATTCTTATGATGTAATCTCTAACATCTCCCACACCCGTATACTTCATATTAAACAGCTGCTGGATAAGTGTTCCAACCTGAGCATTGGAGGATACTCGGTACCTGGCTTGCAGTGCCTCCATCATTTGTTTTGCAATGCAGTCAGTTGGGAGGCTACTCAGCAAATGTTCCTAGATGGATCTTCTCATTGTAAGTAAGCAAATCCGGTTGCTCTTTTCCCAGGCAGCTAAATGTGCCTTCTCATACCCTTCAGTGGTCTCCACGGAAACAGCAGGTTTATCTTCGGTAAGAGCAATGTGAACATCGGTTATTTCCATGGCAAACAGAAAATCCTGCCTCCATTTCTTGAAGTTTGAACCATTCAGAACCTCTATTACGAAGTTGCCATTAACAGAAAAAGCGACTGAAAAATAAGCAATATTTACCATTAGTATTATGAAAGCACAGTGTAACTTTAAGTCATTAAAAGTACACATTTTAGAGAATTACACACATCATTATATAATCACCTTTGGGCAGAATACATGAAATGCAATTGTAAATTCCCTACATGACAACGACCATGAGAATATTTTCCAATTATTCGTGAAACACCACCTTTGGGTGTATGAATCACTAGAATCGGTCACTTCCCAATCATATGTTGTTCATGTACCCCTCCATAGTTTGATATACGATCACCTCCATTGGGAGTATGACCATGTATCAAAATAGGAGACATCCCACCATAATGTAAGACTGATATTTCTCTAATTCAACTGAGTGTGCCACTTTGGCGGTCACAACCCAATTAAATCTTTGAAACTCTCACACACCAGGGATATTAACTTTATGCTTCATATTTGCCATATGATGTGATCTCAAATTTAATGACATGGGCAATTGTCATTGAAATCACAACCAGCACTAATGGAATTGCTTTACTCATTAATGAGTCTTAAATATTGTTTATGCTCTACAAAATTCTACACAATCCTTATGTGGTATTCTACATTTGAGCCAACTATATTATTTCCAAAAACCATATGGAAATAATCAAATAATTTTAAAAGGACGAAAATACCCCCGTATTATGTACTTGAACAAGGGTTTTTCGTAATTTTCAAGACCTTCGAGGGCTAAAAAAATTAATTTGAACATACCGCAGTGCAGGGAATTTCCATACGAGCAAAGGGGTGAAAAAATCACCCCAATCAGACCAATAGTTAACGACCGGTCAACGACTAACACCCGATCAGCTTCTAATGGTCAACAACTAACAGCCGGTCAACCTCTTATGGTCAACCGCTAACAGCCGGTCAACCTCTAATGGTCAACCGCTAACAGCCGGTCAACGTCTAACGGTCAACAACCAACAGCCGGTCAACCTCTAATGATTAACCGCTAACAGCCAGTCAAATGTCAACTACCGGTCAGCCAGTCAAATGTCAACGACCGGTCAGCGTCTAACGGTTAACGCTCCAGCTAATGGTCAACAGAGCCACGCGCCGCCGCGGCAAAACTTCAGGCGGAGCGTGTGGGCGCGTACGGCGTCCTCCGGCAGCCCGCGACCCATCAAAACGCTCGTCTCGATGAGACGAATCCAAACATGCCATCAAAATTCAATTTTACCATACCAAAAATCACGAAATCATAGCAGAACCCGTATGTGCTAAAACCGAGCTATGGTGGCTCTGATACCAACTGTTGGCCGGCGATTCCGGCACCCTAGGACCTCCGTAGTCATGTTCTAACAACCTATTAGCCAAGATTTTGAAACGGCGTACCTGATTTAGCATCCATGGACGATCGACCCCTTAAAACGACGAACGGGTTTTGGAACTTCGACGAGACGGGCTCGGAACTTCCCCTTTATGCCCTCGGACCACCTGGCGTCGATGGAGCAACCTCTCTCTCTTCACTCTCTCTCATGTATGCTTGATGGAGAAGAAGAAGAGAAGAAATGGCATGAAGATGAAGGCTAAAGGGGGGTCCAAGCCATTTATAAAATTCCGGTTGGGCCCTTCCATCACGGGCCGGGCCGGAATTCGGCCCACACTAACCAGGCCCATATACGGCCCATTAAGAATCCTTTAAATCCCTCTTGTATTAAACCAATATCGTATACGGTAAATTAATACCGTATTCGATTAATTACAATTACAATTAAGGCGAGCCCACATACGGAAAATACTAACAATGGCTTCCCTTCGCGATGTTCTCCTCCTAGTCCTCTTCATCCTCTTGTCAAATGCCAATCACCACCAGCCAACTTACATTGTCCATTTGATGCGTCCTGATGGCCAAGACGTTTCTGACAGAGAAGATCTTAAGGCATGGTACCGCTCCTTTTTGTTTGAGAACAACCCTACAACCAAACGCGGATTCTCTACGTGTTGTATTAACCAAAAGCATACAAGAGAAATTTGTCTTCCTGACTTGGAATTCTATTTGCTCTCTTGATGCTGATTTGTTAGAGACTAAATATGCTACTTACGCGCGGAAAAGATACCAGATGCGACTGCAAACTACTACTTCATCCTGTATCGACGGACAAAGAATTGACATAAACATTTACTTTTGTGCATGGAGACATGGAGAGGAACTCAACCGTGTCAAACACTCAAGAGCAACTCTGAAATAAGATTCTCACTAATTAGATTGAAAATTAGTACTTCTCCACAATGATACTTGATAGCAACTTAGTGACTTTTACTAAAGTACCGTACTCTATGTACTTAGTAATTTTTTCTTGTAAATAATAAGTTTTCAAATAGGAAAGTAATTGATGTTCTATATAAGTAGCACGACCTATAGCAGCTTTCCTATGTCATGGAGTTACTTTTAATATAGATATATTTTGATACTTCCACTAAGTTTTCAAGTGACTTGGTAAAGATGGACGATAACAAATAACTTGGGCCTCAAATTTCTGCTGTCTTAAGCCTATGGCAGCATAGAAATACTATTTTTGCTAAGGCACGACACTCATTGGAGTACTAGGGACAAGCAAGCTCATAAAAGCTTTTGCATTATCTGAGTTCGAGGGCAACCATGTTCATGAGCACCGAAAAAGGAGTTGCACGATTCAACATTTCGTACAAACTCAAAAGCCACTTTAGTGGAAGAACTTCAGATACCAGACAGAAGTTACAAAGGAGTGATTTAACCCAGGTCACATGGACAAAATGATCACAAGCCAGCTATTACACTGAATTTTTCAGATAGCTTCGACCATGTGCCGATCTTGATTCGTCTCTTTCATATTCAACGAGTCAAAAGATACTCAATGAGATACTTCCATCTGCCTGACCATAAATCTTCCAATAGAAAATTTATGAAACAGGATTTGCTCTTTGCCCAATAATGGGAGAGATGGGAGTTCAGGCAATTGCCCATACAATTATGTACAAGTTTCTAAGGGCCCCCTTTTTAAGTCTTATAAGATATTATCAGCAGACACACATACAACAATACAGGGTAATCAATCCAATACAATGACAAGGACAATTTCAAATACTAACAGCCCTGTCACAGAAGGAATTTCTTAACATCAGGCAATTAAATTCTTCATATCCAATCATCTCTCCGAAGAATGGTGTGGCCTCTTCCTTGTGCTCCATTCAGATGCGAGACCCAGACTTACGCAAAAAAACAGAATGCCTTTGTGAGAAAATAACTCAAATAGAACGAGATCCCTTTCCATTTCCAACAATAATTTGCATGTGAAACCACGTTTGAGGAAGCATGTACAGTTGAGGGGGAGGGAATGCATCCGGGATGACACACACACACACAGACATATATATATATATATATATATAGAGAGAGAGAGAGAGAGAGAGATCTTACAAATGTATTTCTTGTTTTCTACTTCTTGGCGATTCCTTTGGTGTCCAAGATGATTTTGTCGCCTGCAACAAGTGGCAATCCCTGAGCTTGAGAACACACTACCAGATGGGAACGCTAGAAGCAGAATAGTATAGCTTTTTGGTTTTTCCTCTATATGCCCAATCTTTCCTTATTTTCTTGGCCAGTTTAGTCAGGGAGGGAATAAGACTAGTGAGACTTTGATAAAGGAACACTGTGCCTTGCCAAGATTGACATCTGCCAACTAATTTCACCCTCAGTTTTGATTCAAAATAAGCAGCATCAAACGCAGTGCAGATCATCTAGCGTAGCCTATTGAAAGGAACAGACCATGTTCAAAGAACACCCTTCTTTCCACAGAGGAAGTCGCAAAGGAACCCTCAGTTTATTACAGAATAAGTAGGAAAACTGAGAAGAGTGAAGCCCAAGACCAGTTTAAAGATACTACTAGAACACCATTGCAAGGAGTGCCCCTACATCTTTTCCTTACTTTCTCTGTCACACTTACATCTAACACCATATTGATATGCGTTGACTTTCTTTTACTGTCTACTTCATCATTGAATTGAAGTATTAATAGACAAATTATCCTTCTATCACTAATTCTGGGATAAGACCTAGATGAAGAGATAAGTGCGGAAGACAAGAATAAAGCCCGAGAAAAACATGCTGTCATCGCATATGACCTACGTAGCTGTAATCATAAGATCACATGTGACAATTTCATCAAGCCAGCGTACTAAAAATCACAAAATGACAGTTCTTAGATATATTGGCATCTATGGTAAATGCAAGGTGCTACAGGGACACTATATCCACACTCATAAGTTAAAGTCGGGATAATTTTGGGCATTGTATGCAATTGTATACAAAGATTGCAGGACTAAGAGAGTCAAATTAAGTAACAGATAAGTACTACACTTAGCTAGCAAATGGAAACTGGATATTTATTAGTTTGCTCTATAATCACTGCACAGCTGCAACTTCAGTGAGAAGAAGAAGAGACTATAACTATAAATGATCCAGCATCAAGGCAGGAAGACCTAATTATGAACATCCCTCAGTAGATATCTACAAATATAAATTTTATAGATTGGCGTATGGTCTGTCTTAGGACGAAGTGGAGGAAAGCCATACGGATTGTAGAGGGGAGATTTCCTACGTTCCCGATTGTCCTGTTTAGTCCTTTTTCCTTTTCGTTTTTTTTTTTGGCATCCCTGTCTTTGTTTTTATTTTAATATATTTTATGCTTTTCTATTCGGGTTCATCAACCGCCGACCCCAACTGGTTTGGGACAAAGACGATATTGATATTGACGATGATGATGATGATGATGATGAAAGGACATGTATGAACCACAATAGCATAGGTAATATGTATACTAACAGGAAGGCACATATTTCTGCTGCTTCTGCTATGGACTTCCAGGTATTCTTCATATGACTGCATGCCAATACCAAAGATTTACTTGTTAGAACGCAAACATTTGTCCGCAACCAAACTCAAAGTAACTAAGAGTTACAAGTACCACTAGGATACAATGAAATAAAGTATAGGGAAGTAGTGCAGAACTTGTATAATCCAATCCAGCAAAGAATACAAAAAAATAAGAATAAATAAATAATAAAATCCAGGAAAGAATACATGAAGATAAAAAGATTTCCTAAGAGTGCCAGACAAAGCTTTATCACAAGAAAGCTAGAATTTCTACGCAAGTATTTAACTATCAAGTGGCAATTCCATCACATCCACTCCAAATCTCAACCTACCTGCGCAATACGCTATGAGAAACACTTCAGGCAATACAGAAACAGCATCTCAGCCCTCAAGCAATGGGCTCATAACAAGTAGAGATAAATTAAGGATCGAAAGTAAAATGAGCCCTTCTCAGTTTCATCTCATCTCTCACACTGCTGCTGTTTGCCATCCCTTGTTGGGTACAAAAAGCAAAGTGATCAAATACATAGAACATTGACATAGCTTCATGTTTAACAAATGAAACATTTATATGATCCAGAATGTTGGTCAACTGGATAACAGAATCAGATGTTGGTTCTATTCACACAAGGTACATAAAAACTATGAAACAGATGCCTGCTTTTGTTCTTCTGTCATGGTCCTCCTTTGACTAATCACAACAATATTTATCAGTTTCAGAAGTTCCTACTTTGGCAAAAGCAAGATCATGCAAGAAAGTGCACTCGTCTTGAGTATCTTTACTATAACAAAGGAAGAATGGAGACAATGTATCTTTAAGCCATTGCGACAAACACTAGACATAGAACAACATTAATTTCAACAGAAACAATTCAAACCCATCAGAAAAAGAGCAATCCTCCTTTTGAGTAGGGTTCCTCAAAATGATAAGCAAAATTTTCAAGGGGAGGTTACTTTTATGGTGGTTTCAGTCCCCCAGAAACAGCTATAAACTTGTGCTCATCAACGAAAAATCAACAAGTAGTGGATACCATGTCAAGAAAGTCATCTTCCGTCAGGGTACTAGCAAGAGGACTTCCAGTGGACAAACCCCATGCATCATACCGCGGAGATACAGCCCGATGCGATACAGCAGACTTATTTCCATTTGTCTGAAGGTGTTTTGGTTTTGGAGCTTTTGATACTCCAGATGGGACAGCTAAGTCGTCAGAAAGTAAGGTGCCTGCTGATCTTGCATCCGCTAAATTGTTTCTGACAGCTTCAGCATGTAGCGGATAGTACAGAGAAGAATAAGGCATAGCCCAAGGCATGTGTACTGCAGGCCCATTATATTCTTGCCCTTGTACCGAACACATGGAAGTCCTTTCAAGAGGGGCAGAATCCCTGATAAAACCATTTGGGTTAGTCAACAATTAAGAAGGCTCCTAAACTTGAATCAAAAAATGTCTAGCACAATTTATTACGTAGGTTAGATACACCTTCTAGTTTCTCCATCAACATCAGCATCACAATCAAGCAGCTCACAAAGAGCTTCTCCAACATCCTGGGGTAACTCCTGAAAAAGATAAAGCAAGCACTTAGAATCTTTTCAACGGGCAGATCATGGAAGAAGGATAAAGGCATCGAGATAAGGAAACCTGACAATCTCTGCTAATTTTGACAGGTTTGTTGTCATTTAATGGGTTCTTAAGATGAAGAGTCTTCTGGAAGGGCAAATCATATAACCGCAGCCATTTGACCTTAAAACTGCGGCCCCAAGGATTATTTCTACCATTGCCTTGACTCCACAATTTGTCCCTTCTCCACCCAATAGGAGACATCATTTGAGCATACCCTTGAAAGAACCCACTCATGTTGACACTAAATATTAAAATCACTTTTCCAGAATTCTGCAAGACCAAGCATACGTCTCTCTTAAGCATATACACGAGAAACCGTCATATAAACATACAGTAAATAAGCATTCTTACATGGAAGGCTTCTTCCAAAATGGGTTCATTCATGACCTGAGTAGCCCAGATTCCTTTCTCAATTGATAGTTGGAGATTGTGATGATTCAAACTCTTAATGATAAAATACCTAGTGCTATACCATCTACCCTTTCTGTTGGCAATTGAATCTCCCCTTTTATCACGACCACATGGTGGTTCTTCTGAGTTAGAGGGATATTGATGCTCATTTTGTTTATCTGTACTTTCTGTAAGAAAAGAACCAGCTTTAGGAGCAAAAAGGAAGGGGGTAAGGGGATTTAGTCCACTCACTCCTGATACAGCTTAATTACAAACAATACTAGTTACATATGCCTGCCAATTTTTTACACATTTGAAAGATTAGTACAAGATGATCTAAATGATGCATCACTTGGCATCCTGGCCAACCAAATGCTCACAGAGAGTCCAGTATTATCACTTAAATATCTCAACTGCCTCACTGCAAAGTGCAAAGGGAACTACTTCACTAAGCTGGCCTTCTGACCAGTCACCGATGGTCCTAATTTCCTCCATTAGGCATATATCAGCTTCATGTAAACCCTAGCCAACCAGCAAAGCTTCCAACATTTAGCATGGAGCTCCCAGGCAATAAACGACCTAGTTCAAGAAGTCTAAAGAAGAACATAAACCAAATACCAACTCACAAAGAATTCGCTGGGACAACATCACATGGGGAGAAAAACAAGTAGAAGGTAGGCAATCTCGCTAATTGAGCAGCTAAGATCATCCAAGCAATGGCAATGAGACCTACCCCCATACTACTTAGTAGTTGTCAACGAAAATCGCCCAATGCCATTGCATACTCTTTAGCAATAACATAATTCAAATCTTCCTCTCTTAGTTCTCGTATGCCTTTTCCCCATGCCATGACCACGAAATATTGTCAGTTCTTTTCACAAGAGTACCCAAAAATTGCCTCCACAGCAGATCAAATGAGTTCTTATTACCTCATACTTAAAGGAAGCCACTCCCCCTTATTCTCAAGTACGCATTTCTCATCCCATTCTTTCTAGAGTGCTGATACATTCATCAAAATATTCCTGTCTCAAGTACTATCATCGTTTGCACATATTGACACTTGACCAACAAAAGAAAACTATTTTTAAGTTTTAGATTATTGCCTTCTCTTCACATCTAATGAAGCACAAATCAACTAAACAAGTGCTATTAGTGGAAAAATAATTATTTATTTCTCCAAAAGAAGGCATTATGAGAAAGCAAAATTTCAAAGAATCAATATGAGCTTCTCTCACTTGCAGGGAAAAAGAAATGATCAAAACTAGACCTCTAAATTGTCTACTATTTTAACCATTCTACAGATTTAGTGGGTTGAAAAAAAAAATGCCTGATAAAGCAAAAGCATTCACTGATTGAATTGTTTCACATACTTGGCGGATTGGACAAACAAGAAAAAACTAAAAAGGCTTGATGTAGCAACATGCTTATCCAATATATTTCCTTCTTTACCCATAGCGCAGTTAAGCATTTGCAATGACATGTCAAAATCATCTGTGATCTTGCTGAAACACAATATACTAAGAGACAAATTGTTGATTACTTTCCAAATAAAAGGTGAATAGCAAGCGTCCAATTAACATATTTATCCTATGTATTAAAGTTCTTCCATTAGAAAGTTCAGATGCATTTGCCTATGATTAATTCTGTGATTCTGCTAAATAAATGTAGACAACCAGGAACTTTATCAACATAGAAAGAGGACGAGTATTTTCCCCAAGTCAAGCAGCAGTAATAAACCTAGCAGTTAGAAAAATGTTCTGATATCAGGCAATGAACATGATCTAAAATGTAGTAGCATTTTGAGCATCCAGGGGCTAGACAAGTTGTCATTAATATTGGAAGACATATGTCTCAACTGCATAAAAGTATCCATTGTTAGAAAATATTTGCTTCAACTGCACAAAATTATCCATTCCTTACCACGTTCATCCAAAGTGCCCATATCATGCTTCCCTTCTGTCAACGATGAATCAACAACAGATGCATTATCTTTCCCAGAATCGTAGGACATCTCTTTATAGATTTCCTGAAAGTAGTAGGCTTCATGTCAAAGATGCAGCGGAGGCTAGCGATGAGGAAAGGAAGATGAACACAGCACAAATCATGCGGCTAATAATTCAGCAACTCATCGCAATGAGCAGAAGATAAAAAACTCGTCGAAAGGACGCGCGTTTACATAATGCCAAACCACATTAAACAATAAAAACACAGAACTCCACAAACACAGCCACACAAGGCAAGTTTTCTCGAAATCCCTAGGCACCGAATCATTTGCTTAGAACTACCTATTCAAAGGAAAAATCCGTAGGCCCTCCGAAGGCGGACTTGTGTACAGTGAACTGCCTATCTCCCTATCTTCTCTCGTTTGATTCACCTAGCTTCTCCACAATCTAGTGTGCAGTTCCCCCATCGGCAAGAGACCACTTATCAAGTTAATCGAGGAACGATGATCATCGCTCTTCCTAATCAATTTGACAAATCAATTCGCACACTGAAGTGGCAATAAACACGAAACGGAAGCCTGTTCAGGCCATCCCCCCCAACACAGCAAACGAAACAAAAATCGCATTAATTCCCGAAAAGACAAATGATTGCACGCTCAGATAAGCAGACTCGACCACAATGAAAGATTGCTCATAACCACCGAACAAAAAACAAGCGAGTCCTCGAGTAAACAAGTACATGCGAGAGAGAACACGACAGAGCGCCTCAAGCATGGAATTGAGGATGTCACAAGTGCCCATGAGAATTTTTACAGAGAGAGGGAGAGAGGGAGAGAGAGAGTTGGCAGTGAAGGCATACGTACCTTCCGGGAGGGAGGGAGAGAGACAGAGAAGCGAACAGCGGAGGGAATTCTCAGGTGCGTGAAAATGAGAGTTGATAACTGATAAGCAAGCTTTATATCCATACATTGAATGTCGAAATTTTATATGATGCTTCTTCGTTCCTTTTTTTTTTTTTTACCCGCTCATAATCCAGAATTTTGTTCTGTTTATTGACAATAATTCACTACTCCATTCATTTCACTAAAATTATTTTTCACGAAAATATGATAATATTCCCTTTTTTAAATATTTTTCACTAAAAATATAATAATATTTTTTAAAAATAATTTTTCACGAAAAATATGATATTTGTGGTAGTTTCTTTATATTTTCTTTTTTATTTTGTTTTTACTTTTTCTATTTTTTCAGAAAATTGAGTTTTTAACTATTTTATTTTTCTTTTCTTTCCTCTTCTTTTCCTCCTTCTTCTACCACGGTCAATCGATAACAACCTAATGCGGGTGCAAGGCAAACGAATGAGTTTTGAGTGATTTTGAAAGGAATAATGGATCACTTAGAGTTTATAGGGTGGATATCGAAGGAAGAATGCAAATAAGGATAGGTTATAATCGCATCAAGGCTTAAATGCACGCCACCAGCCAAGAGTTGAAATTGGGATTCGAGATAAAAACTTGCCACCAAGGTTTAAAGGATAACCACCAACTGAGGATAAAAGACTTTTGGTTCACCATCAAGGAAAAATCCAATTCCCGAACTAAAGAAACCAATATAAAATAAATTCAACTCAGAAAATGAATTCTCATTCATTCATCCAATCTATCCTTACAATAAAGAAGACACCTCGATTTATGAAGGACTAAGACAAAGTAAAAAGGAAATAAAAGACAATAATTTTGTCCACTAGCCTTGTACAGCCAATAACATCCTTAGAACTACTAATATCAAAGAAAATAACTCTAATCAACCTCCAATTGATGTCTTTGATTTGCCATCAAATCAGTAACTAATCAGGCAAGATGACATCAAATCAACACTAATCTATTTAGAAATCAATCTAATGAATCGATTATCTTATTGAAAAGCAAAAAATGGATACTTTATTTCGACAATCTTAGTTGATAGCCTTCATGTCGACATGATCCATCAAATAAAATCGTGACCAAAAATTGGTCTTTTCATGTAGGGATAAGGATTAAGCCAAATCAATTGATAAGTTCATAATTGAGCTTGAAAATCAATAGACAAGACCTGATACCTTTGTATCATGATCGCTAGTGAGCTCGAGGCTTGCCTAGCGACTACCACAAGCAAGCTCAGGGCTGGCCCACCTCGGGTTGGACCAAGTTAGCTAGGATCTAGCAAGCTTGAGACCATTGGGCACGTTTATAGCTAGTGACCATGGAAGACATAAAAGAAGAAAATAAAATAAAAAAATTATCGAAGAATTCGAAAAACACGTATAGCGAGAGAAGAGAAAAAGAGAGATTGGTTTCCAAAGAAAATAATTTCTTATTTTTTGGAAAGAAGAAATTACTTTCCCTACTTTTGAATGTGTTTTTCCATTGATAGAAAATATTCTCATTGACTAATTTATTTTTTGTGAACCAAAGTAGGAAAATTTGAAATATTTTTTTGGAAGTTTTTTTGGCCAAATGAATAGAGCCTCATGAAAAATGAGGTGCTTTTGAGGTGCTTTTGGAAAACATTTTTTAGTAGTCGTTTCTTAGAAAATGTCAATATTTTCACTATTCGGATGAAACTTGAAGTGACTTGAAAATTATTTTTCGTTATTCTATCAAAGTAAGGAGAAAGTGGGGCCTGTACTAATGTTTTAACTGCCAGATCTGTCCCATTTGTTAATGCTTAATAAGATTGAGAACCAGTAGGTGGGGATTTTAATTTCAATTAAGAAATAACATAAAATGATTAAAACAATCCTACGATTGAAGCTTCAAAGTCAACTGATGTTTTAGCATCAGTCGTGGTGGGAGGAGCCTCACCCGGTCTCTAATAACGCTTGGGACTAGCAGCTTTGCACGGATTTGATTTTCCTCCGTGCATTTCTTTAAATAAATTTTCTATTTATTTTCTGTTCTTTTTAAATTTTAATTTTAATTTTAATTTTTTTATTTTCCTTTTTTCTTTGGCCAGCCATCCCCAGACAAACTCATGCCTCACTTGTGGCTAGTCTCTGTCCGCGACCAACGTAGAAAGGAAAGAAAAGAAATCACGAAAAAAAAATTTGAAAAAAAAAAGTGAAAGAATGGATGGAGAAAAGATAAGTGAAAATTTTTTCCAAACGGAGCCAAATGCAGGCTAAAATATGATGTTTTGCGATCCATTTCCTCGGCCAAGAAATCCCACATATTATGTGAAAGAAAAAACCAAAAAATTACTTGCAAGAAATGATATTTCATAACAACATGAAAAAATGACACTGAAACCGCAAGGTTCTCTATAAGTGTTAAAATAGTATTAGACCAAATCAGGGCTAACTCTTCCGGGCTCGGTTTGAACCCAGCTATGCTTAACTGGATATAAATTTTAGTAATGTGAACTCCTATATTTGGTCGTCTAAATTTTCAGCGTGGATAGGACATGATATGACATCTAGAAATTTCGTTACATCCTATCCACTATTTGGTGAATCATGGCAATAAAGACGCATGTTTTCACATCATATTATGTCCATTACTTGGTATAAACAGCATGTCAATTTATTACACAAATGATGATGGTAAGAATATCTCACAACACTCTTACATAATTCATTTCCATTTGCTTATTTTATATTATTTTTCCTCCCTTTTTTATTTTTTCTTTTCCATCATTTTCTTATAAAAATTGCAATAAGTAAAAATGAAATTGTTTTTATTTTTTTTTATTTTGAATTTTTTATATTAATGTTTGAATATTATTCTGATTTTATTAATTAATAATTTTTTAATTATAGAAAAATAAATTTTATATTATTGATATTAGAAATCATATCTTTCTTTATCCCAAATCTTCATGTGGTAATTTTATTCGATTTATATTCCTCTTGTATCCTCCTTTATCTTCTCTTGAGCCGATTCCAAACATAGGATGTGATGAATTCTATCATATTTTCAATTTTATCTTGACTATCAAATGTAGCTTAAGGGTTTAAGTAATCATGGTTTTTTTTTTTTGGATTATTGAATTATGTAATGGGATCACAATGTCAATCATTCATAGCAACACAAACGGACAGCCCATCTTGTGAGCAAAAATTTACTCGATGCACATGATGAGTTGAACCGAATATTATGAGTACTTATGTCATAAAGGGGAGGGATCTAGATATGTGTTACTAATGTTCAATTCATAAGGGAGATTTTTCTAAAATGAAAATGTATATTGATATCCAAAAAATTATTTAACTAAACTTCCGGAACGTCAGTAATTCCTTCGTAATTGATTGGAATTTGATTCTCATTACAAAAAAGCAAAACAGGACTATACTTTTTGAGGTCCATTGCAACTCAATCTCAACTTAACTTAGCTTTCATCGTGACATCCTAATTTAAAATGCCACTTTGGTGAATACTAGAACTCAAATGTGAAATAGTCCATTATACATTGAAAATGCGACTAAATCATCGGCCGTTACTGTCACATGCAATATAATGAACCTGTGATTAATGATCAAGCCCATTAGGATGGGATTATTTGAGTGATTATTGGGGATAAAGGGGGATACCATAGGAATTCCCATTCGTAAACCTTCTCTATAATTGCCTAAAGGGCCAAAGTCTAGATTTGGGCTTTACAAACTAGGATTCCAGGTATGCCCAATTTGCGTTGCAAAAGAGTCAAGTTGGGCTTCTACAGAATTAGGTTAATGGGCCTGTCATTGGCTGGTTATGAATTATGATAAGAAGGGCTTCAGGTTGATGAGCAAAAAGGATCGTCCAACCCGATACGAGCTTCATGACCAGTAGAATGAGCGAACCATTTGGTCAGAGGCGCTTGAAAAGGCGAATATTAATCCGTTCGGATCATTGCAGGCCTCAAAAAATCTACTATGAATCCGGAGAGGACATAATTCATAATTGTTCAAGTGTTTCCCAAACCCCAATTATACCCGAAGCAAATCCACAACTCAAAATATGTTATAGAGGACCTACCATGGTTCTGTTTGTTTCATGGAAAACCTCTTTCGGAGAATTTTTTTTTCGGCATTTGATCCACAAAAATAAATCAATCAAGGAAAATATTTTCCACCAAAGAAAAAAAATACTTTCAAAATTAGGGAAAATAATTTTTCTCTTTTTGAAAAGAGGAAATCACTTTTCTTCATTTTTCCTCCCGACACTCCTCCACATTCATTTTTGTTTTTTGACAAAAGAAAATAAACACTTCTTTTCTTTTTATTTATTTTTCGTTCTCTTTTCTTTAATTTTTTTTGTTTCCTTCTTTTTCGATCGGTTGTTGGCCACGGCAACGATTGACGACTAGCCATAGATGCAATTCGATGAGCTTGAGCTCTCCTTTGGTTGTTTCCAACTAGTCGCGGTGAAGGTAGAAGGAAAACGAAAATGAAAGGACAAAAAAAAAAACTACTTACGATAACGCCAGTCATACTACGAAGGACTTTGACATCCACATTAGTAATTTTCAACCAAACGACGATATGAAAAATCAAATTAGATTTTCCTTACCAAACGACAAAAATATTTCGCAGTTCATTTTTAGGTGTCAACTAAATACCAAAAAATATTGTCATTTCCCTAGAAATTGACTTCTTGAAAAATATTTTCCAAAAATGTCACATTTTCCCACGAAATAAATAGAGCCTAAGAAAATTGACAGAGAGAAAATCTGATTTGTCTCTTATTTGCTCTGTAATATCTTCTATCATAATATATATAGGAAACCCTTTTTTCTATGAAACCTACTCAAACTAGAAAATCCACTCAAACTCAAAACATATTCTCAACAAACGATACTTACTTTGTATAGATATGAAGTTCAAAGATTAATAAGCAAGAGTAAAACGAAGACACAAAATCAATGCACAAAGTTCCTAGACAACGGCAAAATTTGGCATGAGAAAAACCTATTAAGATAGATGTAGGTAATACTAAGTCTCTTTCTATTTATCCATGAAGTTGGTTCTGTTGGTCAACCAAGGAAATCATTTTATGTTGATTTAATGGACGAGGTATCTATAACTCTCTATTTATATGGTCCCCTACACTTAAGAATTAACTGAATCTTTTCTTACATGGTCCCCTACACTTAAGAACTAAATCCATCCATTCTTACATGGTCCCCTACACTTAAGGCCTAATTCCATTCTTACATGGTCCCCTAAGAATGATGAGATCTTTCCTAATCCGTCCAAATCCCAACTTCATCAACAACTATTCTCATTAATTTGGATCGCCATTTCTCTATGTTTTCACTTCGTTTTAACAAGTTTAGGAACACGAAGATTCCAAATCGCCACTTTATAATGTTGATCTTTGAGAGGCCAAATCCCCGGATTACTGCACGCGCCTTAAAAAAATTCATCTACACTAGGTGCCAAGTGGTTCTGAGCAGCTTTGGATACTCTCTCATTAGAATTAAAAATTGAACCATCATTTTCATCACCCACTTCACTATTTTCACTGGATGACTATCTAGAAATCCTAGTAATCAAGTTTGGGAAAATCACCCATCAATTATTTCTTGCTTAATGTTAGTATAGTTACCATTAAATCATGCCTCCATCTTATAACTTAAGCTTTTAGAGCAGTTAACTATGATTTCATGAAATCTTCCATAACATCATATTAAAGGTCCCGAGTTCAAACTTTTTGGAGTCATTAATTTGCCTCCAATGTTATATGTTTTCACGCTTTATCTTAGAATAAAGTTCAGCCTACGTGTGAGGGACTAGTATATTTTGGACATTAAATCGCTCTTCCATCAACCATCACACAAAATCTTTCACTAAGTTCAGTACTTTGGTGGATCTAACTTAGATCGCTAAATCCTTCCATTAAGGAGCATGACCGCACATGTTGATTGATAGGAACCTGCTCTCACATCTTTCTTTCAAATCAGGTAATCCGTCTCCGAAGCTTGCACACCAAAACGTTGTCAACGTTGCATTACCGGATGGCTCACATGCCCGATTAATTAGCAAGTCAGATGTACAGTAACAATACATTTTGCGCGATTACTTACCGTGAACTATGAAAAACATGTTGTTCATTGCCGCCCGACAACCCGAGTCCTTTTCACGATAAGGAGTGTAGGAAAAGAGATTGTTCAATCGTAATCAGCAATGTAAACATCAATCAGTCAAGGGGCTCCCATTTCCTCAATTTTGTCTACCGATTAGCAGTCACGCCACTATGCCAAGGTAATGATTAACTACAATTTTCCACGTGCCTCTTTTCGCATGGCCTTCCTTTGGCCATGTTCATATGTTAAACATTGATTTGTTGTTATGTTCGTGGGCACCCGGTTCATGAACTTTGACTTCGTCATCCTTTCGCACACTATTCCGGCTGGCCAATAAATAAATAAACGAAGGAAATTTCCTTCCGACAAATAAATAAATAAGACATTTTTTTTAGATTATTTTATTATAATTATTTGGACTGTGACTCGGAAGGGGAATCTCTTTCACTGTCTTTCTCTGCATTTCTGGGCTTGGATCGCCCCTTTTTGTATAATTCACTAATTAATTAGGTTAATTACTTTATGATTGTCCTAGTCTACTAAGGGAGCAACTTGCTCTTGAGTTGACAAATGAATAAGCAATCTCGTGAAAGGGACAAATTTTCTTTTGTAATTTAAAAATAGGCCCTACGTGATTTTTTCTAATTGGATAATCGTGTTTGTACTTTTCCTAATTTAATATGGATTGCACTTTTTTCACTTCCCGTGGCTAAATCACTCTCAATTAAAATATTTTAGCAATATTAACCCTCGTGGGTCTCATCTTTTTTTAAGAATCCTTTTTGTTTATGTTGTCATTTTTTTTTACTTCTAGTAATTTATCTTTTGCATGTCCCATTTTCCTCCTTTCTTTTTACTTCTCCCCATCCCCTTTAATCTAACCATTGGTTCAAGCCTTGGTAGTTCCATTAAAAAAGAAAAAGAAAAATAGAACACTCTCTTTCGTGGTCTGCCTTTGTTAGTTGTCATCCGTGCCATTATGCACTCATTGATTTTTGAATCTTTAACCTAAATTTGATACCCAAGGACACAATTGATCTAAAGGCTATTGCATTGAACTTCTTAACGGCAATCAAAGCACGGGAGTTTGAATAATTGATAGACAACAGAGTCTCCTCTTGCATAAGGGCTTAGACATGAGGGTTTGGTTCATAATCACCTCTTCACTTCTTTCAATTGCTTCTGATGGTGGCTCGGCAACCTAGATCGGCACAGAAGAAGGAGAGATCGTGAAGGTGACGAGTGTCAAATCCCTGCCGATCTAGATGATTGTCATTCTTGAATGTGGCATTCTTAGTTTGCGTAAACAACTTAGTGAAAGTATGTGCGAATTCCAGTGATGGATCTAGAGACAAATAGGTGATGGAAAATCGGCAATGACGGTAATGATAAGGACCAAGAAGATGAAGACAAAGAAGCAAACATTGCTGATGAGCTTGATGAGGATTTAGGTGCGACTCAGCTCTTCGATTTGAATCTTCGATGTGTTTTTTTTTCTTGTCTTCGTAACTGATCAATCGAAATGTTTGATGCAAAATGGAAAAACGAACAAGAAAGAGCAAAAGGGGTTGGAATGAAGGTGAAGAGTGAAGAGATATGAGATGGGTCTTTTTCACTTATAATAGTTTTGAATTGAATAAGTGAATATGAAAGAGGACTAGTTGAGTAAAGAAGAGGCTTCTACAAATCTAGGCTTCAACTACGACAATTGCTTGCGTCGGAGATGGACATTTCTTTAGTGTTGGTGACAAGCCTTTTTTTTCTTCTTGTCAAATTCGGTGACAAACGTTGGGGTGTCAATAATTAGTCTATTATTGGCATGAGAGTGGTGTTTTAGAAAGAGAGAACATGGAAATAAATGGAAAGAAGGAAAGTGACATAAAAAAGAAAAAGAAGAAGAGCAAATGAAGAATGCTAAAAAAAAAAAAAGGTGAGACCCACAAAGGTCAACATTATCAAAACAATATGCTATGAAGTGTTTTAGCTGGAACCCTTTAATATTCACCAATCTTTTATCAAATAATTTCTGATGTAATTTAGACGTGTTGTTACGCGATTACTTTTTTTTCTAGTTATATCCTCCAATCATCTCATCTCGATTAAACGTGGCTGGTTTGGGATCTTTTGTTCTTTTTCTGTATCGATGTTGCCAAATTTCTTTTTCAAAGCCAGTCGTGCACTCCCAAATCGTGCGGTCTAGTTGCCCTAGTTGGAAAGTTTAATACAGGATATTAAAATGTCCTAATCAAGGATCTAATAATCTACCACCACTAAAAGATACAGCAGAGATTTCATTTCATTAATTTAACAGATAAACAATAATTTATGTTGATAACGCTGTCTGTAATTATTTGTGTATGATGTTGTCCTACATAACCCACGTAGCCCACTTTGAATTCTTTTCTTTTCTTTTTTTTTAACTCCTTCGATCTGATGAGAGTCTCAATACACCGCATACCTATGGACAACGGCCCAATTGGGCAATGTGGTTTGAAATTGCGTGAAAAAAAAATGTCAATTTGGTATTGAAGTTGAATTTTACAATGCAAAAAAGGAAGGGACAAAAAAAAGAGAAATAGTTAAAGAGATAAGTTATTCGACAATCGATCCCATTTATCTTTATTTTAGTTGGATCAACTAGGTTTCTGTGGAGCTAGGAATAGGAGTCTTATTGGGCCAATCAGAAAATTATTTGTCAAAAAAGTTGGAGTTAGCTAGAAAGCGAAACTACAACATACCTCCACCATATTTCCTTTTAATACTCCTCGTTCGATATGAGTCGAGTCCGACACTTGAAACACAAAATTGATTCAAAATCACATCTAACAAAATATATGAGATACCATCAAAATAACTGAATGATAAAATAACTAAATGATCAACATAGTAACAACACGAGGTACTGTTGTTATTTAGTTTAATCCGTGGAAAATCCACCTTGCGTTATTCGCATCATTTTCATAACTGCTTAAATAATCTGCTATAAATGCATGGTAGGCAATACCCCTGACGATTTCAATTATTAAGGAAAAAAATAGTTAATATAACTTGGCGTCAGAGCATATGTCAATGGTTCAAACCCTAGCGCCCCGTCTCGATTTTCTCATGTTTGTTGCTCCTGTTATTTTGTCAGTTTTTATGTTTCAGTCATTATCCGTATAATTAAATCCGGTCACAGCCCTTCTTACGCATGTAAGGACCGGCTTACGTTCCCCACCAGTTTAAGTTGATAGGAAAAACGGTTGGTCCAATTATAATGAGGAAACCCATCTAAATAACTTCTTTGGCCAGATAAAAAGCGCGATGTCCGCGCTTGTGTGACTTAACAAATTAATAAACCATATATATATATATATATATATATTTAAGGATCCAAGTTGGAACCCCAGAAAAAAAAATTGTGTTCATGATGTATATTCGCATCACAATACCTGTAATTCCAGCAAACAACAAAGGCCATGCGTCCTCTAAACTTATTAAACTCTTAAGTGTTGAACTTTTGTGTGAGAACTGACTAGCAACAAGGGTAACATTAAAATTGTCTCTTTTTTAGAGCAAGAGGCGTACCAGTCTCTACTAGGGCAAACTGAAAAACCGATCAAAAGCTGGTGATACAAGCCGAACTTAACTTTGCCGACATAACTTGATTAGCAAGTGATGTCGTACCTAACTAGCTATGGTTTGCTCTATTACAAAAACATGAGGTCCAGCGAGTAATGATGGACTGCTTTCGTTCTATTTTACTAGATTTATATGTATGTGAATTCAATTAAACACCTTTCTAATGAGTTTACAAAATACATGCATGGTTTTGAAGGATTAACTCCTCTGCACCAGCGTGAAGCCTCGTTAGCAATGTGGCTCTTCAAATCAAAATCAAATGATAGGAATACAACATTTACTCAATGGAGCATCACCGAACCTTCTTTTTTTCCACCAGAGACAACAACTTGTTGACACCCAAAAATGACCAACTTTTGGTTATAATCAGCATGGAAGTTTTGGGTGTACGAAGAAAAGTCACTTTTTACTCTCCTATAAGATTTCGAGCTACTTAATGAAATGATTAGAATAATGAAGAATCGTTAAGTGACAGACTTTGTCAACGGTAGCAGAATTTGATGAAGAAATGTAATTGATGAGTAGAGATATTTTTGGATATTTAAGATCCTGTAGATAAGTGTTGCCAGATATTAAGAGACTAAGAAGTTATCTTTTTTGTTTGAATTGTATAATATACATTTGTAACTATCGATTGTAGGCTTTAAATAGCTATACCATACTCTTTGTGATCTTCTATGTTCTTTGCTTTTGTTTTTACTTTCTTGCACTTCACATTGCTAGTCATGATATATGTTGGGAGACACGAGCCTGGGTGGGATCCCTAGGTTGGAGTTGCAACAACCCGTATTTTCTCGTGTGACTATTGGATCCAGATTTATTGGTAACCTATACTCTGATACCAGTGATATTGGGCATCTTTCATCCTAAAAGCTAACTTAAAAACTAAGACTTTTCCTCATGCTTATAAATCGACCACCAACCTCTTTCATAACTGATGTGGAATAGCCCAACAATTAATGCTATGGTTAATAATCCTAATGGCAATGATGGGGTTGCACACTCCGAATCTTCAACCTTTAACTAAGCAGCAAAAGAAGGCCAACATGAGAAGTAGAACTTTCTTGATATCTCATTGAAGATCTATAGAGAGAAGTTGCACCAAATCCTCATATGTTGGCCACCAAGAAGAGACAATTTGATGAGAAAAAAAAAAATATAGAATCTGTTGATGAAAAGAAAGCCAATGCGAGGGTTGTACCTTTCTTGAGTCTCATTAAAGAGAGTCAAGAGAAGTTGCACTAAATCCTCATATGTTGGCAATCATAAAATGGTAATCCGGCAAGAAAAAATAAAATTTGCTGATGACAAAGGGCCAAAATGACTCTTTATCTTATTTAAATAAATCGAATGGTTGATGAATTCAATTCTTTTAAGAGGCATATATAAACATTAAAAGATGATATGCTTTGGGTTATAATCAACAAGTGATAGACTCAATCGATAATAGCAGAGTTTGGTGAACAGCAGAAATCGTCATCATCAACATCAACCTGTGATTGATAAGTAACGATATTGTCAGACATTTAAGCTCTTCTACATAAGTGTTGCTAGATGATAGGATACTGGAAAGTTATTTTTTTCTTTAATAGTATAACCTCCGTTGTAAGCATCGATTATAGGATCAAATAATCACATCATACTCTTTGTAAAATCCCTTCAATTCATCACAGAACTTGATGTTCTAGACTTTACATGGTTGGCCACGATTGCCTCAAATCTTTCAATTCTCTTACTTTAGTCATAATTTTCAGATATATCGTCATTGAAAAACTGCAGCATATGTCTTAGTGGTAGCTTTTCAGTCTTGTCATCAATTAAATTCCGACATTATATATTTATGTCATTGCACTTTTTCGTCAATTAAATTCAGCAAAGCCTTTTATGTGAGTGGGCTTCATCATTGATTAAAATCCATAGAGGTGTATCTATTCCTTGTGTTCCATTGATACAACTCGTGTCCGAAATTGCCACTAATCCCTTCTCCTCTTAATAAAAATAAACTAATAAATTTCAGTGAAAGGTATTTCATTGACAACCAATTTCAACGAGACAATATTTATTTAAGAATTCAATTCATTTGATAAATGGTCAATCAAGAGACTTGTGTAAAGATCAAACACTTTGGGTAGAGCATTTATGGATTTGTAGATGTTATGTTAAACATTTTAAAAAATCACCAAAAATCCTAAACTATGTTTACTTTCTTAGGATTCATCGCACAACCACAACGTAATAGAGATTAAAAAAAAGAAAAAAATTGATACATAATAGTTATCTCGGTTTATCCTTCTAGCAAAGAATTTTATTATAATTAACATATCTCATATCTCTATTACATTACTTATTTACAAGCAAAAAAGAGTAAATATAGTAGTAAATATTCATGGATTCAAGTTCAAGCTACTAATAAAATATAAGCTCAAATCATAAAAGCTCTCTATTGCCCAAAGACCAGTGCCTCCTACAACCCCCACAAGGCAATTTCCCCATACCCTCATCATCTCAGGGGAATGGGACTCTCATGTTTTTTTGTCGATTGAAAGTATGAACCACACCCAAACACACTATGACATATTTATCCCAAATTTTTTTTTATAAGACCAAAAAATCTAAACTTGTACCCATATAACACATTTACTTTAAACATTTTTTCTAACACCAAAAATATCAAACTTATATACCCGTGACACATTTACCTAAATTATTATTTGTGACAAAAAAAAAGCTTCAAAATTATAGGCATGCGATACGTTTACCTTAATTTTTTAAGTAAATATATGACACGGACACAAGTTTATGATTTTTAGTATTACGAGAAAACGTTTGTAGTAAATGTGAATTTGGGTAAATGTGTCATATGTTTATAAATTCGGATTTTTTTGCGTCACAAAAAAAATGGGTAAATGTGTCACATGAAGCGTAGCTTAATGTATTTGGTGCCTTTTTTTCCTAAAGTACTTAAAATATTAAATTGCACATTCGTCCACTCTAAAAATGTGTAATGCGAGACTTTATACAAACCCATTTTGAACCATTGCAAACAAGGGTGTGAAGTACTACCGTCGGATTGGATTTGTAACCGGCCGGTCCTTAATGGGAAATGTTATGTTCAGAGCCTAGAAATCTATGTTGTCCTTTTGAAGTTTTATTTATGAAAATGCTTTTGCCGACCAAAAAAAGAAAAAGAAAACACAAGAATGTGAAGTATAAACTACTCACATTAGGACAGATTTTCGGGACGTTCTACGAGGAGCTGTTATTTACTTTCCAGCGCATCGGTGTCAGTGTCTCTCAACAAACCTCTCTGATCACGTTAATTTATTGTATACGTCATTGTTCTGGATTTCATTTTTTTTTCCCCCTTCTTTAACATTAATTGGGTCGAGTGATCACATCGGAATGATTTTCTTTACGACATTAAGTTACAAGATATCCATTAAATCTGTACGGATCAGAAAAATGAGGAAATACATGATTAAAATAAAAATTAAGACAGATAACGATAGTGAATCGAACGATCCTGCCGTTTTCTGACGACCGGCTTGTCCTGATATCGCTCACACGTGTGCTGTCGTGCATTCCGTTTCGCCAGATGTCCGTTGATTTCAATTTCTTGATGCTTAAACACTCTGGACCCACGTCCTCATCATCACATTTTCCCACCAAATCCTGCTCCCTCCTCTCAATAATGATCACTTTGACAAAACATAAAAACATTTTCTTTCTGCTTTTCTTTATTTTATTTTATTTTATTTTTGCATCATTTCAGCTTGGCAAGAAGCACATGCCCATAATGTTGTCTTCCTAAGAAATTTCTTGGGGTTTTACCAAATCCTTTCACAACTCAGGTAAGCTTTCTTTGTTCGATTTTTATTTTGTCGAATGTCGAAATCGGAAATCTATTTTTGCAAGCGATATGGAAAATCAAAAGATTGTTAATATGCATGCGATAATGATCTTTTTTTATGGAATATTGTATGTAGCCGCAATTTTCTACTTTGAAGGTCATATATATTAAGGGTGAGTATGATTGTAGGATAACACATGCAACTTGGAACCGGACTGTTGGAATATCTTTTCGGTTTCAAGTTTCAAGATTTGCATGATAGGTTCCAAGTTTCAAAAATTGGAGAACCTGATTCGACGAGAAAGTTTTAGGTTCTAAGTAAGTGGAACTTGAAATATAGAACATGTAATGTAACATGTAACAATACTTTGTATTTTCTTAGTATATCTTTTTTGCGCAATCCTGTGATATTCTATGGCGATGATGAGTGTGCAATTTGAAACTACTAATTTGAGTTTTTATTTTCGGCCAATATTTATGATTGAGGCTTTTAATTTTTTAAATATTTCATATTTCTTCATGTAACTAAATATAAGTTCTAATCAATGAATTATAGTAGCAAATGATGGTAATTAAATGTGATAATCCACTGCAATCGTACAATTAAGAGTACAAGTGAAATCTGTATAAATCTTGAAATCTGTGACAAGGAAAGTTTCAGGTTTCAAGATATATTGGGTAGGTTTCGGGTTTCAAAAAATAATGAACCTATTTCGACGGGTTAATTTCAAGTTTCAGATGGAAATTATAAGAAACCTCAAAATTCTCATCTTAAATACATATAAATATATATATCAATATCTTGGCATCACGTGTGATTTTGTGAATAAATGCATGTGAAATAAAAGTTTTTGCTTGACTAAGAAAAGTTATTTTTCCATTTTATCCCGTTTGGGAAAATCGTGATCTTTGATGGCTCGCAAGGGGGTGAATCCCGGCTCACTGCCCAAGAGAAACTGTTCATGCCTCTCGTTTTCTTCTCTCCTCTTGACATTCGTACACCAAACTTTCCAACCCACCATTTGCTGGTCATCACTAGGTACTCAAAAATGGTGTTGAAAAGTGATTCCCCAAATAAAGGGTATGATCACCTTGTGATTTGAAACTTGTTTAGCCCTCTTGCATCCAATGGTCAGAGACATACAGTTACAGTAATCTCCTGTTTTTGTCAGCAAATTGTCTGCAAGTAGCTGATTTCATGTTTTGATTCTTTTCAGCAACCCCAAAAGAACAAAACAAAAAGTTTGTACTTTGGTCACAGGATTTGCAGATTGAATCAGAAAAGAGTGCTAAGATATCTAGGACAAATGTGAGAACCATAAATCAAGAAGCAGACACATTTATCGATTCTCATTTCTTTGGGAGGACCAACAGGAAAGAGTGAAATGCAAAAAATTGAATCTGACCCAAAGTTCTATTTCAGCATAAAGATGACAAATTTTGATTTTCTACATGTGAAAATAATGTGGGTGTCGATCAGTCCCCCAAATGTACAGTTGCAGAAGAAAAATATTAAAGCTTGATTTTAAGGAGCAGAAAACTCTGAGGTCATTTCTTAAGTCACGTTTGTCCATCAAAAACGATAAAATCTTGGAGCCTCAGGCCCATCAAAGATCTCATTATGCTCTAGACCGGAGCATCCCATTTATAAAAGAGAGAGCAACTCGAGAAATTTGAGAGAGAGAGAGAGAGAGAGAGAGAGAGAGAACGATCCAAACATGAGTTATTTTACTACCGCGATCCCATTTGACCAAATTGATGAGTTCTTCCAACGCTCTTCTTTTGATTCCCACCAACAGGATCACCAAGTTGATGATTACGAAGATATCCTATACCAACTATCTTCTCCTCCAGATGGGAACTTCTTCATCGGCGAGACGCTCGACGATCATGGCCGACAGGGAGACAAAACGCCCTCCATGTTTGATAACCCCATGGCCGGCGTAAAGCCTAGTGTAAACACAGGCAAGAACAAGAAAGTCAAACACAGAGATATTGAGAGGCAAAGGAGGCAAGAAATGGCTACCCTCTATGGATCTCTAAGGAAACAGCTCCCAATTGAATTTCTTAAGGTTACTTCTCCTGTACTCACTTTTGTGCGTTAGAGCACTTTCTGTGCTGGCTTTTGTGTGGAATTTATATTTCCCTTTAATGAGATTGAACACTTTTTTCAGGGAAAGAGATCTATTTCTGATCACATTCATGAGACAGTCAACTACATAAGGCATATGCAGGACAAGATCCAAGCACTGAGTGACAAGAGAGACGAGCTGAAGGGACTGTCTGATCCGGGTGCTCCTAGAGAGACACCTGAATGTTCCAGAACTGCCTGCTCTCAGGATGACACTGTGATGGTCCAGCCTTGCATGGTAGGAGTGGAAATTCTCATAAACACCGCCTCGCAACTAGGGCTCCCTCTATCAAGAGCATTCAAAGCATTGGCCGAAGAAGGAGTAAATGTGATCAGCTGCAATTCTACGCAAGTGAACGAAAGACTTCTTCACTCCATCAAAGCTGAGGTAACCGTGAGCCCCGATCGTTATCCCTCAAAGATTTCACTAATGCATATAATGCCAATGTTTTTAGGGTTCCATTTGGAACTTCATTTTAACCCTCTAGTTGATAAAGCTCCCATTCTATATTGGGGTTAATTATGCAGGTAACCAATGGAGGAAATAGCAATTTGTCTGAGCTGCGGAAGAAATTGATGAAGTTAACAACTTGATTATTCTCAGATTGGAATAGTTCCGTGAATCTTAGTGTTGTGAACCTTTCCTTTGGATGACATGAATTTCGAGGATTTCCTCATATCCTGCAGGTCCCTCTTCCAGGCAAATTTAGCTGGGAATTGGTAATGTTTGTGGCGATGCTTTATTAGAATATGTGAATGTGATAGATTAATTTTTGCACATTCTTCGTGTACTCTATTGAAACGAGTAATGTTGCTATGTCGAGTTGGCTTTCGTGTACATTTTGCCTGCCCAACTATATTGCTTGGGATCATCGTACACCAGAAGTCCAGCTAGCGTCGGAATTTTCATTGGTGATATGTAAGTTAATGCACGTGGTCACGGTAAATGATAGTGAATCTGATCGGTAGTATATAAATATATATACATGTATGATCCTCCGCGTGCATATGATCATAGTTAGGATTTATATATATATATATATATATATATGCGAATAGTTAGGATTGAAACACTGTCTTGCTGAGAACTTCATTAGGTTTAGAATGTCAGGCAAATGAAGAGTTCACGGATTCTACTTCTTCTCAGCTGATTGAAGCTGATAAACAGAAACAAATCAAGCAATGAAGTGTATATTCATGATATCTGATCTTACTGATCGCCTACATGCATAAGCATTAATATTTACTTGATTAGGCCCATCAACTACTTAGGATAAATGAGGTGTCGTGCTGGAAATGCACGCTAAGACTTTGATTTTGGAAAATCTTTCACTGGAGTGGAAAGAATCCGTGTGCATCATCAGAACCTGGAATCGGCATATGCGGAACTTGCAGTTGTCAAAAGTACATTTACGTTTCCTCGTTGGCCATTTCTATGTCGACTGGTATGTGACTTCTCGAAGATATTGCTAGGTGTAGTGAATTGGGGGAATGTTTGCTAGCAAAAGCCGAAGAATATCGTGGTTAGTAAGCTGATTTTAGGCTTGTTGGGAATATAATTTCGTTTTCACTGGTAGGTCAACATTTTCATAGTATAGCTGCAATAAGAAGACATATACATGAATCTTAGCCCCAGATATTCTTCACTGAGCAGCGTTTCGAGGAAGCGCTCGCAAGCGGGCGGGCGCAGATGTGCAGCTTAAGGGATGAGACAGTCCTAATCTCCTTTACTTTTTAATTCTTACAGAGTGACGTGAGCCTTCTGTATGCTTTCTGCATCTAAACCTAGACTGCAGATAAACAATGTTCTCTTCCTACTTCTTAGTACCAAACTGTCATTCAGCTTGCTGTAGACGTACAGTCAAAACTATAAGGACTCAGTTCCTTCCTTGTCCATGTTTATATGCATGATTTGCTACAATTGCTCCATCCATGGAGTTTCGAGAGAGAGAGAGAGAGAGAGCAGCTGCATGAATGATTTAGAGTTCATATAGGTTTGCATCTTTTTCTTGTCCATTTTCGAAAGAAAATGTAGATAATTTACTTGCCGACACTCGATGGAAAAGTTCATTTCTTTACACGGCAATACCATCACAACGCGATCCACATGCATTTTCAACCCTACTTTCGGCACGAAAACGGCTTAAATTAAGATGAACGTGTGACACGGAGCTGCTATTAACCGGGTGTAAGGCGATCACTCTTTGTACCGCCATTTAAAAGATTAAAAAATAGAATCCCTCCGAGCATCACCGGACCGCAATGAACAAAAGGGCACATCACTCCTGCGAAAAGCATTACCCTTTGGAAAAGGACATTGACCACGAGTTATTCCTCTAACGCCGAAACATCATCCGATTAGAACACATTTCTTAATCCTTGCAATACGTTGCATCAACCTGACCAATTTTGTGGACTCAAGTTGCCCTCTCGGCTTTGATTCAGTGGGCAAGCTGTTCGTTGTCTCCCATCAAATCGATAGTAACTTCAGTCGACAGCTGATCATATCCCTCCCTCTCCTCTTCTGTACATACAGCTTTTCATGGCCTGTGGACAGTCCCCCAACTCCACAATTCTATTATTTTAGAAAGATGAGCAAATACACAGAGACATGCACCAGCTCTGGCCACTCATCCCCATGTCCCTTTTGACCTGCCTCCATTTGCATATATGACGATGGTGATGATTGAATGAGATGAACGCTCCTGTTCCGAACTTCCGGAGATCAAGGAAAATCATGCATGCACATCACAGGCTGGCTCCTGGATGGGCTCGAAATGGAAGCTGCGAGAATTAATTTACGTGATGATTTAGCGGGCCATTGCCTAACTTGACCAGTCTTCCCTGCTGCTCGTAACTGGTTGGAGAACCATTTTCTGAAAGACGGTTCGAATACCATGAAAAAAGATTATGTACTGTGGCCCCAACCGCTTCAGAAAGTGGCTACATTAGCTTTACTAGGGCACCACCCCATCCAGAGCGAAAGAACCACGAATTGATTGAAGTGCAGGCGTTGCATCAGCCTTGTCGTTTGGATAAGATCACAATCCAGTAGTCCATGCTTGCTCGATCGCGTCTCTTGTTTCGAGACGCTATTTATTTCGAAGGAAATCCATTCCGACACCTTTGCGACGCAGTACGACCGCTACAAGTTCAAGCAATAAATAAAGAGAAGTTAAACTATTAAGTGAAGGGAGATTAGATATGTTAAAATTATCGTAGATCTCATACTAAGCGATTTGCAAAAGGAGATCGTTAAAGCGCATGGAATGAAAAGATTGGTTGATAAGGGTCATTAAGAAATCTCGAGTGGCCGAAAAGGGGTTATTGATGCTAGGTATATAATAAGGAGGGTCGAAGTGTCCACCTAACGTGACACATAGGTTATTCAACAACACGGATAAAATACGTAAAAATCCAAGCATTCGTCACTGCTTGTTCAAGGAAATGGAATCAGGTCGACGTGGAGTTAATGTCTGAGTTTCATGTATGATGCTGATTCTTGACGTGTGATGTCGGCTTTCACCTGTCTTTCGTCAGACGAAACCTGCATTCTGTATTAGGAAAAGCAAAATAAACTTTGTCAAATTCACCTTATAATAAGGATTGATGGCCTGTTGATATGGCATAGCCTTTCATCATCACATGATCGATTGGGGTTCAGTGCCCAGTGGAGGAGGGGAACAATGTCGTAAAAGTTCCGAACCTATCGCATTAATATTAGTTTGGTCATAAACCTTTTTGCATTGATACCAATAGAGTTCATTTAGTCAATTTTGACTGAAAATCGTTGACGTGGATATCAGCCATCCGATGTGATATCGCCGGCGCTGACATGGATATTTATAAAATAATATTTTACTAATACTTTGATTTTTTTAATTATTTTGTTTTTTTTTTGTCTTTTTTGCTTTCTTTTCTGGTTTTTTGACTTTGCGACTGAGGGCCGAATCGAGGGAAGGGCCACAAACCTTCATCGATCTAGGCGAGGCCGTCCAATTTGGGCATTGCGGCCTCACCTAGATCGAGCAAGGGCATCACTGCCCCCTCGCCTGGACTTGGCATGACCTACAGCCACGTTAGTGATTTTCGGTTAAAATTGATAGGATGAACTCAATTATTACCAATGCAAAAAGATTTAGGACTAAATTGATCCAATTAGAATATTTAGAACTGAATTGACACAAATGCAATGGATTTATGGCTTTTTTGGTACTATTTTCGATGGACGAGAGAAATTTGGTCAACTGACCACATGCTTTCTTTCTTCTTCTTTTTGACAAGTAAAAAGATTGGTAAAGTAGTGTGATTGGCACAACTGCTTCAATTGAGTGTTATCCTAAGATTTCAACTCTTGTTACGAAAAATTCGGTTCGAATCATAACCATTTTATTTAGCCACCAAATGTGTACGAATCGATCCCCACGTCTCAATTCACGTAACGGAAATCGGGTTGGTGATGATGCCTGCTGATCACATGGTTAGGATAGCCAAACAAGAAAGATCAAAAAGATAACAATCATAAATTTTAGGTTGGATGTGAAATTTTTTTTTTTTTTGTTTCTTGTTAACGAGTGCTCTTAATAAGGAAATGTTTTTTTTTCTTCATTTTTAATGTACTAATTGCGCCACGAGAGAAAGATAGTACGGCTGAAAACTGAGAAATGCTTTCTGTTTGGGGCATTCTTGTGGGCTACAAGAGCAATGAGACAAGGGAGGGAGAATTGAAGACGGCTACGGCGAATTCGTGCTCGAGGCCCCGGCCGAGCCAATGGCGGATCCAAATCCCTTCTCGGGGGAACACACGGGTCGGGCTTTTCTGCCCCGATTAATAAGGCCCCCAAAAGTCAAAAGTTCTTTCCTGGTTGGGTCGTTGACTTGAACGAGATGGGCAATTCCCATCTTCTCCCCCAATCCGCGCCACTTCGTCCCATTCCGCATTAGTCTGCTTGAACTTGTCCAGATTAGTCAATTTCGAGCCAAATCACGTCAAATCATGTTAAGAGTCCAATTCAGCAGGGCCCAATACCCAAAAAAACCTCAAACTTTGACATTTGTCCCAAAAATACCCACAACTTTTTTTTGTCTCCTAAAAAACCTCCAACTTTTGATTTTATCCCAAATCTACCGCAGCTAGTAAACACCGTTAATGAATCTTGGCTGGCATTTCCACCTCATTATTTAATTACATCTCAGTTGCTGATGTGGAAAATCAGCTACTAAAAAACGTTCTCTCTTTAGATTAGCAATTAGGGTTCCTTTTCAATCGTGCTTTCTCTCCATATCTCTTCCTTCCATCACGCAGAATTCCCGACGGCCCCGATGCCCCCAACGCCTGCCGTCCGGCTATTGCCGAATCCCCAGGTGATTCCCAACCGTCGCAAACTCTGATGTGGCCTCGTGCAAGCGCGAGAACGAGCCAAATCATTCATCTTCACCAACCCTTTTCGTCGCTCCCTCGTGCCCTTTCTTGCGATGGAGTCGGTCCAAGTGAACTCTCAACAATGCAAAAAGGTCAGAGTATAGCCGTCACCATTGGCACCCTTACGTGCTATTAGTCGTCGACGCCGATCGAGCCTGCCACCAAGGACCATTGTTCCAAACCTGCCTTCGTGACGAGGAGCCGCAGCCCCTTCTGATCATCACTTCGATAAACATTTCAATTATAAGAAGAAGATTCATTAGTATCTTGTTGGGAATCCCATTGAAATTGGAATGTGTATTTGAGATATCTCAATTCTATCTCAAGGGAGTTTATGCTGGAGTAGTGAAAATTTGAGTGTTTTTGAGGAAGTTTTTTTTTTTTTTGGAAAAAGTGTTTTTGAGGAAGTTTATGCTTCTTGTTTTGCATTTTAAGGCTTTGTTTGGGAAAAACGGAGGAGAGATACGAGTCATTTAAGGAATTGGGTTCTGGAAATTTTGGGGTGGCTAGGTTGGTAAGAGATAAGAAGCCGAAGGAACTTGTTACTGCAAATACGAAGGAAGAGGAAAGAAGATAATTCTTCGATTTTGTTCTTAGGTTTATGTTCCTTTAATCCTAGTTTTGCTTAGGAGTTAAGATGATTTAAGAACAGTATCAATTGATTTTATTGATTTGCATATTGGTTTTACTGATCTGCTTTCTCTCCATAAATTAAGATTGTTCTAATCGCAACTAATATCCCCTAAGAAACAGCGGGGCTAACCTATGTTTATTAACACAAAATTGCAGGTAACTATGGAGAGCCAACATATCACAAATCTTGTTTCAAGTGCTCTCATGGAGGTTGCCCTGTGACCCACCAAACTATGTAGTTTTGAAGGGCATCTTGTTGCAAACACCACTTTTCCTAGCTTTGTAAGGAGAAATGAAGCTATTACCATTTCATCAAGTCTGCAAAGGAAGCTATAACCATCTCATCAAGTCTGCATCAACGAAACGGACTGCGGCGTTGATTTCACAAGCCTAAATTTTATTATGATGCTTTTTGATTATTTGGTCGGTCTTTATGTGTGTCTTTTGTTTGTGTAACTTGACCATCTTGTGGGGATCTAGTGAACTTGATTGCTCCATTTCTGCTTTCCACATCTTATGAGATACCCTTTATTTCCTTTATTATGTTGTGATCGATAATATGCAATTGAGAGCCTGAGATTGTAACTGATTAGTATGAAAAACTATTGCAAATTCCGTAAGTTTTTTTTTATGGGAATTTTCATAAGATGGATTTCCATTTGAGTTTATATTACAGCGCATTTTGCCTACCGAGTCAAAAGAGTCATAAGAATGACTACCGTAACGTACCTCTAACAACTACCACAAAAAAAAATCATAAATCTAAAACAATCGCAAATAGAGTACTCTTAGAAAATCACTTATATTGGTTAATTCATTCACATGGTACTCAAAACAGCCAGCAAATATTCATAAAAAAAAATTAGTTAAACAATGAAGTGCCTTCGTTTCAAGAACACTGTATAGTGAGGAAACGTGGGGAAATGTCAAGCTCAAGTTCACATAAGTATCCATGTCGATTAGTCCCTCCTCTCCGTTCAATTGTCCAGTGGGGAAACATCAAGCTCAAGCTCATGTAAGTATCCATGTCGATCAATCCCTCCTCTTCTTTCAATTGTCCATTCTAGTCGAGTTCCAAGGCACCTATCAGAGATGTATCTCGCTTGCATTAGACTTTCCATTCTAGTTGGGTTCCAAGGCGCCTACAAAAAATAGGTAGGGATTTGCTGTAAAAACTTTCCACATGAGACTGTCTACTTATCATTTCAACCCCTCCAGTCATGCTCATAACAAAAATCCAAAGAGAGAACCAAAAAAGAAGAGTATTCAGGAACTAATGGACTGACCTCAGTAGATGAACTAGATGGCTCAGTCAAAAGAACACGGGGCAATCCATTAGATATTCACAGCCAAATCTAAATACACCAAAAAACATCCTAGATACAAATCTACTTTGCCAAATCTCATACACATATTCATAGCCAAATCCACATATAGACACCAAAAAATTCCTTTTTCATTCTACAACCCTATTCAATCTGCAACTCAACCAAAAACTGCCCTTTTCAGTTTGCAACACTCTCCAGTCAACAACTCAACAAAAAATTTCCCTTTTTCAATCAATAACTCAACCAAAAGCTTCATTTTTTTTTGTCGACAACACAACCGAAAAATGCCCTTTCCTGGTCCACAACTTCACAGTCCACCAATTTCAAATTCTTGAGTGCATGGCAGCTTTGAGATATAAATTGAAGATTGACTTGGTGAAACTCGAACATTTCTTGCTATTATTTGTCCACTGGAGGTTGATGGACCTCCAATGTGAATAACTCTATTACTACCAAGCATTTGAAGTGGAAAAAAATTAACATGTAAACTTGCGATTCTCTTCAATATACACATAAAACATTAGACAAAGAGATAACCCTTAAATATGAATTTCCAGTGGCTGCAGCAATGAAAAGTCCATATCCTTGTTGTGCCTGAAGATACAAAATGAGCATAAGAATATTAATCACAATATACACCTGTTACAAAAATAATACATGACTAAAAAAGCACTAACATGTGCCATCTCCTTGCTCATGATATCGGAGTCTCTATTAGATTGTACACTAGCATGTGCACTATCTGTGCACCAACAACCTTCTTTGGTCTTTCTCTTTTTGCCTACATAGCAAAAAAACCCAAGAAATACTAATGTTATTAGTCATGATAGCGCAAAAACACTCTCATTAAAAATTAAACAAATGCTGAATAAGACTTACTTTGGGTGGCCTCAATGATGTAGGATTCTTACATGTCTTTTTGTTATGCCCATACTGAAGGCAATTGGTACATCGCATTTGGACTCCAACTTTATATAATTTCTTACCATCACTACTTCGCTCATCTTTATCTTTGATTCTGTTTTTCTTCTCTCTCCCCCTTTTTCTTCTGTAAGGTGGGGGTTTAACTGGCTCACCATTGACTTTAGGCCACATTTTGTTTCCATTCATGGCTGGGAATGAAAATCAGTAGCATCTTCCATAAGCATTTTTCTTGAAATAATTATCAACATAGTCATCAATATCTAACCTTATGATAGCAATACAAAATATGGCATGTTTATGTGGTATTCCGGAGATATCTAATTCCCCATGAGCACAAGTCTTCCTATCTGAGTCAACCACAAATTTATCATCATACACGTGAACCTGAAATTTACTCCCCATTGCTGCTCTAGCAATACAGTGCCTGGACTCTAGTTTATTCTTCTCCAACTTCTTCCTAATCCTTGGGCAAATAGGATCTATTTGATCAATCATTAACTTACTTCTTCTTACCACCCTCTCCATCAACTTCGTTCTTAATTCTTGAAGCATCTCAAGTATGGGTATTTCTCTTGCTATGCAATTGTATCCATTGAAGGTCTCGCCTAAGTTATTATCAACCGCATCACACTTGGTTCCTGCCTTGATGAAAGCCTTACAAAAGTGTTCTGGGCCTTGCCTCATGAAGTCTTCATAACCTTTAGGGCACTCCATCTTCAACTCTGCCGTTGCTAAGTCAAAATCTGCTTGAAATGTACAGCTAACAGCCCTCCAAAAGAGATGCTTAGGAGCATCCCCCTTGTGCAATTTCTTCCAATTAGCATATATGTGTCTTGCACAATTTCGATGCTCCGCTTGTGAAGATAGCCATGAAACTGAATTCATTAGTCCCTACAATCAAAATTAACCAATGAAAAGCAAATAAGTGACATCAAAGATTCCACTAGTGTTGTGTAACAACTAACAAAGATAAAAGGTGAGAAAGCACCTTTTGCTGATCACTGATAAAAGTCCAACCATTGCCTCTACACACCATCAGGTCAGTGAATAATAAGGTGAGAAACCAAGTCCAAGATATCTAGAACTCAACTTTGGCAACTACCCAAGCTATTGGAAACATTTAATTGTTTCCATCTCATTTATCAGCACACAACAATAGACCAGTCAATCCACTCTTAAAGAAGCACCCATCCAATCCTATAACACGTCTACATCCTATTAAAAACCCATGTTTCAACTCTACAAACCCCATATAGAACCTCTCAAATACTTTGGTTAGTAGATTAATTTCCATCTCAAATGTTCCAACCTTGTTAACTCTATTGAGCTCCGCCAGATAAGATCTTAGCATATCATATTGCTCCTCTATCGGGCCCCTTATAAGACTAAGAGCTTTTGATATGGCTCTATAACATTTTTTTCTATCTAGTGTCAAAGCAAACCTTTCTCGTGCATCTGCTTGCATTTCAGCAGCTTTGTAAGTGAGTCTGTCCCTAATCTTGGGCATGTACTCATGAGCAAGCCATGTAGCGGTCGCTTGCTTATTAGTTAGGCTTCGATTACAATTATATGGGTCTCCAACTCTCTTGATGATAAAAGTTTTTTCATTCTGAATCCAATCACCATACAATCTCCAACACATCCTTCTACACACTTCACTATCATTCTTTGCTCTTTACTCTTTTGGCCAAGAAATGTTGAGTCCATTAATTACAGCATATTTCTTCACAGCATTCTTGAACTGTTCATGACATGCAAATCTCATACCTAGAGTAAACATGTTCTCGCCATGGTCACACACAGGATCATACCTATTGACTATATGCCTTGTCTCAACATTGGTTTCTTCAAAATCATCATCGTCAGGGCCACTTAGAGGTTCGGTATCAACACTCGTGTCTTCATTTGATATTCTTAGTTCTTCGTCACTCCATTCTAATGAACTGCCATCACCATCTCTATCATTCTGTTAAAAACATAATGATAATTAGAAAACTAGAAAAAATATTTAAACATAAGATTAACAATTGAATAAAATCACCATTGCTTTTAATTCGACCTAGTAATACTTCAATTTTCAACCAGTAACCTACAAGTAAAATGATAATCGACCTGCAAAGGTAAATTAATAAAAAAGAATTCATGAAAACTAATAAATTAATAAACAAAGAGAAGGTGATCAGATGTAAGAAAAGGTATTCTTATATTCAACATGTTTTGTAAGGCCCCAACTACTCATGAAATAATCTTCAACTCATGGTCATCTTTACAACAAATTTATGATCTCAAACTGAAGTTACCATAAGGAGTCAAATGCACATCTCATAGGCTTCGTCATCTACGAGTTAGAAGAGAAATTAAATACCAAACTAGCAAAACTAGTTAAAATTGGCAGAAAACCAGCGTTGGGGGCTGCAACTTGTCATCACGGAGGCAGGTTTAGCATGGTGGTCCTCGATGGCAGGCTCGATCGGCGTCGATGACTAACAGCGCGTGAGGGTGCCGACGGCGATGGCGATACTCTGACCTTTCTGCGTTGTCAAGAGTTCACCTAGACCGACTCCATCGCAAGAAAGGACGCGGGGGAGTGGCGAAAAGGGTTGGTGAAGATGAATGATTTGGCTTGTTCTCGCGCTTGCAGGATGATCGAGTGGTTGCATTTGAAGACATCAATCTACTGTTGTCTCGGGATGAGGCCACATCAGAGTTTGCGACGGTCGGGAATCACCTGGGGATTCGGCAATAGCCGGACGGGAGGCGTCGGGGGCATCGGGGCCGTCGGGAATTCTGCGTGATGGAAGGAAGAGATATGGAGAGAAAGCACGATTGAAAAGGAACCCTAATTGCTAATCTAAAGAGAGAACGTTTTTTAGTAGCTGATTTTCCACATCAGCAACTGAGATGTAATTAAATAATGAGGTGGAAATGCCAGCCAAGATTCATTAACGGTGTTTACTAACTGCGGTAGATTTGGGATAAAATCAAAAGTTGGAGGTTTTTTAGGAGAAAAAAAAAGTTGTGGATATTTTTGGGATAAATGTCAAAGTTTGAGGTTTTTTTGGGTATTGGGCCAATTCAGCAGTCAGTATTTTCATGCCAGAACGGTGTTCGATGATGGACTTATTTGGATGATTTTTCTCGCCATAGTCTTAGAGTTCCCACGTCATACAATCAATTACCAACATGGATGCAGTCTGATCATCATTTATCACTAGAACAGTCTAGAGTTCCCATGTCGTGCAATCAATAACCAACATGGATGATATCTGATCATCATTTGTTGCTAAGAGCGCGCATGGTAACGCTTCTGCAAATGGATTTTTGCTCCAGAAGTACTTTTGGAGCAGAAATACGTTTGATACTATAATTTCTAAAGTAGAAATCCGTTTGGGTACGCATCATTACATTTTACTTTTGAAATTATTTTTTAGCCAATTTCAGAAGTTGACAAATGTTACTTCGCTTTCAAAAATAAAAATATCTCAACATCAATATCTCTTTTGTTTCGATTTCTTTTCATTCATTCTCTCTCTCTCTCTCTCTCTCTCTCTCTCTCTCTCTCTCTCTCTCTCTCTCTCTCTCTCTCTCTCTCTCTCCTAACCACACTTGCGTTATTGTCGCCCACTGCCGACGTTCACCATCCATCGGCCCCCACCGCTGATCTCTATCAACCACCGTCGCCGGCCACCACTACAACCACCGCAACCGCCCACCACTGTTGTGACCACTGCTCGCCGGTGCCCAACGCTCGCCCATTGCCCCCCATCGGCAACTGTCAACCGCCGATGCTACCCACACTGACCTTCGTCGGCTGCATCCACCTATCACCTTGTCGCCAATCGGCCCGCCATAGCCTCTCACGAACCACTGTCCATTGCAGAGTCACCGTCTCCAACCACCAAAGTGAAAATTAAATAATTATTATTTATTTGTAAAAAATAAAAAATATATTTAATATAAAAATAATTTTTAAAGAAATTTTAAAAAAATTAAAATGAAGTAAAAAAAATTTCGGTCGTCAACAATAATTTTTCATAGAAGATGTTGTATTAATAATGTTCTAGAAGTAAAAATTTTCAACTTTTACCAAATTAATTTTCTGATCAAAAATCAATTTTTAATCAATCAATTTTTACTCAATCAACTTTTAACCAAAAGTTAATTTATAAGGTAGAAATGTTGTCGCGTGGAGCCCTAAGTCACGGTTTGGGCATGCGATCTTCCCACTACACTTCGTAAGGAGTTAATCATTTCAAAAATAAATAAATAAATATACATATCTGATATTCTGAATAATTTCGATTCAATATTATATTACCCGTCTAATTCATTTAATATTTTGCGTGTCGATATTTATATTGGGACGTCGTGATGCGAGCTCGGTTACACCGACGAATTAGGGCTATAGATAAAGAAAAGTCTTTCCTCTGATTATAGAATTAAAAAAAAAAAAAACAAAAGGGTGGGTGGAAAACTTCTTTCGTCGCGGTTCGGACTTCGGAGGACGTGAAAAGATTCTTCCCGAACGGTTATTCGATGCGACAAGGGGGCGTCCGTGCCGGGGAGTTACTCCACCGCTCAGAGTCTCACGCCGGCGACCGATTCCCACCCTCCCACGGACCCTCCGGCAAAAACAGGAAATGATGTCTTCGCAGCCCGAACCCGGGTCGGGGCGTCCCGATGTCCTCGTCCACCGGTTCCGGTCCTTCGATTTCCCCTTCCACGCCTCGCTCCGTGACCACTTCACCATCCTCGACCCGTGGACGGAGTCGCCGGACGAGCCCGCCCACGCCTTCCTCGCCCGCCGCGCCGGCCGCGCGCGCGCCCTCGTCTGCGTGGGGCCCACGCTCCTCCCCGCCGACACCCTCCGCCTGCTCCCCTCCCTCCAGGTCGTCATCGGCACCAGCGCCGGTGTCGACCACATCGACCTTCGCGAGTGCCGCCGGCGCGGCATCGCGGTCACCAACGCCGGCGCCGCCTTCGCCGAGGACGCGGCCGACTACGCCGTCGCGCTCCTGCTCGACGTCCTCAGGCGGATGTCGGCGGCGGACCGGTACCTCAGGGAGGGCTCGTGGCTGAAGAACGGAAACTACCCGCTCGGATTCAAGGTAAGCACCGGTTCTTGTCGTGCAAGGTTTCTTTCGGGAAGCTTTTTGTTGGTCGGAATCAATTGAAAACTTTTTTCTTTTTGGTATACTTCGAGGTTGTCATAAATTGGCTGTTTAACATTATGTCTCGTGTTGAATATTTAGCAACAGAGCGAGGTGGTTGAAGCCAGCTCATTTAGTCCCGTTCCGTTAGTTCTCCTGGTTTTCTCTGGCGTTCTAGGAGAGAATTCAGCTACGTAGTTGAAGATGCACTAGAAAGATATCGTCTGTCTGCGTTCCATCAATTTATGCGTGGACCGGTACGGCGGTTCAGATGACGTGTGGGAACATATATGTTGTCGGTGAAGGCCAGTGTAGATTGCCATCGGGCGGTTTAGTTGTGTGACTGGGGGAAGGATTTAGCTTGAAATCGGCTAGTTAATGGGAAGTAGAATTTGTCAAAGTCAGTAACTAGGTGTGTTTAGTGTTTATGCCATGATCCGCTATGGTGTTTGTACCTCTAATTAAAATTCAATTCAGGGGGCATTTGGCCATGAGCTAATGTGCCGACGAAATATTCATGGAAGAAGATTGACGAGGATACTAGTTGATGATCAGTCTGAGCCAGAGCTTTAGCGCTCTTATTACTGTCGAACGCTTGCTATTTCGCTACTATGGATCTCGTTGTTAGGTCTGATGCTGAGTCGGGGAAGTTAGGCAGGGCGTCTGTGACTTGATAGGGAATGGAATGACGCTGTTGTATTCTCGAATGCTTTTCTTGTTCGAGTAGATAGGTATGCACATCTGTGGTTCTTTCCTTTTAGGAAGTGGATCTCCACGCAACTGCAGATGTAGTGTCAGATGTGACCAACAGGAGGTCAAATTCATAAGCACGAGAACAGAAATTTGGCCACTGGTTCTTCTAAATGAAGATTGGGGTGGTTCATCAGCAACACCTGCCTTTTCATATCTCTTAAAAGTGCCCTCTCTGGTCGTTGAGCAGTAGATCTGCTGCTGTTTACCAAGGATGTCGCATCTTAAGATTAAGACAGAGTCTTACCTTCAGATGTTTCTTGCTTAGAGTTTCTTTTCAACTCTACCGTGCCTCTCCCGTTATATCTTGTCTGAGCGAAACTGATTCTTCCAGCTGCATTTTCAGTCTCACGGATATTTACTTTCTAAGGTGCCGAGTGGATTATAACTTATGCTGATATTGCTACAGTTAGGAGGAAAGCGAGTGGGAATCGTGGGACTGGGAAACATCGGTTCCCAAGTCGCCAAACGGCTCCAGCCCTTCGGCTGCGACATTGCCTACAACTCGAGAAGCAAGAAGCCATCACGTCCGTTCCCTTACTACGCAAGCGTCCACGATCTCGCCGCCGTTTCTGATGTCCTCATCTTATGCTGTGCGCTAACAGAAGAAACCCACCATGTGATCAACAGAGCGGTCATGACCGTTCTGGGAGATCGAGGGGTCATAATTAACGTGGGGCGAGGCAGTCTCATCGACGAGAAGGAGCTCGTGCAGTGTCTGGTGCAAGGGGAGCTCGGCGGCGCGGGCCTCGACGTGTTTGAAGATGAACCGAACGTGCCGAAAGAGTTGTTTGGTCTGCACAACGTGGTGTTGTCTCCGCACTCTGCCGTCGGTACTCCGGAATCATTCAGGGCGATGAGGGAGCTCACCATATCGAACCTGAAGGCTTTCTTCTCGAACGAGCCCTTGTCGTGCCTCGTCCAGAACGAGTAACAAAGGAGGCAGCGCACTCTTATGGGGGGGAAGCTGTTCGATTCATGGATACCAGGGTCTCTCATTTCTACTGCTTTCAAGGTTGGGAAAGAATAAAGCATCATCAGTTGGATCAACGTTCTGTTGAGCACCCATCATCTCTCCTGTGATTCTTATGAATGTTTTCGGGAGGGGAAATGTTGCTTCCTGACCCTTTGTATTTTTGGATCCATCCCCCTTAATTTGATTAGTCTCAGACTCTGATCTCAATCAGTCCCCCACAATTACAAAATCATCTCAATTTGGTCCCAAATTTGAGTTTCAATGTTTGGCATGGCGCAATCTAAAGCACGCCCTTTAAATAAAGGCTTAATATAAAATAAAATAAAAATCTCAAATCGGTACGATTGCGCAATGTTTTTTTCCAAATTAATTTTTGAATCACAATAATTCCTAAATCGATACACTCGTGCCACATTTTCCGAAACTGTTATACATGTGCTACATTAACCTCGTGCCACGAAAAACCCTAAATTAGTCATCCGAAAAAAAAAATCTACCATTAATTAATTTTTCTTCAATACACCAATGAAATCGCTGACATGACACTACAAAAAAACAAGGTTTTAGCAACGAAATTAGCGACGAATTTTGCGACGAAAACATATTTGTCGCTAATTAGGCGTCGCAAAATTTAGCGACGAAAACTTTCAACTTTCGTCGCTAATTTGCGACGAAAAATATTCGTGAGAAAAGTCGTCGCTACTTTGCTTGCGACGAAAACATTTTTGTCCCTAATCTCTAAATTTGCGACGATTTGTATTCGTGGGAATTTTCGTCGCTAATTTGTGATGACAATGAATTCATCACTAATTAGCGACGAACATTTGGCGACGAAATTTGCCACGAAAGTTGCGACGAAAATAGGGAATAAAATAATTTTGTCGAAAACTCCGGTCACAAAATTTAGCGACGAATTTTTGGATTTAGCGACGAAAATGGATTTGTTGCTAATTTGCGATGAATATTATTTGTGGCAAAATTCATTGCTAATTAGCAACAAAATTTTAGCAACGATATTTACTACGAACTTTGCGACGAAAATGGATTCGTTCGTAATTTGCGACGAACACTATTTGTGGCAAAAATCGTTGCTAATTAGCGACGACGGCATTTGCACGAACTTTGCGACGAAAATAGTAACGACTTAATTTTGGTCTTTCGTCGCTAATTAGCAACGAATTTTGCTACAAAAAATCATTAGTCGCTAAATTGACGACGGCTTTTTTGTTTTGGGGTCAAAAGCGACGAAGGCTAGCAATGGCGTTTGCCATGAAAGTTGCGACGAAATTGACTTTTATAAATTTGGAGGGGCCTCCCGACGATAAAATGAGCGATGATTATTGTTATACTTGCCCAACCACAATTTTATCTTTTCTCCACAGAAAACGTGCATAAATATATAAATATCAAAACCTGAGAAGTGTATAATTTCTCGAGAAAAATGTACAATTCTTGAAGAAGTCAAAAATATATTTATACATATGGATTTTTCTCCTTTACAACTTAAATGACGAAAGCTAACAATCCAAGCTACCTGGATTAGATGATGAAAGAATATACACAGCATTGTCCTCCCATCTTCAATAATAATTAGAAGTTTGAACTCGAGTAAAGCAAAAGGAAAAAAAGGACATACGTTGCTTCCCACTTGCCAATGAAGAACGTATAATTCATGCTGTCAACGATCTCTCCTTCCCAGAACGTCACTACCTGATAAAATTGCAAATAAAGGAAATCACAAAGTGGAGTCATGTCAGTGAAAGAGCACTAAAACTTAACCCATAAGCACCCCATTTTGAGAGGCAAAAAGATACATATATCTATTGGGATTTCCATGACCTTGGTTAATAAAATGCCGCAATCTCTATCACAGATTTTCCAATTAAAGATGATTATGATAAAACAGAATTCAAAAAAATTAAGAACTCCAATCCCCACCGAGCAAAGCAGATGCTGCCACCAAACAGCAGAACCTTACTTAAACAGTTATGGAGTGCACAAAGTATGTGCAATTCAAGAATCTAAATTGTTTGGGTGGGAAATCCATCTTACCGGCGTGTCTGCCATTGGAGCATTCAGGGCTTTCATGGTACCACAAAGATAACCATGATCAAGATCGCATCCATAAATGCAGACATTAACTATCGAAGCTTCTCTTCACATTGGAAAATGCTGCCATCATATTAGCCAATATGAAGAGAAGAGAAGAGTGAGGGTTAGCATGCACAATGATAAGCAAATCATTTATGAAATAGATGAAATAGGAGAGGAAAAAAATCTGTAGCACCTTCCCATGATCATGTTAACAAGTTTCATAGCAGCTCCATTTCCAACATCGCCAAGGTAAAATTTTGACTGGGTTCCAACACAATCACCGTAAGCATAAGGATCATAATTGGAAAAAAAAAGAACTTGATTGAAAAAGAGAGACAACACAATTTTCATAAGCACAAGGATCATTGAAAGAGTGCAATTCGTACCTTTCTATATGGAAGAACTCTCGAGGCACCAAGCTAGAAGCTCCTCCCCCCGCATATATCTCCTTCAGAAATGTAATCAGCCATATATTATTAAGCAACCATAACAAACATATACATATATACTTAATCAGAAGCAAGTCCTTTACCTTTTAATTAATGAAACGACTGACAAATTCATCATCATCATCAGCAGCAATCTCATCATCAATGTGTCGGTCAGCATTGTGCCCATCACCTATTTCATTAGTGGGAGGTATGGAAGAAACCTGATTTTGATTGAGGTTGAGGTGTCGCAATATCAATTGCGTCTGAGATTGTAGAGATCTGATTTGTTCATCTTTCTGTGACAATTGTTGTGAGAATTGTTCTGTCAATTCTTCTCTAACCTTTTGTATTTCATCATCCTTCTGTACAAGTAGATGTTTCAGTTGGCTCAATTCTTGGGTCATTTGCTCCTCAATTCGTGTCCTTCTTGAAACGGCGGCATTAGATGATGAAGTTCCAGCAATCTTTGTTGAATATATCCTTAACAAGGATCCCATCCCAAATATTTTTCCCTTTTTCATCCCACCCGATGCCTCCACCCATAATTCCATATTGTCAGACCCTCCACCTATCTCAGACCCATCAACACCATCACCACCACTAGCAGTACTCATTAAAAGTTCATCATATTTTTTCCTACATTAACAATATAGATGAAAATAAAATAACTTCATATTAACTACCGTAAATATTAAAAACATTAATTACTTTCATTTTAGTTAACCTTACATACCTTAATAGCTTTTGCTCGATCACCAGTCCATGTCTTATCCTTTTTTTGAAATGTGCGCTCAAATGTAGCCGTATATGTAGGTTCCATCCCCAATTCATCTGCCTATAAAATATACACATAAATGAGTAATAAAATTAAATTAACTCACAACAAGTTTAACAAACTTACCATTCTTTTTCTATGCTCCCCAACGGTGATAGAGCCCCCAGCATATGTGGCAGACCCTTCACTAGAACTAGAAGCTCGATTCTTCTTATTCTGTTCACTTCTTTGCTTATTTCTTTCATTTTCCCAAGTTTTATTCATTTCTGTCCAACTGTCACCTGTAATGAAATCTGGCTTCACTTGTCTTGTCTTAGCTCTATTCATCACATTTCGTATGTGATCACCGGCTTTCTTCTTGAAAATTCTCTTAACTTCCTCCTCTTCTATTTCATCCCACCTGAATTTTCGCTGCAACCAATAGAATAATAATCAACTTTGCTTACATCGAACTTAGTTCGTGAGAAAATAGAATGGCAAAACTTACTTTGAACTCATTCCACCACAAATTCTTTACTTCTTTTGGAGCGCTACTGTAACTAATCCAATCTCCCCTCCAATAGTTATTGATTATTTGATTAAGTTTCCTCACAACATACGTAGCATCCGTGAATCTGCAAACAGATTAGAACGATTTAAACAATTCAATTGACATCCATATCTTAAATCGAAATGAAAAGATGACCCAAAATATTACAGATTTCGATATAATAAAATACTTACGAATCTCCATATGGGCATATCATGAATCGGGTATCTTCTTCACCTGTGTTTTCCTCATCATTCGACTATTGTATTGAAGGAGATGGAACTGAAGGAGATGGAACTGGAGGAATTGGAACTAGAGGAATTGAAAGTGAAGGAGATTCAGTATGCATGTGTCCAAGTCCTCCCATAATATGTTCTTGAGGATCGAAGAAAGGGCCAATGTGTCCATGTTGTCCATCAGTATGTAGTGGTTGAGGGTTAGATGTAAGAAGGGGGAAGAGGAAAGGGACGGGGACGAGGTCGAGCAAGCGGAAGAGGCTGGTCTTTTTTGTGAAACTGCACCACGCATGTGACCTCTACGTTTATACTGACAAGTAGGAAGGTTAGACAAATATCTTCGACAACATAAACATGTATTAGGGATATATAATGATCTAAATCATGAAACTTACCATTTTGTTTCAGCTAGTTACACCAAATTCAAATAATGATCGAGTAGTGGAAATTGTGTTTTTGTCCTCCTTGTTTCCTTCCTTAGCCAAGGAAACTATAATGAAAATATAAAAAAGCAATGAAAGAACCTCACGTGTATTATAGTGATAGTAATTGCATGAGCATAAAAAGAAAAGCATGATTATTATCCCCATGGAGTGGTAGATCTTAAACAAACCTAGAAAACTAGTACTCTACTCTTTTTTAGTAGTCAAACTAGATTGTTACCTCCGATTCTCTACTCTTTCTTTCCCTTTTAATCCCCTCTTCTTCTTTTTTCTCTCAATCTGCAGACATAAGGGTTAAAATGTTGCTAAATTAAATGGTTAAGACTTGCCCAAAAACCCAAGGCGTTATAGTCATTAATATAAAAAGTGATTAATGTAAGAAGCAATATGCAAAGCATGCATTAGTACATCAAGACTCTTAGGACCATGAAAATCGTTTAATCCCTTGCATCCACTTGAGTGACACTACGTTTTGTAAATCTTTTACCACGTTCTTTCATAATCTTCTAAGTTCAAAATATATATTCGACAAACATATGGGGTACATATAATATGTCTTGAGTAGTGCATTTTTTTGTCAGTAAACATATACTAAATTTCATAATCTTACTCAACTATGTTTTACCCGAGAGGCAAAAGCATGTGAGGGCTCATGAACTTCTTCTAGACATTCCGAGGTTGGCCACGATTGCCATAAGACCCGTATATAAAACTAGCACATTCCTGGGCAACAACTTGTTGAAGGATATTGAATTATCAAGGAGAACATTTTCCATCAAACTGGACATGAAAAACATGACACACCGAATTCGAAAGACCCATTCTTCTATTCACATTGCAGTTGGGATTTCAAAATTGCTGCTTTTGTGGTCAAAGTGTCAATCCATATTCCTTGTGGTGGAAAACAAAAAAACGCAACAAGCTTCTTATTCCTAAGACACACCGAATTTGGAATGCATTAGACCGTAAGCTTCCCCATATAAGTCATTTGCTAGATAATCAAAGTGCGATGACTTTTCTTTTTTGTCAGTTCATAATGGGTCTTGAAAATGGATTTAAATTTTAGAGATGGAATCAGTTCTCAAACATATTGCTAAACATAGGCGTCAAGCTTTAGGGTGATACTTACCTTGACATACTTAATACCGTCTTTCTACAAATCTGCTGGAGAATAATACTTTGTTGAATTTGTTAAGTCAATCACCAAGCTAATCTGTAAAATCCACGGAAGGCGGTTAGATATATAAAAGTCCGAACAAGGAAAGATAACAACCCCCATATAGGTCTTTATCTGCATTAATAACAAGAGGAACATAAAATGAAATATCATAGAGGTTTTTCAAGGCTCCGTTGCTTCACTCAAAGCAAATTTTTATTGCACAATAATGAATAAATTCAGTATATAACTTATTTTACATACGTAACTCTCTTGAAGGTCCATGTTCTTTCCTTTTATTTGTGAATAAACAGAGTAGCAATATTTCCTTTGACTCTGACTTGGCTTTTCTTCATGGCCCATCTGACCACATCAGAAATTTAACCACTTTTTTTATTATGAATTTTCAATATTGCACTCTTAGCCCCATTTTAAGAAAAGAGACAGATGAAGTGTGCTCCATATAAGATGTAGAACATCTCACAGCATTTTGATATATCAAAATATCGCCCAATCATGAAATGAAGTCGGCATGTTTGCAACGTAATTGTCATGCACACAAAATCCCTTTCCATGCTTCCTTTGTCACAGATACTGTGAACATATCAGACCCACAAACAGTATTCCACTAATTCTTTGCTTTCAATAACTCTGTTTGTGAAGTCAACCAGACGTGGCGGTAAACTTATAGATTCCAGGAGCTGAAAAAGATGCATGCTCTTTTCTCAATTTTTTTTTAAATCCTTCGCTCAAATCCGCTGAAGTTAACATCGCCATCCACCCCAACCAGACGTGTGCAAAACTACCCGTGCACTAATAAGATTGATTTTCTAACTCCTAAATCAACAAGAACTGATGAAGATAGATGCCCTTTTCCACTTTCTTCCAAAACTCTGACAAGATCAATCTATGATAGCAATGCAACAAGAGGGTTAAGGAACTTACGGATTCGGGTCCTTTCGAGAGAGAGAGAGCGAGCGGCCGGACGAGCGGCGAGCGGCTGGGCGAGAGACGAGCGAGCGAGTGAGCGGCCGGACGAGCGGCGAGCGGCTGGGCGAGAGAGGAGCGAGGGAGCGAAAGTGCACACAACCGAGCGAGCGACGAGCGAGCCTTGAGCGAAAGTGCAGATCTAGGGGCAAAAACAGAAGTGATTTGAGAAGATCGGTTCTGGTCTTTCACAAAAAAGATAACTTACGCAAAGAACAAAAGTGATTTTGATTTGCGACGACCAGAACTGGTCGTCGCTAATCATTTTGCGACGACCAGTTCTGGTCGTCGCAAACTGATTGAGATCGCCACACTCGTTCTCCCCTTGGCCAAATAAAGCGGAATAAAAGATTAAAAAATTGCAATTTCATCCACAGTGCCCCCTCTTAATTTGACATTTGGTGTTAGGCATGATTAACATAACACACGAGGAGATCGCAAGTCAATCTAGAGAAAGAGAAAATTATTATTTGAGGTCATTGGACATGTCTCATTGATTGAATATCTTTATTTAGAATCGTTCTTCTTAACGTTGATAAACACTTTGGTACTATTCATTATACCTAATCTCGCTCCCTGATGTTAAGCGTAAGTTCCATACCACAAACATAACAAATGCTTAGGCTTTTCCTCTAAACTTCCTATATCAATATCAATGACTCTGTCGCCCCCACCGAGCAAAGACAATGAGCATTCCTTTTTCTAGAAAAACGATAAAGTCACCGTTTTTAATTCACCATGAGATTAACGGTCAATTTTAGGCCATAAAGAAAATAAAAACATAAATAAATACAGGGGATTCATTCCTTCAAAATTTTATGACTCACAACATGCCGTTACCTTTTCAGCAAAGCCCCTTTTTCGATTTCATTATTATTTGCTTCCAAGCGCCCGAACAAATCACAAAGAGAAGCGAAAAAAAAGAGCCAGGACAATGTCTAATGTATTGGATATATGGACCATAATATGCCATGACCATATTGAGTGACTTCTTGGAACTCCCGTCCACGCTATTCATGTTAGCGTGTACCCTAGACATAGACTTTCAATCAAGCTCCGAGAGTAATAGGACTATGTATGTACACCTATAGGGATAATCTCTACGTTGTACCGACGTAATCCAATCTTAACATTACTTTCGTGGAAATTCATTAGTAAACGAGTTAGCGATCACATATACCATTCGAGAGATTTGTCGCTAATTGTTAGTTTAGCAAAATTTAGGGACGACAATCATTTTTTCGTCGCAAAAATTAGCGACCAATTTCATATTGTTGCTAAACGAACAATTAGCGACAAAAATAATCTTTCGTGGCTAATTTAACAATTAGCGACGACTAAAATTTTCGTCGCAAACTTTGCGACGAATCACATTTTCGTCGCAGAATTTGCGACGAATCACATTTTCGTCGCACACTTTGCGACGAATCACATTTTCTCGCAGAATTTGCGACGAATAACATTTTCGTCGCAGAATTTGCGACAAATAACATTTTCGTCGCAGAATTTTCGACGAATAACATTTGCGTCGCAAAAAGAGGCGAACAATTTCATATTGTACCTAAACTAACAATTAGCGACGAATATCATTTTCGTCGCAAATATTTGCCACGACCCACGTTTTTCCGTCGCAAAAAGATGTGACAAATTTCATATTGTTGCTAAACAAAAAATTTGCGACGAAAATAATCTTTCGTCGCAAATTTTACAATTAGCGACGAATCACATTTTCGTCGCAAAATTTGCGACGAATAACATTTTCGTCGCAGAATTTGCGACGAATAACATTTGCGTCGCAAAAAGAGGCGAACAATTTCATATTGTACCTAAACTAACAATTAGCGACGAATATCATTTTCGTCGCAAAAATTTGCCACGACCCACGTTTTTCCATCGCAAAAAGATGCGACAAATTTCATATTGTTGCTAAACAAAAAATTTGCGACGAAAATAATCTTTCGTCGCAAATTTAACAATTAGCGACGAATAACATTTTCGTCGCAGAATTTGCGACGAATAACATTTTCGTCGCAGAATTTGCGACGAATATCATTTTCGTCGCAAAAATTTGCCACGACCCACGTTTTTCCATCGCAAAAAGATATGACAAATTTCATATTGTTTCTAAACAAAAAATTTGCGACAACAATAATCTTTCGTCGCAAATTTAACAATTAGCGACGAATAAAATTTGCGTCGCAAAATTTGCGACGAATAATTTATACATCGCAAAAAGAGGCGACCAATTTCGTATTGTTCGTAAACTAACAATTAGCGACGAATATCATTTTTGTCGTAAATTTTGCGACGAATATAATTTTCATCGCAAAAATTTGCCACGACCCACGTATTTCTGTCGCAAAAAGAAGGGACCAATTTCATACTATTGCTAAACGAACAATTTGCGACGAATATAGTTTTCGTCGCAAAATTTGCGACGAATAAAATTTTTTCGTCGCAAAAAGAAGCGACCAAATCATTTTGTCGCTCGAGTAATAATTAGCGACGATATTAATTTTTCGTCACTAAATTATTAATTAGCGACGAATATCATTTTCATCGCAAAAATTTGCGACGACCCTCGTTTTTTCGTCGCAAAAAGAAGCGACCATTTTCATATTGTCGCAAAAAGAAGCGACCAATTTATTTTTGTCGCTCAACTAATAATTAGCGACGATATTAGTTTTTCGTCGCTAAATTATAAATTAGCGACGAATATAATTTTCGTCGCAAAAATTATCCACGAAGATCAATTTCGTCGGAAAATTTAGCGATAAAAATCATATTTCATCGCAAAAAGTAGCGACCGATTTTACTTTGTCGCTAAACCAAAAATTAAATAATTAACATTTAGCGACGGAAACCATTTTTCGTTGGTAAAATTGGCGACGAAAAATGATTTTTTGTCGCTAAATTAATAATTAGCGACCAAAAATTAGGGCTACATCCTGCAAAAGGATTCTACTGTATTTTTAGATCCAAAATCCTAGTCTATCTGAAAATCCTTTCATCTCACAATAAACAACCCAACTTAAAAAAAAAAAACCCTAACAAGAACAACAACAACAACAACAACAACAACAACAATAATAATAATAATAATAATAATAATAATAATAGTGATAAAAAATTTCAAAATTCATCATCTTCATCCTCATCTTCATCTTCATCTTCATCTTCCTCTTCCTCTTCTTCTTCATCTTCGTCTTGATCTTCATCTTCGCCTTCATCAATATCGTTATCTTCATCCTTTGTCTCAAAATCAGATTCTTCAACTTCTTCAAAATTTGATTCATGAAGTTCAGTTGGATCCACATCTATTACTGCTCCACATGGATCTCGTAAAGTTGGAATATAAACTTCTTCAGTTTCAACCATGTTACAAACTTCATCTTGTTGATATGCTGTATCCTTCCAGTGTTCCTCGATTTTTCTTCGTGCTTTGGTTTTACATACAGCCCACCAATCAGCTTTGTCACGTTTCAAACTAGGATATGATCCATAATATACTTGAATTGCTTGTTGTGCCAAGACAAATGGTTCATATTTCATATACCTTTTCTTGTGATTTATTTCAACCGAATTGAATTTCGTATGCACCTTCATTCCTTTGACGGGATCGAACCATATGCACTTAAATAACACAACCCGCATGAATGGTCCAGGGTACTCTATCTCTATGATTTCATCCAACAAGCCATAAAAATCATCTTTTGCACTACCACCATTGGACGACCGAACACACACACCACTATTCATTGTGGCTTTTCCCATTCCATATTCTTGAGTGTGAAAATTATACCCGTTTATGAAATATGCTGGCCAAGTCCGCACTCTTGAATTTGGACCCCATGATAGATGAAATACAAATTGTTCCTCTTCAACTTGATCACGATTACTGTGAACCTACAATCATATACGTGAAGTCAATAATATATATTTTAATAAATAAGGTATAAAATATTAATAACTTGGTTTTGGTCCATAGGCAACTTACATATGTTTTGAACCATCCCGCAAATTCTTCATTGCACAAACGGTCAAACTCATTTGGTGGCACTCCAGACATTGAATTTTGAAAAATCCTATTGCCAAATACCATTTATATATTAGCTAATATTTCATACACAATATATATTTGCAAATATACACTTACTCGAAGTATGGCTCCACTTCTGGACAGTTTAGTAAAACATACGTATGGGCTGCTCGCCATTCTTCGTCTGTCAAGTAACGAAACTTACATGCCCCGCTTGGTCGACCAAGATAATTGAAAATAGAGAATGATTTGCAATTGGGATCAACGGGGCCCTCATCATTTCTTCCTGCTCTTCGCCTCTTACATGGCACATGCGGCTCAAAATAATACGATGCAAATGTTGTCACTTCTTCCACAATATATGCATTACAAATTGAAGCTTCAACACATGCCTTATTCTTCACTTTTTTCTTCAAATGATATAAGAACCTAAATGCAATAGAAAGTAGTTCATCAGAACATAACATATAATAAAGTATTTTGAAATTTTATTTAAAAAATATTTTACCTCTCAAATGGATACATCCATCGAAATTGGACAGGACCAGCAACTTTGGCCTCATAAGGTAAGTGAACCAAGAGATGCTCCATTGAATCAAAAAATGATGGAGGAAATATCCTTTCCAAGTTGCAAAGAATGATTGGAATATCTCTTTCTAGTTTTTCCATGTGGGATACTTTCAACACTGTTGAACAAAGATCATGAAGGAAATTACTTAACTCTGTAATTGCGCCCCATACAAAGTTTGGTAGAAGTTCCTTGAAGGCTATTGGAATTAATCTTTCCATAAATATATGGCAATCATGACTCTTCAAACCTGTCAACTTGCATTCATTCAAATCAACACATCTCCCGAGGTTTGAAGCATATCCATCAGGAAAACGCATAGATTTCAACCATTGACACAAAACCCGTCTCTGCTCCCTGTCTAATGTATAAACTGCTTTTGGTTTTGGTCCCCTGCTGCTTGCATCCACGTCTAGTGCTGGCCGATCACAAATAACTCTCATATCTTTCCTTGCATTCAAATTGTCTTTTGTTTTTCTAGTGACATCCATCACAGTATTTATGACATTGTCGAAAACATTCTTTTCTATGTGCATGACATCAAGATTATGATGAATAAGATGGGCCTTCCAATATGGTAGATCCCAAAATATACTGCGTTTAGTCCACTTATGTGTATCTCCGTACGCAATATTTGTGCCATAAGGGGATTCAACAACAGTTGGAAAGTTATAGACTCGCTCCCAAATTTGCTCACCGGTCAACCTCAATGGTGGACGTGTTCTTTCAATCCTATTCTTGATGAACTCTTTTTTATTCCTTCTGAATGCATGACTTATGGGCAAAAATTGTCTGTGACAGTCAAAATAGCTGGCCTTCTTGCCATATTTTAATTTGAATGACTTTGATCTCTCCATACATATCGGACATCCTAAGATCCCAGCTGTACTCCATCCAGATAACATTCCATAAGCTGGAAAGTCATTTATCGTCCAAAGAAGAGCGGCCTTCATTACAAATGTTTGATTGGTAGAAACATCATACGTAAGGACACCTTCATCCCATAACTGTTGTAACTCTGCAATCAATGGCTGCATATACACATCTATCAACTTTTTCGGATTTTGCGGCCCAGGCACGATTAATGTCAAAAACATATAAGGCGTCTTCATGCACATACCGGGTGGAAGATTGTATGGAGTTAAGATAACTAGCCAACATGAATAACTTTTTCTTGATTTTCCAAATGGGGCAAATCCGTCAGCACAAAGACCTAACCTAATGTTTCGAGGCTCGTTTGCAAACTCAGGATACGTTCTATCAAAATGTTTCCATGCCTCTGCATATGAAGGATGACACATTAGATCCTCTTCTGTTTCATGATTTGCATGCCAAGTCATTTGTTCAGCAGTGGCTTGAGACGCATAAAGCCTTTGCAATCTGGGAATTAAGGGCAAATAAAACATTTGCTTGCATGATCTACGCTTCTGATTATGACCTTGCCTCCTGTTAATCTTGTACCTAGGTTGGCTACAGAATTTGCAAGATTCTGCATTTTCTTCATCTCTCCAATATAACATACAACCCCTGCTACATACATCAATCCTTACAACAGGAAGACCTAAGTTATTGTCAAGACCCTCTAAAAAAATTTTAAATTTTAAAAGGGGTTAACAGATTATTAGGTTAATTAGATTTGACTAACCTAACGCGGACCCTCCCAAGCCCTACCGAATCGCAACTTTGGTTTTTGTTTAAATGATTTTAAAATTTGGAGTCGCCACTAATCGTTCTTGGTAGGTCGATTAGAAACCTAAATAAATTAGCGGGAGAACTAATTTATTCCTGCGAACCAGAGATTAGGAGCTCGGGGACTTGGTTACACTAGTTAATTAAAACTAATGCCCTTTCGGTACCTTAATTTCATGAATATCCTAATTCGGTAACTCAGGCTTGGTTTATTCCTAAGGCTATAGTAGAGTATTCTCTTTTGTGTTTTCACTTTTTAAATAGGATGCATGGATGGTATATATTTTTATTTGTTATATTTTTTTAAGTGTTAAAGATTCCCTGAAGTCGAAAGAAGGAGTGTGTTAACGACTTCTGTGCAGTATTACAACCTACTTATCTTTTGGGTCTGATGATTCAAAAATTAAATTATAGGAAGTACATGACAGTGAATAAACACCTCCAATGGGAGGCCTAGCATTGGCTTGGCTCTTCCCTTTGGGATTTAAGGTACAGGTATTTAAGTTGCAAGTATTTAAACTACTGTAAGTAAAAACCTCCAATGGGAGGCTAAGCATTGGCTTGCTCTTCCCTTTGGGATTTAAGGTACATGTATTTACGTTGCAGGTATTTAACTACTGTAAGTAAAAACCTCCAATGGGAGGCTAAGCATTGGCTTGGCTCTTCCCTTTGGGATTTAAGGTACATGTATTTAAGTTGCAAGTATTTAACTACTGTAAGTAAAAACCTCCAATGGGAGGCTAAGCATTGGCTTGGCTCTTCCCTTTGGGATTTAAGGTATAGGTATTTAAGTTGCAGGTATTTAACTACTGTAAGTAAAAACCTCCAATGGGAGGCTAAGCATTTGCTTGGCTCTTCCCTTTGGGATTTAAGGTACAGGTATTTAAGTTGCAGGTATTTAACTACTGTAAGTAAAAACCTCCAATGGGAGGCTAAGCATTGGCTTGGCTCTTCCCTTTGGGATTTATGGTGCAGGTATTTAAATTGCGGATGGACTTTGTCCTCTCCATTCTTGGGTATGAATTCTTTAAAATAAAATACAACGAATTGATTCAACAATTTGAAATTTGTGCGCGCTTGAGGACTCCTCCAAGCCGATTTTGTGCTTCCATAGGGTTGACCATTGATATAAAGCTGCGGCTTCCTGACATAAAATAGAGTGAAATGTCAGTATACAAAATATGTGCTAATCTGCACCTAAAACCAGAAGAGTGGAAAGAGTACTTATCTCCCGTTTTTTTGGGAGGGATTTCTATAATTGATATTTGCTCTCTATGTTCCCAATATAGAGAGTTTCTTTTGAATTAAGAGGCACTTTTAGTCACAGATCAGTTGAGAAATCGATGGACAGCTTAGGAGCTTGTTTGGGCCGATTTTTGCATCTCTACGAGATTTTTGCTGTTGACATAGAGATATTATTCTCCTGACATAAATATGGAAATAAAAAAAAGGGAGATGGAGAAAGTGTATACAATTTGTGCTAATTTACGAGTAAAACCATAAATAAATGAATAAATAAAAACACTTAGCTCGAATTTGCTTGCTCGTTGACGAGGATGAACTCTTGATTTATATTGATCGATGAAGGAATTTGTGATGATAACCCCTAGCTTTAAACTCCCATCATCTTCAAAATTCTCTCTCTTTTGGTATTTTCTTTCTCTCAAATTTTTCTTATATCTCCCAAAACTCTCTCAAACATCCAAAATTTTCTCTCCAAAAAATTTCATCCTAAACACTTCCAATTTTCTCTCTAAAAAATTCCCCCCTCAAGCTCACTTCTTCCTCCTTTTATAATCTACTCATCTATCTCCCATTTTAATTTTTCCACTAACTCTATCTCCCATTCTAATTTCTCCACTAACTCTTCTTCATTTTCATCTTCCATTCTCCATCTCCATCTCATATTCTAATCTCTCCACTAACTCTTCTTCATCTTCATCTTCCCTTCTCCATATTTATCTCCCATTCTAATTTCTCCACTAACTCTTCTTCATCTCCATCTTCCCTTCTCTATTCTTATCTTCCATTCTAATTTCTCTACTAACTCTTCTCCATCTTCCATTCTATATTCTTATCTTATTTTCTCCATCCATTCTTCTCCAACTTCTCTTCTTCATCTCCTCTTCTCCATCTTCCCTTCTCTATTCTAATTTATCCACTAACTCTTCTTTTTGTTATTTGTAAAATAATCCTTCAAGAGTTAAGTATTTGCACTCTAGTCCTTGAATTTTAAGTATTTACAATTTAGTCCCTGAAAAAATATATTTCTTTAAGTCCAAATCTCCTCACAATTTTTGACACACCAAAATTTACCACATGTCAAATTTAAGCTCATTTCTTGCCGTTGAAAATAATGCAGAATTTAATTAAAGCCCTTTTGCAAAATTAAGTCATTCTGGGTATAATTGGGCCAAGATGAAAATTTAAAATATTAGAAGACAATGTCACAACTCATAAAAAGTGAAAATTAAAAATAAGTTGACTCAAATTAAATTTTTTTAGGCCCAATTCAAGATTATACTCGTGAAGGAACACGTGACTCCAATTGGATTTTTCTGAATTTGCGATGGCCAATATGAAAATAGATTTAAAATAAAAATATTAACTATCTTTGTGTATTTTTTTTTTGCCTCAAATGTTATTTTTCCAAAATTTTCAAGTATTTTTGTATTTTTTTTTTTAAAAAATTAAAAATATATATAATATGAAATTTTATTTTTTGTTCAAAAGTGGTTGCCTAGGCTTGGCCAAGGCTTCCAAAGTTGATTTTTCAATTTTTTCATTTTTTCTTCATTTTTTGTTTTATGAATTTTCGAAAATAAAAATACCGAAAAATACTGAAAATATGAAAAATCGTTTTTTGGTCAAAATTGGTTCCCTAGGCTTGGCTAAGGTCCCCAAAGTTGATTTTTCAATTTTATGAATTTTTATGGATTTTTTATTACTTTAGCAATAGAAAAAATGATTAAAAATCAGGTGTCAACAGCTGCCCCTCTTTGAAAGGAAGCTCGGTAGAGGTTCATTTCAAAGACGAGATGACACCTGAATTCTAATCGACTCAATACAAGGAAATAAAAAGAGTCGTGACATGAATGTTCCACTGAAAATGAAATGAGAACCTAAGGATTCGTTATATAAAAAAACTTTAGGGTGGTTGAACTTGAACCCGTATGGTGGATCAACCGATGGTAGATTCCTAATAAAAGGATTCTACTGATTAAAAATTGAATTAAAATTTGACCCGTATGGTGGGTCATACCATTTGACCCGTATGGTGGGTCGTACCATGGTAGATTCCTAATAAAAGGATTCTACTGATTAAATTTTGATTGAGATTTGACCCGTATGGTAGGTCACCCCATGGAGATACCTGTAAGAAGGACTTGGTGCCTGTAGAAAGGACTTGGTGTCTGTAAAAAGGACTTGTGCCTGTAAGAAGGACTTGATTTGCCTGTAAAAAGGACTTAATTTGCCTGTAAGAAGGACTTGATTTGCCTGTAAGAAGGACTTACTTTGCCTGTAAGAAGGACTTTGTGCCTGTAAGAAGGACTTGCGTTGCCTGTAAGAAGGACTTTGTTTGCCTGTAAGAAGGACTTTGTTTGCCTGTAAGAAGGACTTTGTGCCTGTAAGAAGGACTTGATTTGCCTGTAAGAAGGACTTGATTTGCCTGTAAGAAGGACTTGGTGCCTGTAAGAAGGACTTGGTTTGCCTGTAAGAAGGACTTAGCTTGCCTGTAAGAAGGACTTGATTTGCCTATAAGAAGGACTTTATGCCTGTAAGAAGGACTTGGTTTGCCTGTAAGAAGGACTTGGTTTGCTTGTAAGAATGACTTGATTTGCCTGTAAGAAGAACTTGATTTGCCTGTAAGAAGGACTTTGTGCCTATAAGAAGGACTTTGTACCTGTAAGAAGGACTTGATTTGCCTGTAAGAAGGACTTGTTTTGCCTGTAAGAAGGACTTTGTTTGCCTGTAAGAAGGACTTGATTTGCCTGTAAGAAGGACTTTATGCCTGTAAGAAGGACTTGGTTTGCCTGTAAGAAGGACTTTGTGCCTGTAAGAAGGACTTGGTTTGCCTGTAAGAAGGACTTAGTTTGCCTGTAAGAAAGACTTTATGCCTGTAAGAAGGACTTGGTTTGCCTGTAAGAAGGACTTAGTTTGCCTGTAAGAAGGACTTTATGCCTGTAAGAAGGACTTGGTTTGCCTGTAAGAAGGACTTAGTTTGCCTGTAAGAAGGGCTTGGTGTACCTCAAAGGGTGCCATTCTGAAATCTGGGGAGATCAGGAATCCTACGGAAGCTCAAACCCAAATTATATTTTCCTGTCGCTTTAGGAATAAACCAAAGAGGCAGAGATCAAAAGGTCTCGAACATTTCTGTCCTTGAGACAAATCATGCTTTATTGAAGAAGGTGGATACCTATATATACCGCAATGGATTCGAGTACCCCAACAACCGTCAGAATTCATTCTCTTGAAAGGTTCAGGTTGAAGATATACTTACCTGAGAATTTGGAAGAAATGCTTGGTGGCTTCTCGACAACGAGGCTTGTTCATTCAATAATCGCCAAATGAATTTCAAGACTTTGGAAGGTAACTCAAACACCGGGAATGTGTTGCCTGTCAGGCAATGTCAGAGCTAACATGTGCAAGCATTTTCATCAATGCGTTCATTGGTTCATACAAAATTGTTCAGCTAAGTTGGCAATGATTAGAGGCAGTCTGTGTAATAACTCATGATGCAATTGATCAACATATGGATCATGTATTGCATTACCATTTCTGTTTAAGGAGGTTCTATAGTATGAACACCTCGAATGTAATATGAATGGGGGACTTCATTCCGAAAGGGCTTTCTCTCACTCTGAAGAAAGGCTGTTTATCTGTAGATTAAAATGTTAGACCTGTGTGGAAATGGTTTGCCTTTCCTCATCCTGTTATGCCCCATTTTGCACATTTGATGTCTCCTATGCAGTTTATGCTCTAAGTTGGAGTTGGTAAATTAAACATGCGGAATAGTCATACATAATTCATGAAATGTGTAAACACAATGCCGATGTGACAATTTTTAGCATCATGTGTGTTTATATAATGTGCAAACATGGGCGGATTTGAATTGCCCCTGGTATGTGGGTGGATTGAACAAATTGGGAAGGCCACTCCTTATGTCGAGGAGCGGTTTGTCTCAAGTTTTGCCCCTGCACGATGAGGCATATGGGTGAGGGAGCATTTTGGTTTGTTTAGTGACAGCGACCGCCATGGTTTGGCGGTTAAATGCCCCTGCAAAAAGCAGAGAAATTATTCTCGAAATCAAACAAGATAAGAAAGACATATTTGCTTTTTCGCTTCAAAGCTTGCGATCAATTTGCCCCGTTTTTCACCAGAATAGATCTTGTCAAATGATCATAATTTTCTTTTGGATTTGTCTCCTTCAACATGTTAAATGTTAGTGTAAATATTTCCTGTAAAAAGAAAAAGAGACATATCAGCCAGTATTAAAAGGGATAAATTGAAAACGATACTGATTTACCCTTCATCTTGAATGTCTTGCACGAGTCTTTTACCAGTTTTGTTGGATTGAATTTTCCTCGACTTTTGTTGGGCGCCTCACCATTATGGGAAGACTATGGTAAAATACTGACTTTGACATTACTCGTCGAGTATTCCTGTTTGTAAAAAAGAAATGCACAAAAAGTTGTTTCATTTATTTATAATACATACAACATTCCCCACCCTTGGGGATCGAACTCGGGATATTTCGGACCTACTGTCATCCCCCATACCATTCGGTCCATTGGACCCTAGGTGTCCATGAGGCTTTCTTTTCAAAGGTTAATCCTTGGGGATAACGTGGCCCTGTTGTATCACCTTGGGCCTTGTTACGATATTTCTCGAGGTAATTTGCAATCCCTGTTAAGAATGGAATAAAAAAATTCAGGACTCGAGATGATTATGTGCAAATTAGAACGATACAGAATTACCCATGTCTGAGATTGTTCGGATCTTTCGCTTGTATTTTTCTTTAACCGAAGCTGTCCATCCCGTGGTAATGTCCATGAGTTGATTTGCCCCCAATTTATCCCGACCAGGAAATTTGGTTTTTGGATACAACTGTATTCTCGAGTCGCTTTTGCAAATTCCTGAAAATAGAAGGGATCAAATTTAAAACCGGAGCAATTTAAGGGTAAATTGAAACGATACGAATTTACCCTTCAAATTTACGCAGATTTCGTCTCGATATTAATTTTTTCGAGTTTGGTGCGGTTAACGGCTCCGAGCATTTAATAGGGGGGAAAGGGAAATGATTACTTCTAGCTTGTGCATTAATTTTGGACATCGACAAAAGGCGAGAACGTGCGATGAAACTAAGTAGACGTATTCGTCTAGGTTTAATCTTCTTCATGATGCTCTCGCGGGTTGCGGTAGACGATGATATCAAGAACATTAGAGAGGCATTCAGTGTGGCTTTCCACCAGCCGCCTAGAGACCCGTGTTCAATCATGTAAATTAATAAAGCTACCACCATTTAATTAGTGTGCCAATAAATTCGGCCATTTGTTGCGTGCCCCACTTCAACCGTGTTTTGTTGCTTTCGGCGTCCACTCATATGTATCGGGCACCTGTAGCATCGGGGGAGCGTTCGTGGGCCACATTCTTTAATAGAACCTCGGTCCTCTAAAACCCTCAGAATTTTAAGACCGGTCTATGGTTGATTTAATCAAGTTAAGGTACTTATTTCATGATTTCTGATTATATAATCCATATTGTCTTTCAAAAGACGCGGGATCCTCTGTAATACATTAAATATGCCCCCGTGTTTAATCAATATAAATCCACCGTCATATCAGAATACACTGCCCATACAAGTTTACGGATTGACACAACTCTGTCTGTCAAAGATGGACAGTGTTCGTTTGCCCCCCTGAATTAACGGTTGAAGCCTTGGTGTTTTTCGTCTTTTGGTATTTCTGAAGATGATTCTTGATATATTATTCAACTTAATTTTTACACCAGTCTGGGGTATCTAGGATCTCCCTACAAAAGAAAAGGATATAATTAGTATGCGACACAAGGAATGTCGGTCCATGACTCCTATATTAGTCCAATTTGATTTTTCTATTTTATAGAGAAATCAGAAAAAATTTCCATAGGAAGAAACGAGTTGATTTCTGATATCGAATTTTCTTGTACATTTATTACTCTTTTTTTTATTATTTTATTTTTTAAAAAAGGAATGTGACAAAATCTCTTGACGTTTACTAAAATTTTGGAAGGAATTTCCTTTTTATCAAAATAAATTTTCAGAGGTAAATTTGTCAGGAAAATTTTATTTTTATTGAAGTAGGAAAGACATGACAGAAATCCTTTATTGATCAACAAAATTCCCCCGAGACATTAGTCCAATTTTATTTAGAGAAAATTTTCTTAGAAAAACATGAACGAATTTCTCGAAAGGAATTTTCTTGCAAGTCTTTATAATTTGAAAAATGAGATTAAACCAGTTGATGTTTACAAAAGCTTTTTTTTAGGAATTTTTCTTTTTATTGAAATAAATTTTCTAGGGGAAAATTTGTCAGGAAAACTTCATTTTTATTGAAGCAATAAAAACATGACAAAAATCCATTATTGGTTAATAAAATTCCCCCGAGACATTAGTCTAATTTTGTCTAGAGAAAAATTCCTTAGAAAAACATGAGCGAATTTCTCGAAAAGGTTTTTCTTGCAAGTTTTTATAATTTGAAAGATGTGCTAAAATCACTTGATGTTTACCAAATTTTTTTAGGAATTTTTCTTTTTATTGAAATAAATTTTCCAGGGGAAAATTTGTCAGGAAAATTTCATTTTTATTGAAGCAATAAAAACATGAAAAAAAATCCATTATTGGTTAATAAAATTCCCCCGAGATATTAGTCTAATTTTGTTTAGAGAAAAATTTCTTAGAAAAACATGAGCGAATTTCTCGAAAAGAATTTTCTTGCAAGTTTTTATAATTTGAAAAATGTGATAAAATCACTTGATGTTTACTAAAGTTTTTTTTAAGGAAATTTTCTTTTTGTTGAAATAAATTTTCAAAGGAAAATTTGTTAGGAAAATTTCATTTTTATTGAAGCAATAAAAACATGACAAAAATCCCTTATTGGTTAATAAAATTCCTATGAATGGATTTTTTTCACATCATTTTTTTCAAAAATTTTTTTAAAGAAATGAGGGACAAATTTAATTTTTATTTTCTTTTAAAAGAATGGTCGTAATATAAAGCTCAAAAACTGACTAACACCTAGCATGGACCAACCGAAAATAAATACAAGATAAAATTAGAGAACTTACTTTTACGTTGGAGAAATGCAAATCACATAGTCATGCGCATGACTCAAGTGAGGAGTGGACTCTAGAAAATAAAAAAAGGAGAGACAGGGTATGGACCTAAAAGGCCCCCACTATCTGAATTGACAACCTTACCCTCCGCGCAATCAAATCACAATGGGAAGAATTGTCAATTCAGATAATGAGCGGGATAAAATATGGTCAACCCAAGCGCAATCGACACAAGAGCTTTGTATATTCGATCCCTATCTATGGTTACCTAAGAAAAATTTCGCGACTTGGGTTTAGACGCTTGTGTGTGCAGGTGTTGTGATCCTCAGAATATGCAAGACATGCACAACAATTGATATCAAAACAGCACTTCTAAAAATGAGTGAAATTAAACATAATCCCAACACCGAACCTGCAAAACAAATGGGTTAGCCGAACACTCCGCCCCTTATAACTCCCATCCTGCAAAAACATATAACACCTATAAAATGAGTCCAGAGCAAGATCGCCAGAACCGAGATATCCATGAAATTTTCATTGGCCTAAGTCCACTAAGACTTTTAAAATTTCGAAAAAATTTAAGTATTCCATTTGGTATCTTTTTTCGAAAATTTAAAAATCTCTGTCCCCAGCGGAGTCGCCAGTCTGTCGCGACCCTCTAAAAAAATTTTAAATTTTAAAAGGGGTTAACGGATTATTAGGTTAATTAGATTTGACTAACCTAACGCGGACCCTCCCAAGCCCTACCGAATCGCAACTTTGATTTTTGTTTAAATGATTTTAAAATTTGGAGTCGCCACTAATCGTTATTGGTAGGTCGATTAGAAACCTAAATAAATTAGCGGGAGAACTAATTTATTCCTGCGAACCAGAGATTAGGAGCTCGGGGACTTGGTTACACTAGTTAATTAAAATTAATGCCCTTTTGGTACCTTAATTTCATGGATATCCTAATTCGGCAACTCAGGCTTGGTTTATTCCTAAGGCTATAGTAGGGTATTCTCTTTTGTGTTTTCACTTTTTAAATAGGATGCATGGATGGTATATATTTTTATTTGTTATATTTTTTTAAGTGTTAAAGATTCCCTGAAGCCGAAAGAAGGAGTGTGTTAACGACTTCTGTGCAGTATTACGACCTACTTATCTTTTGGGTCTGATGATTCAAAAATTAAATTATAGGAAGTACATGACAGTGAATAAACACCTCCAATGGGATGCCTAGCATTGGCTTGGCTCTTCCCTTTGGGATTTAAGGTACAGGTATTTAAGTTGCAAGTATTTAAACTACTGTAAGTAAAAACCTCCAATGGGAGGCTAAGCATTGGCTTGGCTCTTCCCTTTGGGATTTAAGGTACATGTATTTAAGTTGCAGGTATTTAACTACTGTAAATAAAAACCTCCAATGGGAGGCTAAGCATTGGCTTGGCTCTTCCCTTTGGGATTTAAGGTACATGTATTTAAGTTGCAAGTATTTAACTACTGTAAGTAAAAACCTCCAATGGGAGGCTAAGCATTGGCTTGGCTCTTCCCTTTGGGATTTAAGGTATAGGTATTTAAGTTGCAGGTATTTAACTACTGTAAGTAAAAACCTCCAATGGGAGGCTAAGCATTTGCTTGGCTCTTCCCTTTGGGATTTAAGGTACAGGTATTTAAGTTGCAGGTATTTAACTACTGTAAGTAAAAACCTCCAATGGGAGGCTAAGCATTGGCTTGGCTCTTCCCTTTGGGATTTATGGTGCAGGTATTTAAATTGCGGATGGACTTTGTCCTCTCCATTCTTGGGTATGAATTCTTTAAAATAAAATACAACGAATTGATTCAACAATTTGAAATTTGTGCGCGCTTGAGGACTCCTCCAAGCCGATTTTGTGCTTCCATAGGGTTGACCATTGATATAAAGCTGCGGCTTCCTGACATAAAATAGAGTGAAATGTCAGTATACAAAATATGTGCTAATCTGCACCTAAAACCAGAAGAGTGGAAAGAGTACTTATCTCCCGTTTTTTTGGGAGGGATTTCTATAATTGATATTTGCTCTCTATGTTCCCAATATAGAGAGTTTCTTTTGAATTAAGAGGCACTTTTAGTCACAGATCAGTTGAGAAATCGATGGACAGCTTAGGAGCTTGTTTGGGCCGATTTTTGCATCTCTACGAGATTTTTGCTGTTGACATAGAGATATCATTCTCCTGACATAAATATGGAAATAAAAAAAAAGGGAGATGGAGAAAGTGTATACAATTTGTGCTAATTTACGAGTAAAACCATAAATAAATGAATAAATAAAAACACTTAGCTCGAATTTGCTTGCTCGTTGACGAGGATGAACTCTTGATTTATATTGATCGATGAAGGAATTTGTGATGATAACCCCTAGCTTTAAACTCCCATCATCTTCAAAATTCTCTCTCTTTTGGTATTTTCTTTCTCTCAAATTTTTCTTCTATCTCCCAAAACTCTCTCAAACATCCAAAATTTTCTCTCCAAAAAATTTCATCCTAAACACTTCCAATTTTCTCTCTAAAAAATTCCCCCCTCAAGCTCACTTCTTCCTCCTTTTATAATCTACTCATCTATCTCCCATTCTAATTTTTCCACTAACTCTATCTCCCATTCTAATTTCTCCACTAACTCTTCTTCATTTTCATCTTCCATTCTCCATCTCCATCTCATATTCTAATCTCTCCACTAACTCTTCTTCATCTTCATCTTCCCTTCTCCATATTTATCTCCCATTCTAATTTCTCCACTAACTCTTCTTCATCTCCATCTTCCCTTCTCTATTCTTATCTTCCATTCTAATTTCTCTACTAACTCTTCTCCATCTTCCATTCTATATTCTTATCTTATTTTCTCCATCCATTCTTCTCCAACTTCTCTTCTTCATCTCCTCTTCTCCATCTTCCCTTCTCTATTCTAATTTATCCACTAACTCTTCTTTTTGTTATTTGTAAAATAATCCTTCAAGAGTTAAGTATTTGCACTCTAGTCCTTGAATTTTAAGTATTTACAATTTAGTCCCTGAAAAAAATATATTTCTTTAAGTCCAAATCTCCTCACAATTTTTGACACACCAAAATTTACCACATGTCAAATTTAAGCTCATTTCTTGCCGTTGAAAATAATGCAGAATTTAATTAAAGCCCTTTTGCAAAATTAAGTCATTCTGGGTATATTTGAGCCAAGATGAAAATTTAAAATATTAGAAGACAATGTCACAACTCATAAAAAGTGAAAATTAAAAATAATTTGACTCAAATTAAATTTTTTTAGGCCCGATTCAAGATTATACTCGTGAAGGAACACGTGACTCCAATTGGATTTTTCTGAATTTGCGATGGCCAATATGAAAATAGATTTAAAATAAAAATATTAACTATCTTTGTGTATTTTTTTTTTGCCTCAAATGTTATTTTTCCAAAATTTTCAAGTATTTTTGTATTTTTTTTTAAAAAAAATTAAAAATATATATAATATGAAATTTTATTTTTTGTTCAAAAATGGTTGCCTAGGCTTGGCCAAGGCTTCCAAAGTTGATTTTTCAATTTTCTCATTTTTTCTTCATTTTTTTTTTATGAATTTTCGAAAATAAAAATACCGAAAAATACTGAAAATATGAAAAATCGTTTTTTGGTCAAAATTGGTTCCCTAGGCTTGGCTAAGGTCCCTAAAGTTGATTTTTCAATTTTATGAATTTTTATGGATTTTTTATTACTTTAGCAATAGAAAAAATGATTAAAAATCAGGTGTCAACAGTTATCTATTAGCTTCTTCATATCGTAAAAATCACTTGGCATGATATTATCACGAGGCATTGCTTCCCGCATTACTTCAACAAAAGAGTTGAAACAATTTTCAGACACATTATGTTCTGCCTTGATATTTAACAGTCTTGAAGTCACTGATAATTTAGTGTGGTTTTCACAACCTGCCCATAAAGGTTCATCTGCTGCTTTCAGTGCTTCCTAGAACTGATTAGAAGGAAAAGTTCTATTTTCATCAAAATCCGTTACTCCTACCTCTTCCAACTGTGATGCATAACTAGTACCAACCTGCTCAGATGTAGGAGTAAAACTGGTACTTGCATGGTTTGATTCTAAAATAAAATTCTGACCAGCTGCATCAATCACCATCCTCTGGTATGGTTTAATTGGTTATAATAGTTGCATTCTTCCCTAATTGGAAATTGGTCACTCCCTCGATATCCTTCATCAGATATAAATGGTTCACCATGACAAGTCCAATTATAGTAGTTTGGAGTAAACCCAAATCTACAAAGATGTTCTCTAACTTTATCACACGCATGAAATTTACCATTACTGCACTTTCTACATGGACATCTTAACTTATTTCCATCCATGAACTCAAATTTACTACTAGCAAACTCCAAAAACTGTTCCAACCCAATGCGAAACTCATCAGTCAATCCTCGACGTCCAGGTAAGTTCCTATTATACATCCAAGCTTTGTCTCTTTGCATTGTGTCTGTATAGAAATTAAAAATTCTCATAAAATATTAAAAATATCATATTTACTGTTTAATATTCTTAATTAAAACTACAAGTGGTTCACAATGGCAAAAAAATTATATGGTTCAAGATAAACCCAAATTTATAAAAATGTTCCCTAACTTTATCATACATATGAAATTTACCATTGTTGTATTTTCTACAGTGAACTATTATAGCATCAATTCAGCATATAAAAGTTGTCGCAGATGTCATTGCTAATTTTGCAATAAATCTGTTTCATCACCAATTAGCGACGACCATAAAAAATGTCATCGATAACAAGTGGCGAAGCCTCACAAATTAGCGACGAACTCCCACTGTTCGTCGCTAATTAGCGACGAACCACGAACAGTGAGAGTTCGTCGCTAATTAGCGACGAACAGTAGTAGTTCGTCGCTAATTAGCGACGAACCACGATTTTCGTCGCTAATTAGCGACGAACAGTGCGAGTTCGTCGCTAATTAGCGACGAAAAGCCTGATTCGTCGCTAAATAGCGACGAATTTACTGACAAATAAGTGCACTCATTCAAGCGAAATATAAACGTACTCAAAGAAAAATTCAAATGAAAAAAATAAAAAAATTACCAAATGGAAGAAGACTTACCCAAGTATTTGGTTGAATTTTTTGTAGTTGAAAGTGCTCAATTTAATGGGAATTGTAATATCTCACATCAACATGTACCTAAAAAAAAAGGAAAATTACTCAATATCGATGAAGCTTAAAGCAATTGATGGAAAACAATGATGAAATAAACAATAATTTATTTCATACTTACTATATAATACAAATAACAAGAGAGAAGAGAGAAGAGAGAAGAGAGTGGGTGAAGGGAAGAGCGTGTAGAGAAAAGTGGGAGAAGAGATTTGAAAAGGGAAAATTTTTCTCGGTCTGCATTGTGAGGACGAAAAAGTGTCGGTGGATTTTAGCGACGAAAATGATTCGTCGCTAAAATAGTCGCAAAATTACCGCGGGCTAATTTTAGCGACGAAAAAGTATGTTGTCGCTAATTACGGACGACTTTTGCGACGAATTTTGCAACATATATATGTCGTCGCTATTTTCATCGCAAATTTTTTTTTTGCGGCGAATTTGGTGACGGATTTTGCGACGAATTTAATTTCGTTGCTAATTTTTAGTCGTTAAGAGCCTTTTGTTTTTTTGGGACGAATTTTGTGACGGATTTTGCGACGAAAATTGTTTCGTCGCAAAATCCGTCACAAATTAGCGACGAGTTGTTGTTCATCGCTAATATTTCGTTGCTAAAGGTCTCCTGTTGTTTTGTGACGAATTTTGCGACGAATTTGCGATGAAAGTTATTTTCGTCGCTAAGTTCGTCGCAAATTAGCGATGAATTGTAATCCGTCGCTAATTTTTCGTGGCTAATTGGCCTTTTTTTTGTAGTGTGAAGATACATGAAGCAAAAAACTCGGGTTATGGATATTGGTCATGGATCCGATCGTGCGAATTCAACATGAATTAGTCTCATAAACAACATCAATCTTTGGGAACTCAAATGTTAGAAGGAAAAAGAAAGAGACTAAGATTGAGAAGTTCGTTAGAATCTGTTAATTTTTCCCTAACTCCTCACATTTAGAAACTATGCTAAAATTCTCAGTTTAGCCGCAATTTTTATCCTAAGTTTTTTTAGTGATTTGGGAGAACGACAGAAGCAGATTCAATCTTGCCCTAATCCTCGATCACGGCTCATTTTCTTCGGATCAAACTTTCCTCGACCGCGTCTTTTAGGAAATCCATTTATGTAAATTTCCACATCGGATCTACGTCACAACTGCCATAGGTGTATCTATTTGAATTTTTTTGTGATACTTTAGAATAAATGTGACAATGATGTGCTAATTTAGATTTTCTTTTTTAGTGGCATTAACCCTTAAACAAACGGCTTTTCCATTTCTCTTGGGACAATTCGGGCAGGGCACACTGAGTTAGGTCGATTTCCCTGTTCCAGGATTTTTTTTTTGGGAACGGAATTCATGATTTTTTTTTTGTAAAAAAATTGACATAAATAGTTTCTAAACTTGATCTAACATTCAATGTGATTTATGAACTTTAACTCAATATATAATACGGTCCTTAAAATTTCAATATGTTCAATATTATCCCTAAAATTTTGGTACATATTCAAATCAATCACTGAATATATAATATAGTCCCTAAGCATTCAATATGGTCTTTGAAATTTTGATACCGTTCAAACTAGTCATGGAACTATATAAAAATATTCAATGAATTTATTGAACTTAAATTAATGAAAAGTTAACATTGAAAATTTTGATATAATTTAAGGAGTATATTGAACAAATTAAAAGTTTAAAAATAATATTACACATCGAATTAAAATTAAAATATCATATTAAATAAATTAAAAATTTAAGGATCAGATCATATTAAATAAATTAAAAGTTCAAGGGTTATATTGTATATTAGGTTAAATTTCAATGATCATGTTAAGTAAATTAAAAATTTAAGGATCACATTGCATATCGAACTAAATTTTTGGTTGTTATAACCCTAAAAAAAAAGCTTTAAACAAATAACGGACCGGCTGATGTAATAAGTGCCCTTTTGTTCTTCATGGCCATGTCAGCACCATCGTATGTTTATCCTATTAAATTTAATAATGTCGTTGACGGTAAACCTGTGGTCATTTGACACGAGTCACCTTTCTGTAAGGACAACAAGATTCACAGCCCCTTGGTCACACATCCCAGGGTTTTTTTTCCAAATTAGGGTTAAAAAAATTTATTCACAAAAATAGGGTGAAAAAATATATTTACCAAATAGGGGTCCGTGCGGCAGTCACAATGCCGCCCGGGCCCGTGCGCACGCCACAGTGCCGCGCACGGGCCCGATTTTTTTTTAATTTCTTTTTTTTAGTTTTTTCTAATATTTATATAACTTTGTAAATTCAATTTTTTTTTCTTTTGTAGCTTATTTTTATAACATAATTATCAATAATTAATTGAAAAAATTTATTAATATGAATGTAATTATTTTATAAAGTATGTAAATAAATAAATTAAAAATATTCACAATGCTGTAGCATTTTTTTTATTTCAGTTTTTGTATGTGTTCTTTTATTTACTACTTATATAAATTTGTAAAAATAAATTTTTCCTAATGAAGCATATTTTTATAACATAATTATCAATAATTAATTGAAAATTTTATTAAGATTTATGTAATTAATTATTTACATCGTAAATAATTAATGAAAATATTCATGAGGCTGGTGTGATGGTATTTTTTTAATTTCGTATATTTTTACGTATTTTTATAATTTTAAATTATATAATTTTATAAATATATATTTTTTCCTTTTGAAACTTATTTTTATAACATAATTATCAATAATTAATTAAAATTTTTATTAAGATATATGTATGTGATTAATTTCTTTAGTATGTTAATAATTAATAAAAAAAAATATTAACATAATTAGTATTTCTTTAATTTCATATTTTTTAACATGTTTTTATTTATAAAATTTATATAGCTTTGTAAATATAATTTCGTTTCCTTTTGAAACTTTTTTATAACATTATTATCAATAATTAATTAAAAATTTTATTAAGAAATATGTGATTAATTTATTTACTATGTAAATAATTGATAAAAAAAATGTTCAAGAGGTTGGTGCGGCAATTTTTTATTAATTTCTTATTTTTTACATGTTTTTATAATTTCATAAATATAATTTTTTGAAGCTTATTTTTATAACATAATTATCAATAATTAATTGAGAATTATATTTATGTGAATATTTTTTATATTTACGTGAATATTTTTTATTAATTATTTACATAGTAAATAAAAAACATACAAAAAATGAAATAAAAAAATGCTACCATACGACCTCGGGAACATTTTTAATTAATTTATTTACATACTTTATAAAATAATTACATATATATTAACAAATTTTTTCAATTAATTATTGATAATTATGTTATAAAAATAAGCTACAAAAGAAAAAAATTGTATTTACAAAGTTATATAAATATTAGAAAAAAGTAAAACAAAAATTAAAAAACCAAAATCGGGCCCATGCGTGGCACTGTGGCGCACGCACGAGTCCGGGAGGCACTGTACTGTGGCAAGGGCCGCGCGGCACTGTACAGTGTCGCAGGCTGGCCTGTGCGGCATTTTGAATGCTGCACAAACTCCTATTTGGTAAATATTTTTTTTCACCCTATTTTTGTAAATAATTTTTTAACCCTAATTTGGAAAAAAAAAAGCCCCACACCCACCACCATCAATCAACGGTCAACCCACCCCAGAACGACGCCGTCCTACCCGAAGTCCTCCTTCTTTGCCCCCTCTGCCTTCACCATCCCCCTTCACCGCCCGCCTCTGAGCTCACTTCCACCTCCTTGACCCGCTTGACTAGTCCACCCCGGTTCACCCATTCCTTTCCCTCCGCTGCCTCTCCGTCCGAGCCCTCCTCTACGCCTTCAGTCTTCGCCCCCTTCGTCCCCGTCAACGCCGGAACCCTGGACCTCCTCCCTTCCCTCGAGCTTGTCGTCGTCTCCAGCACGGGGTTCGAGCACGTGGACCTCCCGTACTGTGGCCGACGAGGTATCGCCGTCACAAGCGCCAGCACCGCGTTCTGCGAGGACGGGGCCGACCACGCGTTGGCGATGTTGATCGACGTGATGAGGCGGGTTTCACACGGCAATCAGTCCGTCCGAGCCGGTCCAGAGAAAGTTGCCCTTGGGATTTCAAGGTCGGTTAGCTTATCACCGTTCATCATTTGGTACATGTTGGGCTGGATGTCAAGTTCGTACTTCTTGGGAATTTGCAAAGTGATCGGGTTGAAATTTAGTTTTAGCGATTCAAGCTGTGCACTTTCCATTACACTTCATAAATGTGAAAGTCTGTAGCTTAAATTTCCCCAATGTACGATTTTGATAGTACAATCCTCGAATTGAAAATAGTAATCTTACTAAGTTGCACAGCAGTTAACATAGTGACTAAGAAGACCCTCGTCCAAATCTCGGATCTTGTTAGGGACTTGTTTCAGTTTGGCATAATACATGAAATAGTGACTTAAATTAAAATACATAATTGGCTAGAGAACTATTTTGCGATATGAATAGGAATGTTCATCGAGCGATCTAATCAAGATATTTATCATCACTTTTGGTGGTTTCGACGTGATTAGATAAGCAAACTACTAAACAGTGCCTGTTTATGGCGAGTTAATTGGGATTTGATGGAAGTGATGGGAAAAAGTTTGGAATTTTTATCACATTGTCGGCTTAATCAGTGATTATAATTTCCAATTATGTATTTGACCTGAATTGTAAGATTGTAACAAGCGGGTCCATCTACATAATAGCTGCCACAGTTTTACTAGTAGTATGGTGGAAATTTCTGGTGAGAATATTTGCACTGTTGGTTATTGACACCTGATTTTTAATCATCTTTTCTCTTTTAAAAGTAATAAAAAAAATCTATAAAAATTCATAAAATTGAAAAATCAACTTTAGGGACCTTGGCCAAGCCTAAGGAACCAATTTTGACCAAAAAATAATTTTTCATATTTTCGGTATTTCTCGATATTTTTAATTTCGAAAATTCATAAAAAAAAAAATCAAGAAAAGTGAGAAAATTGCAAAATCAACTTTAAGGCATTGGCCAAGCTTAGGCAACCATTTTTGAACAAAAAATAATTTTTCACATTTTTTGTATTTTATATATATTTTAGAAATTAGGAGAATATTTAATAAATAATAGCATTTGAGGCCACCAAAATAAATAAAAACAATCAATATTTTTATTTTAAATCCCTTTTCATGTTGGCCATCACAAATTCAAAAAATCCAATTCGGGGTCGTGTATTCCTTCGCGAGCATAATTTCGAATCGGGCCTAAAAAATTTAATTTGAGTCAATTTATTTTCATTTTTTCACTTTTAGGAGTTGTGACATTGTTCTCTAATATTTCAAATTTTCATTTTGGCCCAATTATACCCAGAATGACTCAATTTTGCAAAAAGGGCTTTAATTAAATTCTGCATTATTTTCAGCGGCAAGAAATGAGCTTAAATTTGACATACGGTGAATTTTGACTAAGTATAGGGAAGTGTATCAAAAATTGTGAGGAGATTTGGACTTAAAATAATATTTTTTTTCAGGGACTAAATTGTAAATACTTAAAATTCGGGGACTAGAGTGCAAATACCTAACTCTTGAAGGATTATTTTGCAAATAACAAAAAGAAGAGTTAGTGGATAAATTATGAATAGAGAAGGGAAGATAGAGAAGATGAGATGGAGAAGAGAAGATAGAGAAGAATAGATGGAGAAAATAAGATAAGAATAGAGAAGGGAAGATGGAGAAAATAAGATAAGAATAGAGAAGGAAAGATGGAGATGAAGAAGAGTTAGTGGAGAAATTAGAATGGGAGATAAACATGGAGAAGGGAAGATGAAGATGAAGAAGAATTAGTGAAGAGATTAGAATGTGAGATAGAGATGGAGAAGGGAAGATGAAAATGGGAGATAGAGTTAGTGGAAACATTAGAATGGGAGATAGATGAGTGGGTTATAAAAGAAAGAAGAAGTAAGCTTGAGATAAGGATTTTTTGGGAGAGAAAATTTTGGATGTTTGAGAGGATTTTTGGAGATTGAAGAAAAATTGGAAAGAAAGAAAATACCAAAAAGAGAGAAAATTTTGAAGATGGTGGGAGTTTAAAGTTAGGAGTTATCATTACCAATTCCTTCATCGATCAACATAAATCAAGAGTTCATCATCGTCAACGAGCAAGCAAATTCGAGCTAAGTGTTTTTATTTATTCATTTATTTGTGGTTTTAGTCTCAAATTAGCACAAATTGTATACACTTTCTCCATCTCCCTTTTTCCCATATTTTATGGCAGGTAAAAAAAAAGGATAACTCCATATCAACGATAAATTCCATGGAGGTGCAAAGTGGGCCCAAACAAATTCCAAGGTGTCCATCAAATTTGCAGCCGACCCGTCAACGGATTTTAGTTCAAATTGTTGAAACAATTTGTTGTATTTTATTTTAAAGAACTAAAACCCCAGAATGGAGAGGCAAAGCGCATCCACTGGAGGTCATTTATTTTCTGCAATTTAAATTTCTACACCATCAAACCCCAAAGGGAAGAGCCAAGCCAATGCTAGGCCGCCCATTGGAGGTTTTTACTTACTGCAATTTAAATTCCTGCACCATTAAACCCCAAAGGGAAAAGCTAAGCCAATGCAGGCCGCCCATTAGAGGTTTTCACTTACTGCAATTTAAATTCCTGCACCATCAAATCCCAAAGGGAAGAGCCAAGCCAATGCTAGGCCACCCATTGAAGGTTTTTACTTACCGTTATTTAAATTCCCGCAATTTAATTCATGCACCATTAAATCCCAAATGAGAGAGCCAAGCCAAGGCTAGGCCATCCATTAGAGGTCTTTATTTACTGTCATTAACTTCCTGCCGTTTAATTTTTGAATCACGAGGCCCCAAAGTGAGTAGACTGTAACACCACACAGAAGTCGTTAACACGCTCCCTCTTTCGGCTTCAGGGAATTTTTAACACTTTGAAAATAAAAAAAAATACCACCCATGCATCCTATCTAAAAAGTGAAAATACAAAAAGAGAACACCCCACTAGAGTTTTAGGAATAAACCAAGCTTGAGTTATCAAATTAAGATATCCATGAAATTAAGGTACCGAAAGGGCATTAGTTTTAATTAACTAGTGTAACCAAGTCCCCGAACTCATAATCTCTGGTTCGTAGAAGTAATTTAGTCCTCCCGCTAATTTACTTAGGTATCTAATCAACCTACCAAAAATGATTAGTGGCGACTCCAAATTTTAAAACTATTTGAACAAAAACCAAAGTTGCGATTCGGTAGGACTTGGGAGGGTTCGTATTAATAAACTTAATAATCCGTTAATCCGATCGAAAAAAAATTCTTAGGGTCGCGACACTGGTATACGAGCGACCTTACTGAATCTTGAGATGTTATTAGCTTCTCTTTAGTACGAAAATAGGAAGTAAATATGCGAGGAAGAAGGCGTTACCGGACACCAAGGGCGCGCATGGTAACACTCCAGAAGTGATTTCTGGCAGAGAAATCAACTTCTAGCAGGGAAATCCGTTTGGTAAAATCATTTCTGAAGTAGAAATCCGTTTGGTAAATTTTTTCACTTCTGGTAGACTTTTCTACTTCTGGTTGGATTTTCTACTTCTGATTGGATTTTTTGGCCAACTTGAGAAGTAAAAAAAAATTACTTCTCAGCTTCAAAAATCACTTCTAATCTTCGCCGCCGCCACCGGTCGCTGTCGCCGCCGCCGATCGCCGCCGGCCGCGGCAAAAAGAAGTGTTACCATGCGCGCTTCAAATGCATTTCTCTATCAGAAATTAACTTCTGATAAAGAAGTTGAAAAATCAACTTTTGCTTCTGGTGAGAAGTTGAAAAATCAACTTCTCTATCAGAAGTTAATTCTCGATGAGAAGTGTTATCATGCGCGTCCCAAGTCACTGAGTGAAAATAATTTATACAGGATTCGACAGATTTGACGTGGCGACTAATGTTGTTGCGGCTCCCAATAAAGGTAATAAGATTTTTATGAGTTATGCCGGGTAGTCCTTCCGGACTAAAATGATGTGCTCCGTTCTAGCTAAACTGCGACGAATTTGCCACGGGCAGCTAGCTCTAGTTCCCGACACCGATATTTCATGAGGTTTTGGATCCTATGGTCGCTGTTATATGTTGAATATAGCCTGTATGATTGCAAAGATGCATACAAAAGCACGTGAATGTTTAAGAGTGTAAGTTCCTGCAAATGGTCTGGAACTCGTAGCAACTTGTCTCACTTTAACTCCTCAACGACTTGCAATTGCTTTGGACAAAAGGAAGTTTTCCGTATTCTCCTAACCGAATGTCAGACATTGCATCCAGGTAGAAAACGGGTCGGCATTGCTGGGCTTGGGAACATCGGCGTGACTTTCAGATGCTTTTCAATGCGAACGTCGGTGACCTTGCAGCTAATAGCGATATTCTTGTCCTCTGCTGCGCGCCGACGGAAGGCACTTGCCTCATCGTCGGCAAGGACGTGATGTCGGTGCTCGGGAAAGGAGGCGTGATCATGAACGTCGGGCGCGGGGCTCTGGTGGATGGGAAAGAGCCGGTGCAGCGCTCGGTGCGAGGCGAGATTGGCAGTGCCGGCCTCAATGCGTTTGAGAAGGAGCCCAAGGCGCCGGATGAGCTGTTCACGCTGAACAACGTTGCGCTCTCTCCGCACCGCGCCGTCGTGACTCTGGAATCCTTCGAAGCTGCGCAGGAACCCATAATCGGCAACTTGAGAGCTTTCTTTTCAAGCGAACCTTTGAGGTCACTAGTACAATGTGAATGAGCTCGCGAGGTTTCAAAGATGTAATCCCTCTGTAATCTGCATGAGCTATGAATTTCTTTTTGTAATCCCTGTAATCTGTAAATGTCATTCGCGATATAACTTTCCGATAGAATTACGTGTTTCTCTAATTTGAGGAACATGGAGATGATGCCTGGTTTAGGCTATGGTGGGATGGAGGGTAATACTTGAATTTTCCATAGACGGCGAGGTGGGACTAAAATCAGATGAGAAAACATGAATCTTATTCAGCAGAAATCAGGTCACAGGACCAGATGAGCATGTAGTGACACGGCACATGATAAATCAACTGACAAACGCCTTAGGAGATTTTTTTTTTTAAAGCAAGTATAACTAATTCAATACGAGACGAACAGACGCCCATCATTTCGCCGCGTCCTGGCTCTTCCTGAAGAGCTTGTGCTGGATGTGCTGCGCGAAGGTGCGGGGCGGGAACAGCGCGGGCTCCGCCTCGGTCACCATCTCGGGCAGCGGCTTGAGGATGATCTTCTCCTTCGGGGGCTCGCAGAAGACGGCCCACGAGATCCGGACCTTCTCCTTATTGACCAGGCCGCGGTGGAGGATGCTCTTGTACTTGCCATTGCTCAGGATCTCGATCGTGTCCCCAATGTGCATGATGATGGAGTTGGGGACGCATTTGGCCGTGACCCACTTGCCCTCGTAGAAGAGCTGGAGTCCGGGGACCATGTTGTGGAGGATGAAAGTCAGAGCGCTCACGTCCGTGTGAGCCTCGACTCCTAGGGCTAGCTCTGGTTGAGGGCATTTCGGGTAGTAGTTGATCTTCATCTGGAGCAGCATTTCCTCTAGCCCGCCGACTTCCTTCTCCAACTTCCCTTCCTCGAGTCCTAGACTGATCGAGAGCGCCGACAGGATTTTGGTCGCGAGCTGTCTCAGCAGCTTGGCATACTCGCTCGTCGCAACTCTGCACATCGACACGGGTAACAAGTTAGCTTGTAAAGAACCCCGGTTACATGTTGCCTAATTCATTTATGTACCATTTCCAATTACATGTTGCCTAGATTTCGACTTCACTCACGTGTAATCGCTTGGGGTCTTGGGCCAGATGGACATATCGCGCTTGTCCTCAGGGTAAACGAGGTGGAAGAAGTAGTCCTCCCACTCGAGCTGCCCGCTGGCGTTGTTGGCGAGCTTGCTCCCGTAGCCCTGGATCTTCCCGGTGCCCTGGTCGTTGGCGTACTTCTCCTTCTCCTCGATCGGGAGGTTGAAGAACTCCTCCCCGGCCTTCTTGACGCGCTCCATCAGGTCGACGGGGATGCTGTGGTTGACGAGGTGCATGACGCCCCAGTCCGTGGCGGCCTTCCTGAGCTCCTCGTGGCATCTCTCCCGCACCAAGGGGTCTTCGGACTCTATGTCCTTGAGGTCGATGGTGGGGACCTGAGGGCCCTCGTGCTTCTTCTCCTCCTCAAAGACGTCGCCGATGCTCGTGAGCTCCTCCTGCGGCCTCACATACTCCCTCGGGATCGACTGAATGCCGCTGCTCGACAAGCTCTCGACTCTAGGAGCCACAACACTCACCATTCTCTCTCTCTCTCTCTTTCTTTTTACTCTACACAAAGTTGCAGACACCAATATCTGATATGATCAAGCTCCAACTCCTTGTGGAGTTTTTATAGGGGATGCCGATCAAAATCTGAGAGTATTGGATTGAAAAAGAAATCCTAAGAGCCAATGGCGGAGATGGGTCTTGGGCGACTCTTGTAGAACGGGAAAAGCTAGAGCTACCAAAACTTCGGACGGAGAAATAACGTGCTTTGTTTCCCGGGTAAGTTGTACACGTGACGCGTCGCACCAGACCCAAACGCTTTAATATCCTCAAACGGGGTCAACGCCGGTGGGAGGTGAGCTGAATGGCAGGTCGAAGCATGGGGTAGAGAAGCACGGCTCTAACCGTCCCGGACCACCACGATTTTCGTCGCACGCACAGACGTTCGGCCCGACGAATGTGTCGCCGGGGGGAAATTCGCAATGATTTGACGGTCCCTTTTTCGGGTTATTTCCGGCTCCATGTTCATTGACTATAGTCCGAGTAACGTTCGCTGATCAATCGAATGGCGCTGCGAATGGAATCGCACTGCGTTTTCAGATTCTATTTCTCCCTCTCTAATCTCTTTCTTGTACCGTTGACTTGACAATGCACAGAAGATCAGGAAGGAAAGGAGCAGAGAAGAGGCGAAAGGGGCAGTATCCTCGTTTGTTGTGGATTCAACGAAAGGTGAAGCCACCTACCGAGTGATGAAAAAAAAAAAAAAACGCACGTTTCTATCTAACCCATCGCTGTTCACTCTCCTGTGGACACCAGGATCTTCGGCGCTCAAATTCATTTCTACACACAGCCACCAGGAATTTTCACAGTTTTATAACTCCCGTCATGTAGCGTGTAAAGTTATCAAAAAAGTCGTCCCTCGATGCCGCTCACGTTCTTACACGAAACAGTGGCGTCCGGGACCATGAACGAGTGCGTGTGAGAAAATTACCAACGTGATTTTTTTTTTGTTTTCCGTTTGCACAAAGATAATAAGAAAGAAGAAGACCGTCTCTTGTTATTATTAGGGCATGTCATAGATTTTGTCAATGAGAGCATAATTCAGTCATTTATCAATAGAACTATCGGCGGTATGGTGAATCGACGACTCAAAGGAGTCGACAAAAAATGGAATCGTCAATCTCGGATGCACCCATTAATGTAGTGGAATAAAGCGACTCTCAAAATAGTGAAGTCGAGGAAATCGTTGAGGTAGTGAAGTGGAAGAAACCATCGATATCCGTTTCTAACGTCCATTGGTAACTTCTATTTGTAACCTTCGTTTGTGATCTCCATTGATAACCAATGATTCTAGGCTTTAACTAGCCACATTGTACTCTTCGGAAGCTCTCTGCACAAATCAATCAAATTTATTATCTTTATCTTTACTTCCGTGTACTCCACTTTATTTTCCTCAACCGTAACTTTCAAATTCGCGTAGTCGACTAATTACCCACGTGTATCTTCTATCCTGGGTGCTGGGCCGTCGATTAAATTCCTTCATAGTATCATTACGTGGTCAAGTTCTGTAGTCCAATAAATTCCGCAAGAGTGTGGGTTAAGTTTGTTTGTAAAAATCGTACGTTCTAATCCTTATCGTCGGTTAAATTGCGGCGCGATTCGTGTTTGTACAATACCGTCCGAAATTCAAGCCGCCGAATCTCATGTTGCCACAGAACCTGTTCTCCCTTAATTAAAAAAAAAAAATCCGAGAAAGACTTTTTGCGAAAGATATTTCGCCGCGGCGCGGGGACAAATTCCGACGAAACAGTTTCATTATTTGCATGCTCATGTTGAAATGGGCGAGGCAAGCAGGTTATGTAGACATACAATGCGGCAGAATTCGCTTTCCACAGCATTTCATTTTGATGGGAGAGTAATCGTCTCGTGCCTTCGGACCGTGAACGTAGACCGGACCATTTCGTCTTACACGAACGGACGGACACTACCATTTACGCCACGCAACATGTAACTATCGCATTGGTCTGTACTTCGCTACTGACCATCCTATTGAATGAGGGGGGTACAAAAAAAAAGAAGGAAGAAGAGGGGCCCGCCATAATTTGGGAAGCAAATTTAATTTTAGATATGACGTCCGTAATTCAATGGCGTCTGCATAACCATAACCACTACTTTTGCTTGGCCAGAAAGGAGGATCGGGACTGTGGGCATGTGCAAACGGGGCAGGTGAGCTTGATCGAGAGCTGGAAAGCACGAGTCACCAACCACACCCCCCACCCGTCCCTCTCTCTCCCTCTCTCTCTCTCTGAAGCAAGCATTGATCTTCTTCTTCTTCTTCTCTTTTTTTTTTTTTTTTTTGCTCGAAAACCACATGTTTGGCAACGTGCATGTGGAAAAGGGTTTGGTTTCGAGAGGCAGAATTTCATCGAAACCGTCATTAAAAGTTGGAAAAGAAGAAGAGTTCAAAGGGGAAGTGGCAATCTAGGGGCCAGAACATTGTTTTCCATTTAAGAAGCTGGGAAGAAAGCTACTTGGTTTCTTATTCCAATTCACACGCTCGACAGAATCATGCGCCTGGTAGACAGCATTGTCGGGTATACCCGGAAGCTGGCGTTTTCAACGATTTATGGCGACGCTCTTTCGGCGGAAATTTTTTTTTTTTTGACAACACGAGAGACTAGGAATAACAGAGAAAACAACGTAAGACTCGCATCGGTAGGCCGGGAAAATCACCAAAAAGGGCGTAAACTTATTACATGCGTCCTATTTCCGTCATAATCCTTTTAATTTGATAAAATTTAGTCTTAACCCCTTTGACGATTTGCCCATTTTGGCCAAGAATAATCGATGTGAACATCGGTCGTCCCCTATGGTGCAGCCGATGCTAACATTGATGATATTTTTTTTAATTTTTTAAAAAAAAATTTAGAATTTTTATTTTGGGTAAGGAAAAATTAGAAATTATTTTATATCTTTTATTTCTTTTTTTTTAATCCTCTCCCTCATTCTCTTCAAATACCTATTTGGTATCTTTATTTTTTTAAAAAAAATAAAAGATACCAAAAAAAGGAAATTATTTGATATCTTTTATTTTCTTTTTTTTTTAATCCTCTCCCTCATTTTCTTCAAATACCTATTCGGTATCATGGATCTTAGTACGACAAGACAGCGCCTCATCGGCCGATAAGGGCCTAGAAGTCATTTATTGAGAGATATAACAAATTGAAAACTTTATAATCGGATATTGAGTTCTCGCCGAAATCTAAGCAATGGGCAAGGGCTGCGGGCCCTTGCCTAGTGGGCTATGAGGGCAACGCAAGGCACGCGACCCTCACGGCTGACAAGGGCCGCGAGCCCTCGCCAACCACCAAGCGAGGGCTCGCGTTCAACGAAGATGCTGGCATTCCCGTTATCAATTTCTAGTCAAAATTGGTTAGTTAAGGCACGCATAACAACCATTCTGTTCCAGAAATAATTTCTGAAACAGAAATAGATTTTTCTATTTCTGTCAAAAACAAAAAAAAAAATTTGTTTCTGGTTTTGGGTTAAAATCTATTTTTGGAACAGATTTTTGTTCCAGAAATTGAAAAACAGATTTGAGTTGCCAAACGAGTTTCTGTTCCAAATCTATTTCTGAAATAGGTTTGGAACAGAAACAGAGAAATAGAGACGTTGCCATGCGCGCCCTTAAACTATATTGGCAAATTGTTAAAAGAGTTCAGGCCTAAATCGCTCAAATTGAAATATTTAGGAGAGAATTGGTACATATATAATAAATTTAAGGCTTTTTTTTAAATAATTTTCCCTCGTGCAAGTGCAACTAAGTAGGGGTGAGCGGTTCCAGGTTCCGGGTAGGTTCCACCTGGAACCTGGAACCTACCCGCTAGTACAGGTTCCTAATTTTTTGGAACTTAGAACCTACCCTTCAAACCGCGAAACCTAGAACCTACCCTGTTACAGGTTCCAGGGTCCGGTTCCAGGGTACCCGAGAACCTATCGATCAATGGAGAGGCTTGTTATTAAAAAAAAGGCTTTTAATGAAGTTGGGATACGCGAGAAACAGGATGCAGTCCTAAGAAATTTTGCAGGGTAGCTACATTTTTCACACGCTCTCTTTCAAGCAATCATTCTCAAGTAGGGGTGAGCAGTTTCAGGTTTCACTTTGAATCTAAAACCTACATATCAGAACAGGTTCTTCATTTTTCGCTCCAAATTATATAGTCATCATTGGACGCCATAGAACATTATATGATCGTGTGAAGATATATATAAATAAAAAATTTATGTTGGGATCTAGGGTACAGGTTCCAGGTTCCAAGTGGTGCAACCTGGAACCTATCCGCTAGAACAGGTTCCTCAATTTTTGAAACCTATAACCTACCCTACATACCTTGGAACCTAGAACCAGACAGGTTCCTAAGGGTTCCGATTCCAGGTTCCGATTCCAGGTTCTCGGTTCTACCCTGGAACTATGCTCAGCCCTACAACTAAGGAGACCAAACCAGTCTTGTTAAGGTCGGTGCAAGAAAAGGACGCGGGGGGGAGTATAGTTGACGACGGAAGAACTTGAAAAACTGTCGTTTTATGTTTCTTGTTCCTGCGTCTATCGACAGCGGATGGTCCTAATAAACAGTCTTTCGTCGTATGCTCACTTGGAATTTAAGATGTCTTGTGCCATGGGAGTTGGAAAGTCTTTCAATGAAGATACGGTTTCGTGTAACAAAATGTAATGGTAATAAATTTTAACTCCTTTTTCATTTTTGCAGTACTCAACATCGCCACGTCAGCGATCACGTAAACGTAATGAGATTTACTAACGACGAAATAACTATGACCGCATGAATCGCGTAAGCTAATTGACACGACTGCCCCAATCACAAATTTGTGGATCCAACTGCAAAATATATGTATAAATTAGAGGAATAAAAAAAACAAAATCAATAACAAAAACAAAAAGGGATTTTGTCTATTCAAAAATCGGACATATGGCTCTATATATATACATGCAAGCACGCACATAGGCCCATATATGCTTTTCGGCCCATGTATGTTTTTCATCTTTCTAAGATCAAATCAAACCCAAACCACTTGAGCAGGTTAGCTAAATCGAAAACTAATGCTTACATAATATGCTAATTTAGAATATATCCAATTTTTATATTTTTTTTATCCGAATTAAATCTGTATCATGCATCTCCTTGTATATTTATCTATGTACCTATGAATAAGGGTAATCTGTTCTCAATCCGATCCGATCTCACTCTGGAACCTGGAACCGAACCGAACAAGAACCGGTTTCCAATTTCTGAGATTGAAAACTGAATCGAATGGTCCTGTGATTAGTCAGACATCACCCGACCGATTGGGTCCGGTTCTTGGGCGGTTCAATGAAATCGATAAATTATTAATAGGGGTGAGCAATGCGGATTTTATGTTAGCATATTAATTAAAATTAGGTTTGCATTTAAGGAAAAAAAAATAACCGATGGATCGTTAGGTCCGCATTAAGAAATAAGTAATAATAAAAATAATCGGTTCGGTTCTCGGTTTCCTTAGAAGTTGGGAGTCGACCAAAAATCACGAATTCTAATTTTACGGAATTAGGAGCTATATCGAATTGGCCGGTTCGGTTCCGATTCCTCGGTCCATCCGTCTTGCTCTCTCTTTTTAGGAATCGATCAAGCAATCTCCTGAGATTTTAAGCGCAGCTCTAGAGTCTAAAATTTGTTTGAAAAATCATTTTTCTTTCTTCTTTCGCAGAGAAGGAAGGGGGACTACCGCCACGTGGATCCACACGTCGTCCGCTCGATGGAACGTGGTCAATGAGATGGATCCACGTGCCCTCCCCCAATCCGAATCCCAGATTCTTAAAAGAAACCGCGAACGTGGAGAGTCACCTAGAATGATGACGTGGCAGCCCGAGGTTGCCGAAAATTACCGCTTGGTCTTTTGAAAGGCAAAGGGACAAAATGCCGTTGCCTTTCCCTCCACACGTTGCTCCCACCGCCTTATCTTCTTCACAGTCCGTCTGTCTTTCCCTCCAAACGTCAGCTCAAGAAACAACGAAAATAGAGATAAAGAAAGCAGGGGAAAAAAAAAAGGCAAAATCACCCGAATGAATCTGTTCAGCTTCTTCGCTTCACCCCATATGCAAGCCGAGCTTTCGCCTTGATTGGTATCGGCCATGGCTACCACCAAGTTAGGGGCTACTTTGACATGCCATCGCCTGTTCGCTAAGCCCGCTTGGAAGCCCTCGGCTACTTTCGCGTCGTCCGTTCCTGGTCCGGCGTCGTGTTCTTCTTCTTCTTCTCCTTCGAGGGCCCGAGCATTCGATGGACGGCAGTCGTGGGTCTGGCGGCGAGTGCTCCTGATCCCTGTGAGGGCTACTGCTGATCAACAAGGTCGGTGCCGTCGTATGACCCGTTTCCCTTTTTCTTTTTTTTTTCCCCAATGACATGATTTTGTGCCTCTGAGTATTTGAGAGTCGTAGCTTGTGATTTACTGATACGAATGTCCGGAAATTCCATGCCCGAGACAAATTTAGTCGGGATCACGCCGAAAAATAGGAGCCATGCGGCTTCCCATCAGAGCTCTAGGATGTGGACTCATTTTGCTTTCCGTTTAGAAGTCGGATGGTTGTATGTCTATGATACAGATCGTATCGGCTAGCCGTCCGAGATCGCCAGATTGGCTAGTTTGCTCTGTGTCATCCTTCAAAATCATGTTTGCTAAAACTGGAGTCACCATGAGTCAATCGGGATGATAAAAGGCTTCCGGGGGAAGATAATTTTAGCTTGGCATCGTCTGATTATGGTTGATAGGCTCTCGTTTCGACTTTTTGTGCACTTCTCAGGCAAGGTAGAAGAAGGAGAGTCCGATGTTGAAGATAGCAAAATTCTGCAATATTGCAGCATAGACAAGAAAGAGAAGAAGTCCATTGGCGAACTTGAGCAAGAATTTCTTCAAGCACTGCAAGTATGGAAGAATCCGATTACCTTTCTTTTGTTCTGTTATTATTATTATTTTTTTTCATTATGGCATATTGTTTCACCGTATACGTGCTCCATGTGCTGTTATACAGTCATTTTACTATGAAGGGAAAGCGATCATGTCGAATGAGGAATTCGACAATCTCAAGGAAGAACTCATGTGGGAAGGAAGCAGCGTTGTCATGCTAAGTATAACGGATGATTGAGCTAAACGTTTCCAACTGTTGCATATAACCATCATGCTGTTTGTCAAAACCTATCGGATGCACTTTCACTGACTTCTTCGCATCGGATGTGATGCAGCTTCTGATGAGCAAAGATTCTTGGAAGCTTCGATGGCCTACGTGTCTGGCAATCCTATTATGAGCGATCAAGAATTCGACGACCTGAAATTGAAACTAAAGGTCGCTTTCATTTTCTCAGTTTGCACAGCGATTGTAGGTGCTAGACTGCTAGTAACATCATCTTATCTGTTTCCAAGGATAGATAGCCATTGAGATTGCACATTGAGTGAAAGAACCAGGTGCAGCGTATTCGACATGCCTTTGACATAACTTCATTCAACTAGCATCTGCACCGTCTTGTTCGATATAGAAACAGGAACATCCATGCCACAGGCAATATGTTATGCCCCTGTTTGGACCATGAACTCTGTGAGGAATGTGGAAACTTGCCTGCCTCTTCAATAGATCATGTGCTTCATCACCTCTGCTTTTTGTAGACTGACGGGAGCGAAATCGTTGTCGAAGGCCCACGATGCAGTCTCCGTAGCCGAAAGGTATATTTTTCTTTTTGTGTGTGTCTCTCTCCTTTTTGAGTACTCGGTCTATTTATTCCTCCAAGAGGCTCAGACATTACTGATTAATCCTCCCATGACAGGTCTACAGTGACCTTTCTGTTGATTACTTCAAGATGCTTCTGTTGAATGTCCCAGCAACCGTTATTGCACTAGGACTGTAAGTAGAATTCGTTTTCACCGACCTTTGTAACCGGAAAATCCTAACCCACTCTTTTGTGGTCTTTAAGGTTCTTCTTCCTGGATGATATAACTGGATTTCAGATTACTTATCTTTTGGAGGTAATCAGGAATTGTTTCTTCTGGTCCCTTTATCTCTGTAGCTGTTGCAAATATTGAAATAGCTGCTTGCTTTTGTGGACTTGTAGTTCGCGCTGTCTCGGTTATTTTTCCCTTCGCAAGAGCTTGATATTCGATATCTTGCAGCTTCCATGTTGTGACCCCCTATTGAATTACTTTTTTCTTCCACTCCTGCAGCTGCCGGAGCCATTTAGTTTCATTTTCACATGGTTCGCGGCTCTGCCACTTATAGTTTATCTGGCTCTGTCACTGACGAATGTGATTGTGAAAGACTCGCTCATCTTAAAGGTCAAGCTTCATCACAATCCATCACTCAGCCCTCTTTATTGTGAAACTGTACTTAATTAAAGATTATCGGGGTTGCAGGGTGCCTGCCCCAACTGCGGCACGGAGAATGTCTCCTTCTTTGGCACCATATTGTCCATCTCGAATGGCGGTAGAACTAACAATGTTAAATGCTCAAAGTGAGTTGGAAGAAATTTTCTCAACCCGAGTCTTGTTTTACTGCATCTTTCAATCAGCTCTCCACTGTTTCTCTGATCAAGTTTGGTCCGTACTGGTGTTTTAATCTATCCATTTTTGTTTCAGCTGCGGAACTCAACTGGTGTATGACTCAAAAACCCGGTTGATTACATTGCCCGAGGGAAGCCAAGGTTGATGAGAGGTACATAACTTAAGCGCTCAAGCAAGCTTTTTGGTTTTTTTTCCTAACCTTGTCGGGTTTTCTGCGGGAAGCCTGCACTGTAATGTCCTCACAGAGCCTCCCAAACCCACCTGCTCATTGTTCATTGTCGTTCCTTTTCGCATCAAACTCAGATACTAGTGCTCAAGAGTTCATGAAACTCAGATACTAGTGCTCAAGAGTTCCCGTTCCCCCGTCATTATGCAGGGTGAATTATTTCCCAGATGTTTACAAGATGAATGTGCCAATGCGAGATTTGGATTCAACATGTACCGTGTCGTAACATGCCGAGGAAAGCGCTGCTGCATCATGACCTTGGTTGTGAGGAGAAGGAAACAACACGGTTGTACAATATCTATTTGTATAACGATAATCAAATGGCGAGTGCTGTTAATATGTGGAATTCCTGTTAGACGCTGCTAGTAAATACCTGTCACAGCATCTTAATTAATTTCGAGAAAATCGCGAACAAATATTTTTGTGGTCGGCGAGAGAGACCGTGTATCTGAAAGTTTCCATACTTCAGTCACAGCTAGCCACAATAATGCTTCAACTCTTACTTTCTCTTTGAGACTTTGGTACAAAGAAGTAGCCTTGTAACGTTTCACTTCGTGCAGATTACAGGAGTGGCTTGAACTTCAGCTCACTTTCTGCAGATTACAGTGTCTTGAACTTCAGCCGTTTCCTTTTCTTATTAGCATTTATTTGGGTAATCACAGTGAAGCTCGGAGAAGAGTAAAGAATTTGAACTCTGTTCAATCTTATGTCACAGATCAAGTTTTATCCCGGTATCAAAACCAAGATGAAGCCAACAATATGTGATGAGAACCGCGCAGTCTTCTCCTAACCTGAGGCTGAATAACTAGCTTCCACCTTTTCGATGGTGGCTTCTCTTTCGTGTTCCCGGCTTCGGATCTAACCCGACTTGTGATTCAGTATCGAAAACCACTTGAAAACTTGCGACCACGCCTAAACGTAAGCAATACAGAAAACTTGCGACCACGCCTTAAGGCCCCCAGTTAAGAAGACATTGAGTCACGCACGTTTACTGTTTCCTTTCTATCCAAAATCTATCAAACCCATCAGTCTAACCGAGTCCAAACAATCGATATTCTAAGTACCATAGCCCTAAATCACATTGGGTTATTTTTTAACCTACTCCTTTTGACTTAAATACACGAGGTCAAACGTCTTCGTCGGCATCACGAAGTTCCACCTTGTATAGGACCAAATATATGTACGAGGGCACTGTTGAAATTGGGTTGTGTGCTTGTGGGTGCACATAATTTTTAGTGGGGAAGCTTTAGGTTGTACCCAAGAGCCAGCAAGAACAAACCATCCATGGCTTCTTTGATTCGCTCATGGAGGTTATGGTCTTTGGCATTCATACTTGTAGCGGTAGTAGGTGAATATGGTTCAGCTACGGGTGGTGGGAGCTATGGTAATTCTCCTGGGTCTGGAGGGTTTCAACCTAGCCAATGGTCTCTTGCTCATGCCACTTTATGGAGACGAGACTGCCTCCGAGACTATAGGCACGCTTCTTGTTTCGTGTGATTTTCATTGAAATATTTAGAACTGGATTGACATCAATCATATTGCGTTTTTGCAATGGCCGTACTTCTTTGTTGGGTCCATCCTCTCTGGTCGAGCATTCAATTATTTGTGTAGCTGATATGATTTTGAAGTGTAGAACCTGAAATACATATGTACATTCTGAGTATCACCTATGCTTTCATTTCCAATTTCCAGGAGGGGCGTGTAGGTATGGAAACTTGTTAATCAACGGGTATGGCGCCGCAACGGCAGCTCTGAGCTTGATCCTTTTTGACGGGGGTATGCCCGCGGGGCGTGTTATTAGATCAAGTGCATGCAGTCACCCTGGTGCTCCGGCGGTTCACCTTTCACCACACTCAAGGCCACCGACATCTGCCCGCCCAACTGGTCCCAGGACTCAGACAACGGCGGGTGGTGCAACCCGCCCCACGTCCATTTCAACATGTCCCAGCCCGCCTCCATGAAGATTGCTCAGTGGAAGGTCGGCATAGTCCCCGTCATGTACGGAAGGTACACACGAACAATCTTTTTTTCCTTAGCCTCCTCTCCTCAGTGTATGGCAACATGTATTTACCGCACAGCTTGTGGTTATAATGCAACTCTTTAAAGACATGAATGTGAATACCCGACTAAGGTGTCATATCCAAATCCATTTGACTTCGAAATAACTAAAGAGAAGACTGTAGAAACATTTGCAGAGTACCCTGCACAAAGCCAGGAGGGATCAGATTCCACTTACAGGGGAGTGGCTACTGGCTCCTGGTGTATGTGATGAATGTGGGAGGAGGGAGAGACATCGCGAGCATGTGGGTCAAAGGAAGCGAGACAGATTGGATCAGCATGAGCCACAACTGGGGTGCTTCCTACCAAGCCTTGGAGGCCAATCTCTCTCCTTCAAGCTCACCTCCTACACCACCGGAGAGACCATCCTCCCCTACAACGTTGATCCCTCCAACCGGAACGTAGGGTTGACTTACCAAGCCGCTGTCAATTTCCACTAGCCAGTTTTGCAGTTTACCCAATCTGTCCGTAATAGTTTCTATAAGCACGTGTACTACTCGATGGAGGGGTTCGAATGGGAAAGAGAATCCTTTCGATGACTACCATAATTTGAACACTTCTTTCAGATAAACCTCTTTGGCCAATTCATCATCCCACTTCAGCACAATCGCTCTAATTGCCCTCCTTGTGGTGCAAAACTAGTTTGAGGGCCCAGTTGAGAGAAGAAGATGGAAAGAGATCGCAGGAGAAAAAACTTTTCTGATGACCGTCAATATTGCTACTTCGAAGTTTGACCTGAATAGGAAACTTTCGGGTCTTCTGAACAGGAGCCGATTGGAAGAAGGGCCATGCGGGGCGACATGAGACCCACAAAGGTTGGTGTAGTGGGGAACATTTTCATCAACTACATATGGAGTTAAGTGTGGCCTCCTTACCTTTTCCTTAAGCATGCCAAAACCCTTTTCTTTTTTTGGTTTCCAATTTAATTATTATTTTTTTATTTTTTGTTGGTCATATGAACTTTCATCATCGACCCACCTTCCCAATCATTGCTCTCAACATGCTCCACTAACCCCAAATTTGAAAATTCCTTCTTTTTTCCACCTTTCGGAGAATTCTTTAGACAAAGCAAAGATTTGTCTTTGCAGAAACTTCACCTTGCGAAGAAAAAGGTCCCTGATTGAGAAGAACTCAAGCTGCCCTTGAGAGAAGCAAATGACTGCATCATGCAGTGAGGTGAAAAGGCGCGACCTTTAACACCTTTAACGACCGGAGAAAGAAAAATAAAACTGTACAAAGCTGTTTTACTTTCCTGGAAAAGTTGCTGAGAAAACGCAATCTGCATAATGAAAGTTGTGTGGTGGCGACGCCTATTTTTTCAGAATCTTGAATGCCAAAAACAACTTGCCATTTACCAGCTAATTCATTCATCCTTCCTCTCCCTGTAAGGGGAAGGTAGGACCTTGTCAGATCAAAGCTTTTAACTTCGACCTACTGAGAAAACATGCCTGTCTTTTCGGTCTATCCGCAACAAGATTCAGACTCTTTCTTTTTCTTTTCTCTTCACTTGCTTAGCTTTCAATCAACCAAGTGTTTCTGCATCATTTCCCTCAACCAGTGCAGGCTCTTCTCTCTTTGCGACTCCTCTCCTTTCATCTATAACTAGTGAAGAAGTTGCGTCTGATAAGGTTTTTTGGACCTGTTCTAGCACCAGTACTGATAAGTGATCAGTGATCACATACTAATTTTAGAAGCAGAAGAAACCGAGCACTCTTTTTTAGCACTCTCACAGCATATAATGGGCTGTCGATTTCCTCTCAATTTCTTGCTTCTTGTCTTGGCATTAGCTTCACCACAAAAAGTCCTAGCTGAAGAGATTAAATCGGCCCGTGTCCTCGATCTTCTGATCCGTGACTACACATTCAAATCCAGCGGCCAGCAGATCAAGACCGGAGTGATACATGCTGTGAACCTGCCAAAGAATCTCTCGGGCATCCGAGTTGACACCGTGAAGTTCCGGTGTGGCAGCTTACGCCGGTATGGCGCGCAGGTGAAAGAATTCCACTTGGGCATCGGAGTGATGGTCCAACCATGTGTGGAAAGAGTCATGCTGATCAGACAAATCTTGCAAAACAACTGGTCTTCCATATATTACTCCAATTATGACTTATCTGGGTACCAGCTAGTTTCTCCAGTGCTGGGCCTCTTAGCTTACAATGCCGGTAGCCACAGAAATTCCAACACCGCCACTGCAGCCTTCGAGCTCGGTATCACGGCTGGAGAGAAACCCATCACGGTGAACTTCACTGGCGTTGCCACACCGGATCACAGGCCCGGAGTTGTGCCAATGTGTGCCAACTTCGAATCCAATGGGAAGCTGACATTGGCCGATCAGGTCGCTCCTTCAGTCTGTTTGGCCACGAGCCATGGGCACTTCGGGCTGGTGACCGAGCTGCCGCCAGTGCAGATGAGGAAGCGAGTGAGCAATTGGAAGGTGGCGGTCGGGGGGTCGATCGGGTCCGTGCTGGGGGTGTTCCTGCTGAGCCTGCTTTTCGTGGCGTTGTTCGTGAAGGCAAAGAAGAAATCGAGGCGGGAAGAGATGGAGAGGAGGGCTTATGAGGAAGAAGCACTGCAAGTTTCCATGGTTGGCCATGTAAGAGCACCAACTGCTGCTGTCACCAGAACTGTGCCCATCATTGAGCATGAGTATGCTCCTTTTCCTTCTTGATCAAAAGTTCGAAATTTCAGACATTGCCAAACATACACAGCTATTGCTTCTTTTGTAAAATTGATCAGCTGACAACAAAGTAGGATGGTGCTCAGACAATTTTCGGATGCCAGAGCTCAAATTTTCGCAGGCGGTCCGGTCTACCGTGTGAACAAAGAGAGGAGAAAAAATAAAGCTCTGCTTCCTGAGCTGAATGTATTCATCCATCTTTTGTCATCTGAAATTAGGGGAGCGATAGTCTTACCCTTCCTGCTTCACGTCTCTAGGAAGCAATTGATTCTAGTCATTACTACTTTGTTTTTTTGTTGTTTATCTGTTAGCATGGCGAGATTAAGTCCAGACTGTTTTTTTCTTCTCCTGATCTCCAGATACATCATATGCTTTGCATCCGAACATCTTGTTTTTGCATATTCATGAACCAGGCGACATTGGATTGTGACTGTTCTGTGGAGTTTGGTGAATTAGTTGGGTGGGTCGCAGAGATTTCGACAGCCCGAGCTAGTCGCCGTGTAGGCTTGTCGTGACAAGAAAGGCGGAGATCAGAACGGACGCCCTGGCAATAGGGCGACTATGTAGCGAGTTGCTCGTCGCACTCGCCGACGATTGAAGCGCCGACGGCTCAATCGTCGAGGCTTTGCTCGGATTTATACGAGAGAATTCTAATTATGGTTTATTCCAAAAGACGATTTACATAGCCCATGCCGGAAAATGTCATCATGACCTGTCCATAACCTCCAAAATTAAGGGAGCAAATACAAGTCCTTGTGATATTGAAGTGTCGTCGCTGAATTCCATTCCAATCCCGGCGGAAACGTCGAACCGAGGCCGTTTACTACTGTGCAACATCCGTCTGAGTCCGAGTCTCCATCGCCAACATCAACAGCGAATTCCGAGCAGTAATCCGATGAAAGAACTTAGCCGGCGTCAGGAGATGATCTAAGAACTCGACTTCAACCGAAACAAATGTAAGAACATCAACGGACTGGACTTCCCCAGGAGCAGCAAGGATTTCGAAAAATGCGATCGAATTCCACTCCGTGCGACAGAACTTTTAAGGATCAATCATCAAAGCCATCGAAAAAGTTTCACGTTGTGAGACCTGGCGATTATGTTTACCACCTTCATCAACGGCGTTCCTGGTTCTGGTGCTAGTAATTGCCAATCAAGCACAGTAAGCGCTCCGTAGTGTTAGTAATGTAAAAGAACAAAAAATTATACGGTTCGGGATACGGACAGATACATACCGTTGTTTTCCTCGAGATGGTATTATCGCGATTTTGCAAAAAAAATGTATAAAGACGGTTATCACATCTTTTCTTTGCAGACGATGTATTGTTATTCTTTCAAGCTGACATACGCTCCACATCCTTACTGAAGGAAGGGATTCACAGGTTTGCAGCCTGGTCTGGGCTGCATCCGAATCTGAGGAAGAGCGAGATTTATTTTTCTGGTGCATCAAAAGATCTGAAGGCTGGAATTATACATGCACTCGGCTTCTCTGAAGGCCCTCTCCCCTTTCGCTACTTGGGGGTACCTGTTATTGCATCTAAACTCTCCAAGGAGGATTGTACGTCGCTAGTTAATACAATTACAGTTAGGGCGCAATCCTGGAGTCATCGGTTTTTATCATTCGCTGGAAGATTGCAGCTCATTAAGTCAGTATTGCACTCTATCCATGTTTATTGGGCAAGTGTATTCACACTCCCGTAATCGGTACTCTCTAACATTGAGCGTGTCTTAAGACAATTCCTCTGGAAAGGTCCTAAACTCGGTGTTGGTGGAGCAAAGGTCTCATGGGATGATGTTTGTCGTCCTAAGGCGGAAGGCGGACTTGGTATTCGCAGATTGGATGATTGCAATAGGGCTGCATTGGTGAAACATATTTGGCTTCTTTTCACGGACAAAGAATCCCTATGGTGCAAATGGATTCATTCGACGTTTTTGAAGTCGAAGAACTTCTGGGTGGTACGCAAACCTACGTTTTGTTCTTGGTCTCGGAAGAAAATCCTCGACATCCGGCCGGACTTTGATATGGCCTTCCGTTGGCGGATTGGTAAGGGAGATACCGTCTCTTTTTGGTTCGATAACTGGCACCCGAGAGGCCCACTGTACAAATTATTCTCTGACAGAGACATCTATCTCTCGGGTATTGCTAGGGAGGCCTCGGTGAAGAATTACTACTCCATGACTCTGCAACCTTCTGCTGTGTACTCCACATTCTGCTCCTGGACTGAAGTTGCTCCCTAGCTGGTACCTGAGAGGCGTGACAAGTTTCTGTGGCTGGGACACAATTCGGGAGCCTTTTCTGTCTCCTCGGCATGGGATTTTATCCGGGTAAAAAGTCCCTCAGTAAATTGGGACTCCTTCGTTTGGGACAACTGCATTATTCCTCGTCATGCCTTCCTCCTCTGGATTATAACTCTAAACAGATTACCTACTCAAGTGCTACTGCTCGGATATGGCAGGATAGATCAGGGACTATGTGCCTTTTGTAACTTGAGACCTGACTCAATTGATCACTTGTTTTTTGGGTGTTCCATCACAGGTTCCTTGGCTCGGTTTTGGGCGTCCAAATGTAACCTTGCTTGGGTTAATCGTGATTGGCAGAACAATATTCGCTGGGCTTCGAAGGCTACTACTGGTCATCAATTCTACCACAAAATAGCTCGATTCTCCTATGCGACGCTGTGTCATCTGATCTGGACGGAGAGGAACAATATATTGTTCCGTAACCATTCTCTATTCTTGCCGGCTCTACGGAAACACTTGACAAAGTCGGTGGTGGATAAAGCCATCTCCCTCAAACCGGTGGCTGATACGCGTCGTAATAGACGCTTCCAGTAGAATTGGAGCCTCCCATCTGACATCTTCGGTTGATACCTCGGCTTACTTGTGTGGTCTGCACCTCGGTTTGCTGTTCTGATGTGATCTGTATTCTGCTGACTTGTAGGGGCGATCATTTATTGATGGCGTTCCTTCTGTTGTTCTTCGGTTTTGGTTGTAGCTTGGTTGGGGTTATACCCTTTACCGAGTTTCTACTTGGTCTGTTTTTTTTCTAGTTCTACTGCTGTTACAATTTCGCACCCTTTGTGACACCCGCATTTTGTCGCTTTGGGTACGAGGTTTGTTTCGGGCGTTTGTTTGTATTTTGTTCTGAAAAATCAATATATTACTTATCTTTACCAAAAAAAAAAAAATAAGAAGTTAGGTTTACATTTTATAACAGGTTTATTTATGTTACAAAATTTCTTATAGAAACTTCTTATCTAATGATGAAACTTCGTTACCAATTCGGGTAATCTGCCGAGGAACCGCAAGAAAAGATATATAGCAAGTTTAAAAGTGCAATATTTGAGAAGATATAATAAGGCATGTGTCCTAGATGTTTATAATTCTACTCATTCCAAAAAGAAGAAAGATAGTCGAAAATCATAGTCGAAAATCATGTAATACAATTGTATTTTGTATGAAAGTATAGGTGTTTTACTGATTTGACATAAGAGACGTTCAATGTGTGGTGAGAGATAGTGACACCGATGAGTTTTGAACTTTCGCTAAATGTTGAATAGGATCCATAAACTTATAATTTATTCAATGTGATTTCTAAACATTACCTTAATATATATAATATGATCTCTAGATTTTGAATATATGTTCAATTTACTCTCTTGACTACGTAAACACGTCCATTATTGTCCTTAAATTAATTCAACTTCAGGGACAGTAATAAATATTTTTATATAATTCATAGATTAATTTGACATGCACCAAAAAAATTTGACATGCACGAAAAGCCTAGTATCACTTCAAAAAAAGAAAAAATACAGGTGTCATGTTGGTTGTGTCATGTTGCCACGTGTTAACTTGATCTCAAACTCAAGGAAATCCAGATACCTCAAAGCCGACGTCGTAGCTGCTGCCTTCAAGATTCTTTGAAAAGACGTTGCAGCCCCTGGTCAGCACCCGAATTTCCCAGATCTCCCCATGTTTGGCGCAAGAAAAACCTACTTTTCCCGGGAAAAAGAGTGAGAGGCGCGAGGAAAAAGAGAGAGATTTTTAACACTTCCATCATCAATCACCAAGAATCGCTAACGCCCCATCATCAATCGCTGAGAATCTCTATCACTCCTCCACCTGCATCTCTCTTTCTCTCGCTCAAATCCTCCATGGACGAGGACTCTGCCTCACCGGCTCAGCCGCGTGCGCAGCTCAACCTCCCTCCCACAATGCCTCGCGACTCCCTCGCCATCGAAACCCTAACCACTCCCTCCGATCACGTGAACCGCATGATCAATTCGGGCCACAGCCAGTCGCCGTCGAGGGCAATCTACTCCGACAGGTTCATACCCAGCCGATCCGGCTCCAACTTCGCCTTCTTCGGCATACAGTCCTCGCCATCGCCGCAGTCGGCGAGCTCTTCTTCTTCTTCTTCGTCTTCTTCCGCGGCGGAGAGCAAGGAGGAGGCCGCGTCGTCCACGTACAATGCGCTGCTCCGCGCGGCGCTGTTCGGCCCCGACACTCCGGAGAGGAAGGAGTCCCCGGTGGTGGGGCGGAACATCTTCCGGTACAAGACTGAGACGAAGCGGTCGCTCCACGCGCTCTCGCCTTTTGGGTTCGAGGACGCGGGGAATGTGGTTAGCCAGAGCCCCGTGAAGGCCGCGAGGAAGGTTCCGAGGTCGCCGTACAAGGTGAGGAGCTTTCTTGATTGGTTCTTGGAGGGGCCTTCTTATGATTCAGCATGTTGTGATTAGGAAACTTGTTAAGACAGTTACTTTGGCAAGAAACAAGAGGTTACGGACGAAACCACGGAGTTCACACGGAAAATTGCCAGTTGCAGTTATGGATTTGTAGAAAGAACCTTGTTTGGAGCGGGAGATTTGTGTATCTTGGATTAACTTTTGACGATTGCGTGTTTGTTCGTTTAGGTATTGGATGCGCCTGCATTGCAGGATGATTTTTACTTGAATCTTGTGGACTGGTCTTCGCATAATGTGTTGGCAGTGGGGTTGGGGAATTGTGTCTATCTATGGAATGCTTGCAGCAGCAAGGTGAGTCTTCACCCATTCTCTTGAAGTTTAATCCCTTTCTTAAGTTCGGATCCTGCCATTGTAATGGGCTCTAAGCTGTTTGTCGATTATCTTCACGGGTATGTTCTTGCAGGTGACTAAGTTATGTGACTTAGGGATTGATGACAATGTTTGTTCGGTTGGTTGGGCACAGCGTGGTACACATCTTGCAATCGGAACAAGCAATGGAAAACTCCAGGTTAGAAGTCTCTGCTTTCTGAAACTTTTTTCTGCTTAATTGGAAGGGCTGGGAATTTTAGTTGCTTAGGTTGCCGGTGGTCAGTCAAATTTTGGGAGCTTCCATTTGTATCTGCAATCGACTCAGGGTGGGTGGAATTTGAGGGATGGAATTAGCATGTGATTTAGTGGTTTTAACTAGCTCCATCAGTTGTAGGATGGGTGCTATGCTCGACCTCAAACAATGATGCTGTGCTTGCAGGATGGACTGTGCCTTTAGCCTGACTTTGTTTTTAAGGTTTATCCCATTGATTTGGATAGGATCCGTCGTCTTCTTTTGCATGCTTAACAGGGCCATCAAGTCTTTCTTGCTATCTAACTCCATGTAATTGTGGGTTGTTGAGCCTGTATATCACAGTCAATGATACTCTAACCAAACCCTACATCTAGCTCCAGAGGCCAGCAGAGTTATCAAACTATAACTTTGGTCTCTGGTACCAGTGCCGCGCATTAATCGCGTTAATGATTTGGCTGGCATACTTTTATGGACTAAGGAGCATGAAACTCGTAAGAATTGGATGGATTTGCAAAACCAAATGACCAGGAAGCACTCATATATAAAGCATTTATCAAACGTGTGCATGGTTCTTTCAGACGATTTATGCAATCGGCATTGATTAGGTTCTTCCTAGAGTATAGAGTTCCATTTGAGGTATTAACCACAACCTCAATGGTATGCCCATAATCTAATTCTCTCTATCAGTTTACCTGGCACTTTGCTATTGTTGCAAATACAGTTTGAAAGCCTCACAAAAAATAACTGTAAAGAAGCTATTGTAATAAAGATTATAGCAATATAGAGATACAAGGCAGAGACTGTTTGCATTGTTCTTTCACACTACATTGCATGAGTAGTTTGGATAAACTGATTCTATCACTTTAACAAGAAGCTGTAGCAACGAAAGAGTGCTTGTTCCGTTTTCTTGTACTGGCAATAGTTTGCATCTGCTTATTGTTTGGCTTTACCTTATCCTCATGGCATTAATTAGACTGGAGTTGGTAGTACTTTAAAGTGCAAAGAAATGCATTGCCGCTTAGGATGTGATGGATTTTAGTCCATTAAATGTCTCAAATGTTGAGAAGTTGGAATAGCTCCGGTGGCAGAGAAGATGAGAGAACATAGATTGAGATGGTTTGGACATATTTTTCGTAGACCCTTAGATGCTCCGATAAAAACAGAAGTGTGTTACCGAGAAAACGATTTGAAGAAAGGACGAGGTCGGCCGAAACTTACTTGGGGGAAGGTAGTGAAACAAGATTTAATAGAGTGGAAAATAGATTGGCGTATGGTCTGCTTTAGGACGGAGTGGAGAAAAACTATCCGCATTGTAGAAGGGGGGATTCCCTATGTCCCAGAGTGCCCTGCTTAGTACTTTCTATTTATTTATATGTTTATTTATTTATTTATTTTTGGGTAGCCATATTTTTACTTTTTTATTTTTATTTTTATATTTTTTATTTTTTTTACTTTTATTTTAGCATATTTTAAACTTTTCACTTTGGGTTCATCGACCGCCGACCCCAACTGGTTTGGGATAAAGGTGATGTTGATGTTGATGTTGAAATGTCTCAAATGTTGAGATGTACCAGATATTAGATTCCATCATTCTTTGACTGATTGATATATTTTTAGCATACCCCGTAAAGTTATTGGATTCTGCTGATGAAGATGCTTAGATATATTTTAGTGACGATAGACATGGAGGAGAATACAATGGAAAGGATGGCGACAGCTTTGATTCTTGTCCAGTTCAGATGCTCTTGAGATGAACAGTGTAGGATTCTGCAGTGGTCCTTGAAGCTCTTATCAAGTTAGAAACTATCCAGCTGACTGTCTATGGTACATGATCGAACCTTGGTTCAAAACATTGGCCCCATCCTTCAGAAAGGGGAAAAACCTTGGTTCTGTTATACGTGTGAGGTGTGTCCATTGATATGTAACTAACTACAACAAATGAGAGGTGTTTTGATGAGATGATTTGCTTGTTGATAAGTGTGTCATAGATTTTTTTCCATTCATTGAATTGTCAAAGTGCATCAAACGTAGTTTTCTCTTGTTCAACGGGATGATATTTTAAATTAGTGAGTCTCCTTAATTCTTTCTGTTATCAACAGAATAACTGGATCACTCCTTTGTTTTATTGTAAATTGGTTGCTCTCATGATTACTTTTTTGCTTCATAACCTGTTTCGCTTGGACAGCCTAGTATTTTTGCTTTTGTAATTTCATAATGTCTTCTGCATAGGTATGGGATGCATCACACTGCAGGAGGGTGAGAACTATGGAAGGCCACCGATTAAGGGTTGGTGCCTTAGCTTGGAGTTCATCAATGCTGTCTTCTGGTAGCAGGGACAAGAGTATTCTTCAAAGAGATATTCGCGTACAGGATGATTTTGTCAGTAAACTTGCAGGACATAAGTCAGAGGTCAGATTTTTATACATTCAGAACTTGAGGTCAATTAAGTCTATCGGAAGTAGTTTGGAGTTTATGCAGCCGATTTTGTTTTCATTTTCTACAAGCCTGCTATCAGAAGTGCAAGATACCACCAATATAAGGGACAAAAGCCTTTGGGTTTCTTTGGCATAATAGACTGGCTAGACAGAAAAAATTATATCTGCCTGATTGTTCTTTTCTGATGTAGGTGTGCGGACTTAAATGGTCTTACGATAACCGTGAACTAGCATCTGGTGGAAATGATAACAGAGTAAATTATTGTTTTTTTCTTTTGTCTTTCTTTCTTGTCACTTCTTTGTGGTGATTTGGCTTACTTCTGTTTGAGCTACATTGCATTTACCTGCTGATCTCCTTTGCAGCTTTTTGTGTGGAATCAACATTCATCACAGCCTGTGCTTAAGTACAGTGAGCACACAGCAGCTGTAAAAGCGATTGCTTGGTCTCCGCATCTTCATGGACTTCTTGCATCTGGTGGTGGTACTGCAGATCGTTGTATTCGCTTCTGGAATACAACCACTAACTCACAACTCAGCTGTATTGACACTGGCAGCCAGGTTGGGCCTGCTTTTACATGCAATTCTTGCATTTTCATTTGGTCTCCTGCCTGTTTGTGTTAGCTAACTTTATGTGGGTGACTCTGTGCTTTTACTTATCTGCCTTTGCCATATCTCTTTCTTCTTGGTTGTGGACTGCAGCCTTCCTGCTGGTTATGATTGATTCTTGCACATCTGAATATGGGTCATTCAGTTTATCACATTTCTTATGTAATGAGGAGACAGAATTTGATTTCTTTGCTATGCTTAAAAGATTTACAGTCTAGAATCGGCTCTTGCACTGTGTCCACAGAAAAAGAGAATTTACTCCCTTTTGTCGTCACCTGTTACAGGTATGCAACCTTGTGTGGTCCAAGAATGTTAACGAACTTGTCAGCACCCATGGTTACTCTCAAAACCAGATAATAGTTTGGAGATATCCCACCATGTCCAAGGTATGGAATCATCAGTTATCGATTAGTGAAGTTTCTGAGTTTCCTTAATTTGAGAGTCCCTTTCCTTTTGTAGTTGGCAACGCTTACAGGACATACATTCAGAGTACTTTACCTTGCTATTTCACCAGATGGACAGGTGATACATTACACGTCCTATTTATATATTTGTCATTTTATTCCCAGAATGGGCGCCCCTTATTGATGCAATAGCTTCTTTGCTGATTCAGACGATTGTCACTGGAGCTGGAGATGAAACGCTCAGGTTTTGGAACGTGTTCCCCTCTCCAAAGTCCCAGGTAGGCTACATTCTTAAGATTTTGTCAGAATTTGATGTACTGTCCTAGCGCTCGTTAAACTATTCTTGGACTGTGTCAGATAGCGTATAGTTACATTTACACATTTTCATCACTCCAATAAAAGGTTAACTTGTTCTAGTATTCTGACTATTGGCATGCCATGACCCATATTCCCTTTTACTGTGCCATGAGGCCGGGTGTTTCGCCTAGTCTTTAGCTAAAACTTTGTTAATTAGCTACCTTCGTTTCTGCCTGTTCTTCTCACTACCTTATTTGCTTGTTTTGTGCGTGGTACAATCCTAGAAAACATCGTTTAATCTGCATTTCTGTTCTTGCAGAACACAGACAGTGAAATTGGATCCTCATTCTTTGGAAGAACTACAATTCGGTGATCAGACAGTTCACTCTCAGTCTGACTTATCGTTCTTTCTTGTTCCTTGACACTGGAAGATGCGGAATGGCATATTGCACATTACATATTGCAAGATTATCCAAGAAAAGCAATTCCACGAATATTGGCATATTTGCGGAGAATCTCTAGCATAAGATGTGAATAGGAGAGATTGGGCCATCTTCTGTCCTTGCCATCCAATTAGTTTCATTTATCAATTTCAGCTCCAGATGTATAGTGGGAGCGGTTATGTATTCTTTTTAACCACCCACTCCCTTCAGATGTATATTATCATAGGGATTATAGGGTGATTTAAACTTTCCACTGTGTAGCCATAATTCCCTCCATGTATAGCCATAATTCCCTCCATGTAAACCCTCCTCTGAGCTTCAACTACGATAAACGGTTTTGACTTCCTGTCTATGCGTCGTTAGTACTCGCCATGAAGACTCGTGGTTTGTCAAAGAACCTCATGGTTGAGATGCTACTTCTTGATTTTGTTCTTCGAAGTTCATGTGCTTCTTCTTACGTTTGGCCTCACTCTGTTACTTCGATCGTGTTGACCCTGTGACTGCAACTATGTAACTGTTTGTTGCTCTGTATAACTGAAGGAAAAGGAAGAAAAGACGCTGAACGGTCGGGGATTCTACCATTCCGAGCATTCAAGATGCCCCAATAGCATGTGATTTGATACATCGAACATTACCCCTCCCACTGTGAAAGTGAGAGAGATGAAATGGGGTGTTTTGGTGATATACAGTTTTTCAGGCATTCGAGCAACGATAAGCAAGTATACACTCAACCTGATTTAAGACTTTAATGAGCATGTTCGCCCAACTTATTTTGCCTCAGATCGAAGAAGAAAAGAGCAACCGAGGAAGCGCTTCTGGTGCTATGGTCATTATTTGTGACCAAGCTGTTCATCCTTTCGGTGGTCCTATGAACAACTCGGTCTCAACATCCGCAATCTCCATGTGGCTTTCTTCACGAGGCGGTTCGCCAGAGGCCGGGGTCGAACCTTTGCCGCATTTGATCTTCAATGGCAGAGAAAATGCTTTCAGTAGTCATTCAACTTATAACTATGAAAACTGAGGACCTACCTTAGAATCACCTATTGAAAATAAGGAGTAACCCAACCAAACCCCATTCTCCCGGACATGATATCTGCACCATTCAATTTAGTGGGGATGCAGCAAATTGACACATGGGACTACCAGATTCGACGACGAGCCTATGTCATAAACTTTTTCTGTTTGTTTAACTCGATTGATAAAAGAGGATATAATTAAGAGAGGAAAAGCATTACTCACCTCTTCAAGTAGCCTTCTCTTTTCTTCCAGTAGTTTCCGCTCCTACACAATGTCCCGAGAGAGATGTTAAGCCATTACTAATCCACATAACTCGGAGACAATAATCAAAGACAAAGCACATTTTCCATGTGCACCGGGCGGCAACATAGGGATCTTTACCTCTGCTTTTAGCCGCTCAATATGCTCCTTCATTAAGTGGCTCTGCGCGGAGATAACGAGAGCATTAACCAACCGATAATCGCCGGCGATCTTTCCATTCGGAAAGTGGGGATAGAAGAAAACGTGGGAAGCGTTGGAACAAAGGGAAAACGATTCACCTTTCTAGCCCTGATCTTGGTGAGACTTCTTTCCAACTGGTTTTCTGTTTGTTGGAGCTCCTCGACCGAGCACGAACCCAGATCCTCTCCTAAGAGTCTTCTGTATTTGTCCAAATAAAGGCATGTGTATATAGTTATAACAGATCTAAGTGGCAAGATTGAGCGTCTACAAAAAATAACGTAAGCCCGACTAACTTCTGTGCCGTGGACAATTTATTTTGTTGACAAGTTTTATCGTGCTGAAAAAAGATTTACAAGAAACAAGATATGAGATCTGGACCTTCTGGTCACTTCGAACTGCTCGATCTTCTTTTCCAGATCAACAGTGTTTCCCTTGGAAGACTGCATGTCAAGCATGGTGATTGTGATTCCACATGAATTAAGTCTATTTGCAAAACAAACAAATAAATAAATAAAGTCAAATGATTATATTTTTTATGCTTTGGAACTCTTTTTGTGTCATCAAGATTTGATAATCAAATCATGAATTTTAACTATAGTGAGATTTTGCATTTGGTGCCAAATTCACGTTTCATGATCTCTGAAATCTAAGTGAACATTGCAATATGATTGTTGACCTTCAGCTCAATAATTCAAAAAAAACTAGACTTAACTTTCTTTGTCATTTAGATTAATTTTCGGGATCTTCCTAATGTGACAATAATGTAATCAATTTATAATGCATCTATTGAAAATAAATGAGTAAGTCGATGCATTAGTCCGACCGAAATCAAAATTCAAGTGCACCAATATGAAATCTACTTTACCCTACTAGTTTGAAATGCGAAAATCTTGGCTAGAAGAGAAGGCACTAGTCAATTCATTATGATTTTTTGGCTAAACCAAAATAGTAGTTAGGCGTGATGTCTGAATCAGAAAAATTCTCAGCGCAACTTTCACTGGAAAATAAAAAAAAATTCTACTAAAAGCACAAATCTTGTCGACAAAGAACACAATTTACACAAGTCGCGTTATTTAATTAGGCAAGTGTGCTTAATAACTGCTATCATCTCCACAATTCAAAGTTTTACACCATCAAAAAATCAAATCCCAGAACCCTAATCGAACCATAAAAAATATGATCTTTACGGATATTTCAAAAAAAAAAAATCCTACCTTCTGCTCGATAACTTTATTTCCTCCAATTTAAGACTGTTTTCAGTTTTTACACCGTGAGTGCTGTTAGTTACACCTCCAATCACTATTGTCTATTGTAGCTATATTTGCAAACTTGTCATTTTGGAAGTACACACACACATATATATAACACTCTTCTCACCATCATCACCAAAAAGTCCAAATCTACGAGCCCTAAATTCTCTCATTCAAGTCAGAACTTGGCCAAGCGCTAGTGTCGAGTCCAGCCTTACAAGTTACATTGAATGACCGCCGCCGCGGGTGTATGTGGCTACTCAAGAATGTCTCAAAGTCTCGGTTGAGCAGTCATTTTTTAATTAGTGAATCCTGCTTTAGCACCCTTTCGCATTTGCAAATCCCAACCCCCCCTCCCCACCCAAAAAAATAAAAATTCCACGTAAGTGTTGAAATTATCGTTTTTTCTTGTGGGTCTTGATAGTGATCTCAAAAAACTATTGTGGAAAATTATTTTCAAATTGAGTAATATACTTTTCTCCAATTAACTTACCAACCTCTACTTGAGTTACCTAGGACATTTGTTAGGTCATTTTGAAACTACCGGACTTTATAATAACTTACAGAGTTTTACTGGTGTCACTTGCCCACGTTCTCAAGTTAAGTCACAAATCTAAAGTTGAGTTACTTATCAGTTTTCCTTCAGAAGAATTTCTAACTAGATTTACGTTACTGGCTCTTATCCGAGTCACTAATCATCATTTGTTGGGTTATTTCCACCTAGCTTAACACCATTCTTCATATACGGGATCTTATATCAAATAACCAACCTCAATATTTTCCAACTTTAATCTGATTAAATCACCAACAAATTTTATTTATTCAACTCTTATTGGAGTCACTTATCCATATTCGTTTGGTCAATTCAAAGTTACAATTCTTTTATAAGAACTTTCCAACCTATGTTGCATAATTTGCCAACTTCTTAAGTTACCAACTATTTTATTAAATTCCTAACCTTAACTTGGGTTATTTACAGTTTTTTCACCAGCTAGGCTTAAATTATCAACTCAAGTGAGTATGTGTGGAAAATCATTTTGAACTCTAAAAATTAAACTTTTAGCACTTAGGGTGAAGTGCTTTTTATAATCACTAACTACGCACAACTTAATTGATTCGTTTAAGTCCAAAATACTTAATGTAGTAAGTAAGAACGGCCTGCTCAACTGCTTAAGCGGTGACATGTACAATGAAAAGCAAAATGTTTCCAGTTATGTTGTCAAAATATCCAACTAATGCTCCATGCTTGTTAAGAGAACATAATTTTTGTTCAATTTTCAGTCCGTTATTGAACAATTTTTTTTTTGTTTTCATTTTCAGTCCGTTATTGAACAATTTTTTTTTTTCATTTTCAGTCCTTAAAAGACTCACTTGATATTAAGAACTTGAATGTCCAACACTTGTATTTCAATTTTATTAGACGAGTCCAAGCTACTTGAATAAAAGTTCCTCAAGTTGCCAACTCATAATCATTCGTTTTCTAATTACCAAAGTTTATGTGGTAGTATTCCGATCACCAACTTTTCTTTCTGGTCAAAAATATTTCTGGTAAGTCAAAACCAAAAAAAAAATATTTGGATGATGGCACAAAATTGGTGATATGGAAACATCTCTTATGCTTATAATCAAGTTGGAGCATACCTGCATAGGAATTTCACCAGTTTTGGCTCCCATGTCCTTGGCTCTCTTCTGATACTTTTCTATTGTCTTGCTCAAGCTGCATTTCCATAGCACCCCGCAAGAGCGAAAATCACATTTACAATCATAGCTAGAACATACACTCAAAATAAAAATGCATGTACTTCGTACTGAATGATGGCCAAAAAGTAAAAGAAATTGTACGTTCGGCATACATCATCTAAGAAAAGCGGGGATTATAGCTATAACTGCGAGAAATTTCAGGCCACTTTTCTATTAATCAGTCTTTAAGAGTCAAGTGCCAAACCAATTCGTTACCTTCTTCATTAGCTCTATGTCATTACAGCACTAGCTTTGTAGCTTTGCTTTTGAGTTTTCACAACTTATGCATATGGCATTTTCACCTCCCTCATATGGAAAAAGAACGTATAAGCACCAGCTAGAAGAAGATAGTTTATTGATGACTATATAAGGATTATCATCATGAACACGGACAACCGGATGAGAAAGAATGTTGTAATACTTCTTGATCAGATCAGAGAATATCAAAGATGCAGAATACTCAAATTAAATAGCTAACCAAGTTATAATGATACACAAACGTGTATACACATGTATCTATGTGAGAGCACACGTAAGCAAAATTCAGTCATGGAACTTTTACTTAGTACAAGTCAAATCAACACGACTTTCTACTTGAGGTCGGCTTTGTCTTCAAGTACTCAAAGGTTGATATCAGACTTCAGCTTAGTGACGCTTGATTTTCAAACTCAAGCTCTACTCTAATATATTTTCATATGTTTGAACTTAACTTGCTAAAACAAATTTTGATGAAAGCTCGAGTTAAGCCAAAACTGAAACTCAAAATCTGTACCATGAAAAGAAATATTATGTCATCACCAATTCCTTACAATATTGCGATCATAAATCATACATAACCATAAATCAAACACTCTATAAATTCAACTATGAATATATTAGGTTGACGAGCTCATCTGAAGTATTTCAAGCCTGAGTTCGACTTAGTATGACACATTGATTATTCAAACTGAACTTGAATGCCAAAAACTAGAATTTATTAAATTTGGCTAGTCTCTCGGTCTCATATGGCTTTGCTTATTTGCGTCCCAAGGTTTTACTGTCATTCTAAAAACTAATTGTAATTCTTGCTAATTATGCACTCCAAATACATCCACTCGCATAACACATGACAATGTCCTCCAAATATTGCAAAATGCACCTTCGAGTTCATTTTATTCAATAGAGAAACTCCTCAGATTGGTCCAAGGAGGATAATAAGCCAATAGGTGACTGAAGATTCAGAAAAACTTAATAAACACAAATCAGAGAGCTTAATTACAAAACATGATCTTTCCAAAGGAAAAACCTAGAATGCAGAATATGCATTTGTGTGTTTATTATTATAACATGGAGATCTTAGGGAAAGATACTGAATCAGCTGACATGCAACTCGTCATCATTGAAATAATTCCACCATTCACATAAGAAAATTTTGTTTAAAAAGATTTCAGGGGTTCTAGAAAGGTCATACAGATAAGTGAACCTAAAAAGTCATTTTTTGGGTTAGATTAGATGATCATATTAATCTTTGTGAAGGCTCAAATTTCCTTTTCAGATACCACTATGCTACTTTTCGAGCATTGCACCAAAGAAACCAAGAGCCTGCAATCTGAAACATGCATGAAATAATACCTTGTGGGACTCATCAAGATTAATTTGCATATCGGAGAACTCAGAACTGAATTTTCGTTGCTCGTCATTACTCACAGAAAACCCCCTTTTAAACCGAAATGACCACAGTGAATGGTAATTGATAAAACTCGACTCTTAACTGGAGTTTTCCACTGCTAGTCAAAAGAGAGAACTAGAGTATCTACATATCTTGGATTTCTGTAGCTTCCACATTAACAATGCGCTGAGCAAGTCGAGGATTAAATTACATTATGTGATCACAATTAAAACACGTCAACCCCCATAAGCTAAGAGCGTCAAAAACAATGTTCACAGATACTTTCAGGGATTCGGGGGTCGTCGTAGGGGGGAGAAAGAGAGAGAGAGAGGTGTTCCACTCTTTTTAGAGGCAATTAAACAATAATCATGGAAAAGTTAACAGCATATACAGTATTTATTGGAAAACAAACCAAGTCCATCTTCTTCGAGCCCAAAGTAAACGGACCAAAGATTCCATGTTCATTGTCATTTTTTTCTAAAAGCTACTAAGAAATAGTCTCATCACCGGCTAATCTTACACAGTGTTGTACAGTTTGTGGAGATCAAAGGTACAAAGCTTTGCACCGGCACAGTTGAGAAACGAAAAACAAAAATAAAAACAAAAGCAAAGAGCAATCATTTACAATGACCCAATTGGTAAATACGGTCACTGACTTCCCAAACCACTTGAGTGGGTTGTAGGGTAGTACACTGCTTCAATGGACTCTGATGCAGATATGCCGGAGATATGTGTATGTACGGGTTAAGCAAGTTATGAAATCCCCTTAAACTAAACTCAAGCATTACCCTTAGTGAACTTATGACTCATGACTCTCTCTCTCTCTCTCTCTCTCTCTCTCTCTCTCTCTCTCTCTTAAACATATCGCGTAGAACCGTTACCGATTTATCTTCAGTGTTTCGCGTCTTGTAACTTGTCTCGTGTTGTGTAAACTATCATGTCTGCTGTCACCAGCCCTATGTGTCAATGTATGTACGAGGCTGCGAGAAATTTGGGTATTGACCCAAATAAGGACCCATGCACACAATCCAACCATTAAAAAAAAAAAATTGCCATTCTCGTAAGTGAAAGCCCTAAAAAAAAAATACCCAATTTCTGAACCAAGAAAAACATTCCAACCAATCACAATCGCATTCAAAGTCAAGTCTTTCTTTCGTTGCTGTACTCAAAATTGCATTCGATAGTCTGCACCAGGGAAAGAACACTCACGATTCAAACTGTACGAAAAAGGAAATCAAACGGTAGAGAGAGAGAGAGAGAGGGGAAGAGGAAGAAGAAACGTTTTAGACAGCTAGAGCCTGTCCACATAGTACTTGCCTGTTTTGTGCATATCCTCTATCTATTTCTGGTTTATCTTCCTTCATTCTTTTTCTGTCTCGTTTTTTTTTTCCTTCATCAAATGATGATTCCAATAAACTGGGTCAAACAATTAAAAAAAAAGCCCCAGTCGACCTACCATTTTTTTCCCAAGTCACGATCCCACGATTTTCCCTGCGAAACTCTTGGCAAGATCAATGCATTGGTTAAGGACACCCAAGATCAGCAAATCAAAGACTCGGATATCTACACACCATGCTACTCGGGAAAGAATCCCAGTGATTCAGTATGGAAAAAGAGGTGAACAGATTTAATCAATGTACCTCGAGCTCGAGAACTCGTAGAGCTTGCCCCTCGGGGAGAAGATGATGAGTGCAACCTCGGCGTCGCAGAGGACGGAGAGCTCGAAGGCCTTCTTTAGCAGCCCGTTCCTCCGCTTCGAGAACGTCACTTGCCTGCTCGTGTCGTTCTCTATCCTCTTCATCTGCGTCTTCCCTCTCACCATTTCCCCCCTCTCACTCAACCCGCCACCAACAAAAAAAAAAAAAAATCGTCGCGCGGAAGTAAGCGACGGGGGGGTGGGGTGTCGGGAGATGGTGGGGTACCTGACGAGCTCGATCGAAGCAAGCACGGCTCCAAGTTCCAATTTTGAACAAGCCAAAAAAGAAAAACGGAGGCTCGCGCTGGTTAAGACTGAGCCGCCGTAAATACAAGGGAATCGGGTGACGGAACTTGAGGAAATCGGGAAATGGCCTAGAAAGGTCGATCGGCGATGAGGAAGGTGGAGAGACACACACACACACACACACACAGAGGGAGGAGAGAACTCGGTTCGAAGAAGAAGACGAATTTCTATAGAGACACAGAGAGAGAGAGAGAGTGCGTGCGTGAGGGAAAATCCGGGAAACCCTAGGCGATTCAAGCAGGAAAGATTGGACAGAAGAAGAAGAAGAAGAAGAAGACGACGAAGAAGAAGAAGGAGGAGAAGTGGAGAGTGTGTATGTGATGAACCCTAAAAGCAGAAAAAGGGTGCGAAAGAGAGAGAGAAGTCTTTTGATCTCTTTCTTTCTCCTTTTGGCAAGGCCACAGACAAAACAGGCATTCCCAGAAAAAGCAAAGAAACGGGGGAATAAATGCCACTGAGTGTTTGTGTGTGGATGTAATGTCACCGACGATGTGTCCTCTCCACACTTTTTATCTCCCCTTTTTGCCCCTAATTTCCTGCCCACCCAAACCCCCATCAATCGATCATTTCATGAGACCGATTTTATTTTGTTATATATGGAATTTTGCTAGCATCAATGATGAAGGGAATCCCGAAACTTTTTTTTTTTCATTCAATCAATCTTTATGATGGACATGCGCTAAGTTTATATATATATATATATATATCAAAAATGTTTTTAAGTAGGGAAATTGAGTAAAATCCTCCTCAAAATTATTGAGTGGAAAGACCAGAAGACCTCCCGTAAATTTCTTTTGACTTTTTCATAGATATTTGTCGCCAGCATTACGCGACTCGTGACGCACTTGTGAGCTAATTCCCTTACCTTGCATCAGCTTTGATGTCAATTATTATGATGCCGAGTACTTTGAGCCCCTCTAAAATTGGGTTTAAATTCCCACCAACGCTATTTGTTATGCAAGTTTATCATATATTGAAACACCAAGATTCTTACTCTTTTCCTTGCAATGTTTTTAGATTGTGATTGAGTTTTTTTGCTCCCTCTCTTTTCGAGCAATACGGACAAGTGGGTAAATTTCACACAGATAAAATAGCTTTTCAGTCGTAGCCTGATCTATTTGCATTCGCGATAAAAGAAACTTAGAATTTAATTTGTGTTGTTACTTCATTTTTCATGAACAAAGAGATTTTTTTGTTTTGCCCTTTTGGACAGTGGCTTGATCTTCCAACAAAAAAACAATGGCTTGGTTCAATAAAAAAAAAAGGTTAACATCACGAAAAATCACAAATTGATACACATATGATAAATTTATGCCAAATTATTTTTTTGATCACAAAATATCTCAAAGTAGTATACATGTGAAAAATTTACCTTAAATTTTTTTTTCTACTATCAGAAATCACAAACTAGTACATCTACGACAAATTGACCCCGAATGAATTGTTTTGGCTATAAAAAATCTTACTTGTGCAAACTTACCAATTTGTTAATTTTCGTTAATACCATGAAAATTTTAAATTGATAAAAATGTGATAAATAAAGGGTAAAATGATAAACGCGTACATTCGACAATTGTTACGTGTCATTCAAATTAGTAATTTGACGATAAAATTTAATAAAAACTAACGATGGGTAAATTTATCATAGGTATATCAGTTTGGGGTAAATTTATGAAAAGCATATCAGTTTATGATTTTTTATGATTAAAAAAATAATTTTAGATAAGTTTATTATAGGTACGTTAATTTGAATAATAATAATTAATAATTAAAACAGTGGCTTGAGGGCACAGGAGCAACGGTGCTACCGTATCGGGAGAAACCGCCTGGCAAGGCTCGGCTGACAGCTTTTCAGTCCAGGTAACCCTCGGGGCGGCACGAGGGGCACGTGAACCCCGAAGACGGTGACCGTTCCTGTCGGTATCCGGTTAAATCCAGACAGGCACCCAACCTGAGAAGCACCGTAACGCCGCGTTTGGTTTTCGGGCGCTCTTCTTTCTTTATTTCTTTTTTCGTTTTTTGTTTTTTGCCCGATAATGGAAAATAATTAAAGAGAGGGATAAAGTTATTGCGGGGAACTGAAGAACAGGATGCCCGGTCCGTACGAAAGCTGGTGGGGGCACGTCTGACGAGCGTCCGTACCATTGTCCCAGGAGCAGGGTCAATAGGGCGGCGCCACGTGTCCCGGGCCCGAAAAAGATAGGGTTCCGCGTCACGTGGTCTTGACATGTGTCATGTGCCGCGCACCGGCGAGACTTTTTCTCCTTTCTTTGTCTCTCTTTTCCCATTTAAATATATTCTTAGTGGGACCTTCAGGGAAATTTTTTGTTTTATTTTTTCATAATCGGCATCTTTTTCTTTTATTTTTTTGGTTTTTTTTTTTTGTCCAAGTGGCGTAAACGTGGTGAAGTCACAGGACCACAAGGGGGTACGTGAATCCTTTTCGTATTTAATTGGGGAAGCCAAGATTTCCTGTATCGAGAGTGACTTTTCTCCTGCGATTTTGCCTTTTGTCGAAATTGGTGACTTGACTCTATCAATTCTATATAGCCCCTTTTTTAATTAATTAATTAATTAATTAATTGGCTTTAGGAAATTCCATGTATATATGTATGTGTGTGTATTACATTTTGGACCCCATGACTGAGATATATCTTTTCCGATGAAATAATTGGTTAAGTTAATCTTAATCTTATTAATTCATCACGAAAATCTTAAATTGGCACACTTGTCATAAATTTAGTCAAAACTATTTTTTTTACCTAAAAAATTTCAAACTGATACATCAGTGACAAATTTACCTCAAATATTTTTTTACCACAAAAAATTCTAAATCGATACATATGTGATAAATTTATTCCAAACTAATTTTTTAACTATAAAAAATCTCTAAATCGGTACATTTGTGATAAATTTATCCTACATAGATATTCATTAAATTTTGTAATTAAATTGTTGAGTTGAACGACACTTAGCAATTAACGAGTATATCAGTTTACAATTTTTCCCTTTTGTTTGCATAGGTTTATTATCTTGAAGTTCTTTTTTGTATTAACTGAATTTAACAAAAGTTAACGGAGATTAAATTTGTCACAGGCATATTAGTTTATGATTTTGGGTGGTCAAAACATTAATCTGGGGCAATTTAAAATTTATAGTGGTCAAAAAATAATTTATGGTAAATTTGTAACATGTGTACTAATTTGAAATTTATGGTGATCAAAAACTATTTTTTAGCAAATTTATCGCATATGTATTAGTTTGAGATTTCTTATGATAAAAAAAAATAAATTTAGGTAAATTTATCATGGGTATATCAGTTTGGGGTTTTTTGTAATATTAACCCTTTCTTCTCGTAAAGATCACTCTGTCGGCCCAATGTGCTTCGGTCAAATCTAGCTGGAGCCAGCACATAATTTACCGACTTTATTGTATTTTATTTGCTAAATTTTAAGATTATGCTTAGTATAGGTTTATGTGAAAATGGGATGAGAAATATTTTGATGGGATATTTGGCAAGCTCCTCGCAAACCGTGGCATCTTCAAAGTCGCAACGGTCTGTAATGGTTTTTATTTTTTTTAAACTAAGTCGCCGGGTCGGGTTCTAAGGCGACATGGCTTCAAATTGTAGTACCAAACGCACGAATCATAGTCCTTCATGATGTATTTATAGCTCTGTCACGGCTACAAAAAAAGCAAAGCTAAGGGTAGATAGGCACGAAGTGAAACGCAGGAAATCAAGAATTTGAACATCATCTGATGCCTAGATACGCTGTGCGTTTCGACCATTTATCAGCCTCACAATAGCATCTCTCCCACCTTAAAACAAGAGCGTTCATAGCAGGAGACAAGCTCCTCCTCTAGGGGCGCGAACTTCAACTCATAGCTAAGAAAATTGCCGTCAGACACTATACTGAAATCTCAAGCGGATTTTTCTTACGTTAAATTGGTTTTTTTTTTATATTGTATTTATACCGGTACGAATAGGTACTTAAAATGTATATTTCGATCACGTGGTTAGAATTTCTGTTTTTTATCGTACGATGTTAGAACTGAACTAAATCAGAAAAGGAAACGACCCCTTTGGGAAGAGAAATGCGCGAAAGCATCGACGGTCATGAAAATCTAATTCCCTATATAGTGATCGGCAGTGCACGCTTCGTGTCGAAACCCATAATTCTCCCTCTCCGATGTTCTCAAACTCGAATCAATACTTTTGGGCCGTCGCATTTCCACTAATCTTACTCTAAACTGCAAGATTTACTCGATCTTATGATCACGAAATCTTCTCTGCATATTCTCTATATGTAAATTGAATTCACGTCATTTCGTGCTCCGCCTTATGGCAATTTACCCCCCCTTTCTTGTCACCTTTCTTTTATACTCTCTTCACTTGTCAAAGTCACTGGATAGGCCAAAGTTCTCTTTATCGAGGACAATTGCCAGCGGGTAAATGATAAAGATTATTATATGGAACTTAGGCCTTATGCCAAGTAGGACCAAAGATGCGTTAGGTGGAGAAGTCGGTTTAGTCGAATTCGTGTTCATGTCTAATCATACTTTATCTCGTCAATATAAAGAAATCTTTTTCACTTACCTATTTATGTCGTTGATTTGATGGTCAGTGCTCCTGAAAACTCCGTTTTATACCCAAATGAAAAAAAAAATTATTAAAAAAATATTTAAACCTATTATAATTATGTCAATTTAATTATAATTTTTTTTTATCAATTTAATCCTTCTGACTAACTTTGATCGGTAGGCGCCGACATACCAATTTTTGATAACCTTTTAATAGAATTTATTCACTTGTTTATTTTCTTCCTCTTCTTCTAATCGGTCGCCAATGGCAAAGTCAAGCCTCGCTAGGTTTGGCCAGGATCAGCCTCGCCTTTGGCCATTCGTCGGATTGAGGAAGAAGAAGAAGAAAAAATAAGTAAATAATTTGAAAAAAAATATTAAAATAATTACGAAAAATTGTCACGTGAGTGTCGGTCGGCAAAAGTTGATATGAAGGATTGAATTGACACAAATACAAAAGATTTAAAACTGTATCAGCAAAAAAAAAATTAAGGCTAAATTTGCACTATTGTAATAAGTTTATAATTTTTTTTATAAAATTCCCACAAAAAATGCATGTCTTTGTTTTCCATAATTCACTTTTTGTGCTTAAACGTGCAGGTAACAACAATCGAAGTCAATTGGCAATATTTTCTTCTGGTGTAGACATTAATTTTGCGGGGAAAATTGCAAATATCACCCCCACCCTCCTTACATTTCAACATATACAATTAGGAACATCGAATTTCAAGTGGCATTTCTCACGGACATACCGTTAATCGTGGATTTAAATCGAAGATGGTTTTTACATATATCTCTAATTTTCCTTTCCGTGGACAAGGTTTTCAATCATGAAGGTTAAAATCACCATTTCTGTGTATTAACTAACATCTTTCCACTATATGAAACTAAGATCAATATGTCGACCATGGATTGTTCGACCCCATCTAAGTTAATTTGATCTTTAGGTGCTGCTTAATGACATCGTTTTGTCAATGAAAGGATCGCTCGAGCTTGTGCATGGCTAAAAATTCTCGAAAAACTTAAAGCAGTTCATCCATAATGCCCATCTTTACGCCATAGCACATACCCAACTCGAGCAACGTGGAACGCCGGCATCGCATCATCCCCTCTAATGCATTGTTCAATAAGAGAAATTGACTATGTAACAATAAGAGTAACAATCTATTTTAGACCATAAAAAATAAATAAAAATTAACCAAAAGTTATTATTGGGTCTACTCTTTTAAGAATTTGTGACTCATGATATAATATTACTTTCATAACCATCCAAAATTATTATGTTAACAAAGCCCCGTTCAACAACCGAGGACGAGTCATAAATTGGTGCAGTGTTTGGCTGGGGCCTACGATAAACTTGATAACTCCCATTTGACGTGCAAATCGATACCGCAGTTTCGACGAACTCGACTCTGATTCAAAAGCTTAAATCAATAGGTAAAAAATAAAGTTACAACGTGAATGGCTTTTGAACCGGATTTCAACACCATGTTAGACTCTCTATCTCTCTCTCTCTCGATCGAATGGCCCATGCCGCACCACTCAAAAAGTGGGGGAGCCTTGGAAAGCTGAATGCGAGTGGGTTGCGCCCAAAGTCTGGAGAACAGGCTCAGTTCATTCAAAGTGGCTGCTTTGAGTTTGTGGTCCCTCGTGCCTTTTGAGCTTGAGCTCTCCATCGCATTCAATCCCTCGTCGGTCTCCCCACTGCAAATGAAATTACTCCCCCAATCACCTTAAACTCCAGGTAAATATATCATGCGAAATCGATCGCGATCCGCCAAAATCAATTATAGTTCGTTCTCGCGAGGCTCGTCGAGCTAATCTAATTCTCGATGTTCCTCGATCCCATGCTTTTGAATTCCCTCCCAAGCTCGCGGGTAGACGAATTGAAGTTTTTAGCTCCGCGAGACGGCGGCCGCGGCGGCAAATCTTTATTTGCACGACCACCCCCCGCCCCCCGCCACCCAAGTCGCACAAGTGGCGGCAAAATTAATAGGAAGGGCCTGTATTAATTATATGGTAAATGAGGCCTCGAGGGGTCGAGGGGTGGCGATTAAGCGGTGAATTAGAATCATTACTCGCACTCGGGTCGAGCGCGCACGCAGCAGGCGGCCATCGTGTCTGGTGCTGCGTCGTCACTTTTCCTTGTGGTCCAGGAACAGAAGGAGGGAGGAGTAGGCCTTTAAACTGGCCTGTAATATAGGCCATAATCCCTCCCATGTGGCCAGCATTATGTCCTCTGCTTTGTTCTCCTAATGTGAAGAGAATGTGCCGCTCAGTTTTTAAATTGAAGTTTCCGTCTGATTGGATGCACGCACGAAAGAGCGAGAAAGAAAAGCTAATGGCGACACGGAGCTCCACTCTCGTAACCTTTTTCTCGTTAACAACATATTCTGTCGGTAATTTTTATGAGACGATCCTATTAATGGGTCGTCTTCCCCGCCACTCGAGTCCTTGGCTGGTCGCGCCCATCCTTCAATAGCTTCTCAAACATGGGGGTCACCACGCTGCAGACTCTCCAACCATCCATGTTCGGCTGGTTAGTGGGGTTCCAGCATCGGCTCCGAAGGTCTTCTCTTTTAACTTCCTTTCAAGAGCACAAATAAACCAAAGTGGGTTTGTACTCTCGTATATGTTGCTAATATTCTCCTCCTTTTGTGGTTAGGGAATTTGTTTTCCTAAATCGAAGCATGCACAGATATATATTTACCGTTAATCGTTTTCCATTGACCGATCATTTTCAGCGAACTAAACACGTAAAAAAGTTCGAAAAGTTAATCCGCACGAAATCCTCGCGTTCAAACAAGCACGCTCTTAAATTCTTTTGTTTTGTGTATTTAGGTTACCAAACGACAGTTGATAAGTTTCTTGGGCCTGTGAAGCCCATCTTACAAAGCCCACCTAGTTGATGATCCTGTCTATGAAGTTTGCCCCTGTTCCCTTTGGCCCAAATACATGCGTACTTCAACTTTTGGGTTGATGTTATTATTATTTTTTTTTTGGGGCCAAGAATCCTTTTTGTCCACTTCCCACTTCAAAACCAGTGCATAACGATAATTTGAATCAATTTTAAATGAATTCACTGACTGTTTCGGTCGCAGTCAAAAGCGAAAACCACCATTAACCCACCTTCTTCGATCTCCAAAATTCAAATGTAATTGACCGATCGTCGGATGAGTAATTAAAATTCTTTAACGGGACGTCGCCCGTCAATCTTATTGACCGGCGTGCACGGCGAGCAATTGATCAAGCGCATCCGGCGCGACCGCTGAAATTGCTAATCCTAACAAATGGCTCCGTCCATTTCGAGACCGCCCTTTGGAAACAATTGGACAGACTGTCTGCATCAAACCAGCCCTTTTCTGAGGCCGCCATTTTGGGTGTATTGTTCGTGTTTTTCTGCTTGGCGGGTACTTACTTTGCGCAAGAACCATTCTTCCACCTGCTCCCACCCTAGAAGAGACAAAGAGGCACCCTTTCTCCTATCTTTTGTCTTAACTTAGGAAAGAGGACACTCACTAAGTATTTTGTGGACTGATTCCTTAAATAAAATCTTCAACTTTAGATTTACCTTCAAATTTATCCCCAAATTTATCCCGAACTCTTTTTCGTTTCATAAAAAACCCTCGACTTCCGTTACAGTATCAAATCTGCCTCGAATTATATTTTTTCTTAAAAAAAATCATAAAGTTTTGATCTACATTCGAATATGCTCTCGCAAATCTAGCCCCAACTTGACGTGACATTTTCGCGTCAATAATAAATTCACATCAATAAAGTAGTGGGGCTATTAGGAATGAATCAACGTGGAAATGCCACCTCGACAACAAAGCCACTCCAATAAAAATTGTTAAAATTCTCCGGAATGAAATCGTCCTAGGAATACGGAAACTAGGGAGGACTAATGTCGATTTTTGGACAGATGGCTAATGGGAATAGATATGATATCAGAATAAAAATTCGTGATTTTTCTCTTAGACAGAGAAAAAAATATATTTAGGGCAGATTTGGGATTGGACCTAAAAGTTTAGGAATTTTTTTCGAGATAAAAAAAAAGGTTCCGGGTAGATTTCGGAATACACCTAAAATTTGGAGTTTTCTTTTTTTTTTTAGCGAATTAGACTATTATTTGAAGAAGGAAAGATCATAGTTTTACATATATACTCCAATGGCTATTGTGACTCGACCGTTACGAGGGCTTCTAATTTCATGTGTTTGCCGAAAAAAAGAAAGAGGAAGAGAAGCCTATGATGCAACGAATCCATTGTTTCTCTAAGATGGGAGTTGTCCATTTGCACCAAGTATATCAAAAACTGATGGACGGAAAAAAAAAATCAAATTGAACAATCGAACTTATAAAATTACTCGGAGGAAGCAACAAAAAGCTCCATATAAATACATAAATATTTATATACATATATAAAATATTTTAGTCAGAAACGAAAAGCTCTTTCAATGACACCAATTTGGAGTTTAGCTGTAAATGTAAATGACAAGACCAATTCGCTCGACCATCGTCACACCTGATATATATACACACGCACATATATGCGCGCATATTTTAAAAAGAAAAAGAAAAATACTAAATAAATTGCTTTCTTTTTCAGTTAATCATAAATAAATGAGATTTTCTCTTGTTGGTGCACAACATGAATGAGATTTGCTTTTATATGTCATGAAATTAAATGAGATTTTTTTTGGGTCTAAATATTTTAAATGCAATTGAAAGTAGATGTGAGCAAAATAGATCGATCTGATCGGGACCTATGTTAAGTTATGACAAATTTACGAAGATAAAATTAGATCATATATTATCATATTATCGATTTCAAGAGACAGCTCGAGGATCAAATCGGATCGATGGTCCGATTCCGTTCTTGATCCTTGAAATGAACTGAATCGGAAGGGGGACCGATCGTCCCTAATCGATGCAGCCCTTTTGTTGTTGCCCGGATATCATCATCTTCTACTTCTCTCTTCTTTTTCCTGTTGCGTCTCTCTCTCCGTCCTTCCCTCCCTCCCCACTATAAAATCTCCGTTTCGACCGACTCAACGACTTTTTCCCTTTCCTTCTCGCGCTGGTTCGAATCGCGAATCTACCCGTTCTCATTCCGATCCAGTCATCTTCTTCGCGAAAACCTCCGATTCTTAAGATCGCCATGGCAACTTCTACCGCTTCGCCTCCTTCTTCCGCTCCGCCTTCTTCGTCTACGGTGGACGAGCAACCGAGGCGACAAGACCAGCAGCCACAACAGCAGCAGCAGCAGCAGCATCAGCTTCAACCTCCAAATGCGACGGAGAAAGAATGCATCCACAAGACGAAGCTCATCCAGTTCCTCGGTCGCTCCACGCCAATCGTCCTCCAGAACGATAACGGCCCTTGCCCTCTCCTCGCCATCTGTAACGTCTCCTTCTACCCCCCCTTCTCTCGTCCTCTTTAGTTGCGGGTCCCTAGGGTTTCGCCGTTCTCTGGCCTCCAATTGTTGTTCGTGGTCCTTCATTGGCTTGGTTCGCGATTGGTATTTGCATTTGGGATGAAATCGAATCGTTTCCTAGCTTTCATTTTTAATTGCTGCAATGTCAACACTAGCAATCATGGATTTCAAACTTCGTTTGGTTGAGAAATCGGGTGGTGTAATCCAGTACTCGAAGAAACATGAGGGGTTTTTGGTATCGTTCACGTTCAGTTCATCATAAGACGAGTTCTCTTAGGTCACATGCATTTTTTGGCTGCGTGGGTGATGTGTGAAGAGTTTATTTGTGGGTGACGGTGACTCGGGGAATGTTCTTAAATGGGATCATATGCAGGTAATATTCTTCTATTGCGGAACAGCCTGAATTTGAGTCCAGACACAGCTGAGGTTTCTCAAGAAAAATTGCTGTCTTTGGTGGCTGAACGACTAATTGATTCCAACAGCAATATTAATGTAATGGCCTTTTCTTGTTCCCTGGAAGTGGAATGTGTCTCCGGTTATGATGGATGTTAATCTTCTATTCTTTTTGGAAATGTTGCAGAATAAGGATGCTGGCTATGTTGAAAATCAACAACAGAATATTGCAGACGCAATTGATCTGCTGCCACGTCTTGCGACTGGCATTGATGTAAATATAAAGTTCAGAAGGTTGAATTGGCTTTATGACAAGTATTCAAGTTTTAGCCTGAATCTTTATGCTTATATAGGTCTTGAACAGAGTATATCTTTACATTGCAGGATAGATGACTTTGAATTCACCCGTGAATGTGCAATCTTTGATCTGCTGGACATTCCACTCTGTCATGGTTGGATTGTCGATCCCCAGGTGCTTTATCATTTCGGTTTATGTGCTTTTGTGCCAACGCTTATCACTTATTTAGGAGTAAATTCTCAAGTAACTTGTGATGTCTGCTGTATCTGAATGAAAGTGTTAGTCCTCATTCGCTATCTATCATCAAAATTTTTGACGGGTACAGTATATACGTGGCTTTCAATATCAACTGTGGAAACTATGTGTCTTTTTGAGGATTTTTATTTGGCAATCAGCACTCTCTGTCCAGGATAATGTATAACTTCTGTTAATTTAAAAATTTTGATTTATTCAAAAGCCAACTTTAAGGTTGGTTGCTGATTACATGAGGAAACAGCTGTGGTTTGCTTGATGACCAAATCTGTGCTAGTCTCATTGCATTGCATTTAAATCCTTCTTGGGTAGAAGTATTTTCGATGATCTTTCTCTATTTTTCTATTTAGTGCCTTGCATAGGCATGCGGACCACTGTGGTTTGCTAGGTGATCAGACATGTGCCAGTCTCATTGCATTGCATTGCGTTTAAATCCTTCTTGGGTAGAAGTATCGTTTATGATCTTGCTCTATTTTCGTACTTAGTGGCTTGCATAGGCAGGCAAGAGAAGTGTGTACTTATTTTACTGGATTTAGTGATTTTTGTTGATGTTTAAATCTAACGTTTGAGTAAATTTTCACTAGTTTAATTTCTCTGTATTCTCCCTCCTGTCAATTCATTCTAATGCTGCCTACGCGTTTGTATCATTCTTTCCACATCTTTCTTAGGATCATGTTCTTGCATTCGCGATTGGGTCCAAGTCATATAATGCCCTTATGGGCGAACTTGTTGCATTAGAAACAAGAATGATGGATCAAGAACATAAGGAAGACAGTGGAGAAGACTGTGTTGATTTTGCTGCTGCAGCTACTACAGCCCTTGGAGTGCCTTCTCCATCCCTTTCAAAGGTCAGCTCATTTGACGGTTCTCCGCGCTCAGTGTCTGATACCCAGACACCGAGAAAGGGGGATCTTGAAGAAACAGCAGAGCTGATGAGAGTTTTAAAGTTGTCAGAAACTGAAGGGCCTGGTTCATCAAGTAACTCTTTCATCGCGGGTAATGGCACATGCAATAGCTCTTGCTTTGACGAAGGTAGTTGTCCCCAGAAGTTTGTACATGCAGATGCACTTGGTAGATTACAGGATTCTAGTGGAGTTGACAATATCTCTTGTCAGTTGGAACCACCTCTCATGGTTGCTGATATTACCCTGACTGATGAGAACCATCCAGTGATTGGCAGAACTTGTCTGGGGGAAGTAGGTCCTCCATCCTTAAAGATGGATGTGGCAGACCACATCCATCAGTCCAAACATGCAGAAACTGGGAAGGCTGCCATTCAGGATGATTTGATTGACCTGAGAGAAGTTGACACTTCAGTCCAGGTTGAAAAAGCTTCTGTATTGTCTCCTGTTAAACTGGATGGCGCTATGGATGAGAGTTTGAGTTTATATTTGCGAGTTAATGAAAAGGCAGAGATACCGACTTCTCCGGTTTATACTGTTGAAGCAGCTGATCATCACACTGGATGTGACGCCGTGGAATTTTTGAGAGTCTCTGTGCCAAATGTCGACTCAGATTCGTCCAGTGGCAAATTGCAGCACACAGATGCTGCTGAACCTTTTACTCCCAGCATAGATGGTAGTGAACCTATATATGAGGGAGAGGAATGCATTTTGGAATCTGGCACAGCAGCCAGTGAAGATAGAGAACCTATATATGAAGGCGAGGTGGTTCTTGCTAAACAAGCTGACAAAGCAATCATAGATGCCTATAATGCCAGTAGTAAGGATGAAATGACTCCACAACAGGGTAAGAGGTTTTGTAATCAACTGGACGTTCATTTTACTATTGACTTTGTCATGATGCTATATCTTTTTCTGTCCAATTGGCTTTTAGGGGAATCAGTACGAAATTTCTTGAAGAGCAGCGCCAGTCAGTTGACCATCTATGGGTATGTGTATGAATTTTCTATCCGACATTATTTTTCCATCAGTTATCAAAAGTTGTCCAACATTTTGGAATATTTAGGCACTCCATGATAATACTCTATGTACAATGCAGCCTTTTTTGTCTACAAGATGGCCTTAAAGAGCGAGAGCTTTGTGTGTTCTTTCGTAACAATCATTTCAGTACCATGTTTAAGGTTAGTCATGGGCTTTGTTTTGTATTTCTTGTATGTTTCTATCGTTATTGTGAACTTTTGGACATTGCTTCTGTTTGTGCCAGATGAGTGAGGAAATGTCTTTTTAATTGATTTTTGTGTCATTTGCAGTACGAAGGTCAACTATATCTATTAGCTACAGACCAAGGTTACATAAATCAGCCTGATTTGGTGTGGGAGAAACTAAATGAGGTAAGAAGCGTGTTTTCGTTGTCACTGATGTGGAGAGATTTCATCAGTCTGTTCTCATCTCATCCTTTTACCTGCTCGAAACTGAAGCTGTTTTATTGGGTTTGTGGTTTTTCCGGTGAGTGTCCTTTTTTGGAATTTTTTAAGTGAACCCAAGACGTAGCTATAAGGCCATTTAATCTGGTCATAGAAAAAGGTAAGGCCATTTAATCAGTGCATAACCTATTCTTATGGTGGTAACTGCCAAATTTTGGTTGCAAGCTCACTGATTTTGTTCCAAACAGGACTAGTTTTCTAGTTCTACTTCACGTCTGTAACCTCCCATGGTTTAGAGAAATGGAATTATTTCAAGTTATGGAATTTTCTCCCTTTTTGATGCACAACTGTGCAGGTTGAATGGGGAAAGGATATGTGAACAAGAAACACAATTTGATTAATGAGAAATGCAGTCATAAGTTATGGGACAGCTACTAAACGTGATGGTTTTTTTCTTTTGTAATTTCTCTCCCTTTCCAAACTTTGATTTTGCCTAACTGAATGAGGGTAGTAGTACCTTTTCCATTTACCAAACTATCCTACTTATGGGTTGTGGTAGGGACTTCTCCTTGGAACTCTATTTTCCACTTGTGAAACTTGAAGTATTTCCCTCTACTCTCCCAACATTCTATGCTTGACCTCACATGCCTTCTTTGTTGTTGTGTTATACAGCCTTTTGTCACCGTTGGTCTTTCCTGCAAATAAGTAACTTTTAAGATGATTTTTGAATCATACCGTATTAGTGATTTCTTTTTGAGACTAAACTGACTATGATGCTTTGTGCTATGTGGATGGTTTGCACGATGTTTCTTTTAAGCACCGACACTGTGTTTTCAGGTCAATGGGGACACCTTGTTTATGACCAGCAATTTTAAGGAATTTAAGGTGGAAAGTCATACAAATGATACATGGGATGAGCATAATGCCATGACCAATACAGCTGTATGCATCTATTTTTTTCCCTTACGTGTTCTGAGTTTTGCCATAACCTTCAACCAATATTACCCTCTCTGCTGCAGGACTATCTTGCCAGCATTGACAGTGCAACACATGCAGGCTTGGATATGAAGTAAAAAATCCTAACTTCATGGATTCTTATTGTTTTATAGTGTGGACGGATTAGGCTAGGTTGAGCAATATTAACAGTCTTACTGGATTTTGCCAAGTGACATCAGTGGTCTCGTTACTTGCACCACACCGTGTGAAGGAATCGTTTATTTCTTTGCAAAAGCATTCTCATGCTCTCTGCATAATTGCAACACTGTTGATAATTGGCTAGTCTTTTTGAACTATTTGGAGTTTGAAGATATGACTCTTCAGTTTGAGTGTTTCTTGTCTATTAAAGCCTCTTTCTCTTAGTGCCTCATAAATTAAATACATTTTGACTACTTGAGCCTTTTGCTAAGGGTGTAAACACTTCTATATTGTAGTTCCGACCTTCAATTGGCAATAGCACTGCAGCAACAAGAGTTTGAGCAACAACAACAACAACCGCAGCGCAGTGATGTGCAACAACAGTCGGTTGGTGGTTCAAGGCTGATCACTGGTCCCCAGGTTTGCTGAACATCTAGTTGCCATGTCTTATTTGTGTAATCTTGTTAGCTTCTTTTGATATAAAGTTCTAATTGGAGATACAAGTACTTTTTCGTGTCATAGGCCATAACATAGTGCGCTGTTAGCAGTTACCTGCTTTAAGCAGTGTCTTTACTTGAGGTCATAAGTTTACTAGGTCATCCTGCACAGTTGCTTGCAAAAGTTGCCCAAGCCAGATTTTCTATGTCACCTTAAAGAACTCCATTCTCATTGTTGTCCAAAAATGTTATGCATGCAGATAACAAGAGGAAGTATATATTTGTTGAATTGTAGAAGTTAGATATGGAACATGGGACTCTGCTTGTCTTCTTCAAGATCAACTTTCCTCTAGCCTGATGGCTTTGAGAGCTCACCGGCGACCTACTTAGCTTTAGAGTAGCGGCTCTTGCCCTTGCTCATTTCGTCAAAATTTTGGAATATAATGGTTTTTAAACTATTTCTAAATTACTTTCGGCCTAAAAAAAACTCGTGCCCCCCATTAAATTTTTCAGAAATATATAGCTATGTGAAAAGTGAATATTCTCATTTTAATTCCCCCCCCCCCCCCCCCCAAAACCCAAACCCCCAAGCCGTCCAAACGGCTATCCGTCAACACCGACGATTCCCTAAGATTGCCGTAGTCGGGTTCTAGAAACTAAACAGCTAAGGAAACGAGGTTGCGTACCTAATTTCGAATCCATTGTCGTTTTTGACGGAATTTTGGCGGCACGGCTGTCGGACTCTTCCCCTCTATCACCCTCTGGCCACCTGGCGTCGATAGGACAACCTTTCTTCTAATCTCTTTCTCTCCATGGCTTTATGGAGGAGAAGGAAGCATGGATGGCAAAAGTTAGGGTTAGAGGGAGGGTTCTAGCCTTTATATAGAGTTCCGACTGGGCCCTCACATCACGGGCCGGGCCGGACTTAGCCCATACTAGCCAGACCCATATTCGGCCCATTAAAAAATCTTTAAATCCATTCTTTATTAAATCAATTCCGTAAATAGTAAATTAATGCTATGTAACGGTGAATTACAATCTTAATTAATGCGAGCCCACGTCAGGAAAACTCTAACACCCCCTCCCCCCCCCCAAAAAAAAAAACAAAAAAATTGGTAAAAAAAAACGATTCAAGAATTTTGAAAACGTAGGTGATATAGACAAACAAAACTCGTTTTATATTAATTTTCTCGGTATTGTTAAGTGTACAAGCGATCAATTATTAATTTCTAAATGATCAAATCTTGTCCCCTCTAAGAGAAACTTCTACATCCGTCCCTAGTGCTCTCTCTTGAAACCCAAGTCTGCTGCTCGAAAGTTGGCAGGGGAGCTTGTCATGTTCAAGAATTTGTTAAATTTAAGGATGAGCTCAGACTTCTTATGTTTTGGATGGTCCTTCCATATTAGCTAAAAAATGAAAGAGCAATTTTTTTTTTTGGGGGGGGGGGGGGGAGTTGTTGGGTTGGGGGTGGGGGTGAGGGTGAGGGTGGAGTGGGCTGCCTGGTTAATTGTTGCTTGTTCTCATTTAGGTCAATTTTTTTAGGTATCTTATGGAGTTGCTCTCTGCCTTGGCCTCCTACTAATATGTGGTAATATTTTGCCTTCAGGATGAGTTCTTGAAGATTATAGAAGTTAGAATATTGGTTGTGTTATTGCATAGCTGAGAAAACAACTTGAGAAATACATGTGTAGTTGTTTTTGAGGAATTTTTAGTCTTTGTATGTAGTTTATGGTTGCATGTAAATGAAGGATAATGACTTGTAATGCAATCAAATAGTGTTCATTTAAGACTTTTCCCTTGGGGGTATAACTTATACCAGCCATTAATGGTGCTCTACAGGTGGGAAGATATGGAGGAAGAAATCCATCATCTTCGAACAGGGCTGATGCAAAATCAAAGGATAGATGTACCATTATGTGAGCAGCTTGCATTGTAGGTGAGTTCACAGTGTAAATGGTTTACCTTGTTCCAATTGTATGTCATGATACTAATCAACCTTTCTGGTAATATATGTGGATTTTCACTCAGTATTTGATTTTGTACTGTAAATAGATATCTAGGACTTGCATATTCTTTTAGCAGCCAAGAAGCTTTGATTTTGCCATTTCATTTGTAATGAAGCATCACTTGGAAATGAATATGTGGATCATCTCATAGAAAGGGAACGCATGAATAATACGGGAGTTAAGGAGATACCGATGGAGCCGTGTGACTCGAGGCTTTGATAGTTTGGGAATGCATGTTATATACTCTAATGTTTTATGGAGATGAGAAGTTTGGAACAGTACTGCCATCTGTACTGCAGTTGGATTTGATCATCTAAGGAAAACTTTATGCAGTGGGTTTTTCTTTCTCCTGATGATTTGTTTCAATGCTTGTCTTGTTTTGTCATATTGATGTCGACAAGGATTGTGAGCTCCAAAATCCTTAATGCATATTGTAGTGTTGAAACTTGGATCTCTCTGCCATTTTGACATCAGATGAATGAATTGTGATGCCCTCTTTGCCGTTTAATGTAAAAAGGAAATAGACAGTGTAAAAGGGCCAAGTTCGTTTTAGTTGAGGAAGTTGTGTGACCGAGTCTTGTGGGCAATTTCACTCTGCTGGAAACATTGGTTTGTAACCCTCTCCTTTAAGCTGGGTGTCTTTATCCGATATTTAAGTAATGGAAGATTCAAGAATGAGTGTGCGAAGACTGTTTTCTATACTTAATGAGGCCTTTCTAACCAGGTTTTAAATTTGTGTACCTAATACAATTCATTTGAATTCTTTGATGTTCTTCCGGGTGAAATCTTATTGTTGCTGCTGTTGTCATTTTTTCCCGTTCCGCTGCTGTTGACTCATGTGACTTCAACGGCACCAGTTTTCGTCGTCATAATCTCTCTATTACACAGTCTGAGTGGGGAAAAGGAAGTTGTGATCAGGACTTTCATCATGTTGTTTCCATTACTATGAAGACAACTTTTTGCTGCTAATGTACAAGAAAAGTCCCGTAGAAGTGACTTGTGACTGGTAATGTTGTGAATGTATCCCATGGCTTCCTAAGAAATCTAGCATTTCGCGACTGCTCAAATCCCAGATTGACTGCTGCTAAGGACCTCGCTCGGGTAGAGAATCATCAGGCACCGGGATAAGTACTCTCTCTTTGCATGGGAGGCTACGGATTTCATTCGCACGAACGTGAACGAGAGGATTGGGACACACACACTCTAGAACTCACGTGGGTCACAGCGGGGAGCAATCATGGGAGGATAGAACTCGAAAGTGCACCGAGTATTCCTGATGCAAATCAGCTACAAGATTAGGGAGGTTCTGGTGGACCACACTCTGCATCCGGCGCAGGTGCTAATCGCTCCTCCATGGAGGTGCTTGATCGGCGAAAAGAGATTTTCATCGTCCACGCTAGTGGCATTTGCCATGTGCTCTCTCTCTCTCTCTCTCTCTCTCTCTCTCTCTCTCTTTTTGGCCAACGTATGTCGCTCTCTCGTCTCTATGTGCTAGCATCTTAGCTCTGCAGCTATGTCGCTTTCAGCTAGCCAATGAAGCTGGAGAGGCCCAAAAGTGGCCCCTACAATTTTCTTTTTGAATCACGGCACGGCACGCCACAATCGTATACGACAACATTACCAACAAAAGCGATTTTGTCCTTTGGTGTCAAAAATTTTTGATTTTTTTCTTGAAAATTGTCGTCGATGTTATTGGGAAGGTGATGATAATGTCGAGTAAGCGAGCGAGTAAGCCTTCTGTTTTGGATAAAGTGGGCTACACTTGCTGATTAGCCATGGGGGATCGACTTGGGTGGAACTTTAGATAAAGATAAAGATGTAAGAAGTGAAAGAAAAAAGACCACGAGGGAAAGACAACGGAGAGCAATTTCAAGCTCAGGTTTTGCGGGGCTCTTGAAAGCAACTTCTCTCTCTCTCTCTCTCTCTCTCTCTCTCTCTCTCTCTCTGTATGTCAAAGGTTTAGGCTGCGTTTGTGCCGAGCAAAAGGAGTGATTTTAAAAATATCTTTTGAAAAATAATTCCCTCTGCCAGTTACAAAAATAAACGAATAAGAAATTTTTTCATCGCCAACCAAAATAATTAGGCATAGATTGTTATTAATGATTAAAATATTTTTTATTAATTAATTTTTTAAATAATATAATCGATTATTTTTGAAAAGAAATTCTCCAAATTGTCTGATTTTTTTCGCGAAGCGAGCGAATGTTTCGAAATTTATGTTTTTCGTTAATTGGGTCACTAATCACGTGCGTGTTTGCGTTCTCTTTCTTCGAGATTTTTTTTTCAAATCCTCACGGCCAATCTTGAGGCCCTAACAACGCGACAAGGCTACAGCTGTGGCGGTGCCCCCACTTCTATTTCCCCCTACCAACGTTCTCCAATTTCTCTTTCTTACATCATCGCCATCATCTTCTTCGTCTTCTTCTTCTTCCCCTTCCGGTCATGCTTGATTTCTTGAATTCGTGCTCGCACTAGCTGTTACGAACACATGTAAATACTTTCATTTCGTGCGCATCACCGTTTGCATAGTTCTGCTAAGATTACCCCGAATTAGATTTAGATTATTCACGGCTCGTTCGCCCGATTACGGACCGGATCGTCAAACCAATTTCGAAGAAATTAAAAAGGTCGATGAAAAACGTTACGAAATTGCAAGATTCGCGTGCTTCGTTCGGTCGGAGATCGGCCGAAGAGGCCAATCCCACAAATGACTGGCGCATATTGGAGCCGCCGCCTCCACACGTACGGGGAAAGCCTGTTCGAGATTCGAGGACGCCAAGCCCGTTCGTGGATGTTTTAATCTTTCGATTAGAGCGACCGTCTTTCAAAATTGGAAAATGTTTTTTTCGCAAATTCACCCCCGAGATGGAGCTTCTAGAGAGGGCACGAGACTTAAAGACGAATACACCGAAAATAAGTGGGCGGACGATCCTGAGAAATAATTTAGACAGAAAGCTTTCGTGCATAGAAAGCAGCATTTTCCCACGTGGAACAGAAGGAACCTAAGAAGTCGTTCGAGTGTTCTTGCTTGAATCCAACTCCAGTGGACACCCACCCACGTCGTCATCCCACAACAATTCTCCCCAATTTTTTTGTCCTAATCATCTCGAGAATTGTGCTCTTACATGGTCCCACCATCCCCAACAGAACAAGAACCATTTCAAATTTAGTCAATTTATCCTCCATTTATTAAAACATTTTGTCAAAAACACACACACTCTCTCTCTCTTCTTTCTTGGTAAAAAATCTATTTTTCAACGGTACATTTTGAGCGTGACCGGAGGCAGAGGCGGCGGCGGCGGCGGCGGTTGGCGGAGGTGGAAACTGAGCTTATGGGCCCCGATAACCTTTTTGGTCGCGAGTTTGAACTTGGAAAATCCCCGCTAGCTTATGGGATTGGTCCCGCCTGCGCATCGAGGACGTACGATAACTCCAGACTCGTCTCTCGTTGCATTCGGTTGTGCGGGAGTTGGTAGGCTTGCTAAAACGCGAGCGATAACTATAATTCGAACCTTGCATTTCAAATCTCTCTTGTCGAAAGACAATTTCTCCTTCCTTCTTCTTTTCTCACAAAAAAGATAAGATTCCTATGTCTTCTAAAGTCATTTCAAACACTTTTGATATTTGATTTTTTTCGTAAAATATATTAGTTTCTTAATAATGCACACGGAACAAAAAATAAAAATAAAAATCGGCATTCGTGCCCTAAATCCTAAATCGTGCTTAACAATGTTTCCCACGGGGGGCCGAATTGGATACATGCACGAATCGGATCACGCATTACATCATGATGAACGCAACCGTGACCGGATCAAACGGTTAACGAGGCCCCATCAGACGTCAAAGTCCGCAGCATAAGATCGTACCTTAAATCGAAGGGACCCCACCGCCAATGGTTGCTCGCCACGTCAGCCGTTATGTAGGGGGGAGTTGGGTAGGTGGTCACTGTGTCCAAACAAACTTCTGGTTTGTACCCTTTTTCTCCCTTCAATTATTTGTTATTTTCCGCCCTCCTTTTATATATATTTTTTTGTTCCGAAAATTTTGTTTACAATTTTTTGGGCAACTTTATTTAGGGTAGCCCATCAAAATTCCTAATTTATGCTCCCGTGACATTATACTCCCAAACTTGTACTGACGTGACGTTTTTACACCAAACTTTTTAAAGACAAAAAAAAAATTCCTAAACTTGTATTTGTGCTATACATTTACAATATCGAACTACTTGCATTCTTGTAGTCGGATCTCCAAGTTTTTGGAATGCTCGAGCATCTAAATCCGAGTCAATATCGATAAAAACATCTCCGAGCAAGGTTTGAGCACCATGCCAAGTGTGTCCAAAGGAGAATGTCCAAAAGTAAACTAACCTCCTTAAACTGCTATGAGAAACGTTTTCAAAGCAGCACAATCTAATTAAAAAATTTCACCTAATTGAGCATGCCTAGCATATTTTTTTCACAATAGTAAGATCACTAATTTAACCTCCTTGACTCCATTGAGTTTTATGGCACAAAAGTCCTAAACTTGTATCCATGCGATAGGTCACAAAAAAAACTTCGAGTCAATGGGTCACATAGGCAAGAGCTTGAGATTTTTGGTGTTACAAAAAATAAAGCTTAGAGTTGTAAGTTTGAAGTTTTTGATATCGCCGGAAATTATTTAGGAATAAACGTGTCGCTGTGAATATAATTTGTGATTTTTTTTGGTGGGTTTTCTTTTATCTATTTATTTATTTCCCTCGCTTTTCGAAACACCCAAAAAATGCATTTAGAAAGAGACACCAAACTGAAAAAAGGCAATCACCAGCCAAGGGGGGGTGGCGGAACAGTGACAGTTCAACTCTCAGCCGACCATTCTTTAATCCCAAAATGGCTTCTCCCTTTCTTTTTTCGCCCACCAATGTCCACACAAGGAATTCGACAAGCCCTCTTCCGTGACGAAATTCCCACGCAAAGCATATAAATTTCACATAATTGCACTTCGTCCGAACGAAAAAGAAACTTTCTCGACACCATCACATGTACACGCGCGCGCACGGCATCGGACATTTACTATGTGATATTTTTCATTTGGCGCAACTTCCGTTGACATGCGATTTTTTACAAAGATGATCAATTAGGTATGTGATTTCCCCGTCGGCATGCTGAATCCAATACCGGGACGGCTTTTGGCTTTTTTTTTTTTTTTGTAAGAAATTCACGTATCGATATATTCATTGTGACTTATTTATCCGAAATTTTTAATGCTGCTTCTAATTATACGCAAAAGTACGTAGGGTGGTGTAATAATGGGCATGACCCATTTGACAACAAAAGAGGACAAAAAAAAAAAAAAAGGCAAAGAAGAAACTTCCCTGACGACGAAACGATAAAAAAGGGAGGTGACCAGGCTGCCTCCTATCTCATGTCCTTCCATTGACAGGAGTGCCTCGCTAAGGATATGTCCCTTTCACTGACTTAAATAATTTGCAGCTTTAGAGAGGAGAGAGAGAGAGAGAGAGAGAGAGAGAGATAATGGATAAAAAAGAAAAAATAATGATAATAATAATAATTGAGATCGGTTCGAAATAATTATTCGATAAAATTCTTATCCATCATCTGCTGGATGTTTTAGCAAATTCGTAGACAGTGTGTGACTTGCGTGGTGAGATGGTTTTGCGCGATTTCGGAAAATTTGACTTTTGTTTTAATTTAATGCCGAACACCTGAAGTATATCGCGATGCCTAAACATAGGAAGTCATTTTGAGTTTTTCATCCTCCGTAAATTTTGAGGACTTAAAATCTAAGATCCGTTTTCGATATTTTGGAAGAGAAAAGTAAGGAATTGTATGAGTTTTTGAAAGCAGGGAAAGAAGTTCTTAAGTTTTTGCGAGCGTAGAATCTTTGTTACCACATAATTCATGGCTATTATAGAAAAAGAAAAAAAAAACGACTCAACTAACCTTAAGAAGTGGTTACCCCGCTTAACATATAACGAATCTATATTCTTTCATAAGGGATATTATCCAGTTACGAAGGAGGTAAGAGTAAGGCAAACCAATGACGAAGATTGCTTCTTCAAGATTTGTTAGTGAAGCAATAAGCAAAATATCGGCGTTATTATTTATTCAAATAGGCTTTTTGTCTCTCTATTCCAAATGACAAATCACCCGCTTTAAATGATTTAAACTGACCATGTATAGAAATTACCAAAGCTTTAGTATTGAGATTACAGTGGTGATAGAATTTGCAGAAGATGATACGTTGGTGCACGTCAGATCGATCTGAAGTCGTGCACATCCCAAGCATATGATCCGAAACATTAAGGAAAAAAAAAGTAATTGGGGGCATGGAGAGGTAGATCTACCTAATTCAGGAACCCTAATTGAGGTAGAAAACTCATGAAGACTCCGGCCAGCAAGCAAAGTCAGTGTTGACTGTTGATTTAAAAAAAGTAGAACGCGAAACCCATAATACACCAATAAATAACCGAAATATGAATACTGACATTGGGAAAAAGAACAGCGGAAAAAAAGCTCAAAAAGCAATCCAATGGTCAGGCAGCAGAACAGCTTTATCTGTGGAAAGTTTTCTGCTTTCTTTATCTGTAACCCTCTTCTTCTTCTTCTTCTTTCGCAATTATGATGATTCCATCAGCCCCCTTCTCAAACTAGGCTCATCTCTCTCTCTCTCTCTCTCTCTCTCTCTCTCTCTCTCTGTACTGCTCCTGCTGTGGCATATTCTCTCTCTCTTCCCTTGTGGAAGCGAAATCTGCTGCAAAACGCAGAGGGTTCTGCAGAAAGTCTTGTCCCTCTGATCCCAATATCGCCTTTGCCTCTCTCTCTCTCTCTCCCTCATGCACACCCTTAACGAGAAAACTGTCTTCTTCTTCTTCTTCTTCTCCTCATCATCACAGTATTGACAGTCCTCTCTCTTTTTCTTCAAAACCCTCGTCGCTCCTCTTCCTTGCCACAAATAAAAATTACAGACTTTCTCCCCGATACCCTTTAAGGCGGTTGATTTCCCCTTCCTTTCTTTTGGCTGGTGGACTAAATATCCTCCTCCTAAGAGTTTCGACTGATTCTCTCGGGCACGCACATACCCGAGCACATAACCCCAACCAAATGCAAGAGCCGAACTTGGCCATGATGGGCGGCGGCGGGGGCGGCGCCGGTCTGAGTAGCGAGGCGTCGTTCTCGGGCGACCACCCGCAACGCCAGCTCAAGGCGGAGATCGCCAGCCACCCGATGTACGAGCAGCTGCTGGCAGCCCACGTGGCGTGCCTCCGCGTCGCGACCCCGATCGACCAGCTGCCGCTGATCGACGCGCAGCTCGCGCAGTCGCACCATCTCCTGCGCTCCTACGCCGCCTCGGTGCAGCACGGCGGCAGCAGCCTCTCTCCTCACGACAGGCAAGAGCTTGACAATTTCTTGGTACGCTCTCTCTCTCCCCCCCAAGAACGAACCCTCGTAGTTTTATCTCTTTCAACATACAGAAATAACCTTGCGCTGATCATTAAGTAGCTTCCCTTGTTTTTGCGTTTTGAATCTCTACATCTTTGAGAAAGTCCCATATGAAAATATACGAAACATATTTTCCTTGAATCGGTAAAAATTCTTTTTTTTTTTTTTGCGTGGTAGGCACAATATTTGATGGTACTATGCAGCTTCAAAGAGCAGCTCCAACAACACGTGAGAGTCCACGCCGTTGAAGCCGTCATGGCCTGCCGTGAAATCGAAACCACCCTCCAAGCTCTTACTGGTATCTCTCTCTTCCCCCCCCCCCCCCCCCTTCCATCTCTCATAATTTCCATTTTTTTTATGTTATCTTTATCTTGTTCTATGTATAATCAAGATGATATTTTTAAGATGCTGCTTAGAAATACACACCTATCGAGTCGCTTTCAATGGTTGTTTAAAGCATCACGTAATTTGGAATTATTGCGAGCGAAGTCTGTATCGGGCGTCGATGCATGCCATTTTTCAAACAGAAACTTCGGTGGGTGAACATGAGGCCACGCCACGCCACTCTTCTCTTTCTTAAATTAATCTATAGCAAAATCACCCACCATCCCATTAATAAATGATAACAAACATATAAACCAATCATTAGTCGTGACTTTGTGCTGGTGTCCCTCATCAAGGCGACATTACTTAAAAAAAAAGAACTTTGATTGATTTAAAACGAGGTTCTAATCACCAGGAAGATGATTGTGTTCTGCTTCTTTCATCGGTCGATCGGTTCCTTGGTTGATCTCCGCGATCTCGATACGTTTGTTCGGTAGGCAGAGAGCTTGTTGAGCGAGCAAGTTGATTATGCAGATGTGGTGGTTTTCTTGCAAGTCTGGGGAAATTGTTATTAGAGGAGGTGGGTGTTGTAGGACCCGACCTTTAAATTTCTTTTCTGGTGTGGAGTTTTGAATTAGATGGGAGTTGAGGAGTTGGTTCGCGGAGCGTTCGGTGGGAGGGTGTACCACAACTCGCCATCACCACCATGCGCCAACAACAACCGATAAGGTTGCAACTGGGAATAATGTTTGGTTGCTAACATTGTTAAATCAATTTTTCATGGCGATGCTAACTTCTTTCTGAACTCATGCGTGGTAGGATTATCGTGCGAAAGTATTGGCTAAACTCAGTTTGCTATGTATAAAGAAATTACGATGTACCCGCCGGCAACAACATAAGTATTTTGCCGCTTCATATCCGCCGCAACACTTTGGGATCCGTATGTAGTCTTAGATTGATCTGCAGGTCGTGTTTAACATCTCAAGTTTTCCCGACCGAAATTCTCGGCTGGCTGAGTGCTTGTTGGGATTAAACCAAGCCATCTGGTCTCACTCAGGCAGTTTGTAGAGAATGCAAGACCTCAGGTACTTAATGTCTGATGATCAAATAGGCAGTCTAATGGCCCTACTTAGTTATTTGTTATAGGCAATGCTCGGTATAGTCGGTAATGAAATAGTCGTGATCTTATAAGAAGCAAATGCATTTCAAAATTGCATACAGGTTCATTAGAGTTTTAGGACAACAGGGAGCATGTGCATGTCGAACGCGAGCTGTGAGGGCGACAAAAGCGACTGTCAAAATAGAGCATGTGTGGCCGTGTTCACGAATTTATCACCCATTTGTCATGGTTTTCATGGCACACCAAGTGATCAATGGAGCGAACTCACTCAACAAGGCGACTTTACCGTAAATTGGAATTGTTGCAGGAATGAGTTTGGGCGAAGGAACCGGCGCTACAATGTCGGACGATGAGGATGAGTGGCAAATGGATTTCTCATGGGATCAATCCGGCGCCGATGCTCATGACCTTACGGGATTCGGTCCTCTCCTGCCAACTGAATCCGAAAGGTCTTTGATGGAGAGAGTTCGCCACGAATTGAAGATCGAACTCAAGCAGGTATACGGTAGTACACTTTCAATAAGGAACCGGCTCCACACATTGCCCTTATCTTTGTTTGCTTAGTTCCGATTCCAACGAGGGACCTCAGTTTGTTTTTCCTCTTTTTCGTAGTGCACAAACATACTTTGAACTCCAAATGTAGCCTCTTTTTTACCAGTAAGAACATCATAAAGAGTGAAATTGTTGGTGATTGGTCTTTGCAGGGTTTCAGGTCAAAAATTGAGGATGTTAGGGAGGAGATACTACGGAAAAGGAGAGCCGGAAAATTACCCGGCGACACTACTTCTGTGTTGAAATCCTGGTGGCAACAACACTCAAAGTGGCCATACCCAACTGTGAGCAAACGATATTATTGTTCTCTTTTTCCTTTCGTCGTTTGCATTCGAACATGTCGTGTTAGTACGCCGTTGCGGAATGTGAAGGTTTTAGGACAAACGGTTGTCTTTCAGACATCTTACCGTATGTCGAAAACTCAAAATGTTGGCGTCCCCTCTTAGAATCGTCTTGCCAGTTTCTCCTGTTATCGGGTGTTCATGTCCCTCGACCTTGTGTTCGATGCAAGTAATCGACATCACATCTTTATGGGAAAGGCCTGATTTTTATAACTGTGAGGCGGCGAGTCAACAATAAACATGCCTGATGTGCATGCTTCTTTCCAGGAAGATGACAAGGCGAAACTCGTGGAGGAGACAGGGTTGCAGCTGAAGCAAATAAACAACTGGTTCATCAACCAGCGGAAGCGAAACTGGCACAACAATTCACAATCCGTCACCTCCTTGAAGTCCAAGCGCAAGAGGTAGGCGCAGCAAACGGAACGACATAGCTCGCCCTTTGCGCCGCTAACCGAAACGACCAAACTTATCAAATCGGTATTGACTCTGATGTAACCTTTCTGATCGACCGGGGGTATACGTTATAGCTAGAGCTGAACACTTGATGGTGATGGTGGATTCAACCAGTGATGGTAATTAGATGATTCATTGTGCTGTTAGTGCCTGTAACAAGTGATGCAAATTCCAGTAGATTTACATACACAAAACCCAGAAAATTGATTTGTCTTTCTGTTCGGATAGGAGTGCTTCCGTTGCCTAATCTCTCTTGTATTTAGGTCCAAAACATACAAGATGTTAAATTTTTTTTTTTCCTTTTGGTTTGTAAAATTGTTGTTTTTGACAGTGATTCAAGCTGCAATTCTTTTCCTTCCTTTTTGCCAAAGCATTATCTCTATTGACGCAATGAAACAAACTGGCATGACTGGCCATTTCTCATTATCAACTAGATTTGTTGGACAAGGTTTCCAAACAAAGTAATCTCTCATGTTTTCAGGTCCAATTAAGTCCAAATGATCAATATTGGCTGGCTGAAAATAGCTAACGTAAACGCGAGCTGTCCTATGTGCCTCGATTAGCACTGACGTAAACATTTTGTTTAATAATATTTAATATTTTTTGAATTATTTACTTATTTATTCTTTTATTTTCTTCTCTTCTCTTCTCTCCTTAAATTTTCTTTGCCGTGGCCAATGATGGCCATCGAGGCCCTCGCCTCACCCCAAGTGCGGCCGTGGGAGACGCCGGCTCGAGGATGACTGACGTCAGTGAATTCCAACCAAAATTTCGTGGGATAAACTTAATTATAAAAAATGCCAAAAAGTTTACAACTCAATTAGCAAAAGTTTAGTTATGAATTGGCAAAAATGCAATACTTTAAAACTTTTTAGATAATTTTCCCGAAAACTTATGTACACGTGAACATGTACTCAATAGCTGTTTTATAGAGCTGCATCATTACAAGGATATTGTGCAATCTTAATCATGCCAAGATACCTATCCACTAATAGAAATTAAATCTGGATTATCGGTTTTTTTATGAAGCTTATCGTGCTTAAACTTTAATCTCATCTTCCCCCCGACGAAGACATAACAATATACACGACATGATCTGAATCTTCCATCCCTCACCCAAGTGAGAAAAGGGATTGACCTGTTATTGCCACTGCGCCCAAAAACACACAGAAAGGGAAAAGACGTGACCGACAAGATGCTACGATTGAAAAGCCACAAATTATTCCAACAGGAATCTGCTAAAACTCTGTCCCCACCTAGTCGAATTACACGCGGTTATTTTATTTTAATTTTTTCCCAAAGAAAAATTTTCCTTTCATTGGGAAGAGAATTAAATAATTTCAAGAAAAAGATGAAAATCAAAGCAAGCAAGAACGCAAATCTAAAAGATAGATTGACTTGATACAGCATGCATAGACTCGCTCATCGAATTACCACTCCGCGATTGGATTACAACCATTACTCCTTACGAGTAGGCCTTTCGTGCGATATGAACCATATACAATTTCAAACTCATCGGGCTGCTACAATTTCCCGGCGAAGTCGACAGAATGGACACGGAAGCACGTGATTTTCGGAAACTCGGCTGCTAAACGGAATGAACTTGGAAACTGTAGTCATTCAAATTCCAGGTCCTCCACGTTCGCGGAGTGATCCAATCTTCACTAGTTCAAACCCTTCAATAATAATTCTACGGCTATGTTAAGCCATTGGGTATCTTGACAAAGACTCGCTATTAACTTATCCTTGATAATCAGTACTAAGCACATATTGGACCCTACACTCATAATGGCAGTTGATGATCAGTGAAAATATTAGGGAAAAAATAAGGCGTTTCGTAGCAAATTAATACAAATTGAAAGCTACTAAAGGAAGAAAAAGAAAAAGGCAAATGACACAGACAGATCTCTTCCAAGTTCCAAACAGCTTATTATTGATCAAATCAATACAAATTGAAAACATACAAATACAAACCAGGAGCCGAGGATAATGAATCTTGGACGCTCGGCTTGAAGAGGAGCTTGGATGATGGAAGCATGGTAACGATGCGGGAAGAAAACCAAGTAAAATTTAATATCGATGCGATGCCCGACGGTAATTTAAGACATGAGCATCAAGCTCCGCCGGTTCTCTGATTCGGCTTGAACACATACCTAATGAGGGACTCTTTGATCGGCAACAGCTCAGGGAACTCCCCCTTCAGCTTAGTCGTGTCGAGCTCATTGTTGCTTCTGGGAGCGACGATCACCTTCGCTTGCTCCTCGAGAGTGAAGTTCTTCCAAGTGAAGTTCGGGTCGATGTATTCGCGGTACATCTCGAGTATCTCGTTGTGGCTGACCACTCCGGGGTTCGTGAAGTTCCAGATCCCAGTGAGGTTTCTCTTTGCCATCTTGATGGAGATGGGGAGGAGCTCGTCCAAGATGGTCATCGAGTTGGGGATGTTCACCACTTTCTCGTAGTGGGTGATTTTGGTGATGAAGTTGCGGGGGTTGGACAGGTCGGATGAGATTGGCATCCGGACCCGCAGGGTGCAAACGTTCTCGTAGTTCTTGAGCAACTCCTCAACCTATTGTTTTTACCAAGGGAAAACAAAAGAAACATGATCAGAATTTTCTGCGATAGCTACTTGAGTTTATCACGCAACTAAAGATGCAAAATGCAGGGGCGTCAGGGAAATGGCGATAGCAAACAGAGGGAGCTCTCACAAGCAACACGACTCACGTGTTATTCATGAACCGCCAACACAAACGACTACCTGAGGTACAAATGTGAATGGAGATCAGAGGAAGGCCGCAACAGAGCATCATTCGGTCACTCAATCTAGTATTCAGGGGGGAAAAAATCTTCGTGCAAAGAGCATCAAAATGCCAACTCGAACCAACAATAAACAGAATGGTCTGCAATTTTATGACCAAACACGGAATCATTCAGGCAATATACACACATAATGTAGCTGAATGGACCGCATTTGGCAGCACCTGAACAGATACAATGGGTGTAGCACCCCTGTGTTATGACCCAAGTATCAGAATGGATCTATCATTTCGATATTACTTATTTACCAATGCATTCATCAGATGCTGCAACTTGACATAACTTAGAGACAGCATGAGACATTATTTATCATGGCTGAGCAGGCATTCGCTTCGTTCATCAGAAGGACGGGAGGAGATCCAAACAGAGGATGTTCGATTCCCCGTAACATAGTCTGTACTAACATTAGCTCGTCTCATTTGAAAGCCTGAGAAAGTAACTGAAGCATAGGTCAATTGTCTGAGCGGTTGTTAATCGAAACAAGGACTTCAACGATCGGATTTCCTATCAATGTACCGTATCGGGTCGTTAGTTCTACCATGAAGGAACAGAGTGCCCGAGATTCATAGAAAAATGAACACGTTTTACGATGGTTAACGAGTGTTCTGCCACAAAGTGTTCGTGATTTACGATTGAAGGAACAGACAAAAAGAGCATGTAAAAAAGGAAAGGAAAGAAAAAAACAGATAGCCCCAAAATGCAGATCAAGAAACACCAAAGCCAGATCTGAAACAACAGTTACGCTCCAAAAGATATGAGATCCATAACTCACACATAACCAACATAATCACCAAATCACAGACCGAGCAACAACAAGTAGAGAACACGCACTCACCATGGCCTTGGTCTTGGAATAGAAGGACCCGACGAAGTTGGGGGTATCCTCCTCCTTGAATCCGACGCCCGACCCGAGGGGGTGGCTGGCGTCGTACTCGAAAATGCAGCCGGTGGCGTAGTTGATGACGATCAGGCCCCTCTCGCGGCACACATCGGCGAGGGTGAGGGTGCCGACGACGTTGGTCCGGATGGTCTCTACCTTGTGGGACTCGCACCAGTCGACGTTGGGGCGGCCGGTGACGCCGGCGGCGTTGAAGACGTGGGTCGGGTGGGCGGCGGCGATGTCTGCCTCGAGAGAGGCGCGGTCCTGGAGGCGGCCGGAGCCGTAGGCGTAGTCGATGGACTGGGACTCGCAGAGGCGTCCCAGGAGGCCCCCGATCCAGCCGGTGCGCCCGTAGATCAGGAACTTGAGCGGCCTGTCCGAAGCCGACCCGCCGTTTGCTGGGAAACCCATGTTTCTTTCTTTCCTTCCTTCCCTCCTCCTCCTCCTTCGTCTGTGAGATTCAAGATGGGATCTCCCAGACAGCGTCGGCGTTTGTAGGGGGTGGATTTGGAGTGAGGACGGAGAGAGAAATTTAAGGTGGGGGGATTCAGACAGTGAGGTGGCTGATGCATCGTCTGATGTTACGCACTACGATGACGAAAAGGGTAGCGATCGAGCGCGTGTGGCCTCACGTTTACCTACGTTGTACCTCGGGTCTTGCGTGCCCGAGTGATCTTCTCCCGGGGGCAGAGGACGGTCCACCGCAGATTTAGGTACCCGGTCAAAATCGGCCTGACCGGTTCGACCGGTTCGTAATTAGAAACCGGTCTGGATCGAGTTCGGTACTTTGCCCTACGCCTTGGACCAGGTCGTTTTACTCGGAAGCCACCCGGATCGAGCGGGTCCTAGATATGGAGCCGACGCAGTGCCAAGCTCGAAGTCGGATTGAACTCGCCCGTTCGATCATTGAAACCCGATTCGATCTTTTACTCGATTGTTAAATTTTCGATCCTTTAGCTGATCTGGCCAAATCACGATTAAATGAACCATAGCTCAAGCTCCAATTCAAGCTTAATAAAGCAAAATATTTATCCATCAAATTATTGAAATGTCTTATTACGTAATCTTTTAGGGCTTCTGGGTCCTTTTCTGTCTTTACGAAATTTCATTGGACGTCATTATGCAGTTTTTTTTTGGAAAAGCATGCTCTTTGGTATTCCCAAAGATTCTTTGCTAGTCAATTTTCTTCTTTTTCTTTTCGTTTTTCTTTTCGTACTCTTCGTTAGGTAATCTAACGACAAAAACCAACTTTTTTACGATCCTACAAAAATATAACCTAAATAAAAGCACCGTTAAAAAAAACGAATTTGGATCAAAACTACGTTGTTTTAGTAATGTTGGTGCCACGTAGGATAGGAAAAATAGAAAAAGCCACGTCGGTATGTTTTGTTAGCTAAATTGGACAAAATTAACGGAATGACTCAGTTGCTCAAATTTAATAAGTTTTAAAATTTGATTGCACTTTTTGTATTTTGCTGATCTTGTCTTTTGACCGTGTGGGCTAAAGGAAAGGTAAAAATGCTAAGTCATGAGATTTAAATCAAAAGTAAAAATTTATCCAAACAAACTTTGAGAAAATTCGGCAAGCTTAGGGGCAATTCTAATTCTAAAATAGGTCATCAATTAGCCAATGTGCAAGATTTATTCATGTTTTGTTAGATAAAACTAATCTCGTGAGTAAAGATAAAATTGAAAATTTAGCATATTCAAGAAATAGATAACTTACTGATTCATCTTCCGTTTGTTTTCGCGAAAAATAAATTATTTAAAAATATTTTTTCTAAAAATGATTGCTTGTATTATTTGAATTGATTGATTAATGAAAAATATTTTTATTATCAATAATTATTTATGTCTAAACATTATCATAACGATGAAAATATTTTTCTTCACTTTTTTTTTTGTAAACGATACAAGCTATCATTTAAAAAAATATTTTTAGAATTATTCATCTTTTGCGAAACAAATGAAATATTAATGAAAAAATCAATAAATTCATTATAGGCAACACTTGTAAAATTTAAAAAGAGCTGGATGCTTAATTGACTTGTTGGGATGTTGGCAAGTTCTTTGTAGAGTTAAACTACACTTGTAACAATCTAAAAATCATAAATCACTAATTTATAGAATGTTAACGGTAATCGAATCACTTACATTTGTAAAATGTCAGAGGAGTTAATTAATTTACTAAACTATTTTAAAGTTGGTAAATCTCTAATGATGTCTTCTTCTTCTTCTTCTTCTTTTTTTTGTCTATTTCTGTATTATCTTATTATACTATATAAGCCACATTGTGTGCGCGGAACCCTATTCCCTTCTCACGTATTTCCACCCCTCCTCCCTCTTTCAAAATGGGAAGAATGGCCACTGGAGAATTACCCAAGTATTTTAGAAATTCAATAAGTTATTTATGAGTCATTCGACAATTAAGTCACGGGTCTTTCTTAATTATCAACGATTTCAGAAATTTCCCAACTCCGAATTTTTTTTTTGTAAATTTTCCCTGTAAATTTCCCCTTTGACCAGACCTGAACTGGTTTAAAATTGACGGAGGAACTCGGATTAAAAACAAAATCTTAATCTAGAAAAATACAGTAATAAAATAATGAGTCGTCTTGACTTGTAGTTTAATAGCGACTGGTTGTAAGACCTGGATCTTGTCGTTCGAGATACCGACCATGTCCGAATATTTCACATGATCCGAATACAAATACAAATACGCATACATTAATGTCGCGTACATTACATAAGACTACCCACACGTGACAGGCACGAATGGAAAAAGAGAAAAGTAAAAAAATTTTAAGATCAGAATACTTAGAGAAAATTATACAAATGGTTCTTAAATTATAACTCAATACGTAGTGTGATTCATAAACTTTTAATTTATTTAATACAGTCCCCAAACTTTAACCTAATATTCAATGTCATCCTTGAACTTTTAATTTGATTGATGTGGTCCATGAACTTTTGAGTTTCGATACATATTCAAACTAGTCCTTAGACTATATGAAAATAACCAATGTTAATTTAAGTTAGGGGTAACACTAAAAATGTTCATATAGTCTAGTTACTAGTTTGAACATTCACCAAAAGTTCAAAGGACAAATGCAGTAAAAGCCCTAAAACTTGTTATGAAAGTGTAGCTAAATGTTAAAACTTTCAAAATATGCATTCAAATCCTAAAACTTGTTATCGAAGTGCAATTAAGTCATAAAAGTTCCAAAAAGCAATCAAGTCCTAAAACTTGTTACCAAAATACAATTAAGTTCTAAAATTTTCTAAAGATACAATTAATGAAAGGACTTGATTTCATCAATTTGATAAATTTTAGGACTTAATTATACTTTTTCAAAATTTTAGAATTCAATTGCACTTTCTGACATGGATTTAATTGCATTTTATCACAAGTTTTAGGATTTCTAACGCATTTATCCTAAACTTCGTAGACTACATTGGAAAAATTAAAAATTCATAAACAACATTACACGTTAGGCTAAAGTCTAGGAACCACATTGAAAGTTCGAGAATCATATTGCACATTGGGCTAAAGTACATGGAGAAAAGAATAAATCTGATTAGAACATGACTTATTTAATTCTGTAATCGAGATAATTTATCGCTCTTTGGTGGATCTCCATGCACCAACAATGTATCATGAGAAATATCTAGATAGTTCAATTTACTAGATCAGGTTGATCACATTTTCAGAAAATAAATTCCGCAGCCAAGAAAAAGGTTGTATTTTTCAATTGAACTCAAATTTAATTTTCAAAGCTAATGCATAGAGAAAATTGCTAGACCCGACTATTTTGTACAATGACTTTGGCATATCTCGAATCACCTTGATCCAAGCAAATATGAACATAAATATTCTCAAGAGTTCTTTCCCCAGTCCTATACTCTCTCATGCAATGGTTGGAATCTTCAACCTCAAAAAGAGCAGAAAATTTGCAGGCGCAGGTCTTTTGCAAATCTATGAAGGTATGATACACGAAAAGCGGGAACCGAATCCGAGCCCCTCTCAATTCCCTCAGATGCACTGAAGAATGACCAATCATTGCATATATGACAGTTGTGAGACATGAACATGTATAAGGCGACACGATCATAGGTGCGCTATATTGTAAGGTTTTCCTGAATGGCAGTAAATGAACCTAGTATGTTTCCGCCGACATCTGGGAATGTGTTGCAGCCGGGAATTGACTTCACCTTGCCCATTCTGTCAATCTGGAGCGGATACTTTAGGAGGTGGCCTTTCATTTCGGTTACCTCGTCAGCTGCGTACTGTCTCCAGTTAGCCTCGCTTAGCGAATGTACCCTTCTCACGCAATCAAGACTCTCTGGGCACTTGAAGCATTCTTCAAGGCTTCCAAGATGCTCCGCCCACAGTGACATTCTGTATCCGTGTATCTGCAATCAAATATCCGTGGATTGTCAAGCCATGAAAACACGCAAATGAGATTGAAGAATGAGTTCCCAAGATACTGAACTGAAAGGACCTCGGTTGCTACTATTTCGGTAGTGTCGTCTAGTATGATTAATAAACGGGACTAGGATGCCCCAAAATGTCTCAATTTTCCCAAGGAACACAGGTTTTGGCTCCATATTGAGGACATATGCATGTTTTCGGATAAAGCCTATGATTCATCCGACATATAGAACTTAAGGATGACTGTATAACAAACGAAACTCCTACAAGAATCGTCAAGGGAACCGACAGTCAGTTGCCTGTCCGACTGAAAAAGAGGCTTGAGATCCAAGAAATGAAGCTCATACTTTTTTTTTAACCTTGTACAAACAGCAGAAAAAAATTTTGAGATGATTATCTGGAGACAAAAGAACGTAATTTACCTGCCCTCGGGGAGCTGACTGTTTCTGAGTCCAGGTGTGACGAGGCTGATATGCACCCATAGCTATTTCAGTGTCTCTAGTGCCCTCCAGGGATCGCTGATTAATATTCGCTGATCCCACTATCACATACTCGTCATCCACTATCATTCCTTTCGAATGGACGTAAATCATAAACCGCCGGTTCTTTCGAGCAAGTTCCTGAGTGAGTTGCACAGCACGTTCAACCAAACCAAAGCAACATGATTTGAAATAATCATGAAGGACAATAAAAACCAAAGCATAGTCAAAATATGTGTTGGAGATTGGGCCAAGGCATACCTGAGCCGTCTTCGCTCCATTTGCACGTCCCGACTTTAAACTGTCTTCTCCATCAGAAACTTCACGGTTGCCGAGGCAGAAGAAATTTAAATAGTCTTGAGGCTCATACTTATTGTCAAGCCCAACCTCTTTTAGAGTCTTGTAGATTGTATCATACATCATTTCCATTGTCTTGCGCTGCAGCAGCAACAAATGCATAGTGTAAAATGATTTTTGTCAACGTCTGAGCATAAAATTGAATAGGAGAGAATTTTCCAACATAAGGAACTGCAGCAAACCTATTATTATCTCTAAGTCAGGAGTAAATTTGTTATATGTAAATCAAATGAGGACATAAGTGATCTTACTGATCAGTAAATTTTCACATTGACCGAGAAAAGTGAACGAGCATGCAAGTTTCCGACCAGTTTGTGGTATTCTAATGCTAGAAAACTGGAAAACAATTCAAACATGGCAAGTAAAGGTCTTCATGTTCGTTTTGGGTCACTTTTGGTGCAAAATTTCAGATCGCACAGAAGATATCAGCAGGTTAAGATCCAGAGTAGAACCAAAACAAACCAAAAAGTTTAAGCATTTCATCCAGTATAAAAGTGAAAGGCTTTATGTGGACCATGTGTATAACTTTTTGACAGAGGAAATGACGATATCATAACGTATAGAAAGACTTTCGCTTATTGGTATAATTTTCCAATCAAAAAAGTGGCAAATAAATCAACTTGAATTCCCTTTTTACCTTCAACTAAGTTTGAACCAAACCAATAAGCAGACAGATTTTTTTGACTTCATTTTGTTGTTCGCATTTGCTTTCACCTTAAGAAAGTTAAAAGTCGAAATTAAGTTATCGGTTTCGTTTTGTCCTTTGCTTTTGCCTTGTGTAACTGAATCCTACCTGCCAAAACAGTATTCTTTGAATGGGGGCGCTTGTGGGAACACCTTCTGGCCACATTGGGATGACAATATACACAGAAAACCTCTCATTTGCTCTTATTTTGCTAGCAATCTTAAGAGCTATCTCCATTGGTATTAAATTGTTGGCACCTGCAAAATAAGCCCGTAAGTTTTTTAATAATGAAGCTGAGAACTCATTTTATAAATATGTTGTCAAAACCACTACTATCACTGAGTTCGTGCTGATATGTTTTTGAATAGCCAAATAAGGGAGAAATAGTTTACATTTATTATCTGGCTGGAAAGATCTTGAGTGAGTAAAGCCTATTAATTACCTCGTTCACTTGAAGAAAGGAACTACGTTAATAGACAAATTATACCAGGGATGAGCTCATGATGCAACATTTTATTTTGGTTGAAATTATGCAACTTCATTTACCATGGAAATTCTTCCTTACCTAAATCTTTATAAGAATCCCAGTTATATGATGAACCAAGGAAGTACTGATTCTCAATGTAAATGAAATGTTGTGCTGCGCGGATTGCCTCGACATATGCTGTGTGTATGCTCATGTCTATCAACACATTCTTTCCACATACCAGGTTCTGTTACAAAAGAGAAAGCGTATCAACTACTCGACTTTTGATAGCATTTCTATGTAGTTGGATCAATTGTAAAGGAACACTAAATGATAAAGGTCTGGCTTGTTTCTCTAATACTCACTCTGCTTGGAGCATCTTTAGGGTTATCGGGGAAGCCTTTGACTGAATTGGAATCAATCGAGCGGAAAATCTTCACATTGAAAAGTTGAGTCAGCTCCCCAGAGAAAACTTGACAAGCACAGAGAAGAAAATAATGCAAATTTTTAACAGCAATGATCACTACCTGAATGTGCCAATTCTCTAGGTCATCTTCAATATGACGAGAAACATCTGAAATTCCCAAGATTTCAGGGATTCTTTCTAGTCTCAGAAGTTGATCATCATATGATGTCTTTAACTTCTGTAAACCGTGTGGTTCTGAAACTTTTAGCCAACGCTCCTCAAAGTTGGTGAGGACATCATATACTGCTGGTCCATCTATGCGGCAATGCAAATCATGCCATGGCTGCCTTGGGCAACCAGCAGAAGGATCCTGTTAAGGTTTTGGGTACAAGTGAAATGAGAAATCTCCTCATGCTTCAGTCCTTCTCTTTTAGGTGACGCACCATTAGATTAGATACCAAGTTCACATACGACATTTTCCTACTAACGAAAACCTAAAATTTGCTGAATTGAATAAAATGATCTCTTAAATGTTGACACATATGCAGCTTAATTCACGTGATATCCTGTTGAGAAGATAAATCCCCATAATTAGCACATGCCTGAATGTAGCCCACTATGGTTGAAGACATAGTACCTTCTCTATTATATAGCATGTAATGTGGGTGTAGTATCTTGTCTGGGATTGTGCATGGACAAATGAAGCAGGACAGTGATACCCCAAACAACTGTGGGCAAGTCCATGTGCAATAAGTGTAAATTATTCATTACCGCAAAAGTAGAGTTGTTATAGTCGTCTTTGTGCACTGTCTGCAGTGTCCGCATAGTTGGATGACTAGGAGTGTCATAACGGCCCAAGCATAAATCTAGACCTCCAACGAATGCTACAAGCTTTCGTTTGTAATCCCCAGCATCAGCATCCACAATCACCGTCTTCTGATGATGAGTGTAAATGGTTCCTACTTCCTAAGGAATAAAGCCAAAAGGAGAAAAGATCAGAAGGTCCAAAGCAATTGCTGAAGCAAAATAAAAATCTTAACGAATAACCACGTTGATGCATCCATGGACATTGAAATTAACGCAGGTCAATATCGAACACTATTAGGAGACAATATGTAGCAGCCAATTAGTATATGGAAAAATTCCAGGCAAATCACTATTTTCTGATCAGATAGAAGAAAAAATTGGCAAGAATTTCACCATATCTAGCGATCATAATTCTGAGTAAAGTACACTTCGAGTCTTTGACACCAGTTTCAGATTTAGAAAGATACGGAGGCAATAGCTTTGACATAAACCCAGATGGATCTTATTTAGAGTTATGGCTATGGACAGAAAAGAATTTTAACATACTTCAAATGACATCAACAGATACAGCATTACCCAAAAAAATCTAAAATATACTCGCTTCTTGGAGAAAAGACTCCATTCTGTCAGTGCCAACACTTCTTTAACCCATTCTTTTTTTTTGGTAAGTAAATATTTTTTGGTAAGTACTTTAACCCATTCTTGGTTACATGATATCTGCAATATCTGATTCTTTAGATGAATAAATCTGCAGGTGCAGCAAAGAAGCGGTACCATGTTTTTAGTGTCATTTGATGTTCTGCTTCTATATGATCAAGGGCTTTAACGTGTTTCCTGCTTTTAAAAAGCTACAAAGTCCAATTTCTACTAGATTGTTGATCATAATTCCACAACCCAGCATTTGGTTTTCAGCAGCAAAACTTTAAAACTCCTTTCTTTTCCAATGAATCTGCAGTATGTGGTAGTCGAAGTTGAATGAAAACTTTACTAAGAGAAGGAACATCCATAGATGCTTTTGGACAGAGAAATTTGGGGAGGGGTATACAGGCATAAAAGGTGTTTTCGTCTCTAACCTTCTTTTTGACCCAGCTATGTCCTTTTCCAGCTGATCGAGGACAAAGTAGCACTTGCACTGATGAGTTCCTGAAGAAATGACGAGTCACCTCATCATTGGTATGCATGATCCCTTCCTATTTTGATGCAAGTCAATGAACAGATGAACCATAAGAAGTTGCAACATTAAGCCCTTGAAGTTTGTCGTAGCTATGTATCAATGCCATTAAATGTCAATTCCTTTATGCTTCTTACATACTCGTGCTTACAGAAGTTCTTATTCCATCCAATAACAAGAAGTTCTTGCTTTCTACTGATTCCAATTATCCCTCATTTATAATGCACACTGACTTCACGTATTTATCTAGCCAATTTATGGGCTAGTTGATACTAATCACACGATGAGTTGTAGATTCTAGATAGCTCAGAAGCTAAAATTCAAATGAAACCTGATCGATGCCAGGGGCATCTTATGAGAGAGACGACCGTGCTACTGAAAACAATGACAAGTCCAAATTTTCTGGCTTGAACAGTTGACTGATCTAACTTGTGCTTTAAGAAGTTAAGATCAATATCATGTCACATAAACTTCAAGACACCAAGGATATCAAGAATGCAGGAACAGAATAACCTCTGACAGACAATTATATTCATAGCAAATTGCACTGTAATGGTGCAGCACAGCATAAATACTTAGACAGCATGTGAGTAAAATTGTATGTTCTTGCTTGTGGCAAACTGACATAGAATCGAATTGCATGACATCGAATATTTTGTAGTTCCTTACCGTTTTGTATCCCAGAATGCTGCGAGAAGTAGGATCATCCCACACTAGAAGTAGCACTCTGACACCTTCCTGTGACTTGGTTTTGAGTAGATCCCCTAATGTGGAATCTATCATCTCATTGCCATCCCTGACCAGTCTAACCTTGTGGAACACAGACCATCCAGCAATATAGACTAAACGACGGGCCTGACTAATTGCATTAAAGATATCTCGCCAACAAGTCCCGTGGTTGTACTGCAAGTCATCGTCGAGCTGTAAATTAGCAAGGGAACCATCATGGACATGAGCGTCTTGATAAAGAGTAACCTTACCACCCTTCCTGAGAGGAAAGTACGTATTTGGAATTCCCTGGTAATTAGGACCATGACCAGCTCCCTGACTATAAACGTCCACCTTATCCACCGGAGTGTAATGGATCGATAAGCTCAAGACAGCTCCAGTTTTGATGGGCATCCCCTTATCATTCAAGATAGGGAAAGTCCCTTCGATTTTTTTTCCCAACAATAACTGTTCCACAGGAACCCCCACTGCGCCCATTAGCTGGGAGCCCACTACATCGCTGTCCTTAACCACAAAATGCACTTCCGCAGCATAATGTGCCACGGGCACATAAAAGTGCTGTTTCCATTCGGGGTTCTCACTGTTACTGATCACAAACGTCCTCCCAATGACTGCACCCGAAATGGAAACCGTAACATAAGGATCGCTGGTTATCTTAGACATTTGCCCTTCGACTTTGCCTTTAGCCTTGATGGGAATTTTCCCAAACACGTCCCCTAATTTCCTATGAAACATATCCAAATTGGGGAGGTTTTTGGCATCCCTCACCCAAATGTCTAAGTTTCCATGTAAGAGCTGCAACTTGAGAGATTGACTGCTGGTCTTTATAGGAACATTCTGTTGACCCTGGACATGGGATGATCCTCGGAAGGACAAGGTTTCAGCAAAAAATGATCGAGCCATAGAAAAGCTCCTCGCAGCTGATGGAGCTGAAGCACTTGCAATAGTAGACTGTATGTGACTTTACAACACGACAGCTACCACTAGTTTGACAACGACCCGAATAAATTATCGAGCTCCTCTGAACGACAAGCAACTCCGAACGGCGAACCCACCCAAACCCGACTCACTGAAGCAATACGTCAAACTATTGGCGGCCAGAAAATTGCGTAGCTCGAGGAAGAACGGAAGGAGGTACCTTGACTGAATAATTGCACTCGGGAACACAACGAACCCGGGAGAAAGCTGCTCCGATGAGCTCAGATCGGACAAGCGGAAAGGAGCCGAGCAGCGTTTGGCATCCGAGCTAAAGATGCCCCCAGCATCCACGAGATGGTGCCCGAATAGGATGAGCAAAACTGAGCTGACCAGGTAAAAGGAGGAGGAAGTCCAAGAACGCAAAAGGGTGAGCTCGAAGTTTTGAAAAATCGCACAAGAAAACCCGCACCCGCATGATTAGCTGTTTTAATAACGTGGTCAAAACCAAGGTAAGGAACATTGAAAGGACAGAGACGACAATGAACTGGGCAAGCCTTTCTAGACCCTGCCATTGAATATTCAAAGGGAGATGGTCACGGAGACCATGGACGTTCCCTCAGCGTCAACGGAGAGTCGAGAAGACTTTCTTTGTTTTCGGCAGCCAAATTTGAATGTCCGCTGGTGACGAGGTTCTACTCCTCTAGGTAGTTTTCTAGTACCAGAACACCAATGAACTTGGCTCTGTCATTAATCTTCTGGATTAAAAAACGGAAGAGGAGGAAGAAGAAAGAGAAGATGGGTTTTATATTTTGATTTTTCGATTATTCCTTAATTAGGTCTCTGAAGTTAAATTTGGTTGGACCACAATGTCGAATATATCTAGTAATTTGCAGCTATGCTGGCATATCGCCATGATTTTACCCAAGCAAGCCGGATTAAAAACGATCAATTTAATCGAGTGAAACCGCGGGCTCCCATCAATTGCTTGAATGTGATCTGTATGTTCAAAACTTCTGATTATGATCCGTGCCAAAGGCGCGTCGTTCATAAAGGAATAAGGATAATTGTCAAAAAATTTTAAATCTATTACAATTTTTTTTTCAATTCAAACTTAAACCTTTTTATTGTGCCGTTTAGTTTTTTCGTGTTTTGCCAAGTGAGTCAAGTTAGTCAATTTTGGTAGGAAACTGCTAACGTAAATGTCGGATGTTCTATGTGGCATGGTTAACACTAAAGTGGACAATTTTACAATAAAAATTAATATTTTTTTATTTTATTTTTAATTTATAAATTGTGACCGATCGACCGACGGACCATCACTAACCACAAGCGATGGCTAGTGATTGTCGCCTAGTATGTGGAGGGCATCACGACCCTCGCTTGCCACGGTTGTAAAAAAAATAAAAAAATAAAAGAAGAAGGAAAAAGAAACAATATAAAAATATAAAAAAAAAATGCTACCGAAAACTATTCTCATCAACACCGGCAATGTCATATAGGACTTTCAGTGTCCAACTTAGAGATTTTAGATCAAAAATCAAATGGACTCAATTCCAAAATACAAACAAATTTAGGACTCAGTCATCATGGTTAAAAAAATTTAGGACTAAATTGGCGATATTGCAATAGATTTATAACTTTTTGAAATTTTTCCCCAAAAGGAATGCTGTAAATCAGGATGTTATCAATTGATCGAAATTGTAATTCAAGGTTATGGCATGTTATTCTAACTTGTCTATCAAGTAAATAATAGACAAATGGGATATTTATGGTTTTTCCATGCATATGCATATTTCTATTGCAACATCTTACGTGATATTTATCCGTGATAAGACTCTATTGTTGTTATTGATGACGGTACAAATCATTCTTTGAAGAGTCTCTATTAATCGTAACCATCCTGAAAAGTAAGGGTGTCAAAATTTCGGATGAGTTCGATTTTTCAAGAAAATTGAATCAAATTGAATTATTAGGGCGTAAGTTTGAAACGAATCAAATCTTGTCCTGAACTAAATAGAAATCGAGCCAAAATCCAATTCAATTCTCTTCGGTTCACTTTTCCGTTTTTCGTTTTTCTTTTTTCCGCTGCCCTCGGGTGAGGGCTGCGAAGACTCGCCATCCGTGGGCAACAGGTTGCAGCCCCTCCCTAAGTCTAGCAGCTCTGCAGGCCCCTTGCCCCCCAAAAAAGGGGGAAAAAAAAGAAAGAAAAAAAGAAAAAATAATAATGAAAAGGTTGTTATTTTGGAGATTTTCAGTGTCTTTTCAGTAACCTAGTCGAACCAAACCGAAACAACAGAAGCTAAAAAAAAAAAAGATGGTTATTTTTCAATTACCTGAACCAAAAACCCAACCAAACCAAAATTCACGAAATTTTCGGTTCAGTTCAATTTTTCAATTCGATTTTGACACCCCTACCGAAAAGTACAAGCAACGACTATGGTATCATTAGGGACATTTCTTTGTAGCCGTCCCTATAAGATGCTTTCGCTACATCTTCATTTTCCAGTAGTCCATTCACTTTGGCATCTAGGGTGATACCGGTGACCCCCCTTTTATAAGAAGAGTAATTGAGTGAAGGGCCCTATACCTCTAACTCCATTTGTGAGAAGTATCCAAATCCATTAACTACTCGATCATACGCGTTTAGTCGAGAACTCCCCAATCTATAGTTGACGAACGAGATCGAGTCCACTTTGGTCCCTAAACTCTTGGTAAATATGCAATTGAGTCATCTTGTACTATTTCCGTTCGTGATTAAAGTCACTTTATTTACCCGATTTGTTCAATTGAAACTTATAAGTTGTTTGGTTTATGCAATCGGCTCTTCCATCGCCTACCAATGAACAATTCCATCGATATTGCTTACATGGGATCAATGAGTATTTTTGTTTGCACTTCCAAAACGAATGTCTCTCTTTTTTTTTTTATTAAACTACAAGATCAGCTTTTTTTTTTCAATTAATTCGTTTGCATTTTCATTATGTTCATAATATTGGAACGTCCGATGATTGAGATCATGTGTCACATTCCCTGGCTTGATGAAATTGATGATCCAGCTTAGAATTGTGACTCTTGGAACTATATATATACGACTCATGAGAAGAGAGATACGAAGAGCAGTTTCTAGTAAATTTCTCAATGCTGCGTGATCATTTTCTTATTGTACTTTTGTGGATATTTCACTTAATAATAAAAGTTTTATGACAGCCATAGAATATGCGCTCTCTCGTGAGGTCACGAGTCTCTCTCGTCTTCAAAGGCCACATGATCTAAATCTTGATTTCAAGATACTGCAAATTAAGATAACTAAATTTGATTACACCACGTTCTAATTGCAGCCTCCTAGAGAAATACCCCATGTTTTGTTCAGTGATGAAGTTGGGATTATAAATTTTAGACCGTAGTTTGTTTAGTTTGTGCCTTCTATTGACCAAAAAAAAAAAAAGATTAATCTGGACCGAATTAGCAATTCGCAGAAACATTGATAAGGTGTTTGTGGTTGGGCCTGACCCAAGCCCAAATGGGCTCAACCCCTTTGGTGTAGTACCATCCAGACAATGTCATAAAAGCCCACAAGAGAAGCCCAAGAAGATGAAACTAAACTACTTTCCTTGTTTCATGGAAGGATCTGACAAGTTCATCAAGCGAAGACGTGATTTATGGGATTTGGATTTAGATTGTTGATTCTAGAGCAACCCATTCTCAATCATCAAAATAATATATAGTATTGACATCTATTAATCGGTGTTGAATTCGCCCAATGTGAAGTGTCAATTTGAAAATGCAAATGTATCGCCACAATTAAATCGATTCTAGTGTAACCCATTCTCAATCATCAAAATAATATATAGTATTGACATCTACTCATACATTGTGTATAATAATACAACCTATTTTGGGCAAAAAAAATAAAATAATAATAGATTAAAAAAAATTATTACGAGACCCCACTTCTTTGCGTCTCACAATATGTGTTATTCCCACATTCATTGAAAGACCGTTATGCTAGCAAAGCACGATAATCGTCTACATCGCAATGATTTTCTCTAATAACCAGAAAATGACATCTTAAAGAAGGTTGTCACCCTAGGCTCATCCGTTATTATTATTATTATTATTATTTTTTACATGGTGCTATATGTTTACCCACATATGTCTTGTTGACCAAGCGATCAGCTATAACAGGTCATGTATCATCACCTCTTTCCATAGGGGAGAGCTAAGGAAAAAAGAAAAGGGATGGGGGGACCTCCAATGGGTCGACGAAGCGGAAAAGTTTTTTTTTTTTTTCAACTTATAGCCGTAAAGAAGCAGAAGATAGTCAAGTCGACGCCCTCTGCCATCAGTTTCGCGAGAGTTCGTGACAAACCCAGAGAACCAAAGATCTGCTCGACCTTTTTTCCATAATAAAGACATCAGTCGTGGTTAGGTTCGGGATGTGCCGTCTAAACTTCGAGAGATTAATTGATTATTAACTAGAGCCGGATGCTCTCGATGTTATGAAGGAAAACACAGCATGAACAGACGATAATTTCATCCAAACAGTCGTTGTTGGGGGTGAGCAAAAAAAGTCATGATCCACCCAAATCAGATCGGATCGTGCCTAACCGGTTGATTTTGAATGGAACCAGCAAGTACTGCTTCGATTTTTTATTTTAATTCTTTAAAACTGGTGGGTATCGGTTCGGTTTGTGGTTTCGGATGGGAACCATTCAACTGACATAACCGAACCGGTCCATTTATATAATACAAATACATATTTTTTAATTGAAGACATTTCCCTCAAAGGTCTAAAGTTCAGATCTGTTCGACAAAAAAAAAAAAAAGAGTTCAAATCAAACTTATTTTCATACGTGATATGTGTTGTACTGGCAAGTGGGTTCACTTCTTCGTCCTAAAGAAGAGAGGGTTGAAACTCAGTGCTTCTCTTGGAACTGCGTTAGTTGATTTTTGTGCCAAATGCGGATCAATTGTTAGTGCCATCGGTGTGTTCAGCAACATACCGATGAAGAATGTGACGGTGCTAATTCAAGGTCTCGCCAGCAACGGACAAGGTAGGTAAGAGGGCTCTTGAGTTCTTCGACACGAGGCAGGACAAGAACGTTCCGCTGAATGATGTGACTTTTTATCGCTGTGCGCTCTGCTTGTAGTCATGCGGGTCTGGTTGATGAGGCTCAGTGTCTCTTTGCCAGCATGAGTAAAGACTTTGGCATCGGGCCCAGGACGGAACACTACGGTTGCATGGTTGACATTCCTGGACGAGCCGGGTTGATCGAGGAGGCATATCAGTTAATGCAAAACATGCCTATCCAACCGAATGCTGTTAGAGTTTTTTCGTACGTGGGCTCGCCTTAATTGTAATTGTAATTGATTGTATGCGGTATTAATTTACCGTATACGGTATTGGTTTAATAAAGGTAAGGATATAAGGATTCTTGACGGGCCGAATATGGGCCTGATTGGTGTGGGCCGAATTCCGGCCCGGCCCGTGATGGAAGGGCCCAGCCGGAAGTTAATATAAGGCTTGAACCCCCCTTTAACCCTCATTCTATGCCATTTTCCCTTTTCTTCTTCTCCATACGACTTGTGGGAGAGAGAGTCACGAGGAGAGAGGTAGTTCCATCGACGCCAGGCGACCGGAGGGCATAAAGGGGAAGTTCCGAGCTCGTCTCGCCGAAGTTCCGAAGCCCGTTCGTCGTTTTGAGGAGCCGCTCGATAATGGATGTGAAATCAGGTACGCCGTCTCGAAATCTTGGCTAATTAGTTGTTAGAACATGACTACGGAGGTCCTAGAATGCCGGAATCGCCGGCCAACAAATGCTGTTTTTTGGAGAACATTGTTAGCTTCATGCAGGGTTCATAAGAATGTGGAACTCGGAGAAGAATCACCGAGGCATCTAGTCAAATTGGAACCCACGCAGAGTGAGGATTACACGCTTCTCTCTAAAATATATATATGTGCGCGTGCGCATCTGTTGGGAGGTTGGAAGATGCAATGACCATGAGGAGTCAGATGAAGAGGAGAGGAATTAGGAAGACACCTGGTTGTAGCCTGATTGAAGTCGATGGAGTCGTTCATGAGTTTCTTTCTGAAGATGATGCGCATGCTCACTCGAAGGGGATATACAAGGCAAACTAAGGACATGCTAAATTTGTGATATTTTATGATTATGATCGTAGTCATGATTCAATCAGAAATTAGACCGGATTGGTAATTCGATTCTCGAAAGGATCCATGAAACAAGTGGGCGATTCACAATTTGCATTTTGAAAAATCAATTCCTAATGGACGGGTCTCAACTCTAGGGTGAGAACTATCCATCTTGGAGCCAATCGCCCATAGTCGTTGCTCATGGAGGTACAAGGTTGCTGGAGTTTAAAAGCGTGCATACCACTTCTTAAGCAGAATTTCAGCTTTTGAAGCAAAATCCGTTTGGTAACCCAACTTTTGAAACAGAAATTTGTTTAGTTACACAACTTTATTTTTCTATTTTTGAAGCAAATTTTTGCTTCGAAAGTTGTTTTTGAGCAACTTTCAAAAATTAAAAAAATAAAAAGTTATTTCCCTCCAGAAGTTAAAATCAAAAAGAGATAATCCGCCTCCCGTGACCGTCATCCACCGTCCGCTGTTGCCGGTCTCCTCCGGCCATTAAATAAAAAAAAAAATTCAGTACCCAATGCAATGTCACGACTTCCTACCAAAGGGCCCGAACAAGACACCGCGGGTCATGGACCCCACCGTTTTTCCGATAGAGAGAAGGGGAGTGGGTGGAATTGGAGGGCGGGGCTGGACCACGCTGGACGCCCATGGGCCGTCCATCTCTGCAAGATGCGCGGCCCCACGAGGACGCAAGAGGGGTGGGCCCACACCCTCTAGTCCGCGCACGTGTGGGGCCATCACAGCACTCTACCCTATCCCCTTTGGACCACAGCTTAGGTTCCCACACCGGACCCCCACCCCCTACACGGATCACGTACTTAAATCTCGGAAGGGCCCCCCACACCCCGGGCCAAAGCTTTTACGTTCACGCGCTCGCGGCGCGTGTTCGAGGAATCTCCCGACCAAGGCCAGTCGACGCGGGGGTTGGGTTGCACGCGAGACGACGGAGAGTTGGGGGCGCTCTCTGGTTCGTGTCTTACTCTTTTGCGGTTCCGCATCCCCCACCACTTAGGCGTGTTTGACCCCACCCACCATTTGGGGTGGATCGGTGGGCCCCCCACGGCCGTACCAAAAACCCCGCTCAACTAATTCCGCCTACCTTGGGAGTGGGGGAAGAGCGGTCTCACGTGCGATCCCCGGTCACGACCCACGTGTGAAGGTCAAAGTGGATTTTTAACCAAATTATTTAAATTGAATTTTTCTTTATTTTGGCTTTTCGTGATTTTTTTTTTCTTTTTGGTTTTTCCTTGCTGGGTTAACAGGAGGCCATTTTAAGTCTCCTCTAATTGACATAAATGAGTTAATTGTGTTGACATACATGACACGAATGCTGAGTTGAAAAAATAATTGATTTGACTCAATGTGCCCTGTGTAACATAATTGAAGTAACGTTTCCTGTGGGTTACCAACACAATTTAACCTTAATCTATACTAGCTAATGAGGATCGTGCTGTGTTCGAATTATTTTTATGTTGTCATGTCGAAAATTATCACCCCTTACTCTAAGCGAGCACCGAGATTTTCACACGGTCGTGAAATGAGTAGATAGGGAAAAGGGTTTACGAGCTCAATTCGTACGAGAGTTCCCCTGTTCATTTAGTTTAAGCACTAATGGCACGATCCAAGCTTAAAAGTGCACTTGAAATCTAGGTTTTGCAAAGGTAAATAAAAAAAAGAATCATGAACGTGCCCGCACGTGCGAAGAGGCGTAGCGAGAGCTAGTCTCCGATGAACTCTAAACTTTGCTCTTGATATTTTCATAGATTAAAAAAAAAAGAGTTATTATCTCGAGATTTCAATATCTACATGTGAATATTCATGAGTACTCTTATCCCCCTATGCTTCTAAAAAAAAAATCCGAAAATGTGTGAAATGTATTATTACACAATTTTATTGACAAATCACAGGCTTTTTATGCTATGCAAAACTATCGTCATAAGAAATTTATGATCCGACCTTTGCCAAACCACCACCATATAAAATTATCGAAAATAAAATAACATAAAATATTTCGAGAGTGTATGGATTGGATGACCCGTTAGGCCATTACTAACTGGATAGTTTGCGAAAGGCCATGAGTTGTAATTTCAAGATCACTCGACAATTTTAAGTACAGAATCACAAAGAAAACATTGATCGCCTAAAATTCTAAACCTAATCTTTTTTTTTTGTTTTTTTTTTTGGGCTAATTGGGTTGCTCTCTTATTTTGTTTTGTCAGTCACGATTACAAGTCTTTCCTCAAGGCTTGGAGGCTTGTGGTTGCGCACGAGGACGAGGACTATTCCCAGAGCCCATGAACTGCAACTCCTGCTTGTCATATATCTCCAGCGAAAAGTCCCTCAACATCTGAGTCTTCCCTCCGCCGCCGCCCGTGGCAGCGCCGCCCCCGGAACTCGCGCTCGGCGCCATCCTCGACTTCTTCGCCGCCTTAGCCCCGACCACGCTGGTGCTCACTGCCGAGTTCGTCAATCCACCGCATATTCCCGGCGATGGCCCCCTTATCTCGATCCCCGAAGGAATATTCCCTCCCGCCCCCACCGCCCGTGCCGTCGCGGCCGCCACGTTGAACACTGGAGCCACCGCCGGCGAAAGCGCCCATATCTGCGCCTGCTGAGCCACCGAAGGCCCGGCGGCCACCGCCACGGCGGCCGTGGCCGCTTGGGGTTGCGGGATCATCCAGAAGGCATTGGTAGGGACCACCAGGCCAGCGCTCCCAACCGTCCACACTGGCACCAGCCCCTGGGGAGGCGGTGCGGCGGTGGCGAGGCCCGACGACTGCGTGGTCACGGCATCCCCGGCGTCGCAGAACTCACTGTTTGACGGCCGCTTACGCTTGAGGGCAGCGGTTGTATTGCTGTTGTTGTTATTGCTCGGAGCGGATGGGATTTTGAGGGCCCCGCCGACGGACACCGCGATGGCGGGGACCGTCCCGGTCCCCGTGGCTTCGATGATGGCGTGCTCGGCGTGCTCGAGGAGCCACCGCACGGTCTCGCCGTCGGACTTGTGGCCGAGCTCCCGGGTCAGCTGGAAGATCCTGGCGGCGCAGGTGGCGGGTATCCGGATCCTTCGGCCGCGGCCCTCCACCTTCGTGTGGCGGTCCTTGGTGGAGGAGGAGCGCCTGGCGGCTACAGCGCTGGACAAGGGCATGGGCATTGGGTGAACCTGCCCCGCCCTCGGCGCCAACCCGCGCGGGCCGTCCTGAGCGGGCGGGGCAGCTCGTTCAGGGTCGGACTCCATCGGCTCGTCTTTGAGCGGGACGTTGTCCTGGATAGGGGTCGCCAGGTCGCGGGGTGGGGAGGCGCTGGCAGCGGCGGCGGCGGCGGTGCTGGGGCAGTCCTCGGGGTCGCCGGCACTGGTGCTGAGATCCGACGCGCCCCAGTTATCTTCCGGGTCGGCCTCCTGCTGCTGGAAAGACGCCATTCCGGCCAAACAAAGACGCAAGAACGCCAAAGGAGTTTTCTTTTTTTTTTTTTTGGGTTCGAGACTTACGTCTTGTGATGTCGCAAGAAGCGGAGAGAGACAGACAACTCAAGGCGAGTTCTGTGGAAGGTCACAGAGGTTCGAGGAAGAAGAAACACAATGGAACAGAACGAGGGAGGAAGAGGAGGAGGAGGAGGGAAAAAGCAGAGAGGGATCAAAAGCAAATGAATCCCTAGAGTAGAGAGAGAGAAGGGGGTGAGCCGAGACAGCTGCAGTAAATATTGTTACTGCTTCATCCGATCGCACATTCAACACGCAGACCTGCTTAAAAATATGGCCGGTCGTGATCAAGTGCAGTGACGATGATCTCGTGGGGAACGGACGGTGAGGATCGGATCAAGGAGGCTTGTGATGTGGGCCTGGGGTGATGACACGTAGTGGGGCCCTACCTTATTTTTTCCTCCCTATGTGAGGGTAGGGGGGGACCCAATCACGGGTCCCGATCGCAAGTGGACCACCGAGGGGGGGAGGAGGGGACAGGTGGTCTCCAAGTCTCCACCAATAGGAGGAGAGTAGAGTGGGGGGTGGGGGGGTAGAGATCCGGAAAAAGGTAAACAGAAAAAAAGAAAGAGAGATTAATATATATATATATATATTTTTTTGTGGGTCCCAAAGTAAAGTGGGTTTCAATTGGTTGAGGCCACCCCACCATTTGTGGTCCCGGCACCATCTGGAAGACCAACCGAAAATTAAAATAATGAAGTGGAAAATAAAAATAAAAATAAATTTAGGACCGTCACTTTTTCCGGAGTAGGTTTGTCCATTTTCTTTCGGGGGTCGATACAACAAAAATGTGTAATTTGGATCGAGCCGTCTCGCACTTTCTCTTTTTTGCCATCCCATTGAGTTCGTCGGGTCGAATTGGGATGGCTTCGGACTCTAGAATTGGATTTAGCATACGCGAGTATTAACGTGCGGCTCTGATTAGAGGCTACTAAGATAGCGAGATTTGCAAAAACAAGGCGAACTCGCACGTGTCCTGATGCAGCGCAAACGTAATAGGAAACGATAATACGCAATACATAAGAGAAAATCTTGAAATTCAATATCAAATAATATGTCTTATCCCTACTTGAAAAACGCCTTTTATATGAGGCGGGTGAACCCTAACCATAATAGGTATCTAATAGAAAGCTCAAAATTACAAAATCACCACTAACAGCAAAAATAATAAAAAAATAAAAATAAATAAAGAAAAATTCAAAAATCCAACTAAACGATTCCGAATAGTCGAAATCTACCTTTAGTCAGGCCAAAGGCGGTGAGTATTGATCAGGACGCTTATTCGCTTCAACCGATCAAATTTGAGTTTCAATGTTAACAACTTATGGGTCCTCTAGTACTATGCGCATCATGCTCCCTTTGACTTCCGTTGGGATTTCTAGTTAATTAATCGGTCCAAGAACATATTGCTAATACTTTCCGCATCATTCCCCTCCATTTGGGAAAAACTCGTCCTTGAATTAGAAGTATGATCTAGATACAAAAGTTCCGTGGAATTATAAAACGGCGACAAATCAACGACATTGAAAGTGTTAGAAATACCCATGCTACGTGGAAGATCTATAACATAGGCATTATCATTAATCTTCTCGTTAACAGTATAAGACCCGCACTTCTTTGGCTGTAACTTATTGTAAGTACCAATTGAAAATCGCTCTTTACGAAGAAATATTGGGACTTGATTGGCTACTGTAAACATCCGCTTGCGCCTGTGTTTATTTGCTGTAGCCTTGTACTTTTGATTGGTCTCTTCCAACTTCTGCTTAACTTCCTGATGCACTTCCACAATCTACTTCACCATGTAATCTGCTGCAAAACTCTTGTCTGCTTGCTTGGGTAACTAAATCAAATCCAGAGTATGCTAAGGCGCCTTTGTATAACAACTGAAAAAGGTGACTTACTAATAGAACGATGAACCGCATTATTATGAACAAACTGTGCCTGCGATAGAGCAATATCTCACTACTTCGGTTTTTCACCACAAATGCTCCAAATCAAATTACCCAGAGTTCTATTGACCACTTCTGTCTGTCCATCAGTCTGCGAATGAGTTGTGCTACTAAAATTTAAAAATGAATCAAACAGCTTCCACAAGGTCCGCCAAAAATACCCTAGAAATTTGTTGTCTCTATCAGAAGTAATAGATTTAGGGACGCCGTGCAAACGAACCAGTTATTTAAAGAATAACTTGACCATACTTATTGCATCAGAAGTTTTCCTGCAAGGGATGAAATGCGCCATCTTGGAGAATTTGTCAACTACAATAAAAACAGAATCCACGCCTCTCTGGTTTCGTTGTAATCCGAGCACAAAATCCATAGACAGATCTTCCCATATATTTTTTGGGACAGGCAAAGGCATATACAAACTTGTATTTTTAGACTGCCCCTTAGTAATCTGGCAAATATAACAATTCTGTACACACCTGCTGACATCTCTATGTAATGGAGGCCAGTAAAACCGTTCCCCTACTGCAGTAACAATTTTATCATGTCCTAGATGTTCAGCTAGTTCACCGTCATATAAATCACGAATTACCTTCTCTCGTAATGATGTCCGAGAAAGGCAAAACTGATTGTTACGCATCAAGTAACCATCCAAAATATAGAACTCCTGCACAGGTTGACCAATAGCACACATCTCCAAAATCATCATTACCTGCATAACAGTCTTTCAATTGCTTGAACCCCAGAATGTCTTGGCTTAGCGTAATCAATAATCCAGCTCTCCTGCTCAGTACATCTGCTACAACATTATGAGCACCCGATTTATGCTATAATCTGAAAAGAAATTTTTGTAAGAACTGACATCAATGTGCATGTATATCCTTACTAGTCCTCTTCTGGCTATTCAGATACTTCAAAGCTTTATGATCAGAGTAGAGCACGAATTCCTTACCAACCAAATAGTGCTCCCACACCTTCAAAGCTCTAACAACAGTATAAAATTCCTTATCATAAGTGCTCTACTTCTGTCTTGCGTCACTAAACTTCTCACTGAAATAGCAAATTGACATGCGTTCCTGAGATAAAACAGCTCCTATGCTCACTATACTAGTATCACAATCTACCTCAAACAGCTTATCAAAATCAGGTAAAGTAAAAACAAGTGCTGTACACAACTTCTCTTTTAGGATAGTAAATCTATGCTCTGCTTCCTCTCCCCACAAAAATTTACCTTTCTTCATACATTCCGTAATTGGGGCTACGATAGTACTAAAATTTTTAATAAATCACCTGTAAAAAGTAGCTAACCCATGGAAACTTCGAACTTCCAAAACTATTCTAGGTATAGCCCACTCCCTAATCGCTTTCACCTTCACCTCATCCACTTTTATTCCCTTAGCAGTAATAATAAATCCCAAGAAAAGCAGCTTGTTAGTTAAAAAATTACACTTCTTAAGATTAATGTATAGCTTATTGGCCCGTAAAGCTGTTAACACTTCCCTCAAATGCAGTAAGTGGTCCTCCTCGATTTTACTATAAATTAGAATATCATCAAAATAAACTACAACGAATTTGCCAATAAAAGGTTTCAGAACCTGATTCATAAGCCTCATGAAGGTGCTCGAAGTATTAGAAAGTCCAAACGGCATCACTAGCCACTCGTACAATCCTTCTTTTATCTTGAAAGCTGTCTTTCACTCATCTTTGGACTGAATACAAATATGATGATACCCATTCTTCAAATCCAACTTCGAGAACCATTTAGCACTATGCAACCTATCTAGCATGTCATCCAATCTCGAAATTGGAAACTTGTAGCCCACGGTTATTTTAATTGATGGCTCTGCTGTCTACACACACCTCCAACTCCCATCTTTTTTAGGAGTTAATAAACTAGGAACAGCACAAGGGCTCATGCTATTCTGAATATGTCCCTTTCACAGCAACTCCTCTACCTTCTCCTTTAGAATCTCGCTCTCATTAGTATTCATCCTGTAGTGCGGTAAGTTAGACAGACTGACACCAAGAATTAAATCTATATGGTGCTAAATATCGCGCATGGGCGGTAATCCATCTAGAACCTCCTCAAGCGTCAATTCACTAAACTCCTTCAACAAGGCTTAATGGATTCGAGCTGCTCCTTCACTTGCAATTCAGCCGCTATTTCAAATGCTTATTTAATTACTAGCGCATAAATCTGTCGGGTATCCTTAATTTCAGCTTCAAATTCCCTTGTAAGAGTAAGGAAATTATTCCCAGCCGTCTGCTTTCTTTTACTTTTCAATGGCAGCAACGTGTACTTCACTTCTCCCTTCTCCAGATTATACTAATTACTCCTTTCTGAATGTTGCGCATCTACGTCATATTGCCACAACCTTCCAAACAATACGTGATAGACATCCATATCTACTACAACGCAATGTAATTCCTCATGATACTTATCAATGGAGAATGAAATCTTACACTGTTCAGTCACTCGAATGCTGTCCACTCCAGATTTAATCCACCCCAGTGTATATGGATTAGGATGTTTTTCCACAAGTACTCCTAACTTCTTTACTGTCTCCTTTCCGATGATATTCTCCATACTACCACTATCGATAACTACAGCAATAATTTTACCTAGAATGGTGCACCTAGTTCAGAACAACTAATGACGCTACAAATCATCTTCTCGTTTTGGTGTTATCATCATCTTGCGCACTACGCAATTTATCTCCTCCTCTTCCTCATCATCAAAGTCTTCCTCCTCCCCATCTGGTTCACAGTAATATCTATCTTCTTCCTCTTCTCGCACTGTTGTGTTTATTGCCTTCCTCTAAGGACACTTATTGGATCGATGCCCTGGTTGATTATATCTGTAGCACTTTATTGCCGCCGGTTTCGCATAATGATTCGGGTTCTCACTTTTCTACACTTACATCCTCTTGTCCCTCACCTCATTCATGGGATGTTTTTCTACTACTTTATCTTCAAAACGTCGCTCCATGTTAGAGCGATTATACGGTCTGCTCTTCCCTATTGAACTGCTCGAAGTATTATCTTTAAAATTATCATAGCTGCCTCTCTACCTCTTTCTTGCAACATCAGTTCTGTCTTCATCGCCATATTTTTTACTTCAGATAAATTCCGCAAAATCTATACCCCGATTTTACATTGAATAAAGGGTTTTAACCCATCGAGATATCTGGATACCTGCTGCCCCTCCATCTCCGACAGGCTATTTCGCTCCGCCAATCTCATAAATTCTACTGCATATTCATGTATAGTTCGATTACCGTGCTGGCATCACTGGTACTGCTGAAACATAATCTGTTCATAATTGAGTGGTAAGAACTCTTGCTTTAGCAATCTTCTTATTCTAGGCCAAGTTCTAATTCTCTTTTTTCCGTCTCAATCCCTCTTATTCTGTAATCTCTCCCACCATGTAGACGCACCTCTCTTCAATATACAAGTCACTAATCTTACCCGTTTCTCACTAAGCGTCTCCATATAGTCGAAGAACTTATCAAGATCAGTAATTCAGTCCAGAAAATCTTTCTTTCCCAAATTTCCATTAAAATAAGATATATCGACCTTTAATTTAAAGCCATTGCCTTCACGAGTATCGCAACGCCATCTTCCATCATGTTCCCTACGGAATCGCCCATAAGGACGTCGGTTTCCATAATCAGCACGTTCTTCATCAGTAAATTCGCCTGCCTCTTCTTCCTCTGGACTCTATGAAAATAAAGGGTTATTCTGTCTGCAGATAGGAACAGGCTTATCAACAGGATCACCGCGAATAACGTCTGCTCCCGGCCTTCTGCCATGCTGCCTATTTCGATTCACATCAACACTGAGAGTTTCAAATCAATATGCTATTTCATCAAATCGCTCTCTGAGATGACGAAACCTGTGATCAATTCGTTCTCCTAAGTGTTCCATTAAACGCTGTTCCAAACGTTGCAATGCATCATCCTTAAGGGTTGGGGCTCCAGTTTCCTGAGCTTCGTCACGAAGATCACCATTTCTTTCGCCGATCGCCATAGGTTTTGATACTAACTGTCGAAGTATAAACGTAATAGGAAACGATAATAAGCAGCGCGTGAGAGAAAATCTCGAAATTCAATATCAAATATTCTTTCTTATCCCTATTTGGAAAATGCTTTTTATATGAGGCGTGAACCCTAATCTTAATAGGTATCTAACAGAAATCCCAAAATCACAAAATCGCCACTAATAGCAAAAATAATAGAAAATAAAAATAAATAAATAAAATTTCAAAAATCCAACTAAACGATCTCGAATGGCCGAAATTCACCTTCAGTCAAAGTCAAAGCTGGTGAGTATTGATGAGGACGCTGATTTGCTTCAACCGATCAAATTTGAGTTCCAGCAGACAACTTTCGGGTTCTCTGGTACTATGCGCATCATACGCCTTTTGACTTCTTTCGGAATTTCTGCCTGTCTAATCGGTTCAAGAACGTATCGCTAACACTTTGGGTTTCTAGGACGGTGAGAAAGAGTGGGGGTTTCCTCACTTGGGACCACGAGGACGGGGTCCAGTCTCTAATAACCACTGCAGCAGACTCTTGGGAACCTTATTTCATTTGTTGATTACCGTGGTTTTGCTGTTTAAGGTTGCGACTTTTTAGAGTGATGGACCAAGCGCGAGTAGTGTTGGCAGGGGAGTCCCAGCGAACAGCCTTTTTAGATGGGTACTCCGGTCGGGCTGCACTAGCCGCGTTTGTGGCAGAAGGGGTCTCACGGACGCAAGGATGTACTGCCCTCCAAGGCATCAGCCAGCTCGTACAAGTGTTTGCACTCGTTAATGCCAGACGACTGGAGCTACATCATCAGGGAAACCGACTCGAGCTTGCAAAACATTATCAACCTACCGTTGTACGCTTCTTGCTGGTTGATCTTGAAAGTCCTTTCATACCCCCCAACTGAAGCAGGAAAGGATTTATATTGCCGACGACACTTTCTGCTTTGGATTTGGGATTTTTCAGCTATTAAAACCTGGACTGCACTCACCGACCGGGCAAGTCTTTTTATGCGAATAAATCTTTGCTCGGTCCATCTCACATCGATAGGCCTCTTCTTCCCTGCCAGTGTGCCTGAATGACAGGGCAATGGCCCACTCAGCACAACTCCAACCCGACTGGGTAGCCAAAGAGGGGCTGGTCAGACCGGCGTCCAAAATATGCAATGGCCAGTAAGATCGTAATTCTTTTCGGCTTTCGCCCCAATCGTTTTACAAAGCAGATCGTGTGAACCATGATGAAGCATCGATCATTTTCAGAATTCTGATCGGTGGGCTCATCGTGACATTTAACTCTTGAACGAGAAATGGGCCATCCGTAACAACAAAGCGTATCAGAAAGAGCAAGGGGACTTCAATAGGCATTTTTATTAAAGGGGCTAATCATTACGTAAAGAAAGGGGAGACTTGAGATCTTGATCAAACTATTGGTGTTTAGGTACAAACTTATGAACGCACAGCAACTCTTCTTAGTGCCGTTTCCAACAAGCATCCAACTTCAGCTGCAGAGGCCACTGATGTACCGGTGTTCGCTTCAGTGACCATTGGCGACTGTAGCATTCTCGCAGTGGCACTCCTTGGCCTTCTTGGCATAGAACCTCCGGTACATGGAGTCAACTTCGGTGAGGTAGTATGTTCCTGGGGCCAATAGGCTACAGTCCTTGCTTGTCACAAAGTCCTTAGCGCCATATCTGTGCTCCATAAGCTTCATCGTTTCGACAAATTTCTCTGGTGGGAACTGCATGAAACGCAAGTTGTGTTCAAATGTGTTTGTCAACAGGCACATATGAAGCAAATTTCCTTAGACAATGGCTTAAAGCGTTTTCGAAAAAAAGATTCTACTGCATCTATACTCAGTGCGTGCGCCCGATTCAGCTGGTAATGCAAGAAGAAGATACCGGTTTATGATTGCAAGTAGAAAGTTAAAAGCAATCTCTACTTAGGGAGAAATATGTGTGATGGTGTCAATGGCAAATAGGCAAATCATGTGCACATTCAAACACATGAGAAGAGATGTTCTTCAGTGTAAATCTAGCAGCTAGTAGAGCTGATGCTCATGCTGACAAATGATGCAAATGCTATTTGATGAAGTAAAGGACGGCAGCTGAAGGAGTACAATTGGTACCTGGAAGCCATGACGACACTGAATGCATACAGAAGGAAGTAGGAGAGAATACTAAAATTACCTCGTGCCTTGACTTCAGCTTCTTGTCAACATTCATTATTGCAGCAATATTTGATAAGCTGAATGGATGCTGCCCATCATTAATTTTCAAGGAGAACATCGTGGCGGTCAAACCACTTCCATAGGAGAACAATATCACCCGGTTGCCACCCTATCGAAATTCTTTCATTTTTAGAACAGTCACATGACCCATATATCATGAGATTAAGAACAGAAATATGACAGAAAATTACCAGTGAGCTGTGCTTATTGTGAATCAGAGAAGCAAAAGCTGCATACAGAGATGCAGTGTACATGTTTCCAACTTGTTTTGGTATCAAAGTGGATGGTTGCACCATTGCATCGTACAGGGGCTTGGCAACTTGTTGGGATGCCTGCATATTAATGGCATCATAAAGTCGTCATCTATCAACAAATTCTACACACTAGCTTCAAATAACAGGACAGTTTCCAAATATATACCTTCTCTAGATCTCGGCTTTGGTAGCTTTCATCACCAGATAAGCTTGAAAAAGGTGCCAACTTTTCCTTTGCGGCCTCATCCACAGACCTGCCAAATAAGAGCATAAATCAATCACAGCGTCCAACAGTGTCAGTCCACTGAACTTCAGAAGGAATACAGCATATGAGGAATAAAACCTGGCATTTCTCAAGAAGTCGTTGAACATTAAGCGGGCAAAGCTTTTCTGCACAAGCTGCAATATTGAAGGTAAAAGTGTTAGTAGAAGCAAGAAAAGATAAATCATTATCTGTGTCAGGTCATAATAGTAAAAGAACCTTGTTGTATGGGGAGTGAAACACAATGTAGTCAGCATCAGATAGAGAAAATTGTTTCCCCTCAAATTTCTCGTATCTGTGAAAGCAAGCAGCAAGATAAGGAAAAGGAAAGCAATAACTCGAATTCCATAGAAGATTGAGATGGTCATACACTCATATTTACGAATTTCAACTCACTTGTGACAGAAATGCTTGTAGCAGGAGTCAAGAGCCATCAAATAACATGTTTGTGATAGCTTCCCATCAACAACCTGCAAACGGATTTCAAGCAATGAAGGCAAGCAAATGTCAGTCACTTTCCATGAAATCCTCCAATAATTTGAGAGTTAAAGCCTTAAATTTCTGGGTACATACGGGATATGGTGCAAACATTGCTATTTAGGAAAACTATACTTTGCGTCCTTGTACTTTCATGTTCTCTAACCAAGTCTATGTAACTTTAATTTTCCTAAACAAGTCCTTCTACTTACACAAATTATCTAATTAAGTCCCCTGCCAACACTATATCCAGTCAAATTCAACTGACACAGCTGTTGGATGGTGTTGTAGTGTGACATTGTAATATTTTCAAGATCTAGACCCAAGTGCATATTGAAAAAGAGAAAGATTATGAATGGAAAAGAAGGATTTTCTCATTTTTTTGGTTTTCGACTGTGGTTCTGGAAGGATTTGATTAGATAAGTTGTGCCAGAAGAAAGACTAGATCAGAGAAATAAGAAAAATAGGGACTTGATTAGAACAAACGTGAAAGCATAGGATGAAAGTAGAATTTTTCAGTGTACATAGATACCGCGGTATCACAAAGAATAAGAGTTATAACCAGTTGAAAACTCTTTATATTACAGATTTTCAGAAAGTGGCATACGTATTGAGCTCAGCAGAACAAAGCACATTAGCTTTCCCAAGAGTGCTCACTATCTTCTTTAAGAGATGTATGCGATGTGCTTAGGAACCTATGGTAGTGAAGTAGTCAGATGTTCCAATCAAAAGGCATCCAGTTGTAAAAGTGGAAGAAGGGTACATAATTTAGGAAACATGACAAGTGGGAGCTCCCTTTCCATGCTATGTTCTGAAACTATGTCTACCATGCTCAATCTACCAAGTGCACTGAAATTAGGGAACTGGACATCAATGTCTAGGAACTCTAGAAATAGAAAAAGTTTCAAACATCACAAAAAGGGCATTTAGGAAGACTTACAGGATATTCACTGGCAAGATTGGGCTTGTAAAAGTCATAGGCATGAGACATATGACTCCCACGGAATTTGCTTTCAAAAACAAGAGGAGCATCAGGCCCAATGAGCATAGCAATAGCGGCTGCTCCTCCAGTAGGGCGTGCTGGTCCTTCCGCATAAACCTGAAAAGAGAAGTAACGGCTAAAAAACGAGAGAATAAAACAGGATTTACACTGAAAAATCTATTCTTTCCAAGTGGTAGCACTCTATTCAAGAGGATATCCATTATTGTTGAAAAAATTCATTCTCCAGTTTAGGCAGGCGCAACAGAAAATATAAAAATATTGGAAGAAGTTAGGAAAAGAATTAGCATACCGCACTGTCTGTGCTTACAACAAGACCATAGCGACCATCCCATGAAGCACTCTCCACCCAGTTCACACAGTTGAATAAAGCTGCTGTTCCTCCATAGCAAGCATTTGTTGAATCGACACCTTCAATGTCGGTATTACCGCAAGCCTGCTTATATATCAGCAATCACTAAACATGAGCATCTTCAGGCATAAAATGCGACTTATTGAGCAACTCAAATGCCAGAGCAGAAGGGTGATAAAAAAAAAAAAAACAGTTCTAAAAAATAAGAGCAATATGATGTCATATTAATCAGATTTCTTTACTATTTTACTTTCAAAGCTGTCTAAACATATAAATAGGGACCTAACGATAAACATTTAAATGTACCTCAAAAATTTGCATGAGGAAAGTCTTGATGGATTTGCTCTTGTCGATGACAGTCTCACTGCCTACTTCCAGACGACCAATTCGTTTTGCATCAATCCCATACTTCTCAAGGAGGGATGAAACAACTGTCAAACTGGAAGTACAAGATTTAGTTGGAAAAAAATCCAAATAAATATAAAGGAGAAACCACTATAGAATAGACCTTCTAATAGCTGATAATGGCCTTACGATACGACGGATACGTGAATATCATATTTCAGAGGCATAATTGCACCCTTTTGACAATCACCATAAAAAGCAAAACATGTACAAGGGGAGCTTAAAAGCGGTATAGAAAGCAAGGATACTCTCAAAGACCAATATCCTTATAATAGGAGGTGTACAGGGGAACCAAAGAATGACAAATTAATGAACGGATTATAGAAATTTAACCTCATTGAGATGACATCTTCCACTTCGGTACAAAATCCCATACAGTCTTGTCCAAGTCCAATAGTATATTTTCCTTTGCTTGCACCATCATGTGCTTCCATTGCTTCCTATAAATGCCAATAAATGAGACGCATGATTTGAGATTCTGTTGTATTAACCTTGTACTAGGGAGCCAACAGTGCTAATGAACTAAGAAATAAACGATACATAAACAAGGCAGCAACAGCCACAAAATACATAGTTGAGTGAAACGCATCTTCTTTTTTTATATTAATATAAGTTCATACATAGATATATATGAGGATTCACTTTTGCAGTACACAGTCTCCATAGTTGCTGAAAAATTGAGTTTGCTCCTTGCCTTTTCACCTCGATTTCAAATGACGAGACCAAGATCAAGCTAGTAAATACTACATCCACTTTAATCACAGAAATAGTGTAGAAGTAAATCTAAAACGAATTTTCTTAGAACAGAACTAGTTTAAGATCTGTCAGCTTCTTCATAAAAGCACTATTATCACAAGCATCCGTTCGATTTTTGTCATTTCACCATAATCGCGCCCGCAGTTAACTTATATAAATTTGACAAATCAATTCAGACGCTTTGCACGGATAAACAACAGAAGGCGAAACACGAGCCAGAGCCTAATCTATGTACATGCACAACCTCATTTTTACGCAGATCCAAAGCCCGAAATGATCCACACAATAGCAAACTGAAAATAATCTAATCGGTGACATAGGCTCGGTAGGACCTTGAGCTAGCACTCCAAAGACCAATGAAGTCATTATCACCGGGAATAAACATGGATCAAGTGCAGACATTCGCAATCATAGCACGCATCTTGCGTTATCGAACCGAACATAACCATCCAAATCCGCCATAAAAAGAAAAGAAAAATCCACAATCAAATCTCCCGGAGAAAAAAGAGCGATTAAAAGGAGATATTATTGATCAGTCAAGCATCCTTCCATTTTTTGCGCTCATAAACATCCAAAACAGAGAATCTTTCGCCAGAGACAACCTAGACTTCAACCTATTCAATTCTTTCGAGCTCAGACTCTCAAAATCCTTGGCCGCCTCCTCATTCCGACGCGGCCGAAATCCGAACCGCAACGCAAAGACGACAAACAACAAACTCCCCCGCGCACACTCGTGCAGAGAGAGAGAGAGAGAGAGAGAGAGACCTGTTGGACGCAGGTAGGGGGGAAGTAGATGTCCATGGCGAGGATTCCAACGTTCTTTGCCATCTCTGCTCTTGATCGAGACGAAGAACGAGTAGCAACGACGGATGATGACAATAGCTCTTTGGAGCGCGAGCTCTTCTTCGGGGAGAAAGAGAGAGGCAGAGAATGGTAGGGTGATGCTCACATGGAGGAGCTGAGGGACGGCATATATATAGAGAGATGTCAGATGGACGCACCCCGGCAAAGGCGAACGGGACGAAGCGCTCTCTCTCTCTCTCTCTCTCTCTCTCTCTCTCTCTCTCAAATGCGACTTCTTGACTCGTGGGCCGTGTGCCAGGTGTTCGGCGAAGCATTTCCTCTCTTTACCCCTCACTTTCCCACCAATAACAGGAATACCATCACGGGATCCGCGAAGCGTGCAGAGGCATGTGATGGTATTGATCCGAGAAAAGATTGAAAAAATCTGGACAAAGTTCGTTTCGGGAGATATTCAATAATTAAATAATTATTTGTATCACTTATTATCAAAAAATAATTTATGCCTAAACATCTTTGTGAACGATAAAAAAATTTATTTCATTCGTCTTTGTAAGCAATGGAACCATCATTTTTTGGAGAATATTTTTTAAAGTATTTTTTTTTTTGCAAAACACACTATTCAGTTTCAATATTAACACCAACATCAACATCATTTATCACCTTTCTGATATGGTTCCGTTTAGTTTATGAAAAATAATTATTCGAAAATATATTTCTAAAAACAATTGCGTATATTACTTATAAAAACAACATTTATTGTTCACACAAATGTTTAAACGTAAATTATTGTCGATGACGAAAATATTTTTTATTGACTAATTATTTTGGACGATACACTTGATGCAAGGGATTATTTTTAGGAAAATATTTTTCAAATCACTTATTTTTCGCGAACCAAACGGAGCATAAATTGCAATATAAGAGTTCTCAAAAAATTATTGATGTGCAAAAAATTCATTAACTTTAACATGCATGGACGAGTTAACGCGATTTTTAACCTGATGATTTGAATACTGAATCGAATTACCCAAATATTGAGGACATGTCAAACTACAAATTCATTATCTCAGCGCTTCTTATTCGAGATGCAAGCCTCCGATTGCGTGAATATAAATTTATTATAGGAGTATCAGTTCGAAAATTTTTTGCGGTAAGAAAAATTAATTTGAGTAAGTTTATTATGGATGCACTAACTTGAAATTTTTCGTGATTATTGACCGTTCTCGAAATTTTTTTTGGGGGACTTCATGGTTGTCTTCGAAAGGTATTTAGGATTTCATTGGACCATCTTCAATCGGAATTAATATGTCTTTGGTTTGAGGACATGGCTAATCTGAACTCCGGCAAATTTAAGAGCAGCATCGGAAAATAAAAAGGAGGAGTAAAAACCAGGGACAAGAATCTGCCAGATCAACATCGGCGGGCGGCTCATGAGGAAATTATGGGAATCCACAGTTGCTCGGACAGCGAAGCCAAAGCTCTCTTGCCCACGGGCCCCACCGGCGCGATCTGCCGACGTGGACGAGCATTTTTTTTTAAATTACTCTGTGGTCGTTGCTTTTGAGTTTTGATTTTGATTTTTCATTTAAAAAAAAAAATCCCATTCCCCTCCGATTACGAGCCCGAGGGCCGAGAGATGCACTCTTTTGTCAACGAAGTGCGTTTTTGAATATAATTAGCGCGCGACTCGGCACATTCGTGGGAAAACTCAATCGGGTGAATCACGGTCCGTATGAGTCTATGCAAGTATTTGCCAGGTGCAATTTCGCGTCGAAAGCGACACGAGGAAACTTGTTGCCACGGTACATCATTACTCACCGTCGAAACCGTTGCAATCACGATAACATAAGATTTATGTAGAGATTGTGATCCAATCGAATTTTCTTTTATTTTTCTTTTTTAACGCATGACGTCAAGCAATTTGCTCAATTTAAAGATCGTAAGATCACGGCACATTTTTTATTTGTGAATCCAACTTAGGTAAGCCCGCCCAATGATACCGGCCGTTTTTGCGCGTCGCCTCACCGGTGCCTCCCGCACGGCGTCGCGGCCTGATCGGCTCCTCAAACGTGTCCATGCGTACGTAGTCAAAGTCCGCACGGACGTCATCAAACGGGGGCTCGAAAACGGAATGGCCTCGTTACTCGTGAAATTGACTGTGGACGCAAGAATTGGGAAAAGAAAATATCTCGTCCCATGGCGAACGGCATTAGATAGCCGGAGGGGTCGGTTCGCCATTACATCGTTGTCCCTCCGTCAGGACAACCAAATTTGACTGCATCATTAATTGGGCCTTACTAAATTGGTCCCCCTCCGGTTTGGCGGATCTCAGCCGTCCTTTTCCAAGGGACGGGATGTGTCAACATAATGCGCCCGTGCGATGCAGTCGAGTCAAGCCTTCCCCCCTTGCCCCGGTGGGGTTTGGTGAGCGGGAACCGAGCTTCTGTTCCCACATGGGAAAGTCTCCCGCCTGCTCTAAAAGTCAGACAAAGTCTACTCGAGTGTGTTTTTCCTTTTTATTATATTGCTTTTGGCCTCGTTAGTTGTGCGTGCGTTGCTCATTTCATCGAGTTTGGGAGCACATGGAGAAATTTGCATTAACAATGGCGTCGTCCATATAACACTTGGTTTAAACTTTTTTTTAAGTAAAGATGCGCCTAACCGGATATATTGACGAGGACTTGAGCTTCTATTGCGCGCTCCTAATAAATAATATCAACTCGATGGTAGATTAGTAGGCCCTAATCAATTTTAATATTTGATAAATATCTCAATGAAGGAATTTGTTTGTTAGTATTCGTCGAAATTTCTAATCTTTTCCCTCACACATTTTCCTGTCTTTTGGTACGGCAGGCTCAATGCGAATTTGAAGTTATAATACCATATTGGTCCAAAGATGTCAAAAAAAAAAAAAAGAAAGAAGAAGAACAAACAAAACATAATCATCAAACCCACAACCGACGCATGTAACGGTTTTGAAGGAGGAATTAGTGGAACAGACGCCTCGCGAAATCAAATAGCCAGCAAAACCAGAGAAAAATTAACAAAACAGTCTTAAATTTATTGCAATTGTATCAATTCTCAGTCATATGCCTTTCAATTATATCAATTTAGTCCTAAATATTTTCATATTTTGTCAATTTAGTCTATCCGGCCAATTTAGGCGGAGAGTTCTATGTGGCACGATCAACGCTTCATGAACATTTTTTTCTATATTTTTTTTTGTCTATTTTGTTTCTTTTTTTTTCTTTTTCCCAGTGATCGATCGCCAACTAGTGGCCACAGGCTATGTCGGAGAGGGTCACCCTTGCCCTAACAAGGTCCAACAAGCCTTACACTGGCTTGGGCAAAGGTCGACCTTGCTAGATTTGGCAAGGGAAGCCCTCACATGTGTTAGCCCTTGCTAGCCACGGCCTATGGTCGGTAGCTAACAATTTGTCACTGGCAAAAAGAGAATGGAAAGAAGAAAAGAAAGAAATTCAAAAAGATTATTAAAAGTAAACCGCTAGCTTGACAATATGGCGGTGCTATCAATTATTTCTGACCACACAATCTCTTAATCAATGAGTGTCTTACGTAAAACACGCGATGATGGTATGTGAATTCACAGTGAGATTATACCGACGTTGACATTACCGTCAGAGAAGTATTTTTCTTATTAAAAAATTATAAAAAAAAAAGTCCACACAAGTACCGACCATACCACATAGGGCCACCGGCGTTCGCATCTACAATTTTCGATCTAAATTGATCAGATGAACTTAATGACAAAATGTGAAAAAGGTTTATAATTAAATTAGTCCAATTCACGTAGGACCATTGGCATTCACATCCGCGATTTCCAGCCTGAATTGGCTATATGAACTCAATTGACAAAATGTGAAAAGGTTTATGATTAAATTAGTCAAATTGAAAGATTAATGACGAAATCGACATAAATACAAATAAATATATGGCTTTTTTGGTACTTCTGCCGCAAATCAACTAATGTGTAGCTGGTAATACAGAGACAGACATTAGAATCAAATGAACACGAGATTCGGTTTGGACATCAATTTGACATTGCGAATCCTCGAAATTGACCCCCATTCGCCCGATGGTTCTATCCGCGCAACAACAAGCTTCTTAATTATCGGAAAAAAGGACGAGAAAGAGAATATGATCGATGCAATCAATTTGGAATATCGATTATGCTCTCTCCAAAAACCCCAATCCTCTCTTTCCACCACCGACAAAGCTACAAGGGTCAAAGTTGCACCAATAGTACAAAAGGGGGGAAAAATGGGCCCTTAACCAAAAAAAAAAAAAAAAAAACTAAAAGGACTACCAAAAGGTCAACACTGTTCGGCTCACTCGAGAATGGATTTTGTCACAAAATTTGGTCAACCGCCGATTTGATAATTGAAAGGCATACCAAAGTTGAACGGCCGCGAAATTGACTTCCTTAATCGGAGCAGAAACAAGGCACGCCCATTATTAAACGCTAACTCCGCACGTTACTTGGAGACGGCGACTTTGACCTTATATGGAGGCGGCGGGCTAGGTCGGTAATTAATGAACATTACTTGGCAAAAGGAAAAAAAAGAAAAAGAAAAGAAAAGAAGATGTTTGTTTCATGTATATCAGGTTTAGTTCCCATCGAAATCTTATGAAGATGCATTTTTTTTTTGTGGGGCCCTCTTACTTACCAACGTGGCAGTCTACATCACAACCACCCCGCCCCCACAACCCCAAAAAAATTTTGAGTGGGCCGACTTCACTGAGGCCGGATCCACGTGCCCTCTCCTCATTGGAGGAGAGGCCACCAAAAGTCCGCAAAACACAGACTTTTCTGTGTTTTGCAGCCCTCTCCTTCAATGAGGAGAGGGCACGTGGGTCTAGCCTCAGTGAGGCCGGTCCACCCAATATCTTCTCACCCACAACCCCCCGACCCTACTCACCCAAAAAAAAAAAAACAACAAAAAAAGGTACACGGGTCTGGCGTTGTGCTTAACATAAAGATCACACTTAGCCCGAGTCGGGAATTTTGGAGATTAAATTGAATTGAAAAAACAGTTCGGAGATGCTCCGGAACATCGAGCAAAATGTTTAGGGATTATTCGTGACTTTATCTCTTGTTCTAATTTTTAGATGCTAGCTATATGCTTTTGATATGTGGAGTGTGCACGTTTTTACGTGTTACATTGAATGTGGATCAATTTCTAGATTTCAGCCAATATGTTTTTCCTTTGCGTCTTCTTTTGATGCATGGGGAAATTCGAGTTTTGCCCATGATGCTACTCGCGAGTTGCATCAAGCCTTTAAGATACACCAACTAAACACCTCGCCCTTTAAGAAGCCAATCGTCTATTTCGCATATGAAACACTCTCCTCCCTCCCATTTTTTTGTTTTTTTTTGTTTTTGCCTCACATTCTGGTTTAGAGGCAAATGACATAAATAGTATCTTAACTTTGGTCTAGTCTGCAATGTGATTCGTGAGCTTTTAAGTTATTTAATATGGTCCCTTAACTATAAGTAAATGCTCAATGTAGTTTCTAAATTATGTGCAAATGTTTAATGATGTCTTTCCTTTTATTCAAGTTGACCAAAACTGGTGATGTGGCTCTCAAATTGTTAAATTAAATAATGATGAATGAGCTAACGCCCTTTAAAAAAAAAAATCTTACGTAGATGGATAATAATATGGACATGTTAATCATCATTTTTAAAGATCCAACTTGACATATAATCACCTAAGTCGTCAAATAACATTTGATTTGTTGTTTGGACAAACATAATGACTACATTAAACATTTAATAAAAGTTTAGGAATCACATCTAATAAATTAAAAATTTAAAGACGACATTGCACATCAGGCCAAAGTTCGATTATCATTTATGTCATTTTTTCTGAAGTTTATTATCAATTTACAAATGGATAATCTATGCTTTTATCTGTATTTCCTTGATTTTGTATCTTACATGGAGCAATATTCTCAGAGCAAGTGATGATTTTTAAAATTGTGGAGCTTAATTATGACGGTAGCATTGATGGTTAATATTTGGTTGGGAAAATATCTATTCATTTCGCTAACTAACACCTCTCAAATTCATCAATGTATAGCATCTTTTGCTTCTTCAACTCATTCAAATTGAGAAGAAGGTTAAACACTGGACAAGGCAGGCTTCTAGTTCTACAGATAGAAGTTCGAGTGCTTTTCAACCAGGAGAGAAGGATTTTCGAGTCTAATTTATCATTACTTACGGAGTAATTTACCAAATTGCGATTTAATAAATTATGGAAGAAATTTAAATAAGGGCTTGAAACATAGTGGTCTTCTCAAAAGAGGATAAAAAAAATAGACATTTTCTCAAATAAAGACCCAAACCCTTAATCTTGTTCATAGCAAGGGGCATATTTGTTCACAAACAATTTTTTTCTTTTTTTCTTTTTGTCTATTTTCTTTCTTTCTTTATCTTCCCAATCCTCCTCCTTTGGTTTAAAGAACCTCCGTCTTCGACCCATCATCAACCTCCACACCAGTGAGCCTAGGAGCTTCGCTCCCTAATGCAGGAGAAAAGCTAGGCCTAATCATTTGACGAGATATGTTTGGGGTTTGGGGGGGGGGAGAGAGAGAGAGAGAGAGAGAGAGGGGTGTCAAAGATGGAGGGCGATGTAGAGCAAAGGAGGCGCGAGGAAGTTGAAGAAAGAAAAAGGAAAGAAAGGAAAGAAAAAAATAAGGAGAAAATGTTTTTGGATGAAAATGCCTTTAGATGTGAATAAATTTGAAGTTCAAATCTTTATTCGAGATTAAGTTAGTCACTCAAGGCCCTCATTTAAGATCAAGATTACTTTGGGTCATCTTTTGAAAAAATGATCAATATAGACTCTTATTTGATTTTTTTTCTATAAATCACAGACAAATATGATAGATCTCGTCTTTTTAGAGGGACACAAGAGAGATGTATGTGGGTTGGATTATCCTCCCCATGGTTGGATCAAGCTCAAAATAGATGATGCCTCTGAAGGCAACCTTTAACAGGTAGACTTTGATAAGAAAGAAAGAAAAATGAAGAGAAGATAGAATTTATTCTCTTGGTGTGTGGAACAATGTACAAGAGAAACCTTCATATAGGCTTGGAAGGGGGAAAGAGTTTAGAACTCTTCCTATGTGGGACTAATGGAAAAGAAGAAAAACCTACAAACATATACATTCTTACTATACATTCTAACACCCCCTCTCAAACTCAAGGTGGATCAAAGAGCGAGAGTTTGGAAAGAAGAAATAGAAAGCGTTGTGATGTAAGAGTCTTCGTAAAACAATCTGCAAGCTGATTCTCAGTGCCAACAAAGGGAAGAGAAATGGTGCGAGCTTGGAGATGATGACGAGTTATATGACAGCCGATCTCAATGTGTTTGGTACGCTCATGAAAGACTGGATTTGCGTTAATATGGATGGCACTCTTGTTGTCACAATATAAAGGAGTGGGATCCGGAAGTGAAACACTAATGTCAGCAAGTAAACGTCGAAGCCAAACAATCTCAACAGTAGTGTCGGCCATAGCACGATATTCAGACTCTGTAGAGGAACGTGAGACAATATGTTGTTTCTTAGCACACCAAGAAATGAGAGAATCGCCAAGAAAAATGCAATAACCAGTGACAGACTTGTGATCAGTCACATTGAAAGCCTAATTAGCATCAAAATAGGCACGTAATTGTCGCGACCCTCTAAAAAAATTTTAAATTTTAAAGGGGTTAACGGATTGTTAAGTTAATTAGATTTGACTAACCTAACGCGGACCCTCCTAAGCCCTACCGAATCGCAACTTTGGTTTTTGTTTAAATGATTTTGAAATTTGGAGTCGCCACTAATCGTTCTTGGTAGGTTGATTAGAAACCTAAATAAATTAGCGGGAGAACTAATTTATTCATGCGAACTAGAGATTATGAGCTTGGGAACTTGATTACACTAGTTAATTAAAACTAATGCCCTTTCGGTATCTTAATTTCATGGATATCCTAATTCGGCAACTTAGGCTTGGTTTATTCCTAAGGCTCTAGTAGGGTATTCTCTTTTGTGTTTTCACTTTTTAAATAGGATGCATGGATGGTATATATTTTTATTTGTTATATTTTTTTAAGTGTTAAAGATTCCCTGAAGCCGAAAGAGGGAGTGTGTTAACGACTTCTGTGCAGTATTACGACCTACTCATCTTTTGGGTCTGATGATTCAAAAATTAAATTATAGGAAGTACATGACAGTGAATAAACACCTCCAATGGGAGGCCTAGCATTGGCTTGGCTCTTCCCTTTGTGATTTAAGGTACAGGTATTTAAGTTGCAAGTATTTAAACTACTGTAAGTAAAAACCTCCAATGGGAGGCTAAGCATTGGCTTGGCTCTTCCCTTTGGGATTTAAGGTACATGTATTTAAGTTGCAGGTATTTAACTACTGTAAGTAAAAACCTCCAATGGGAGGCTAAGCATTGGCTTGGCTCTTCCCTTTGGGATTTAAGGTACATGTATTTAAGTTGCAGGTATTTAGCTACTGTAAGTAAAAACCTCCAATGGGAGGCTAAGCATTGGCTTGGCTCTTCCCTTTGGGATTTAAGGTACAGGTATTTAAGTTGCAGGTATTTAGCTACTGTAAGTAAAAACCTCCAATGAGAGGTTAAGCATTGGCTTGGCTCTTCCCTTTGGGATTTATGGTGCAGGTATTTAAATTGCGGATGGACTTTGTCCTCTCCATTTTGGGGTAAGAATTCTTTAAAATGAAATACAACGAATTTATTCAACAATTTGAAATTTGTGCGCGCTTGAGGACTCCTCCAAGCTGATTTTGTGCTTCCATAGGGTTGACCATTGACATAGAGCTGCGGCTTCCTGACATAAAATAGAGTGAAGTGTCAGTATACAAAATATGTGCTAATCTGCACCTAAAACCAGAAGAGTGGAAAGAGTACTTATCTCCCTTTTTTTGGGAGGGATTTCTATAATTGATTTTCGCTCTCTATGTTCCCAATATAGAGAGTTTCTTTTGAATTAAGAGGGACTTTTAGTCACAGATCAGTTGAGAAATCGGTGGACAGCTTATGAGCTTGTCTGGGCCGATTTTTGCATCTCTACGAGATTTTTGCTGTTGATATAGAGATATCTTTCTCCTGACATAAAATATGGGAAAAAATGGGAGATGGAGAAAGTGTATACAATTTGTGCTAATTTGCGAGTAAAACCATAAATAAATGAATAAATAAAAACACTTAGCTCGAATTTGCTTGCTCGTTGACGAGAATGAACTCTTGATTTATATTGATCGATGAAGGAATTTGTGATGATAACCCCTAGCTTTAAACTCCCATCATCTTCAAAATTCTTTCTCTTTTGGTATTTTCTTTCTCTCAAATTTTTCCTCAATCTCCCAAAAACTCTCTCAAACATCCAAAATTTTCTCTCCAAAAATCCCCTCTCAAGCTCACTTCTTCCTCCTTTTATAATCTACTCATCTATCTCCCATTCTAATTTTTTCAATAACTCTATCTCCCATTCTAATTTCTCCACTAACTCTTCTTCATCTCCATCTTCCCTTCTCTATTCTTATCTTCCATTCTAATTTCTCTACTAACTCTTCTTCATCTCCATCTTCCCTTCTCTATTCTTATTTTATTTTCTCCATCTATTCTTCTCCAACTTCTCTTCTTCATCTCCTCTTCTCCATCTTCCCTTCTCTATTCTAATTTATCCACTAACTTTTCTTTTTGTTATTTGTAAAATAATCCTTCAAGAGTTACGTATTTGCACTCTAGTCCTTGAATTTTAAGTATTTACAATTCAGTCCATGAAAAAATATATTTCTTTAAGTCCAAATCTCCTCACAATTTTTGAAACACCAAAATTTACCACATGTCAAATTTAAGCTCATTTCTTGCCGCTGAAAATAATGCAGAATTTAATTAAAGCCCTTTTGCAAAATTGAGTCATTCTGGGTATAATTGAGCCAAGATGAAAATTTAAAATATTAGAAGACAATGTCACAACTCATAAAAAGTGAAAATTAAAAATAAGTTGACTCAAATTAAATTTTTTTAGGCCCGATTCGAGATTATACTCGTGAAGGAACACGTGACTCGAATTGGATTTTTCTGAATTTGCGATGGTCAATATGAAAATAGATTTAAAATAAAAATATTAACTATCTTTGTGTATTTTTTTTTGCCTCAAATGTTATTTTTCCAAAATTTTCAAGTATTTTTGTATTTTTTTTTAAAAAAATTAAATATCTATATATAAAATATGAAAATTTATTTTTTGTTCAAAAATGGTTGCCTAGGCTTGGCCAAGGCTTCCAAAGTTGATTTTGCAATTTTCTCATTTTTTTCTTTATTTTTCATGAATTTTCGAAAATAAAAATACTAAAAAATACTGAAAATATGAAAAATCATTTTTTGGTCAAAATTAGTTCTCTAGGCTTAGCCAAGGTCCCCAAAGTTAATTTTTCAATTTTATGAATTTTTATGGATTTTTCAAAAAATAAAAATGCCGAAAAATACTGAAAATTTTTAAAAGAGAAAAGATGATTAAAAATCAGGTGTCAACAGTAATTTGAGGGCAGAAGAAGACGACATGAACAAAGAACACATCAAAGTGCCCCGAAGATAGCGCAAGATCCTCAAAACAGTAGCATAATGAACTGCACGAGGAGCAGCAACGAACTGACTGACAACATGAACAGCATAAGCGATGTCGGGTCGAGAGATAGTAAGGTATACAAGATTGCCAACTAAAGTTCGATAGCGGGTTATATCAGAAAGAGGTTCCCCGTCATCTGAGCGAAGTTTTTGATTCAATTCAATAGGAGTATCAGCAATGCGTGAGTCGGAGAGAGTAGCCCGGGAGAGAATATCAACGGTATACTTCTGCTGAGAAAGAAGGATACCACGCGAACTACGAGCAATCTCAAGCCCAAGAAAATAACGCAGCGGTCCAAGATCCTTCATGAAAAAATGATGCTTAAAGTGCCTATTGGTATGCTCTATATGAGCACGATCATCCCCAATAATGATCATGTCATGCGATATATCTGGATCTGGGGTGGAAAAGGAAATGGGTGGAGATAGTGAAGGTGTAGTGATGACTGGATCTGAAGTGAAAATGAGAGAAGAAAGATCGGGAAAATAGTTGTCACGACCCTCTAAAAAAAATTTTATTTTAAAGGGTTAACGGATTATTAGGTTAATTAGATTTGACTAACCTAACGCGGACCCTCCCAAGCCCTACCGAATCGTGACTTTGGATTTTTATTTTAAATGATTTTGAAATTTGGAGTCGCCACTAATCATTCTTGGTAGGTTGATTAGGAACCTAAATAAATTAGCGGGAGAACTAATTTATTCCTGCGAACCAGAGATTATGAGCTCGGGGACTTGGTTACACAAGTTAATTAAAACTAATGCCCTTTTGGTACCTTAATTTCATGGATATCCTAATTCGGCAACTCAGGCTTGGTTTATTCCTAAGGCTCTAGTAGGGTATTCTCTTTTGTGTTTTCACTTTTTAAATAGGATGCATGGATGGTATATATTTTTATTTGTTATATTTTTTAAGTGTTAAAGATTCCCTGAAGCCGAAAGAGGGAGTGTGTTAATGACTTCTGTGCAGTATTACGACCTACTCATCTTTTGGGTCTGATGATTCAAAAATTAAATTATAAGAAGTACATGACAGTGAATAAACACCTCCAATGGGAGGCTAAGCATTGGCTTGGCTCTTCCCTTTGGGATTTAAGGTACATGTATTTAAGTTGCAGGTATTTAACTACTGTAAGTAAAAACCTCCAATGGGAGGCTAAGCATTGGCTTGGCTCTTCCCTTTGGGATTTAAGGTACAAGTATTTAAGTTACAGGTATTTAACTACTGTAAGTAAAAACCTCCAATGGGAGGCTAAGCATTGGCTTGGCTCTTCCCTTTGGGATTTAAGGTACAGGTATTTAAGTTGCAGGTATTTAACTACTGTAAGTAAAAACCTCCAATGGGAGGCTAAGCATTGGCTTGGCTCTTCCCTTTGGGATTTAACGTACATGTATTTAAGTTGCAGGTATTTAACTACTGTAAGTAAAAACCTCCAATGGGAGGCTAAGCATTGGCTTGGCTCTTCCCTTTGGGATTTAAGGTACAAGTATTTAAGTTACAGGTATTTAACTACTGTAAGTAAAAACCTCCAATGGGAGGCTAAGCATTGGCTTGGCTCTTCCCTTTGGGATTTAAGGTACAGGTATTTAAGTTGCAGGTATTTAACTACTGTAAGTAAAAACCTCCAATGGGAGGCTAAGCATTGGCTTGGCTCTTCCCTTTGGGATTTAAGGTACAGGTATTTAAGTTGCAGATATTTAACTACTGTAAGTAAAAACCTCCAATGGGAGGCTAAGTATTGGCTTGGCTCTTCCCTTTGGGATTTAAGATACAGGTATTTAAGTTGCAGATATTTAACTACTGTAAGTAAAAACCTCCAATGGGAGGCTAAGCATTGGCTTGGCTCTTCCCTTTGGGATTTATGGTGCAAGAATTAAATTGTAGGAATTTATAGTATGAATGCGACATGTAGATATGGAAACATATGAGTATGACATGACATAATCGAAATTTAAATTAATTTATTTGGGCAAGGAAATTCTCGAAGATTTTAATAGTTAGGATCGTTACCTGATTTAATAGATTTGATTGCCGAATTCGGATCTCGTGTCACCTTATAGATCAAGATTGCGGCTCGAACGATGGAGATGAACTTGTGACTTGCGTTGATCGGTAGAGGAATTGGTGATGGTAACACCTAGATTTAAACTCTCACCATCTTCAAGACTCTCTTTTGGAAAAAAGGATTCTCTCTTTTTTTTTTATTTTTTTTCTTTCTCTCTAATTTCTTTCAATCTCTCAAAATTCTCTCAAGCATCCAAGATTTTCTCTCCAAAAATCCTCCTCCCAAGCTCACTTCTTCCTCCTTTTATAATCTACTAATCCATCTTCCATTCTAAATTTTCCACTAACTCTTCTTCATCTCATCTTCCCTTCTCTACTCTTATCTTATTTTCTTCATCTTCTCTTCTCCATCTCCTCTTCTTCAACTTCCCTTCTCTATCTCCTCTTCTCTATCTTCCCTTCTCTATTCTAATTTCTCCACCAACTCTTCTTTTTGTTATTTACAAAATAATCCCTCAAGTGTTATGTATTTGCATCCTAGTCCTTGAGATTTTAAGTATTTGCAATTTAGTCCATGAAAAAATATATTTCTTTAAGTCCAAATCTCTTCACAATTTTTGACACACCAAAATTTACCACATGTCAAATTTAAGCTCATTTCTTGCCGCTGAAAATAATGCAGAATTTAATTAAGGTCCTTTTGCAAAATTGAGTCATTCTGGGTATAATTGAGCTAAGATGAAAATTTAAAATATTAGAAGACAATGTCACAACTCATAAAAAGTGAAAATTAAAATAAGTTGACTTAAATTAAATTTTTTTTTAGGCCCGATTCGAGATTATACTCGTGAAGGAACACGTGACTCGAATTGGATTTTTCTGAATTTGCGATGGCCAATATGAAAATAGATTTAAAATAAAAATATTAACTATCTTTGTGTATTTTTTTTGCCTCAAATGTTATTTTTCCAAAATTTTCAAGTATTTTTGTATTTTTTTTAAAACAAATTAAATATAGATAATATGAAAATTTTTTTTGTTCAAAAATGGTTGCTTAGGCTTGGCTAAGGCTTCCAAAGTTGATTTTCCAATTTTCTCAATTTTTCTTTATTTTTCATGAATTTTCAAAAATAAAAATACTAAAAAATACTGAAAATATGAAAAATCATTTTTTGGTCAAAATTAGTTCTCTAGGCTTGGCCAAGGTCCCCAGAGTTAATTTTTCAATTTTATGAATTTTTATGGATTTTTCAAAAAATAAAAATGCCGAAAAATACTGAAAATTTTTAAAAGAGAAAAGATGATTAAAAATCAGGTGTCAACAGCTGCCCCTCTTTGAAAGGAAGCTCGGCAGAGGTTCATTTCAAAGACGAGATGACACCTGAATCATAATCGACTCAATACAATGAAATAAAAAGAGTCGTGACATGAATGTTCCACTGAAAATGAAATGAGAACCTAAGGATTCTTTATAAGAAAACCTTAGGGTGGTTGAATTTGAACTCGTATGGTAGGTCAACCCATGATAGATTCCTAATGAAAGGATTCTACTGAATAAATTTTGACCCGTATGGTAGGTCACCCCATGATAGATTCCTAATGAAAGGATTCTACTGATTACAATTTGATTGAAATTTGACTTGTATGGTAGGTCAACCCATGGTAGATTCCTAATGAAAGGATTCTACTTATTAAATTTTGACCCGTATGGTGGGTCGTACCATGGTAGATTCCTAATAAAAGGATTCCACTGATTTAAAAATTGAATTAAAATTTGACCCGTATGGTGGGTCGTACCATTTGACCCGTATGGTGGGTCGTACCATGGTAGATTCCTAATAAAAGGATTCTACTAATTAAATTTCATTGAGATTTGACCCATATGGTAGGTCACCCCATGAAACTGCCTGTAAGAAGGACTTTGTGCCTGTAGAAAGGACTTGGTGCCTGTAAAAAGGACTTTGGTTCCTGTAAAAAGGACTTGGTGCCTGTAAAAAGGACTTTGTGCATGTAGAAAGGACTTGGTGCCTGTAGAAAGGAATTTGGTACCTGTAGAAAGGACTTGATGCCTGTAAAAAGGACTTTGTGCCTGTACAAAGGACTTGTGCCTGTAAAAACGACTTGCTGCCTGTAGAAAGGACTTGATGCCTGTAGAAAGGACTTGATGCCTGTAAAAAGGACTTGATGCCTGTAAAAAAGCCTTCGTGCCTATAAAAAGGACTTAATGCCTGTAAGAAAGACTTTATGCCTGTAAGAAGAACTTGGTTTGCCTGTAAGAAGGACTTGATTTGCATGTAAGAAGGACTTTATGCCTGTAAGAAGGACTTGATTTGCCTGTAAGAAGAACTTTATGCCTGTAAGAAGGACTTATTTTGCCTGTAAGAAGGACTTGATTTGCCTGTAAGAAGGACTTTGTGCCTGTAAGAAGGACTTGGTTTGCCTGTAAGAAGGACTTGATTTGCCTGTAAGAAGGACTTTGTGCCTGTAAGAAGGACTTATTTTGCCTGTAAGAAGGACTTGATTTGCCTGTAAGAAGGACTTTATGCCTGTAAGAAGGACTTATTTTGCCTGTAAGAAGGACTTGATTTGCCTGTAAGAAGGACTTTGTGCCTGTAAGAAGGACTTGGTTTGCCTGTCAGAAGGACTTGATTTGCCTGTAAGAAGGACTTTATGCCTGTAAGAAGGACTTGATTTGCATGTAAGAAGGACTTGATTTGCCTGTAGGAAGGACTTTGTGCCTGTAAGAAGGACTTGGTTTGCCTGTAAGAAGGACTTGATTTACCTCAAAGGGTGCAATTCTGGAATCTGGGGAGACCAGGAATCCTGCAGAAGCTCAAACCCAATTTAACCTACTATGAAGGGTGCATGTATATGCCGCTTTGGATTCGAGCACCCTGAGAATCGTCAGAATTCATTCTCTTGAAAGGTTCAGGGCGAAGATATATTTACCTGAGGATTTGGAAGGAACGCCTAGTGGTTTCTAGATAACTAGGCTTGTTCATTCAACCCGAACATTGGGAATGTGTCACCCCAGACATGTGGACGGGTCAAGTAAATTGGGGAGTTTACTCCTTACGTCAATGAATGGCTTATCTCGGACTTTGCCCCTGCACAATAAAGTGCAAGGGTAAAAGGGTCGAGTGAATTTTAAAAGATTTGGGCTTGTTTAATGTTGACAACTGTCATAGTCGTCGATCGAATGTCCCTGCAAGAAGGAAATCAGAAGGGTTATCTTTAAAACCAAATGAGTTAAGGAAGATATACTCTCCTTTTCAATTCAGGTTTGCCATCAATTTGCCCCATTTTCATCAGGACGGATCTCATCAGATGATCACTATTTTTCCTTTTGGGGTTGTCTTCCTTTACCAGCTTCGCTGGGTTGATTTTCCGTCGACCTTTGTTGGACAATTTGATCTTGTTCGTCGACTATTCTGCAAAAAGTAATTTACAAAAATTTGTCTTATTTATTTACAATATTCACAACATTTCCTAACCTTGGAGATCGAACTAGGGGCGTTTCGGATCACTGTCATTCCCTCATGCTATGAAGGCTCTCTTTTAATGTAAGAGCCAATTTTTGCTGACATAATCTTATCATGTTGCATCGGATAAACTCCCTTTTACGACGCCATCTGACAATTTCCTTTGGCTGGAAAATGAGTATGCTAACAGGTAACTCAGCTCGTAGACTCCCTTTCTTCGTAATCTTCTAGCCTGGATAATGTTATTTAGGTTGTTTTCTCCATCTGGGTGTTCCTCTTAAACCTGCAATATAGAGAAAGTGATGCAAGTGTATACATGTATGCATGGAATATATGTAGTGGCCTTCATTGTGGCTCAGACACCTATGAGATATGAAGACTGATCCGATCTTTATTTTATTCAAGGGTAATATTTCTTGACAGCATCTGCATTTACAGGACTTGCCAATTCCTCTTCATCCATATTTATGAGAATTAAAGCACCGCCGGGTAGAACTTTCTGTACTACATACGGACCCTCATAATTTGGTGCGAACTTGCCCCCGGGATGAGGAGCATTAGGGAGCGTCTTCTTCACAACTAAATCCCCGACGATAAAGTTTCTGAGTTTCACTTTGCGGTTAAATGACTTTGCTACCCGCTTTTGATACGCATGTCCATGACAGATATCCTTTACTCGTTTCTCATCAACCAGATTCAATTGCTCATGCCTCTGCCGGATCCATTCGGCCTCTGAAAGTTTCGCTTGGGCTAATATTCGTAAGGAAGGGATCTCAACTTCCACGGGAAGGACGGCCTCCATGCCATATACTAAAGAGTAAGGCGTTGCCCCGGTTGAAGTCCGAATTGAAGTTCGGTATGCCATTAACGCGTATGGCAATCTCTCGTGCCAATCCCGAAAGTTCTCTGCAGTCTTAGCCAAGATTTTCTTAATATTCTTATTCGCCGCTTCCACAGCTCCATTCATTTGTGGGCGGTAGGGAGAAGAATTAAGGTGTCTGATCTTGAATCGATCTAAAAGATCATCCACCACCTTGTTGTTCAGGTTGGATCCATTGTCTGTAATAACGACTTGGGGCGTCCCATACCTCGCAATGATGTCCCGCTTGATGAACTTTGCGACGTTTTTGGCTGTAACGTTCGCATACGAATTGGCTTCGATCCATTTGGTGAAGTAATCGATTGCCACCAAGATAAAACGGTGTCCGTTTCAAGCTTTAGGGTTAATCGGCCCGATCATATCGATTCCCCACATTGAAAACGGCCAAGCCTCAGACATTTGATATAGTTCATTTGGGGGAGCGTTGATCCTATCCCCATACACCTGACACTGATGACAAGATCTCACGTGTCGGTTGCAATCTGACTCCATGGTCATCCAATAGTAACCGAGTCTCATGATCTTCCTAGCGAGGAGATGGCCGTTCATGTGCGGTCCGCACTCTCTTTCATGAATCTCCTGCATGAGTAAGTTTGCTTCTTTAGCGTCTACGCACCTTAATAGGACCAAATCGAACGACTTTTTGTACAGCGTCTGACCACTAAGAAAGAACTTCGTAGCCATCTTGGCTATGTACTTTCTATCCCCCATTTGGCTCCCTGGAGGATATTCTCCATTCAGCAAGTAATTCTTAATGTCCTGATACCAGGGTTGGCCATCAAACCCTTCTTCGATCACCATGCAGTAAGCCGGTTGTTTAATAATGTCGACCCTCAATGGCTCGATGTCTAAGCCTTCCATTACTTGCAGCATGGACGATAGGGTAGCCAAGGCGTCCGAAAAATGATTTTGGGTTCTCGGTAGGTATCCAAAATCGATCTCCTCGAACTCCTCAATCATTTCCTCTAAGAACCTGTGATAAGGGATGAGCTTAGAATCTTTAGTTCTCCATTCGCCTTGGGTCTGCAGGATGATTAGCATGGAGTCCCCATATACTTGCAGCCTCTTTACTTTCATGGTGAGAGCTAGCTGCAGCCCTAGGATGCAGGCTTCGTACTCAGAAATATTGTTGGTGCATGGAAATGTCAGCTTTGCAGCGACTGGATAATGTTGTCCCTCAGGGGATATTAAAATTGCCCCAGTTCCAGACCCTGCGAGGTTTACAGCACCGTCAAAATACATTGTCCATTTATCCTCGGACAAGTTTGAAATGTGATCCTCTGACTTCTCGTCACTTGGGATACTAAGCCCCTAGGCATTTTCAGCTAACATATCTGCTATGGCTCGTCCCTTAACGGATTTCTGAGTTGAACTCCTAACGTCGAATTCTGATAGGAGGACCTGCCATTTAGCCAGTTTCCCAATTAAGGCTGGCTTTTCTAGGAGATATTTTATCGGGTCGTTCTCTGTGACCAGCTGTATGTGGTGATGAAGGGTATATTGCCTCAACCTGTGTAGCACCCATACCAACGCAACGCAAGTCTTTTCGATGGTGGGGTAATTCATCTCCGATGCAGTGAATTTCTTGCTCAGATAATAAATTGCCCGTTCCTTACCATCTTCAGGGTTTGTTTGGGCCAACAGAGCCCCTAGGGCTTCTTGATGGACAGTAAGATACAGGGTTAACGGAAAACCTGACATGGGAGGCACCAAAACTGGTGGCGAGACGAGGTAACTTTTGATCTTTTCCAAAGCTTGGTGACACTCAGAATCCCATTTCACCTTGGCACCTTTCTTTAGCAGCTTAAAGAATGGTTTTGCAATTTCAGATAGTTGACAAATAAACCTGGCGATGTAGTTCAGCCGCCCCAGCAAACTCCTCACTTCCTTAACTGTCGTAGGGACCCCGAGGTCTAATATCGCTTTGACTTTAGAAGGGTCTATTTCAACTCCTCGGTTGCTCACCATGAACCCAAAAAGCTTTCCTGATCGTGCCCCAAATATGCATTTGGCGGGGTTTAGCTTAAATCTATATTTCCGAAGTCGTTCGAACAGCTTTCTTAGTATTTGGATGTGATCATATCCGGGTTTAGACTTCGCGATCATATCGTCGACGTATACCTCTATCTCCTTATGCATCATATCGTGGAACAAAGCTACCATGGCCCTTTGGTAGGTTGCCCCTGCATTTTTCAAGCCGAAAGGTATAACTTTATAACAGAAGGTGCCCCATGGCGTTATGAACGAGGTCTTAGTCTTGTCTTCTTCCTTCAAAAGAATCTGGTTGTACCCAGAGAATCCATCCATGAACGAGAACATATCAAAACCGGCGGTGCTATCGACCAAGACATCGATGTGTGGGAGAGGAAAGTCATCTTTCGGGCTTGCCTTATTCAGGTCGCGATAATCTACGCAGACTCTGACTCTCCCGTCCTTCTTCATCACCGGGACAATATTAGCAACCCATTCGGGATAAGCGATCACCTCAATAAATCCCACCTTAAGCAGTTTCATCACTTCTTCTTCGATCTTTTTGGATAACTCCGGTTTTGTGCATCGAAGTTTTTGCTTCTTAGAGGGGACATTCGGATCTGTTGGGAGCGAGTGTTCAACGATGTTTGGGTCCAAACCCGGCATATCTGCATAGGACCAGGCGAACACATCCTGATATTCCCTGAGGAGATCAATAAATCGAGACACTTCTGACGAAGATAGTCTTCCTCCGATTTTTACTTCTTTCAAGTTCTCAGAATCTCCCAGGTTGACTGTAATGGTTTCCTCTGTCGTTAAGGGTTTATGTTCCTCATATCTGCTCCAATCCCTTCTGACATCACTGGTATCGTCATCACATTCCTCCTCAATTCCATAGGAGAAGTCACCGATACGGTCTGAGCTACATAATAACCTGTTATGCATATGAGGGATAGTATGCCTGAAATGTCACAAGCATGGTCAGTATTTTGCTGGTACTAATAAAGATGCATGAATTTCTGAAAACACTTTGAAAAATGAAGAAAAAGGAGGGGGAACTGGTCGTCGTCTCATTGGACGTCCTCGCTCTCCTAAAAGATTTTTCAGGAAAACATGGATCATGTGGCAAATCAGCCCTCAAACTTCAAAGATTTGAAGTCAAGTATCATCATCGGGCCAATTTATCATTCCACGTGTCCTTAACAAAACTCGTGGGACTTTTATTAGATGGGAAATGGACCGCGTTACAGCTTACACTACTTAGACCGACGGTCGGAGATCCAAGGGTGGTTTTCAGAAAAGGAAAATGCATTGCTAAGGAATGAAAACATTATGCAGAAATCTAAATGCAGGAATTGAAATGCATCAAGGGAAAAGGAAAGAGAAGGCTTCTTTACACAGGCTGGCTGGAGTCCTCATCAAGCCGTTCGATGACGACGTTGATGATGTCTTCTAGAAATGGGTTAGACAGATCAGGCTCAGCTGCGTTTTGGACAGTTTCATCTGCCAGCATCTTAGGACGCTTGGAGAAATACTGGGCCAGCGGACTGCCGATCACGCTAGCTCTTCCCTTCCAAGGTCCTGAGCCAATGAACGAGCCAACTCTGCCTCCTTGGCTTCCACGGCCTCGATACTGGCCTCTGCCTCGGCGTCCACGATAGCCTGTCGAAATGAAGCTACTACTGAATCCACCAGTATATCCTAGGCCTGATCGGTGCTCGTTCGTGTCTAACTGCAATGATGACCGGATCCCTTGACCATTCTTCCCCAGCCCGCATCCAGGGACAAACCCATATGCCAATAACATCTTCCCTGGGGCTAGAGTGTATTGGGAAGGTGCAGGAACTCTCTTTCTAGTCCCAGGAGGTGCGTGCGTAACTGCCACTAATTCGAGAGAGTGGTAGCTTGCTTCCTCCTTGTGTTCCGGCTCTATATAGGGGATCGCGCTCTTCTGGTATGTAGCAAAATCCATCTCTCCATGCACGGTTACCACTTTCCTGTCAACCACGAATCGAACCTTCTGGTGTGGGCCAGAAGGCACTGCGCCTGCTGTATGAATCCAGGGCCTACCCAAAAGCAGCCCGAAGGCACTCGGGAGATCCATAACCTGGAACCCGATAGAGAACTCCACGGGTCCAATGAAAATGTCCAGCTCGATTTCGCCAACCACGTCTTTCCTCATTCCGTCGAAGGCTCTGATGGTGGCCTTAGAAGTGCGGATGAGCTCCTCGTTTATACCCAAATTTCTGAGTGTGGCTAACGGGCATATGTTGAATGCAGACCCGTTATCAATCAGCACATGGGAGATCTGTTTGCCATGGCTCCTTGCCGATATGTACAAAGCCTTGTTATGGGCCCAGCCATCAATAGGAAGATCCTCATCTGAGAAGGATATCTGGTCTCTCAGTAGTATGGTCCCCACGAAGTCCTCCAATTGCACCTCGTTGATAGTTTCTGGTACGTGCACTTCATTCAGTACCTTCATCAGTGCATTCTTGTGCTTCTCCGAGTTGGTAAAAAGATCCAGTAGTGATATCTGGGCTGGCATTTTCCTCAGTTGTTCTATGACTTCGAACTCACTTGTCCTGACAATGGACAGTGCCTTCTCTGCGTCTTCTCTCGTCACTTCTCTCCTTTCAAGTTCCCCTTCCCTCGGTGCGTAGCACCTACCAGACCTCATGACTGCGTCTATCTCGCTTGTTCTGTAGTCCCAAGGGACAGCTCTGGGGTTGTAATCTGCCGGTGGAGGGATCTTTATCACGATCTTTTCAACTTTTCCATCGTGCTGTGCCTTCCTGTCCTCCAGCATAAAACCAGATAGGGAGATGACCGTGCGTTCAGAGGAACTACTCTTAGTGTCCCCCCATTTGTCCACCTCATCTAGCCTAATTACAAAGGGGGCCTTTGACTCTATTACTGCAACTAGATCATCTTCATTGGTCGTGCAAGGTGGTTCCTCGGCCATTAATTCCAACTCGTCCATGTCATTCTCATCCCATATAGCGTTCACTTTCTCATGATCCGGTAGGGGATTTTGTTGCACATTTGGTCCCGTCTTATCAAACTCCAATACTCCTCCATCTATCAGTGCTTGCACCTTGTATTTGAGCACGAGACAGTTATCTACGTTGTGCCCTTTTTCTCCCATGTGATAGGCACACAACTAGGCCTCGTTGAACCCAGGGAATCTTGGCAGATTCGGTCTCGGGGGTTCCTTGGCGACTAGGCGCCCTTCCAGCAGCATCGGTAACAGCTTCGATAGCGGACGAGGTAATGGAGTAAAAGACGGTGCGGTTCTTCTCTTAGCCTCAAACTTCTTTGGAGCCGGTCCTGATGAGCCACCTTGGGTAGGGGTGGATTCTGAAAACTTCTTTGGTCTCGGTGGGTTTGGCACAAAAGCGACATCGCCTGCATTCTCCCTTTCTCTCTTGGCTGGATATGGCCGCTTGAATGACGGCTCTGGTACACGTTTCTCCCTTAGAACCCACTCATGACGCTCAGCTACCCTGATAAGGTGTGCGAAAGTTTGACAACCTGAGGTATTAAGCTTCTCGAAATACTCGAGCGGTAGTGTCTTCAAAAACAAATCCACCAACTCCTCCTCCGGGATGGCTGATTTGACTTGGGTAGCTATCGCTCGCCACCTTTGGGCAAAAGTACGTATAGACTCATTCCTTCCTTTCAAAGTTCTCAATAGGTCTTCTCTGGTAGGAGCTGTAGCCGTGTTGAACTTGTATTGGTGAAGGAATTCCTCAGCCAGGTCCTCCCAACTGTCATACTCTTCCATGTCGAGCTCGATAAACCATGCTAGTGCAGCGCCGGACAGACTCTCTTGGAATGTGTTCATCAGCAGCGGGACATAATCAGAATAATGTGCCATTTTACGCAAGTAGTATTTCAAATGAGCTCGGGGACAGCCTGTCCCGTCGTATTTTCTCACAAACTCAAGTTCCTTGTACCCAGCAGGAACTTCTATCTTAGCAAACGGTGTGATTTTGTCAAATCGAGCCAACTCGTATCCTTGGTTACTAAGACATTCTTCGATCTTTGCTATCCTCCTCGCGTCTTCTTCCGTCTTGGCCGAGGGTTTCTCTTTCTTTTCCTTCTCCAAATCAACTACGACTGGAAGGGCCCTAGGGGGTGCTTCCCTCTCGGGCTCTGTGCTAGCGGTTTGATTGATGTCTGAGCCAGTAGATGTATTGGGATTTACAAATGGATTAGCCTCAGGAGCGTTGGAGGATTTCACCTGCGTAGCGGTCATCATTGCCTTTATCTCCGCCATCATGGCGGCTATCATATTTATATGGTTTTCAAGATTGGCCACTCTGGGAGTCAGTTCTTCGTGCTCCATTCTCAGTTTTCTCGTTTTGCTACGAGTCCTTGTGACTATAAATTATCACCTACTTTAAGATAGGAAGTCAGAAACTCGCAAGTAGAGAGAGAAAGTTCAGAAATCTAAAACCTCCTTAATACTATGTTCATATTTGATTAATGGGAGGAAAGACTCAATCATGACCCTTAGCCTCATGTAAACAGTCTTTCTACTCATTAAACATGAATGACATACTATTAAGAAGGCGAATAACCCGTGATAATTATTTACTTAAGAAGATCATGATGAATGATCATATATGCAAATGTTACAAGCTTATTACAGATGAAGATAACATCAAAATTAAATGGGGAAATCGTCTATGCAGTCCGGAGGCGCTTGGAGGCTAAGGCATCCTTGACAATCTCTGATCCACCCAAATCCCACATATGCAGGTCTTCGTCCTCCTCGGCTGGCGGCGGTCCCATGTCTTCTGGTATATACGGCTCCACTCCGGGCAGGTACGGGACGATGTAGTCAGGTATGTATGGTTCCACCATGGACTGTCGGTATTCCTTGAACATCTTGATGTACTCCTTAGATGCCCGGTGGACGTTCATCTCCTCGTCCAGGTAATCTGGCCACTCTACGTCCTGTAATGGGGAGTTCTTCAGGGTGTGGATTATGAGGTCGATCTTGGTCTGATACAGTGTCTTAGTCTCCTTAGTGAGTCTGCCTTGGGGCAAATCGAAGGCGAAACTGTCGGGATAAACTGCTGGCGGGACTTCCTGTAACATACCGAACTGTCTCACTACCCTGACAGGATAATAGGCACTTCCACCTGTACAGTCTAGTAAGGGGATAGGGTTCCCATCTATTCCCGTGATACGGGCTTCTAAGATCCTGGGCCAAGTTAGTCGCCAGCGAAGCTGTTTTGGCTCTAAGTCTCCTAGTAATTTCACCCAATCTTTAAAGGACAGTTTCTCAATAGAGGATTGACACTTCAGAAAGGATCCCAATGGGTGGATATATTGGCTAATTTCATAACATCCGACGCGTAAATTGAAAGTTTTGATGTGTGAGGTGAACCACATGTAGAGAAGGCCATTGGAGGCTTGGAAAGTACCCTTTTGGGTGAATTGAAAACGACTCAAGGAAAGGAAAGTCTCGGCTAAAATCATGTAGGAGTAGTTCCAGCGATAACATGCTTGTTTGGTGACATGAACTATGGAAGGATCGAATGTGGTCCCAGAAGTAGGGAATAAGACGAAAGCGAAAAAAGCCAGAATGAAGATTCTAGCCGGTTTAAGACCAGCTTCGATTGGGAGTGATGAGTAATTGTTATAGAGGAATGAGAGGGTAAACTTACCAAAGTTAGATTTGAGAATTTTCTCGATCTCGGTGATTTTTAGGTGAAGGAATTTGGATAAAGCTATAGTAGAATCCTTCCCTAATAGTGGCTGTACAATATGGTCATCAAATTTCACTCCAATGATTGCCGTATACTCCTCCAGGGTGGGTGTAATCTCCAGTCCTCGGAAGTCGAAGGTTAGAGTCTTTGAATCCCAAAACTTCACCAATGCCTTAATGAGAGCGGGTTGGTAATCCACCTTGATGAGATCCACTAAATGCCCTAAGCGTTCTTTGATGTAGGCCTGGTTGTCCGGGTTGAGGCGGTTCCACCATGCCGTGAGCTCCTTGCGTGGGACTGGGATGACTTTGATATTTGATTTCCCCATCTATTTTTGAATATGCGAAAATGTACCAAAATTAATTACCATGGGTTATAATGCAAAATGAATGGGTATGCGATGCAAATGTACTAGCCCGATTCCATATTTTCTATTGGTGAAATAAGGGTTAAACACTCCTATTTGACCAAAAAAGTCAATTAGGGAGTTTTAACCCAGATTTCTTTCGAAGGAAATTATGTAATTGGCTAGAATCGCTCAATGATTGGAATGAAAGTTGTTGCCACACCAATCTACATAAAACCTCAAAACAAATTGAAAAATGTACATATACATCTCAAAAGATCCTTAATACATCAAGTCTAGAGGGGACGAGGGAGGATGCGAAAATACATCATTTGAAATTTTGGATTAAAGACCTAAGGTAGATAGGTGTGGCAACTACTAAGGGTGCCCCAAGTCAGATTATAAGATAGATGGTTTTCCTATGATGTGATGCATGATATGCAGCATTTAAAATATGCAGAACTAATTACAAGTTCAAGGTAAGAAAACCTCACTAACCAGACCTTCTTTGTTTTAGATATATCAACCGTCCAACTCACATGCGCATGAGACGAGTGAGGAGTGGACTCTAGAAAATAAAAAAAAAGAGACAAGGGTATGGACCTAAAAGGCCCCCACTATCTGAATTGACAACCTTACCCTCCGCGCAATCAAATCACAATGGGAAGAATTATCAATTCAGATAATGAGCGGGATAAAATATGGTCAACCCAAGCGCAATCGACGCAAGAGCTTTGCATATTCGATCCCTATCTATGGTTACCTAGGAAAAATTTCGCGACTTGGGTTTAGACGCTTGTGTGTGCAGGTGTTGTGATCCTCAGAATATGCAAGACATGCACAACAATTGATATCAAAACAGCGCTTCTAAAAATGTGCGAAATTAAACATAATCCCAACACCGAGCCTGCAAAACAAATGGGTTAGCCAAACACTCCGCCCCTTATAACTCCTATCCTGCAAAAACATATAACACCTATAGAATGAGTCCCAAGCAAGATCGCCAGAAGTGAGATATCCATGAAATTTTCATTGGCCTAAGTCCACTAAGACTTTTAAAATTTCGAAAAAATTTAAGTATTCCAATTGGTATCTTTTCTCGAAAAATTTAAAAATCTCTGTCCCCAGCGGAGTCGCCAGTCTGTCGCGACCCTCTAAAAAAATTTTATTTTAAAGGGTTAACGGATTATTAGGTTAATTAGATTTGACTAACCTAACGCGGACCCTCCCAAGCCCTACCGAATCGTGACTTTGGATTTTTATTTTAAATGATTTTGAAATTTGGAGTCGCCACTAATCGTTCTTGGTAGGTCGATTAGAAACCTAAATAAATTAGCGGGAGAACTAATTTATTCCTGCGAACCAGAGATTATGAGCTCGGGGACTTGGTTACACAAGTTAATTAAAACTAATGCCCTTTCGGTACCTTAATTTCATGGATATCCTAATTCGGCAACTCAGGCTTGGTTTATTCCTAAGGCTCTAGTAGGGTATTCTCTTTTGTGTTTTCACTTTTTAAATAGGATGCATGGATGGTATATATTTTTATTTGTTATATTTTTTAAGTGTTAAAGATTCCCTGAAGCCGAAAGAGGGAGTGTGTTAACGACTTCTGTGCAGTATTACGACTTACTCATCTTTTGGGTCTGATGATTCAAAAATTAAATTATAGGAAGTACATGACAGTGAATAAACACCTCCAATGAGAGGCTAAGCATTGGCTTGGCTCTTCCCTTTGGGATTTAAGGTACATGTATTTAAGTTGTAGGTATTTAACTACTGTAAGTAAAAACCTCCAATGGGAGGCTAAGCATTGGCTTGGCTCTTCTCTTTGGGATTTAAGGTACAGGTATTTAAGTTGCAGGTATTTAACTACTGTAAGTAAAAACCTCCAATGGGAGGCTAAGCATTGGCTTGGCTCTTCCCTTTGGGATTTAAGGTACAGGTATTTAAGTTGCAGGTATTTAACTACTGTAAGTAAAAACCTCCAATGGGAGGCTAAGCATTGGCTTGGCTCTTCCCTTTGGGATTTAAGGTACATGTATTTAAGTTGCAAATATTTAACTACTGTAAGTAAAAACCTCCAATGGGAGGCTAAGTATTGGCTTGGCTCTTCCCTTTGGGATTTAAGATACAGGTATTTAAGTTGCAGATATTTAATTACTGTAAGTAAAAACCTCCAATGGGAGGCTAAGCATTGGCTTGGCTCTTCCCTTTGGGATTTATGGTGCAAGAATTAAATTGTAGGAATTTATAGTATGAATGCGACATGTAGATATGGAAACATATGAGTATGACATGACATAATCGAAATTTAAATTAATTTATTTGGGCAAGGAAATTCTCGAAGATTTTAATAGTTAGGATCGTTACCTGATTTAATAGATTTGATTGCCGAATTCGGATCTCGTGTCACCTTATAGATCAAGATTGCGGCTCGAACGATGGAGATGAACTTGTGACTTGCGTTGATCGGTAGAGGAATTGGTGATGGTAACACCTAGATTTAAACTCTCACCATCTTCAAGACTCTCTTTTGGAAAAAAGGATTCTCTCTCTTTTTTTTTATTTTTTTTCTTTCTCTCTAATTTCTTTCAATCTCTCAAAATTCTCTCAAGCATCCAAGATTTTCTCTCCAAAAATCCTCCTCCCAAGCTCACTTCTTCCTCCTTTTATAATCTACTAATCCATCTTCCATTCTAAATTTTCCACTAACTCTTCTTCATCTCATCTTCCCTTCTCTACTCTTATCTTATTTTCTTCATCTTCTCTTCTACATCTCCTCTTCTTCAACTTCCCTTCTCTATCTCCTCTTCTCTATCTTCCCTTCTCCATCTCCTCTTCTCCATCTTCCCTTCTCTATTCTAATTTCTCCACCAACTCTTCTTTTTGTTATTTACAAAATAATCCCTCAAGTGTTATGTATTTGCATCCTAGTCCTTGAGATTTTAAGTATTTGCAATTTAGTCCATGAAAAAATATATTTCTTTAAGTCCAAATCTCTTCACAATTTTTGACACACCAAAATTTACCACATGTCAAATTTAAGCTCATTTCTTACCCCTGAAAATAATGCAGAATTTAATTAAAGCCCTTTTGCAAAATTGAGTCATTCTGGGTATAATTGAGCTAAGATGAAAATTTAAAATATTAGAAGACAATGTCACAACTCATAAAAAGTGAAAATTAAAATAAGTTGACTTAAATTAAATTTTTTTTAGGCCCGATTCGAGATTATACTCGTGAAGGAACACGTGACTCGAATTGGATTTTTCTGAATTTGCGATGGCCAATATGAAAATAGATTTAAAATAAAAATATTAACTATCTTTGTGTATTTTTTTTGCCTCAAATGTTATTTTTCCAAAATTTTCAAGTATTTTTGTATTTTTTTTAAAACAAATTAAATATAGATAATATGAAAAAAAATTTTGTTCAAAAATGGTTGCTTAGGCTTGGCTAAGGCTTCCAAAGTTGATTTTCCAATTTTCTCAATTTTTCTTTATTTTTCATGAATTTTCAAAAATAAAAATACTAAAAAATACTGAAAATATGAAAAATCATTTTTTGGTCAAAATTAGTTCTCTAGGCTTGGCCAAGGTCCCCAGAGTTAATTTTTCAATTTTATGAATTTTTATGGATTTTTCAAAAAATAAAAATGCCGAAAAATACTGAAAATTTTTAAAAGAGAAAAGATGATTAAAAATCAGGTGTCAACAATAGTCAGCGGGGAAATCCATAAATTGAATATGAGACGACATGGGAGGTGTGGTGTTGGTAGGAAAGAAAGGGACATCCTCATGAAATGTAACATTGCGAGAGATACGTACACGTTGCGTATTTGGGTCATAACAACGATAACCTTTATGCTCGGTGCTGTAACCCAAGAATGCACACGGGATAGAGCGAGCGGTGAACTTTGTACGTTTAGAGGATGGAAGGATGACAAAACAAGTGCACCCAAAAACGCATAGTTGAGTATAGGTGGGAGATCGTGAATGGAGGCGATAAAAATGGGTATCTTGATTTAAAATGGATGAGGGTAAGCGATTAATGAGATGAACAGCTGTGAGAAGGACCTCAGCCCAAAACTCAGTAGGAACGTGGGTGGCAAGTAAAAGAGCGCGAGTAGTCTCCAGAATATGACGGTGTTTTCGTTTAGCAACTGTTGACATTTGATTTTTTTTTATCACATTTTCTCTTTAAAATTAATAGAAAATCCATAAAAATTCATAAAATTAAAAAAATCAACTTTGGGGACCCTGGCCAAGCCTAGGGAATCAATTTTGACCAAAAAAGTATTTTCCATATTTTTAGTATTTTTCAATATTTTTATTTTCGAAAATTAGTAGAAAATCCATAAAAATTCATAAAATTAAAAAATCAACTTTGGAAGCTTTGGCCAAGCTTAGGCAACTATTTTTGAGCAAAAAATAATTTTTCATATTTTTTTGTATTTTTAAATATATTTTTTAGAAATTAGGAAAATATTTCATAAATAATAGCATTTGAGGCCACAAAAATACATAAAAATAGTCAATATTTTTATTTTAAATCCCTTTTCATGTTGGCCATCATAAATTTAAAAAATCCAATTCGGGGTCGTGTATTCCTTCACGGGCATAATCTCGAATCGAGCCTAAAAAATTTTAATTTGAGTCAATTTATTTTCATTTTTCACTTTTAAAAGTTGTGACATTATTCTCTAATATTCTAAATTTTCATTTTGGCCCAATTATACTCAGAATAACTCAATTTTGTAAAAGAGCTTTAATTAAATTTTGCGGCAAGAAATGAGTTTAAATTTGATATGCGATGAATTTCGACTAAGCATAGGAGAGGTGTGTTGAAAATTTTGAGGATATTTGGACTTAAAGAAATATTTTTTCAGGGACTAAATTGTAAATACTCAAAATCTCAAGGACTAGAGTGTAAATACCTAAATCTTAAGGGATTATTTTGCAAATAACAAAAAAAGGAGTTAGTGGAGAAATTAGAATAGAGAAGGGAAGATGAAGAAGATGAGATGGAGAAGAGAAGATGGAGAAGATGAGATGGAGAAGAGAAGATGGAGAAGAGGAGATGGAGAAGAATGGATGGAGAAAATAAGATAAGAGAAGGGAAGATGGAGATGAAGAAGAGTTAGTGGAGAAATTAGAATTGGAGATATATATATGGAGAAGGGAAAATGGAGATGGAGAAGAATAGGTGGAGAAATTAGAATGTGAGATAGAGATGAAGAAGGGAAGATGAAGATGAAGAAGAGTTAGTGGAAAAATTAGAATGGGAGATAGAGTTAATGGAGAAATTAGAATGGGAGGTAAATGAGTGGGCTATAAAAGGAGGAAGAAGAGAGCTTGAAAGGGGGGAATTTTTTGGAGGGAAAATTTTGGATGTTTGAGAGGGTTTTGGGAGATTGAAGAAAAATTTGAGAGAAAGAAAATACCAAAAAGAGAGAGAGAATTTTGAAGATGATGAGAGTTTAAAGCTAGAGGGTTATCATCATCAATTTCTTCATCGATCAAGAATTCATCTCAGATTTGAAGCTAAGTGTCCCTCTACTCTCTTTGATTTTTTAGTATAAACTAGCTCAAATTTTCTACTCTTCTCCCATTTCCCCATATTTGATTTCAGGCAGGAATCAATTATATCCATCAAGCACTTCTCATAATGCCATTGAAGCTAAGTGCCTCTTTCATTGTTCTAATTTTTAATGTGAATTAAATCATATTTGCTCCATTATTCCATTTCTCCATATTTTTATGTCAAGCAAAGGACAACTCCAAGTCAACGGTAAATCCCATGGAGGTGTAAAATTAGCGCTGATGAGCTCTTGAGTGCCCATTAAATTTTCAATTGATCCGTCGATGGATTTCGGCCCTAATTGTCAAATCAATTTGTTTTATTTTAAAGAATTTAAACCTCAGAATGTGAAGGGCAGAGCCCGCTCACTGGAGGTCATTTTAAATTTATGCAATTTAAATTCCTGCACCTTAAATCCCAAAGGAGAGGGCCAAGCCAAGGCTGAGCTATCCATTGGTGGTCTTTATATATTGTCATTTACTTCCTATAATTTAATTTTTGAATCACTAAACCCCAAAATGAGTAGCTCGCAGCACTGCACAGAAGTCGTTAACTCACTCCCTCTTTCGGCTTTAGGGAAATACTTAATATTTTGAAAATGCCAAAAAAAAAATGTCACTCACGTATATTCCATTTAAAAAAGTGAAAATACAAAAAGAGAACACTCTACTAGAGCCTTAGGAATAAACCAAGCCTGAGTTACCAAATTAGGATATCCATGAAATTAAGGTACCGAAAAGGCATTAGTTTTAATTAACTAGTGTAACCAAGTCCCCGAACTCATAATCTCTTGTTCGTAGAAGTAATTTAGTTCTCCCGCTAATTTACTTAGGTTTCTAATCAACCTACAAAAAATGATTAGTGGCGACTCCAAATTTTAAAACCATTTTGAATAAAAAAAACTAAAGTCGCGATTTGGTAGAGCTTGGGAGAGCTCGAATTAGGTTAGTTAATTTAATCAATTAATCTGGTAATCCATTGTCGCGACCCTCTAAAAAAATTTTAAATTTTAAAAGGGGTTAACGGATTATTAGGTTAATTAGATTTGACTAACCTAACGCGGACCCTCCCAAGCCCTACCGAATCGTGACTTTGGATTTTTATTTTAAATGATTTTGAAATTTGGAGTCGCCACTAATCGTTCTTGGTAGGTCGATTAGAAACCTAAATAAATTAGCGGGAGAACTAATTTATTCCTGCGAACCAGAGATTATGAGCTCGGGGACTTGGTTACACTAGATAATTAAAACTAATGCCCTTTCGGTACCTTAATTTCATGGATATCCTAATCCGGCAACTCAGGCTTGGTTTATTCCTAAGGCTATAGTAGGGTATTCTCTTTTGTGTTTTCACTTTTTAAATAGGATGCATGGATGGTATATATTTTTATTTGTTATATTTTTTTAAGTGTTAAAGATTCCTTGAAGCCGAAAGAAGGAGTGTGTTAACGACTTCTGTGCAGTATTACAACCTACTTATCTTTTGGGTCTGATGATTCAAAAATTAAATTATAGGAAGTACATGACAGTGAATAAACACCTCCAATGGGAGGCCTAGCATTGGCTTGGCTCTTCCCTTTGGGATTTAAGGTACAGGTATTTAAGTTGCAAGTATTTAAACTATTGTAAGTAAAAACCTCCAATGGGAGGCTAAGCATTGGCTTGGCTCTTCCCTTTGAGATTTAAGGTACATGTATTTAAGTTGCAGGTATTTAACTACTGTAAGTAAAAACCTCCAATGGGAGGCTAAGCATTGGCTTGGCTCTTCCCTTTGGGATTTAAGGTACATGTATTTAAGTTGCAAGTATTTAACTACGGTAAGTAAAAACCTCCAATGGGAGGCTAAGCATTGGCTTGGCTCTTCCCTTTGGGATTTAAGGTATAGGTATTTAAGTTGCAGGTATTTAACTACTGTAAGTAAAAACCTCCAATGGGAGGCTAAGCATTGGCTTGGCTCTTCCCTTTGGGATTTAAGGTACATGTATTTAAGTTGCAGGTATTTAACTACTGTAAGTAAAAACCTCCAATGGGAGGCTAAGCATTGGCTTGGCTCTTCCCTTTGGGATTTATGGTGCAGGTATTTAAATTGCGGATGGACTTTGTCCTCTCCATTCTGGGGTATGAATTCTTTAAAATAAAATACTACGAATTGATTCAACAATTTGAAATTTGTGCGCGCTTGAGGACTCCTCCAAGCCGATTTTGTGCTTCCATAGGGTTGACCATTGATATAAAGCTGCGACTTCCTGACATAAAATAGAGTGAAATGTTAGTATACAAAATATGTGCTAATCTGCACCTAAAACCAGAAGAGTAGAAAGAGTACTTATCTCCCATTTTTTTGGGAGGGATTTCTATAATTGATTTTCGCTCTCTATGTTCCCAATATAGAGAGTTTCTTTTGAATTAAGAGGGACTTTTAGTCACAGATCAGTTGAGAAATCGGTGGACAGCTTAGGAGCTTGTCTGGGCCGATTTTTGCATCTCGACGAGATTTTTGCTGTTGACGTAGAGATATCCTTCTCCTGACATAAAATATGGAAGAAAAAGGAGATGGAGAAAGTGTATACAATTTGTGCTAATTTGCGAGTAAAACCATAAATAAATGAATAAATAAAAACACTTAGCTTGAATTTGTTTGCTCGTTGACGAGGATGAACTCTTGATTTATATTGATCGATGAAGGAATTTGTGATGATAACCCCTAGCTTTAAACTCCCATCATCTTCAAAATTCTCTCTCTTTTGGTATTTTCTTTCTCTCAAAATTTTCTCCAATCTCCCAAAACTCTCTCAAACATCCAAAATTTTCTCTCCAAAAAATTCTCCCAAACACTTCAAATTTTCTCCCTCTCAAGAATCCTTTCTCAAGCTCACTTCTTCCTCCTTTTATAACCTACTCATCTATCTCCCATTCTAATTTTTCCACTAACTCTATCTCCCATTCTAATTTCTCCACTAACTCTTCTTCATTTTCATCTTCCATTCTCCATCTCTATCTCACATTCTAATCTCTTCACTAACTCTTCTTCATCTTCATCTTCCCTTCTCCATATTTATCTCCCACTCTAATTTCTCCACTAACTCTTCTTAATCTCCATCTTCCCTTCTCTATTCTTATCTTCCATTCTAATTTCTCTACTAACTCTTCTTCATCTCCATCTTCCCTTCTCTATTCTTATCTTATTTTCTCCATCCATTCTTCTCCAACTTCTCTTCTTCATCTCCTCTTCTTCATCTTCCCTTCTCTATTCTAATTTATCCACTAACTCTTCTTTTTATTATTTGTAAAATAATCCTTCAAGAGTTAGGTATTTGCACTCTAGTCCTTGAATTTTAAGTATTTACAATTCAGTCCCTGAAAAAATATATTTCTTTAAGTCCAAATCTCCTCACAATTTTTGACATACCAAAATTTACCACATGTCAAATTTAAGCTCATTTCTTGTCGCTGAAAATAATGCATAATTTAATTAAAGCCCTTTTGCAAAATTAAGTCATTCTGGGTATAATTGGGCCAAGATGAAAATTTAAAATATTAGAAGACAATGTCACAACTCATAAAAAGTGAAAGTTAAAAATAAGTTGACTCAAATTAAATTTTTTTTAGGCCCGATTCGAGATTATACTCGTGAAGGAACACGTGACTCGAATTGGATTTTTCTGAATTTGCGATGGCCAATATGAAAATAGATTTAAAATAAAAATATTAACTATCTTTGTGTATTTTTTGGCCTCAAATGTTATTTTTCCAAAATTTTCAAATATTTTTGTATTTTTTTTTAAAAAAATTAAAATATATATAATATGAAAAATTATTTTTTGGTCAAAATTCGTTCCCTAGGCTTGGCTAAGGTTCCCAAAGTTGATTTTTCAATTTTATGAATTTTTATGGATTTTCTATTAATTTTCGAAAATAAATAAATACAAAATACGTAAAAATACTGAAAATATGAAAAATCGTTTTTTGGTCAAAATTGGTTCCCTAGGCTTGGCTAAGGTCCCCAAAGTTGATTTTTCAATTTTATGAATTTTTATGGATTTTTTATTACTTTAGCAATAGAAAAAATGATTAAAAATCAGGTGTCAACAGCTGCCCCTCTTTGAAAGGAAGCTCGGTAGAGGTTCATTTCAAAGACGAGATGACACCTGGATTCTTATCGACTCAATACAAGGAAATAAAAAGAGTCGTGACATGATTGTTCCACTGAAAATGAAATGAGAACCTAAGGATTCGTTATATAAAAAAACTTTAGGGTGGTTGAACTTGAACCCGTATGGTGGATCAATCCATGGTAGATTCCTAATAAAAGGATTCTACTGATTAAAAATTGAATTAAAATTTGACCCGTATGGTGGGTCATACCATTTGACCCGTATGGTGGGTCGTACCATGGTAGATTTCTAATAAAAGGATTCTACTGATTAAATTTTGATTGAGATTTGACCCGTATGGTAGGTCACCACATGGAGATACCTGTAAGAAGGACTTGGTGCCTGTAGAAAGGACTTGGTGCCAGTAAAAAGGACTTGGTGCTTTGCCTGTAAGAAGAACTTTGTGCCTGTAAGAAGGACTTGCTTTGCCTGTAAGAAGGACTTGATTTGCCTGTAAGAAGGACTTTGTTTGCCTGTAAGAAGGACTTTGTTTTGCCTGTAAGAAGGACTTACTTTGCCTGTAAGAAGGACTTTGTGCCTGTAAGAAGGACTTGATTTGCCTGTAAGAAGGACTTTGTTTGCCTGCAAGAAGGACTTTATGCCTGTAAGAAGGACTTGATTTGCCTGTAAGAAGGACTTTATGCCTGTAAGAAGGACTTTGTGCCTGTAAGAAGGACTTGATTTGCCTGTAAGAAGGACTTTGTGCCTGTAAGAAGGACTTGATTTGCCTGTAAGAAGGACTTTGTGCCTGTAAGAAGGACTTGGTTTGCCTGTAAGAAGGACTTAGTTTGCCTATAAGAAGGACTTGGTGCCTATAAGAAGGACTTGGTTTGCCTGTAAGAAGGACTTGGTTTGCCTGTAAGAAGGACTTTATGCCTGTAAGAAGGACTTGATTTGCCTGTAAGAAGGACTTGTTTTGCCTGTAAGAAGGACTTGTTTTGCCTGTAAGAAGGACTTGATTTGCCTGTAAGAAGGACTTTGTGCCTGTAAGAAGGACTTGTTTTGCCTGTAAGAAGGACTTGATTTGCCTGTAAGAAGGACTTTGTGCCTGTAAGAAGGACTTGTTTTGCCTGTAAGAAGGACTTTGTGCCTATAAGAAGGACTTGATTTGCCTGTAAGAAGGACTTGGTTTGCTTGTAAGAAGGACTTATTTTGCCTGTAAGAAGGACTTGGTGTACCTCAAAGGGTGCCATTCTGGAATCTGGAAAGATCAGGAATCCTGCAGAAGTTCAAACCCAAATTATATTATCCTGTCGCTTTAGGAATAAACCAAAGAGGCAGAGATCAAAAGGTCTCGAACATTTCTGTCCTTGAGACAAATCATGCTTTATTGAAGAAGGTGGATACCTGTATGTACCGCAATGGATTCGAGTACCCCAACAACCGTCAGAATTCATTCTCTTGAAAGGTTCAGGTTGAAGATATACTTACCTGAGAATTTGGAAGAAATGCTTGGTGGCTTCTCGACAACCAGGCTTGTTCATTCAATAATCGCTGAATGAATTTCAAGACTTTGGAAGGTAGTTTGAACATTGGGAATGTGTTGCCTGTCAGGCAGTATCAGAGGTAACATGTGCAAGCATTTTCATCAATGAGTTCATTGGTTCATACAAAATTGTTCAGCTAAGTTGGTGTTGACACCTGATTTTTAATCATTTTTTCTATTGCTAAAGTAATAAAAAATCCATAAAAATTCATAAAATTGAAAAATCAACTTTGGGGACCTTAGCCAAGCCTAGGGAACTAATTTTGACCAAAAAACGATTTTTCATATTTTCAGTATTTTTACGTATTTTTTATTTATTTATTTTCGAAAATTAATAGAAAATCCATAAAAATTCATAAAATTGAAAAATCAACTTTGGGAACCTTAGCCAAGCCTAAGGAACGAATTTTGACCAAAAAATAATTTTTCATATTATATATATTTTAAATTATTTTTAAAAAAAATACAAAAATATTTGAAAATTTTGGAAAAATAACATTTGAGGCCAAAAAATACACAAAGATAGTTAATATTTTTATTTTAAATCTATTTTCATATTGGCCATCGCAAATTCAGAAAAATCCAATTCGAGTCACGTGTTCCTTCACGAGTATAATCTCGAATCGGGCCTAAAAAAATTTAATTTGAGTCAACTTATTTTAACTTTCACTTTTTATGAGTTGTGACATTGTCTTCTAATATTTTAAATTTTCATCTTGGCCCAATTATACCCAGAATGACTTAATTTTGCAAAAGGGCTTTAATTAAATTATACATTATTTTCAGCGACAAGAAATGAGCTTAAATTTGACATGTGGTAAATTTTGGTGTGTCAAAAATTGTGAGGAGATTTGGACTTAAATAAATATATTTTTTTCAGGGACTGAATTGTAAATACTTAAAATTCAAGGACTAGAGTGCAAATACCTAACTCTTGAAGGATTATTTTACAAATAATAAAAAGAAGAGTTAGTGGATAAATTAGAATAGAGAAGGGAAGATGAAGAAGAGGAGATGAAGAAGAGAAGTTGGAGAAGAATGGATGGAGAAAATAAGATAAGAATAGAGAAGGGAAGATGGAGATGAAGAAGAGTTAGTAGAGAAATTAGAATGGAAGATAAGAATAGAGAAGGGAAGATGGAGATTAAGAAGAGTTAGTGGAGAAATTAGAATGGGAGATAAATATGGAGAAGGGAAGATGAAGATGAAGAAGAGTTAGTGGAGAGATTAGAATGTGAGATAGAGATGGAGAATGGAAGATGAAAATGAAGAAGAGTTAGTGGAGAAATTAGAATGGGAGATAGAGTTAGTGGAAAAATTAGAATGGGAGATAGAGTTAGTGGAAAAATTAGAATGGGAGATAGATGAGTAGGTTATAAAAGGAGGAAGAAGTGAGCTTGAGAAAGGATTCTTGAGAGAGAAAATTTGAAGTGTTTGGGAGAATTTTTTTGAGAGAAAATTTTGGATGTTTGAGAGAGTTTTGGGAGATTGAAGAAAATTTTGAGAGAAAGAAAATACCAAAAGAGAGAGAATTTTGAAGATGATGGGAGTTTAAAGCTAGGGGTTATCATCACAAATTCCTTCATCGATCAATATAAATCAAGAGTTCATCCTCGTCAACGAGCAAACAAATTCAAGCTAAGTGTTTTTATTTATTCATTTATTTATGGTTTTACTCGCAAATTAGCACAAATTGTATACACTTTCTCCCTCTCCTTTTTCTTCCATATTTTATGTCAGGAGAAGGATATCTCTACGTCAACAGCAAAAATCTCGTCGAGATGCAAAAATCGGCCCAGACAAGCTCATAAGCTATCCACCGATTTCTCAACTGATCTGTGACTAAAAGTCCCTCTTAATTCAAAAGAAACTCTCTATATTGGGAACATAGAGAGCGAAAATCAATTATAGAAATCCCTCCCAAAAAAATGGGAGATAAGTACTCTTTCTACTCTTCTGGTTTTAGGTGCAGATTAGTACATATTTTGTATACTAACACTTCACTCTATTTTATGTCAGGAAGCCGCAGCTCTATATCAATGGTCAATCCTATGGAAGCACAAAATCGGCTTGGAGGAGTCCTCAAGCGCGCACAAATTTCAAATTGTTGAATCAATTCGTTGTATTTCATTTTAAAAAATTCATACCCCAAAATGGAGAGGACAAAGTCCATCCGCAATTTAAATACCTGCACCATAAATCCCAAAGGGAAGAGCCAAGCCAATGCTTAGCCTCCCATTGGAGGTTTTTACTTATAGTAGTTAAATACCTGCAATTTAAATACCTGCACCTTAAATCCCAAAGGGAAGAGCCAAGCCAATGCTTAGCCTCCCATTGGAGGTTTTTACTTACAGTAGTTAAATACCTGCACCTTAAATCCCAAAGGGAAGAGCCAAGCCAATGCTTAGCCTCCCATTGGAGGTTTTTACTTACAGTAGTTAAATACCTGCACCTTAAATCCCAAAGGGAAGAGCCAAGCCAATGCTTAGCCTCCCATTGGAGGTTTTTACTTATAGTAGTTAAATACCTGCAACTTAAATACCTGCACCTTAAATCCCAGAGGGAAGAGCCAAGCCAATGCTTAGCCTCCCATTGGAGGTTTTTACTTACAGTAGTTAAATACCTGCACCTTAAATCCCAAAGGGAAGAGCCAAGCCAATGCTTAGCCTCCCATTGGAGGTTTTTACTTACAGTAGTTAAATACCTGCACCTTAAATCCCAAAGGGAAGAGCCAAGCCAATGCTTAGCCTCCCATTGGAGGTTTTTACTTACAGTAGTTAAATACCTGCAACTTAAATACCTGTACCTTAAATCCCAAAGGGAAGAGCCAAGCCAATGCTTAGCCTCCCATTGGAGGTTTTTACTTACAGTAGTTTAAATACTTGCAACTTAAATACCTGTACCTTAAATCCCAAAGGGAAGAGCCAAGCCAATGCTAGGCCTCCCATTGGAGGTGTTTATTCACTGTCATGTACTTCCTATAATTTAATTTTTGAATCATCAGACCCAAAAGATAAGTAGGTTGTAATGCTGCACAGAAGTCGTTAACACACTCCTTCTTTCGGCTTCAGGGAATCTTTAACACTTAAAAAAATATAACAAATAAAAATATATACCATCCATGCATCCTATTTAAAAAGTGAAAACACAAAAGAGAATACCCTACTATAGCCTTAGGAATAAACCAAGCCTGAGTTGCCGAATTAGGATATCCATGAAATTAAGGTACCGAAAGGGCATTAGTTTTAATTAACTAGTGTAACCAAGTCCCCGAGCTCCTAATCTCTGGTTCGCAGGAATAAATTAGTTCTCCCGCTAATTTATTTAGGTTTCTAATCGACCTACCAAGAACGATTAGTGGCGACTCCAAATTTTAAAATCATTTAAACAAAAACCAAAGTTGCGATTCGGTAGGGCTTGGGAGGGTCCGCGTTAGGTTAGTCAAATCTAATTAACCTAATAATCCGTTAACCCCTTTTAATAATTTAAAATTTTTTTTAGAGGGTCGCGACAGTTGGCAATGATTAGAAGTAGTCTGTGTGATAACTCATGATGCAATCAATCAAAATGTGGATCATGCAAAACTATTCTGTCAAGTTTGCATTACCAATTCTATTTAAGGAGGTTCTCATAATATGAACGCCTCGAATGTAATCTGAATGGGGGACTTTAGTCCGAAGGGGCTTTCTCTCACTCTAGAGAAAGGCTGTTTATCTGTAGATCAAAATGTTAGACCTGTGTGGAAATGGTTTGCCTTTCCTCATCCTGTCATGCCCCATTCTGCACATTTGATATCTCCTGTGCAGTTTATGCTCTAAGTTGGAGTTGGTAAGTTAAACACACGGAATAGTCATACATAATTCATGAACTGTGTAAGCACAATGCAGATGTGACAATTTTTTAGCATCACGTGTGTTTATATAATGTGCAAATATGGGCGAATTTAAATTGCCCCTGGTATGTGGGCGGACCGAACAAATTGGGAAGACTACTCCTTATGTCGAGGGGTGGTTTGTCTCAAACTTTACCCCTGCGCGATGAAGCATATGGGCGAGGGAGCATTTTGGTTTGTTTAATGCCCCTGCAAGAAGCAGAGAAATTATTCTTGAAACCAAACGAGATAAGGAAGACATATTTGCTTTTTCGTTTCAGAGCTTGCGATCAATTTGCCCCATTTTTCACCAGAATAGATCTTGTCAGGTGATCATACTTTTCTTTTGGATTTGTCTCCTTCAACATGTTAAATGTTAGTATAAATATTTCCTGTAACAAGAAAAGGAGACATGTCAACCGGTATTAAAAGGGATAAATTGGAAACGATACTGATTTACCATTCATCTTGAATGCCTTGGACAAGTCTTTTACCAATTTTGCTGGGTTGAGTTTTCTTCGACTTTTGTTGGATGCTTCACCATTAAGCCGAGAATGTGGCAAAATATTGACTTCGGTATTACTCGTCGAGTATTCCATTCGGTCCATTGGACCATAAGTGTCCATGGGGTTTTCTTTTCAAAGGTTAATCCTTGGGGATAACGCGGCCCTGTTGTATCACCTTGGGCCTTGTTACGATATTTCTCGAGGTAATTTGCAATCCTTGTTAAGAATGGAATAAAAAAATTCAGGACTCGAGATGATTATGTGCAAATTAGAACGATACAGAATTACCCATGTCTGAGATTGTTCGGATCTTTCGCTTGTATTTTTCTTTAACCGAAGCTGCCAATCCCGTGGTAATGTCCATGAGTTGATTTGCCCCCGATTTAGCCCGACCAGGAAATTTGGTTTTTGGATACAACTGTATTCTCGAGTCGCTTTTGCAAATTCCTGAAAATAGAAGGGATCAAATTTAAAACCGGAGCAATTTAAGGGTAAATTGGAACGATACGGATTTACCCTTTAAATTTACGCAGATTTCGTCTCGATATTAATTTTTTCGAGTTTGGTGCAGTTAACGGCTCCGAGCATTTAATAGGGGGGAAAGGGAAATGATTACTTCTAGCTTGTGCATTAATTTTGGACATCGACAAAAGGCGAGAACGTGCGATGAAACTAAGTAGACGTATTCGTCTAGGTTTAATCTTCTTCATGATGCTCTCGCGGGTTGCGGTAGACGATGATATCAAGAACATTAGAGAGACATTTAGTGTGGCTTTCCACCAGCCGCCTAGAGACCCGTGTTCAATCATGTAAATTAATAAAGCTACCACCACTTAATTAGTGTGCCAATAAATTTGGCCATTTGTTGCGTGCCCCACTTCAACCGTGTTTTGTTTCTTTCGGTGCCCATTTGCTCTTGTCGGGCGCCTGTAGCATTGGGAGAAATACTTGTGGGTCACATTCATTAATAGAACCTCGGTCCTCTAAAACCCTCCGCGTGTTTCGGATCCGAGGAAATTTTAAGACCGGTCTCTGGTTGATTTAATCAGGTTAAGGTACTTATTTCATGGTTTCTGATTATATAATCCATATTGTCTTTCAAAAGACGCGGGATCCTCTGCAATACATTAAATATGCCCCCGTGTTTAATCAGTATAAGTCCACCGTCATATCAGAATACACTGCCCATACAAGTTTACGGATTGACACAACTCTGTCTGTCAAAGATGGACAGTGTTCGTTTGCCCCCCTGAATTAACGGTTGAAGCCTTGGTGTTTTTCGTCTTTTGGTATTTTTGAAGATGATTCTTGATATATTATTAAACTTAATTTTTACACCCGTCTGGGGTATCTAGGATCTCCCTGCAAAAGAAAAGGATATCATTAGTATGCGACACAAGGAATGTCGGTCCATGACTCCTATATTAGTCCAATTTTATTTTTTCTATTTTATAGAGAAATCAGAAAAAAAACTTTCCTTAGGAAGAAATGGGTTAATTTCTGATACAGAATTTTTTTTGCAGATTTATTACTTTTTTTTTATTTTTTTAAAGGAATGTGACAAAATCTCTTGATGTTTACTAAAATTTTTGAAGGAATTTCCTTTTTATCAAAATAAATTTTCCGAGGTAAATTTATCAGGAAAATTTTATTTTTATTGAAGCAGGAAAGACATAATAGAAATCCTTTATTGGTTAACAAAATTCCCCCGAGACATTAGTCTAATTTTATTTAGAGAAAATTTTCTTAGAAAAACATGAGCGAATTTCTCGAAAAGAATTTTTGTTGCAAGTTTTTATAATTTGAAAGAATGTGATAAAATCACTTGATGTTTACCAAAGTTTTTTTTGCAGGAATTTTTCTTTTTATCGAAATAAATTTTCAGAGGAAAATTTGTCAGGAAAATTTCATTTTTATTGAAGCAAGAAAAACATGACAAAAATCTCTTATTGGTCAATACAATTCCCCCGAGACATTAGTCTAATTTTATTTAGAGAAAATTTTCTTAGAAAAACATGAGCGAATTTCTCGAGAAGAATTTTCTTGCAAGTTTTTATAATTTGAAAAATGTGATAAAATCACTTGATGTCTACTAGAGTTTTTTTTGAAGGAATTTTTCTTTTTATTGAAATAAATTTTCAGAGGAAAATTTTTTCAGGAAAATTTCATTTTTATTAAAGTAATAAAAACATGACAAAAATCCCTTATTGGTTAATAAAATTCTCATGAAGGGATTTTTTCACATCATTTTTTCAAAAAAAAATTTCTAAAAAGAAATGAGGGACAAATTTAATTTTTATTTTCTTTTAAAAGAATGGTCGTAATATCAAGCTCAAAAACTGACTAACACCTAGCATGGACCGACCGAAAATAAATACAAGATAAAATTAGAGAACTTACTTTTACCTTGGAGAAATGCAAATCACATAGTCATGCGCATGACTCAAGTGAGGAGTGGACTCTAGAAAATAAAAGAAGGAGAGACAGGGTATGGACCTAAAAGGTCCCCACTATCTGAATTGACAACCTTACCCTCCGCGCAATCAAATCACAATGGGAAGAATTGTCAATTCAGATAATGAGCGGGATAAAATATGATCAACCCAAGCGCAATCGACGCAAGAGCTTTGCATATTCGATCCCTATCTATGGTTACTTAGGAAAAATTTCGCGACTTGGGTTTAGACGCTTGTGTGTGCAGGTGTTGTGATCCTCAGAATATGCAAGACATGCACAACAATTGATATCAAAACAGCGCTTCTAAAAATGTGCGAAATTAAACATAATCCCAACACCGAGCCTGCAAAACAAATGGGTTAGCCAAACACTCCGCCCCTTATAACTCCCATCCTGCAAAAACATATAACACCTATAGAATGAGTCCCAAGCAAGATCGCCAGAAGCGAGATATCCATGAAATTTTCATTGGCCTAAGTCCACTAAGACTTTTAAAATTTCGAAAAAATTTAAGTATTCCAATTGGTATCTTTTTTCGAAAATTTAAAAATCTCTATTCCCCAACGGAGTCGCCAGTCTGTCGCGACCCTCTAAAAAAATTTTAAATTTTAAAAGGGGTTAACGGATTATTAGGTTAATTAGATTTGACTAACCTAACGCGGACCCTCCCAAGCCCTACCGAATCGTGACTTTGGATTTTTATTTTAAATGATTTTGAAATTTGGAGTCGCCACTAATCGTTCTTGGTAGGTCGATTAGAAACCTAAATAAATTAGCGGGAGAACTAATTTATTCCTGCGAACCAGAGATTATGAGCTCGGGGACTTGGTTACACTAGTTAATTAAAACTAATGCCCTTTCGGTACCTTAATTTCATGGATATCCTAATCCGGCAACTCAGGCTTGGTTTATTCCTAAGGCTATAGTAGGGTATTCTCTTTTGTGTTTTCACTTTTTAAATAGGATGCATGGATGGTATATATTTTTATTTGTTATATTTTTTTAAGTGTCAAAGATTCCCTGAAGCCGAAAGAAGGAGTGTGTTAACGACTTCTGTGCAGTATTACAACCTACTTATCTTTTGGGTCTGATGATTCAAAAATTAAATTATAGGAAGTACATGACAGTGAATAAACACCTCCAATGGGAGGCCTAGCATTGGCTTGGCTCTTCCCTTTGGGATTTAAGGTACAGGTATTTAAGTTGCAAGTATTTAAACTATTGTAAGTAAAAACCTCCAATGGGAGGCTAAGCATTGGCTTGGCTCTTCCCTTTGGGATTTAAGGTACATGTATTTAAGTTGCAGGTATTTAACTACTGTAAGTAAAAACCTCCAATGGGAGGCTAAGCATTGGCTTGGCTCTTCCCTTTGGGATTTAAGGTACATGTATTTAAGTTGCAAGTATTTAACTACGGTAAGTAAAAACCTCCAATGGGAGGCTAAGCATTGGCTTGGCTCTTCCCTTTGGGATTTAAGGTATAGGTATTTAAGTTGCAGGTATTTAACTACTGTAAGTAAAAACCTCCAATGGGAGGCTAAGCATTGGCTTGGCTCTTCCCTTTGGGATTTAAGGTACAGGTATTTAAGTTGCAGGTATTTAACTACTGTAAGTAAAAACCTCAAATGGGAGGCTAAGCATTGGCTTGGCTCTTCCCTTTGGGATTTATGGTGCAGGTATTTAAATTGCGGATGGACTTTGTCCTCTCCATTCTGGGGTATGAATTCTTTAAAATAAAATACTACGAATTGATTCAACAATTTGAAATTTGTGCGCGCTTGAGGACTCCTCCAAGCCGATTTTGTGCTTCCATAGGGTTGACCATTGATATAAAGCTGCGACTTCCTGACATAAAATAGAGTGAAATGTTAGTATACAAAATATGTGCTAATCTGCACCTAAAACCAGAAGAGTAGAAATAGTACTTATCTCCCATTTTTTTGGGAGGGATTTCTATAATTGATTTTCGCTCTCTATGTTCCCAATATAGAGAGTTTTTTTTGAATTAAGAGGGACTTTTAGTCACAGATCAGTTGAGAAATCGGTGGACAGCTTAGGAGCTTGTCTGGGCCGATTTTTGCATCTCGACGAGATTTTTGCTGTTGACGTAGAGATATCCTTCTCCTGACATAAAATATGGAAGAAAAAGGAGATGGAGAAAGTGCATACAATTTGTGCTAATTTGCGAGTAAAACCATAAATAAATGAATAAATAAAAACACTTAGCTTGAATTTGTTTGCTCGTTGACGAGGATGAACTCTTGATTTATATTGATCGATGAAGGAATTTGTGATGATAACCCCTAGCTTTAAACTCCCATCATCTTCAAAATTCTCTCTCTTTTGGTATTTTCTTTCTCTCAAAATTTTCTCCAATCTCCCAAAACTCTCTCAAACATCCAAAATTTTCTCTCCAAAAAATTCTCCCAAACACTTCAAATTTTCTCCCTCTCAAGAATCCTTTCTCAAGCTCACTTCTTCCTCCTTTTATAACCTACTCATCTATCTCCCATTCTAATTTTTCCACTAACTCTATCTCCCATTCTAATTTCTCCACTAACTCTTCTTCATTTTCATCTTCCATTCTCCATCTCTATCTCACATTCTAATCTCTTCACTAACTCTTCTTCATCTTCATCTTCCCTTCTCCATATTTATCTCTCATTCTAATTTCTCCACTAACTCTTCTTAATCTCCATCTTCCCTTCTCTATTCTTATCTTCCATTCTAATTTCTCTACTAACTCTTCTTCATCTCCATCTTCCCTTCTCTATTCTTATCTTATTTTCTCCATCCATTCTTCTCCAACTTCTCTTCTTCATCTCCTCTTCTTCATCTTCCCTTCTCTATTCTAATTTATCCACTAACTCTTCTTTTTATTATTTGTAAAATAATCCTTCAAGAGTTAGGTATTTGCACTCTAGTCCTTGAATTTTAAGTATTTACAATTCAGTCCCTGAAAAAAATATATTTCTTTAAGTCCAAATCTCCTCACAATTTTTGACACACCAAAATTTACCACATGTCAAATTTAAGCTCATTTCTTGTCGCTGAAAATAATGCATAATTTAATTAAAGCCCTTTTGTAAAATTAAGTCATTCTGGGTATAATTGGGCCAAGATGAAAATTTAAAATATTAGAAGACAATGTCACAACTCATAAAAAGTGAAAGTTAAAAATAAGTTGACTCAAATTAAATTTTTTTTAGGCCCGATTCGAGATTATACTCGTGAAGGAACACGTGACTCGAATTGGATTTTTCTGAATTTGCGATGGCCAATATGAAAATAGATTTAAAATAAAAATATTAACTATCTTTGTGTATTTTTTGGCCTCAAATGTTATTTTTCCAAAATTTTCAAATATTTTTGTATTTTTTTTTAAAAAAATTAAAATATATATAATATGAAAAATTATTTTTTGGTCAAAATTCGTTCCCTAGGCTTGGTTAAGGTTCCCAAAGTTGATTTTTCAATTTTATGAATTTTTATGGATTTTCTATTAATTTTCGAAAATAAATAAATACAAAATACGTAAAAATACTGAAAATATGAAAAATCGTTTTTTGGTCAAAATTGGTTCCCTAGGCTTGGCTAAGGTCCCCAAAGTTGATTTTTCAATTTTATGAATTTTTATGGATTTTTTATTACTTTAGCAATAGAAAAAATGATTAAAAATCAGGTGTCAACATCCATTAACCTAAAAAATGAATTTTAAGTCGCGACAGCAACCCCATTCTGAGCTGGAACCTAGGACAGGATAACTGAGGAAGTATACCATCACTAGTCAAGAGAGAACGAAAGGCACCCGAGAGATACTCTCCCCCCGAGTCAGATCGAAAAACTTTGATTTTTCTGTTAAACTGGGTAGAAATCATAGTAGTAAAAGACTGATAAATGGAAAAGAAATCACTGCGCTGACGCATAAGATAGACCAATGTATAACGAGAATAATCATCAATAAATGAGACATAATATTTAAAACCACTCTTAGAAGAGAGCGGGGCATGGCCCCATACATCAGAATGGATAAGATAAAAAATAGCAGTAGATCTAGAGTTACTGATAGGAAAAGCCTTAGCAGATTGCTTAGCTAAAGGACAAATAGAACAAGGAGGAAGATTAGCAAAAGAAATAGGACCTAAAGCACCTTGTTGATGAAGAACAGTGAGACGAGAGAAAGAATATGCCCGAGACGCTGATGCCATCAAGCAAGATCAAGGTAGCCAACACAGGAACATGAACGGAGGAAGACGGAAGATGGAGATGCTGCATAGTATAGAGTCCGTTGTTGACACCTGATTTTTAATAATATTTTCTCTTTTAAAAATTTTCAGTATTTTTCGGCATTTTTATTTTTTTTTAAAATCCATAAAATTCATAAAATTGAAAAATTAACTTTGGGGACCTTGGCCAAGCCTAGAGAACTAATTTTGACCAAAAAATAATTTTTCATATTTTCAGTATTTTTTAGTATTTTTATTTTTGAAAATTCATGAAAAATAAAGAAAAAATGAGAAGGGAAGATGGAGATGAAGAAAAAGTTAGTAGAGAAATTAGAATGGAAGATAAGAATAGAGAAGGGAAGATGGAGATGAAGAAGAGTTAGTGGAGAAATTAGAATGGGAGATAAATATGGAGAAGGGAAGATGAAGATGAAGTAGAGTTAGTGGAGAGATTAGAATGTGAGATAGAGATGGAGAATGGAAGATGAAAATGAAGAAGAGTTAGCGGAGAAATTAGAATGTGAGATAGAGTTAGTGGAAAAATTAGAATGGGAGATAGATGAGTAGATTATAAAAGGAGGAAGAAGTGAGCTTGGGAGAGGAATTTTTGGAGAGAAAATTTTGGATGTTTGAGAGAGTTTTGGAAGATTGAAGAAAAATTTGAGAGAAAGAAAATACCAAAAGAGAGAGAATTTTGAAGATGATGGGAGTTTAAAGCTAAGGGTTATCATCACAAATTCCTTCATCGATCAATATAAATCAAGAGTTCATCCTCGTCAACGAGCAAACAAATTCGAGCTAAGTGTTTTTATTTATTCATTTATTTATGGTTTTACTCGCAAATTAGCACAAATTGTATGCACTTTCTCCATCTCCCATTTTTTCCCATATTTTATGTCAGGAGAAGGATATCTCTATGTCAACAGCAAAAATCTCGTAAAGATACAAAAATCGGCCCAGACAAGCTCCTAAGCTGTCCACCGATTTCTCAACTGATCTATGACTAAAAGTCCCTCTTAATTCAAAAGAAACTCTCTATATTGAGAACATAGAGAGCGAAAATCAATTATAGAAATCCCTCCCAAAAAAAGGGAGATAAGTACTCTTTCCACTCTTCTGGTTTTAGGTGCAGATTAGCACATATTTTGTATACTGACACTTCACTCTATTTTATGTCAGGAAGCCGCAGCTCTATATCAATGGTCAACCCTATGGAAGCACAAAATCAGCTTGGAGGAGTCCTCAAGCGCGCACAAATTTCAAATTGTTGAATCAATTCGTTGTATTTCATTTTAAAGAATTCTTACCCCAAAATGGAGAGGACAAAGTCCATCCGCAATTTGAATACCTGCACCATAAATCCCAAAGGGAAGAGCCAAGCCAATGCTTAGCCTCCCATTGGAGGTTTTTACTTACAGTAGCTAAATACCTGCAACTTAAATACCTGTACCTTAAATCTCAAAGGGAAGAGCCAAGCCAATGCTTAGCCTCCCATTGGAGGTTTTTACTTACAGTAGCTAAATACCTGCAACTTAAATACCTGTACCTTAAATCTCAAAGGGAAGAGCCAAGCCAATGCTTAGCCTCCCATTGGAGGTTTTTACTTACAGTAGTTAAATACCTGCAACTTAAATATGTGTACCTTAAATCCCAAAGGGAATGGCCAAGCCAATGCTTAGCCTCCCATTGGAGGTTTTTACTTACAGTAGTTAAATACCTGCAACTTAAATACCTGTACCTTAAATCCCAAAGGGAAGAGCCAAGCCAATGCTTAGCCTCCCATTGGAGGTTTTTACTTACAGTAGTTTAAATACTTGCAACTTAAATACTTGTACCTTAAATCCCAAAGGGAAGAGCCAAGCCAATGCTAGGCCTCCCACTGGAGGTGTTTATTCACTGTCATGTACTTCCTATAATTTAATTTTTGAATCATCAGACCCAAAAGATGAGTAGGTCGTAATACTGCACAGAAGTCGTTAACACACTCCCTCTTTCGGCTTCAGGGAATCTTTAACACTTAAAAAAAATATAACAAATAAAAATATATACCATCCATGCATCCTATTTAAAAAGTGAAAACACAAAAGAGAATACCCTACTAGAGCCTTAGGAATAAACCAAGCCTGAGTTGCCGAATTAGGATATCCATGAAATTAAGGTACCGAAAGGGCATTAGTTTTAATTAACTAGTGTAACAAAGTCCCCGAGCTCATAATCTCTGGTTCGCAGGAATAAATTAGTTCTCCCGCTAATTTATTTAGGTTTCTAATCGACCTACCAAGAACGATTAGTGGCGACTCCAAATTTCAAAATCATTTAAACAAAAACCAAAGTTGCGATTCGGTAGGGCTTGGGAGGGTCCGCGTTAGGTTAGTCAAATCTAATTAACCTAATAATCCGTTAACCCTTTAGAAATCAAATAAAAATATTTTTTAGAGGGTCGCGACATCCGTCCCGTCTACTGCTTCTGCCAATCGTCCGGCCACTCAAACGATCCTGTACAAAGCAAGAACTATCAAGAAAGCTCACAATACATCTGGCATCAGTAAGCTGTCCAATAGATAATAAGTTAAGATCTAGGGAAGGAACAGGTAACGCATCAGGACATTGAAATCCCGATGGACGATAAGAGTACCGCGTTGGGTAGCTAGGAGAGGAGAACCATCAGCTGTAAAGAAATGCGCTGAATGCTTGAGCTCAGAGAGCTGAGTGAGACAAGCAGTGGAAGCAGACATATGTCTAGCGGTTCCTGAGTCAAGTATCCAGGTAGTAGAAGTATCACATGAAGAGGGAGTCATCGCAGCTGTGCTACTAATAGAAGAAATAGCTGTAGGAGTACTGGAGCCTGGAAAAGAACCAAGCAAAGGACTCAATTGAGCAAGTTGAGCTTCAAGAGCAGCAACACGATCATCTGTAGAGGAAGAAGCCAAAGTAACAGGCCGAGCTAGTGAAGATGAGGTAGAATGTTGAATAGGATGTGGTGGCATAGGAGGGCGTGAAACATCCTTCTTCTTTCGCCAACAGTGTGACTCATCATGACCAGGACGGTAACAATAAGTACATGAAGGACGGCGAGAGCTACAAGTAGGCGGAGCACGTGGTGGAGTAGCCAAAACAGCTGTGGAATCAGAAACTTTAGAAGAGGAAAGCAAACCTAGGCGAGTTTCCTCAGACAGCAGTTCTTTGACAGCGTCAAGGAGAGACGGTCTAAGAGAACGGTGAAGAAGCTAGCCACGAATACCTTCATAAGGAGAGCCCAGCTTCATAAGAAAAGCATGTAGATAGTGCCTATCTTGAGCCTGAAGCTGAGTAGATGGGCACTGAGTACATTTCAAGTATGTCGAGCAGAGAACAGGAGCAAGAATATCTAATTGACTCCAAAGGGAATGCATGTAGTTATATAAATCCCGAATGGAGCGAAACCCTTGGGTGGCACAATAAATCTCTTGCTCTAACTGATAGACCCGAATATCTCCAGTCTCAGTGAACATCTCGGCAAACTGATCCCACAAATAATTCGCTCCCATAATATGAGAAAATTGCGAGCGAAGAGTAGGATCAATAGAACAAAAAATAATAGCCCATGCCTTTCAATCAGCAATTGTCCATACTCGAATTTCAGCGGCACGTTGCTTAATCGCCTCAAGAGATGGTTTGGATGAGTCAGTGTCCGTGAATGCAACAGGACAAGGACGAAAACCCTCAACATGCTCAAACAAGTTGCGGTAAACAAGTGCAGCCATTGCCGATGGTTTCCAAAGTGAATAATTTGAACCATTAAGCTTGACGTCTATGCTGTCACTAGAATCGTCCATGATGATTGAGTGAAAGTCTAAACTGACCAGAAAAATCACCAAAGTTTGAAGTGCAGGACAAAGTGCGCAGGTCGATAGAATGGAAGAAGCACGAATCTAGAGGTACAAAGTAAGCCTCTAGAAAATGAAAGAAAAAAAAAATTATAGACGCACAAATACGTGGAAGCCTGACTAGAGCAAGCAAGAGTAGCGGCTCAATAGCTCAAAACTCATTGTCTTAATTTCTGATGCGAAAGATCCAATTTATGGCAACCGCAGAACATACTTTTAAAACAATGAACTTGGCTTTGATACCATGATAAGAAAGAAAGAAAAATGAAGAGAAGATAGAATTTATTCTCTTGGTGTGTGGAACAATGTACAAGAGAAGCCTTTATATAGGCTTGGAAGGGGGAAAGAGCTTAAAACTCTTCATATGTGGGACTAATGGAAAAGAAGAAAAACTTACAAACCTATACATTCTTACTATACATTCTAACAGACTTGACTGCAATGAGTCAAATAATCATCTTGCAGGTTTTGCCAACATGTAGGAGTGTGCTCTTCATTAAAAAATAAGATTTGGGATATTCTTTTGGGCCTCAAAATGGCAATCTCTCCGGGCATTGCCATAATTATTTGTGGAAGGAGACTCGTAAGCAGCAATAGTACTACCTCAGAAACCAACTATCTCTTGCTATTTTGGTGGCATCCCCATCTTTTGGATTTGAAAATTGTTAAAGTATTAAGTGGTTTTGAGCCTCCCTCACACCCAAAAGCTAGTTGAAAGGATGATGTTGTCCATCCACGCTTCAACTTTTTTCATAATCGATGTGAGATAATTTCAACAATCTCCTCCCACGGGAAAATTATCCAAAAATTCATAAATATATTGTACTTATACCAATTCAGTTTCAAACCTTTCAATTGTGCCAATTCAATCCTAAATCTTTTGACAACTTGTTAATTCAGTCATAAACCTTTCCATTATGTGAATTTGGTCCTAAAATTTTTAATGATTTTCCAAACTAGTCATATCTTTTCATGAATTATCAATTTATTTTTTATTTTTTGGGTAAGGATGAATTATCAATTTATTCTTTTCAACAAATTACTCACATATTAGGTTTATGACTATAATGGAAAATTTCAAAAGGTTTAGGATTAAATCGACATAATTAAAAGGTTTAGGATTGAATTGACAAGTTGTCAAAATGTTTATGACTGAATTAACACAATTGAAAGTCTTATGACTAAATTGACATAAGTACAATAGGTTTATGACTTTTTTGGTAACTCCCCTCCCCTCTCCCCCTCAAAAAAAAAAAAAACTCTTCGAACCATTAGTGTTAAATGGTCTTGGACTTCATTCACCCAAAAAGCTATTTCAAATGGTGAGGTTTTCCTCACAATTCAGCTTCTTCCGCGATTAATATTAGATAACCCGAGCATGAAGTACTTCTAATGAGTAGGAATTATTCATACTTTTAGGGAAGAAAATTTGTGTGCAGATTGGTTAGCAAATTAGATGATTCAATCATGCAATGTAAATGCCAATCCGGCATAAGATAGGCCGCCAATAGATTTAATTCTTCTATTGATAGAAGATCAGTATGATTTAAGCTTTGTTAGGCAAGTGCCAATGTAACAATTTGGTTTTGCCAAATTTCTTAAGACAAAAATAGGCAGATATTCATTCTATATACCATGAGGGCAATATAATTAAGATTTTTTGGGCCAATAATGGAAAAATTACCAAAAAAAGTCCTAAATGTATTACGATTGTATCAATTTAATCATAAAATATTTTTGCGTGCCAAGTCAGTCCCAAACCTTTTGTATTTATGCCAATTCAATTCTTTTGATCAATTTTGGCCGATCGATGCTGATGTGGAGGTTGACCGGTGCTGACGTGGAGTCCGACACTGACGAATAATTTTAATAATAATTTTAATTTTTTTTCTTTTTTTTATTTTCTTCTTCTCCTTTCTTTGACTAGTCGTCGGATTGGTGACGGGCCAAAGCCAGCGAGGACTCGTCCTTATTTCAATGCACAACATTGGAAGACACGGATTTCTAAATATTTTAATTCCACACACACATTATGTTTGTGAATATGAAATGGCACGGGCCTCTATAAAAAAAATATAGTAATACCATCGAAAGTGGTAGGTGCGAACTTGCGTTTGCTTGAGGGAAAGAAACGCCCACTTTCTTGTTATTATGCTGCAATTTTAAGTATTTGAAGTGGTTTTGTCACCTTCCCATGATCTCTGTAGCTAAGGATCGAGAAATTCACAATCATAAATAATATAAGTAAGGACCGCTTATGATGTGGTAGGTAGAAAAGGTGCACATGATTCCAACCACCTAAATCTCTTTTGGCCAAACAAAAAAAAAAACGTCTTTTGGCAACTATGTAGGAGAATCGACACCATAAGGAAATTGACTGACGACGTTGGCACCATGTGACCGACCAAAGTGGTCATTTAAATGTAAAATCATGGAATAGTATACTTAAACGAGTCTAGTTTTGGTTCAATTAATATTTGCCTAATCCCCTCTCTCAAAAGCATATAGTCATAGAGCGTGCAGGGGTGACATAACTTAGACTCTAATATCATGTATATAAAAACTTAAATTTATAGGTGGAAGAAGATCGCGTTCACATAAAGAACATAGAAATCCCGTAAAAAAAAACTGCTTACGAAATTTAATACATGGTGGAGGGGGCCAAATTCCCTAAAAAATCCTAGCTTTAGGTCAAGTCTTAAATTTACCCTAAACTGTTTTTTGTCTTAAAAAAACTCAAACTTGAGGTTTAGTCTCAAATTTGATCTGAACTTTTTTTTTGTACTATTAACGTTTGTTGTCTAAGGAAAAATTACCAATTTTTGCTCTAATCTAAAATTTGCTCCATCGTCCATCTACCCAAAAATCATTGTTACTCATCTCTAATTTTCAAATCATAAAATGGTTTCATTTTGAAGAATTTCTTTATTGGCGTGGATTTAATGGCTACATGGAAATGCCATGTCAATATGTACTTATCGCCCATTACTTTGCTAATGTAGATTTTTTTTATCGATGTGAAAATACCAAATTAAGTTGGGACTGGATCACTGGGTAGATTTGAAAATACATTGAAAATTTATGATTTTTAAAGACAAAATAAAATTTAGAGAATATTTGATATTGTACCTAAAGTTTGGCTTTTTTTTTTAGTCAAAAGAAAAGTTCGGAATAGATTTGGGACTAGACCTGAAGTTTGGGACTTTTTTATGAAATAAAAAAGTTCGAGATAGATTTGTGGTTGGACTTAAAGTTGAGGATATTTTAGGGAATTAAGAGAGATGAAACCAATTTTCAAGCTATGTGTGATAATATTTCAACACTCCTTTTTCATGCAAATTATATAATAAAGATATTAAGTGGACGAAGATCGCATGAATATAAAAATCACTCTAGCCCCGTCGTGAATTCGATCACGAAGTAATTGCCGAAATCAAAACGTGCGTGCTTTGTCAAAAGATCCGCCAAAATTGTATAGTCTCTAATGGGAACTCTGCCACGTGGCCGGAAGGACGGAGATTTTTCAAACAATGCTCCGTTCAGCTCGATTTACACCGAACGCGTACGCCTTGCACGAGGACTTTGGTCCCAACTGCTCTTGTCCGGATCGGATCGTACGTAGTTCACGTGAAAGATCTGCCGCGTGTCTTTTCATGGATTATATGGTTAGCGATGTTTGATGTGACATGACCTGAAACTACATGAGTCCGCCATTTTTAATCTCAGTAAAATTAGGAAAGTGTTAAGAGTCACACCGTCAGCTCTCCAAGGTTAGCGCGGCGGATTGAAATCGAAACCATTTGCTCGAATCCCGCAATTCGGTTGTTAATTTTATCCGGATCAAACTTACTTATATTGCTTGATTGGTTGGATCGAATCGATGCACGTGACTAGTAAGGTATTTCACGAGCCTTCAAATGATCGAGTCTTTATGTCGATGCTTTTAGCTTATTGAAACGGAAAAGGAGTTGTGATCTCACCATAAAGGTTGTCAAGACATAATAATAATTATTTTTTCCACATAGCTAACGATGGACATAATTGTCGGATAGCGAAGAAAGGGGTGCATTGGTTGATGACCGCCTCATCATGCCTTAAGAACGTCTTCCATCTTGCATGGTAAACCGTTTGCATGGCGCAGCTCCGAGCCGGTTTTACCTTTTTCCCGTCGTAGATAGCAACGTGTTTGTTTGTTTGTTTTTTTTCCCCATAAGTAGTGTTTTTAGCCGCACGTGTACTGGTCCGATGTCAGGAGATGATACAGATTGTAGAGCTGTGGACTTCGACCGGTCTCTTTTGGATCCAGCTTTCCGGCTGTGCATGTTACCAGAAACCTATTCGTTCTTTCTAGGTTGGCTTCTGGGCCCGTTTGTTCAACATGGGCCGATCATGGCCGGCCATCTTCATCTTCCTTTTCCCTTTTTTTTTTTTGGGGGCTGATCAGTTGGATCGCTTCCGAAGAGTCTTGTCTGGTAATCTTTGGTGGCTAATTCATCCGATATACAGTTCGCAGATAACAGAAGCACCAAGGCGCAGGAAATCGCGTTGGTTTGACGCTCGTGGACTTGACGAGAGTTGCGAAGCGTTGTGATTGGCATGATGATGATTTTAAAGACCATGCAGTTCGAACAGCTCATTGTACCGAGAGGGGATTGCAACATAGTTTTGAGTCGTCATTTGGATTTAGTTCGGGAAGTTTACATTTGTGGCGATGTGTTTTTCCCTTCCATACTGATCTTGTACTTGGTTATCCACTTCAAGCTTAGCGTCAATCTGTTTTTTTCCAAGTTCTGCAGCCGGTTCATATAAGTCGTGCTCGAATCATGTATTCACAAGGCGATCCGATCGAATGGAAGGAAAAAAATACCGTCTTCTCTGAGCTCAGTTCGACGCGTGAAAACTCGAGAGTTACACCATACTCCCGTCCACACCATGCCAGACACTTTGACAAGAAAGATGCGGGGAGAAAAAAAGGTAGAACGAGCCATTAATCGAGATCACATGCTCATGTCGACACAAATGAGCATTGGAACAGCTAGTACGGGTCCGGAGTTTGAACACACACCACAAGCAAACGTATGATCTAGACATCGTAGTCGTGCATAAAATGATAGATTGTGCAGATATTGTTAAGCAGAAACTGCTTCAGTGCTTATGTTTTTGAGGAATAAGCAACTACTAATGGACCGCCGGAATCGGGCTAAAAGAAGCTTCATTGTCAGTTCTGATGAAAGACAGATCAAATTACAGAAAGAGTGAGTAAATGTGTGATCCAGTTAGTCTGTTCGAATTTGCATCGAGTCTCATTTTGCGCACAAGGAAAGAAAGCCCCAGAGCTTCTTCCATTTCTTTTTACTTTTGCACCCATTAAGCGTCGAATGAGAATGGAATCGTCTTACGTCATACACAACGATGAGCAAACAGAAAGAAATTACGATGAGATTAAGGCTACTATATAACCAGATTCCTAATAATTGTGAATGAGAAGCAACAGATGGGGTCTAGGGTTACACTCCTATCAGTCTTTTTACTCTGATTCCCCCGTATAAATTCAAAACATCAACTTGTATGCACGCTCAGTTTTTGCTGCCAAAAAGCCATCAGAATCTCGGCTATGAACTTACGTGATAATTACTCCTTATAATGGCGAAAGCTAGAGGGACAATCTGTCGCTCTAAGCTAATCTCCATTGTGGTTCTTGCCTTCCTACGGCATCAAAACTATCTTCTCTCCAATGGTGTGAATTATGAGTTTTGAAACCTAAGCTCTGATGTTGCTGCAAAAAATCAAGATCAATGGAATTAATCAGTGGTTCGACATCAAGGTAAAATGCGACCGATCATCAGGATTCTCCAGCGGAAATTCTATCACAACTATCCAATCTGATAAAATGAACATAAGATGCCAATGGTTCGCAACCGAATCACAACCTTAATAACGAATGTCCGAAAACAGATAACGCAGAAATTAAGCAAATAGATAGTAGCACAGCCTTAACAAGTCGACACTTAATATCTTACCTTAGCTTACGTATAAAAATGCAAGCTTTTCTTCGGCAATGATTGAGCTGAAGTAGTTGGAGGGCAACTCTCCTTTGGCGGGTCATTCTTGATCCTTCTTCCTATTAGTTTTGTTGCAATGGATTGCCTGCCAAAGCAGAGAAGCCCTACAACCAGTTCGCTCATCTATGTAAACAGACATTATACGAACCCGCTACGGTATATGTCGACACTTCTAACAATAAGTACTCTGCGAAAGGCCCATTGGAGAGATTCATATATATAGGGCTAAAGAAGTTCTTATTATTTCTGCGTTATTCTTTTTTTTCATTTTTTCGGGGTTGAAGATAGGAGAGGGTGCTCGAACACAAGGCATATGCTATAGGATATACTGTCGTAACGTGCATAAGGAGTGCCCATGCTTTCTACACATTATATTCCATGCAGAGAAGTCCTTTACCTCTTTTATCTGCTGGCGAAAGCTTCCCCTACCCAAATCCGTTCCTGAGATTCTACAAACCATGATGGAGACATCTCTCTCTCTCTCTCTCTCTCTCTCTCTCTCTCTCTCTCTCCGGAAGTTGAAAGTTGAGGGAGATGCCTGGGTTTTTTCTCATGGTAAGGTGACTGCAAGATCCGGCTTGGGGGGGCATATGCTTTGTCATATTCTTCGCAGGTCAATTTGATGCCGTCTTTCTTTGAGGGAAGAAAGTAGTGAGCAAACGGGTTAGCATAAGCTCGTCCTTCCTTAAATCTTATATCCTTTTCTCTTAATCGAAAAGTCCTTTTTGAGCGACTAATGAATTGATCTAATTCCAACATTTCTTCCTAGATTGAAAATATGGCAACAAGATTATGAGAGATAGGAATGGAAAGAGAGTTTCGGCAAGCGCTTGCACTGAAGTTGATTTTTTTTTTTTGTAAAAAAAAAATTTCATTCACTTTTCTCTAAATACGAGAGAAAAGCATATCAGTTAAAAAACACAACATCAAATCAAGACAAATCCCATACAATTTCAAAACAAAACAAGCTCATAGCAAGAGTGTCACGAGTTGATTAGAGAACTGCGGTAAACAAGCAAGAGAGAAGGGGGGAAAAGAGGAGAAAATAAGAGGAGAAGAAGAGACGAGGAAACAAATGTAAACCCAAAAGAATGGCTCTCAATTTCGGTGTGTTCTTTACCCTACACTTATTACAATATATTATTTAACTTGTACAATGACCATAATGCCCCCCACGTAAGTAGAAAGAAATATAACCTAGAAAACACTCAAATAACGCAATACTCCCCCTCAAATGGGAACATGTAGGTTACCTATGCCCAACTTGGTAAAACCACTAACAAAGGCAAGATGAAACAACGCTTTAGTGAACTTATCTCTAGAAGCAATGTAAGGAGTAGCAACCAACTTTTGCTTCAGAGCATCATGAACAAAGTGACAATCAATGTCTATTCGCTTAGTTCACTCATGAAAAACTAGATTCCAAGTAATATAAATAGCTGACTGATTATTACATATCATATCAATAGGTTGATTAGTAGAAAGTCCAAGCTCCTAGAAAAGGGATTTCAACCCCAATAATTCAGCCACACTATGTGCTATGGTATGATATTCAGTCTCTGCACTAGATCTGGCAATGATAGTCTACTTGTTACTTCTCCAAGTAATCAAATTACCAACAAGAAAAGTACAATACCCAGTTATAGATCATTGATCACACGCTAACCTAGCCCAATCAGCATCCGAATAGCCAAACATAGTAGAAAAACCATTTAGTTTATAAATCAATCCCTTACCAGAAGAACATTTAAGACACCGAAGAATGTGACAAACAGCATCCCGATGAGCCTTCTTGGGTGATTCCATAAATTGACTCACCACACCAATAGCAAAGGAAATGTTGGGACATGTAGCGATAAGATAAAATAGTTTCCTAACTAAATGCCGAAATTGATGCTTATCTTCAATGTCATCTCCACCATCTACTCCAAACTTCTAATTTGGATACATAGGAGTATCTACTAGCTTGGATACTAGTGTTCCAGTCTCAAACAAAAGATCAAGAACATCTTGGTCTTCGAATAGTACGTTTCAGCTCGTTCCTAGCTTGCCTTGCTCTCAGTTTGGCCGTTCTTCTTGACTATAGATGTGTGTTGAGTCAAAAGAGTAACCGGAATACCAAGTCAAATACAGCTGACTACTCCCAGCTAAAAAGGTTTCATCATGAATTCCCTAAAACCTTTGTCAAGATAGGTAAGAGAGTACCCTTTTTTGACCCGAAAAGTACCTAAGAACTCACAAGTTTTTAATCTGAAACTGTTGTTGAAGAAAAGATTTGACCTTAGAAATGCTAATCACATCACTGCTAGAGACAATTATATCATCCACATATATAACAATAATGACCACCCCGATTCCTCCTTGCGAACAAAAACAAAATGATTAGAATAACACTGGTGGAAACCACAATTAGAAATATTTGAACTGAATTTCTCAAATCTTGCTCTTGGAGACTGTTTCAACCCATAAATGGCCTCATGGAGCCGGCATACATTACTATGATTCTTTCCCTGAACAATATACCTAGGAGGTTGCTCCATATATACTTTCTTTGACAAATCATCATAAAGAAATGCATTCTTCACATCCAGTTGATATAATAGCCAATCAAAATTCACGACAAGAAATGCAATAACACAAATAGAATTGAGATATGCCATAGGGGAAAATGTCTCAAAATAGTCCACTCCATAAGTTTGAGTAAAACCTCTAGCAACAAGTTGGATCTTCAAACGCTCAATTGAGTCATCTGGGTTGTACTTGATAGTGTACACCCACCAACAATTACTCACATCTTCCCCAAGAGGAAGATAAATTAAAGACCATGTCTGGCGGGACACTTGAGCTTTCATTTCCACATCTATAGCTCTCTTCCACTCAAGGTGAGACAAGGTCTCAGTGGTAAAGGTAGAAATTTTGTGAGTATGTAATAAGAGATCAAGGTCATGTAATGGGGAAGGAAGATGTGAGAGACACACACAATGCTCGATAGGGTAAGCAAAAGAAAACTTTTGTGTACAAGAATGAGTACCTTTGCAAAGGGCAATCGAAAGATTGTCTAAATCAGGAGACAAGGATGGAGATTAGACATAGGGCATGAAAGAGCTGGAGACCGGTTGTGCCATAGACTACTTTCACCATTGATACACCTACAAGGGAGGAGATACAAGAGAACTAACAAAGTCTAAGTGGATAAATTGAGAGATAGGAGGATCGACCATAATGTCAATTGAAAACTCTTTACCCTCGACCATAATGTCAGTTGAAAACTCTTTACCCTCAGTAAAATAGTATGCTGTGCCCTAAAAAAAAGTAACATCAGCACCGACATATTATGTACAAATCATGGATCATAACACCGATATCCCTTTTGAGTGCATGAATATCTGAGAAAAATGCATTTCATGCCACGAGAGGATAGTTTATCAGCACCGGGACGTAAGTTATGGACCAAAGAGAGACACCCAAAGACCCAAGGGGTAAGAGGAAATAATGGCTTATCAGGGAACATAACAATAACTGGTGACTGATTATTGAGGACAGTGGAAGGCATTCAATTTATCAGGTAATAAGCAGTAAGGACAACATCGCTCCAAAATAATTTTGGGACCTGCATAGAAATAGGAGTGAACTAGCAACTTCTAGAAGATGAAAGTTCTTTCTCTCGGCCACACTATTCTGCTAAGAAGCATAAGTAAAATTTTTTTGATATATAATGCAAAGATTAGAACAAAACAAAGAAATTTATTCCTGTGAGTACTTAGAGCATTATCAGTTCGCAAAATTTTAAGGAATGTATGAAACTGATTAGTGAATTCACGATGAAATAATTGAAAAACAGATAAAAATTCATAACGGCATGAAGCATATAGAACCGTGTTAGATGAGAATAATCATCCATAAAAGTAACAAAGTACTTAAAACCATTTCTATTAGCAATACAAGTAGGTCCCCAAATATCCAAATGAACAAGTTCAAGTAAAGTAGATGTACGAGAATCACTACAATTAGGAAAAGAGCTACAATGATGTTTCCCAAGTTCACAAGCCTCACACTCAAGAGTAGAAACTAATTTACACTCAAATTATTTGTTGTAACTTAGAAATAAATTTCCTCAACAAGAATGCCGTAATAGGGGACTAATAGAACTATTAGCTAGAGCATTGGCATCATCAATACAGACACTATCTAGATAATAGAGTCCATCACGTTCATGCCCTCCACTAGCCGTCTTCTTTGTATGAATGTCCTGAAATATGCAAGAAGAGGGGTAAAATGTAACAATACAACTAAAAGCTTTAGTTAACTGACTAACAAACAACAAATTCAAAGAAAGTTGGGAAACATGTAAGATAGAGGATAGAGATAACGAAGGTGTAAGTGAAATTGTCCCTGATCCAATTACTTGAGTAGAGGAACCATTAGCTAAAATAATTTGAGAAGTATGACTAGAGTTATGATGTGAAGAGGAAACATCTTGTTTGCCCGTCATGCAACTAGAAGCTCTCGAGTCAATAACCCAGGTGCTAGGAGATAAAGTAGAGAAAAGAGTCATGTTACCTGTTCGTGCAAGAGTTGCAATAAATGAGGAATTGGAAGCTTCTATGTGACAGCTTGAATTTCACTAAAAAGCTTAATGAGTAGAAAAATATTTATCGAACATAGATTAGTGGCGCAAATGAATTGGACATTTAATAAATGGTGGTGCAGTGGATTACTTAAGGTAACGAAATAGTCGGTTGTGATGAGGTTAGACGGACCGTTTATATTTGATTGACATTATTAACTTGAGTAAATGGTTCGACGCGAAATTGGTTCACGTATTTAACCGCGAAGCCTTTAGACCAAACGCCCTACCGCCTTGGCCTCTATTTAAAGGCACCCTCTTCTTCTCTCCTCTCATTTTCTTGAGAACCCACAAGAAGACTCCCTCCCTCCTTGCTTCTTTTCTCTCTCGATGGTACTCCTCCCAACGGCTTATCTCTCTCTTACCCTTGCCTGACAGCCATGGCACCATCCACTCGTCGACGGCGGCTTTTTGAGACTTCAAGGTCATGATCTCAACCCCGCCATCACCACTTTGCCCACTCGTCTCACTCGCTCAGTGGACCCATGCAACATGTACCAAGGAGGAAGAAAATGTCTGTTTAAGCTCGTTCAGAAGGCAAAATCGAGCTCTATTTTTTCCTATGTGACCATAAGATTATGGCTAACTTAGATCTAAAGCTTATTATCCAAGAAATTGATGGATGTTCGTGAATTTGAACTATATCAAAGCTGGAAGAGGAAGCCCTGTTGGAATTTCCCGTATGTGGGCTCGCCTTAATTGTAATTGTAATTAACCGTATACGATATTAATTTACCGTATACAGTATTGGTTTAATAAAAGTAAGGATTTAAGGATTCTTAATGGGCCGAATATGGGCCTAGTTAGTGTGGGCCGAATTCCGGCCCGGCCCGTGATGGAAGGGCCCAGTCGAAAGTTTATATAAAGCTTGGACTCCCCCCATTTAGCCCTAGAATGCCATTTTCCTCTTCTTCCTCCTCTATACGGCTTGAGAGAGAGAGAGAGACCGACGAGGAGAGGCCGGTTCCATTGACGCCAAGCGATCTGGAGGGCATAAAGGGAAAGAGTCCGAGCTCGGTTCGTCGATTTTGGCGGGTCGATCGGCCATGGAAGCGAAATCAGGTACGCCGTCTCGAAATCTTGGCTATTTAGTTGTTAGAATACGACTACGGAGGTCCTAGGGTGTCGGAATCACCGGCCATCAAACCCATGGTTCATCAGGCGCAATTCGAGCTTCGATCTTCTTTATATGAGTTTCTTAGGCAAGTATTTCATCTATCCTAACACCTAACCTATCCATTTTTTTTTTATCATTCTAGTGTTTCGTGTTAGTTTGCAAGAAGGAAGGGGATTTTGAAAGCATGCAAGAAAAACGTTGTAGGTCGAATGATCCATCACTCAAAATAACACCTTTAGACCATGGGGTGAGGAGGTGTTTATGTTGAAATGAATTGAAGATGGAAAGTAGAACTTGTTTCGCTAAGTGGGGTGAGGAGGTGTTTATGTTGTCTCGTGGTTTGTTTATTGGTTCTGCGGCAAGGATTAATGTCGTGAGGGCATGGGTGAGCGAAAACTAAGAGCTAATTATCTTGTTTGATGATGGGTTCTGATGAATTGATGGAAGTATAAGAAGGAAGTTCGGCCATGAGGCATAGGAAAGGAAATCGTGAGGGTCGAACTGCGAGCAAGGTGAGCTCGGTGTACTTAAGATTTTTGTTTGACTTAGGAAGATCAGAATCGAATTTTTATGGATATTTGGCCGTGAGGTATAATAGAGGGGATTGGAAAAACCTTGCATTTTTGTCTATGATTGGTTCAGTTGAATTGGCTATAGATGCCTTGGGTGGGCCCTTCTTGTACGTTTTTCTTTGATTGCTTGATGTCTAAATGCTTATTAAGATCTTCCTAAACAAATAAAGGAATGGATAGTTTAGTCGTTAGCATAAATGTTTTACTTATTGAGCTTCAGCTTACCCCTTGTTATTGAACTATTTTTTTTCCTTCGGATATCCAAGTTCCAGTGACTACAGTCGATAGTGATGGTTTTGGATAACGGAGATGATGCTAACTTAGTATTCTAGAGTAGACATCTTCTTTGTAATCCTCCAAAAGTACCTTTGAACTTTTATACATTGCTGACATCTGATTTTTAATAATCTTTTCTTTTTTAAAATTAATAAAAAAAATCCATAAAAAATCATAAAATAAAAAATCAACTTTGGGGACCTTGGCCAAGCCTAAGGAGCCAATTTTGACCAAAAAATGATTTTTCATATTTTTAGTAATTTTCGGTATTTTTATTTTTGAAAATTCATAAAAAAAAATCAAGAAAAAATAAGAAAATTGTAAAATCAACTTTGGAAGCCTTGTTCAAGCTTAGGAAACCATTTTTGAACAAAAAATAATTTTTTTTATATTTTTTGTATTTTTTAATATAATTTTTTAGAAACTAGGAAAATTTTAATAAATAATAGAATTTGAGGTCACAAAAATATATAAAAATAGTCAATATTTTTCTTTTAAATCCCTTTTCATGTCGGTCATCACAAATTTAAAAAATCCAATTCGGGGTCATGTATTCCTTCATGACCATAATCTCGGATCGGGCCTAAAAAATTCAATTTGAGTCAATTTATTTTCATTTTTCACTTTTAGGAGTTGTAACATTGTCCTCTAATATTTTAAATTTTCATCTTGGTCCAATTATACCCAGAAGGACTCGATTTTGTAAAAGAGCTTTAATCAAATTTTGCATTATTTTCAGCGGCAAGAAATAAGCTTAAATTTGACACGCGGTGAATTTCGACTAAGCATAAGGGAGGTGTGTTGAAAATCATGAGGAGATTTAGACTTAAAGAAATATTTGTCTAGGGACTGAATTGCAAATACTTAAAATCTCAGGGACTAGAATGCGAATACCTAATACTTGAGGGATTATTTTGCAAATAACAAAAAGAAGAGTTAGTGGAGAAATTAGAATAAAGAAGAGAAGATGGAGAAGAGGAGATAGAGAGGAGGAGATGGAGAAGAGAAGATGAAGGAGAATAGATAGAGAAAATAAGATGAAAATAAAGAATGGAAGATAGAGATGAAGAAAAGTTAATAGAATAGGAGATAGATATGGAGAAGAAAAGATGAAGAAGAAGATGAAGAAGAGTTAGTGGAGAAATTAGAATGTGAGATAAAAATGGAGAAATGAAATGAAGATGAAGAAGAGTTAGTTGAGAAATTAAAATATGAGATAAATGAGTGGGCTATAAAAGGAGGAAGAAGAGAGTTTGGGGGAAGGATTTTTTGGAGAAAAAATTTTGGATGTTTAAGAGAATTTTGGGAGATTGAAAAAAAATTTGAGAGAAAGAAAATACCAAGAGAATTTTGAAGATGATGGGAATTTAAAGTTTGGAGGTTATCATCACCAATTCCTTCATCGATCAACATAAATCAAGAGTTCATCCTTGTCGTTCGAGCCGCAATCTTAATCCACAAGGTGATACGAGATTCGAATTCGGCTATCAAATCCGTCAAATTAGGTAATGATCCTAACCATTAAAATTTTCAAGAATTTCGTTACCCAAATGGATTGATTTAAATCTCGATTACGTCATGTCGTACTCATATGTCTCCATATCCACATGTTGCATTCGTACTATAATTTTCTGTAATTTAATTCTTGCACCATCATACCCCAGAATAGGAAGGCTGATCCACCCACTAGTGGTCCTTTATTTTCTGCAATTTAATTTTCTGTAACTTAATTTCTGTACCATCAAACCCCATGATGGGTAGGCCGAATCAAGGCCGAGTCCCCCATTGGAGGTCCTTTATTTAATGCAATTTAATTTCCTGTAATTTAACTTCAGTACCATCAACCCCACGATGGGTAGGCTGAACCAAGGCTGAGTCCCCCATTGGAGGTCCTTTATTTAATACAATTTAATTTCTTGCAATTTAACTTCAGTACCATCAAACCCTACGATAGGTAGGTCGAGCCAAGGCCGAGTCCCCCGTTGGAGGTTCTTTATTTAATGCAATTTAATTTCCTGTAATTTAATTTCAGTACTATCAAACCCCACGATGGGTAGGTCGAACCAAGGCTGAGTCCCCCGTTAGAAGTCCTTTATTTAATGCAATTTAATTTCTTATAATTTAATTTCGGTACCATTAAACCCCACGATGGGTAAGCCGAATCAAGACCGAGTCCCCCGTTGAAGGTCCTTTATTTCCTGCAATTTAATTTCATTACCATCAAACCCCACGATGGATAGGCCGAGTTAAGGTCGAGTCCCCCGTTGGAGGTCCTTTATTTATTGCAATTTAATTTTCTGCGATTTAATTGCTGTACCATTAAACTCCAGGATGAGTAGGCCAAGTCACATGCTGGAGGTCGCAACACTGCACAGAAATCGTTAGTTCACGCCCTCTTGCGGCTTCAGGGAATTTTAATGATTTGAAAATATAAAAAAATGTCATTCATATGCGTTCCACCTAAAAAGTGAAAATATAAAAAAGATGTCACCTCACTAGAACCTTAGAAATAAACCAAACCTGAGTTGCCAAATTAGGATAATCATGGAATTAAGGTACCGAAAGGGCATTAGTTTTAATTAACTAGTGTAACCAAGTCCATGAACCCAGAATCTCTAGTTCGTAGAAGTAATTTAGTTCTCTCGCTAATTTACTTAGATTTCTAATCAACCTACCAAAAATGATTAGTGGTGACTGCAAACTCTAAAATCATTTGAACAAAAAACCAAAGTTGTGATTCGGTAGGACTTGGGAGGGTCCGTATTAGGTTAATTAATTTAATCAATCTGATAATCCGCTAACCTAGAAATTTTTATACCAAAAGAAAAAAATTTCGGGTCGCGACATACATAACATTTAAAAAGAAAGGTATGTATATGTATGTAAACTCAATATTTTTTTTTTACTCTATTCCTTGAGATTCATGTGTCATATAGGTTATGAAACCCTAATAAGGCTATAACTTTAGGGGGTGTGCTTGCCTTTTCTTATCGCATACACTTGTCTTCCTTTTGGGTGGTCTATTGCTTGTTTTTAGACAAATTAACTTCCATATATACCCTCTATTATCTATATAATAACATATTAAAACAGAACTTTCTAGTGTCAAATGATGCCCTGGGATGTTAGCAGCTCTTGTGACGTCCCAAGCTCATTACGTCTACTATCGAATATTAATAATAATAAAAAAAAATTAAAACAACTACGCAGGAAAATTATTAAACACCACACTTATTTACTAAGGACCAACAAGGATTAATTGATATTTAAGTACAACTAGGGAGATACATCGAGGGGGTCTCAAAAAGTGCCTACCACTCCTACCCGATACATATAACGACTACGTACATCAAAAGCTCCCCAACTAAAGCCAAATGATCAATATAACCAAAAGTGTCAGTTAGTACGTCATACTATCTATATAAGTCTATATTAACAAACTTGGTTCAATTGGCCGTAGATGGCTACCAAATGATGTGAGACCCCTCCCACATCAATTCTTCAGTTAACCCATAAGGTGTAAATAACTAGCATGAATTCCAAGTCTGATACTCCCAAAACAGTAAATGGGGAGACCTCCTAGGACAGGTGGCGTCCATAAGAGATAGTAGGAGGACAGGCCATAATTACTTACCTAAAAAAATCAACAATAAAAGAGTGAGATAAACTTAGCAAGTCAAAACTCTAAATCATTGATTAAACTATCTAATGAGATATATAGGCAACAGTGAACAATAAGCATCAAAGCACTCCTCAATCAGGATCGCATTCATCATCTTGAGGTTCATTATATGCAAGAATACACAAAAGATGCTATGATATGATCTATGATCATGTATTTGCAATATTGTTTCGTATTACCTCAGAAACCGACCCAATCACACAGCAGGATCACTCAATTACGCAGCAGGATCTTTCCATACTCCATGAGGTATGTTCAACTGTGGCAAGAGCCTACTTCCATGAACCCCAATCTAGTTCATAATCATGATATGCAAGACTATGCCATGCTATGCAATGTTCTACCATAATAAACTTTAAGATAGTATAAATAGCACAATGCATTCAATAGACTAACCTAAAAGGACCTTTTGGTATCTCAAATACACAGTCATTGTAAGTTTAACATACGCGCGCTATCACATGTTTACCCAATTAATCGCGAAATGTAATACGAAGGCAGCAACTTCCAATAAGCATTTTCATTAGTTGCAACCTACTTTCTTCAAAATTGTCACTCATTACAGCAAATACCAACATCTAATAGCTCCTAGCTGCAAATTGCATCACAAAATAGCCTCCCCTATAGTGTCCCAGCACATTTTTGGTGCAAATACAACTTGTTCAGGATCATGTCCAGCACATAAACTCCCAGTTTCAACATGTATGACCTAAATACAACATGCATTTTGGTCAATTTCCAACGCGTATAACCAAATCTAGTAGGTTTTCGAACATCACCCGCATACTTTAGTGAAATTACAACATATATTAGTGATTTTTGACGTGCAATTACCGATTTGCGAACTAGATACCAAGACCCATTCATAACCTCGTTAAAGCTCGACATGTAATAGCCGATACCATTAACAAAACTATCTAAATCAAGAATATAATTGCTAGTCCAAAGGCTACAAGCTCAAATCAAGAGGTAAGTAAAGTCCTTACTGGACAGAATTTTCAAAAATTTCTACTCGCGCAGACTACATAAACCACATCTCCCATCTATTCCTATCAATTTGTGGTTGAGTACCCGATTCACAGCATCTAATAGCCCAATTTGATATGCGTGAGTTCATCTCAAGTATGCAACTGTCGGCTACGTCACTAATGAAACCAAACTAGTGCTGATTACCTACTAGCTCACTGATTTCATCACACATTGGAAGATGTAATAGGTGGGTTAAGAAAATCGTTGGGATTTTGATGTCTCGAATCTCATAAAAAGTGAAATGAGAAGTGTGAATAGAGATAGTCCCACATTAAATAGATGATGGATGGAAAATAGGTTTATTTAACAATGATAAGAGGCCTAACGATCCTATGGAGGATGAACCAAGATATAGTAGAGAAAAAAGAATTCTAATTTTTTTAGACCTAATTTTCTACTATATTTGTTAGAGAATGAGCCTCAACTTTTAAAGTGGCTATGACATCCTTGGAAGCTCCATTTTAGAAAGAAATTATCAATAGTGAAGTTGAATCCATATTATCAAACCATACCTGAAAATTGGTTTCTTTAATCCGTTTGCACTCATGGCATATTGGACTTCTATTCAAACATCTATAGGAGCGACTCTATACTCCATTGTATATGGAATGGAGGTAGTCCTACCAGTTGAGGTAGAGATACTTTCATTATAAATTCTTTCGAAAGCACAATTGATGGAGGCTAATTGGATCCAGCAGAGGTCAGACCAGTTGAATATGATCGACAAGAAACGACTGAAGGCTTTACGCTATGGTCAGTGTTATTAACAAAGAATTGATATGTCCTTTCAACAAGAATGTTAAGCCTTGACAATTCTAGGTGGGTGACCTTGTTTTGTGAAAGTTGTTGCCGATAGTTCCACTTCTAGAAGGAAAATTTGCTCCAAACTACGGTGGACCGTATGTCGTGAAGAAGGTGCTACAAGGAGATGCTCTAATTCTAGTGGAGATGGATGGTCGAGTTATTACCAGTCTTGTTAATTCTGATGCTGTAAAAAAAAATCTTATACTTGAATTATTTCGATAATTTGGTAGGTTAAGTTCATTTAATAAGAGGTTCGCAAAAAAGAAGGATATGGAGCTCGTCCTTGAAGTCAACATGACTTATGTGTGTTGACACTTAATTTTTAGCAATTTTATTTTTTTAGAAAATTTTAAGAAAATCTATAAAAATTCAAAAAATTGAAAAATTAGCTTTGGAGACCTTGGTCTAGCCTAGGGATCCAATTTAGTAAAAAATAATTTTTCATATTTTCAGTATTTTTTGCATTTTATTTTTCAAAAATTCATAAAAAAAAATCAAGAAAAAATGAAAAAATTAACAAAATTAAGTTTGAAAACCCTATCCTAGCCTAAGGAACCAATTTTGAATAAAAAATAAATTACCTTATTTTTTGCATTGTTTTAATATTTTTTAGAAAATAGAAAAATACAAAAAAATCAATAAAAAAATAGCATCCGTGGCCATAAAAATACTAAAAAATAGTCCATATTTTTATTTTTATTTTCTATTCATTTCAACCAAAGAAATTTTGAAAAAATTAATCTAGAAATGGGATTTTCTTCGTTAATCTCATTTTCAAATTAATTGAAAAAATTCTAGAAATTTCATTTTAATTATGTAATTTTCAATTTTTATATTTTAAAGTTGTGTCATCCCCCTCTATTTTTAAAAATTAAAATCCAGTTCAAAAAATGCATTGAATTGTCCACTTTTGCTAAAAAGGACCAAAATGGAATTTCAAGTTTTTCAATTTAGTCCTTAAAAATGCTTAAAATGCAATTAAAATTTTTCTAGGGATTGAATTGAAAATCAAAGCCTGTCACCCCTTAGTTTTTTATCCTCTCCATTGGTAGCATCAATTTATGCAAAAAAAAGGCCATCTAAGGGTTGAATTTTGCAAAATAGATCTCGGGTCAAATATAGATTTTTGAGTTTTTATGCAAATATACTCGAATTGTAGAAATAAAATCCCTTTCTTGGTGAAATCCACCCTCATGAACTCAATTTTGACATCAATTATGAGAAATTTGGACTAATTTGAGATGAATTAGAACTTTTGATTAAAACGGGTCAGCCGGGTTGGGTTGACCCGACCCGACTGAACCGTCTAATCCAAGGACAAGAACCATCTCCTGTTCCCTCTGGCTCGCGTGAAAAATGGATTTGGGGAGGAAGTTGTAATAGATTAGAAGGTTCGTTCATGGGTATAAATGAGGAGATTCCCTCATTCTATTGGGGGGAACGCACATACGCACAAAAAGAGCAACATAAAGAGAAAGAGAGAAGAGGCGATTGAGAGAAGGGGGGACACAGAGAAATAGAGAGGAGATTCGCTGGAGAGAGAGAGAGAGAGAGAGAGAGAGAGAGAGAGAGAGGAACAGAGCGAAGAACATAGGTCCTTCGAGAGCTCGCAGAGGAGGCCATTGAAGGACTGTGAACCCGCGCCTTGAAGTTCACCGCCAGGAGGATCAATACGACGCCAAGCTACGCCAGTGGCCCTCGGAGCTTTGCCTCGACTTTGGGAACGAGCTCAACCCGTTCGTTTTCACTAACGACCTCAGAACAGGTAATCTCCATTTTTGCACAGCCAAAGGTCCTCTAATGGCGAAAGTTGATCATGTGGTTCTTTTTTCGAGATTCTTGATTCTGCGTGTTTGTATACTCCTACTGATCGCATCTATGCCACTTTCGCACATTTTTCTCTCATAAAATCCTTGAGTCAACCTTAAACCCGAAAGCGTGTCTCAAGCTCCATTGGTTGTCTTGATCGCGTCGGAGCTTCGTCGATGACCAGGTAAGTCATTCCTATGACCTTGTGGTGCTTCTCTGATTGATTAGGTTGGTATTATGGCGTTAGAAACGGCTAGGGTGAAGATTCGCCGGAAAATAGCTCCGGCCGAAACTGGTTCAGCTGGATTCTTACCAGTTCTTGACATGTTCCTTAGTAAATATTGATCTAAGGATCTTCCAAGGATGTTTCTCATAGAAATCAGGGGGTTTGAGTTAGATGTGGACGCTGGAGTGGTGCTCCAGTGAGGCGCTGGCGAGGAAACGCCGGCACTGATCGTCTTCTCTGGCGTGAGGTTGACCAGGTCAACCTCCGTTGACTTGGTTAACGCTGACGTGGCGCGGACGTGTTACAACTAATATGTTACAACGTTTGCTGATGTGGCATCTGAAAAACAAATAAAAATAAAAAAAAATAAAAAAAAAATATAGGATAAGAAATAGTAATAAATAAACAAAATAAAAATAAAAATAAAAATAAAATCCTAAAAAATAATAAAAATAAATAATAATTAATTAAAAAATAATAAAAATAAAAAATCACAAGAATCACAAAAATTTCAGAAAAATAAAAGCTTAAATAATTTAGGAATTGTAGAAAAAAATATATATAGTGATAAAGAAAATCATAGAAAAGTTTAGGAAAAAATTGGAAGATTTGTTAGAAAAATATAGAAGATGTTTGGAAAGATAGGAAAAATCTAGACAATCAAAATAAAATTCCTAGAAAATATAAGGAAATTCTTAGAAAGTCTTAGAAAGGTCTAAAAAATTTCGAAAAAATTCAAAAAAATCCAGAAAAATTTCCAAAATTTGGGAAAATTAGGAAAAACCCACATTCAACTAGTTGGACCTAATTTCACATTTTTGGACTTTCCCAGCCTTCCGAAATGACCATTTTGGCCCTCTTGTCAATCTGACCCAAACCATTCCGAATCACCCTTAAACCTAATTGGTGTGTTTCCTCGACTTCTAGAAATCCCCTTTGCTTATTTTAACTGATTTTGATGTGATTTCTCTCTGGATTAATTCCCTAATTGCGCATTTATTTTTATTATTGTAATTGATAAGATAGATACACTCATTTGCATGAACCCATTAGACTTTCAAAGCCCACCTTATCCATTCTCGCCTGCATGGACTCCTTAGATTAGGAAAATCACTCAACATAAGTATCGAAAGAGCGTCGATAGTAATATCGGCGTAACTAAGTCCCCGAATCCAAATCTCTGATTTTCGCAGAATCGAATGATTTCTCCCAATCGCTCGATAGGGTTTCCAATCATATCCTCTAAGAAATGATTGGTGGCGACTCTGATGGCATACACACTGATCACATGTCACCCGACCACACTAAGGTTGACCCCGATTTAAATCTTTCCTGACGCGACTTGGTATGGGCCTGGGAGAACCCGAGCTAAGCCCAGATTATCAGAATAGGCCTAGCAATCCATTAATCCATTAGCCCCCCTTCGAGGGCGGGTCGCAACAATGTGCAAAAGGCAGAGGCTCAGGCCCCAAAAAAAAAAAAGTTTGCTCTTAACTATGGTGGCCCATATGTCATGAAGAAAGTACTTTCAAGAGGTGCTATGATCCTAGCTGAGATGGACAGTTGTGTTTTCTCTAGCCCTACCAACTCTGATTTTGTAAAAAAAAAAAAGGTTACTATACTTGATTTGTACTATTTTCAATTAGTTTGAGTTTCATTCTTCAAACGCAAGAGATGAGATGACGGGAAGATTAAAACACAAGCTCTCCTCTTGTTCCATGCACCAAAAAGTCTAACAACGAATTACTGAAGCGGAAAAGTAAAATCAAATTGAACCTTAATAAGCATCACAAAAGAGCTCCACTGACTATTCATACAGTTAATGCTCTGCCTACATCGAGCGGTCCAAGATTTGAGATCCAAGATTCGAGATCCGCAAGCTTAAAAAATAGGCAATTGTACTTCTCTTTTAGCATGGCTGCGCTGGCTTCATGATATTCAACGACAAGTTTCAGATTCTCGACCAGGGCTCTCTCGAGAGCTATATCCATCGTTAGGTTTTTGAGCCTCTCCTCTAGCCAGTCATATCTAAATTTCATCACGATATTACTTGGATCATGCTCGAAGTAAATCTGGATCAAGGCTAGGTGCTCCACTAACTTCTCCCTCTTGTGAACCAACGGCGAGACCCATTCATCAACAGACTTGATGGCCTTCTTATGGTAGATAATCGTGAGTTCTGCAAAAAGTTGATAAATAGGGTTGGGAACGGCCTGTATTCCCTCTCCAAATTGGTACCTTCAATTGAAGAGGTACTTGTATCCCTAAATTGACCAAAGATCTCAATTTCAATACTCGGATGATGGGCTATGTAAATATAGCCTTTGCCAAGAAGGTGATAAAGTCTCTTCCTTTTGACCATAATTTCAGCCGAGAAGATATACGTGGGAAGATCGGTCATTATCGTTGAAAAGATAGATGAGAGAATCAAGGCAAACGAGTGGTTAATTGAGAATGCGGAAGTGTTAATTCGCTTTGCGTTAAGTATTGATTTCATTGTGCCATCCTCTATTGGTCAAATTTCCATATCTGCCCTTTTTTGGTGTCAACCCTATTAGGTTAATCGTCTATCCATTCACAAATCATGAGCTTATTACTAGTCTGTAATCTCGAACTAAGCAAATTCAAAATCTTTCTAAAAAAGTTTAAGGGGATACCACCACTTTGAAAAAGAAGAAGAAAAAGGTAACTTGAGTGGGAGATAAGGCAAATTTAGCAAAAAAGAAAAGAGAACTTATCTCCATTCACAGAAGGAGTGAGAGTTCACCTGCAAAACCAACGCTTAAGACAAGCAGGAGAAATAATGACAAGGTCCTACCACTATGAAAAGATGAAAAAAGAAAAACGGAGTGAGAGATATGGTAAAAAGTTAGGAAGACCAAAATCTTAAGGAAAGCGATACAATTCCTGAATTCACGCTTAATTCTTAAAAGATAAGTTCTCTTGGTAGTCTTCATCCGTGCTCAAAATGAGGAGCCTTAAAGCATACACGGTCGCTCAGAAAAATTTAGGGAGAGTGAAAATATAAGGACAAGTAGCAAACTTTGAGGGACCAATAACCAGTCAAGGATATCTCAACCCAACATGTTTGAGGGCTATTGTCACTTGCTGAATACGAAAGATTTGAAGAGTCCGAGATCACATTCGGCACTGAGACCATAGAACCTGACCCTTCCGCCAACGACGTCCAAGATCTTAACAAAAGCGATGATGACAACAATAACAATCAAAGGAAGTGTTACCATCACCATACTCGGTATCAAACTCAAAAGCTTGAAGATTTCTTCACAAAGTGCCGTAACCCAGATAATAAACAAAGAAAGGGATTGAGCCAAAAGCTAGGACTGAAACTTTCACAAGTCAAGTTTTGGTTTCAAAATAAACGAACCCAATTGAAGACTTGACATGAACACCGTGAAATGTGTTTCTAAAAGCTAAAAATGAAAAACTTCGAGTAGGGAACACAACGTCTAGGGAAGCTTTTGGCACTGCCACCTGCCCTAACTGCGGTGGACTTGCCACCCTCGACAAAAGGTAACATTTGAGGATTGAAAATACTCATTTGATAGGTAAGTTAGGTCAGTTCCCAGCAAAATCAAGTTTTGTGAGAGTAATGTACGAGAAAATCGATTCTATGGGGTTAGTATTGATTCTTTCCCAGAAAAAGGGGATATATCACCACGAATCAAGTGGCATTGAAGATGAGCTTATCGCCATGATCAACCAGTTCGACATTGATAAAACTCTGAGGCTGTAATGTTCATACGAAGCTTATATTTCGAAGCCAGTAATCATAGGTCCTTCAACATTGCCGATGCGTACCTAATTTAGAATAAAACTAGTTGATCATTGGAGAGCCAGCAAATGAGGCAGAACCAATCATGAACGAATGCATAATTCCATACAAAATTCCCTTGCACGGGAGATTTTCTACTTTCTAGATGTCTATAATTAATTCAAGAGCAAAAAGTAGTGATTTTCCTTTCTCTTATCAAATACTTAGATCCTTTGCTAAACCAAACTTAGGGTAAATTAATTAAAGCAAAGTGTTGAGTAGCCTCCACTGCGCAAACTCAAAGGATTACTTTGTATCGTTTCAATCTACCCTCAATTACTTCAATTCTAAATTGAATCCCTTCCATTTTTAGAAGTTTGCAAACTATCTCAAGAGCACAGTTATATCCAAATGTGAGGTTCTCTTATTGAACAAAACTTGAGGCAAATCAGTTCGTGAACATTGCCATCGGATGACTAGTTTCAAATAAGGAAATTACGAGTGAAAAGCCCAAGCGAGCTGAAAGAAGGGTAACTTTGTATCGTTCTAAATTCACTCTTAATTATTTCAATTATAAGTTGAGTCTATCCCATTCTTGACAGGAGATTGTTACCTACCTCGGGGGCATCGTGAAATGGAGTTTATTTGATACAACACGACAAGATTATGTCATTTAAAACTTAGCCCTTAAATTAAAAGGAGGCCCCTATGGACGCCTACGATCCCATGGCTTAATAGCATGGGAGATAATAATTGTCTGAAATAACTCAGAAGAAGACAATAATACATAATTGAGCGAAATCAAATGAAGCTGGTAAAAGAAAAATGCAAAGCACCAATGTAACGAGCTCAAAATGAAAGGCAATTAGATATTGATTCCAATTTATCCTTTCTAATTTTATGACTAACGTGTGCTCTTTCCTTATTGATAGGAGGGACTGACATTTAAAAAATGATGTATGAAAAATGAAAGGAAAAAAGATGAACCCATGAGTAGCTAGGAAGAATTAATTAAGATTCAAAGCAACCCGAAAAATCGTCCAATGAGCTTAGATGAAGAGTTCAGAAGGGGCATACTACCAACATGACAGTTATCTCCAATAGATAACTAAAGAATCTCGAGTTCTTACTTGATTTATTTCATACACATTTCTCCTTGTACAGGGACAAAGGTCAAGAACGAGTCTTCCCTAATCCAAGGATTAAGCTTTCAAACTTACTAAACTATATGTAGGGACAATCTACAGTCGCCCATTCCTGAGATTTTTCTTGCAAATTTGAACATACTTGCATAGTTCATTTCTTAAGAATATGCATGAGTCTTTCATGAAACTACACAATTCATTGCTACATTCTGCATACTTAAAAGGTGCTCATATATTGCAAAATTTCATGCATGATTTTGTCTGTATCTCTAATCTTCGATGGGAAAGAGTTCCAATCAGGCAATCTGTTTCATTCTATGAAAATGATCATATTGAATGAGGAACGTGAAGACGATGAAAGGCACGCTATTTCCACATATGCCCAGTATATTATTTCACAATGCGAATTGAGTGAAAATTCGATGCTGACAAGGTAAAAGGTTATCTTACGAAAAGTATGAAGATCAAAGTGATAAGAGGCATTTATTTCCTCTACCATACACACTATAGGTTATCCTTTATTTAACCCCTTTGAGCGAATGTTCGTTTCTTACCCCTGTCAGAAACAATCCCATGTTTCTTACCCCTGTCAGAAACAATCCCACACTGTGGCAATTACCAGAAAGTTTAAATGCTTGGAATTTTCTTTCTTTCACTTGCATCAATCTTCGAGCCTATTTATTGCATGTGAATTTTGTATTAGCTCAAGTGTCTTAGACATAACGAAGAGCATTTTCTTTCTATATCCCTACACACCATACCCATTGCTTACCCAACTTGAGCGGTGGATTCATTTCAACCCAAATTGGTGATCAATCCCACGATGAATCAAAGAGATCATCTCAAACCATCAAGATAAATGGAGATTGAAGTGACTTGGGGTAATTGAAAACTTAGAGAAAAGTCCAAAAAAAAGGAGGGTGTGAAAAAAGAAAAGACTCTATCAATAGAAGCCCGTTTTCAAGAAAAATTCTCTCTTTCAAAGAAAAAAAAAAGAAGAAGAGAGCCAAGTAAATTTTCAAAAAAAAAATAAAATCGCTCTAAAAAAAGAAAAAAAAAGAAGAAAAAATGAAAAGAGAGAGAGGCTTCGACAAAAATAGAGTCGATATGCAAAAGTATTCCTCAAAGAAAAGAGACCATTTGAAGGTTTGCTTGCGAAATAATTACTAGAGTAAAAACATAAAGACTGAATGATCATCAATTCCTATGATTCATGATATATCCCTTTGTTATAAATAAGCCATTCATTTCAAGACTACCCAGACCTACTTTACAATCCTTACGACGGTCTCTTCAGATTATGGTGCTTGAGTTAACGTAGAGTTTTATATGCTTATAAATATTGCTTGAAGAAGTGCGAGCAAGATTTTTCTATCTCATCTTTGTAATGTTTTTGACTTGCAAACTTGATGTAATCCATGATAATGTTTTACTCAAAGCCAAATGACTCGCATGAGTCCCCCTCGTTAAACCCTTGATCAAGCCTTATATTACAGTCTTTCTAAAGACCTCTCAGATTGGTCAAGTCATACTGCTTGCAAGAATATCTAAACCCTTTTCAAGCACAATGACAGTTCTGAGTGATTCTCATACCCGCATCAAAGGTCAAGACTAAATGCTTTTTCAAGAGAGTGAGTGAAAGTCCTTTCTGACTGAAATTTCCGCATTTGATATGACTAAATTTGTCAAAAGATCATACATATTTCCTCATTAATGAATTCCACAATGAAGTTTAGCAATGCAGATAGATTCATGAATTCCGTTTTCTTTATCTATGCACATGTGTTACACTTACCATGAAGCAGGTCATATTATTTCTTATTACGTGTTTACCGAGTGAAATAAGTAGTATATATCTTTTTATATTTACCCATTTGGGAAAGATGATATTTTTCTCATTTTGTATTTATTGAGTGGATTGGGTAGCACACATCTCTTTAATGTTCACTCATTTGAAATAGGCGATATTGTTTCTCATTACGTGTTTACTAAGTAGATTACGTAGCACGCATCTCTTTATTATTCACCAATGGGAACAGATGACATTGTTTTTTTATTGTGTGTTTATCGAGTGGAATAGATAACACGTATCTTTTGAATATTCATCCTATTGATATATCTTTTGTGTTTGCTTAGGCATCACAAATCTATTTCATGTTCATCGAGTGGATTAGACAGTATGATTTTCATATTTTATGTTCACCGAATAGATTAGGTGTCATGACCCCCTTCATGTTGATCAAGTAGATTAGATGTCACGACCTCTTTTCGTGTTCGTCAAGTGGATTAGATGGCACGGCCCTTTTTACATTCATCGAATGGATCAGGTGGCGTGATTCTTTTCATGATTGCCGAGTGGTATAGGGAACATGTCCTCTTCAATCAATTTTTTTAATTTTTTTGAATCATATCATGCGCTGTTTCGCATTTATAGAAAACTACAGCAAATAAACAGGAAACCCAGTACTTTGAGAACCCTATTTCGAGTGAATTAGAACTTCGGGGATCAAAAGAATTCATAGCATTACAAAGAATTTTCCAATTTGGGAACTTTTATATGCGATCCATATACAAGACTATTACTTTGCAAAAAGTGAGAAGCATCGACATGTGTTCCTTATTATCTATATTTTTGCATATCATGTATCATTTCATTTGCACAAAAAATAGAATTAAAAATCTCACAAAAAATTTATTCATCATTTGGATAGTCAAAATTTAGGGATCGATTTTGTCTTTAAGTGAGACCTTTGTGAGCCTCTACTCAAAGAGGGGTAGCTATTGACACCTAAATTTTGAATAACCTTTTTAATCATTTTTGTAAAAAATAGAATTAATTTTAGTTCTTGCCAAAAATAATGAAATAATTTTTCATATTTATTCATACATCTCATTCTGATTATGGCGGAGGATATGAGTTTAAATTGATAGGCGATTGGACTAAGCATGGAGAAAATGTGTTGAAAATTTTATGAAGGCTTGGATTTAAAGAAAAATTTTCTTAGAGACTAAATTGCAAATACTTAAAAATTCAAGGACTAGGATGTAAATATTTAAAACTTGAGGAACTATTTTATAAGTAACTAAAAAAATGAGTTAGTAGAGAAATTAAAAAGCAAGGTGAAGAAAGAAAGATAACTATGGGAAAACGGAGCAGAGTTAATGGAGAAGGGAAGATGAAAAAAAGTTGATGAAAAAGGGAAGATGAAGAAGAGTTGAGAGAGATAGAAAGATTGAGAAAAGGATGATGGAGAAGGGGAGATGAAAAAGAGTTGATAGAAAAAAAAAAGGGAGATGAATGTGGAGAAAGGGAGATGGAAATGAAGAAAGGAAGATAGATAAAGAGAATAAAGAGAATAGTGGATAGAGATAGAGAAAGGGAAATAGAGGAAAAGGTTATAAAAGGAGGAAGAAAGAATACTTTGAAAGATTAAGAAGAAAATCCAAAAGGAACCAAATGAGAGTATATTTGTAAATGAGAGTTTTGGAGAGTGAAAGTTTGAAAGTTCGGTACCACCATCACCAACTCCTTTTTATCGACACAAAACTACATCCATTCTCGTCGTTGGAGTCGTGATCCGAGATCCTAATCAACAGCGCAATACAAGATTTGAATTTGGTAGTCAAATCCGCCTAATTATGTAACGATTCTAATTTTTAGAATATCAAAAAAATTCGTTGCCTAAATTGATTGATTTGAATCCCGATTAAATCTTATTGAATATATCATTCCACTGTCATACTTAAAAATTACATCTTTCAAAAATTCACATCATGTAGATAATTGCACGCATGATCTATCTTGTAAATATTTATGTTGAACCACATTTTTTTAAGATTATATCTCAAAAAATGAAAATTCATATTTTAAAAAAACTCATTCACGGCATTCATTGCATATAGTTTAGTTCTTCACATTGTCATATAAAAAATAAAAAAATTCACTTTTTAATTTCAAGTGAAAATTAATCATAAATGTCAAATTGAATATTTTTCATGAAATTGATATCGAAAAGACATTAAATGAAAAATTATTGTAACTAAGTCTCCGAGCTCATTGATTTTCGATTCGTAGGAATAAAGTATTCCGCTACCCAAAATGATTAGTGGTGACTCCAAAAATTAAAATCTTTTGTCTAATGATCACTTGAACCATAAGTCATGATTTGGTAGAATTTAGAAGAGTTCGAGCTAAGTTAATTGATCTAATTAATTAACTTAGTAATCTATTAACCTAAAATTTGGATACCTCGACTTTTTTAGGTCGCGACAATATGCTAGTATATTGAGCAGTTTAATGTATGTCATGAATTGTACTAGGCCGGACATAGCTTGTGCTATGGGCAAGTTAAGTCGATTTATAATTAATCTAAATGAAAACCATTTGAAATCTATGAAATGTGTATTAGGTTATTTGAAGTATACTCAAAATTATGTTTTACATTACACATAATATCCAGCGGTACTTGAAGAATATTGTGATATAAATTGAATAACCGGCATAAGAGACACAAAATTCACATGTGAGTATGTACTCTTACTTGGTGGGGGGAGCAATGTCTTCGAAATCATCCAAACAAACTTGTATTGTGAGGTTTATTATGGAAGTAGAATTTTTTGCTTTGAATAAAGCCGGTGAAGAAACAAAACAGCTTCAAAATTTCTTAGAAGACAATCCTATTCGACCTAAACTAGTGTTAGCTATGCGTATTTGTTGACACATGATTTTTAATCATTTTTTCTATTGCTAAAGTAATAAAAAAATCCATAAAAATTCAGAAAATTGAAAAATCAACTTTGGGGACCTTAGCCAAGCCTAGGGAACAAATTTTGACCAAAAAACGATTTTTCATATTTTCAGTATTTTTACGTATTTTTTATTTATTTATTTTTGAAAATTAATAGAAAATCCATAAAAATTCATAAAATTGAAAAATCAACTTTGGGAACCTTAGCCAAGCCTAGGGAACCAATTTTGACCAAAAAATAATTTTTCATATTTTCGATATTTTTCGGTATTTTTATTTTCGAAAATTCATAAAACAAAAAATTAAGAAAATTGAGAAAATTGAAAAATCAAGTTTGGAGCCTTGGCCAAGCTTAGGCAACTATTTTCGAACAAAAAAATAATTTTTTGTATTTATATATATATTGTTTATATATTTTAGAAATTATGAGAATATTTAATAAATAATAGCATTTGAGGCCACAAAAATATATAAAAATAGTGAATATTTTTATTTTAAATCCCTTTTCATGTTGGCCATCACAAATTTAAAAAATCCAATTTGGGGTCGTGTATTCCTTCACGAGCATAATCTCGAACCGGGCCTAAAAAATTCAATTTGAGTCAATTTATTTTCATTTTTTCACTTTTAGGAGTTGTGACATTGTTCTCTAATATTTCAAATTTTTTATATTGGCCCAAATTATACCCAGAATGACTCAATTATGCAAAAGGGCTTTAATTAAATTCTGCATTATTTTCAGTGGCAAGAAATGATCTTAAATTTGACATGTGGTGAATTTTGACTAAGTATAGGGAAGGTATGTCAAAAATTGTGAGGAGATTTGGACTTAAAGAAATATTTTTTCAGGGACTAAATTGTAAATACTTAAAATTTAGGGACTAGAGTGCAAATACCTAACTCTTGAGGGATTATTTTGCAAATAACAAAAAGAAGAGTTAGTGGATAAATTAGAATAGAGAAGGGAAGATGGAGAAGAGGAGATGGAGAAAATAAGATAAGAATAGAAGGGAAGACGGAGATGAAGAAGAGTTAGTGGAGAATTTAGAATGGGAGATAAATATGGAGAAGGGAAGATGAAGATGAAGAAGAGTTAGTGGAGAGATTAGAATGTGAGATAGAGATAGAGAAGAGAAGATGGAGATGAAGAAGAGTTAGTGGAGAAATTAGAATGGGAGATAAATATGGAGAAGGGAAAATGAAGATGAAGAAGAGTTAGTGGAGAGATTAGAATGTGAGATAGAGATGGAGAATGAAAGATGAAAATAAAGAAGAGTTAGTGGAGAAATTAGAATGAGAGATAGAGTTAGTGGAAAAATTAAAATGGGAGATAGATGAGTAGATTATAAAAGGAGGAAGAAGTGAGCTTGAGAGAAAAAATTTTTTGGAGAGAAAATTTTGGATGTTTGAGAGAGTTTTGGGAGATTGAAGAAAAATTTAAGAGAAAGAAAATACCAAAAGGGAGAGAATTTTGAAGATGATGGGAGTTTAAAGCTAGGGGTTATCATCACAAATTCCTTCATCGATCAATATAAATCAAGAGTTCATCCTCGTCAACGAGCAAGCAAATTCGAGAAGCCGCAGCTCTATATCAATGGTCAACCCTATGGAAGCACAAAATCGGTTTAGAAGAGTCCTCAAGCGCGCACAAATTTCAAATTGTTGAATCAATTCGTTGTATTTCATTTTAAAGAATCCATACCCCAAAATGGATAGGACAAAGTCCATCCGCAATTTAAATACCTGCACCATAAATCCCAAAGGGAAGAGCCAAGCCAATGCTTAGCCTCCCATTGGAGGTTTTTACTTACAGTAGTTAAATACCTGCAACTTAAATACATGTACCTTAAATCCCAAAGGGAAGAGCCAAGCCAATGCTTAGCCTCCCATTGGAGGTTTTTACTTACAGTAGTTAAATACCTGCAACTTAAATACCTGTACCTTAAATCCCAAAGGGAAGAGCCAAGCCAATGCTTAGCCTCCCATTGGAGGTTTTTAGTTATAGTAGTTAAATACCTGCAACTTAAATACCTGTACCTTAAATCCCAAAGGGAAGAGCCAAGCCAATGCTTAGCCTCCCATTGGAGGTTTTTACTTACAATAGTTAAATACCTGCAACTTAAATACCTGTACCTTAAATCCCAAAGGGAAGAGCCAAGCCAATGCTTAGCCTCCCATTGGAGGTTTTTACTTACAGTAGTTTAAATACTTGCAACTTAAATACTTGTACCTTAAATCCCAAAGGGAAGAGCCAAGCCAATGCTAGGCCTCCCATTGGAGGTGTTTATTCACTGTCATGTACTTCCTATAATTTAATTTTTGAATCATCGGACCCAAAAGATGAGTAGGTCGTAATACTGCACAGAAGTTGTTGACACACTCCCTCTTTCGGCTTCAGTGAATCTTTAACACTTAAAAAAATATAACAAATAAAAATATATACCATCCATGCATCCTATTTAAAAAGTGAAAACACAAAAGAGAATACCCTACTAGAGCCTTAGGAATAAACCAAGCCTGAGTTGCCGAATTAGGATATCCATGAAATTAAGGTACCGAAAGGGCATTAGTTTTAATTAACTAGTGTAACCAAGTCCCCGAGCTCATAATCTCTGGTTCGCAGGAATAAATTAGTTCTCCCGCTAATTTATTTAGGTTTCTAATCGACCTACCAAGAACGATTAATGGCGACTCCAAATTTCAAAATCATTTAAACAAAAACCAAAGTTGCGATTCGGTAGGGCTTGGGAGGGTCCGCGTTAGGTTAGTCAAATCTAATTAACCTAATAATTCGTTAACCCCTTTTGAAGATAAAATTTTTTTAGAGGGTCGCGACAGTATTTATTATGACAGCCAAGCAGTAATAAGAAGAGTAAGGAATGTCAATGTACAACAGGAAGTCCCAACATGCAAGTCAGAGACGCGATACTATAAGACAACTATTTTCTAGTAGAATTATCACCATTGACTTTGTGACGTCAAAAGATAATGCTATGGATCCATTAATAAAAAGCTTAACTAGAGAGGTCGTGAAAATATCAAGGAAAATAGATCTAAAGCCTATAAAATAAGTCGTCATAGCAAAAACCCTACCTAGTTGACTAGAGATCTCAAAATCTAGATTCAAAGGGACAGCCAAGTTATTCAAGCTATGTAGAATACTGTTAATTCTTACTCATTCCCATATGAAGACAATATTGACATGTGGAACTCGAGCATAAACTTTTAATGACTCTGATTCGGGTATGTAATATACCATATATTTAGATATTACCTATGTGAGTGTAAAGTGAGGGCTGCTTTTATGAAGAATTTGAAAGGTCGAATTCTTGAAAGCACTTATGAAATTAGGTGGTGTTCATGACCAAAACAAATACAATAGTGAGAACATACTTTGTTCGAGAGATAGTCATGTAATTCCTATTGTCTTAACTTACACCGAAGGTCGATAGTTCGAAAACATTAAGTCTACTGATTGACTGAGTAAGTCCGATAGGTCTCATGAGAAAAAGTTCAAAGTCTCAGACTACCTATCCCAATGCAGAGTTTTTTCATGGAATAATCGTATATTGCATCCCATGCATACATGAAAATTCATGATATCTGAATTTCTCATTCATATGGAGGATTGTTGGGATTTTGGTGTCCCAATCCCATAGAAAGCGAATGAGAAGTGTAAATGGAGGTAGTACCATATTGAATAGAAGATAAATGAAAAATGAGTTTAATTATTGGTGCATCAAGAAGTGTAGATGGAGGTAGTCCCAAGATAGATAGAAGATAGGTAGAAGATAGGTTTAATTATTGGAGCATCTCAAATAGATTTAGGCTTTAAGGGGCACCCCGCTTTTGTGAAGGGGAGATGATCTATACAAAGCCGAGTCGGTTTACACGCGTTCACGCCCCCATCGCCTACCCAACAGCTAGCTCAGCTCCGCTCAGATTGGGCCGGGCCCGGATCTGAATCCAATTATTTATTTATTTATTTATTTTTGAAACTTGGTCCATTAGTTCCCATTAGTTTCATTTTCACCGAATAGGCACGATAAACTAGTGTTCGAATAGACATGTTTTCATCCTTGAAATTTTTTCTTTTTCGATCAAATATGTCTATTCATGATCACTCATTGGGCTATTGGTTCGGTTCAACCATCTATGACCTAACGCAACTTTGTGGTTCGTTGTGATAGAACGTAACTTTTTAGTTAATCGTGACTCTTCATTGAACTATTAGAATCTTGACTATTTATTCCTCATGTTTTTTTTAAAGGACACTTACACACACATCAAACGCTCTCTCATACTTCATCTATCATCATTGTTATCTGTGTGATTATTCTACGAAGTTGAGTTCGAAGGTTTCCTCTGAAAAAGTACCGCTTCATAGGAAAAACGATCCGTTCTATTTTGAGAGGCAATTGTCCAAGTGCTTTGGATACTGGCAGAGGGGATAAATTTGTCTTAAGGACACAACATGAATTCGTTGAGCTCGGATTATTCGTCTACAATCAGTTTACTCATCTGTAACTCGATTTCAGGTGTGTCAAATAACTCTATTTTATTCATACAATTACTTAGTCACAACAACAACAACAACAACAACAACTTGCTTTGGTCTTATCGCAAGTTGGCTCTTGAATTTGTCAAGTAGTTTCCTCTATTCTGGCGTGAATTGACCTCACACCTGACCAACTGAGACAGGTGTCGCGACCCTAAGAATTTTTTTCAATCGGGTTAACGGATTATTAGGTTTATTAGATGAATTAACCTAATACGGACCCTCCCAAGTCCTACCGAATCGCAACTTTGGTTTTTGTTCAAATGGTTTTAAAATTTGGAGTCGCCACTAATCATTTTTGGTAGATTGATTAGATACCTAAGTAAATTAGCAGGATGACTAAATTACTTCTACGAACCAGAGATTATGAGTTCGGGGACTTGGTTACACTAGTTAATTAAAACTAATGCCATTTCGGTACCTTAATTTCATGGATATCCTAATTTGGCAACTCAAGCTTGGTTTATTCCTAAAACTCTAGTAGGGTGTTCTCTTTTTTGTATTTTCACTTTTTAGATACGATGCATGGGTGGCATTTTTTTATTTTCAAAGTGTTAAAAATTTCCTGAAGCCGAAAGAGGGAATGTGTTAACGACTTCTGTGCAGTGTTACAATCTACTCACTTTGGGGTCTGGTGATTCAAAAATTAAATGGCAGGAAGTCAATGACAGTAAATAAAGACCTCCAATGGATGGCCCAGCCTTGGCTTGGCTCTCTCCTTTGAGGTTTAATGGTGCAGGAATTAAATTGCGAAAATTTAAATAACTGTAAGTAAAAACCTCCAATGGGCGGCCTAGCATTGGCTTCGCTCTTCCCTTTGGGGTTTGATGGTGCAGGAATTTAAATTGCAGTAAGTAAAAACCTCCAATGGGCAGCCTAGTATTGGCTTGACTCTTCCCTTGGGGTTTGATGGTACAGGAATTTAAATTGCGCGAAATAAACGACCTCCAGTGGATGCGCTTTGCCTCTCCATTCTGGAATTTTAGTTCTTTAAAATAAAATACAACAAATTGTTTCAACAATTTGCGATGGCCAACATAAAAAGGGATTTAAAATAAAAATTTTGACTATTTTTATGTATTTTTGTGGCCTCAAATGCTATTATTTATTAAATATTTTCCTAATTTCTAAAAAATATATTTAAAAATAAAAAAAATAAGAAAAATTATTTTTTTATTCAAAAATGATTGCCTAAGCTTGGCCAAAGCTTCCAAAGTTAATTTTGTAATTTTCTCATTTTTTTCTTGATTTGTTTTATGAATTTTCGAAAATAAAAATATCGAAAAATACTGCAAATATGAAAAATTATTTTTTGGTCAAAATTGGTTCTCTAGGCTTAGACAAGGTCCCCAAAGTTGATTTTTTTAATTTTATGAATTTTTATGAATTTTTTATTAATTTTAAAAGAGAAAAGATGATTAAAAATCAGGTGTCAACAACAGGTGAACCAGAGAAGAGAGAAAAGCATTGCTGGTGACACCCACAAGGGAGGATGTAGAGCTTTTGTGGGTATTATTCATTGGACTTCATTTCTCAAGTGGGTCACTCTTACCTTAGTGAATAGACGAGCTTATGTCTTTTGTCCCAAGAGGATACGTGGGCTTTATTTTGGGCTTTACACAATTTATTTCACTTGGACAGAAATTCCAATGACGGCCGGGTTTGTATGGGCCGAGCCCTCCACATTTCCTCATCATCTTGAGTCGGAATAGGGCCAAAATTCATTAATAAACCTAACACTGATCCGTCCATTCAAACTAATCTTGGTGGTGGGTTGAACTCCGCTTATTTCTTCTAGATTCCTTTTTTCTTTTCAAGCCCACTCCTAAATCAATCATTCTTGGTCAACATATCCTCCACTTCATTTTGCAAGAGTCGATTTTCTAATCCATTTTGTCTATTTCTTGTTTACTTAGAACTATTGTCGGGGGCATTGCAGCTCTGATTAAGGGATCGAACACCCCATCTCTTATACTCTAGTTGCTAGGCACGCTTGAGAAGTTGTGTAATCATCCTGAGCTGTAGACTCAAAAGAACTACCAGCATTTAGGATAGATGGATTCATGTCACCAGAAGACACATTTCTAGCACTCTCTTCAAACACGACAACATTTGTAGTAACTGATCACAGAACCCACTCGGGCTTGCCATGCTTGGCCCAACAACTATAAAATATATATATGATCAAATTTGCCACAGTATGTACATTGACATCTGCTCAATCAAAAATTTGTCCACTACATCCACTACTACGGCCACAGCTTCCCTTTGAACCACGACCTTTATAAAAAAAAATCCACCACAACCATGACTAGCCATTAGTGTTGAATTGTCTTTAGATGATATAGAAGTTGGAGGGACAATGCGTTAAATCCAACAAAAAGATTTATTCATAGAATGAACTTTCTCTCCTACAAGAAGCTAGCTCTTCACAGGCTGCAAGTCAACATTCAACCCAGATAAAAACCTGGCCACTTGAAATTTAGCTCATTGTGTATTTAGTCTCTCAAGATTAGTAATGATGGGTTGATAAAGATTAAGTTCTTCCTACATGCCTTCTAAAGCAATATAATACTCTCCAAGAGAGTTATCCCCCTGTTTAAAATTAAAGATCTTATCGTATAATTCATAAACTTTATACATGTTTTTCTCTTATGAGTAGCTCTCCATAAGATCATCCCACACTCCCTTGGCAATTGTGTGGAACATCACATTAGCAGCAATAGATGCTTACATGTTATTCCATAACCACACCAAAAGTGTGTCATTCTCTCTCATCTAGTCACCATACTCTTTAGCATTAGCATCATGGGATCAATTGTACAATAATTGAGTTTCCCTTTGGCATTATTATAGACTTTGATAGCTTGAGTCCATAACAAGTAATTAGAGAGCCCATTTAATTTAATAGTGGTAATCTTAACATTAATACTGTCTGTAGAAAACTTACAGGTACTCATGGTGATAATCTCAAAATAAATATATATCTACCACAGAGCAAGAAGATTGGAACTTCATCACTAGAAATAAAACTACCCTTTACTCAGTATAATTAATGTCAATAGTCGTGTCTTTTTCTTTATATGAAAATCATATAATCCCAATTGACCATAATCAACGAAATATTCTCATCCTTGAATTCACTAATTAGTAAGTATTGTAATCCATAGTCTCAAAGCGAACCTGATGGATTTGATTTCTCATGGCCTTATATGAATCGAGACTAGGAGAGAGAAAAAATAGAAATTGTAATTTTAGTTGGTTACGTACTAGAGAAGGAAAATGGGTATTAGGAAACTCTCAAACCAGCAATATCACGAAAGAATCAAATAGTCAGATCTGCTCCAATACCATGTCACAAAGCTAATTAGAGAACCTATGGTAAATAGGCAAGAGAGAAGGAGGAAAAGAGGAGAAAATTAGAGAAGAAGAAGAGAGGAAGGAACAAACATAAAGCCAAAAGGACAACTCTCTATTTCTGTGTGTTCTTTGCCCTACACCTATGGCAATATATTATATAACTTGTACAATGACCATAATGTCCCCATGTAAGTAGAAAGAAATAAAACCTAGAAAACACTCAAGTAACGTAACAAAGAGAAATCATCAGAATAATGTTATAGGTCACTGTCGCGACCCGAAAAAATATAAGTTTTCAGGTGAACGGATTATTAGGTTTATTAGATGAATTAACCTAATACGGACCCTCCCAAGCCCTACCGAATCGCAACTTTGATTTTTGGTTTAAATGGTTTTTAATTTTGGAGTCGCCACTAATCGTTTTTGGTAGGTCGATTAGAAACCTAAATAAATTAGGGGGAGAACTAATTTATTTCTGCGAACCAGAGAAAATGAGTTCGGGGACTTGGTTACGTTAGATTACTCTAACGCCCTTTCGGTACCAATTTCATGAAAATTCATTTGGGGTGATTTGGAAAGATTTGGGGCCAAACTGATCAGAAGGGTAAAATGGTCATTTTTCAAGGCTCGAGAAGTGAAAAGAGGTTAAACCAGTTGAATGTGGTTATTACCTATTTCCTGCAATTTCTGAGAATTTTTCGAGATTTTCTGAGACGATTTACCCGTGAGGGGCAAAATCGTCATTTTGAAAAGATGAGGAAGGGAAATCATCCAAAATAGGATTGGTCAGTCGAAATAACCCATTTCCTAATTTTTGAGATTTTTCTGAATTTTTTAGAATTTTTTTTAATGATTTTTTTAAAATGATTTTTATGAAATTTTCATATTATTATTATTTTTTAGATTTTTGTTTTGTTTTTGTTTTTTGTTTTGTTTGTTTTTGTTTTTGTTTTTTGTTTTTTGTTTTTTGTTTTTTGCATTTTTGAATTTTTTATCTATTTTATTTATTTATTTATTTATTTATCTTTCACTAGGCCTAACCCTTAAGAACAGCCCATATCTCCCCAATCTATTTATCTAGAAGGGCCCCATACGCACTCTTAATTTGACCCTCTTACCATCCACATTTCCTATTTATTATTTATTTTCTGTTATCTTTTATTTTATATATATTTATATTTTTTTATTTTTTTATTTGCTTTGGTTCTCTTCCCTGACTTCTTTTCTACCGTGAGAACATAAGGTTTCTCCAATGCTGGACACAAACCAAGCCGACCACACTAAGACGGCCACCACAATAAGAATAACATGAAAGAAGCTTGCACGAATACGAATAATGATAAATGACGAGCTACCAGTCTCAAGCTAGAGGGAAACGGAAAGCTTACCTGGTTTATGGGGGCAAACGGGATTCAGCCGTTGATGAGCTCGAACGAAACCTCCACGGCACCAACTGTCGCCTTCGGGGACCTGTTCAACAGAACTTGCTCGTTACGCCACCTCCGAGCTGGCCGTGCGCCTCGAGTAGACGAGCTGGTCTCACGCTCGAGGTTTTGCTCATGCAGGACCTCGAGAAGGAAGACGCGGAGGAACGTGCCGACTTGGACTTACGCTTGAAGCTCACATCCTCGACCATACCAATGTAGCACGTGTTCGCCTTCTTGACGTCGCACGAGTTAAAGATGGGGTCGAGGAAGCTCGTGATCAGGCATCCTTGTGAGATGGGCTGCTTCTCCTTCTTTGGCTCAGTTGGGTGAAGTGTGCTCATGACAGAGCCTGGCGGCTGGAATTGAATAGTTAGATGTATGGGTCACCACCCCGACCAATACTCCCTCTACGTCCATAGGACTCAATGCCATATCCATTGCATTCGACTACAACATCCTCCTATGCTTTGCAGAGTCCCTATGTAGCTGTGAAGTGCCCAGCGTCTTTACCAAAATCAGAATATCCAGCAATTACCTCCTAGCTGCTTTAAGGTCCTTCACAGTTTCAAACAGGGGAACAATTCGTAATTTTTCACCAAGGCACGGTTTCGGAATGGTGGACTCTGCAGGGTTGGAGAGGGAAGATCTTTTCTCCAGTTCTTCGTGAATGAAGAGGTTTGATTGGAGTTGGTCAGGGACCACTCTGGCTGGTTCGTAAAGTATCATTTCATTTTTGAAGCTGTGGCGAGGGATCTTGCAAGGATTCTGCCAAGGAATGTATATATGGTCGCCGCCGTAGTACAAATGATCCCGTGACTGGTGGGAAAAGAAGGCATTACCTCCTCCTAACTTCGAACCGATGGTTCTCGACAACGGCATATGGTCCCACGTTGTGCATGGTAAAACCATTTGATACGCCCACTCGCTGGTACCTTTTAGTAGATGCTCAATGTACACGTTCAGAGATGAAGACGGGTTGACTCTACCTCCACCGTGTGCATGGATGAATGGATCGAGAAGCTGTAGGAGGTACGAGGGTATAGATGCTGTGACGGAAAATAAGTTTTGGACACAGCTTCGTCACGCTTCACCTTGAAATTGTTCAACTGAGCATTTAGCCGAGACGTTCTCTATGAACTTGAGGGCAGTGTTCTTGTAAAAAAAAAAAAACAAAATGTGAAAGAGTCCGCCCCATAGCCAAGATTTGTCTCCCTTTTTTTTTTCGTAGTTTGGTGGCATCGGGCTAATTCCTCCAATTCTTTTCAAGCTGAAGACGGAAAGCTGTTCTTTGCCAGTGTACTCATTTCGGCTATAGCGGAATACGCCAGGATCAGGTAATGGCCAACATAGGAAGCCAAGTTACCCCACTGAGTGTTCACCGCCCACTCAAATCGATTCAAGCCAGCGTGTCCCATCCCGACATACTTCGCCTGGAGATGCTCAAGCTGGGACATGATGTTGAATCTATCGCTGACCTGCATGTTCAGCAGCTGAGGCTTGAAGGAATTCGTGAATCTGGATCGCTGCCGTGAAAATGGAGAGTGAAAAGCTTTCTCGGCTGAACCATCTTTGCAGCTTCTAGCTCCACATTAACTTCGTTTAGCACATTCCGATGTCTATCTGTCCTCGTCTCCGAAACATCACCTTCTAGACCTTAACTTTATCGGTGTACAACTCAGGAGCAACGGTCTTCCCCTTCTTGGAACTTCCCCAGGCTGATAGGAGATGTGTGTCTCTTGGAACCATTAAGGGCTCTCTAGGTCTCATAGAGCTTCCAGCTTTGACTTTAGTCCGACTAGATCTTCATCTGTCCGTGCACTCTAGGAGGTCCTTGGTCTTAGACTTGATCTCTATCATTCCCTCTGGCTCCTGGACATTCCTTTTGGTCGTCCGCTTGGCATACATTTCAGTATAGTCCGTTTAAGGACTCGTCGGGATAGATGCAGCTTCTCTTTGTGACTTCGAGTCGGCAGAAATCAGCTCGTGACGTTGAATAACAGAGCAAATCATGGCGTCGCCTTGTTTCGAACAACCAATGATGCAGCACGAGCAAGAGCGGCCTCTTTTTTTTTGGTTCGATGGTTTCCCCTAGGGAAGAAGATCCAGGAGAAGCTTGTTGGCGAATTAGAAGACTCCATTGGTCGAGGGTTAGTTACCACCCATTCGGCAACATCCCCCCGAAAATCCTTCTTGGATCAGAGCTTCTACTATGTCATGCTGCCATCAAATCACCTTAGGCAACGTACTCAGGAACGAAATTGACTCTGCAGGAGCGTCCTCTATTTTGCCAGACTAGCCTCTCGAGAAGTATTATCTGCTCGGCATTGACGACGGTGACGTGTAAACCCCCTAGAGTCGGGGAGCTTCGCGAGGAACCTTACAGAGCCCCCCACAGCTCGAAGATCTCCCTCATGCCCTTGTCGCCCTCTTTTTTTTTTAATATTGTCAGTGGCCTCCCCATGTGAGCCTCGAAGGGACGTGGATGAAGCTCCTTCTCTTGCGTTCTCCCCCAGGCCACCGAGGAGCATCTCCCTTTGTCCTTTTTTTCTTTTTACTCATGATGGTGTCTTTCTAAAGATGAAGAATATGGGGAGCAATATGATGGACAGTAATGAGAAGACGCGAATCCACGGTGAAGTGCCATATGAGTTGGTGATTATGTTCTTTATTTGGTTTGTTTAGACATCATTTTCCCAGTGACATTCCCATCTCCAGGATGCAGATTATAGCATACATTAGCACTGACTAATCAAGATGAAGTCATCGTCATTGAGGACCATGACTTCCTTATCTTCCACGAAATACTCCCGCCCAATCTCCTTAACTAGGCTCGCAAATTCCTCCTCCTTAGCCGATTTGCACCAGATTGCGCAGGAAAGACATCCACTTGAATATCTACCTTCCAATGAGCTATTTTCTTAATCTTCTCTGATGCTGGCAGATGTGAAGATGCGCTAGGAACATATGCACTAGAGTCAGAATAGGGATCACGAAATGATGAATCAAGATTGAAGCTGCTCTGCGCAGAGTTTGCAATTTTAAGTTCAACATCGAAAACCATTGGGCCAAAATGCAATATGAGGCATTAGAGGACAATGTCATGACTGAAAGAATGCAAAAATTTTAAAACTAAAGGGATAAAATGAAATTCCTAGAATTTGTTTGTAATTAATTCAAAAATGTGATTAACTAGGCAAACCACAATTTCGAACCAATTAATTTATTTCTTCATATTTTCTTTGGCCAAAATGAATGGAAAATTAAAAGAAAAATACTGACAATTTTTACATATTTTTGCGACCTCAAATGCAATTTTATTTGCAAATATTTTCCTAATTTCTGAAAAATACCGAAAAAATAATGAAAACACAAAAAATCATTTTTTGGTCAAAATTGGTTCCCTAGACTTGGCTGAGGTCCCCAAAGTTGATTTTTCAATTTTATGAATTTTTATGAATTTTCTATTAATTTTAAAAAGAAAAAGATGATTAAAAATCAGGTGTCAACAGTCACACACTCAAAGAACATGCCTATGACTTCTTCATACCAAAATCAACGATTGATCATCGAATGCGTCTTCAGTAATGAACATGCACTGAAAAATCCATTTATTATTATGGCTTTACCTTTAGGTGGTACACGCCTATGTTTAGCCTCCCCAATACTATCATCAAGTATAGTAAAAATGCCGAATGAACATAGATTTGACACATTTGAGAGCGAAATCTTCACGAAACTCCTTTAATCTTCTTCAAAACTGAACTTGTCCACCAACCAAATTCTAAGAAAGCAAAACCCTAAAAAAAATATCCCCCCAAAAATCTCAAATTTAGATTAAATCAGGATAGAAATCTTCTCAAAATGGGAGAAAGAAGCTTCTAGATCTAGACTAAATCAGAAGAAAAAAGCTCTCAAAACGGGAGGGAAACAAAAAAGGAAATAGAGAACAACAACAACAACAAAAGAAAAAAGGTAAGAAAGGGAGAGATCTAGCTCAAACCGTCCTCTCCATGGAAGTGAAAGAAGAAGACATTGTAAATGGAAGAGGAAGAGAAGAGAATGAGGGCTCTGAAGTCGACTTGATCATGGTTATTTTTTTGGGTACTTTTGATATTCAAGAATTGCGCATATTAAGGGAATATTGTCAAAAAAGTCCTAAATCTTTTGCAATTTTTTCAATTCAATCTTAAACCTTTCATGTTTGCCGATTCAGTCTTCAACCTTTTTAACTTTTGCCGATTCAATCTTAGAAGCTAGAAATCACTAACATGGATACTGGTCGTCTTACATGGCACCGCCAGCATTGACATGGATAAATTATAATAATTTATAAAATAAAATAATTTTGATTTTTTATTTTCTTCCTTTTTTTTCTTACTCAGGGTTTGAAGGTCGTTAGACTTTGGGCAAGGGTGACGAAGCCCTCATAGCCGCGTGCTTGCCATGGTCAGATCTGACTAGGGGCCAGCAAACCTTGTCGACCCTAAACTGGCAGGGCAACCGGCCCTAAACCCTAAATAAAAAAAAGGAAAAAATAAAAAAAAAATCAAAGTTTCTTTTATAAAATTATCAAAAAATAATAATTATAATTTGTCCATGTCAGAGCCAATGGTGCCACATTAACGATTTCCGGCCAATGAGACTGAATCCGCGAAAAGTGAAAAACCTTAGGATTGAATCGACAAGCTTAAAAAGCTTAGGATTAAATTGACAAAAATACGAAAGGTTTAGGACTTTTTTCACATTTTTCCCCATACTAAGAGACCATTGAAGTAATGATCTTTTAGCCTGAGAGTCTATACTTATGTATCACTTCATAATATATCTTTCACTTGCTATAGTGAAAAGAACCCTCCGGGCGGCCACTATTGCGTTGTCTCTCCCACCACGAATTTTATGCACGCAATAAATGAAATTGAATCAAATGTTCACAGACATTTGACACGGGTCGAGATCTTCATGGCCCAACCAGTCGTGCATCTGGTCGAGAGATACCCCGAGACTTGCTATGTCTGGCTCCCCTAGGGCTTTTCTAGGGTTTTCACTATGAGTTTCTAGAATACTCCGAAGAGGGGTAATCTTGTAAATATCCCTAGTTTCTGGAATGTTCCGTATTTATGACGGTGGTTAGGGAGTCGGTAGATGGATCCTGAGCCCTCCGATCTGAAAGAGATCTAACGGTTGTAATCTGAGGCCTCTACTATATAAAGAGGCTCCTCCTTCTCATTTCAATCAACCAACAGAAAATCAACATAAAATACAAAGGCCTTCTCCCAGAGTCTCTCTCTCTAGAATTCTCTCTCTACGCGATCCGGGTTAAAACAGGCTTAGCTTAGGCACTCCATCGATCCAAGGACGCCTAAGTCGCCGCACGAGTCAGCCCTCTGCAACCGGCCCATCACAAGTGGTATCAGAGTAGCCCCGTAGAGACGATGGTTCGTGAGATCGCAGAGCGTCAACCTGGTCGAAAGCATGGCCAACCAAGAAGAAATTCAAACCAATATCGGGGAGGCAGAAAACCCACAAGAGATAGTGCCACGGGAAAGACGTGGAAGATCAAGACGACGTGAAGAGTCAGTGGAAGCGTTGTCCGTGCTCAACGAAAAGTTCTCGAAGATGAGAGCCATGATGATGGAGCTAGTCGATGGACTTGACGACGTCAAGGATCGAATCGCCGAAGTTAATAGAACGCTTCGCGACGACTTCTCCCTCGTGATGAACGGAGCGATCAGTCCACTCCAAATGAAAGATAAAGCTCTCGAGGCGTCGATCGAAGCCTTGAAGCTTGATTTACAGGAAAACGATATGTCCCATCAAGCGGAGATTGAATCGCTGAAGATGGAGATTCAAGGGCTCAAGACCGAGCTGGTCTTGTGCAAAACCAGCATCGCAAACGATGCAACCACTACACAAAATGCCCCGAGGATTGACGTGCCGAGGCCAAAGGACTTCAAAGGCGAGCGATCAGCAGTAGAGGTGGACAACTTCCTCTGGAGCATGGAGCAGTGCTTCTTGGCCATGGGTATAAGCGACGCTGCCGTTAAGGTACGAGTTGCTTTATTATATCTCACTGATAACGGCATGTTGTGGTAGCGATTCATGCTTAATGAGGCAAGGAAAGGCTCATCCAGCTACATTGAAACCTGGGACGAGTTTATCCAAGAGCTCATGAATCACTTCTACCCTGAGCATGTTCCCAAGAAACTCGCAGCAAGCTGCATCGCGTGGAGCAAAAAGGAACAATCCAGGAGTACGTAAAGGTGTTTTCCGAGCTCAAACTCCAAATCCCCAATTTACGTGAAGAGGAGGCACTCGGAGCGTTCATGGACGGACTCAAGCCGTGGGCGCAGCTCGAGCTAAGGCGACGGGATGTGAAAAGCCATCTCCGTGGTCGAGTCACTAGTCGATCTTCACAAGGCTGATCTGTCCAAGCACAAGGGCAGTGGGTGGAAATCTGATCGTGGCGCGGAGCGCAGGGACGAAGAAGTCGATTCCTACCGTGGTAGAAAAGATCATGGTGAAAGAGAAAGAAATTGGGGCGAAGGTTCATCCAGGCCTTCCTACCAACACCGAGGTAGCCAACCCCAAAACTACTTCAACCAGGAGGACAGGTTCAAATATCCTCCTTCACAGCCATGCGAAATCTGCAAAGGCGGCCACGAAATCTGCAAAGGCGGCCACTAAATACAGCTTTGTCTAAAGAAAAACCAAGGTAAAACGATATACTCCGTCATTACCAAGGAAGGTAAGGAGGAGGAGCAGAAAAAAGAGGAACCAAGGGAAGTGCGGCTCGGTACGATCCAGAAGATCAACACCGTACGGTTCACCGCCAAAACCATCTTCGAGCGCGCAAACTCTATACTTCATGGACGTCAAGGTGTACAGGAAGACTCTCCAGGCCTTGGTAGACATGGGGGCGACAGACGTTTTTCTCTCGAGGCAGCGAAGTGACTGAAACTTCGCATCGATCCATCCGATCGTTGGTACAAACCCGTCAACGCGGATGACATACCAGCTACCGGCGTTGCTCGAGGCGTCAAGATAGAAGTCAGTGATTGGATAAACAGGCTCGATTTCGAGGTAATCCCGCTCGACGACTATGACATGATTTTGGATGAACTTCTTTGATATGGCTGAAGCTATAATCGACTTGAGAACTAAGTCGATCATCATAACCGACCGCAAATGCCCGACCGTGGTGAGCCTGCGCACCGAGATAAAGGAGTCGAAACGCATCTCCACGATCCGACTCGTGGATACCAAGCGAAGAAATCTGATGCCGACCAAGCCGAAGCACGGGTTCCGACCAGTGCAAAAGCCAAAGAAAGAGTGGGAGCTGCCCACAAAAACACAAAACAAGATGCCAACCCAAATGCTGTTTTTGGAAATGGAAAACCTTGGAGCGGCAAAAACAAAGAAGGAGTCGCTGAAGACTCATACAGTGGTCGAGTCACCGACCAAAACACAAGTCCCGAAGCCAAAGAAGAAGCGCTCTCGTGGACGAAAGAACAAGAATCAAAACAAGTCGACGACTCGAGGAAAGGAGACGAGCGGCCAAAATAAAGTAGATGCTGAAAAGTTCGACTCCAAGGGAGAAGCACCAAGGGCGGTGCTCGAATAGGTGGGGGAGAATGACACAGGCCGAGGTCTTCATGGCCCAAGCAGTCGTGCATCTGGCCGAGAGATACCCCAGGACTTGCTATGTCTGGGTCCCCTGAGGTTTTTTTAGGGTTTTCTCTATAAGTTTCTAGAATACTCTAAAGAGGGGTAATCTTGTAAATATCCTAGTTTATGGAATGTTCCATACTTATGACGGTGGTTAAGGAATCGGTAGATGGATCCTGAGCCATCCGATCTGAAAGAGATCTAACTGTTGTAATCTGAGGCCCTCTACTATATAAAGAGGCATCCTCCTTCTCATTTTAATCAACCGACATAAAATACAAAGGCTTTCTCCCAGAGTCTCTCTCTAGAATTCTCTCTCTACGCAATCCGGGTTAAAACAAGCTTAGCTTGGGCGCTCCATCGATCCAAAGACGCCTAAGTCACCACACGAGTCAGCCCTCCGCAACCGGCCCGTGACACATTTCGTGAATCCAAAGTTCAAATTCAAGGGGTAAGCAGTAATAACCTTCATTAATTCGAGTTGGCTCTTCAAGCGCAACAATATCACGTAATTTACATGACAAAGTTGTATTCGTAAGGACATGTTCTCTTTTACCATCTCAAGTCACATGGAAGGAAAAGAAGGAGAGCGAGTCTTTTACTTATAGAAGAAGGAAAATCTATTCAAAACATATTTCGTCGACAAACGAAGATAAATATGTTAGGGCAGTCTAAATTTTCAGAAGAAAGTACATAATAATAATAATAAGAATAAGCTGCTCAGGTACCCAAATTTTCTTTGAGTAATCAATCACATAAGGAAGAGCGGAATGAATGTAGCTATCTAAGAAAAAGTTGTATTTCCATATTTCTGTATCTCTTGCACACTAAGCAATTCCAAAGACCAAAAACTACAGAAGTGATTTATATTCTAATTCCCTAATCCTTAACCTTATTGACCTCAATTTTCCAAAACTTATTGCAATCCAATATGGAAGGAAAGCCCACGAAACTCTCAATTATGGAACCCTACATGTCAAGGAATAAAAATAAAACGGAAGGAGAAAAGGATGAGGAGAAATATAGGGGGAAAAATGAAATGGCGTAAAAACATGTACGGACATATTTACACGATAAGTCTAGTAGAGAGAATTGTAGGTGCAGAGGGTGGCGATGATGGATGAGATGCATATGACGAGCGAAGGAAGCAGAGTGACATTCAGGAGTTTGCTGTCGCCCAAGTACCCCGCCAGAGTTATGGTGCTATCCGCTACAACACGAGCAATGGTACCAGCTTCTGTCGAAAGCAAGCCGCCATTGTACGTTCCTCTTGAAAGCCGAGAAGACATGACGCGAGATAGTAGCGACAAGTTGACACCTGAAACAATGAGAGGTATGAGGTCAACATTACACAATCTAATACATAATACCAAGAGCAAGCCTCTTTGGAGGTGATGCTCAATCGGACTCAAGTGTATTTTGGTTATCATGTTTGCCATTCATGATAGGTATCTATGAGAGTGAATATCAAGGGTAAAGGACAGTTTGTATTGTAAAGCGAAGGACCCTGCGAAGCATGGTCAAATAGGTTCTAAGGTGGGTATTAGAGCTTGCATACAGGGTAGGTTCCAAGGTTTGGGGTCATACCACCCTACATTCTACCCTGCAGAATGATACCACCCCAGATAATCTTTTGCAATTAAATACACGTTTACCAAATTATTTATGAATTTCTCTTTTTCTTTCGGAATTTTAAGTGTTCAGCAAGCTCCACTCCCGTTGGAAATGACAAATTTCCAACTCCAGTTACCCCTCTCTCTCTCTCTCTCTCTCTCTCTCTCTCTCTCTTTCTCTCTTCTCTATGTGACGAACTTGGCTATGCTCATGCTCTCACTACAGTATGATAGAATTCCGATGCTATTACTCTCTCAAGAATATGTTACTATTACACATAAACATGAATTTTATCAGGTAATCCAAATGTCTTGTGTTGAATGATCAATGCATTCATAACTAGAACCGAGACAATTTTCTATGCAATAAACACTTTCTGGAAACAATGCAGGGTAGTATACGGTACCCTGTAACCTATGGAACTGACAAGTTCCAAGTTCCAGGATGGTTCCAAAAGCAAACAAAGTAGGCTTCAGGCTAGGGCAAATATCCTACCCATCCTAGAACCTGCAAACCCATAGGTGCAGTGCATGCCCAAATTAGAAAAATCCGTAAGCTCTCTATTTTCACTAGCCTGCAATATTAGCACCGTCTTTCCATCCCTTTCCCTCTTCTTGAAGGAAGTAAGTTGTTTGAGTGCAGCATTACGTTATGCTTAGCACTGCCTAAGAAATTATAAACTGATCAACTTGAACAAAATCTTACCTTCAAGCACTTCGGCCGAAACAAACATGATGAGTCCCGAAATGACATACTGTGGAACGGAGTAGGGAATGAATACATGGAAGCTTAGGAGTATGCCAATGCAAACCATAATTTCAGATGCCAATAAAATTTGCCTGCAGTCAATCACCAAGAACGATGACAATTTATTTTTGGGTTGGAGAGAAGGATTACAATGAACTTATCCCGAATCAGAAAAACATAATGAGTAAAACAAGAGACAAAATTCTCCGTTTTACCTGTCTTCAAACATGTTGCAAATGTAGTTTCCAACAACGATGTTTATAGGGAGAACCGTCAGGCCAAGGCATGCCAAGAATATGGCAACACTGCTTGTGGACCAACTAAAGTAATATGTGGTAATGACACTTGATTCTGAAAGTAGTATCTCCATTGCATACTTTAGCATGAAATAAATTAGTAACTGCACCTGTTAGACAAAAAAATCTTCAATTAAAGGATATTCTGAACTAAGTATTTTGGCAGCAGAAGAAATTATATAAAACCTGAAAGCATTCTAGGTGAAGAATAAGAAGCAAGAATAAGAAGCAAGAATCAAGAATCAAGGACTGCCCTTCACCAGCGGCTGGTAAAGACATAAAAATATGCAGGAAAGTAGGAATTAATAGGCATGGTAACAATTTGACTAGCTGAACAATAAAAATATCCATGAGTGATGGAACATTCAAAGATGCAGCCCAAGTTCAAGCTCTTGGCATGATCACAATATGAATGAAAGCCTTTCCAGCTTCTTTTTCAAGGTGGCCTAGTACTTCAGATGTGAGCCACATCATGTGACAACTCAAGATCAAGTGAAATACAGATCCACAAAACTAAAAGGTGCTGAAACTCCACAGTCAGAAGCCTGTCATTTGAGGTCTGCTAAGATGCATAACCATAACAATCTCCTCGCATAAGCCCTCCCATAGAGAATGAAAAAAATTCCAAGCTCAGTATGCAACCTTTATATCAATGTATTGAAAATGTCCATATCCATGTTCAAATCCTAGGACTATGGCAAATCCTTACACTGTGATCAGAAGATATTATTAGCTGCCTGAACAACATGGACGTACCTAACAGCTGGTTTGAACACCTTTACGTATTTAAGCTTTTCAGCATCATATTATGATGAATAAGTAAGACAATTTATGTGTCAAACTTCTAAAGCTGTAGGAAGGAATGGCAAACCTTAACAGAAGGTGTCAATAATCTATACGCTGATCGAAGTGAAGTTGCTGCTTGCCGGGATTCTTCAGGAGCTTCGTTGCTTCCCCTACATTCGTCGTCACCATCTTCATCTAGCTCCTTCATTTCTGAGCTGATAAGTAATGGTGTTTTTACGCCACTCTCCAGTGCATCACCCTCTGCTGGTTCTGCAATAAGCAAGTTCCAGCATTCTGAAATAGTCTTTTATTCTTACAACACTCTTGGGGAGAAATGAAGGAGCTACAATTACTTGAGCAATTATTTTAGGTTCAAAGAAGACACACAGAACACACTCCATGATAATAACGCAATGAATATTTTTCGTCCCAGTCACAGATAATATCCCATCATCTAACCCAACATGATTATCCAGACTATGGTGATTGACCTTCAGGAAACCTGCTATAATTTAGTCCTCTGGCAGACATATTGTGCAGTGAAGTAGAATGACAGGAAATAGTCAAATTGCTGGATACGTTACCACACACATAGAGTCAATTACTGAGATCCCGTGGATAAGGTCACAGCTTCCAGTTTATCTCACAAATATTTGTCTTGATAAAACAAGCAAATTAAGCACAACCTTAGCCCCCTTGATGCCAACAAAGCCACCACCCAGCTGAACACATCTTCTTGGTTTCCATTGAATAAGGTGCTAGCATTACCACAACCTAAGGATCTCAGATGCTCAAATGGCACATGTCCATCCTTGCCAAACGGAAAGAGGTATACTCTGATTTTCACCAATTAAGATCTAAAGGAGCAACAAATACTTCTAAGCCATTTACTTGACAGGATGTCCTTTTATCAACATTGTCAAGCCTAAAAGAATTATATTAAATGCAAGTGCTTCCACACGACATATTAGCCAAGGATATGACCAGCAAATACAGAATAAAAGAAAAATGTGATAAAACCATGTACCAGAATTTGATTCCTGAGGTGTTTCATTTGCCTCTACCTCCTGAGAAGGCTCCTTAAATAAGAACCACAACCACATTAAGTATACAAGCCAAGCCACAGCCATTATCCATCCAGGCAAAGTCTCTTGATTAAATGTGAACTTGTATATCTTAAAATTATATTGAAGTACTCCAGCAAGAGCAGGGCCACAAGCCATCCCGAGAGCACTTGCACTGACAAAACCTGCGGAGGCCTGCATGCGGATCTTCGATGGCACACAGTCGCTGATGTAACGCCGGTTAACAGCTCTAGCAGAACCTAACCTGAAATTGAAGAGATGCAAGTCTGTTAACCTTTTACATTCCCATCACAGATGAACTTGCACAAAGTTCTTCATTTATGAAGTACAAAAGCAGATGCAAAACCGCCACTATCAGATACTTTGGGGTTTCTTCAAGTCAATAGCCTCCTTTTCTTTCATTTCACTGCAATGAAGGCAGTGAGAATAAAAGCTATGGCCAAATTAGAGGAGGACAAAGAGCACACACCACCAGTTTTTTTGGTGGTGTTGGGTTTGTTTTTTGGGGTGGGGTTTTGTTTTGGGGGGGGGGGGGTTGGGGTGGACAGAATGAACCTCAACCTTGCAACTGTTTTTGCTTCTTGCTTTTTGTCCATTGCTTTATCAAAAATTATGATTTGACCAATACAAGAACCAGAAAGAGCAAAAGATACGGAACCATCCTATTCTATCTGAAGATAATTGGTTTTGGTCAGAAATCTTAGGAGCCCAGCTAATCTGTTAAGATACAGAAAATATTTAGCACCTTTCACTAACTTAAAACTTCCAAAACTCGTGACTGTGCATGCAGTCTAGCATGGTATCAAAACAAACGACTTAAGCTATTGAGAAAGACGGTTATTCAGTATAATCCATTGATTCGGATGCCAAAAGCTAACTGGATCATCAATGGAACCTTGTGTACCACTGTTACAAAGATGAAAACGGCTCATATTAATAGAAACAACTAGCCAACTAACTCCATAGCTGATGCACAGTCGACAGCCTCCTCATTTCGAGTCAGAAATCACAAAAATAGGCAATAGAGAGTCTGCTCTCTTTGAATCCGCAGTAGTGCTCTAAGAATTTCAATTTCCTTGAATCTTATCCCATTATAACGGCTGCTCTAAACATAAAAGGTAATCCAAATAGCTAGTTGTACCTCTGTTTCCAAGAAGTACAAATAGAGTCGTGACCATGAGGAACCATGATAAATGACAGTTTATATTGGTCAAATGAACTAGAACAGCACTTATTATTCATATCAAAGCATTGACTCGTGAGAAAAGATGAGAAAAAGACATTTTACTTACCCACAAAAAATCCGACCTGCAAGAAGGACCACTATGGAATCAAGATCATATGCCAACGCGTACATGATATTGCCCACAAAGAGAACAATACTACTGAATACAAGAGGCCTGAAGTATGATTTATTTGACCAAGCACTGAAATATACCGAGGAGAATATCTGTGCCACTGCCATCGCTCCAATCACAATACCACAAACTGTTGCTGCAGCTCCAAGACTCAGGGCATAGTCATCTGCTGTGGGGACAATGATGTATGTATTGACCATATAAAGGAATGTGTTGGCTAAGTTCAACATAAGAGACATAAAATGATATCTTTGATCTTCAGCATGTTCATCGATAGGAGCAGGTAGCTCTTCTTGCAAAATGAGTGCATGTTGTGCCAAAAAGTTAAGGAAGTTAGTTGAATGTGTCAATCTGTCCACAGCAGCTTTCATCGAGTCAATGATAGAATCCTGCAGACACGTGTCATAATGAAACAAAATCCATGGCTGGATCCCCACATGAGAAATCTACTTTTGGCCGCGGAGAAACAATAAGCTAGCGACATGAGCTAATTGAGCAAGTTGAACAGAGAACTGATTCGGAGAAAAACCTGGAGAGCAAGAGGTGGCTGGTCATATATTGATATGTAGCTTCCCTGGCGGTCCTGAAGTTCCCCTAGGTTACGTGAAATTGCACCAACTACAGCCCCTATTCCCTGCAATGCACATAGAAATATCTTAAACAATTAAAGTCTACACATAGACCGTCCATTTAGCAGTAGAGGATGTGCAATGCAGTACATTTAATTCCAAAGTCCCAATCTTCTAAAACTATTTAGATAATTAAGAAGGGTAAAAAGAAGATGAATCCATTTCAGCATATTACCACATGCTTGAACACTTGCTGCAGCTGGGAGTAAGGGTGATTTGCACGAGTCTTGACATAGTAGTTCGTGAATTGATAACCAAAACGCTTATCAAACTTCTTCAGTATCTTACGCAAACCTATTGCATTTATTTCAACGAAATAAAGAAGCTTCAAAAGATCACGTCCCGCAGTTCTATAAGCTTCTCTTAGTTCAGATATTTGAGATATATCAGGTTGCTCCTGAAGAGCTTCTTGCTGCTCCCCAAGCTTAGCTATCCTGGTTGCAAGTAGGCCTTGTTGTTCCAACAGGAAAAGGACAATTTTTTCAATCTGGAATTATAATAAGAAGTAAACAATTGGAACCTCATAGACTCAAGTGAAGGGAGAAAGCATGAGAAATTGTTTTGTTACATTGTTCCACAAAAGAATTACATGTGCACACGTGCTCTCAAGCAAACACAACACCATCTACACCACCACTTACCTCTTTCAATTTACTTCACATGATACATTGTTCAAACAAGAGGAATAAGTACAGAATGCACGGCATCATGTCCATCCACTTCCCATGAGATGCTAAAGAGATTGGATTTTTTTTTTTTTTGGGGGGGGGGGGGGGGGGGAGGGATTGACTGCACTTCTACATAAGTAACAAACCGAGGAATTTTCCAGTTTTCAAAGTACTCGCTTTTCTTGTGGTATTTATGGTCGGTGCTTTGAATATCAACTCATTTCCTATTATGTATACTTAACAATACCCTTTGAGCACTCACTAACATGACTTTAAAATTGCATCTTCCTTTGAAGTGGCCATATGCAGCTGCAAGCTAAGAGAGAGACATAAAAGCCACAAGTACTTAAGTAGTACATGCACATTATATACTGCAGGTTGAGCACTATGGCTCTTAACCAGCTAATATTCGATTTTACAGAAAATTACTTCTTCCCTAGCATAGACTCTAGCAGATGATTTTCTTCATCTTCCAAATGCAGATACAGATTTTTTCGTTCAATAGGATAAAGACAAGCAGGTACAGGGAAGTTGTTTTGTCAACCTGCTAAATCAATTACATAAAATACTTCATGACTACATCAAAATTTACCTGCTGTCATAGGAAAGCAAAACTGAATGAATCGCATAAAAATGACTCCTGAGACATACAATAATAAAATAGCCAATCGATTTATTGCATCCTATACAATCACCCTGAATTTGAAGCATGAATTTCACATTTACTGCGCTACTAGAGGATCAACTCCCACAAACAAGTACACATTTCCAAGGGATTTGATACCTGGTTATCTAGCATCCTGGAAAAATCCTTGAGCACATGACGACGATCTTGTGCTCCAATATCAATATTCTGAGCATATTGTCTCACCTTCTTCTTCATCATCTTATAATTAATATAGTATCTATAAAGAAACAGAATATACCAAATTCTGAGAAAATTTCACAGTGTACAAATATGGGAAAGTAACAAAAAGTACAATGCTTTAGACAATTAGTGTGACCTTTCTACCTCCCCTGCCCTTTTTCCGCTATACATGCGTTTGAGCTTGTGCAATGACATGGCTGGTTTGATGAGACAAATTAATGTAGCAATCGTGCAGGACATATAAAGTACTAGGTACATGATTCGACAGATTCATGTTGAAATCTACAGTTGTAATTGAAGGGATGACATGATGACGCATGCATCATAAAGATCTTACGTGAGTTTAGATGAATATGAAAGCTGATAGTGACAGTTGAGAAAAAATTTCAATATTTGACATCTCAAGGAGGGAAGGGAACTGTTGACTGAGCAACAATGATAAACGTCAGACAGGTTACATAACATCCATCTAGAAACAAATTGCGTAGCTTTAAATCTCAACAGGGGATGGTTATAAGACACCACAAATGCCTGTCCCGATTAGTGTCCCCAGGACTTGAGCACATAAAAAGGGCAACGGAAACACATTTTATGCATCAGACATACCCCTGCCATTCCACAATTTGCCTTTCCTTCAACTTTTTGCCAAAGGCAACCATCTTTCTCTGCATACAAAGTGTAAAAGATAAGGGAATAGTAATGAATCAAAAAGATGCTACATATTGCTATTTTGCAATCGCAATAAAATCATGAGTCATGAGCTGGTCATTAATAGGAAGAATAGAGAGAGAAGAAAATAATAAAAGTCACAACAACAGCAAGTTGATGCACCAATAACAAGGGTTTTTACTTTATACCATGTGAAGCGTACATAGAGCAGGAATGCGGAAATAAATGCATATTGAAACAGTTTTAGGGGAGTGCAGTTTCAGCGATAGCAGGCAATGCGCTTGTCTTCTCTGAGGGTACAATTATCATTCCCGTTAAAGTACAATAAAAACGCAACACAGTCAATAGTTCTGGGCTGGGTACTCTAAACCAATTAACCCCACAGCACTAGCGATAAGTTAGATAGAGCAGTACATGATTACCTGCTTCTGTTTTCAATCCAATTTAGTTCATATTCCTGCACAATATGAGTTTATGCAAAAAGTGCAAATATTTTGGGGTCACACCAGCAGGTTACCAACAAAATATTTGTGGGTCGGTTAAAGCACTGTCAGTATGTTCAATTCAGGAGTCAGCTCTTACTTCAGCTGCGAGCGTAGTACTTCTTTGAAACGAATAGGCAGAGAAGGCACCTAGTTGGCTTGGTAATCACGTCAACCTTTTTGCATATTTCCCTTCTTCAGATGCATGACAAAGTGTCTGTCAGCCTCTTTAACACATTTCTCCCCACTAAGCAAACTTCATGTCAAACGAAGTTAACTATTTCCCATACCATTTAGTCAATTGTTTCATACAGCTAGATTTGAAAAGAAAATTCTATTTGCTTTTTATTGTGGTTTTCACTTGAAGCAGTAATGATCATGTTTTGGCGGGCATCGTTGAATTTCAATAAATGCAATCGGGGTCTAGATGATAACTGGACCGACCCACAAAAAAAAAAACCGACAGAGTTGTATATCTGTGAATTCGATGCAAATAAAGAAAGTCATATGAAGAACCAATGAAAGAGAGAAGCTAAATCAAACATCCGCCACATGGAATTCGACAGTCCCACAGGACGAGCAGCTCCGCAGGCAACGAGACAACATACGGAAAAGAGAAGCAAAAGAACAGCAACTAGCTCGCTCCAGAGTCGAACCACTCAGCATCAAAAGAGGAACACCAAAAAGAGAGGGAAAAAAAAAACACATGATGCACCTCAAATTCTCTGAATTTTGCGTCTCTCGACCAAACAGAGCACTGAACTTCACGCGCAACGTTAAAATCTGCTTCAGAGAGCCGGAGAACGAAATTTACGCAGCGCGAGTTCAGCAGACCTTCCGATAATCAAAAGACAGTTTAGATGACCATCAACGAACGGACCTGAATCAGAAACAGACACAAAACAAGTGGTGTTGAATTATGTCTCGAGAGTTAGAGCCGTTCACGAAACGCGACCCAGTTGAATAAGTATCAAAGTTTGTCCGCACAAAGAAGCACAGTAAATGGAGCCCAATTTACCACAGGTTGGATCTCAAGAAAGCACTACAAGACAAAAATGGGCCCTTTTGTCTAATATTATATTTAATATTGTCGGGGTAAAAGGATCTTAGTAGAGAGAGAGACAAAAAGGCTAGGGTTCACTTTGTACTTTGGAAAGGAGAGAAATGATGGCTCTTTCTCCCTTGACAGGACGACGCCAAAAAAAACAAAACAGCAAAAAACGCGAAAAAAGGAGGAGGAAAAAGTGCAATCGCTTTTCCGATTCGTGAAACGCATGTGAAAACATTGCGGATGAGCACGAAAGAGAGAGCGCGCGCTATCGAGAGAGAGAAACGAGAGAGACACCTCAAAACCAGAAGTGGAGAGCGGAGAGGATTTTGCCGATGGCGATCGCTTGTGCAACGCTTCAAATGGGAGTTGCAGGCCAGATCGAAGAGAGACGTCGCGGAGCGGAGACGGAGAGCGATGCAAGGAGATCACGTAAACGACGAGCCTGGCCCGTGCGGCACTCGATCGACGCGAGCGAGGAAGAACGAACGAGCGATCGAGCGATCGAGCGAGCGAGACGAGAGAGAGAGAGAGGGAGAGAGAGAGAGAGAGGGGGAGGGGAGGGGGGTGGTTCCGAAGCTCAGAATCAACTCGAAAATGATTGCGTTGGTGATTTTAATCATATGCACTTTTAGAGTTCAATCATAGGAGGGAGAGGGAGATAGAGAGAGAGAGAGAGATATTTGTTTTACTTGGAGGGGGTCGGAGTCCATAAAAGCAGCAAATGCCCAAAAATAAAAGGAAAAATACCACCAAAAATCTTAAATTATGTTTTTTGTGACATAAAAAATCCTAAACTATGCTCATCGTGATAAATTTACACTGAACTTTTTTTTGCGACATAAAAAACCCCAAACTATACTCATTGTGACACATTTGCCCTGAACTTTTTTGGTGACACTAAAAATCTCGAACTTATATCATTGTGACATATTTACCTTCTACTTAAAAGTAGCACTTAAAAATATACCGTGAATCCAAGTGATACCGTGCCACGTTAAAAAATGTTGAAAAAAAATGAAATTCTAACGTTACTATTCATGCCATTTAGTGTTGAAAAAAAATGAATAAAAAATGAATAGTGACTTCAAATTTTTATTTTTTTGGTCAGAGGGGATGGTTTTTCATTAAGCAGGTAGTGGATGGACGAGTGATGAATAGTGACTTCAAATTTTTATTTTTTAAATATTTTTCTGTTACATTAAAAAGTTTAGGGTAAATGTGTCACAATGGGTATAGTTTTTGGTTTTTTATGTCACAAAAAAAAGTTCAGGGTAAATGTGTCACAATGAGCATAGTTTGGGGTTTTTTATGTCGCAAAAAAAAGTTCATGGTAAATTTATCACAATGGACATAGTTTATGATTTTTTGTGGTATTTACCCAAAATAAAAAGATAAGATGTAAGGATAATGTCGCGAAAAACCCCAAACTGGTACGCCCGTGACAAATTTACCCCAAACTATTTTTTTTATCATTAAAAACCCCAAACTGGTACACTTGTGATAAATTTACCCCAAACTATTTTTTTGACCTCAAAAAACCCCAAATTGGTACACTTGTGACAAATTTACCCCAAACTAATATATTTTTGACAAATTTACCTTTCATTAATTTTTGTTAAATTTAACATCGAATTACTTAGTTGGATGACATGTGGCACTTCACAGGTATACCAATTTGAAATTTTTACCCTCTATTTATCACAAATTTATCAATTTAGGATTTTTAATGGTACTGATCCAATTTAACAAAGGGTAAATTTGTCATAGATGTAATAGTTTGGGGTTTTTCGTGGTAAAAAAAATAACCCGTGGTAAATTTGTCACAAATGTACCAATTTAGAGTTTTTTATGGTCAAGAAAATAGTTTGGGTTAAATTTGTCATGGGCGTACCAATTTGGAGTTTTTCGTAGTCAAAAAAATAGTTTTTGGTAAATTTATCACAAGTGTACCAGTTTGGGGTTTTTCATGATCAAAAAAATAGTTTGGGGTAAATTTGTCACGGGTATACCAGTTTTGGGTTTTTCGTGGTATTAACCCTAAAATGTAATACGTGATTTTTAAATTTTCACTCAATGCTCATCGAATAAAAATTCGAACATCATTTACGTCTTATCCCAAGTTATAAATAAAAAAGAGGCATTATTTATTAAGCATCTTCAATGATAGTCATTAACAGTGCGAATACAAACGTTTTCTGACTCGAGAGACCATAAAAGTCAAAATCATGAAGATTCTAGTCAACATCCTCCGTAAATGTGACCCCATGATTTCTTATTTTAGTCTTTACGGGTCGTTTCGTACTGTCTAGGAGAATCGCTCGTGATATTCCAATTTAGAACACTTCAATTGCAGCACGTGTTGCCTTAGCCTTAATCAGTTTAAAATTACATTTTGGTCTTTTTCTTTTCTTTGCTAGAAATCTTGCGATGCTTATTCTTTTTGGTTTACGTTAAGCAGAAAGTATACATTTCCCAACTTCTTGGCATGGTTCCAAAATATTCGGATCGCCCGTACGTCCGCCAAATATCGACTGTTTGGATGAATCCAGAGTGCTACATCAATGTTAAATTTACCCCAAATTAATTTTTGTATCATAAAAAATTTCAAATCGATAAATTCATCCCAAATTTACTCCAAGCTTATATATCCATGCCACTTTTACCAGAAAGTTTGTGGTAAATTTGATATTTTTTTTGGGGCAAATATTGCATGATGTGGCATGGGTGCGCCATAAAAATTTATTTATGGTAAATGTGAAACGAATTTATTAATTTTGAATTATTTTATACAAACATTAACTTAAGGTGGAATTCACTCTTCTTTAAAGTGACCCTCTAAAAAAATAACAATGATAATAACTCCAGCGACGGAGAATCACGTGAACATGCATGCAGCGAAATCCCGACATCATCCTGAATGAAAATCATTAATTACCTCGAAGAGGTGATTACGACATACTTTTCGAGAATAATTAGGTCCATCCTCTTCGGGACAAAAAAATGATAATGCTAATGATTATAATAATAATTATTATAATAGTAAATAAAGCGAAACGACACAAGCATTTGTCCTTTTTTTTCGCTGAAAAGGCCTTTTTTGACAATTAGATAAAAGGGTGTGTGGGCCTCCATTTTGCCCTTACAAAATCTCACAACGTTATCGACAAGGCAAAGGAGGCTCGCGTCTTAATCTTATGGTATACACACCACAAAAGACGAAACTGGGGATGTCAAATCAAAATTTAAGAGGACCAAAAGTCCAAATTAGCAGCATGGAGAAAGATAAGAAAATCAAGGGATAATCACACGAACAATCCATAAACTTTAATTTATGTAAATTTAATTTAATATATAATATGATCTTTAAAATTTTTAATTTAATTAATGTAATCTTTTAACTTTAGCTCGACAAGCAACGTGATCTTTGAACTTTTAATTTAATCAATATGACCCTTGATCTTTTGAAATATCTTCAACTTAATCCGTGAATTATAAATAGAAATTCAACATAATTCCTTCATTAATCCAAGTTCATGAACAATTTTGAATATTTTTTTTTTATAATTCAAAAATCAAGTTAAACATGTTTCAAAAGTTCAGAAATTACATTGAACGAATTGAAAATTCAAAGGCCATATTGCACATTAAACTAAAATTCATAAACCATTTTAGTCAAATTAAAAATTTGAAGATCACATTACATACTATGATAAAATTTAGAGATCATTTGTGTTAATTTTTCAAGATCGAAATTAACACATTTTAAATCCACTGGCAGTAAAAACAAAAACAAAAAGTAGTAACGCTGTTTCTAACAAATATAGTACATTGATGCTGACTGACAAGACAACGACATGAATCAAGAGATCATGTCGGAAATCTTCATTTCCCTAGTTCAATAGGGAATGTCACGTTCGATCCATGCGGGCGAGTATCGCAATAAAGGGTCAGCATACCAAAATGAAACCGAGGCTACGAAAGACTCGAATCAAAATCGGATCAAAACAGAGGAACGTAAGGCACAGTAATTCCCCGACAAGATCACATACTCAGGATGAACTCAATTTACTTCTATCTGCTGCAAAAAGTTCGCCCCACATCACAACACAAGGCTACTGTCCGCATCTATTTCGCTCCCAAAGAACAGAAAGCGGGAGGACAAAGGCGGTCCGCCGCCGGGTACAACAAGAAAACTCATATCGAGACTTGTGAACAACATTATTCTGATACATTTTACTAGAAAAGAAGGAAAGATGGATGCGCTTTAAGAGCTTCTCGTTGCTGCTTCCACTACATCTCTTCTGCCAATCAAATAAGTAGGCAAACGAAATGCAGTAAAAGGAGCAAAAAGAAGCGTGGAAAAGGACAGCCATTTATTGAACCAATTGGCCCGAAAAAGATCTAAAAAAAGGGAGAGCGATGATTACAGGTACTTGGCTGTACATGTCGTTCCGTCTCCACAGAAGCGAAGTATTCTATACCTGCTCTGCCTCGTGCGTCAACCATTTCGATTGGTAGATTTTCGCCCTCTCGGGAGCAATTATCTCGAGGGCGCCAAGAACACACTTGTGGTAAGAGAAGTCTTCTGCCGTTCCGTCAGCTCTGACCAGCATGAAGCAGCGAGAATCTTGGTGCTTGGGGTGATGTCCAACCTGCGAGATGACGGGAAAGAGAAAAAATCAGCAGCCGGCCCATGCAAGGGCAAAAGTTTCTTTCACACCAAACTCCCAGATAAAAGATGTAGCTAGTTTTAGCATGAGTAATGTTCCTCACATGGAGTACTCTGCCGATATTAACGAGCATACTGCGAGTATGTTAAGAACGGTTTACAAAATTAGTTAACAAGGCCCCCTCCCACTCACAATCTGTGAACCCAATTTTATAAGTCATATTAGTACACCTACATTCCTGTTTTAACAATCTCAGCAAGCTTCTCCATTCCAATTCAAGAAAGAAATGAAGAATTTGAGGAGAAGTCCTGGGTCAAAAGTGACAATAAATTTCTTTTAGACAAGGTACTCAAACTGACCTCCACTCATCTTTGACTACTGAATGGCCGACAAGAATATTAGCATCGAAACTACCCTTCAATTTTCTTTAAGATAATGCTAGAAAATGCCTAAAGATATAAATAGCATTGGGCATATTATTTGCACCTGCTAGCTACATATATGTTTATTGGTATATGTATGTCTATATATCTCGTTACCTTTATATCCCGAGCTCCAGTTCCTATCTTTTCCTTTCCACGAGGATGAAACTTCAGAGCCATCATCACGATCGACTTTTCTTGTTCACCTAAATGGTGATTGATCGGGTACCTACATGAATGACGCATATCATCAAGGAGATGATAATTGATACCATCAAAATCATCATTCAGGCAACAAATGCCTGAAAGGAGGTTCCTAGAGTAATTGAAATTGCTACTTGAGGTTTGTGCAAGTCTTCAAATTTTGTGAGGCACACTTTTAGCATGAATTAAGATGCTGGTAACTGTTTGATCTAGTGCTCCAATTCCTGATATGGAAATTTTCGCGTGGTACAAAAAGCTAATGTGCCGCATGTGCCCAGATTAATTTCAAACTAAAATTTTCTTTTATTTTGACCATTGACTTGAAAAGAAAATGCTTTTCAGGTTTCGGAGAAAGAGCCACTCTCAAAGCTCTAGCAATTGTCAGAAAGCACGGTTCTTGTGTGGGGGTTGAAAAGGATCCTGATCCAGAAATGCTAATTTTTCGCGCCTCTTAGTACCTAATTTCTAGACCACCCTACTTCACAGAGAGAAATCTACAAAGCCAAATGTAAAATAGAAAAGTAGCATAAGTAGCAAGGACAATGTATCGTGAGTCATGCAATTTGGGAATCCAGTATGTGCCCAGAATGTAGAAGTTCATGCTTGCGAGTTAAAAAATATTGACGGCAAATACAAGAAACACGATTCCAAGGATCGGTTTAACCAGAGACAAATAATGCAGCAAACTCTTCATATAATGGACAACTCTAAAACTACTAAGTCGTCAATAACTTACTTGTATAATATTTTCTTCAGCTCCAGCGACAGCTTCTGGATGTCATTAAATGTGATAAATTTCCTTAATAATGACTTATTGATTTCCAGTTTCTTGAGTACTTTAGCAACACTATCAGCCTGCACAAACTCTGCCCCACATCTGTCTGACATATGGCTGCCAGCATTTGGCATTTCAAGCTTTAAATTCTGCCGTGTGGAACTAACTTTGTTATGCAACAGATTGTAGACACTTTCAGGCTTTGCAAGCTCATGCCCCTGATCAATACAAAAAGAAGTTTATAACGCTCTAAAATCAAGGTAGTCCTGAAAGACAAACACAGGTGATCCTTTTTTCAACAGAAACTAACAACAATCGATAAAAAAAAAAAGAACCATTAGTCAAGGTATTGGTTAAAGATGTCTCTGCAGATATGTAGCACACTTTATACGCAAAGATAGATAATGATCAATCAGAATAGTTAAGGATGTGAGGGGGGGATTTAGAAGACAATCATTTCTATGGAACCAACCATATACTTGGACTCACAAGCTAAACCAAAAGAAGTTTGAAGCCTCTAGATTTCATAGAATTTTCATCTACCAACAACATCCAAACATTCCAATGAGTTAGCAAAGAATAAAACTGACAAATTTCATCTCAGAACCTTACGATGTCTAAATAGCAATTAATTGCTTATGAGTTATCATGAAGGGAATTGACATTCCTAGACCCTTGGTTTGGAAAATTCTCAGAAAATCTCCCATGATTGGCGATCTCAAGCTTAAATCATGGACAATGACTTTATCCATGGAGCTTGCATCAGTATTAAAATGCTCGCCTGGGAGCCGGTTCACCAGAAGCAATATTCCAGGCTTAGTATATGTTAAGACACCTTCCCAAACTGAGAAACAACATGTGCAATGCGAAAGGTAAGTATCAAGTTAGTCTCCAAGGAAACAAAGTAGGTTTTCCCATTCCTTTCTTAAGGAGCACCTCTAACTTCAAGCATTAAATTAAAAAAACATGCCTAAACTCCACCAAGTGTTTAGAAAAACAAAAACCTGAGTTAATTTGGGTTATTTGGTCCAGGTTTGATCTGGTTTATTTCATTGGGTTAATTGAAATAATTGACTCTTTATCAGGTTAACTGCTTTCCACACCAAGTGGATAATTCTTTGTCTTCGATTCACTGATAACAAATTCGAAGTGAAACGTAATGTTTATAACCATTTAAAAGAAGATTAAAATTCCTATAGGCTGATGGCTTTTTTTCTTCTCATTATTAAGACACCAAAACCATTTGTCTGACAATACAATCAGAAACTCACTTTAATTTGGTATTATTAGCAATTTTTATGATACTCTAAAAATGTTAAGAGTATTGGCCGATGGGCATATTTGTCTATTTCCTTTACTATTTTATGTATGGACGCAATAAGGGTGATATTGTAACTTTTGGCCTCTTGTCTTTTTTATTAGCAGATAGCTTAGGGTCACATTGACCTAAGCGAAAAGAAAAGGGGAGACAAAGATGAATTACTTCATGTAGTCTCCCTCCACATATCAGCTTAATTTTTTGGGTTGGACTTTCTAACAAAGATGAATTACTTGACCACATGGTTTTTTAAGATCTTACCTCCAACAGTCTTTTGCATTAGGGTGACTTTTGTAACGGTTACTCATTTGATGTTGCAGTTCTAGGACTTCTGAGTTAATATTGGACTTTCTATTATAGTTAGACAAACTGTTGTTGATGGTTTGAACTAAAGCAAGAAGTTAATTTTTTTGGGTTTAAAAACTTAACAAATTGAAGATATTGGTTCTGATATGAACGCGAAACACACCTAGTAATACACAGTACATCAGTATACTCCACTAGAATGTTCCATAGATTAAACACACAACCTTGATCCATTTAGCTACTTATTTCTCCAAGTCAGATTGCAAATTAAGTAGCTGCAATAATATCTCATTCTAAAACGAGTGGCAATATCATGGTGGCTATACTATGGCTGCTAGTGTGACAGGAGTCTTAACTATTGGAGCCGGGATAAAATGCTATCAAGCTAACAATGCATCAAAAATAGTTCCAACATTTCAAACATTTGAAAGCCCTAGTGTTTGAAATCCAATGGTTCAAGCTGTTTCCAGTGAACCACGCTGTCAATATCCTAGCTTCTCATATAAAAGTAGCTCTTGAATTAACCTTACAATTCCATTGGACACCTTAGATTGACATTCTCAATATCCAGAGAAAAAAGACACTATCCTCACCTTTCCAGAGTATATTATTTCAAATAATTCTCCGGTCCCCAGTGAAGGAACTTTCCCCCATGCCAGTGCATCCAGGCTCCCTTGTAGATTATCCACTGTTCCTGCCTTGGCAGCTTTAATGAAACAAGGACCAGGATTCTGCAACATTTCTCACAGATTATATTATAAAACATATCATAAAAGTTATCTCCTGGAAAAGGCTGAAGTGAACCATGTCGGGGCCAAAACCTACCGAAAAGCACGCTTGAACAAAAGGTGATGATACAGATGAGGTTTCCCTTTGTCTTGACATCCCTTTAGGATTTAAGCCAACAAACTCTCCACTTGTTGATAGACAATTAGCAACAAGAACTAAATGTTCAGGAAGAACAGTTTTTCCTGTATCAGATACAGCCGAACCCAGACTCTGTATTGAGAGTTACACAACAATTAATCACGTTAGCAACTGCCTCATACTGTAACAAGCAGCAATGAGAGATTTATTGGAGAACCGCACATTAAGGAAGTACTTCCATCCAGCGTCTATCCCATTTGCTAATGAGAATTCTCGAATGGTATCCGGATGACTGCGAGACCAATCAATAGCATCCATAATAGGAACACAATTATTCATAAGTGCACTCCAGAGCTTCATTTTCTCAGAGTGTGCAGACATGGATACTCTCAAGTAGAGTTCACCAGTTGACATGGGATTAGATTTGCTTAGCTTGCTGCTTTCACTCCATAAGATATCAACTTTTTTAACCTCCATGAATCCTGAAGAACAAGCGAGCCATTCAGCTATAGCAGTTATACAAAGAAGTTGCAGACCATGTAAACTCGACTAATAACTTCGCAAACCACATGCAAGCAGTGAATTTCTAGGCGAAATATCTATGTACATTTGCACTGAGACAATGTGTAAGGTGCACTGAGTATGATAGCATGGTCGTACCTAGCAATGATTACTTGAGCAACTTCTTTGTAATGTTTCCCCATGCTACAGATCATGTGCGTTTCTTTTTAATTTATACGCCAGTGAACTATCATTAAGTACCGAAACTTCAGAATTTCAGAATTACTCCACAGAGAATGAGCTACCAGTTTTAAGAGTGGAGTATTATTTAAAATTCTAATACTTACCCTTAGGCATTGGCTAGGGTTTAGCCTGATACTCAAGTATGGATACCATATGTATGTATAAAAGGTTTTGCAGTGCTCTCAAGAGTAGAGTAACAATGGATCAGGTGCGTTTCTTTTACTCTGACTTTATCCTTACTTTACTCCTGCTAAACATAGTTTAGCATGTCATGCGACAATTTAGATCCATGGCAATTTTTATTGATAATGACAGAATAAAGTACATCACATTCTCATATCGTTTTACACACTACTCACTTTGCAGGGAGTCTATTTCCCATCTAGCATATATGAACTGAGTAACACTTACGTGTACTATTCACGTTTTCTTTCCCAGTTTCTATTTGATGTTGCCCATGGCATTACCTTTCAATTGATTGAATAACTACATTGATGTTCTGATTATAGCAGCAAAAATAAGTTGTAAACTAGTCTCTACATGTGGCCTACGCATGGGGAAAATATTTCAAGTGACAGATATGCCATGTGGTAGGGACACGGGGTTCAGCCAACCAATCAAAAGTGAGATGCATAAGCACATGGCACCAAGTAGGATGAGAAGTAGGATGAGACGTATAGCACGCAAGATATGGTGACTTGGTCAATTATACCACGTCGTGACCGCCACGTGGCATATGTCACATAAACTACTTCTCCCATACAATACATGTATTACTGCAGCCAATAGACTCAATAAAAATTAATGATCATACTCCAATGCAGTTTTTCTTTCAGTAAACTTATTTCCTGCATGTGAAAGAGCCACATTGAAAAGAAGATAAAATTCCAAGATAACCTTTAATAACTGTTCCCAGAAGGCAAGGTATCACGAGTTCTTGAAGTTTTCTCAAAAGTGTGGGCTGTGTGGCAACTTTCTTCGATTCTTCGACCATGTTGAGTGTGATGCAATAGATATTAGCTGCATCTTCCCTTTCTTCGCCAGCTAATGAACAATCACTGCATCAGCAAATATATTACCAACCAAGTCACTGGATTGTGTTTGATGGATAGTCAAATCTCAAAGTGGAAACACAATCTACTGAAAAATCCCAAAAACAAAAATTCACTTTGGCAGAGTTATTGCAAATATGTAAGAGGCTAAACAGATAAGTCCAGGCATACTGGATTGATTGGATTTAGCCAGAATCATAGAGGGGATCCTAGCTAGTAGGATTGATATTGGAACTTGGAAGTACATCAAAGTAGAACTCATTCCATATCTCCTTTTCAGGAGCTTTAACAACACTAGGTAGTAACACAAACCAAATACACAAAGGAGCTTCCGTGCTGCAGCTTTCACAAATACTGTGACAGCCATTGCATCATGGGCCCAATAGACACTCTTTGAGCAGCTAAGCACGAAAAATTGCGACTGATGCCGTTCTAGACCTTACAGAATTCATGCAAATCCAATGGGCAAGTGTAGATTCAAATGCTACATAGGATCTAATTGGCCGAACATTAACTAAAGTTAAGAAAGCAACATGGGAATGGAAAATACAACACCTGGTGGTCCACATGATTTGTCATTTACCAATGAGAAACTAAATTTTTACTTTAATTTTTCTTACATGCTCGGTACCATATGTGAGCAGGTTTGCACAAAAAGCAGTAAAAGGGAGATGTAGGCAATTGAATTTCTTACACATGAAGACAAACTCCCACACTGAACTGAGTAAGCAGTCAGAATGGCTTACTTGATAGTTATCTGCAGTGGGGGAAGATCAACTCTTGTTTCCTTCAAGAAAGTATGACATCTCCTCTGAAGAGAACCAATGATAGAATGAAGTTTCAATTCTCTCCTTGTTATAATGTCCTGCAGTGGTACATAATTTTGTAAGATAGTGGAGTCTGATGTAAATTGGAAAAGAAAGGATAACCAGTTACCTTTCTTATATGGAAATGGCACACCCACGGACCCAAATTCTGGTTATAATTCTCTGGGGAGAAACTAATAACAAATGTACATCAATTTCTATCGTAAAGAAGGTTATGACTATGCTCAAAGTCAGTAAAGAATAATGGGAATTATAATAAAAAATACTTGGGTTATGTATGCTCACATAATCATTGTGGTTGACACTATGTCTGAAAAGAACAGTCTCTCCAGATAATCTTTAACTGCCAGGGCTCCATATTCTAAACCATGCCTATGTTTTGCAAGCTGCTTGGAGAGAAATAACGACATTGTTTGACAAGAGTTGCTTTTCTTGGTACCAGACTCCAGCACATTCTGCAGGGTACACCAACATAAGAATTTGTTAGGCATGATCAAGTGAAAGTGTATGATCACACAAATCTCACCTACCACTGTCAGCATTCACTTTCAGTGATATGTAAGCAAGACAGACAGCATATTGTTCAACCCCTAGCAGCAACTAAAAAAGTTCACCTCTATCTTCGAGACTGGGAAAAATGTTCAAGTTCTTCTATTGTGAAATTTGGACTATAATTTCAACCAAAAAAAAAAAACTCGGACTATAATTCCCACCCATTTTAAGAAGCTTATGTAAGGACTGTACTGTACAAATCACACATGATGCGACGTAATAAGCAATGAATATAAATTGCATAGTCCTTTCAAAATCTTACGAGTGATGCAGCTATATTTTGCAGATATTTTATAAGGCTGCAGAGCATCAAGAGAGTGCAAACCCATACACAAAAAGATCTCAATGACAAGACAAAGCATTTGTATGACAATCACAGCATCTACAAGTAAGTTTCCAGGATATTCTATACCGAAAGTGTATTGTTTTCGGCCAATTGTCAATTATTACCAAATCTGACTCCTCCCTTCAGAACGAAATAAACACAACACAAGACATGGACTAACAAAAAAAAAAAAAAAGAAGCGACACAAGAGAGAAGACATCAAGAAAGTTCAAAAGGTTAAAGGCACAATTCCACAAATACAAGTGAACCCTTTGCCCACCATAACTCTGAGGTCACAAATCCGTATCATCTGAAAGTTAGAGGAGCGTGGACTTCTCCAGCATTTGAAACGGTAAGAACACAGCATGTCTAGAGTGCAGTATATTAGATTTAAGCTTGACCAAAAAACCTCCTCGTTGGAAAAAAAGATAAATTCTCTTTTTAGTTGAAACAGGCATGATCAAAAAGAACATATGGAACTAAAGGGATACACACTATCATTCACACAAGCTTCTGCGAAGTAATCGCTAAGTTATCTGCTGACTTTATATACAAGCCTCGGATTTAAAAAAAGGACTAGTTCTTTGGGCGAGGTTACAAGCTACAGTTAAAAGCTTTTCTTGATTTATGTACTCCTAATAAAAAAAAATTACAGTATTTATGGCACTCTACATCACTAGTGTGCCACAAAAAGGAACACGCATTCCCACTGCCGACTTTGGGGCAAACAGAGCGTTTGCAATCCAGGATCTATGGAAGAGAATAATCAAGACAAAATCTGATGCTGCACAACGAGAACGACCACTACCTCAGCAATAATATGAAACATTTACATAACCAAAATGTGAAAAAATTGAAATGCAGATAGGAAATAGATGCAACTTCACTCAGCAATAAAGTAATAGATGTCACTGCATAGGTCTGTGAATGCTTCGGTGAGTGGGTAGACATTACCTTCAAATTTAACAGGGGTGATGTTTCAAGGAGACTGATTGGCTGATCTAGAGCACTATATGCAGCTTCGGAAATGGCACAGGCAGACATTGAACCAACAGGTTGGCCTCCCATCCCTTCCCCAGATTTTGCATTCTCACATGAGAGACTATCTTTGCTGCTGCAGGGAGTAGACGATTGCTTCTCAATGCCATAATAAAACTCTATGAGTTGATTGCCGTAAGCACTTCTAACTGTGCCATCATAGGAAACATACAGATCGCGCATGAAAAACATAAGCTTCCGGTGTAAAGTTCCCGGGACTTCAGCATTCTCACTGAATGAACTAGCCCGATTTGTCACAGAATGTATGAAACACTCCAATGGATTCAAACCAGAAAGAAAAGAGTTCTTGACCACTGCAAATGGGATGAAAGAGCGAGGACATGGAGAATCGTGCAGATGATCTATATTCTTTTCCTTATGGTTATTATACGAAGAGCAAGAAAGTTGATGGGGTATGTCAAATGACAATGGAACCAGTGAATGTTGCAGACCGACGCACATACTGTGTTGGGCGATCTTTAGCAGATTACCCTTACTTCCAGCTTTGAACATAGAGATCATGGAATTGTCTTTGTTAGCATACTTGTAGGCCAAACTTTGTATGTCTCGAAAAACTCGCTTAAAAGCGTCAACAGATGCCTGACTAAGGGCAGCGGATTTCTGCTTCTCATAACACAAGCGTTCTGAACCAAATGCCATAGCACTAATTTCTGCACCATTTCCAGCCAGGAAATCCCGTGAAGAATCCACCATAAACTGTTTGATATTGCATGCTTCATCTGCTTCTTGCAAACCACAACTGATTTCCTCGATCATATTTTCCCTTGAGAATGAATCAGATGCCAGATACAAATCTGATAATGAAACGCTCAAACCCCTCGTGGACAACCACTCACAGAGAACTTCTTGGGCATCATGCAGAACGTTAAGAACCCTACTCTGGCTAAAAGTGATAAGCCTCTGAAAGAGATTGTCATCAGTATCTCGAAGCCAACCAGATCCTTCTGAAAAGACAATTTCCCCATTCCTAATTCCAATGTCATTTGAAGACGAAAACCACTCCATTCCTGTAGGCAAGAGCATCTGGAATAATTGCTTCCCAGTCCAGATTCCCCCTTCAACTGAAGGCACCTTCACAATTGCCGGAGGAGGCAACTCATTAGGGCACAACATTTTAAGTTGTTGGATACTGAAGCGGTTTAAGCAAACACTACCCTCCAATATCAAGTGAGCAGCAATTAGACTATCCTGACCAAGAGAAAGAAGGTTCCTGCCACTTTGCCCATTATACAACTGCCTATCCACACCAACCAGCTCATTTAGCTCTACTCTTGCATCCACCGATTGTGGAATATATCCATGGATACAGTCACCGTCGAAATCTCCACGAAGAGGGGAACAGCATAGCGGATTTATAGAAAGAGCTGAGGCTATGGGTAGAACCTTGGCATTTAATGCGAGAAGAGAGTGCTGATGTATAGATGGAGGCCTATTTATCAAAACCATGTCTCCGTCAGTTAATGGCCTGTATATAGTGTCTCCGAAAAGAAGTTCTTTCATGCGACTGACACGCACAAGACACCCTTTCCTCCGAACATGCATGCCACCCTTTTCAAGCAGCAGTAAACTGCAGACAGCATTTAACTTTTCGCAGTTCCACTTATTCAAAGTCTCGGATACTTGCAATCTCTCTGCAATATGACACGGTACACCAATTTCACTGAGCTTGATGTTTGGATTACCCGTCACAACCATCCGGAAACAATAATCACTTCGCTTCCCGAGAACAACATCTTTCATCCATCTCAAACCAGAAGAAGTGAAATCCAAGTCCCTGCTCTTTCTGTTCTGGGCAAAAGCAGATTCAGTACTCGATAACTTGTCTGGGTTCAGCTGTTTGAAAATAAAGCAGTGAGCATAGAGCTTAAGCATTCTCGAAAGTCTTAACAGAAGATAGCAGAGCTTGCCTTAGAAACTTTAAGACACTCAAGGACGCGAGAGCCCAACTCATTCGCTGTCCCTCTAAAATCAACAAGTTTCTTGTACACCCTCGTTCGGTCATCCTGAAAGAAATTTACAGCAAAGAGAACAATACATCCAAACTTAGCAAGCTAACCAGCCATATAAAATCCAATAAAGAAAGAAAGCATTAATAACAAAACTATTCCCTAAGTGGGTAAGCAACTAAGTATTCATTGTGAGATTTGCTTTCAATCTTGCTTATTTTTCTTTTGACTAAGACAGAAAAGGACTTACAAGGACCAGCCGTCCATGAGAAAATGCATGAGTAACTTCAGTCACACGATGACCATTTGGTGTTACAGGGAAACAGTTGAGAAAAAGAGAATCTTTTCTTGAGATAAACTTTCTAATGAAAGTAGGATCAACGCCATTCAATAAGTGATAAACCTGAAAGGAAGAAGTGTATCAAGAGTACATCAAGCTAACTACCAAGACAATAATTAAATTATGACTGTTCGTGTGAGAGAGAGAGAGCAGTATATTATATAGATGGAAAGAGATTCACTAAGCGCAATCAGGTAAGAGGATAAGGAGACAAGGCATGAGGCAGAGAAATTATGTCAGCCGATAGCAGCATCATGCTGTTCGATTCCTTTGATCAGAAAGATTTAAAATAGCGTCCTCTGAAAAGAACCTACAGTTACTGTTGATTGAAACCAATCATTTCCATATCCAACGTAACTTGAATAATGTCAGAAATATAACTTAGAATGCTTGCACGTACAATGCTTGGTGATGTCTATCATATATATTTTCCAGTAATGTCTCACTCTCAGTTTCATACAGGAAATAACAACAAATTGAGACAACCTATAGAGGATGAGTTACCTGAGCATGCGATAATACCCTTTTGTCTTGTCTCTGACAACTTTCGTCTTGTTCCAGATCTTTTGGGATAAAGTCCCAGTAATCAGTGGGCCAAGTTTTCCTGTTCAACTTCTTTTGAACATTCCTTCTAAAACTGTCATCTATTTCTACAATGATGGCAGTTCTTCTGAAATGATCCTTGGATGACACTTTGAACTTCATAGGCGGATACCAATCTATTTGAGTGGGCTGCTCAATGCACAAATAGTCAACACCAAATTATGAAGGCCACATTTGGAAGGAGAATCTTATAGAAATATAAAATTAACTTACGAGACAGTATTTGCAGCCCCTTGTCCCATGATGTACCTGATTCGGACTACTCTTCTGGTAAATTAAAATGCAAAGTGAAAAAGGTGAAGCATTAGCAGAGAGAAAAAGGCATAGAGCTCTAAATATCACATGTTAACAAGAGAACGCATAATGTTTTTCATGATAAGTAAGAGGAAGCAAGTCAAAAAGGCATTTGGTTTTAAAAAAAAAACAGCATGATTACAATGCACTTCACATAGTCCAATCTCCAGTAAATAAAGTAGAGCAAGAATGTCCCGGAGAAATATCTAATCATGCACCCAGAATAAATAAGTAAAATCTAGACAGGAGCCACAAGATAACTGCATTGGGTTTCATGGTGTATGGTACATAGGAAGTATTCCAACCGGTAAGTTCCACGATCCACAATTTAATAAACATACATACAACAATTTACCAATCCCGGCCACTATTTTGGACAGAAACAGGGGTACAATTTCACCATTCAAATTCTAATGTCACAAAGGGGTTTCTAAACCTCCTAAACTTCTTTCCGAGAAGAAACATAGCCCTGCAGATTTTGTAATACGATATTTAAACCTTGAAACACGCCAATAAGCAGTGTAGACCTTGGCATGATCATGAAATGCTACATTTATCATATTCGTCTCACGGTCCTTTTTGACTGTTCAAGCCAATGAAAAGAATAAGGCAAGGGGGACCTACTCAACCTGCTGAAGACAAATTAAATCTTGTAGGACAAAGATATGGGTGCTTATCCAGAAACATATTTGAGACGGTAGATCAGACCAATCCAAAATCATACATGGGTCTTTGAGTGTAATCAATTGTTATTGAGTCCACAGACAGTTCTTCATCTAGATATTTCAATCATAGTAAAGCCTTAGGACCAGATGGTGTCCCTATTGAAGTATGGCGATGCTTAGGGAATGTGGTAATAAGCTGGTTGACTAAACTGTTTAACAAGATTCTCCAAGCTAATAGGATGCCTTATGAATGGAGGAAGAGTGTGATTGTGCCTATCTACAAGAACAAGGCGGATATTCAGAATTGTTGCAACTATAGAGGCATTAAACTTATGAGCCATACAATGAAATTGTGGGAAAGGGTTATTGAGCATCGTTTAAGAGTAGTAACCAAGGTCTCTATAAATCAATTTGGATTTATGCCGGGAAGATCTACCATGGAGGCTATCTTTTTTTAATATGACAGTTGATGGAGAGATATCGAGAAAAGAAGAAGGATCTACATATGGTGTTTATTGACCTCGAGAAGGCATATGATAGGGTTCCAAGCAAAGTTTTGTGGTAGATTCTTGAGAAGAAAAAAGTACCCTTAAAGTATGTAGAGGCAATCAAGGATATGTACGATGGTGTTACGACATGTGTGAAGGCCTGTAATGGCACATCAAGTTATTTTCCAATCACAGTGGGTTTACATTAATGTTCGTCTTTGAGTCCTTATCTTTTTGCATTAATTATGGATGAGCTAACAAAGGATATCCAAGATGAGGTGCCATGGTGTATGCTATTCGCAAATGATATCGTGCTTATTGATGAGACTAGGGCTGGGGTCAGTGCTAAGTTAAAATTATGGAGAAACACGTTAGAGTCCAAAGGATTTACGCTAAGTCGAAGTAAGACGGAATACATGAAGTGTGAGTTTGCCACGACAAGAGGAGATGATCAAGAATCCATCGATATGCTTGGAGAGGAGGTACCTAAAAAAGATGCTTTTAGATATTTGGGATCAATTTTGCAAAAGTGGGGAGAGATTGATGAGGATGTTAGTCATAGAATCAAAGCAGGTTGGATGAAATGGCGCAGTGCATCAAGGTTTTTGTGTGATTGCAAAATCCCTCTTAGGTTAAAGGGAAAATTTTATAGAATAGCAATAAGACCTGCAATGCTATACGGAGCTGAATGTTGGCCATTACAAAAGCAACATGAGCATAAAATTGAGGTAGAGGAAATGAGGATGTTAAGGTGGATGTGTGGTCATACACGGATGGATAAGATAAGAAATGACGATATTCGACGAAAAGTTGCAATAGCACCGGTGGCTGAGAAGATAAGAGAACATAGATTGAGATGGTTTGGACATATTGTCCGTAGACCCCTAGATGCTCCGATAAGAACAGAAGTGTGTTATCGAGAACACGATATGAAGAAATGACGAGGTCGGCCGAAACTTACTTGGGGAAAGGTAATAAAACAAGATTTAATGGAGAAGGAAATAAATTGGCGTACGATCTATTTTAGGACGGAGTGGAGAAAAGCTATCCGCATTATAGAGGGGGGAATTTCCTATATTCCAAAGTGCCCTGTTTAGTCATTTATATTTATATATTTATTTCTTATTTATATTTTTTTTATTCTTTTATTTTATTTTTCATTATTACTATTATTATTATTATTTTCTTTTTGGTACCCATATTTTTGCTTTTTTAGTATATTTTAAGCTTTTCACTTCGGGTTCATGGACCGCCGACCCCAACTAGTTTGGGATAAAGGTGATGTTGATATTGATGTTGCTCCAATGCTGAGCGAACGAGACAAAAAAAGGAATTGCAGGCAACAGCAAAGAATTCTCCTTGCATAAAGATATAACTCTACCAAATATATCTGAAAGGACAGCAGCAAGATGAGGTACCTGACCTTAACCCGTACATCTTGCCGAACAGATTTACAACCTGGGCAAATCTTATTGAGCAACTTAGCAACTTCAGACAGAAAATACGGGTGAAGTATTGTACATGGCAACTTGATAGATCCAAAATGACCTGAAGGTTAATCATGATTCACCATTCAACATTTAACAAAAAAAAAAAGGATATGGAGAGCAGATTTAAAGTGGCACTAAATTTAGAAAGTTTCAATGTCTGTATGCACCATTACCTTCACATTGTTTCAAGTCTTTGGCGCCACAAGTGGAGCACTGATTAGAGGAGTTTGGGAGTCCCAATCTAGAGTCACTGACCTCACCGACAGACTCGATTGATATTGAAGCTATCTTCTCCTGTCACAAAGTGTATATATTGTTTGAGAAGGCAAAGTTGCCCCAAAAATCTGATTATCGACCTAGCACATACAATAGCCAGCACTAATGCTAGATTAACTGCACAAGGCATGCCTGATGTCCAACATTTGTGCGTTGTCTGTAAATGGCAGATCGTAGGCACAAAAAGGATTTGCAAAACAAGTAATTGAAGAATAATGACAATGACAATGCAAGAAGCACTATTCCATTGAGTGTGGTTGGCTAAAAAGTAAATGAAATTAGAAGGGGGGAAAGAAAAACAAAGAGCCTCAAATTAAAGATAGAAAGTTCACTACTAACATGAAGGCTAAAAGGACACTCATTAAAATAGCAACAGGAAAGTTGTCATATAGTAAGCAATTTCCTTGAACACCAAATTGAACCGGGCAGGAAAGAATGACACAGATGCATTCATAGCCTGCAGAACAAAGGACTAAACAGGACGTGCCTGAAGCTATTAATGATTGGCAGATGCGAACCATGCAGACAAATCAAATGCATATAGAGGTTTGTCTTTGTTTATTTTGCAACCAATATAAAAGTCCAACCATGTTTTCTTTAATGTAGACTGGACAAAATGTCACTCATCTTTTTCACGTTTTGTCACTTTTTTAAATGTTAATGTTTTATGTTTATCGGAATTCCAATGAAAATTAGCCACATCTGAAATAAATAATATTACCACAGGTTCTTTACTATAGTGTCATAAATATACATTGGTGACAAAAAAGTCACTTGCAAATCTCGAGAAAGAAAGAGAACAAACACCTAGTTGTGATTGTGAACATTCTGAAATAGTTAGATGACAGAACTGTCGGTACTCTTCCACAAAAGACATTGGTCATGCTCCGTGTCTGTGACAAGCCTGTTAAAGAAAACGAGTGATAGTGGATATCTTTGGAATATGTCTTGTTTTTTGTGTCCTGTCTCTTTTCTTCATTCACTTATCTGACTCCAGATTTCAACAATTTTTCCTATCAATGCTGCCATGTCATAAATCTGGTAATCACAAATTTATGGAGATCTTTCGATACTGTTGCCAAACTTTAGTTAACCACACGAGTTTCTGGCCTACAAACTCAGGCAGTCTCAGGATTTCACACTTTTAAGTTCAACTTTTTACTTAAGACTGACATGTAGGTCAAGTATATGCGCTGCACACCCACTAAATATTTCTAATCTCAAAGTTACTTGGAAGACTAGTCATTATCGTATACACATGGAAATTTTCAAAGTAGCTAAATCATGCAGCATTAATTACTCAATGCTTTCCAAAGTTTGTTTAATGCATTCCAACTTCAACATAAAAGACTTACCACTTCTATGTGACTTAGAACATTGAAGGCTACTCCTGTCAAAACAGCAGAAGGAACTTGCTGCTCCTCACAGAAATCATTGTCCATTGGAATTCACACCTACAATGAGCTAAATTAGATATACAACATTCTTAAGAGGAAAAGTTTGGCATGACGAGTTATTAGATCACTTGCAATGCGCTAGCACTCACACCCACTTCCTGAGTGCACGATTTCTTTTGTGTCATTTAATTAAGAGAATTAGATTGAAGAAGAGTATATACATGAGTAACAGACTTTACAATGTTAAAAATCACATTGTTTCATGCAAAAGAGAGCCCAAAGTTGAATTTGAGATTGGGTCAAGTATGGAACTAATAGCCAAATCACCATGTACAGAACAATGACGATCGCATATGCCCAAAACCATCAATTAAAATAAAGGTCGCATCATAAGACGGCTAAATTTAACCTCGCGAGAACATGGACTAGATTGGTGCGCAAAAACCTTAAAGATCGCAACTTCAATACCTTAAAAATTTCGACCAAAAAAAAAACCTTAAAAATAAGTAAAGAAAGCAATGACTATAAGTGGACTAAATCTTCTGAATATTTTTGTCTGTACATATAAATAATCGAGTTGCTTTAACCAAGAAATAAATTGCCATTTCTGCAATAAAATCTCTTTTAATAATCAGAAAGAGAAAGAACCACACCTGCAGTTAGTTTGCATGAAAACCGAGAATAAGCGCAGTAAATACATGCACCTTAATTGAAAAAAGCAATTTTACTTTCGAGTTTAGGATAGGTTTAAAGACTGAAAAGACATGCATGAAGATTGATCAGACAAAATGAATGAAACAAAATGGAAAATCCGTGTAATTTGAGGTTAAAGAATGTCATTAATAGAGAAGTTGTGATCTGCTCAATAAATGAGCATGGTAACTCAAGCACGAAATTGTGGCTCCTGCAAAGTAGATATTTTTTCTATTCAAATATAAAACCATGTACTTTAGAAGGTGAAATCTTCAAGAAGACGAGTAAGAAAAATGAAGAGATGCATCATGATCTGTTGAACAGAAGGCTGAGCTGCCTTCATCACGAAATTTTGGCTCGTCCAAAGTAGATTGTCGGGTCTGTCCAAAAACGAATAAAAAACATTGTTGGGCTCTAAATTGTACAACCTCATAGTTCAGGAAGCGAAATCCTAGGGAGAGAACAATGAAAACTGAAAAATGCATCATGATATGCTGAATAAACATGTGGAGGGACTTCATCACCCACTTGCAAAGTAGATTTTCTTGTCTATTAATTGGGCAGCCTCGCAGTTAAGATAGTCAAAATACTCAAGGATAGAGTTAATAGAAGTAGAACAGACACAATGTTCCCCAACAGGATTTGATAGTGGATGAAGCAACCAAGAAGAAAAGTGAGGACATAAAGGATTGGGGAAAGAATGGACCCATGGAATAATGGAATATGGAGATAGTGCTCATAATCATACAAGGTCAGATAACTAAAACTCCCGATCAATTGCCTACTGTATCAAGCAAGATTCCGTAAAGGCATGGAAGACGTACTAGGATATCCATGGTGCCAGTCATTCATGAACAAGGTTAAATGACCTAGCATACATCAAAAATTGCAGAAACAAAGACAGTTCTGACAGACAATTAAAGTTCTTAGCTTGCACTCCAAGGTACAATTTGTCTAGACTTGAGAGCATCTTGATGAAGAATTATTGCTTGTCCAACAAGTTTACAATTCTGACAGATAGTTAAAATTATTGGCTTACAATTCAAAGCACGATTTTTCCAATCTGAGAGTTTCTTGAAACAAAATCGGCTGTCCAATTAGCTGGTAAAGCCCTTTTTCTATTAAAAGCAAGCCTGCTCCTCAGTTTCTGCTGGAGCAGCACAGTCTCTCTGCTAACAAGCTGCCAAATCAAGTAAAATAGGTTTGAGAAGGAAAAAGGACAGATCAGATAAGCTACAGCAAGGAAACTTTTGAGTCCATGCAAAAAATTCCACAATATTCCAAGCATTACATTCGCCATATGAACACCGGAATGACACAAAAACAGAAAATGGATTTAGCTATAATTTAAGTCAAACCTAGTCATTCTACCATATATATATATATATATATTCTCATGAATCACCTATAGAGTTTCAGGTTAAATTCAACAATAACATATTGAGAACCCTTACTTAGACCAATCCGACCTAGAGGAATGACAGCGTCCTAAATCTCAAGAAGACTCATTATTTCCTATGATAGACAGCATTGGGATATGATCAAAATGGCAAAATTTAGGTGCAGCTCCAAAAGGGTGTCGTCATATGTCTTTGATATATTAAGGATGTGATGAATTGTCACCAACCAAGAGTCTTAAGACCAGCTCCGCGAGAAGTGCAAACTCATCAACAGGAGTGTTTTTGCGCAAATTTTTTATGCAGATCGTGAAGCTTCCCACCCTAGATCCCTTTTCCACTGAAATGAAGTTTATTATCTTGTGATGCATGACACTGATCAAGCCGCCAAGTAACGGAAACACATCTAATGAGAAATATTGGCAGTTTACTATCCATATACAGTTGATCATCAGAGCATATTTATTTACCTTTCAAATGTTACTTATCAGGGGAAGAAAAAAAGGTAAATCCTGTGAAAGGTAATTTGAAGAAAAAAAGTCAAGCTAGTCATGCACGAAAAGGAGTAGAGCAACTCTTTCTCCTAAAGAAGGACCCTCATCTTGTTGTCGAGCAAATGACTGACTGAGCAACAATCATAAATTTTACTTTGACTATAAAGGAAAGAAGACAGAATCTTCCACGAGTAGATAACTCAAAAAACAAGGATACTGGTATTGAAAGTAGGCAATCTAATATTCTCAAGTTCCTTTGAGAACAACCTCGAGCTATATCCAGTATAAATATGAAAATCGTGTAAAAGCTCTCTGACAGGAAATCCAGCACACGTCTCTCATCCGAACTCATAAAAGTGAAAAGAACTCCAGTGAGGGCAAGATTGGAACACGCGTCAAGTTAGAAAGACAGCTCCATCCAAAATACATCATCTCCACAAGTTGTCTTGATCATGTAATCGATGTAACTAAAAATGTACCTTTAGATGCACAAACAATGGGACAGAAGCCACTATGGACAGGTTTTCGTGGATAAGAGTTTTTGTATTTACCATCACATTACTCAGATAACTAAATCATGTGTTCATGAATAGTCGACTATAAAAAATCAGAAATTTGGCCACAAAGATCCATCTTAGTTGCTGGAAAAAGTTCTTTTAGAATATCCATTTTGATCGGGTATTGATCGATTAACTAAAAGCATCAAATCACCTATATTGGTCCCTGCACAGAGTACAAGGAGCCCCTCTTTAAAGAATTCCCCATCTCCAGGATCAATCATCCATAACAAGGAGCGAACAGCAAAGCCACATTGCAGCTTATCAATGGATCAATCGAGCGCACCAAGAGCAAAACCACCATCACCAACAGATTCTTAACTTTGCGCCCGAAAAGCAAACCCCAATCACCTCGCAGGCCATTGATTGCCCGCGACCGGATGCAAGAAAAACCCAACAAACTCCTCACGACGCGGGAAATCCCTCGCACACCGTCGACATTATCCAAAGCTCGCTGGTGGAACTCCCCCACGCCATACGCAACATGCAAAACAGCGAACCCGAATCCTCCATGCACAGCGCCAATTGCCCAATCCAACAACTCTCACAAAATTGCCACACTGGAAAACCTCATGCGATCCTCATGATCACGCCAAGAACGAAGCTTACCAAGCGAGGAAGAGAAAACAAAAACCTTTAAAAAAGAAAAAAAGTAGTAAACTTGCGATCCCCACGTAACCGAAGCAGAACGAGATCATGGCCCAAAGACAACCAAACTCTGATCTTTCGATCAACAGCTAGAAAAGACGAAGGGAACAAGAAGTCGCGAGAAAAATGCGGAGGGATTGAATCGTTCACTCACTTCACTGAACCAATGCAGCTTCTGCTAGAGACGATGCATTGGCAGTGCCCCCCCGGAGCGGAGCAGAGCAGGGAGACGAGTGAACAGGACGAAGAGCTGGTGCCAAGTGCGGACTGTGCTATAAAGGCCGAGGCTTGCGAGGCAAAACCGCAAATAACGAGCAAAATCAAGGTCCAAAGTGAGGGGAGCAATTGGGGGTTTTGGGTTTTTGCGTGCGGGGGGAGAAGAGACGAAAGGAGAGAGCTTTGAGAGATAGTGAAGAGATTCACGGCGACAGAGAGAGAGAGAGGCCCCGCCGCCGGTTCGTTTCGCGGGTCCGAGAGAACGAGACAGCGCCCGGTTCAATGTGGCGCAGGGACAGACAGAAGCGTTTTCCCCTTTTTTCCTCGATTTCTTTATCCCTCGTGGAAGTGTCACTGCTGTCAGAAAAATCTGTAGCCCCTCGTGCTGCCACCAATTACGAGATTGCCCCTGACTCCTACTACTCCGCGAGGTAGCTCTTTTTCTTTTTCTTTTTCTTTTATCTTTTCTTTTTGCCTTCTTATTTTCTGGTCAAATATATTTTCTCAATTGAATGACTTCAGAAGCGGACTGAGCTTTCGCCTTGCTGAGTTGGAAGGCCGCCGCACGTGCCGGTGCCACGCGCGAGATTGATTTTGGTTCGGCATTCCTAAGAACATACCGAAAGCGTCAAACGCTTGGAAGAGAAAACCATATTCTCGGAATTAATTAATTTTCGCTCTCTTTTTCTCAATATAAATTGAGATGGTTATATTGAATATTCGACATTTATATATACACGCATATGCATTCGGAGAAAATAGATTGTGTCAACAAAAACAAGATTTACATTGATGATACTTATTTCGAGCCTAACCGATGAATTTGCCCTCTTTTTCTCAATCAAAAGAATTGGACTAAAAGTTTAAAAAAAATTAATTTAAAATGCCGAGCCTATGGTATTTACGTGCTAGATAAAGCAACGATAGTGTGGTAGAGCGTGATTTCCAAATCATCAATAACAATCGCGCAAACATAATGCCATGTGTTCGTGAAAATAAATCCAACAAATTACTTAATCAATACAAATGACCATTCGATTTTAAATTTCTTAATTTGATCGATTTAATCCTCAATCTTTACGCGGAATTCAATGTAGCCATTCCGATCAATTTTCGCCGGACATTGTTGAATTGACAATTCAATCAAGACTGCCGTCAATGACTAGACTGCTACCTTAGCGACCTTCGATCCAAAATAAATGCGTGCAAATGAAAGATGGATCGCACAAACAAAGTGAAAAACGAAAAATAAATGAAAGCATTGAAAACTCTTCCATGTCACCATCTTCTTTTGGGTATTCAAAAAGTGGAAGCAATTAATATGATTAGGTGACTATTCATAAAAGAATTACTCCTCTTCAAGAATCGCAAGCAAGTAACCAAGGAGGCAGAACACGAGGCTGATGACGTGGCGATTCAAACGACAGATTCCGGAAAAGGGCACGAACGAAAAAGACGAGCTTCCGACACGCTAGACCATCAAGAACCACGGCTGAAGGACAGAAACGTAAAAGCACCGATTGCCTCTTTGGGTTTGGTGAAGACAGCGGAGATGGCGGTCGTCGGTCGGAGGACCAGACCGTAATTTTGAGTCGGGGACTGAAATCTCTGTCCTCCTTTGCAGTAAAGGATACTTTCAGAGTTTGCCTCTCTTTTTTTTTTTTTGCCAAAAATAAAAAATAAATGAGGAAAAAAGTTGCTTGCGTTGCGTAAAATGCACACACTCGCTTTATGATCGCTTTGACCGAAATTGCCCAAAAAATAATAACTTAATTAAAAAGATGTCGTTGAGACACAAAGAGTCAAATTGAAAAACAGACCGAAACGATGATTCAAATCGTCATAAGATAGAAGAAATGAAATTTAATCGTAACTTTAAAAAGGTGTTGGAGATTTAAAAATTCTGCTCTCTTGTTCTTTTAACTTCGATTAAATTATGATTTTACCCATGCCGTTGCTATTGTCTGATTACAATTCATATTAAACTTTCTTATTTTTCTCAAAAGATTCTTTTTTAATTATTTTTCTGAAAAAATAAATCATATTGCACAAAGCAAAGGCTTTGAATCAGTCTATTTTCCCTTTCTATTGTGGGCGGGACCAATTTTCTCTTTTATCAAATTGTCAAACCAAAAGGCATAATTCAAAGTTTCAGAACATATGCAATTCAGGAGCAGTCGACGTCCTCTTGATTTTCTCTATATTCTTTGGTACTTTTGCATAAATTTTTTTTTTTCAGAAAGTGGTCCACGAGAAAAGGTGCAGCTCTTGGATGATAATAAAAGATTGCCAAAAATCAAACTCAATTACAACATTGAGAGTTGCAATCTACGAGAATCTGTAGCTAACATCAATCTCAACGGAAGCAGTAAAAAGCCCCAGATCGTCCTCTTTTCGCGCGTACTTGCATGTTCTGCAAGTGTCTCTCACCACTCTAAATAAAATCCAATATCAAATTTCCAGAAAGACTACATTTATAGTTAGAAAAAACGGTTAATATCACGGAAAATTCCGAACTGCTATTCATGTAATAAATTTATCTCTACCAAAAGTCTTAAGTTGGTACACATGCGCTAGGTTTATTTTTCGTTAATTCTAATTAACTTTAAGTGTCAAATTACCGAGTTAAATGATACGGGGAGGTGACAAGTATACCAAATTGGATTTTTTATCATTTATTTATCATAAGCGTATCAATTTGGATTTTTCGTGATATTAATTTAATTTAACAAAAAAATGACACGGTACATTTGTCACGGATTTGTCGCTTTAGGATTTCGGTGGTTAAAAAATTAATTTGGGGTAAAATTATCATAAGTGTATCAATTTGAGATTTTTTTGAAATCAAAAAATTATGTTGAGGTAAATTTATCACAAATGTATAAGTTTGGAACTTTTCACGATATTAACGTTCCAAAAAAATTAATGATTTATTTAATTAGAATTGCTGTTAACGAAATCCCGATTTTGCGTTTGGGTGCATTTTATCCAAATTCGCTTCGTTCTCGAAGGATAAGCAACGTTCGAGTTCATTTATTTCAGTGCAATTGCCACGGTCAACTCTCATTTAATCCTTGCTGGTGAAAGTTTCTTCTCTCCACGAAAATTGACGAATTAAGTTGCATTCCCAAAGACAATGCGCACGCCCGTTTTTCTTCTTCTTCTTCTTGAGAATCAAAGTATAATTTGCAATTACATCTTATTTGACAAGCCGAGAGAGACACGAATCTTGTTTCCCGACGACGATATGTCGTAATCTCACGCGGTCAAAATTGGATCGAATACCGACGATATACATTACCACATCTGAGCCAAACAAGGCATGACTGATTGCATATCGTAGAAAAAAAAAGCAGCTAAGAAATTGTTTCCAACTCGAGCGTCCCTCGACGAATTCGTGTCGAGCAAAGTTATTCCGGCCTTCTATGCGTGATTGCCAATATAAATTGGCGCACTCGTTGAAGATTTTCGAAATGGGTTTTGAAGATTTCTTTTTTTGGGTATTAAATTTGTGATAAAAAGTATTCAGGTATGACGTGTTCCGACATTAAGAAAAAGTAGGGATTCAAAATTATTGTTTTTTTTTTAACTTTCGTGGAAATAAATCAAAAGGGCAATGTCTAGATTAAATTTTCTTGGCTTGTAGCAGTTTTGGAAGTACATGATGAATGCTATTTCAGCCTGCCAAATTTCATAATTATGAATCTCAACTAAGTCCTGCGCGAGGACTACTGAATCCTAGCTACGATACTTCACATCAGGGGACGATACAGTGGCGCCACAAATTGACATTTGGGTAGCATAGCTGCGATTTAGTACCTTCTGACCGAGTGCCATTACGACATATTTTCAGTTATGTTCTAAAATGATTATGTAAACTTTAAAAAAATAAAAATCCGATGATGTTCATGTCCAGCGGTTTTCTCAGTGTTCCATAAGATTTAAAGAGGAATTTGGGATCACGTGCATAATACAGGTTCGATCTTTGGACTATACACATATGGTCTCTTAGCTCGAGTTCTATCGTATCCATTGTGTTAACAAGGTACTTCACGAGTTTGAGATATACTTGCTCAAAAAAGTCATGAATAGATACTTTTCTTTTTTGCGGGGGTCAAGTGATGGATACTTTTCGATTGCAAGTCAAGCAGATCAAAATACGTTACATCTCCGTGCACTCGTCCATGCTATACGCGTAATGCAACATTGCAAAACATAGAGACCGACGAGTCATGTCTTCGTCTGATAGCAGAGATCCACTCTCCGCAGCTACTCTAAACTCATGATTAATAAGGAAGACTTCGGCACAATCACGTTCAATCCCCAAACTCTCGTAATGAACATTCAAGCTAGAGCTATCGAGAAGGCTCGAGAATGCTTCAACCACGTGAAAATTAAGATCATTTTTACTAGGGGAAAAAAAAAGAGTCCGACATTATTCGCATATCAAAGGGTTCTGACCATATCCCATTAAAAGTTTTGTGATAAAAAAGATGCGAAGCCCACGTAGCTTGCATGTCGCACGATTTTTTTTCTAATCTCATGTCTACAATGCTCAAAGCTCATTTTACTATTTCGGGTCGATCAGATCAGATGTACGATAGGACTAGAGGATGGAGATTGACGCATTTCTTGTAACTTAAATTCAATGCAAAATGGGGTTTCGATAAAGTCTTGATCTTCTTATTAAGGCGGTGAGTGTCCAAATTTCCAATCAAGTGGGCCAAAACTAAAAAGTCCTTTGTAAATTATGATTTGTGTTGAAAATGGTGCGCCGAAGTTGAAACCGAGTAAATTGTCAAATTCAAGGAGGCAGCCCGCTAGTCCAAGCATGGGACTTGTCGTCTCCCTCCTTGTAATCGAAGCTTTCTCCGTCGCTTTGCCAAAAAAAAAAAAAGTTGCATCCTTTTTCGATTCCACCGGTCCCGCCCCCTGGACCCAAAACCAAGAATAATAGACAGGATTCATTATTATTATTTTCTTAAAGTAACTTTTTATTCGCATCCCAAAAGAGAAAAAACGTAGTGAAATATCATAATCTAACTGCTACAACTTCGAAAAAAAAAAAGGATGCTATAATTTCAAAACAAAATTAAACCCCAAATAACGAGATAAAATCATCAAAATAAAGATAAGGATCACATGCTCAAAAAGTAAATTTATAGCTTCTTCAAACTATAACCGGCATGCAATCACCGAATCTATTTTCAGTGACGAGCACATATCGAGATTTTCATTTATAGCTACGGTTTTACTTTTCGGTGGTAAACGCTTAGGTTCGGCATCTCCAACACAATCACCACGAAGAATAAAAAGGTCGAATGAGCATTGATCTAATAGTAAGAGCGAAACGTTCACGAGACTCTTTCCCGAAGCTCTTTCGATCTCCTTTTGAAATTGGACCTGTATACTGAGAAAAGTGAAATCCAAAAAACATGCACCGAGAAAACTCCCCGAAATGGGATTCATTATTTAATGAGTTAATAATAACTCAATTAACGAAAATAAACGGAGGGTGAATTTATCACGAGTGTTTCATTTTGAAATTTTTTGTAATTGGACAATAATTTTGGAGTAAATTTATCACAAGTGCGTGCATTAATTTGAGATTTTTTGTGGTCAAAAAATTAGTTCGCGATAAATTTATCATACGTGTGTATCAATTTGCGTTTTTGGTGTTATCAAACCTTATTTAATCTACGTCACAAATTTCTTTAGTGTGAATCAAATAATCAGATTTAGACATAAGCATCGGATAATTGGAAAAAACTATCACAATACTTCGAAAATTGAGAGAAATTGATTATTTCGTAGTTATTGCGCATAACGTGGAAAAAAATTAGTCCATTAAAAAATGCAGTAAATGTTATATATAATCAAGTCAAAAACATAAATATGGTCCACGATACTTCGAAAAGGATACTTGTTACATAATCAATTACCAGTAATTGTGATTTTTAATGCATCAACAATTTTCGTAAAAGGTGTAATTAGCGGTGCAAAAATTTAGAAATATGCACGCGCGCGCACGCAGCTGGTCAAGCTACTTTCATAGGTGAGTGGAGTGGGGACTAGAAGCACGTGAAGCAAAGCTTAGGGCTAACTTTTTAGCTCCCGAATTTGAGGCTGCTCAGCCCCACACCCGCCGCTAGGTAGCGGTGGTTGGGACAGTGCCGGTGGCGGAGAAATCAAACAGAATCTCATCGAACAAAAATAAAATAAAATAGAAGTAGAAATAATTATTTATTGACGGCCTTTCTGCGATACAATGATGAGATTTGAATGCAGAGACCGGGGGGTTGATTGAAAAAGTTAAATGCGATGGTGACCTTTCCATGCATTACTTATTTTGGGAGAGCGCTACAATTTCTCCCCTCTTTTTGACTATTACCTTACATTGGCAACATTTCTCATGATTGGGCCTAAACTAACCATCTCACTCACCATTAGCATCGAGAAAAAATTTTAAAAAAATATTCAAAATGAATTTATTTTCTTAAATAAAAATATGAAGTTGATATTATTGCAAATAAAAATTGATGACTTAAAGTAAATATTATTTTAAATAAGCATATGAAGCGATTTTATCTATCTAAAAAACTGGCCTAACTCACCAGTCAATAAGGGCATTTTTTTTATCATTTGATATTTTTTTAAAATTTATATTATTATTATTTTTTCTTTTTTTTGAAATTTTCAAAAATTTTAAAAAATAGTAATGAAAAAGGAAAGAAAAGAAAACACAAGCGGTAACTTTAATTTGAGTAGTGAAATTGAGTTAAAATTACATTAAAAAAAGCCCTTGATCAGTTGAAAAATTAGGCCAGCCGGTGAGGTCAAGCCCTTATCTGAAATAATCATAACCACTCTAGTCCATTCTTTGAGACAATGATCACATTTCAGGCTCTTATGTAAAATAAAATATATTTTAAGTTCTTATTTGAACAAATAAGAGCACTTGAGATCCTTTTTTGAAATTTTTCCTTAGCACCACTCCACTTGTATTCCTAAAATCTCCAATAAACCTGGCAAATCCTCGATCTTGTACTTTAGATGCAGGTTTGATACAAAACAAAATTCCAGACTGGTATAGTTGTGCGTCTTTTCGCATCACGGGAATATTATAAATCCATACACTGATAACAAATTTTACCATTTAGCAATTTTTTTCGAAAAGCTATGGAATTCCCAAGCCAAAATTGGCGGATGTCAGTAATTTTCTCAATTCCAATTTGTTTTCTTCAAATCGAGCTCCCCCAAAACGATGCCATTTTTTTTTCTTTTCTTTTCCATCAGAGTCAAAACGATATTGATTAGAATGCCCATTTATGTTGGATTCTTCATGTCGCACGCCGATCTTATGAGTTGTTTCCCATTCTATTCCCATGATGAATTGGGACATAATTAAATCAGGGTAGATTTGTCACTGAGCACTGGTTTGGTGTGTTTTGCGGCACGAAACAAATTTAGGCTAGCTTAGGCAAAAGTCTACAGTTTGAGAATTCTGGTAGTATTTTTCTTTTCTTTTCTTGTGATCGGGAACAACCTCATTTCATTTCAAGTAGATAAAGCAGAAGGACACACCCAAATGGGTTAAAAGAACATCCAAAATTCTGGTGGCATTAAACCTTTGATTTATGAAGTCGAATAACGTCTGAAAAGGAAAATCTTTTATGAAAAATGAATATTCCGAGAAAGCAATGGGAGAGGAAAGTGCTTGAAGTTGAAGATCAAGAAAGGCTGGTGATGGGAAAGATCTGCACCTAAAGTCTGCCTGCCTCTTTTACTTTTGCTTTTCTTATCAACCCGGAAAGGACTCACATTACTCCTGTCATATCACCTTTTTCCTTGCACGGTCTTTTCTCCATCCGGACCCTACCATTGCAAGTACATGTTTTGTTTACTCCAATCAATTTTTCCCCCAATCCATTTTTACAAAACCACTTACACGATTTAAGGCGCGCATGACAACACTTCTGCTTCAGAACTCGTTTCTAAAGCAGAAGTTGATTTTTCTAATTCTCATTCAGAATTAGAAGTTGATTTTTTCACTTCTATTTCAGAAATGATTTCTGAAATAAAAAAATGCGTTTGATAAAACAAAACAAAATTTCTACTTTTCACGGCCGGCGACCGCGATGGTCGGTGAGTGTCAAGCGATGATCGGCGGTGACCAGCGGCAACACGCATCGCGTGCTGATAGTTATCCAAAATGACTTATCTTATAGCTTCTGGAGAATGACTTCTGATGGAGAAATTGACTTCGGAAGTAGAAATTTTAAATTACGAACCAAACGGATTTCTACTTCTGAAAAAGTTTTATCAAACGGATTTCTGATGATTTCTCTGCTAGAAATCACTTCTGGCAGGTTATCATGATTGGTTATTAACACAGGACAAATTACAAACCGATGCCCATCTGTCAAAAAACGCCGCTCACCGAGATTTTCGTCCGTCGTTTGGTCGGCCGGCGCATGGATTTTTGCCTTCCCCTACCTCGCAAAGCTAGTTAAGTTTATGTAAAGCAAGTTTCGATTTTGAAAATACGGACTATGCATGCAAAAGCATGATATGAACCCCCCTCGTCTTATGTACCAAGGACCCGTATGGGACGAGGGCATTACCTAATTTGCCTCGAGATGGAAGAAAGCGCCTGTTGTCTGTTGCAGGACCGACGCATCTTAATTGATCGATTACTCATGTCGTAACATGCGAAAATGCATCCTATCTAACTTTTCATTTAATTTTGAGTCGGTTCTCTAGACAGCGCAATGGCGCTATTCATCGAGTTCGTGAAAAAAAAAAGGCCTATTTTCACCTATAATACTGCTCCAGAGCGCGGAAAAGCACTAGAAAAAGTATTAAATCCACCGAGGCCTTTCAATTGGACCAATTCAGTGAATTGACATGCCAAGCCGGACCTAATTTTCCTAGCCCAAATTTAAGATCTCATGCTCTTTGAGAAAAAGAAAAAGAAAAAGAAAAAGAAAAAGAAAAAGAATAGAATAGAATCGCAAGGAAATAATAGTTTTAGACCAGACATTGTGGATAGAGTCTTTTGGGCCTGTTCCCACGTGCCGGATCGGTTAGAATCTGCTCGCCCATTCTGGGAAAAAGGGGCCTTAAACATGGTTTAGGAAAAATGGTACATGAAAGTGATTTCTCCATCACACGTTTGTCTTTGTTTCCTTTCTCGTTTGCTCAGGACATGGCATCTTACGTTGTCCGCTGGACACAAGAGGCCGTTTTTGGGCGACATCGTACACGAGAGAAGAATAGCGTGGAGGGGCGAGTCAATGGGCTCACAACACAGGATGCTTCGGCCCATTGGGCCTTTGATGTCCGGCCCAAAAACATTTTTGTGCATCGCAACGGAGAAGAAGGAGAAAAAGAGAGGTTCGCACAAGATAGGAACCGCTTAGGAAGCATTTAACCATATGTGTCTTCAAAAACCTGGTTTTGTACTGCACGCCCATGTCCATGGAAGCATTCAACTCGTCTTCCAGAGCATGGTGACATTGCGCGATCGCTATTGGATTCGATGTTGCCCGGAAGTTTATTTTGCGAACATCAACGGCGACTTTAATAACCAACGCGACATGGAAAGTGATGGCCCGTATCACTAACTCCTTAAAATTTTTCACCATAGGAGCTTCACGCTCGTCGCGAGATGTGCGGTTTTAGTCAAAACTATTTCCTTACAAAGACACGCTCGTCATGGCAGATCCATCATTCTATCTGATGCAAGGTGGCACTCCTTACCTTAAATTTGCTCATAAGCCCAATGGCCCACAAGCCCAATCGTGCCACATAGGCCCGGATGGTACTTTTGGGCGGGCTTGGGCAAATCCATATATTTGTTAAGACTAGCCCGATTATTTTACATACAATTTATCCTCTAGTTTTTTTTTTTGTGTGCGCGCGCAAGCGTAATGAACTGTAGGAATGATTGGTTTCGGAATTAGTAGTTCCCACTCTAGAACTGAGAATTTCTCCTTAGGGACCGGTTCCATGAAATGTGAATTGGGAACCATCCACTCGTTCCATGAATCTACTCGAGAACCGAACTACCGATTTCCGGTTGGATTCTTGTTACGGTCCTATTGAGTACTACCATCGATTAAAAAAGAAAATTGTACAAATCTCTATTGATTGAAGGAGGAGGGCTTGACTTAGGACTATGGCACTACATTCCCTACATTTGCGTTCGGTATTTTTATCACATGAAAAATTTAAGGACAACGTCTTTACAAATGACAGTATTATTGTCAACGATGGAGTTGAGTATTGTGGAAAATCCAACAGCAGTTGAGCAACTAATTAATGTAAGTTTTCAAATGAATTCATAATCTATAGTATATATTATACATGAAAATAAGTTGGATGTAGACTTTTTTTTTGGACAAATAGGTTTACTTTCTGGGCTCTTGAGAGAGATGATTTCAATTAAAATAATATATATTTGTATTAGATAAAGAAATCGGTTTAATTAGGTAAATTAGATGGTTTTCACTCGAAATCGCGAATTGAATAGATATTTGCAGGCTCTAGAAAATTGAAATCGAGAATCGGACTAGTACCCACATATTCCATCCAAAATCAACTGAATGAATACAGTCCAATCTGATTTAGATGGTGCATGATTTCTTTCTCTACCCTGATGGACGGTAGGAGCTGGACTCGAATTTGGCTCTCCGACTGAATGAAGAGTGAGTTTCATATCATTTGTCTCCACTCAAACAAGTACACGTGGCGGAAACCCAGTCCTTGAGGAGCCCCCCCCACATCGTGGAATTGCATTATCACCGGAACACAATCATTCCCCCCGGACCCACTCTAACTCAGCTTCCGGGCCCCACCAGCTCCTGGAAATACCATGTATAATTCGGCCTCCCGCGTCTACATCTCGTCAGGTGTTACGTACCATGCGGTAATTATAAAAAAATAATTGAAACTTTTCCCCTTGCTGAGAGTGAATTTGTCATCAGCTTAATATGTTCTCAACCCCCCACAACAAACCAACGAAACCCCCCCCCCCCCCCTCAAAACCCTAAAAAAAAACACACACACAAAATCTGCTTAATATGTTTTTTTTTTAAATACCTTCGGACAATTTCGAAAATCAGATGTGATATCAACATGTCACCAACATTGCTCTACGTTCTATTTCCTCTTTTGGACACTCTGCCCTATTGCTTTTTTTTTTAATTTATATCGTCAGGTGTCCACATCACCAGAATAAATTCCCTTTCAGAATCAAAAGATTATATAAAATGTCTCACTCGAAAAATTGGACTCTCCCTCTCGAATTCAGTTGTGTGGAAGATCGTTTATTATGAAACTATCGAATTTGAGAATTTTTTTTGGGACAAAGAAAAAAAAACAATTTGAGAATTTCTTGATCAGACCCACATGGAGTGAGTCCAATGAACTATAATTTGCTGATGTTGTAAATTTTCCGTAAGCCGTCACATATCTGTCGAAATTAATGGTTATAACTGATTCGATTAATTCGGCCCCGTCGAGATGAAAATTTGTCAACGGGTGCGGATGACGCATTAGCGACTGCCCTCGATCCACACGTGTCAGTCAACTGCCCTCGGTCCTGTTGTCCCTTCCATTCTACGGCTGCACTGTTAGCTTTGCCTCACTCCGTCGCTTGCAGCGCCGATTCCGAACCTGGTGTTCCGGTTTCCGGTCGCGAGGAGGAGGTGGAGCTGGCATTCAGAGAAAGAGAGAGAGAGAGGGAGGGAGTTTGATTCGCGACGGGCTCGCTCGACATTGTTTCTGCGGCGTCTCCCTTTCGAGCAGGTCAGTCTCTGGATTTCTCTCGCATCCGATGCGTCGCGACAGCGATGAATGTTCCTGTAACTCTCTCACTTACCTTAGAATTTGTGGAGTCTGCGATGTGGTTTGTGTCTGAGTGATCTATGCTTTGTCCTCGAGTCGTACTACTTCGTGTCCTTGTTTGCTTCGTCCGCCAACTGTCACACCATCAGGCCCGAGTTGGTTCTTGGTTGGACTTCTCAGTTGATTGATCTGTTTTTTTTTTTCTTGGTGTGCGGAAATTGCAGTTTCAGTTCTGTTCGGCGGTTTGATTTCGTCAAGGTCGAAGTCGATCTCGAGAGTTGTATGCTCAGTCGCTGGAGTTGAAGATGGAATAACACGATTTGTGTCAGTTCATTTCCATTTCGTGATTTATTGTATGAATTAGGTGGACGTTGTTCGTGGCCAGGTTTTTCTGCCCTCGAAGCTCTTGAATAAACTCAGTTGTTGGTGATCTTGCCTGAGCATTACGGTTGTGACTTGCGAGAGCTCCATTTTTGTGGAGTGAGGCACTTCTGTCATTTGAAGTACGAGTTTTTCACTGGAATATTCTTGCGTTGACCTCAGAGTTAAGACGATCTTTATGCTGTATGGAAATAGCCAATCGTGATGACACTGGCTTTAGTAATCCTTTGGTCCACCTCCGCAGATGTTACAAAGTTGGTAGCCTTACTGAAGCCATTTTGGAATCGAGTCAAGTTGCTTGTTTAAAAGATCGGTATGTTCTCGAAGAACAGTTGGGGTGGGGGCAATTCGGTGTTATCAGGGCATGTTCTGATAAGTTGACTGGTGAGGTTCTGGCCTGCAAATCCATCGCTAAAGATAGATTGGTCACGCCAGATGACTTGCGAAGTGTGAAGCTGGAGATTGAAATAATGAGCAGGTTATCTGGGCACCCAAATGTTGTAAATCTCAAGGCTGTTTATGAGGAGGAAGACTACGTTCATCTATTGATGGAATTATGTGTAGGAGGGGAGCTTTTTCATCGAATTGAGAAACATGGGAGCTTCTCTGAGATGCAGGCTCGTGTTCTTTTTAAGCAGTTGATGCAAGTAATTAAGTATTGTCATGATAATGGCATTGTCCACAGAGATCTGAAGCCAGAAAACATTCTATTGGCTTCAACAGCCTCATCTTCTCCTATTAAATTGGCTGATTTTGGCCTTGCAACCTATATTCGTCCTGGTATGAACTTTCAAATTCCATGGATTTTGTCCTTGGTCTCATCTTTTTGTTGCCCCCCACACACCCCCCCCCCCCAAAAAAAAAATCCCTCCCCTTGTTGATTATTCTTATCTTATGTTTTAGCAGGACAGAGATTGCATGGCACTGTTGGTAGTCCATTTTACATAGCTCCAGAAGTGCTTGTGGGAGGTTATAGTCAGGCTGCGGATGTGTGGAGTGCTGGTGTTATCTTGTATATATTACTTAGTGGTGTGCCCCCATTCTGGGGAAAGACTAAGTCAAAAATATTCGAGGCTGTTAGAGCAGCAAATTTGCGGTTTCCTGCGAGTCATTGGGAAGGCATATCTTCATTGGCAAGGGATTTGATTGCGGGAATGCTTCAATTAGATCCGACCAAGAGACTCACAGCAGCGGAGGTTATAGGTGCAATGACTATGTATCTGTTCTTTTACAGTAGGGCCTGCTGCGATATGTGCTTGTGTTAAGAAAGTATAAATATAGACATTTTGATATACTCAGCATAAATTTCGGCCGATTGAGTTGGGACTCTTCATGACATTACTTGAATATGACATCAGCCGTTAGTTGAAAGGAGATATATGTTTGTCCTTCATATGACAGTAAAGTAGAAAAGTTGAATTACCTGGCATCTGAGGAAGAAAAAATAAATTGGTTCAGAAAATTATTATTCGAATAGCGTAGGTGAAGTTTAAAGATGTTTGAAGGATACTGTGTGAATAAATATCAGGATTCATGCTGAGACTTAAAGGTATTTTCGCCTTGCCAAAGAGGAACTTTGCTTTCCAATTTTGATCTTTTCTATGCAAACTTTCTATTGCCAACAGATGAGTTCTTCTGTTTTTGTGCTTTCAAATTGTGGTATACATGAGTTAATAGTGAAGCTTATGGAAAAATGCTTGTTTCCTTTGATTCTTCAATATTGTCATTAGATGAGAAGTTAATATATCCATACACTTTCATCAGTTTATTAGAGTCTATTAGTTTAATATCTATACATTCTTCTCACGCTCAGAGTAGGGTAATTCTTTCTTCGACTGTGTCTAACAGATCATCCCTGGATGGAACTCTGTGAACAAGGTGTTCAGGAAACAAGCACACAAGACAATCTGGGTCAGGAAATGCTTGAAGTGGGCGGAAGTTCTTTTTCTACACCATTTATTGCTAGAGTTCAGGATTATAGCTTCAGCTATGAATCACATGCTGTCGGTACAAATTCCATGGAGCAATCACCAGCATTCACGTGCAAGTCATCTTTTTCTTCTTGCCTACGCGGTGATGAATGTTCCGCATCTTCAATTGGGGGTTTTTCTTTCAGTAGCGTCTCAAAATCAAGTCCTGCAAACCCAAGGTTCCCTTCAAGTGTTCTATCAATGCCCAGTTTTACTTTCTTCAGTCTGGGTCCTGATACTGAACAAGGGAATGATCTGTTGGAATATCAAACCATTATATCAATTGCTACCATGAGCAATGGAGGTACGGGCACTTTTTCCTCTTCACGCATGGAAATGTGTGCTTTCTTTATATTCACAGAACGTCAATATGCCCCCTTGTTTGTGAATGCAGAATCAGGCTTGGCTAAACCATTGGTACTGCTAGATTCTTCCAGTTTTGGTAAGTATGATGTAGAAGTGGAGCAGAGGTCAGAAACTCGGAGAGCGGGGACTGGTGGATCCAGGGCATTAGGAAAACACAGTAAACGGAATCACACAATAGGGTTTGGCGAGCATGGTCAAATTGATTTTGTGGTGGCTGAATCAGTCATTCGCTGGGCATCATGCACGCACATTCCCACTGCTCCCTCTCTGAGATTATCACTTGTTTGCTAGGAGATTGTAATGGCGACAGGCGAGAGTGCAGTCCTGTGTGCTGACATTTGGCGACACAAAATGAGACACTGTCTAGCTTGACGGCAACCTATTTGATACTTGACTGATGGTAGAAGTTCAACTGGATGATCTGTAGCATGTACATTGTATTGTACTTCCTAATGAAGAAGTTTTTGAGTGGTTACGCGGACTCATGAAGTGCTTATGTAAGTTTGTATAAAAAAGTCAGATGGCTTTCTCTAACTGTGCCTAGGTGATGAATTGGATGGAGTCTTTTTGAACTCTTTCTGGTTTCTGAGCTTGATAGTGAGATGTCAAGCTATGTGAAACATATTGACAGATTTTTACAGCAGCTTACTACTGACGCTGAGAAGATCTTAGTGCCTGCGATACGCCCACGCTGGCCCGATTGGCTATTACTATTAGAAGATAATTCACTGCTCATCGGACACCACATCAGGAGGACGGCTTCGGCGCAAAATTGAGCGGGGAATAAATGTTTACGACCATGACAAAATGGGGCTATCTCTGATGCTCTGTCCACTTTAAGCATCATGACTGAAATAAAATAAAGGATAGTAATAGGGCGACTTAAAACTAGTCCATTCCCTCCCTAAACAGGGACAAAGGAAAACACCTCGAGAGGTCATTTTAAAATGCGTTTGCCGGGAGTCGAACCCGGGTCTATTGCTTGGAAGGCAATTATCCTAACCGTTGGACTACAAACACAGTTCGTGCTTAAAGACACCGGTTTACGGAATATATTAAGAAAAGCTATACGAAGACATCTTTTTCTAATTTAGTATGATTCCCAATTTGGGATTGTGTCATCTAGAATTAAGCATGTCTCAATTGTATAAACAAATCTCAACTAACATTAGCCATACCATGATTTGTAAATCAAGCCACATGCGGAAAGTAATCATATGCTACAGTACAAAACTTTTTGGTTTTTGACCATTGACTAGCGCTCTCTCAAATACAAGAGCATGAGATTTCGAGAACAACTTGTAAAAATAGACCACCTAATCACCGGTCCCATTTATTGGGACCAGGGACCAGACCGTCCCCCTCAAGGACCAGACCAACCCGGCCGGTCCGGTCCGGTCTTGGGCCGATTTGATCCGGTTTGCACACCCCTACTTTCAGGGCAAATGGATTCCATCCCTGCTCTCCTTTACATGAATACAAAAACGTAATTGACTTTTTTTTTTTTGGGTTAAACAAAGTGATCGACTTAGAAAGTAATAGAAAGGAAGCATTCCTTACTGCATACATTTCGACTCCATCCTTAAGGAAAAGAGCCAAATATACGTAACGGGAATAAAACTACTTAGACAGTAATTGCTAGCATTACAATAGAATTACGTCCTAATTATGCTACAGCCTACACCACAAGCATGGCTATTGGTAATGATAAATTCGCAATAAAAAATTGGCTCTACTTGCTATTTGACGCTAAAAGAGTCGACAGCACGGCCTCAATGTGCAATAATTGCAAGTTTCAGGGGGTCAAAATGAAAGGAACTGAGAATAGAGGGGGTAATATTATGCAAGTTTCCTGAACAAATCAAAATATATAATGGTACATGCAGTAACTGTCAAGAAGTAGGGGCGTATTCTTGGATTGCCGTTGCCAATTTATTGCGGTCCTCTTGTGTCTTAGTCCTGATCAAGAAGGTGCGCGCCACGACTTTTTCGTTGCTGCCTCCATCATCCTACAAGCACAAATGACAAAATGATATTACCAACGCCAGATGATGTTTATTCAAAGCAGCACCAGCACACTGAAACAATGATTATCAAGATTTGGCTGGAATCACCGGAAATTTGAAGACTCAATTGTGTAACTACCACTTCCATCAATGTGTTGGACTTAAAGAAAATTCTAGGAGCAAGATTGTTCTTCACATCCAACTATCCAATATAGCAGTGAAAAAATGGCTAAATCAAGGGCTGTCATGTAACCAAGAATGATGAAGAACTCGAGACTATTCATCCATGCAACGGCAAAATGTATTACCGCAGTATGGAATATTGCAACGATAGAATTCTTCTGAGAGTTTGTCTTGATGCCTGGGTATATCAAAGCATTAAGCAACACCTTCCCCACCTGCAGCAAACAAGAATTTTAAAAAAAAAATTCCACGATAAGGACAGCAGATATTGATGCATATGGTCGAGCAATAAGTGGCATGTGCATTCCACAATATCATTTCAGACAGCTTAGAAAACAAAACACGTGAGAAGTGAGGACACCTACATCATTCCGAACCACGATTGTTGGTTTGGATTCTTTTGTTCCCTTGCTTACACCCTCTTTGCATTTGATGGAAAGCTGCCCAGCACCTTTATCTTTCCACGCATCCTTATCAGCAGTATCGGTGGACTAGACATGTCAAGAGCAAGCAATATTAATGTGTACGAGAACACATCCCAAATTATAGCCATGCACTGATATGATGAAATCAGTGATTCTCATCAAATCTGGCCAAAGTAATCCATTATGCAAAAATTTGGTTAGATATGCCAAGACTTGAGGAACATATATCATGATGAACGGTGCCATATTTTCAGCATCTACTGGGATAATACATTATTGCCAATGTGGAATGTTTTTTTTTTCAAGCTCCAATTTGCATTCAAAGATAGCAGTGCTATCTGTCTTGAAAAGTACCTAGTGAAAGTGAATAAAAGTGATGAACTTGTACAAAATTCCCAAGTAGTTGTCATGAAAAATTACAGTTGGAGAATGACAATGCCAATGATTGGCCCCATCAAATTCTACTGCCGCAGGTGTGAAGTGATCAGGGGACAGAACCAGCAATCCAAGCTTGCATTGCTTGTGAGTTGTCAGTGCTCAGCAATAGGCAGAGCAGATAGTTTGGGTATTGATACATCCGTCATATCTAGAGGTGTCAAAACCGAACTGAAAACCGAACAGAACCGAACTGAAAATTTTGTGTATTTTGGTCCCAATCGGTTTTCGGTTCAGGTAACTGAAAAATAACCATTCTTTTTTTTTTGCCAGCAGCCCAACAACCTCACCTGCCCTCGCCCAGGGGCCGCCAGCCCTCAGCCCAAAAAAGAAAATAAAGAAAGAAAAAGGAAAAACAAAGATCGAAATCAATAAAGAAAGACCGAAAACCGAACCGAATTGTATTTTTGGTTCAGTTTATATTCAGTTCAGGGCAAGATTCAGATTGGTTCAGGGTTGCAAGGTAATGGTGTTATTCGGTTTTTGAAAACCGAACCAAACAGAACCATGGACACGCTTAGTCCTATCACTTACATCTCACCCATATCAGTGATTGCAACACTTGAATAAGATATTTTCCAGGTGGTAAAATCAAGAGTCAGTTCATCAACTAATCACTTACCGGGATATTTCAGCACAGACCAGCACTGCAAGCAAGTTTACCTATCCATCTAAAGTCTAGTTGTGTTCTCACCCAGAGCCTTTTTTTGCACGAGCTTAGTCAAAAGCTCTTATTCAATCTGGCCATATTTTTTTCCTTGCATAAAGTAACTTGGCCAAAATTAAAAGACATCCTTAAGATAACATGGTCTGGAGATTCCAACAGCAAAACTACAGAGCTGTGTTCTTAGCAAGAAAATAGTAAAGCCATCTATCTAACCAAAGGAGGATGAAATTTGCCAATGTCCAGTCAATCACAAAGTCATAGAGGGAACAAGCCAAAACCTATTCAAGTAAGAAATGATCACACTGCTCTCAATAGACACTTGTCATAAATGGCTACAGCCATCCCAAGACAATGCCCAAAGCCAAAAAGACACAAACAAAGGAGCAATCAATAAGCACCATGAACAGAAGATGATAAAAAAGGAAGTGGTTCCATGCAATGAATTTTAATATCAACTAAGTTTAAGCAGACACTGACCTTTACATAAAGCTTGCACTTAACTTCATGGACAACTGTGACTCCCCTTTCCTCAGATTTTTTCACGGATGGGCTGCTAGGCTGCTCCAGCTCATCTTCTGTCGACAAGAAGAAATAACCACGTCAATCACATTCTAATTTTGTGCACGTAGATGATAGAGATTGTCTAGTTACTACTTCATATGGATATGCTTCTGCCTCTATGAGCCCAATCAGACTAAGCAACCATGCTTAAAAATCTGCTTCATCACCAAAAGATGAACATAAAACTTATATACATAAACTGATACTATCATTCACGATACTAACATTTCTAAGAAATTCTGACTAAGAGTTAGTTTTTTTATGAATTAAGCCATCTTAAACGAAGTACAGCATGTTACCATGCTATAGAACACACAACATTTCTACGAAACTCTGACTACGATTTAGTTTTTTATGAATTAAGCCATCTTAAACAAAGTACGGCATGAGAACTGGTGTTACCATGCTATAGGACAATTTAGCACATTTCCGAATATCCTGTGACAACAGTTTAGATTTTTCTTACCATTTTCTTTATCATCAGAAGCATCAACATTTGCAGGAGCAGAACTTTGGAATCCTGACACAAATAAAAACCAAGGATGAGTACAACAATGTCCTTACAAGAGATAAACAAGGATTTACAGTTGGGTCAAATCCTAGAGTCTGTTGCTTTCATGCAAATAATTTTCCTTTTAGCACCATACTAGTGGGTTAGTCCCACAAAATAGCCTTCCTCTGAAGTCCGGGGAAGCAATGCACCTTGTATTCCAAACACCAAATTGGATGTAGTACATTGCCAAGTATTGTTGGGAAAACCATCAAATGTTTTGAAATCATCGTAACTGCAATTTCTCTTAGTCATTAGATTCTAGAAGACAGAAAATTGTACGCATACTCCCCCAAAATAACTGCCAAATTCAAGTGACATATTCAAAAGTGAGCGCATTAACATGTCCACAAACAACTGTACATACCAGAAAAGACTGGCATCTGGCTGCTGGAGAACCCCCCTGAGCTCCATGGGTTCACAAAACTAGTATCATTACTCGATGGAGTAAAGAGAGGCTTCTCCTGAGATGGTTTTATCATACTACCTTCAATTTCTGGAACTGGCCTCATTTCAGAGTTGAACAATCCAGTACTGACTTGACTACTAGAAGATGGTCCCAAGCTCCAAGGAGAAAAGCTTGCAGTTGTACTTGTTGGATTTGAATTCACCTTGTCCAAAGGTGAATTTGCCAATTTATCTTCAGATATCAGTTTCTTTTCGGCAATTTGAGGTCCTGCAGTAGACGAATTCTCCCCTTTTAAACTATTTGCTTTGAGCCAGTTGACAACATCACTGAATTTCTCCTACATCAACAGTATAGACCAACAAGTATCACGTCATGGTAAGGACTCATGGCCATAACACATCATCAGCAATTCTGCATCAAGATTAGTGACAAACTGCATTTAAACTAGAGCAAACAACTTAAACAAGGTTGAGGGATCTATTGGTTGTCCTCACACAGTACATACTACTTCTCATTCTCCAGCCACAGAAACAACCAAGATAACCAAGATGAACAAGACCTCAAAAACCTGCCCCTATGAGCATGTGTGATGCACGCACAGAGCGAGATGATCACTTCATGCAGCAAATAAACAAGTAAAGGAGATTATGTTTAGAATGCTTCAAAGGAAGAAATCTCCCTCCTGATCATCTTCTTTTCTCATGTGGTGATTAGTTTACAAAAGCAAGTATGGGACGAAAACACAGTTCGCCGGCATGAGTGTGGCATACATTAAAAAAGAGAAGAAGAAGAAGCCAAAATCAACCAAAAGAAGACTATGATCCTTCCTTTGTCATTATTTCAAGTAAATATTCAATGTGAACAGTCCACATTGGGTACCAGTGACGTTTCTAAACGAACTTACTGATGTATAGCAATATCATACTCATGGAAATGACAAAGATAGATCCAGGCATGTTGACACAGCTTGCTCTATCGAAATCATTGAGTATAATTAGATCAAAGACATACTATCTACTACTCTCTCCACTTCGGGCCTATAGCCGAAATCCCAAAAGAAGCTGGCTTTAAAGATAAAACACATCACATCTAGTGTAAGTACGCATGTCTGAAAAGTCAATCCTTTGCAAAAGGATTACAAGGACCGCCATCTTGGATAAATTGATGATCAGCGTTTGACATACCCAATAAAACATGAATTAACTACTGGAATTGCAACTTTCAATTATCTCAATACATCATTCTGGCAATGGAAGTGCCTAGATACTGCAGAAAAGCATTACAATTCATGCCAATGAATTCTCCAAAAGCTCTAAATTTACAAAGAAACTTCCACACAACTATTCAAGGATAACAAACACAAGTTATATACAGATATTTGCTGATTTACTATATAGCCAGGGCAAAGGCTCAAGCACAACAATATATAGTAGCACTTCATGATTAAGCTCCCGCAAAACATACTGATCTATCACCATACCATACAAGCGAAGAGGAGAAATAGTACCATTATACTTGAAGCATGACTTAAGTAGTCGCGGACGCCATCTTCCCAAAGCTCATCGGGATGATTCTTCAACTGTGTTTGCACCCAACTGTTCAAAACAAAAGGCATAATCATGAAGTAAAGATAAGAGGCACCAGAGTCCCAAATTGAGGGGGGAAAACAACGTTATTCGACAAAATAAGAACATTAGAGAGTCTCCATAGGGCATCTGCCACCCATTCAATTGAAGAATAAGCCAGACTTATGTCTATGGAGAAACTGGAAATAATTAACACGAACCTTGCAAATTGGGTATTGAGAGCTCTCACGTGGTGTCGAGATGACTCAGCCCGGTGCATGTCGAGCGGGGGTGTCACCATGAATTGCCGTTGAGATGGCTCAGCCCTATGGACATCAAAAGTTGACCCAGCCATTACTCTTTTATTCCAGAACTGCATTGAATTGAAGAAAAACGAATAGTAAGCAACAACTGCGATGTTTGAATGTATTTTGGGAAATAATAACTCCACAAATCGCAACAGCACACTGCCTCCGTTTCCGAACTTACTAAGAGCAGTTAATGCAGACAATTCATCAGCGTTTCCCATAATACACTCACTTCCCATATAATTCATTGTTCCATATGAGCATGGAGAAGAGAGGCACTTACAAGGCCCAAGAAATAAATCGATTTCTATCCACAACTCGAAACTAGTGTTCCAAAAGTACAAGTTCATATCGGCCAGCTCAAACTCAATTCGGGACAAAACCATCTCAACACCGATGCAACAACCGATTCCCACACTAAACGAAAATAGCTCAAACAACTTCATCTACGAGCTCACGAAGGAAACGAAAACCCACACACGTCCAAAGCTGGACGCCCACGATTTGCTTTCACCGCGAACTCTGAAGAGTAGAAAGCAGTGACTTCCCCCCACAGACGCGGCCAATGCAAATACTCGACCGGCTGATACTGCCAGCGACCATAATGCCAGAACAACAAGGAGAGACGGGATGAAGAAGCCCGTAGCAGGATCGAGGCAAAGTTAGGGTTTTTTGAGCCGAGAGGGGACTCACCGCGGAGTCGGCGGCATCGGGGTTGGAGGCCGACGGGGCGAGGCGTTTCCTGCTCATGATTTCGCCGCGCTGGGAGGAGAGAATCGAACGCCAAGAACAAGGTGGGGACTGATTAGGGTTCCGTTCGTCAAAAATTGCAGCAAATTTTCTAATTCCGCTCTGTTCACGCTCGCACCGGAAGTGAAAACGGAACAGCAGCCGTAGAGAGAGAGAGAGAGAGAGAGAGAGAGAGAAAGAGAGAGAGAGTTCCAAAAAAAAAAAACGAAGAACGTCAGATGAGGTGGTGAAGTGAAATTCAATTGAGACCGTTCGATTTGTCCCGTCATCAGCGGGAAGGGGCAAGCTCCACGTGGGCCACGCGGGTGATGTCTGAGCGTGGTACTGGTGGCGGCCCATCTCCGTGGGACCCACATCGGCGCGTACGCCGTCGTATAGTCCATCAAGTCCATGCGAAGAATGAATGCATAAATTCTAGCCCACCTTTTTTTTTTTTTTTGGGTTCAGACCAGGGCCTTTTCTAATCTAATTTTTCACCGAAGTTCTATTCTAGTTAGATGTTTAGTATTTTGTAGCTCTTTGAGTATACCGAATCCCTACTCAAGTTGGACCTATTGCCTCTACGATCGGACTTTGAAAGTCCTAAATCTTTTCATAAAATGTCGAGTTAAGCCCGGTCTGCATCGAAATGGGCACGTAAAACTAGACAAGAAATCACTATAAAAAATTGCAATCTGAAAAATAAGTGCCTGTGGCATGACTGGAACACATTTTAGTTTACAAGATTGCAGACGATGCTAAGCCAATGTATTTGAGGACAGATATTTCGAACAATGTCGCCCCTTAAGCATACATCGAGTCTTGAATCTCTTGATATGGATTGCAAGTCCGATTAGCGCTGCACTTAAGCTCTAACAAATCTCAAGGCTAAAATTTTTGGTCTTAAACTCGTCCAGATAGATTAAAAAAAAAAAACAAACAAACTCGTCCAAATAAGAAACAAGAGTGCACACCCGCCACTTTATGCTAAGTAGCACAGACACCGAGATATGATACACAATACGACGCAATACGCTAATAGGTCATTTATCAAAAAATAAAAAAATTTGACACATTTGGACACATCACATGTTAAGTATATATACTAGGAATTCGCAATTAAGTTTTTTTTTGGTCGATTAGGTATATTAATTTTGAGGTGATTGGATATGTATTTTTGATCAAATTAAAATTTAACCCATAATTTATTTAAAATGTTTAAAATTGACCACGTGCGTGCCGGAATGTCCATGTTATTGGCATTTCCAGAGCACAAACCACGAGTCGAATATCTAACTCCCTGACCATGTGTCGATAGTGTATTGGACACGTGTTGGGTGTCCAACATGATACAGAGGCCCTAGGAAAGTACCAATGCTTCCTAGACTATACGTGGTGGAAGCTTACACGATGCATATGGATTGGGCATTTGTAATGATTCAACCGAATCAAGAGGTTCGGATGCTACCCACAAATTATGGAGGAATTAGCTCGAACGAGGACAATATTAAGGTATTTGCCATCCTAATGTGTAAAAGTCCAATTGTGGTCCATCTCAAGCACGAGCTCGTGTATTAGGGTTGGCCTTCGGGGTCGGCCGGAATTCACTAGGTAGTACCCAGAAGTGGGTAGTCTCTTTGCCCATGCCCCGCCAAGAAGGCTGGTCCACGCCCCCGTACGTCAATGGTCGACTCTTGGAAACACCCCATGTTTTAAGAGTCCAAATGGAAAACCTCCAAGGGACCACATGGGCGTTGAAGCAAGCATTTTACATAATCAATTACACGAATATTCTGATGGAGTAGGACAGGTCTTGGTTCTTGCCGTATGTTAGGGAAGCTTGGATCCGAGCTCATGGAACAGCACTAGCAAAGCCACGATTAGTTTTGAAACTGGTTATCCCCCCAAAATCCAAAAACCAGAGGTCTAGAAAAAGTGAGATAAACTCATACTAGCGAAGATAACGGAGGTGAGCTAATTGATCATTTGGCCCATCAGGATGTGAACCACCAGGACCAGGTGAAGCCCGAAATATAAAAAATGCTCCGAGCATGCTCAATCAATGCCTTCAACAATTGAATATTCGCTCCTTGAATATAATATATCCACCAAGTGATAATCGATAACAAGAACCTTAACATATAACTACAGATACAAATATATGGGATTCCAGTAGGAGAATTAGCAAGAGTCATTAAAGCTGTTAAAATAATTAAATATTAAATCACGCCTTCATCAAACAGTTTAAGCTTTTAGAACAGTTGACAGTGCTCCCACAAAATTTCATAAGTTATGAGAGTAAGAGGTCCTGAGTTCAAATCCTTCCAAGCTCCAATGTGACTCCCCAATGATATATTTCCAGTCTTAATATTAGGTAAAAAGACCGAACTAAACGTAAGGGAGAATGTTAAAATAATTAAATATTAAATCACACCTTCATTCAACAGCTTAAGCTTTTGGAACAGTTGGCAGTGATCCCACAAAATCTCATAAAAGCTACTCCTTTAATATATCCAAATAGCACAACTAGAGAAAACTGCTGGACTCCCGTCGGGAGTAATATAAGAAGCAAACTCATCAGCTTGATTTAAAAGCATGCACAATTTGTTCTACCGCGTCTGAACTATGAACATCATCGCCAATAACGCTGCCAGGAGAGAAAAATAAATGGAACATTTTCATTCGCAATTGGGAACATCTCAAACAGAATATCCATGCGGCAAAACGCCGAAGATAAGTGCCCCCTTTTGCTTTCTAGTACTAACTATTGCCTTTCCTGGAAAAATGCTTTATAGATTTCTCCGCTTTATGTGTGTGTGGCCAGTCACTAAAAAGCCACTCAAACTACAGATTCATGGACAATGAATTTGTCTAGGCGGCACTCTCTACCAGGTATATCTTTATCTTTCTTTAGCTGTGACATGTGACCTTGCAAGCTAGAAAAAATAGAGTGAAAGTTCCTAATAAAACATCAAACAAGGGGAAGAGGAAAAGAAAATGGGCGACCTTCAATCATACTAAAGGCCTTCCTTCTTCTTCAGCTTCCCCATTGTCAACAAGTTTGCTCTCTCCTCGGAGTGAAGATTTCTCATGCTTAGAACCGCCATTAGCCATTATACCCCTGGGAGGTGGTTTGTTTTCTGGCAACATCTTCAATATGATCCCCATGACTATGAGCAGAAGCCCTGTCACGTGTTGCTCCGTCAATGGCTTTGTAAATATCAAGTATGACAACAAGAGAGTGACGGCCTTCCTAGCAGTTGTTACCTGCATTTAGATTAACCAAAAGTATTAGCTGATCATTTGGATAAATACCCACTGGCATTTATGATCTTGTTTTAGTTTTCAGAAAACCCGTTTCTGTGGCAAACTCCAGGAATTCCTATGATCCTTAGTCTTGTAACTGAGTAGAGTCGCACAGCTGTGGAAGTGGGTGATTACAAAAGCACAAACTAATCATTCTAAACCCTCCTTAAAAAACAAAAATGATCAATTTTAAGAAGTCAAAGTTTCTGAAAAGAATGTGGTATAAGTAAATACCATTGCAGTTGTTGCAGCCCCGAAGATGGCTATGAGGGATAAAACAGAGACTTGTCCAACAAATGTGGCCATTGCTTCAAAAATTAACACCCCATATACATACGGGTGCTGCCATTTGGTCACAAGACAACAAAGAGTGAGTCAAAATGAATAAGCTGCAAGTAACCAGCAAAGTACATATTTAGGTGCAGTCAACATACAACGTGTTCATGCACAAGTTAGTTCACTTGTGGATTCTCTGTCCCCTCTATCCCCACTTAAATAACTTGCTAGAGGTGCATCACTTGTCCCTTTTGAAACTGTTTATTGACACTCTGGATCTCAAAAAATTTAACACCACTCTTAGTCCTCAACCTTTGTTTACCGAATAGCCTTACTTTACCTACTATGGGGAATGCATCAACATCACCTTCATCCCAAACCAGTTGGGGTCAGCGAAACTCTGGGGAGTGCATGCTCAGCATTAATATAATATAGTGTGGAATAGAATAGTCAACTCCCAGAACATTGACAGTCCCAGGAAATTCCGTTAGCTGGTAGTCGGGCGTAGTGGGCACGTTATGTTGAGTTCAGCGACTTAACAATACTTGAGCAAAATGCAAACAGAGAAGTTCTAAAGATGGGATATATTTGTGATGCTAGATAAGATATCTATGTACAACATGTAGTAGAAAGTAGGAATTTTCCCCTCACCTGAGAACACGAATTCCAAGCCTTAAACAACTCCCCTGTAAGAATCATTGGTGGAACAAGGAAAGGCAAGCCGACTACTGTCGAACAGAACAACATTTCCATCTGCAAAAGTAGTAATATGACTTACAATGAGGAAACTAAACAATCTATTACCTCATAACCAAGAAGCATCAAAAGGAAACCAAGGATGTAACTCAGCACCTGCGTTGTATCAGGATTCAAGGTAAATATTGCTTCTTGCAGATTTCCGAGAAATGAATCAAAGATTAGAGCTCCAGTAATCATCAAAACACCAATCATGCTAAAATTTGGAGAAGTCTGAGCATCTGCTAATGTGAAAAGAATCAGACCAACTACCAGAAGCAGAGCAGATATATACTCTTGAGCTGGGTATTTTCTTCTCAAGCCAGGAATGAATGCTCCCATCACCATGACTGGCAAAACCTATTTTTTCACAATAACAGGTGAAACAAGAATAAATCACTTAAAAATCCAACATTTTCAAAATAAAATTCAACTGGAAGCAGGAATATACTAACTAGAAGACATTCATTTCGAAGAAGCCAAGTACTAGTCAAGCTCAAGACGGATATCTAAGGAAAGATAGAGTCGACAATTTACCTTTGTGGATTTGAACATGATTTGGGCAGGATAATTGAGAAATGCCAAAGATCCCTTAGTCAATCCATGAGAACCCATGAGCACAGCAGAGAGCTTCACATACGTTTTCCATGGGTTCACCATATGCTTGGTGGTGAAACCCTGAAAGTATATGAGTAACAGGTACACGAATCCTTGTACAAAGGTGAAATACCAGCCGTAGCTGCAAATCCCAAAGAATTTAAGTCAATAACCCATAAGGGAAAGAGCTCAAAGCCAGATTTGCAGAGCATATGTAACAGAGCACACACCTGAATTGGAGCCGATTATACACGTATTCCTGCAAATAGGAGAAGAATAGAAGAAGATATTTTCATTAAAGATATGCAATTCTTCGGCTTTTTCATACTCAAAATTAGAACATCAACAAAAACACGAACGCTGCCGCACGTTTCCTGTACCTAGACTGGCTCTATCGCGCTCAATAGGCCTATTAAACATGCTTTTCGCGATCCTCACACAATTCAGGAAACTCATACTACAAAATTAGACTCGAACGTCATTTTCATGCTCCAATGAGTCCTACCAACCAAACACCTAACAATTTCGACAAAAAGCTATTTGAACTATCAAAATGTCATTCAGAAACAGCCCCAAACAAATTGACCAACGACGCCAAAACCACGAAAAAAAAAATCTACGCGATGAACAAGTAAATGGACCTCGCAGACGCCGTTGACGAGGTAGCCGAAGAAGAATCCGGAAGAGCAGATGAGGAATTGGTGCCACTTCGGGCGGCCGGAAAGAGGAATCCCGAACAGAGACCTCGCTTGATCTTCGTTCTTCATTTTCTCTCTCGATTCTCCCACCGAATACCGACGCACAAAGTCGACAATCACACCGAACACCCCCCCACCAAGCAAGGACCGACGCGCAAAACCGAAGGGAAGCGTCAGGAATAGGCGTTGCTTTCGCACGTCCCGCTGGGCCCTCGCGATTAGAAAAATCGTAGGGGAGAGCCGGTCCCGCTATGAAAAGCCGCCGAGCGATCGCTACATGAGCAAGAAAAGCATAACAGGGAGGAAAAATGCCACGTAAAGCGCGAGTCCTTCCTCACCACCTCACTCCTCCATCAGAGACTTTTCTGGTGATTTGCATTTGGCGTTACGGATTAATCTCCAGCATGAACGCGGAAGATTCAAAGTCAAGAGAGAGAGAGAGAGAGAGGACTGGCGCTCGACGCATCAGCTCGGTAGTGCGGGGCCTTTATATTAATTAGTTGCGGGAAAGTTACGGGACTTTCCATGGAAAATCGCGATTTTCCCTACTTTTCTCGAGAAAATCCGGAATTTGGCGGAGAAAGGGGCAGACGCGTTTTTTTTTTTTTGGGTCGAGAGGGAACAGATGCGTTGGACTAAGTAGTATGGCGAGAGACATGCGATACGCAACACAATACGAGTGACATATTGATACGTCATTTATCAAAAAATAAAAAATTTCGACACTTTGAATCACATTGTATATTAAATATATATTCTTATATACGATGAATTTTATGATTATTTCAATTAAATTAATGTGATTTAAATTCACGAATAAATAATAAAAGGCCTAAAAATATTAATTTGTTATTTGTTAATATCATTTTGAATTGGCAATAATCAAACAAATTTGGAGGGAGAAAAAAAATCAAAGAAAGATTGGTTGATGAAATATTTAAATATTACTTAAGGTCATAATTGAGAGTGGCTTTGCTGTTGGGGAACTCAGGATAATAAAGCTGTAAGCCCCCAGCCTCTATTCTGACTCTAAAGATGCTGCATCTTTCTTATTTTTTTTTTATAGCAATTTACGATGTATCCCTCGTACAATATTTAAATATTATTTAAAGTAATAACTGAGGGCGGCTTTACTGCTGGGGAACTCAAGATAATAAAGTTATGGGCCCTTTTCTGCTTTGTGTCCTCTCTTCATCTTGCTCGCACTCTCTATCTTCATCCCTGCGACCCCATCGGCCTCACTCAACCCTCCTCCGCCTTCCTAGAGAGCACTGTCTTCACCGCCCTCCTCTTCATCACCATCGCCTCGAATCTGATCCACAGCTCCGCCTCACCATCCTCCCCGTCCCTACTGCCTACCTCACCTCCTCCGACCGTTAGAGTTTTTCTGATGTTGACTCGTATTAATTGAGATTTTAATTTACTATTTTATAGATTTAATTTCTCGTTTATGAAATTGATTTAATAAAGAATGGATATGAGGATTTTTAATGAGCAGAATACGAATCTGGCTAATGTGGGCCGAGTTTGGCTTTGCAGGTGATGACAGGGCCCTGCCGAAACTCTATAAATAGGATTAGGGCACCCCCTCTAACCCTTGCTTTCATTTTTACCATCTTCATTTGTCACCACCATCTTCTCATAAGGATAGAGAACGATAGAGAAGGGCAGTCTCATCTATGCCAAGCAATCCAAGAGCGACAGAGGAGAAGCGCTTGAGCGTTAGATCATCAATATTCTGCATTAAACGATGATGGATTCCAAATCAAGTACGCAAACCCATTTCTTCTACTGTTTTGTTTCTAGTCTTCGACTACGGCGATTTTGGGAGTTCCTGATGACAACGGGCGACCGTTTGTGATGGCCAACAATTGGTATCAGAGCGGGCTGTAGTTCAAACTTAGAATCCTCTGTTTATGCATGTTTTTGGATTTTTCGTTCAATGAAACTAGAAATTTATTGCATATTTCGCTTCTATTCATTGAGACGATTTAAACGAGTGGTTGCTGACCACCGAAGGACACTGCACACACCCTTACGCGTGGCCACACTCAGCGGGGGCAACGACACGTGAGCTCCATGTGCGGCCACGTGTGAATTGCCTTACGGCAGCATGGCGGTGGCCGCCTTAAAATGGGGCGCCACATGGCATTGCCATAGGGTGGCTGTCGCCTCATAAGAGGTTGCCATGTGGTACTAACATCGTCAGCCGCCCGTCACCTTAATGGTCTGGGTTAAATGGTCAGACCGATCAGGGCACCTACATGTACCTAAGGTGTGCGGCGTGAGAGCCCTATGTGTTGAGCCTTTAGGTGATGCATGTGGGTGCGTCTAAGGTCCTTTTGGGACATTTTTGGTGCCACCGTCCTCGTATGGAAATTATCTATATGGTGGTATAATTATTTTAATTTTTTTAAGTCTTTTAAAATATAGAAAAATGCACAAAATGCCTGTATAAGCATACCTTTAGGGGTATTTATGGGCATTTCTATTATATTTCCATATGGTTTTTGAAATACTAAGGCTAGCTCACATGTTTATGACCATATGCAAAAAGTGTAGAGTGTTATTAAGTGATGACACATACAAACTCTTGATATACATGAAGCAATATTATTGGCATCATATGTGATTTTGATGACAATTGCCCATGTCATTCAGTCTAAAATCACATATATATGATAAAATGTGAGACATGAAATTCATATCCTTGGTATGAGAGAGTTTCAAAAATTCAATCGAGTTGTAACCACCAAAGTAACATACTTGATTAAGTTGAAGAAATATCAATCTCGTATTATGGTAGAATGTTCTCTCTACGCGACGATGCATATAATTCTCAAGATGTGTATTTTTAAGGTTTTTCAACTTACATCATGCTTACTAGATTATGATAATATACATTGCTTGTTTTTATAGTCACATTTTATGTGAATGGAAACTCCACTACGATTGAAATTCTTAATAATTTAAATTTTAAGAAATAGAAGGGGGGATTTCTTATTTACTATGGAGTTGGCAAATGTTTATATGACTCTTTATGAATATAAGTTGTTAACCTCATTGAGACCAATACAGTGCCTGAAATAGTGCATTTTACCGCCTAGAAAAAGAGCAACAAGATTTGCTTTTTGTCAATAAAGCGATCTATACATAAATATTTAAAGAGTAGCCTAGTCATTGACTGCACTGCTAAAGAAATGACGGAAGCCTTGAAAGCTAGATATCGAGTATCTTAAAATACTGAGGTTAGACATGGCCACGGTTCTGGTTTGCCCTCGAGGCCGAACCGGAACCGGAACCCCCGCCACCGGTTCCGGTTCCGGGCCGGAATCGGCCCGGTTTTTTTTTTTTAACTTTGGGAATTTTGATTTTCAAAATCAAATCAAATTTTTAAGTAATAAAAATTCAAGTAAAACTTTACAAAATTGTAATCAAACTTAGAGGGAAAAAAAATGGAGAGAGAAAGGGCTTGACTTAATGAATTATCATTAAGTGCCTACATATCTTCTTGGGGATAGAAGAATCAAAGCCCATGTAGTTCTTTTACCTTTGATAACCTCATACTTACCTCATCGTCAATCGTCGCTTCCGGCGGTGGTTCCCGTCACGGTGCTCGCTCCATCATCGAAAAATTGGGCTTTTATGTTGCGATCCATCTCTTGTTGTCGATATTGAGCCTTCGTCCAATCATCGACACAAGCTTGAGCCTCCACAGACTGCGGAGATAATCTTGAACGGTGATCGTCCAAAATGTTGCCTCCAGCGCTAAAAGCTTGTTTAACCGCAACTGTTGAACAAGGAGTTGCTAAAACCTGTCTAGCGATAATAGAGAGAATTCGATATTGACTCGAATGCTCCTTCCACCACTCTAAAATTTGAAAATCTGTGCCACTTGCAAATGAGTTAGTCTCAAAGTTAGTGCTTAAATAGTGATCAAATTCGGAAATATCCGTGTGCCCCCTTTGTCTTTTTTGCCTACTCATTAGCATTTTATACCCTCTACTCATTTTACCGCCGCTCTCGTTTTCTACGCGACTAAATTGAGAAGAAGATCCAATATCAGTGGCGTTATATCTATTATAATAATCATTATATAATGCTACTATTGAGTTGCTAACCATCCTTTTTAATAAATTAATATCTAAATCCATTTCTATATGAAGACATCCATAATACATAGTCAAAAAATCTTTTACGCCTTCTAATTTCGTACGTGGATCGAAAACAGAAGCAACCAAATAAATAAAAGGAATATGTTTATAATAAGTTAGCCATTTTGATTTCATTGCCTTAATAGTTGCACCTAATTGTTCATCGTCTTCATATTCTTCAAAAACACCAGCAATATTAACACACTCTATTATAAATAAATGAGTCGTAGGATAATAAACACTGGATAAAGTATAAGTTGCATCATTGAAAACTTTTAAACAATCTAAAATTTTGTGGCAAATATTCAAATGTTGTGGTAATAACTCAAGTTGAGGAACATTAGTCGAAATAAATGCACATAATAAAACTTTATATTCAAAAGATTGATTAAGCAATTCGTACGTGGAATTCCAACGAGTTGGAACATCTCTTGAAAATCTTCTTGGCCTTTTCCATTTTGTTTACAAAATCGACACCAATCTTTCATAATTTGGGGATGTCTCCATAAATATTGGATTGCGATTTTTATTGGGTCGAGAAAAACGTTAAGAGTTTGTAAACCTTCTTGTACACTTAAGTTTAAAACATGGCAAGCACATCTAACATGAAAAAATTCTCCACCAAAAGTGGGTTTACAAAGGTTTTCCAAGTCTTCAATAGAAGCGGTATTTGCCACGGCATTATCAAAACCAATAGAAAAAACTTTTTCAACCAAACAATATTCTTCTAAAACTTGTCTAATTACTCTATAAATATTAATTGCCGTATGTCTATCCTCAAAAACTCGAAATGCAATAATTCTTTTTTGAATATTCCAATCGTCATCTATCCAATGACACGTAATACCCATATAAGAATGAATTTGCCAAGGATCGGTCTAAATATCACTACCTATATGCACACGTCCATTATAATTCATAAAAAATATTTTAATTCTTCTTTTCCTTTTTTATACAAATTAAAAATTTAGCGTTTAAGGGTATTTCTAGAAACGGGTTTTGTTTGTGGAGTGCATGCATTTTGTATAAAATTATTAAAACCAAATTTCTCACCAAAATTAAATGCTAAATGTTCTACGGCCGTAAATCTAGCTAATTCTTCTTTATAAACATTTTCGCTATAACGGAATAAAGGAGAAGCGTTAGTTTTGGCGTACCCGGAAATTTGTTGTTGACGAGTGTCGATCCCAGCTAGCGTTTGATGTTTTCACCTCAAATGCCGTTGAAATGTTCCATAGCCTTGACCACTTACGAATTTGTAATTTTTTCTAGAATGTTTGCAAGTAAGTTGATATTTGTTTTCTTCAACGCGCGTCTTCGTGAAGTGCTCCCATATCGAGGAAACAGATGACCCCCCTCGTTCGATCGTTATTGACGCTTCTTCGGTGGGAGGATTCATGCTACCTTGTGTTGGAACGGGCTCCTCGACATTTGGAATATTGTCGATTTCAATTTCGTCGTCGTCGAAGTCATAATATACATAATCTTGACGATTATGAGATTGAGGATAATTGGACGATCCCATCGGCGCCATCGGGCTCTTACCCCTCCCGCCACGGCTTCCACTTGCCATTTTTCGAGAATTTCTAACAACAAAGAAATGAAGAATTTCGAGAGAAATGAAAGTGGATCGAGTATCGCGACTTGAGAGAATTTGAGATTGAGAATTTGAGAGAATTTGAGAATTTGAGAGAAGAAAATTGAGAGAAGTTGTGAATTAAATGAATGGGAGAGGGGGGTATTTATAAGAAAATTTTTGATATTAAATTTAGTTTTTTTTTAAATAACAAAAAAATAAAAATAAAAGGGGCCCCCCCCAACGGCTGGGCCCAACGGCTACTAGCCGTTGGGTCGGCGGTTCCGAACCAGGAACCGGAACCGGCTGTACGGGCCAGTTCCAAACCGCCGAACCAGCTCGTGGCCATGTCTAACTGAGGTTGAGACATTTGTCTAGATACTTTTTAATATGAAATATATGGGCGTAGAAAGAGTTAGGAATTATATCCTAAGAATGCTGGACCTACACATAAAACTCATTGACCTACGTATTGACTGCGTATTTGACACAGACACAGTGGCTCTTGATGCGTGTCCATGCTTCATAGGCGTTGGGAGTCCTAAAATTTATTGCGAGAATGAGATTGAGTCTTAAAAGTTTCAAAAAGTGTAATTAAGTTCTAAAATTTGTTAGAAAGTATAATTGAGTTTTAAAACTTTAAAAAGTATAATTAAATCCTAAAACTTATCAATTTGGTAAAATCGAAATCCTTTCATTGATTATACTTTTTGAAACTTTTAGGAGTTGATTGTATTTTCATTTCAAAATTTAAGACTTAATTGGACATTTTGAAAAGTTTTGGCATTCGATTTGACTTTCGCGATAAATTTTAGGACTTATACTTTTCTCTTAAACTTTTAAGACTCATCCCATAATAAGTTACGGGACTTCTGATGCCCTCATCCCATAAATAAACGATGGGGAATCGCGTTGCTAGCTTACCAACCAGCGGAAACAACATGCCATTTGTCTAGTGACTTGATAAATGATTAAATAAGATTAAAAAAAAAAAAGAGTCAACACGGTTATTATTCTGATGTTCGTCTGTTTATGTATTCAAACTTTGAACCAGAAAATTCAAGTAGACAGATAAACCGATCAAGATCCAAATGCATGCAACCTGACTTTACTTCGATCCAAATAATTTCCGAACCGATATGTTCCGTTCGGTTCGACTTAACGGCATCTTAAGATCAAGATTAGATCAGACGCTTCATTTCATTCGCCGTATATACCAAAATAACCCAAAGAAAGGATATCGAAAGCGAAATTTTTGGGCGGCGCATCTTCCGCATTTGCGTAATAAATGCTTTAGGAATTTTGAAATATCGAGAAGCGGGCGAAACGTTTTTGTTCCCGCTTTCGGTGTCATAAAACGAAGGCTGTTGAACGTTTGGGGAAGAGGTTCAATCTGCCGTGTTAAACCTCGCATGAGCTTTAATACTTCATTAGAGAGACAGCTGAGATGGATCTTCCTTTCAAGCTTAACCCAGCCGAAGGGGTTAGATGGTGCAATATTAAATTAACGCCAGTTTCTTTGTATATGACCAATTCAATGCAAGTAGATTTTCATAGACATATTATATTAGACCAGTGGATTCGGGGAAGATTATTCAGGTCGGTCTCGAACCTATCATATCGACATCAATTCGGTCTTGAACTCTTTCAATTTTGTCAATTTAATTTCGAACATTGACATGAAATTTCGATGTGAATTTCATCTCGGTCAATTTTCGCCGACGTGGCATTGGGCCACATCAGAGGTCGACCATGATGGAGATGGACTGTCACGTCAATGATTTTCAGCAAAAAAAAAAAATGGCTATAAGGATTTTATTAAAGTTTTCCGCAAAAGCTTAGGATGGAAATAATAAAATTGAGACTTTAAAGATAAAATTAGCACCCGTACGACATATATGCAGGATTAAATGTGTGATTTTCTCGAAATATTCAAGATTTGGGCTCGCTGGGCTTTGATGGCGTCGCGTGATGTTTTTCTTTTCCTTTTTTTAAAAGTGAATAATTTACTATTTTTATTGAATAATGAGGTTAATCTGGCATGTTATGCCTCCCTGGCAATCAACTTAAGTCAACCAATCAGAGCTCTTCTTTTTTTTTTTTTGGTTTCCTTAATTTAAGATTCTATCATTACATTTTTTTTTGTCTCCTTATGCCAGTGATTAAGGTTATGTGACAGTTGACAAAGACACAAATGTGGGCACAACTTTGGTTGCGCGAATATAGAATGCGTAATACTTTTTTTTTTTTTATAGATAGTTGAAAACAATTATAAACATATTGCAATCGCGCCAATTCAATCTTTCTCTCTGATCAGACCTCCACTTGAACAGGGACAATAACCCGACCAAGATATCAAGATTTGATTTTTGGCTACTAGAAAAAAAAAACAGACAGCAGAGATCTCTCCCACCCTCTGACTCGCCCCTGGCGGCTCCACTCCCTGGCCAACACGCTCTGGCTCACCGGGAAGGCCAGAAATGGGGTTCCTCTTCCAAAGGAAGAAAAGCCAAGCCCCTAGAGCATCATTGAAGAAGCGGCAAGTGGGTTAAAAACCTTTACAATACGGGATAAGCGTGGTAAAATAAAAAAAGCCACAAGAAAGCAATTTCTTGTGACATGATCAGGATCCACGTGGCAATTTCTACTAAATATAGTTTAATATCTTTGAATTTATTTATTTATCTTTATTTATTATTTTTCTTGTTTCTTCCTGAGCTGGTTGGCAACTGGCTAGAGGTGTGGGTCGGCGAGGTGGACCTCACCCTCCACTGGCAACGATGAGGTCGATCTTGCTAGGGGCAGTGAGGTCGATCCTCGCCTATGCTAGGATCGCCCTCACACAGCCCTCGGTAAGGTCAACCTCGTCGGCCCACACCCAAAAACCGATTGAGGAAGAAAAGAAGAAAATAGAATAAAAAGAAAGAAAAGAAAATAGAAAAGAAAAAACAATATTAAAATTTTAAAATATCATTACAAAATTGCCACGTCAATATTAGCAGTGCCACGTTAGCGATTTTTTTTTTATTATCAAAATTGATCGGAAATATTGAATCGGCACAAATACAAAAGGTTTACTATTGATTGGAAAAAAAAAATAAGGACTAAATCGGCACAGTTGTAATAAGTTCAGGACCTTTTTTTTTTTTTCCCTTTTTCTATACGCACAACAACAGTAATAATTTCATGTGATCTCTTTATTTGTACGATTAGTAAAATGATTAAGCAGGCTCGTACAACCGACTTTTTGACAAATTGATCAAGCCAATGCTCAGATATATTATTTGGAATTGACAACTTGCCTACTCCATTTTATTCACGCTTTCTGTAGGACAAATTATGCATGGAAAATGAGGGGAAAAGGTTGGCTAATTATTGGTGGAAACCCCCTCGTTGATTTGTAATAAAAAGAAAAAAAAATCAACAAAAGAAACACAATTAAATCAGGTAAAATGACGTCGATATCCACAGGCTTGGTTGCACGCTTTATCACTTCTTTTCCTCCTTCCCATTCGATACACTCGATTGCGTGACCAATTAAACGTTGGGAAAGCACGAGGTTATCACGTATCAAATCTAAACGAGAAAATCGAATCAATTCATAATCGCGATGGAAATGCAACTGCACATCAATTTGGGCTTCTCTTTGTGAAAAGAGTTATTCAATGTTGTGTTTTATTTCCTTGGCAGCAGTCGCAAATGGTTAAAGTGGCCGCCGCGTTCGGAAGCTACCTCACTAGCTATGTTTCGAGCCTATTCTATCCGTACGAACTCGGAGTCCGGTCGGCTTAAGCGTATGGTAACAGAGACCGTTGCATTTCCGACGACTATCGAGCGGTGGCTCGTTGCGTGCTTGGCATCATCGTCGCAACGGGCGTCTATCCTTATTTTGGGAGGAAAGCAAAATTTCGCATTTTCAATTCCAAAACTCATTCTCGCAAAGGAAGAAAATTCAAACTTTCTGAAATTATTCACACCCGTCACTTCCTTTCCCTCCATCCCCTTCTGTATGTCGAAAGAAGCGTAGCAAAGCAAAAAGGTTGTGGATTGAAAGAAAAATTCAATTTACGAGGTGGAGGAGGAGGAGGAGCCTTTTGGGATCGTGACTTGCACGGTGCGTTCGTGGGGGGTGCGGGGCCGGGGTGAAAACGGTCGGGGAGCCTCTCTGTCTCTCTCTCTCGGCGAGCTTTGGCAATTGACACCCCCACGTGCCCTCTTTAATTTTGCCCCAGCGCGGTGGCCCTTCGCCCGAAAAACACATGCCCAAAAATCATTCTGATTTTTTCAATTTGGGTTAACACGTTGCGCCGCCCAATGCGAGCGGGAGCGGGGCGGAGTGATCCCCTGTGGGCAGCTCGGGATGACCGCACCGCCACGTTGGTAATGTCCCGCGAAAATCTGCCCAACGGAAGGGCTTCATCGGAATTTCGCGCAAATGGTTCAAGGCCGAAAAATTATCAAAAAAAAAAAAACAAAAGAAAAAAGAAAAGTCCTAAACATTTTGTATTTTTGCCAATTCAGTCATAAGCTTTTTAATTTTACCAATTCGATCCCAAACCTTTTGTATCCGTGTCAATTCAGTCGTGAACCTATTTTTTTTTTTATCAATTCAATCATAAACCTTTTGCATTTGTGTCAAGTCAATACATCCGGCCAATTTTAAGTATCCGGTGCCGACTTGGATGCTTGCTGGCGCTAATGTGGACGGTGGTTGACATTGACCGGATAATTTTTAATAATATTTTATTTCATTCAAAAAAGAATTTGTATTTTTTTTTTTGGATCATCTTCTTCCTCGGGTGAATATTTTCTTAACTGTCGATGGAGGGAGGAACTCACCCTGCACTGCAAATCACTAACCAAGTCAATTGCAAATTTCTTCCTCCAAATTCTACCATGATCGAACATTTCGAGTTCCAAAATTGTGCGAGGGTTGGATATCAACGACTTTGCGCCACTCTTCTGAATTTTTTTTTTCCTTTTTGGATTCAATCGGGTCACTCGAATTTGCGTGGGAATTGTTCGTGGAGCGGGAGGAATAACGTGCCGTTCATGCGCTCGCTCGCTCTTGTTGAAGACAATTGAATGAATTTCGGACGATTGAAGAGCCGTGGATGTTGCCATGGCTAGGTGAGGTCCGCCTCGCCTGGCCATGGTGTCCACAACGATGAGACGAGTTTGTCACTCGGCCTCGCCTGGCCATGGAGTCGCCTAGTGATGAGATGAGTCCGTCACAGACTCTCTCTCTCTCTCTCTCTCTCTCTCTCGGAAATTCTTGATGTCGGCCAAGAGATAGAAGATTGAAGATGAACCAATAAATAAATAAATAAAAATTTTGAAAAAATATTATTAAAAATTATCCAGTCAACGTCGTCCGGCGTCCACATTAGCGCCGGCCGATCAAAGTTGGCTGGATAGACTAAATTAGCATAAATGCAAAAAGTTTAGGACTAGATTGACGCGAGTGCAAAAGGTTTATGATGAAATTTAAAAAATTAAAATATTTAGAAATGAATTGGCAAAAGTGCAATAGGTTAATAATTTTCTGGCTTCAAGGCTGAACGGCAAAATTGAAAAGCTTAAGACTGTGTTGACATCCGTCTAATAGTTTTAAAACTAGTTTGTTAATTTTCCCTGCAATAACTTGAGTTTAAATACCGCATCGTGCCTAATCCGGTGATTCGATTCCGCTAGGGCTCAGTCAATTACAAGCTTTAATCATGTTTCGCTCGTTCGGCTATTTTGCCAGGAAATTATCGCGCCGTATTCATCTCGGTGAGCCAGGTGACGATTCGAAACACGTGAAATCAAGTCATTAAAATGTCTAGATCCATATAATTCCGTCGATCCAAGAACTTTCAGCAGACAAGATCGGTAAGTGCCTTACACGGCCTGGCGACTGGTCGGTGATGGTTTGGGTAAGATTAAGAAAAAACATTACATTTTGGCCTTTGTTAGCACATAGGTCAAAGCAGCATGGGAATTCGCGGTCAAGGTATAATAAAAAAATAAAAATAAAAATAAAAAACGGACGTAACTGCAAAAATCTCTTAGGGTGTTTAAATATTTGGAAGGAAAAAAAAAAAAAACAAGAGAGAAGATATAAACACATCTACCTTGCGTCGCTAACTTCTCGATGACCCATATTGACACCTCTATTTTTCACGAAAGTTCGACTCCTTATTTGTCGAGCACAGATTTTGAGAACGAAATCTATATCCAGTGAAAAGTAGCTACATTTGCTTGTAAGTTCAATTAGAATATGTGCTAAACGGTGCTTGAATTTATCTACTTATTCCGAAATCGCAAAATCCTTTTTAAAAAAAAAATTAAACAGTGCTATTCATATGGTTATATTGCTTAGTATGCCGATCAGTTTATGTAAGTACCAGTACTCGTGCGCAAGCGAATGCATGCTTGAAAAAGGACGTAATTCTTCTATCGATTCAAATTAAATGTCTCAGAAAGGACCACAAATAACATGGAAGTAGAAAATTACTTATTAATTTAATTTAATGTCTCCAAAAGGGCCATCCGATCGGGTTTCTGATCCCAAATACGGGGAATCGATCAGGTTCTCAGTTCTTGAGTAAAATTGTACCGAACTGTGAATCGATCATCCGTAGTTGGTGGGGGAGGGGGGGGGGGGGTTTGATTGGTCCTTCCGCGAGAAGCAATCGGACGAAAAGGTGCGGACAAGTTTAAAGTGTGCAGTCAAGATTCACTTTCTTTCAACATTCGTCCGATTGGGGGGTGCCCTTTGCATTCAAGATCCGTCCATTCTTCGTCCGAAAGGAGAAACGACAATTGGAGATGGCGAGATACACCAATGGAATTAATGGGCCTATCAAAAGTGTACATAACACAACATTGACTTCTCACTTTGAGTGATAAATGGAAAATGAAGGCATGGAAAACTCCGTTTCGATAGAGTTGACCGATAGATGGACGAAATCGGATCGGGTCGAGTCCTTGGGTCAAACAAATTTGTCATATGGGCCCTCGCCATCACAAAAATAAAAACACGGTTCTCGATGACATTTTCGGCCCGAGCCCAATCAGGATGAGCGGGATTTCTGTAACTACATGACCTTGCCAAGCTCGTCCGAAAATACATTTCAAGTTTATGTAGACCAAGGGTTATTGGATCGGCTTTGTTGGCTGCCGTGCTCATGATCAGATCTACCTCACGCCATCCCCAAATAAAAACTAGAAAATGTATTGTATAGAGGATCCTGCTAATGAGGGCCCCTCGGTCACTTCTTAAAGCAAACATGTTAATAAACAAACCATGAAAATTTCATTTAGTTTTTTAACCTAATTTTGATATTAAAAGGAAACAAGCTCTAGGGCCCGTAAGAACAAGATGAGGCCCAATAAGGCCTTAAGGCTACTCAAGCTAGTAAAAGTATCTCTAAAGCCCAACCCAAAATCAATGCTTTGTGCTTCAGTTCCCAAATTCCAAAACTGAACCAGGAAAACACAAATTATTATTATTATTATTATTATTGTAATTATTGTAATTGCTTTTACACACGACATGTGAAGATTCATTTTAACACCCATCAAATATTTTTATGGTACCGACCTAAAAAGGAAAGCAAGAATCGAGAGCCATGTTTATTTCGTGGAGATTATTTTTTGCAACATCATAAATATTCACATTCAAAATTTCTTTTCATGAGAACTGATCTAAAAATTAGTTATACCTTGTAATTGGCCCACGGCTTGTTCACTCGAGATTTATCGCATCATTTCACAAGACAGATTCGATAGCCAAATATAACATCCTTAAGCATAAATTAGAGAAGTTTTAACGATCCAACAACTTCTCACAATCATCTTCCGTTTGACATTCCACTCCTTTCCTCTTCAAGACACCCGCAGTGCATTTTCATAAAATGATTTTAAGTCAGCGAGTTTAGGGCGATCGGCTTTAATTAAAAAAAAAAAGAAAATCACCCAGAAATGCCAATCTCTTTTCACAATGGAACGTTCCATCTATGTTCTTCTAATATTTTGAGATATTCACACACTTTAGCTGCACTTCATAAATATCTAGATATTAATTTGCTTTAGTGGCCACTTCATAAAATCTAGATATCAATTCACTTTAGCCGTACTTCATAAAAATCCAAATGACATGACAATAAAAAAAAAAAACTGGTTTCTTCCGATCCCTTGCTGTTACAATTCCGTCAGTTTCCTTAAGAACAAACTCAGGTATACAATCCTCGAAATCTAATTTAAACGGAAATTCACACCATCTTGACTAACCGCTCTCGCTTATAAAGAGTAACTCCACAAGCACACGTCCGTTTGATCATTTTCCACCTCTTCCCAGTTCAGGAGAAACCTCTCCGGCGGCGGTGGTGGCGGAGATAGCAGCGGCCCCTCCATCCACCGTTCTGAATAGCCGGAATCCGAGCCAAACACCGCCTCATCATCCGTGCAAAACAGGTTCTCCGGCGAGCTCAGACTGTTCATGACCACGTCGCCTCCGTCGACTTCCGTGGAATCCTTCGTGTTGGCCTCTCCACCGCCGACCTCCTCCTCCGCTGCATTCCCCGTGAGCAGCATCGCCGCCTCCGCCGCCGCCCTTCGTATCTCCAACGAGTCTCTCGAGGCCGGCACGCGGAGCCGCCATGCGGAGTCGGCGAAGTTGAGGCACACGCTCCTCCCACGGAGCGCCAGTGCGGCCACATCGTGGGCCCGCGCCGCCATCTCCGGGGTCGGGTACGTCCCGAGCCACATCCGTGACTTCGTCTTCGGCTCGCGGAGCTCGCACACCCACTTGCCATTGTCCCGCCGCCGGACCCCCCGGTAAACCGGGTGGCGCGTCTCCTTGAACACCACCCGCCCCGCCCGCTTCTTCGGCTTGCTCGACGCGAGCAGCACGATGTCCTCGTCCGAGTGGGCATGACGGGACAAGTCGGAGAAGGAGGGCGAGCCATCAGCCGGGCAGGCAGGACCCAACGATCGGCCTAAGACGTCCATCGGAAAAAGGATCGACGAGCGGAGGATGCGGGTGAATTGGATGAACAGTTCGTTTGAGAAAATGAAACGGGAATGGAAAAAGTTCAGAGCCGGGCTTTGGTTCTTCACTGGTTAACAGTGGGAATGAGGGAGGGGGAGAGTACTTATAGTTTTGCGGGGGCGGAGGGGTAGACACGTGGTAGGAACGCAAGCGGGATTAAAGAATGCCAGGCTGGATTTCCAGCGGATAAACTCCGATGTTCTTTCGCTCGTTCCTGGTAGTTAAGCTCTATGTTTTTTTTTTTTTGGGTCGAAGTTAAGCTCTATGTTTAGCTTTACTTGAGCGGAGCGGGAAATCGGGGGTTTACCACGTGCGCGTGGTGCTGACGTGGCGGAGCACCATTGGGAGACAACACTTGTGGATTGCGCGTGCCGCTGTGGGGTCGTGAGGAAGGAAGGGATTGTCCTATCGAAATGTCAAGTAGTTTTCTTATCTTTTTTTTTTTTCCGAATAGGAAATTTATCTAACCACCAAATAAAAAGAGTTCTTCTATCTTTTTAGCTTATTTTTATGTTTTTCTCTCTTTCTTTTCTTCTTTTTCCCCCCTCATTTTCCTCTTACCTCCGCCTACATCCTCCGTGATGGCCATCGACAAGCCTCGAGCTCGCCTGGCCCGATCGTCATCGATTGCGGCCGATGAACGGAGGAGGGAGCAATAGGGCGGAAGGTTGTAGATGGAGGAGGGAGAAGGAAGGAGGAAGGCTGTAGATGAAGGAGGAACAAGGAAAAAAGAAAAATATGAATGAGAAAAAGAAAAATATCTTTTTAAAAAATCAAAACAAAATCAAGAAAAATAAAAAAATTCACTAAATTTGTTTTGCATAAAAATATTTTAGTAATATCATTATATTTTATCAAAGGGTTAATACTAATAAAAATTCCAAATTGGTACACCGATAACAAATTCATTCCAAACTATTTTTTTAATCACAAAAAATCCTAAACTGATGCACCTTTGTCAAATTTACCTCAAATCGGTACACATGTGATAAATTTACCCTCCATTAATTTTCGTCAAATTTTATTGTCAAATTACAGATTTGGATGACACATAAAAATTGCTGAATGTACACATTTGAGATTTTTACCCTCTATTTATCACAGATGTATTAATTTGAGATTTTTTGTGCTATTAATCCAATTTAACGAAAACTAATAGAAAGATAAATTTGTCACATGTGTAACAGTTTGAGATCTTTGGTGGTCAAAATATTAATTTAAGGTAAATTTATCATAAATGTATCAGTTTGAAATTTTTTATGGTTGAAAAAATAGTTTATGATAAATTTATCAAAGATGTTCCAATTTGAACTTTTTCGTGGTAAAAAAAATAGTTTGAGCTAAATTTATCACAGGTGTATCAATTTGCAATTTTCATGGTATTAATCCTTTATCAAATTATAAGATACAAGTATTGTATGATTTAGTTAAATATAAAAATGTTTAAGAAATACGGATTGCGTATGGATCAAAATAAGTTATAGGAATTAATATAAATCGGATCATATTTGACCCGATCCAATCAACCCATTTTTTTTTTGTCGAATAATTTACCCACTTGACACCTCTAACTTCGACATAACATTCTAAAATAAAGAACACGCGCCCACCTGCGTTGTAGTGGTCGACTAAATAGGTTCAATTAAATAATGTGACAAGCCACCACTATACATTGGACCAAATAACGATTTTCAATATTCAAAGAGGATTCACTCGTTTCATTTAACAGATCAATCTTGATGCCCATTCCAGCATTGTTCATACGCTGAACCTGTGCTTTCCCTGCCCTTTCACTATCGATGCACTCGACCGCTATATAGGACATTGGCCGCGCCATTGCGCAGGAAAAATCAACCGAAGTCAAGTAAAACATATTACGTTTGCCATTTGGATTTTCTCTCACCCTACGATAACTAAATTATATTTTCTCAAGAACAACAAATTTACCATTTCTCACGCACTCGAATGTTTTTACATAAAGCGTATTTCATAATTAGGCAAGAAAGGTCGGTAGTAAAAGATAATCCCAACTTTGATCAAGTGGGTCCTACATGCGTCCCGTGTATCTGACCGTCTAAGCCGTCTGATCCACTTGAGCTAAGTTTGTACCTAGAAAAATTGACACAAATGGCCCCAAAATTTTGACCCAATGTGCAATGTGATATCTGAATTTTAATTTGACTAATACGGTTCATGAATTTTAGCCCAGTGTATAATATGATCCTTAAGTCCTTGAACTTTTGAAACATATTCAATTTAATCCATGAATTATAGGAAGATGTTCAATGTAATCCTTTCACTAATTCGAGTTCAAGGATGACTTTGGACATTTTCTTATAGTAAAATGACTAAGTTGAATATCTTCTAAAAGTTCGGGGTTCATGTTGAATAAATTAAAAGTCTATGAACCATATTGTATATTGGACTAAAGTTCAAGAACTATATTGATCAAATTAAAAATTTAGAGACTACTGTAACGGCCCTATCTCGAAAATCGAGCTAACGATTACTAAACCTCAAAGATGGGTTGGGCTCGAGCCCTCTGAAGCCCATATCAAATCACAACGGGTTATATTAATTTCGATTTTAGTGTGATCGAGTGACTTGTGTAAAGTATACATGCAAAAATGAGTCATTGCCATTTTTGATGAAGTTAGACTGGAAACCCTATCGAGCGATCAGGAGACACCATTCAATTCTACGCAACGAGATCTAATTGTTATTAAATCAATTGTCATAAGAAGTCCATTAATTCACTATAGTATAAGTTTAACTTCTAAAGTGAATATGCTAAGAACATAATAGATGACATTTGAACATTAGGTATTCTAATAATTAGAGTACGTCATGTGATTAATTATATGCTAATGAAGTTAATATTATGTGATAATACAAAAGCTAAGCAATTATAGAGAAAATCATAGTCTAATTTAAAGTTTAATGTGCATAATATACATAATTAAGATAGCGGGGACAAAATAGACATTTCACCCCCACAGATGGCCGAAAATTATTTGCGACTTGTGCCTAAAAATGCACTCAAGTAACTTCTTGAATTTACCCAAAGTCACTATTCATGCCACCCACTTAGGCCAATGGGATTTTATGACAAAATATTTATTTGCGCTCAACCATAATTCCTTTTCTTCCTCGTTTCCCCCTCTTAGCCAAAAATTCATTTCTTTCACACTCTCTTGACCTTAAATTTTCACCTCATTCAAAACTCTCTCAATAAGTTGCAAGAAGTTGATGTTGTTGTCCTTGAAGTTTAAGGCAGGTACAACATCTTTTTAGTACTCTCATATGACTTAGTGTTGCTAGACCATGATTTATTTGGGTATGTTATGGCAATGGTTCTGCATGGGTAGAATTGGTGACAGTGTGAAAGAAAAATGGCTATGTAAGTATATTGTAATTGTCTTGAATTTGAGGCGAACCTGACCTTCCTTGTACCGACTTTTGTGAACCCTAAATGTTAGAGATCAAAACACGAAATTTTATGCCAACATTCTAAACTATAATATATATTAATTTGAGAATTTTTGAAGTTCATTTGGTCGATCAAAAGGCCTTACTCGTTCTCGAGTCTGATTTGTGATAAATCTGAGCCTGATCTGACCTTTGGTTGTTACTATTTTCATGCCGTCTTTTGTGAGCTCTAAAAGTCTGAGATCAAAACATAAAAGTGGATTTGAACATTCTAAAATATTACATATATTAATTTGAGGATTTTTGAAGCATATATGGTCATCCCTTTCTATTTTACACTTTCACGGGTCTGCATGTGCCAACCTGAGTCCGATCTGACCCTTGACACTTATATCGTTTGTAACTCTTCCTGTGGACCCTAACTGCCTTAACACAAAACATAAAGGTTGCAGATAACACTTAAACCTACAACATATATTAATTTTAGTATTTTTTGAACATTTTAAGTTGGGGTTATGACCATTCTTTTGTTCTGTTTCTGAGACTGAAATTCGTCACCACTCCTATGAATTACTGTGAATTATACAAAAAGAACTAAGCTTCACACTTTTTACAAAAGTTGTAGACACTGATCTTACCTTTAAATAATAAACTTTTGTAATTTTTGGAGTTAATTTAGTCAGGTAAAATTTAAAGTTTCAAACAGTGTGCGAATTTGTCTCCAAGTGACTAAATCACAAAATTTGGATAAAACTCTTTAATCCGCGAGTCTAATGCTTAAAAGTTCCAAACGAAAATTTATCAATACTCTTTGGATTATCATTCTGCGAAGTCTTGGAATTTTATGAATTTGATTAGCAATTTAAATAAGATCAATGGTAGAGTCCAAATCTTCCATCATATCAAGATTGGATTGAATTAAACCTTGTGTAACATTGTTCTATGTTCACATGCGAAATGCTTTTATGATTGCTGAATAGTGATAATCGAATTGAATTGTGTGTAGCATGATCATATGGCATGAAATATAATAAAGTGTGTGCATGAGGGTGGAGATTTAAAAGACTTGAAAATTTTCCAACAGCCAGAGTGTCACTGGAGCCGTAGATGTTTGGAATGCCCCTTCATGTATAAGGGAAACTCTTGCTGTGCAATCAGGGAAGCCTTATGAGTTGAGATGCCCAAGTGTGGAAATTTTGATAGTACCATTGCACATATATCGAGGAGGAGTCCATAGGCTTTGGCTAGTGAAATTGTAAAATGTGAACTGAAATAAAGTTTAAAGATGAATAATTGCATATTTGCAAGTACATAGCATAATTCATGTGGTGTGAATTACATTTCTGTGGATGCTTGCTTGGTATGTTGAGTTTCTTAAATGGCTAAATAAATGGAAAAAAGAGAATGTGATGTGACCCCATGAACACTTCGGCTTGGTGGTATGAGGAATGAAATGGTCCGTAAGCAATTGGGATTCATACTCCAGAAAGTCATTGTTGCAATATAAACAATAAAAAAAAAACTTTTTGTTAGTCTCGAAAGAACATTTTAATAGTTACCAATTGTGCCTCATTTGACTTGACCCATTAAAGAAGCACGTTTTCGAATAACTTAGCGTCGAGTAATACTTGAATCGTAAGATGTAATTTTTAGACGTTTTGTTTGTTGGGCTATGACTCATTCTTGTTGCTAATATTTCAGATCATTAGTCATGGATGTATCACCCAACCATTTCTACGGACTGCGATACCAGCTTAGTTCATGGCATGAGGATGTCGTCTTTCCTAATTTCCCTACTGTCTTCGTTAGGCATATGACCGTTATCTTTGTTAACACAGGCCGTTTACCGATTATTGCTTTTAGATTCTTTGCGTGGCAGTTTAAACAAGGTGAGCGAGTGTTAGGGCCCTCGATCATTAACGACGACGGGAATGGAGGTGGCGGTGGTGAAAATGGCGACGACGGACCTGAGGGCTATCCAAGAGAAGCAATTGAGGCTTAAAGCGTATGTGTATATGTTTTAGGCGTATAGGGTTCGTGTCCATAGGTATCGGACCAAATTTTGTTGATGTGGTCAACTGAGACACCTGATGAGGGATTGCCCTCAGGATGGACAACAACAACGTGCCGGCTTAGCACCGAGACCACAACAAGGCATAATGAAACCGAGGGGAAATGTTCAAAGGCCGCCAGCTCAAGGAAAGATATATGCAGTCACCTAGGAGGAAGTAGAGACTTCCAAGACTATTATCTCAAGTATTCCCTCGCCGTGTGGACAAAGTGCTTTCGCGTTATTCGATATGAGTGCTACACATTCTTTTATATCCACTCAGTTCGTAAAATTATGTGGATTGAAACCTAGATTGTTGGAGACGCTCTTAGTATATCTACACCCCTAAAGGATGTGGTGTTGTCTACCTTGGAGTGTAAGGATTGCAAGAAGTCCAGAGTTTCTGAAAAGAATGTGGTATAAGTAAATACCATTGCAGTAGTTGCAGCCCCGAAGATGGCTATGAGGGATCAAACAGAGACTTGTCCAACAGATGTGGCCATCGCTTCAAAAATTAATACCCCATGTACATATATATGGGTGCTGCCATTTGGTCACAAGACAACAAAGAGTGAGTCAAAATGAATAAGCTGCAAATAATCAGCGAAGTACATATTTAGGTGCAGTCAACATACAACGTGTTAATGCACAAGTTAGTTCACCTATGGATTCTCTGTGCCCTTTATCTACACTTAATAACTTGCTAGAGGTGCATCACTTGTCCCTTTTCAAACTGTTTATTGATGGTTTGGATCTCAAATAATTTAACACCACTCTTAGACTTAGTGCTCAGCCTTTGTTTACCAAACAGCCTTACTTTACCAACTCTGGGGAATGCATGCTCAGCATTAATATCATATAGTGTAGCATAGAATAGTCAACTCCCAGAAAGAATATCGACAGTCCCTAGAAATTCCATTAGCTGGCAGTCGGGCATAGTGGGCGTGTTATGTTTGAGTTCATCGACTTAACAATACTTGAGTAAAATGCAAACAGAAAAGTTCTAAAGATGGGACATATTTGTGATGCTAGATAAGAAATGTACTTCTTATATCATGTAATAGAAAGAACGAATTTTCCCTCACTTGAGAATACGAATTCCAAGCCTTAAACAACTCCCCTGTAAGGATCATTGGTGGAATAAGGAAAGGCAAGCTAACTACTGTCGAACAGAACAACATTTCTTTCCGCAAAAGTAGCAATACAACTTACAATGAGGAAACCAAACAATCTATTACCTCATAACCAAGAAGCATCAAAAGGAAACCGGGGATGTAACTTGGCACCTGGGTTGTATCAGGATTCAAGGTAAACATTGCTTCTTGCAGATTTCCGAGAAATGAATCAAAGATTAAAGCTCCAGTAATCATCAAAACACCAATCATGCTAAAATTTGGAGAATTCTGAGCATCTGCTAAGGTGAACAGAATCAGACCAACTACTAGAAGCAGAGCAGATACATACTCGAGAGCTGGGTACTTTCTCCTCGAGCCAGGAATAAATGCTCCCATCACCATGACTGGCAAAACCTATTTTTTCACAATAACAGGGGGACTAAGAATAAATCACTTAGAACTCCCACATTTTCAAAATAAAAATTCAACTGGAAGCAGGAATATACTAACTAGGAAACATTCATTTTGCAGAAGCCAAGTACTAGTCAAGCTCGAGACCGATATCTAAGGAAAGATAGAGTCGGCAATTTACCTTTGTGGATTTGAACATGATTTGGGCAGGATAATTGAGAAAAGCCAAAGATCCCTTGGTCAATCCATGAGAACCCATGAGCACAGCGGAGAGCTTCACATACGTTTTCCATGGGTTCACCAAAGGCTTGGTGGTGAAACCCTGCAAGTATATGAGTATCAGGTACACGAATTCTCGTACAAAGGTGAAATACCAACCGCAGCTGAAAATCCCGAAGAATTTAAGTCAATAACCCATAAGGGAAAGAGCTCAAAGCCAGATTTGCAGAGCATATGTAACAGAGCACAAACCTGAATTGGAGCCGATTATACACGTATTCCTGCAAATAGGAGAAGAATAGAAGAAGTTATTTTTATTAAAGATATACAATTCTTCGGCATTTTCATACTCAAAATTATGAAACTTGTCTCCTACGGAGCTAACCAAGGCAAAAGAGATCATAGAACAGTAATGAACATCCACAAAAACACGAACGCTGCCGCACATTTCCTGTACTTAGACTGGCTCCACTGCGCTCAATAAGCCTATAACATCATGGTTTTCGCGATCCTCACACAATTCAGAAAACTTATACTACAAAATTAGATTCGAACATCATTTTCATGCTCGAAAGAGTCCTACCAACCAAACACCTAACAACTTCGACAAAAAGCTAGTTGAACAATCAAAAAGTCATTCCTTAGCAGCCCCAAACAAATTGACAAACGATACCAAAACCACGAAGAAAAAAAAATCTAGGCGACGAACAAGTAAACGGACCTCGCAGACGCCGTTGACGAGGTAGCCGAAGAAGAGTCCGGAAGACCAGGTGAGGACTTGGTGCCACTTTGGGCGGCCGGAAAAAGGAATCCCGAAAAGCCGCCGAGCGATTATAAAAATCCGAGTGGAGAACCGGTCACGCCATGAAAAGCCGCCGAGCGATCGCTACACGAGCAAGAAAAGCATAACAAGGAGGAAAAAAGCCGCGTAAAGCGCGAGTCCTTCCTCACCAGCTCACTCCTCCATCAGAGACTTTTCTGGTGATTTACTTTTAGGCGTTACGGATTTATCTCCAGCATGAGCATGGAAGATTCAGAGTCAAGCAAGAGAGAGAGAGAAGATAGAGAAGAATGGCGCTCGACGCATCAGCTCGGCACTGTCTGTAGTGGCTTCGTATGAATTGGGGACAGGAAAATTAGGGGACTTTCCATGGAAAATCGCGATTTCCCCGAAGTAATTTTCTCGGGAAAGTCCGGAATTTGGTAAATAAATCACCTGGGGAATCGCGGTTCTAGCTTGAAAAATAAAATAAAAGAAGAGTAAAATGGTTATAATTCTGTTATTTGTCTATTTATGTTTTTAAACTTTCAATCAGAAAATTGAAATGGATAGATAAATCGATCAAAATCCAAATGTATATGACCTCATTTTACTTCGATCAGAATAATTTTTGAACGGATGTGTTCCATTATTTTAAGACTAAGATTAAGGGCCTGCATGGTAACCATTCTGATTCTCTGATTCTATTCCCTGAAATAGTAAAGAATGAGAATCATGTTTGGTAACGGAAATAATTCTGATTTTGATTCTGTTCCAAGAATCAGTTTTGGAGAATCAGAATCACTTTTAGAGCAAAATCCAAAACAAAAAAAAAGTTGGTTCTGAAATTATAATCACTTTTGAGAATCACAAAACAGAATGAAATCTTACATCTCTCACTTTTTCCTTTCAACTCTCTCATCACTTTTCTCTCAACCTAATAAAAATAAAAATAAAAAATTTCGAAAAAAATTGAATTTTTTTTTAAAAAATCACAAAAATTTTAGGAAATTCCTAAAAATAGAAGAAACTTAGATGAGACTAGTTTGACCTCATTTTCATAATTTTGGACCTAAATTTCCTAGATTTCATAGATTCACCCTTCTACAAAAAATATCGCAGAAGATGAAGGCATCCAATGTGCGGATGGTAACATATATAGTTGTAGCCGTGCGTCATAAAATGTGACCATCTGCACGTGGAGGTGGAGCCAAACATCCACTTAGATTTAGGATAGAAGTTGCAAAATGATAGTGAAGGACTTGTATTTCGTATCAATGAAGATAATTTTGTTTTTTTTTTCAATGATAATTTGATTGTTCGACTGCTATGTTTGTATGTATTTGGACAACGCAACATTTAAAAAAAATGAGTCCTTAATATGGGAACGTGTCCCATGCTTTAATTGAACTTCAAATGTCATGTATTAAAATTTGCGTTTCATTTATTGTGACACGCTAAAAAAAATGTATTTTAAATTTTTTTAGTGTGCATTGAAAATTAGTCTTCAATTTAGAATAAAATTTTACAAAGTAATTGCATAATTATTTGACTTAAATGAAAAAAAATTAGGAAAAGCAACAGTTTTTCAAAACAGAAATTTTGTGCAGTTATTAAACACGTTTCCGGTTCTTTTAAACTCATTCAAGAATAGAATCAGAAAAAGTCATTTTAATCAAAATCAGTTTTTCGGAACAGAATGGTTACCATGCAGGTCCTAAATCAGCCGCTTCAATTTTATTCTACGTTTATATGAAGATAATCCATAAAAAAGGATTTTAAAAATGAATAGCGACACAAATGATCTATGAATTCTGATACAATGTGTAATGTGATTTCCGAACTTTTGATTCGATCAATATGACCTTTGAACTTTAGCTCAATATGCAATGTAATTCTTGAATTTTTACTTTGACCAATATGATCTTTGACTTTTTGAAATACGTTCAACTTAGTCTATGAATTATATGAAGATATCTAATATAATCCTTCCATTAATTCAAGTTTAGGGACGGCGTTAGACATTTTCTTATAGTTCAGGATTAAGTTGAACATGTTTTAAAAATTCATGGATCATATTAAACAAGTTGAACGTTCAAGAATTGCATTATATATTTGGCTAAAGTTCAAGGGTTATATTAATTAAATTAAAAGTTTAGGGATTACATTGTACATTATTCCAAAATTTATAGATTATTTATGTCATTTTCCCATTTGAAAAAGAATTTTTCGGTTGTCTGTCTTCTGGGTTTGCATTATAAATTCTTTTGGAATTTGAAAATATCGAGAAACGGGCAAAATGTTGTTCCTCCCACTTTCGGGGTCATAAAACAAGGGTTGTCGAACGGTTGCGGAGAAGGTCAAATCTGCTGTTAAACCTTGCATAAGCTTTAATGTTTCATTAGAGAGACAGCTAAGACGCACCTTTCTTTCAAGTTTAACCCAGTTTAAGGGTATAATTGGCGCAAGATTAAATTAACGCCAATTCTTTAAAACTGATTTGGTAATCTTCCCTAGAGTGATATAACATCTATATCGCAATAACTTTGCTTTGACCGTGTACAAGCATGCCCTCGAAAAACTGAGTTTAAATAACGCATCATGCCCAATCTGGCGATTCGATGATGCTAGGGCTCAATTTGACTGGCGATTCCATCTCATTTTTACGGTCACTTAATAGTCAATTACAGATCTTAATCATGTTTGCTCATTCGATTACTTTGCCAGGGAATTTTCCGGCCGTATTCGTCTCGGCGAGCCAGATGATGATTCAAAACACGTAAAATCATGTCATTAAAAAGTCTAAATCCATATGATTCGGTCGATCCAAGATCGGCAAGTGCCTTACTTGGCCTTGCGACTGGCCGGTGGTGGTTTTGGTAAGATTAAGAAAACATTACACTTTGACCTTTGTTAGCACATAGGTCAAAGCAACATGGGAATTCACGGTCAAGGTACAAATAAAAGAGGGCGTCATTGCAAAAATCTCTCAAGGAGATTAAATATCTGGAAGGAAAGAATAAAAAGGAGAGAGAGAAGATACAAACATGTCTACCCTATGTTGCTAACTTTTCACGAAAGCTTAATTCCTTATTTGTCGAGCACTAATTTCGAGATTAATCGTCCCGATTCACCCTCAAACGAAATCTATATACAGTGAAAAGTAGCTACGTTTGATGGTAAGTTCGATTAGAATATGTGCTGAACGGTGCTTGAATTTACCTATTTATTTCGAAATCGCAAAATCCTTTTTTTTTTAATCAGACAATGCTATTCGTCTGGTTATGTTGTGCATTGAAAAAAAAAAGCGTAATTAATTTTTCTATAGATTGAAACGTGATGTTTCTAAAAGGATCATGAATAACACGGGAGTAGAAAATTACTTATAAATTCAATTTGATGTCATCGAGCGGGTTCTTTGAACCGGACAGGTAAATCAATCACCAAATAGTCCTGTCCGGTACATGCGGGTGGGGTCGGGGATTGGTCCATCCGTGAGAAGCGGTCGGACGAAAAGGTGCGGACAAGTTAAAGAGCGCTGTCAAGATCAAAGGCCAAAGGACAGTTGGAGATGGCGAGATGCACCAATGTGAACCAACGGGGCCGTCAAAAGGGCACGTTGCACAACATCGACTCCTCACTTTGAGTGATGAGTGGAAAGAGAGCGGGCATGGAAAACCCCGTTTCGATAGAGTTGACCGATGGACGGACGAAACCGGATCGGGTCGAGTCCTTGGGTCAAGCTAATTTGACATACGGGCCCTTGCCGTCACAAATTAAAAACACGGTTCTCGATGACATTTTCGGCCCAAGCCCAATCAGGTTGAGCCGGATTTTTTGTAACTACATAGCCTTGCCAAGCCCATCCAAAAGTACACTTTGGGCTTATGTAGACCGGGGTGAACTGGAATTGCGCCATTTCTCCCACAGCCAAACATACCCAGTTCTTTCCATAAACTAAACTGGTTTCTTCCTATCCCCTTGCTAGCTAATACAATTCTGTCAATTTCCTAAAGAACAACTTCAGATAGACAATCCCCGAAATCTAATTTAAACGGAAAAAGTCACACCAGATCGATCTTGACTATCCTCTCTTGCTTACAAGGAGTAACTCCACAAACACATCTCCGTTTGATCATTTTCCACCTCTTCCCAGTCCAGGTTAAACCTCTCCGCCGCCGGCAGCGGAGATAGCAGCGGCCCCTCCATCCACTGTTCCGAGCCAACCACCGCCTCATCGTCCATACAAAACAGGTTCTCTGGCGAGCTCGGACTGTTCATCACCACTTCGCCTCCGTCGACTTCCGTGGGATCTTTCGCGCTGACCTCCCCCTCGGCCTCCTCCTCCTCCGCTGCATTCCCCGCGAACGCCCTCGCCGCCTCCGCTGCCGCCCTCCGTATCTCCCCGGCATCCCTCGAGGCCGGCACGCGGAGCCGCCACGCCGAGTCGGCGAAGTTGAGGCACGCGCCCCTGCCGCGGAGCGCCAGCGCGGCCACGTCGTGGGCCCGCGCCGCCATCTCCGGGGTCGGGTACGTGCCGAGCCATATCCGCGACTTCTTGTTCGGCTCGCGGAGCTCGCACACCCACTTGCCATTTTTCCGCCGCCGGACCCCCCGGTACACGGGGTGGCGCGTCTCCTTGAACACCACCCGCCCCGCCCGCTTCTTCGGCTGGCTCGACGCGAGCACGATGTCCTCGTCCGAGTGGGCAAGCCGGGACGAGCCGGAGAAGGAGGGCGAGCAGTCGGCCGGCGAGGCAGGACCCAAGAATCGGCCTAAGAAGTTCATCGGAAAAAAGTGATCGACGGGCGGGGAATCTCGGTGAATCGGATGAACACTTCGTTTGAGAAGCTGAAGCGAGTTTGGAGAGAAAGTTCGGCGCCGGGCTTTGGTTCTTCACAGGTTCGCTGAGCCGCAAAAGGAGTGGGAGCGCGCATTTATAGTTTCTGCGGGCGGAGGATTGGACACGTGGGAAGAAGGGCACACGCACGCGGGACGAAATTAAGAATGCCAGGGTGGAGGCCCGCGGTTCTTCCAGCGGATAAGCTACGATGTTTCTTTCGCTCGTTACTAGTAGTTAAGCATGTTTAGCTTACCTTAAGTGGAGTGGGAAATCCGGTGTTTACCACGTGCGTCCGGTACTGACGTGGCGGAGCACCAGTGGGAGGCAACACGCGTGGATTGCGCGGGTCGCTGCCCAGCTGGCATCCCTGATGCCGATGGGGGGTTGGTGGACGCTGAGAGGGAGGAAGGGATGGCCATATCGAAATATCAAAGTGCTTATTTAATTTTATTTTATTTTTCTAATGGGAAATTTATCCAACCATTAAATGATTTTTTCCCCTATTTTTGAGACTTTATTTCTCTTAAACCGTCTAATCGATATTTTTTAGGATCCTAACATTTGTGAGGATAGTATGAGATCTCAAGTGTCAATATTTGTGTATAATATTCACTTTGGTGTAAATATTTTTTTTTAAGATCACTTAAGTGCTAATCTTTTTGAGAATTAATTATTTGATTACTAACTCCATGAGTATCGCGGAAAATCTTAAGTAGCTTGTTGGAAAACCTCGGTCAGTAACAAAAAAATTTTCAAAAATTATCAAAAGAATTTCACATAATGTTAAAAAACTAAAAAATAAGCTAATTAAAAAAAAAACAAGTTGTAGCGACGAGGGTGGGAAATGAGCCTGAGGAGGCCGCGAGCCCCGGTTAGTGGCCAGCCACCCTCACTGATGGCTAGTGAGGGCTCGACCTTGCAGATCTCGAGAGGTCGTTCTCGCCCAAGGACGGCTAGGCCTTGCCCTCATCAGGGTTGGCGAAGCTTAGCTATTGCCAGGTGAGGTCAACCTCACCTAGCCGCAGCGAAGCTCGATCTCACTAGCCATTAGCTAGGATCGTTGATCACTGGTGAGGGCTTGGCAACTCCCACCAGCCCATTCCCCACTCTCGTCGCCCATTGTCCACAATGGTGGGACGGCAGGAGTAAGGGTTGTGCAAAGATTTTTTTAAAAAACTTTTTCCACTTATTTTTTAAATTTATTTTATTTTTTAAAAAAAATTAGCTTATTTGTAAAAGTAAGTCGACGTGGATTGAATTTTCTAAAAATAAATTGCCACCTGAACTTATATAAAAAAAATATCGGCATGAACTGCTTTTTTTAAAAAGAAAAATTCACATAAAAATAAAAAAAATAAAAACGTGGACTCTTTGATCGGAATTCCTCTCCGTTGTCACTTAACTAGTCATTTCTTCTTCAATTTGGCACTTAAGTGAGATGGCGAAAAGTATTAGCATTGAAGAGAGCGCTGTATATAAATAGTAGCACTTGAGGTATCCTTCTGTCCATTTATGAGCCACGATTACTTTTTTTTCTTCCAGATTTAGATGGTTGAATTTCATCATGATCATTAAATTTTCGTAAGCTCCGCAATCTGATTATTGCATTTCAGCATAACACGGTAAAATTAAGATGATTATCCTTTCTCACTCACGCACTCGAATGTTTTATTTTTATTTTTATTTTTATATAAAGCGTATTCCGTAATTAGGAAAGAAAGGTCGGTAGCGAAAGATAATCACGACTTGAGTCAAGTGGGTCCTACATGCGTGCGTCCTGTGTATCTGCCTTCTGGCCGTCCAAACCGTCCGGTCCCCCTCCGCGAGCTGAGTCTGCGGCACGACAATTCGGTTGGCCAGAGGAAGGAGTGACGTCAGCTCCCTGCTTCTCACGTGTCGCGTGGCGCGAGTATATTCGCACTCCCGGTCAACCGGGGTTGCTGATGGGCGTTGGCTGCGGGCGTACCATGAAATGAACAGGCAAGGCTATCGATCTGGGCCTGCCGAACACACGGCTTTTTTGCCCGTTTCGGGTTCGCCATTTGCCATTATGAGCTAAGGAATCAGTGAATCACGTCCTCTTCTCTCTCTCTCTCTCTCTCTCTCATGCTGCATGTGGTAAAGTTTTCTGAAACCCAGAAGCGGAGATCATCGATACCTAGATTGATGGATCTGGCTTCCGTCCTCGCAACTTTCCTGTTCTCCGATTATATTGTTGGGAGTGCCATGGCAACCGTCCTCTTTGTGGGCCTTTATTTTGAGTTAGAAATAGATTTTTCTATTTCTATTCCATAGACGATATTTTAAGCGGAACATTCAAAACATAAAAATTAAATTGTTGTCTTGCACATCCTTAGGATCTTATTTTGTGTCGGACAGGGATCCACTTTCACGTGAGCAAAGGGGGAGAGTTATGTTATATGCCAAATGCGCACATTATTGACTTATTCCTTCATCGCTTAATCTTTCGAGAGTAATAGCTTTGTTTAGGGGAAAAATTTAGAGGTTCCTTTTGGCCAAAACTCCTAAATTTAGATTCACTTCATTTGAGGGACAATGGACTTTGTTGGAAACTATCTCCAAAGGAACTTATTTTCATAGAAAATGATTGCCCTATGTTGGGCTGCATTACCCTAGGTCACGAGTCTGACAATCAGGGATCGGGATCAAGTGTCTAGGTTCGGGCTTGGCCTTGGGGTTCTGGGGCTAGAGCACTAGGGCCTTAGACCTGGCCATGGGGCACCTGTGCTCGGCCATCGGGCTTTCGACGCCATGCACAAGGGACTTGAGCACTGTTGCTAAAGAACTGAACACGACCCTTGAGGTCTTGGGCCCGACCTCAAGGGGCCTAAGCCTGATCGCCTTGGGTCCTATGCCTAGGTGCCAAGAATCCTAGTTCGGGCATTAGGGACTACATCCAACCTAGGAGGACTCGGGCCCAATCATTTCTTGGGCCCACGCACCTAAGATTAGGTGCCGGCAACTCCGGCTCAGCCTCGATGTACTCACGGTCAGGCATCAATGACTCGGACATGGGAGTTGGGTGCCTAAGCAGGGCCACCTGGTAATTGGGCATGGGTATGGGCATGGGAGTCCCAAACCCAACCTTGAGAGACCTGGGTCTAGCCTATGTGGATCGGAGCCTGATTGCCAATGAATAATCATAATCATTAGGTCCTTGTGCCCAAGCATCGGTTTCCAATTGTATATGGGAAGATTATGGATTTTGAAGAGAAAATTATTTTCCTCAATTTAGGCATATGTATTTCATTGGCTATGAAATTTTTTGTGTCGACTCATTTTTCAAAGCACTTTAAACACTAAAAAATGATGAAATGTTTCCTCGATAGTATATTTTCCACGGAACAGAAGCCCCTAGAGATTTCAAAACGTTAGCGCAACAAGATACAAATAATACCCAACTCGAGCTACCATTTTTAGCTTCATGAATTAGAAAAAGGTCCGACATAAAACACTCTATTGCATGCTATAAAGCATTCAAAGCAGGGTTGAATTCCAATGATATGATAATTGTAAAAATCTAGATAACTTTACTAATTCTATGGTAATAATAGTAGGCATGGATAAGACTTTTTCTACCTCTTTCATCTTTTTAATTGACATAGAACCAAGTCTTCTAGTAAAATGAGGATGATGCATGAGGAATGGTTGGGAGATTAAATCCTTTTAAGAAATAAAGTTTTTCTTTGGAATATGAATAAAATGAAATCGAGGGATCCCTTAACTATAAAAGGGATTAATATGTCTTGAAAAAAGCATATTTTTCTCCTTAAGAATTGTCATGATCTAAGATCCCTCTTGACTAACTTAACATGCATTCTAGCAGCTTCTGAAATCGAAACCTGATCCATGAAACCATATGTTATCGGTTCCAGTATGTAGATTGAGCTTAGCGGGGGAATTGAGCTTAGTAAGCAAGATTGCACCATGATGCTCCTCCTTTTAAAAGATTCTCAATCTTTTGACTGAAGGTGAGGAAAAAATAAAGGAAGATTGCTTTCTCTAAGTTCAAAATAATGATCATGGATTCAAATTGGTCTTGGCGCTCAATTGACCTTGGCAAAAGTGATTGAATCAGTCAAATCTTATTGATCAGTCAATCTTACTCGCGGCTAATGCAAGATGGAACTTATATGTTGATCATGATCAGATTCGGAAACTTCTCGATATTTGCCATAAAAAAGAGTACGGAGATAAAAATTGCTTTCTTTCGAAATGTACTTTTAAGATATGATAATGTCCCCCTCCTTTTGCCCTAAATAATCGTCTTTTTGTTTCTCATGGTTGGAGTAGTCCACGACATTTTATAGCACATGAATGAATAATGTGAGCCCGTTTGACTAGGGAGCAAATAGAATTCAGATGCATTCTTTCTTTCTTTTTCCTCACACACACACACATCAACTTGTGTTTACACCCACAAATGACCAACTTTTCATCATTATCAACAAGTGATAGACTCAGTCGACGATAGGAGAGTTTGGTCACTTATGAATCAAAATTATGATAACTTGAAGGGAACTGACAACTCGTCAGTGAAGTTATCAACATCTCAATGCCATGTTATCGACAAGAGTTTTGATGTTTCTCGACGAAGTTTCTAGATAAAGTCATCGATATTTACGGCAAGCAACTGACAAGCAAGTAACCATTGGTTAGTTATGTCCTATCCGTTCGTGAAATAATTTCTAGGAACCATCGAAAGGGTGTTATTTGTTCATTCACATATTTTAGTCATGGTTTTTGATACTTCATTGTTGATTAAATTTCGACAAAGTGTTTTGTACTTTGTCATTGATTAAATACCGAAAGCATATCTGTTCCTTGTGATCCACTGAGACTCATGTTTGAAATCGCACGAAACCTATCTCCTCTTAATAAAATCGAAGAATCAGTTTCGGTGAAAAATATTTTGCCAAAGAACATTTTTGGAGAAATACCTTTTGGCATGCCTAACGGGACCTTTGTTGCGAGGAAATTCTATACCAAGAAAAAGGAATCATCCATAGCTTGATAATGCCGCGGTTGTAGCGCAATCATTTCGACATAATTCCTCTTTGAGTCGCCACAAAACTGGATTCAATTCTTATAAATCAAAGAAGCAAAATTTTGGTAAAAGATCTTTTGTCGAATATTTTTGGCCAAACAACTTGGAATTTCTCAAAAGCGCAGGACAAGTTTCTGGACCATCATCTTAGCCACATACGCATCAATATCGTGGCCAATAGAGTGTACGGAACTGTAATTTGTAGTCTACTTATTGTAGTGGTTTAGGTAGTTAAGGGTAGTTTAACGGCTTGTGCTACTCAGATTGGTCCAACCTAGACATAAAGTTGTGGAAATAGCTTATTCTAGGAAAGAAAGTCATGGCACGTAATATAGCAAGGGTTTATTTCGCTGAATTAACACATCGTGTGGGAGACACACATCCTTTGAGGACATTGACGCTTTAAAAGAAAGCAACTTGCTTGGAACCTAGAGTAGAAATCTGACACCTTTTCCTGTGATAGATCGCGTAAATAAAGTTAAAGTCTAAGCCCATCAACACTTCAAGTTGTACCCACAATTCACACATATATATATCTTAATAATCTTCTCTCACATGTAAATTGAGTGTTAGGTCCGTTTCTCTCAATTTGGTTATCTTTTTGCATCAACATATCTCAACATAAATCTATAACGCTCATTTTCATCCTTGCTCTCTTTCTCCATACGAAATTATGGAGGCTGCCATTAGGGACCACTGCTTGGAAATTGTTTAATATAATTACCAAACACCGGAACAAATAGGGGGTTCACCAATCTATCGTATGTTATGATGGCTATTGTTGGAGCAAGGTATCAGGTGGGGGAAATCGCCAAGAGAAAGTTAAAGTCTGAACCTGTCAAAATGTTTAGTTGGATCCACATTCATTTAAAAGGTTAAGCTAATAGATATGTGTCATTTATGATATATAAACTGCTAGAACCTACATCGATTATCCGATGTGAGACTTTTTTCTAGCACAATTTACATGTACATCTCAACACAACACTAACTTTATAAAAGCAATTGTAACCTCTACAACTGTAAGATCCTTGCCACAAACTTAAAAAGGAAAAAATAAGTGCCGCTTTCACAAACAATTGTCATAGTCGTCTCGAAAGTGCTAGCTAGGGGTGCTAAGACCAAAACAAGGTGGTGCAATAAAGATTCCTCTTAGTTGCTTCCTCTAACTTAAATAAACCGCATAAGTTTGTCACATTTTTTTTTCAAATTTATACATTAGAAGTCCTAAAACTTGTCCCAAAAGTGCAATTGAGTCTTAAAATTTTTAAAAATTGCAATCAACTTCTAAAACTTATCAAATTAGTATAATCGAGTCCTTTAGTTAACATCGTCAATATATCTAATGGACAATGCCGACGTGACATTCTTTCCAACTCTTTTTTTAATTAATTTTAAAAAAAAGAAAAGGCTAAAATTCAATTTAAAAAGCTAAAACTGAAAAAAAAAAGAAGAAGAAGGGAAGAGCAAGGCAACGCAAGGCCTCACTGATGAGGCTTGGCTGACGTGGCCCATCGTTGGCCCTCGCTAGGCCAGACAAGGGTGGCCCATATCTTGGTTGAAGAAACCCAGAGTTGGGCAATGCTGACCCTCACTAGGGCGGGCGAGCCTCGCCAGACCCTGACAAGGCCTTGTTGGCCTCGAAGCCTCACAAGGCTTGGGTGAGGATCGGTGTTGGCCAAATTGGGTGACTCTCACCCAAGCTTAATGAGGGTCACTGGCCCTCGCCTAAGGTTGGCAATGGCTAGCCACCATCAGCAAGGTCTCCGACCCCTTCGATGATGAGTGGCAATGACCAAGCCTTATCGGTGAGACCTGCTCTTCCCTTTTTTTTCTTCTTCTTTAGTTTTAGCTTTTCAAAATTAAAGTATTAGCCTCTTCTTGGTTTATTAATTCAATTTTATTAAGATTTGAACATGAAAATAATAAAAAAAAAGCCACGTATGAGAGATAGATTATTTTAAAAATCCAACGTTAGTATTTTTCATTAGACGGATTGATGGTGTTAATAGAAGGATTTGATTGCATTAATTTAACTAATTTTCAGAATCGATTACATTTTTTTTTGAAAGTTTTAAGATTTAATTACACTTTTGTGATAAGTTTTGAAACTTTCAGTGCACATATCCTTTTATTTTTTAAATCAATCCAGCATAATCTTAGTATCTCTTGCATTACTCCTCAGCTGAGAACCTTCAAAGTGAGCCGCTGAGCTCGAAAATGTGCATGCTAATAATAAGTGAACATCTGGTTACATGGTTTATTGGTCTACGAACAAAGAACATATACATATAGATTATATTTATTTCTGTTTGATGTTCAATAGTATTTTTGTAATCATGATAAACGACGGGGAAACCCAACGAGTAAATGACTCGGATTTTTTTTTGGGGGGGGGGGGGGTGGGTGGGGGCAGGGAGACATCTTTGGTGGTCCAACTTTAGGGTTTTGAACTTTTGAAACCCTCCTCCTCTCCTCTCCTCTCCTCTGCCCCTTGAGGGGGGCCTGTAAGGCCAGATGTGAGAGATCGTTTCTTTTCTTCTTGTCCAATCATCGTCTTTTTTATATTATTATTATTATTACGTTCTTTATTTCTTTTTTCGCAAAGTCGCATCACTTTCTGTTTGTTTAACCCACAAAGAGATTCGACCCAAAAAAAAAAAAACAGAAAGAGATTCGACAGCATGTGGCCCATCAGCCGTAATGTATGCCCGAGTTCTCACATGCTATCGAACAATGTTCTCTAATGCTGAATTTCACACTTTCTTTGTCACTTAAAAGATTATCTTGTTTACCTTATCTTTTGGACGGTAGATTTTTGTTTTCTTTCTGAACGTGACTCGTATAAAAGACGAGACACCCTGGGCTCTCTTCATGTCAGGAGCTTTGACTTGTGGATTCTATTTTCTTACTATGTCAGTTTTAATAACTTACAATGGTCCAGCACAATTACTACGGCTAGCAATAATTTTGGGTACTACAATGGTACCCACACTGCGATACTTAATAGCGACGAACGATGCATGCACAGCCGCGGGCATCGGTGCCCGGATTCAATTTTGTGTCCTGCCAAAGTTCATTCTTTCTCGCATCCAACGAGATCTCGTGGTATGTTCGGTTAAACCCAAGACAAACTTTGCCCTGGTTTTGAACTCTTGAGGTCGACGGGGCATATGCTCAAAACCAAAGTCAAGACAGATGATAGTTTGAGAACTCGCACCTAATTTGATTTGATTAAGCGTTGGCTGCTTAACAATGAAGCAGTATTCTCTCTGTCCCTCTCCAGGCCATATATGTATTACGTGGGCCAATGGTAGGTAAGGGAGTATCTACGATTAGTCTAAATGTGGTATGCCTTGGATTAATCAATTCGACAAATCGAGGGCAACGTGATCTTCTTTATCTCCTTTTGTGGAAAGCAGAATCTACTCGAGAGAAATAAACAAGACATATGTACCAGCCTTTTGTACATCGAAAGCAGCGCTGGGCACAGTCGACATAGGATTATTTATATATGTAAACCCTAGCAAGTTGGCTACTCTTGAAAGAATACGAAGACATTAACGGTTTTAGTGCTTTCTTGATATCGCTAGAAACGGTATAATCTTAACCACGAATTCATATACTATTACCGAGTGTTATGCATAAAGAACTTATTAATTGAGAGATCGCGTGGTGAAAATAACTGACAGTATCGTTAGAATATCGGACTAGTAGTTTCCTTTTAGCCAATCATACGAATAAACAGTTGATCCTACTGCTTATTTTATTCTTGTTGTATAACGGTTGTTGGTCACACTCAAAATTCTATTATATAGAGTGAGTTAAATATGCACATATGTAAAAAGCAATGACACTCAATCTTAAACTACAAGACATGTACATATTGTTCAATATGTAACTGGCCCGATGCAAATAAGCTTTAAAATATAAAACACACACCATATCCTCGTATAAAGTTCAAAAGCTCAGTATTCAAAGTGGGAGGTCGAATATTTTCTTTTTCAAATTTTAGGTGTGTGAATCCAAAGACCCAATTGTTTTGGAGGTTTATGGAACACTTTATAAGATCATGAACCGGTTAAGTCCAACCCTTTTGATCTCAATTCATTACAGTTTACATGGCATCGGCGGTATTTGAATAGGAGGTGACCTTTAGATTTTGAATTGCAAATTCATGATGCTCGAAACATTCGCTTGGATTGAAATTGGGGAATGCAGTCGAACTTTGAAATTCCTGGCTTTGACACGCTTATATTAGGTCGATATGCGGTCGGATGTTTTGAAAGTTTCAAACTATTAGAGAATGGCGCCCCTCATACAGTTAGAGAGAGAGAGAGAGGGGGGGAAGGGGGGCGATGTCGGCCAGGTTGGTGGTCTCTCCATGGTCAAACTTCATATAATGATTCAAAGCAAAATGAAGATTTTGGCTGCAACAAATGCTCATATCATGCCTCATCAGACAAAAAAAAAAAAAAGAAACTTTGTCCTTTTGATTTCGTGAATAGTAGGATGGTACTCACTCATTAGAAAACAAAGAGATAGAAAGTTGTCGAACGACTTTTTGTCAACCTTTGAAAGGCCCCATCACCACCAGTTTCATGGCCGACGTGCGACCGTCTTTTTCCCTTCTTCAAAAATCTGCTGAAAATGTTTGTCCACACAAGCGGACAGCGACCATCAAAACTGCCTGTCGAAATTCAAATTCTTTTTCTGCCGTTGTTGTTGTTGATGTGGATCCTTTTTCTTAACATGGGTTAAAAAGGAGGTTAAAAACTGTTGAGTGTTCCATAGATTTCAAAATCGGCACGACTCTAAGATTACAAGCCAAAAGTAATCAACAAATTCGGTCGAGCTACTTGGGGGTTACTTGAGCTCAACCCTTAGGTTTTGTTTATTTCGCTGAAGATGAATATTTCAAAAATATATTTATGCATGAACGAAAATAATTTAATCATTGACGAAAATATTTCAACATAAGTTATTTTTAGTACTAAAAATATTTTTTACTGATTAATTATTTTAAGCCATACAGATGATTATTCATAAGAAAATATTTTTCAAATCATTAATATTCCGCGAAACACACAAGGCCTAAGATGTATCTCTCTTTTATACTCAAAGGGCATTATTAAATTCTTTTCTTCTTGAAAATCCAATCAAATTGAGTCAGAATCATGGTCGAGAGCTTATTAAGCACTTCGTGCGGCGGAGCTCCAGAAATCAAACTAAATCAAGCCTTGCATGCAATATTTGACTATTGAACCCCAGTGGGATTCTAGTAACACAATACATTGATTCCGGACAACCCGTTTACATCCGAATAGGTCAATTTCATCGCTTTCGGATTATTAAGTATGAAATCGTTCTCATATATTGACTTCTTTCTCTTATATTTGCTATTCCTCACGCGGGATAAGATTTTCACGATATTTTTCTTCCGTTTGCATTCTGTGAGGAAGTATCATAATTATTTTATAGAGCACCCAACTTTTTTACGAGTTTCGATTTGGACTTGTACTTGAACGGATAAGTCAATCCTTTAGCTTTTATCAAGTTATGTGCGGTGATATTGTGAAATTATTATATGCCATATACTTTCATATGGTTTCCATCTTGATGAATCCGACTATGTTGTAATATAGGGTAGGTATCATCTTTATAGCATCACATTTGTAATGTAGCCTAGGCTTTGAAATCTAGATAACTAGGCACATCTCAGGCTCCGCTTGTTCTGTGAAAAATGAATGATTCGAAAATCATTTCCCAAAAGATTATTGCCGGTAAAAATGAATGAACGAACGAAAAGTACTTTCATCATCCACTAAATTATTTATACATAAATTATTGTCAATAACGAAAATATTTTTCAAGTGATCATCTTTTGAAAAATGATTTTCGAATTATTCATTTTTTGCAAAATAAATGGAGCCTTAGGGCAGGTCCCTCACGAGGCTGGATCTTTCCATACAAGAACCTTTGACTTTGTAGCTTATTTGAGCAAGAGAGGAAAGAACATTTCTGGTCAACGGAACAGTTTATTTGCCAACATGCTGATCCTTTCTTTTTGCCAAGAGGGGGAACAAGTTGCTGATCCTTTCTGACTATCTCTCTCTCTACGTGCAGAATATACACGTACATACGACCCTTTCTGATGATTTTGCGCATCTGGACTTTACACGGGAGGTCAACATTTCGACAGACCCATTGGTTTTTCTTCTTTCGCCCCGAAGAAGATGAAAGAACAACGCCGCAGGATGAGTGCTGTGCACATTTCTATGAGGGCCTACTAAAGCAAGAGAGGAAGATGTCTTTTTTCTTTGTCTCCATGAAAAGACAGGAGCAAAAAGAGAGAAAAAAGAAGAGGAAGAGAAAACTCGCTTCATGGCGGTCCACATTTGAATGTTTACTCCAGCGACTCATGATCATCAGGTTCAACCATTAAAAAGTTAGAACGTGTCCGAAATGAATTGGGGTTTTTTTGAATCCCGAGAAAGGTATGAATATGATCCTCTTCCATTTCTGTCTGAGCAAGTAACAACATGGGAGGGAAAGAGGAAGGAGATTATGATGATTAATCTTCTTCTTGCATTCGCTTTGGGTCAACCGATTCAAGTTATTGATCATAAATTCTGTGACCATTTCAAGGCGAACTTAATGATTCAGCTTGCAAAATTACAAGTTGGTCTAAAAGATGAGCTAGCTCAGAGCTAAGTAAGTTGCAAAAGTGCTTCGTTCGGATATCAGGATCCTTGGACGTAAAACTAATAGAGGGTATTTCTTGCCAATAAGGAATAAAAAGATATGCTTGGCAACAAAGTGGAGTAACGGTGGGGAAGGTAAACCTCACGTCACATTTGGGTGGCTATCACGAGTAGGGTAGTATAATAACGTCTTGCGCTTAGAGTGAGCTATCAAAGTTTTGGCTCCTATTGCACCGACCTGTGCTTTGCACAGTATTTTCATCCAAGTTGAAGACACTGAGCGAAGGAGATTATGATGACATGTCTTCTTGCATTTGCTTTGGGTCAACTGATTCAAGTTCTTGATGATCAAGTTGTGACCATTTCAAGGTGAAGTTAATGATTAATCTTGCAAAATTACGAGTTGGTCTAAAAGATCAGGTAGCCGACCATTATTAGCAAGAGTCTTTGGGAAGAAAGCGTTGGAGAGAAATCCGCCAAGAAGTCTGCTCAGAAAAACGATGGAAAAAAGTTCAATCATTGACGACCAGGACGTGTATATATGTTGTTTAAATCTCACTCCCTGACATCCCTACAATCAAAATCTTTTTAAGGAAAAGAGACTTTCAACGTTTTTTCATGGTCTAATGGGACCATTCTCGAGGGTTTTGACTCATGATAGTTCCAAAATTCCGGAGAGAATGCAAAACCCCATGTTCGAACTGTCCTCTATCATTCCGAGAACCAAATTGGACGACGTCGTTTCTCTTCTTATTGACTAGCGTCGATTGCTGTTCTTGAATTGGTTCTTTGTTCCATCAAATAAACCAAAGTTCTTGCAATTCATTCAGACAAGATTCCAGTTTCCCACGAAGCTTCCGCAAGTGTTCTGTCGCAAGACACATGGGTCTCACTCAGGAGGCAAACATACGATCATCATCACCACCAAACAGCAAAACAGTTTATGATTCCACAAGAAGAAAGAAGAAAAAGGTCAGAGAGCTAACCAGTTCGGAATATCACAGCCGCAAACGTAAAGGAAGACAAATAAAGAAAGAAAGAAAGGAAGAACTTCAAAGCACAAACCCAAACCCAAACCCTAGCTCTTTATCTTTATTTCGAAAGCCTCCTTCAACTGCCACCACTAAAATTTACCATTGCATTGCAACTTCGTCATGCATGCCCTGAAATTTTCCTCCTTTTTTCCGCCACCTCTTTTTGCTCAATATATTTTCCAGGAATAATCGATCTTGTCCTGGCTATCTAGTATTGAATATCGGCCAGTTCAGTTTTAGTCCACACACACGCAATCGCTCTTAATCATCTGTAAAGTTTCTCGTGTAATTGAAGATGTTCAATTTGATTGGGGAAGTTTTTTTGGGGAATATGGAAACAAGCAACTGGGGAGACAATCTTAAGGGTAGCTCCATAAGCTTTCCATGTCGGAGTTGTCGGGCGAGTCGTCCGAGGGCGGCGACCTTATTCTAGGGGGCGACACCATCATTCCCTCCGCCATGTCCACCAACAGGTTTGGCATATCGAACAGCGCCTCTTCGTCGATGAACTCGGCTTCCGGGGGTTTCGAGCTTTGATCGGGATGAGGGTCTTTCCTAGTCCTGCCCTCATTGCCTTCTTGACCTAGCAATGCGGTATCATCGCCGCCGCTGCCGCCGCCGCTCGTTTCCCCCTTCCTCGACGCGGCCGCCGCTGCTGCCGCCCTCCGCACGTCCGAGGGCGCGGTGGATGCTGGGACTGGGTACGACTTCACCAGGTGCGGGAAGTTGAGGACCGCGTCGCCGCCTTTGAGGGCGAGGGCGGCCACGTCGTAGGCGGCGGCGGCCATCTCCGGGGCGGGGTAGGTGCCCAGCCACACCCGGGTCGTCTTGCGCGGCTCCCGGATCTCCGACACCCACTTGCCGCTCCGGCAGCGGATGCCGCGGTAGAACGGGTGCTTCCCGGCGGGGGTCGACGAGCCAGAGGGGTTGCTCCTCGGGGAGGACCTCTGCAAATGCCTCGGGGAGGGGGATTTGCCCTTAGGGGATGGGGCTTCGCCGGCGTAAGTGGGAAGAGAATGTGGGATAGGATCCAGCGGGGTTAGCGCAAGGGAAGGAGGAGGACGAGGCGGCGGCGATGGTGACGGGAGCGGCTGCAGCGGTGGAGGGTCTAGCTCGGGTGGTGAATGGACCACATGGGCCTCTCGATTAGGAGAACTAGGGTCTGACATATAGATATAAGTAAGGTACAGAGAGAGAGAGAGAGAGAGAGAGAGAGAGAGAGAGAGAGAGAGAGAGAGAGATTAATTGAGAGATGACATGGATCGGGTCGGTCAAGTGAGATATATATATATATATATATATAAAATTTATGATATTTTTTAGTCAAAAATGGTAATTAAAAAGCGTGGGGAATTCGCGGGACGTTCCCAGTCGTGACGCCCAGTAAACTCAGAATTTTTCGACATGTGTCTTTTACCATTTATGTCAATTTCACGCTTTTTTTTCTTTTTTTAAGGATTGGATTTGTGTCTTGACGACGATGGTGAGCCGCACGCGTATTTAAGCACACGAGATCGGAGAGGGATGGGGATTAGCTGTGATCTACCGGGCATCCATTTAGGGTCGATCGACCTCTTTGTACCCATGTCTTAATCGATTTCTCACGGTACTAATTCCTCTTTATCTCGTATGAACCCGCGGTTTGGTGTTTTGTACAGTGATAACAAGATATGGCGTCAAGAAATTGTGAAATCGTTACCGACGGCAACGGTAAAGGTTTATCTGAGATTGAGAGAGAGAGAGAGGTGTCGTCGTCGATTGCGGTCATTAGAGGAGTAGATGGAGCCACATCGAAGAAGAAACGACTTAAGATAACAAAACATTTTATTTCCGGCTAAGAGTTTCTATGTGAGTATGATTTGGTCGGCATTTTGCCCGGCCGCTACCCATCCACGGATTCTAAAAACATCGGTCGGTCTGCGCCCTTTACATGGAAATCAAAGATACGGCAGGCAGAGTACCCTTGACGCGAACTAATGAGCATTTTGAAGATCTCAAGTACACGAATTAACATGTGTGAGAGGATCGGTGTCGGATAGGCAGGCAGGGATGAATGGGTTTTTTTTTTTTTCTTCCCCATTCAAAACAGCCAGAGCAGAGGATCGTCCTTTAACTCGATACATCATTTGTGGCTGTGAAGCCCACCGGAAAGGAGATGTGGACATAGTTGCGATCGCGATTCACAAGTTGATCGGGGAGCGAGCTTCCTCTCTCTCTATGCTCATGGTGGCCATTCAAAAGGCACTCATAATCGCGGACAATCTTCAGAACTACAATAATGTCGCGACGCGATCACACTGCTCTCTGCAAACTATCGGACGCGAATTACGTGATAAAATATGGTTATCGCTTCGCTTACGGCATGGGCATCATCGATTGGTCACTTCATAAAAATTGTGAGACAGGCAGTCATTGATTAAGTAACCCACTTGCCAAAGAAATCGAGTGTCCCATTAGTGGCGAATGGACGAAAATCACAAGATTCCATAATGGTGGGATCTGGTCAGATCAGGTCTATGGGAATCCACAATCGACGTCCCCTCTCTTACCTCACGCTTATTGGCTCATTTCGAAGGTTTCTTTCTTTCTTTTTCTCTGTTCCTAAAGCAAATCGGGCTAGGGCTTCAGAGAACTAGGCCGGTCATGTGATGGTAACTAAACAACTTGGGTTTGAGGGCTTTCTTTCTTGCTTATATTGATCTGTTACCTGCAGCCCTGAATTTTCGGAAAAATTGAACCGAATCGATAGGGCGAGCATTTGAACCGAACCGAATCGCGACCCAAATTGAAAGTTGGTTTGGTTGGGGTTTTCGGAACAAAGATTAGGGTTTGTGGCGATTTTGAGAGGGATGAAAAAGAAGGGAGATTTTAAGTTTGATGTTCAGTAGTTCGTTGAGAATTTCGATTATGGTTCAGTTAACCGAGCTGAATCGAAATAACCCGAACAGAAAAAAAAAAAGATTGCTAATACCTTGTTGATTGAGGAGCTAAGGAAGGATCTGCCATGAGGAGGAGCTCATGTTTGATTAGCTAGTTAGTGAGGTAATAGCTTATCAAGGCAATGATAGCTACTCTGAGAATGGTTATTTGTCCATTATCCAAACCGAAACCCAAATCAAACCTAAAATGCACGAAATTTTGGTTTGTTTCGAGTTCAAATTTGATTTTCCAGCACGATTCTAAGGACCTGCATGGTAACAGTTCTGATTTGAAGATCCGATTCTGATCAGAATATTCTTTTTTCTGATTCTGTTTCCTAAATGAGTTTTAAAAAATCAAAATGTATTTGATGGCTGCATAAAATTTCTGTTCCTCGAATAGAAACGCGTTTGGTGACTACACCGATTTTTTTAAAAATAATTTCTCTTTTCAATTTGTGTTATTTAAGTCAAATAATTACGTAGTTACTTTGTGAAATTTCATTATATATTTTGAATAATTAAAAATTAATTCATATTGATTCTCTTCTATAACATATCATATATTGCATATAATATTTTTTTTGTATTATTTTGTCTAATCATAGTGTCATAATGAGTCATTTTAAGTTTAAAAAGAGAGAGACCATGTTGGATTAGTGTGTGATTTCATATTGACTCGGGCCTTCTCAAGTTTATACCAAATTGCAACGAGGGAATATCAAAGTATATCTTAGTGTGATTGGTGGCATGTGTATGTATACATGCAAATGGAGTTGCCATCAGTTTTTGAGAAAGGTAGATCGAAAATCTTATCAAACGATCAAGAGAAATCATTCTATTCTACGCCACTAGAGAAATTTAGGATCTGAGGACTTGGTTACGTCGATGTTTCCACCGATGCCTTTTCGGCATCGAATTGAGTGTTTTTCTAAACACGTTTTATGCAAATTTTCAATTCATTTTTAAATCTATGTGGTAAGCAAATGCTAAGTGTTCACACATGTTGTTTTTGTCTTTTTTTCAAATTTCTAAAACTAGAATAAGTCTAAATTGCATAAACCTAGACAAATCACAACTAATGAAATCAAATGCGCAATCAAGAAATCATGCATTGATAAATCACATCATAAAAACTAATGAAGCCCTAAGGACTTAGAGAAATGTGGTTCGGGTTTAATTTTCAACATGTTTATGATTTCCCCTAAAAAAGAAAAAATATATGAAATTTGGAGCATTTAGGCCCAAATTCATGAAAATGAGGTCAAACTAGTATAATCTAAGCTTCTTCTATTTCTAGGGAATTTTTTGAAAATTTTTTTCTTGATTTTTGAGAATTTTTTTCAATTTTTTAATTTTTTGTTTTATTTTTTTTTATCTTAAGCATCTTTTTTTTAAAAATGAGACTTCATTATGCTTTAGGTCGAGGGAGAAGTGACGAGAGAACTAAAAAAAAAGTGAAAGATCTGTGACTTCATTTTGTTTTGTGGTTTTCAAAAATAATTTTTTTTTTCAGAACCAACTTTTTTTTTGTTTTTATTTTTGCTTCAAAATTATTCTTGGAAAATAATCAGAATCAGAATCATTTGCACTACCAAATATGATTATCATCTTTTGTTTTTTTTAGGAAACAGAATCAGAGAACCGGAATTGTTGCCATGTAGGGCATAACACTCTAAATAGACATGTTGAGTTCACCCAAAAAAAAAAAAATCAGACAAGTCACAAGACAAGCTTAATTGGTGACCCTTCCTTGCCCTTCATGTGAGGATCCAATGCAATGATGAACCGGAATCGAGCACACCCAAGATATTAAAACTCGATCCCGGTCAAGATATTCCCTAGATTAGCATCGCTTGTTCATCAAGGGACCGGAAGGACTGGAGAAGAAAAATCATGTTTTGGAAGATAGTCTCTCCAAACTTGCCCAATATGCTAAAAACATAGGGTTTTGTACTGGTCAATCCATCACATGATTGAGTTTGAGTCTAAACATTTGTACGTTAAACCATTATATATGAGCATAAATGAGGTAGTTTCTATTATTGGTCTTGCGCACCTAACGGTTGGGTGTGTAGACAGCAGGAACTAGGGTTAGGGCCCAAGCAAAACCCACAAACTATTTCTATTATTGGTCTTGCGCACCCAATCTTTTGGCCCTCCCCCCCCACCCCCCCCCAAATCGATTCACCTACTCACCATCTTGACTGCTGCCTTTGTTTCAATGCTTGAAAAGAGAAGGGGAAAGAGTGCTGGAGATGGCCGGAGGAATATGACTTGCCCATCGACCTTGACCATATATCCGATTCGAGCGAAATTTACTTTATGTTAAGGAATGATAATATCCACGAAACGAGACCCTTTTGAGCTGATGCCTCTCGATGCCCGTTTCGATCGCAACATCTAAGAATCCGACACCTAGTCACGCACATGAGGTTGAGGATTCTTAATGCAAGAAGAGCGTTAGTGAAATCTACAAGCATGGATGCTGCAAGACAAATTTAAGCTTATAAAAGAGATGTTAACTAATAGCTAAAGGGCTAATTAGACGCTTTTATAGGGTATTGGTCCGGGCCTCTACCTTGGAGCATGTGCGGCCCAACTCACCCTAAACACATACCCTAAGTGTAGACTTAGGGTCAAACTTTTTGCGGGGTCTTGGGAGGTTAACCGCATAATGCTGAATATAAATATGGCCCCACCACGAGCCTTTCTAATGTTGGAAAACAAATGGCGCCTCAGCGATCGAAATTAGAATATGGTCTATTGAAATCTTTGTCGATTAGGTGCATGTATCATGTGATTAGGCAATTGATTTCTTTAATGTGCCTAATCATGTAAGATGAACCGAGAAGTGTTCTTTGCCACTATGCTATTTTGATTACTTTGGTGGTCTATGCAGAGCTTACTTGTTTTATGTGGCATGACTTCTCAAGACGATAAGGACATTAAAAGTGTAAAAAAAATTTGTACGATTGCTCGCTTTAGTGCAAAATGTTTTTTTTTTGGGATCATTTAAGTGCGACTTAAAAAAATGATTACTTTAGTGTCGACTCCTATTTGGGCTGCGTGGAAATCCGATGTGGCCATATTTTAATAATTTCTTCAATTGACATGGCTTGCCAGTATTCCTAGTTAGCATATATACCCCTAAACGGTGTCGTCTACATCTTTTGGCACAAATTAAAACCCTAATTTGATCTTGCCCAAAATCACACTCTTCCCCGTCGAAATGATAGGAACTCTCGAGCACTGAATCTCACTGGGCACTTCAATTGATCCTGATTAATCATCAGTAGGGTGAAAAATCGCGACTTGATCACTCCCCAACCGAAAGACCCTCCTCCATCTCGGCTCCAGACGATGAGGACACGAGCCTGGCCAATTTCCTCAAGCCTGAGATCCTCTCTGAGGTAAAAATTCGACTCATTCGTTTCGCAATTTCAATTTTTAGAGTAATTCGATTGGATCTCCATTTTTTCCCCTAGAAAGCTTTGACGCTGCCAAGACGAAAGAGAAAGAACGACCTTGCCAATGACGTCGGGAGGAGAAAATGCGCAAGAGGAGAGACAAGGCGATGGTGGAAGCAATGGCAAAAGCACGACCTTGCCAGCGGCGTCCATGTAGAGAGAGAGAGAGAGAGGGGCTTCGTTTCGTGATTAAAAGCCACCTCATCGTCCACATGGAATTTTTTTTAAAGCCATAAAAAAAGCAACGTAATATTTTTGGTCTGAATTTGTTGCCAAAGACACTTAAGAGATTGTCTTTTTCTTCGATGTGGCACTTAAGTGAGACGACAGAAATTTTTGACTTCAAAGCGAAAACTTTTGATACTTCTAATATCCTTGTCCCCCTCCTCAAGGGAGACAAGTAGCCGCAGCAATGTGGCCCATCTCCATTGTTACGTAGCCTATTGTTTAACTAATGTAAAGGGGCCAAACCTTTTGACTTTGAGTGAAGGAATGAGAGGCCTCTAGTCTCTCTCAATCATGAGGAGCATTTGTCTCTTGAAGTATTTGATTCGGTCAATTGACACGTTGGGCTTCCATAATATTTCTGAGATGCTGGACTAATGTTCTAGGCCTTGTACATTACCCATGAGCCGGTACGCTCTCCCTATCTCGTTGTCGCCCACGGTAAACTAAGGAGGAGGAGCGAAAAGTCAAATATCATCCATCATCTCGTACGCAAGCCAGCCAGGCGATAACTTTGTGAGTGGTACCAGCACCAAGAACTATATCATTGACAAACCTAGCTCCCAAGTGACAACCCGATCGACGTATCGGTATAAGACATACGATCTAACTAAATATGTCATACTCTTCATGATACACTCCACACGATCAAATGTATTGATAGATTTAGTAAAAACACACGCATCTGTTTGTCTGTTTCAAAATGGACAATAATGTCTTAGGCAAATAATTTAACACTTCGTAGGTTTTACCGAATCAATGGACCTATTAGGATTGAATTTCCTCTGTAACCAAAGCTCACAAAATTGGGAATGATCACGATGAACTTTTCGTGCATTCTTTTGCATCCTCAATTTGTTTACTCTAGCCATCCTGGTGGGACTAAATTAGACATATAGTTTAGTACTTCTTCTGAGTGCTGCCAATGCAATGATTTCGAACGAAAATAGTTAGGTTGGGTCTTGCATCGTGCACATGAGTTTGCTGTTAAAAACCAGTATTGTAATATGCCACTTTCATGCCCTTTTGTTTCACTTTCTGCTCTGCTTTTCCTAGGGCATATAAGCCCATTGTAGCTAGGGTTACCTTAAAACGTTATCTTCACTTTAAGAAATATTTTGAGGAAGAGCCGCTGGAATCAAGATAAATTGATAGCTGATCGAAGTGCGACAATTTGACAATACTATTCAAACAGCACGTCATTTCCATACCAAGTACCATGACCCAACCCCAAGAAGTATGAAAAATAAATAATTAAAAATTTTTTTTTTCTAAAAATGATTGATTAAATTGCTTAAAATAATTAGTCAATGAAAAATAGTGATTTATATCTAAATATGTGCTTGAAATGAGGATATTCTTTGTTCATTTATTACTGTAAATGATGCGAGTGTTCATTTTTAGGAAAATATTCTCCAAATCATTTATTTTTCGTAAAATAAACGGAGCATAAATAAAGTTTGATTCTCTTGTGCCCTAAGTAGAAAAAGATGGTATTAGTTTATGCGGGAGGTGAAGTAGCAGCAGCAGCCACACTTATGCACTTTGGGAAAGAAGTCGTGCGGATTAGCTTTTGTACTAGCGCCGAAAATATCTCAACTAGGAAACCCCATGAAGTCGAAAAGCAAATTTTCGAGAAATTACTATTCTGGCCATAATTTAGCAGAGATTTTCATTTGAGCCCGGTAAATAGTCTATCTCATTCGTCCTTTTTAGTTTCAAGGTCAACATTCTCTTCATAACAGTAGCAATCAAATTCTCATATCCCATCATTCGTGATCCTTTGTTCTTCCTTTGACGTTTTATCTAACTTGGAAGTGCAACAAAAATGAGTTTTTCTTCTTTTGCAAGGAAACAAAAGAGAATGCGAAGATGGAGAGTAATTTTTGTACTTGCTCAAGAAATCCAACACACTCTGGAGCCGGCAACGTGGTCAGAATCCTTTATTTGGACGTGGCAAATCTCGTATTCAAACCATAGTATCTGTCACCGCGAGCGACCTCGAGGACCGTGCTGGCTACCACATGAGCGGAGCCTTATCCAATGCATGTTGATTAGGCGGTTCCAGTGCGCTGTTGAGATTATTCCAGTAAATGGTTTGGAGATCCCATACTATGCATAATCAAAAAAGTATATATTGGCGTCGCTATCAGCATAAGTATGATGCGAAAGTCGTAAACGCGTATTGACACGTTCAAAGTCAATTCTAATATTGTGCATGCAGTCTTCGTTGATTAGGGTTTTCAGTAATCTAGAGGAAGACAAGTGCACGGGTCAATAGGGCATTTGCATGATCATACAAAGACGCGTTTCTCATTAATTTGAAACCCCCTGTCTTCTAGCACTAAGATCGTGAATGCCACCGGGCCGAACTGGTGTACTGCAATCTTAAGATCTCCCCAAAAAGCAAAAAAATCGAGATGCGTAAAAGTCAGACAAATACTTTTATGGAAATTTCATAAGCTCGCTTTTCCTTTCAGATAATCCGGCCTTGTCTGCAACCATGATACGTGTGCGTATAATTCCTATGGTGCAATTACTATCTCACGGCCACGCATTGCGTGCTCAAAAACAGCCTTTGACCGTCGAATTCCTGTAAGAATTTCAGGAGCAAAAAGTGAGTTTGTATACTAATACAGAAATTCGGAGACGTTGCTCTCAAGTCTCAAGCCAGGGAAAGCAGCAAAACAAAGCGGCTCCTCCAAGTGACGGTCCTCGCACGTTCAAAGACTTGGGGGGTCCTCCTTCAGTCTCCCACAAGAAATCATACGTCTTCCATCACAAAATCCTGTGACCACTTGTGAGCAAAACTCCTCTCTACGTGTTAAATTCAAAAGCAAAATAGGGGTTTCCAGCGACCCAACCAGCTTTTAGCTCTCTTCCCATTTCCTCCTCGTGGGAGCCGGTCGTCGCTGTCTTGAGGATCAAGACGACGATCTTTACCTCAAATGCTTTAACACCCCCCCCCCCCCCCCCCCCCCCCCCCCCCCAACACACACACAAATTTCCTTTTTAAACCGAATTTTGACTTTGACACTAAGACGCAGGAAAGTGAACAAGAATGCAGCGCGGCACACCACGAGTCGCAGAAAGTATTGAGTGCTGTTTAAAAAAGGACCCGTCAATCGCTCCGCCACAGCTTGCTCGAAGAATGTGTTGGGGGTGGGAGTCGTACTTTTTAGCGACAGAGAGTGATCTGATAAGCGGGCGAGGGTTCGGGAAGTAGCCTGAGAGGGGTCGCGAGGGCAACGCGTCCGAGCTATCGGATGACTTTTATATTTCGAACTCATATTTAATTAGTAATTTCGATTTTGACTTATTAGTAAGTATTGCTACGTATATTTTTTTGTTTGTAATTGAATGATTCGATAGATAAGTGTGATGTGTTAATTATAGTAAAATTATCTGTTGAATGTAACCTTAATTTAGAGATGAATTAAGAAAATTTTTGTGTCTCGATTTCTCTTTCTTGCTTTCATGCTATATTTTATTGTAATTGTGCACGGAATCTTAACAAAATAGACTTAGGTATGCTTGGATCGAGTGCGGTTCACTTGATCAGCGGCCATGATGCATCCCGTTCACACAACCGGTTCCAAGCTCACGAAAAGCGTGCACCGACCCGAAATCATTGTGATTGGGACAGGCGGGGTGGTTTTTTCGAAGGTGGAGGTTTGGTGGTCGCTATTTAATTGACCGGATCCTTTGTTACGATTCGGCGGTGGACTTGATAACGTCTTCCAAACTCATCCCGGAAAAGCCATGGTCGACTGAATTTGACAGAACGCTCTGACTGCTCCCCTTTTGAATTGTCTCCAACCATGGAAGCTTCCCCCAGATTTTTCATTCCTGCTCTTTGCGCGTTTGAGTGTGTAGAAGGATCTTTTGTCTTTAATTTGGAGTTCACAAGGAATCCCACCAACAAGTTGACTGGAAGGCTCCACTGATGTGATCGTTGGCACCATTGATTTTGAATGATCCTGGTTAGGGTCTTCAAGCAATATCCTTGTTTTCATTCTATTTTCATTTTAAAACTATTTAGAATGACTTCTACTTTTCAATTGGGTAAATTGTCTAAATAATTTTAAACCTATTGCACTTTTGCTAAGTTCTATGACCTTGTGTTTCACGCGTAGGTTGGCGTCTCTCCTTATTGCAAACAAAAAAATTAAAAAATATTTGGAATGGCTTTTACTTTTTAATCACGAAAATTGTCCATAAAATTTTAAACTTATTGTGCTCTTGCCAAGTTCTACAATGTCGGGTTTTACATGCAGACTTGCATCTCTCCTTATTGGAAAAATTTTCTATAAAGACATAAGCTCACTAGCACGGCTGAACACCCCGGTTATCAAAAAAAAAATATTGCATTTTTGCTAAGTTCTATAAACGTTGCGTTTCACATGCAGAGTTACATCTCTCCTTATTGCAAAAAGAAAAAAAACTAAAAATGATTAAGGATGACTTCTAATTTTTAATCGCAAAAATTGTCCATAAAGTTTTGATCCTATTGTACTTTTGCTAAGTTCTATAACATCACGTGTTGCATGTAGACTTGCATCTCCCCATATTGTAAAAAAAAAAAAACTTAAAACTAATTAGGAAGACTTCTATTTTTTAATTGGAAAAATTACCTATAAAGTCTTAAATCAATTGAACTTTTGTCAAGTTTTATAACGTCCCATTTCACATGCAGGCTTGCATCTCCCCTTATTGCAAAATAAAAATAAAAATAAAAACTATTTAGGATGACTTCTACTTTTTAATCAGGAGAATTATCCAAAATGCCTTAAATTTATTGCATTTTGTTAATTCCTAAATCATCATGTTTCACATGCAGGCTTACTTACGCCTTTATCTTAAAAAAACTAAAAACTATTTAGGATGACATCTACTCTTTAATCGAAAAATTATCTAGAAAGTCATAAGCCTACTGCACTTTTTCTAAGTCCTATAACATCACGTTTCAAATGCAGGCTTGCATCAATATATTTAATATGACATCTAATTTTTAATTAGGAAAATTGTCCAAAAAACCTAGAAAGTCTTCTAAAATGTTGTGTTTCACATGCATGCTTGTACCTCTCCTTATTACAAAAGGGAAATTTTCTTTTTTTAAAAAAGTCTTCAAATGCCCTCATTTTCCTCAAATAAGTGTATGAAGTGGACTTTATTTCAAATAAGGGCTTGAAGTAACCTTATCGTGTAAAATAAGGGCCTGAAGTGCATATTACTTCAAATAAGGGCCCAAGTCACTTTAGTCAGGGGCATTTTGGTCATTTACTATTTCATTTTATATTTTCCTTTTTCTATTTTAAAGAGATTTTAAAAAAAAGTAAAAAAAAAATCGAAGAATCACAGGTGGGAGGACTGACCTCCCGCCTGTGGCTATTAGGGTTCCCAGTGCCTTAGCGAGGGCCACGGCCATTAGCTGAGACTGGGGTGGGTTGGCCCACCCTTGCCTAGATATGAGGGAGGGTCGTGGCCCTCTCTTGGTTGAAGCGAGGGCCAATAGGCACTCGTTGAGGTGTTGGTGACCTTGATGGCTATCACCATTACCCCATTGGCTGTGGAGCGGTGGCCATAGGTGGGAGATGTGTCCTTCCCCCTGATGTTTTAGTTTTTTCTAAAAATTTAATTTAATAAAAAATAGATTAAACTTACATTTTCACAAAAATACCCTCGATCAATAAAAATTTGACTTGTCGGTGAGGTTAGGCCCTTATTTAAAAATAATCATAATCACTTCAAGTTCTTCTTTGAGACAATGATGACATTTTATGTCCTTACTTGAAACAAAATTCACTTCATGATCTTATTTGAGAAATAAGGGTACTTGAAGCCCTTTTTTGAAATTTTCCTAAAAAACTAGAATCTAATTAGGACAACTTTTACTTTTTAGCTAGGGAAATTGCCCAAAAAGTCTTTAACTTATTGTACTTTTATTAAGTTCTATAGCGCCGCGTTTCACATCTAGGCTTGTATCTCCCCTTACTATAAATTTTTTTAAAACTATTTAGGATGACTGCTACTTTTTTAATTGGAAAAATTGTTCGGAAAGTCTTAAATCTATTACACTTTTGCTAAGTTTTACGATGTAGCGTTTCACATGCAAGCTTGCGTCTCTCTTTATTGCAAAAAAATTAAAAACTATGTAGGATGATTACTAATTTTTAATTAGGAAAATTGTCTAGAAAGTCTTAAACTAATTGCACTTTTGCTAAGTTCTAAAACGTTGCCTTTCACTTGCATCTCTCCTTATAGCAAAAAAATTTAAAACTATTTAGGATGACTTCTACTTTTTAATAAGGAAAATTATCTAGAAAGTATAAAAACTATTGCACTTTGGCTAAGTTTAATAACTTCACGTTTCACATGCAGGCTTTGCATATTTGCTTATTGAAAAAAAAAGAATTAAAAAAATTCTAGGATGACTTCTACTTTCTAATCAGAAAAATTGTCTAGAAAATCTTTAAACTAATTTACTTTTACTAATTCAGTACTGCTCCATCCCTTTCGAGATTGGTGTAGGGATTTTCGTACAAAAAAAAGGGGTTATGGCGAAGCCAAAAGACAATAGTTAAAAAAAAAAAAACTTCCGCGGGACACGTCTTCTTAATACACTGTGCATACACTTGACAGACCCCTAAGAATTGGAAGGAATCACTAAGATCCCCTATTCAGCACCAGTGATAATCACATTGGACCCACATGATTAAACCCTAATCATCTAGGGACAAAAAAAAAGCCCTAATAATCTGTCGGGCAACTTGTGTCAAGAGGTACATCTTACCGTGGAGTGCATACACTAGACAGACCCCTAAGAGTTGGGAAGGAATCACTATGATCCCCTATTTAGCATCAATGATAATCACATTGGACCCACATGATTAAACCCTAATCATCTAGGGACAAAAAAAAAAAACCTAATAATCTGTCGAGCAACTTGTGTCAATAGGTACATCTTACCGTGGAGAGACAATGTGTGATTCTCTAGCTAGTTATAGATTAGGCCTCAACTTGGTGTGTACATATTATTCCCACTATGGAGATGGTGGGCTTAAAATACTCACAGAAAACATATGGTTGGTGGGGGTCCCAAATTGCACTTGAAATTGAAATTTAGGGACAAACTAAACCTAGGTAGACGAATAAAAAATGCCTATGTTACTGTTCAATATGGCAAGCTAAGGTCCTATAAAAATTATCTAACCAAATAAGTTAATAGAGAGAGAGAGTGAGGGGACCCTTTGTCCAACGCAATCTTTTTTAAAGAGTGACCATATATTAAAAATTGATCAGAAATAACCGAGAAGTCATTGGTACGTCAAATAATTGTCCAAACATACTTATTGTAAATTTTGGTGAAGGTTGATCATACTCCTCACCCAATCCAACGAGGGCTGCCACCCTGCCAGTTGCAACAAAAAAAAAATGAAAAAAAAGGAAAAAAAAAGTAAGAGAGGAAAAATGACGAGAATGCCCTCGATTAGATCCTTCTTTGGAATAATAAGGGTGTTTCAAGCCTTATTTGAAATAAGGTCTATTTTAGGCTCTTATTGAATAAAATGAGAGCACTTTAGGATGTTATTTGATATTTTCCCGAAAACAAATTCGCAAAATCTAGCTTCTTCTTGCAATTATAAACAGCGAGATTACTCCTTTCATCTTTCACTTTCACTTTGTAATCACGTCCATACATTAACTAGGAAACTTGAGGCGCGACAAAGTTTTTTTTTTTTTTTTTTCGATAGGAAATTAAAAAAAAAAAACAAAACAAAACAAGTATACATACTCGATACCCCTCAAAAATTTTTCGACGAATACATTTGAAATAAAGATTGGCTTATTTTACAATGAGGACAAATTGGACCATCCTGGTTACCGCCCCTTGGTCATGGTCGAGCCCCCACCAAAACCAGCACCATCGACCGACCCTGGACCGAAAGAGCTGAATCAACGCCGCATGTCAATCAACATTTCTTAATCCCGCTCCACCCCTTCTATAATAATCAAGCTAATTACATGCTAATCACAGGCGCCATGCATTGACTACGAATTCATCGACAACGTCCATCCCCTCCCCGCTCGCTAACACCGTAATTGTTACTTGATTAATGGAAAGGCGGGTGCGATCTCTATCTCGCGAAGCATGAACAACCACTCGAACGTTGTTCCGAAACTGACCGAGAATGCTTACTTAATCGAACCATACCGGCATTTTCCCCAAACAAGGTTAATCCGGCAGCTACAGCCGGGCTTTTGATCGGCCATTGAAGGTTGGTGTTCCTGGGACCATGCGGGTTTGGTTCGGGTCGATTCGGGTCCGAATGCACTGGAATTGGAATCCGAATCTCCTTGTTTTCATGGAACGTACAAAAGATGTGAAAGTGGCTGCGGCCTTTGGGATAGCTCAAAACGTTCTTCATGCCTTCAATGCGCGACATGTTCTCGGAGTGGAATTAAAAGTCGACGTTAATATAACAGAAAAAAGGAGACGAAGAGGAAGAGGTCGCCAAGGCGACGTGGCCGACCCTGAAAGGAATTTCGGTTTGACCAATACTACGAAAAAGTCAACTCTCCCATGGATTTTTCTTTTTCCTTTTTTTTTAAGTCTTGGAATATTCTTTCGTTCAATATCTAAAATTTAAAAATTGGAAAAGTCATGGCCACGCCATTTACGAATTTCCGAAAAAATTACAGATTCTTGGGGATTTGCCACTACGTCCTCCCCTATAAATGTGCCTCACTCTTTCACCACAAGCACAAGCACAAACGTAAGATATCTGCTCGTGCTCCACCCTCCATCTCTTACCAGACAAACATTCCTCGCCCGACCATGTTAGATCACGGCGAGCCCGACATGTTGGCGACCTTGGTCCCGAAAACCCCCACATCGCTGCTCAGGAAGGATCGCGATGATCATGGCACCGGAGACCCCAGCAAGACCCACCTCGCTCTCCTGCTCAAGGAGGGCCGGTCCGTGTCCGCGGTAGCCGTCCCCATGGTCTTGACCGGGCTCCTGATCTACGCCCGCTCGGCCATCTCCATGATCTTCCTCGGCCGCCTCGGCGACCTCGCCCTTGCTGGTGGGTCCCTTGCTATCGGCTTCGCCAACATCACTGGCTACTCCGTCCTCTCCGGCCTCGCCATGGGCATGGAGCCCATCTGCTGCCAGGCCTTCGGGGCCCGCCGGTACAAGCTTCTCGGCCTCACCATGCAAAGGACTATCCTTTTGCTTCTTCTGACTTCAATCCCCATCGCTCTGCTGTGGCTCAACATGAAGCGAATCCTCCTGTTTTTCGGGCAACAAGACGACATCTCGTCTCAGGCTCAGCTGTACATCCTCTACTCGATCCCCGACCTTGCTGCGCAGTCGCTCTTGCACCCGCTGCGCATATACCTCCGATCGCAGTCCATTACAATGCCTCTCACATGCTGTGCTGCTCAGGCTATTATCCTCCACGTCCCTGTCAATTACCTCCTCGTCAATGTGCTCGGTCTTGGGATCAAAGGCGTCGCGCTCGCTGCCGTCTGGACCAATGTCAATTTCGTGGCATCGCTGATCCTTTATATTCTAATCTCCGGCGTGCACGAGAAGACGTGGGGCGGGGTCTCGTCAGAATGCCTCAAGGGGTTCAAGTCTCTCGTGGACTTGGCGCTCCCGAGCTGCATCTCGGTCTGCCTTGAGTGGTGGTGGTATGAGATCATGATCTTGCTATGCGGGTATTTGCTGAATCCCCGAGCCACTGTTGCCTCGATGGGGGTTTTGATCCAAACGACGGCGCTGATATACATCTTCCCGTCCTCACTGAGCTTCGGGGTGTCGACGAGGGTCGGGAACGAGCTGGGGGCAGGCCGGCCTGGCAATGCGAGGCTGGCAATGATTGTGGGGCTCGCTTTTAGCTTTGTCTTGGGGCTCGCTGCTCTGTTGTTCACTACGATGGTAAGGCGCACCTGGGCGAGGCTGTTTACTCAGGATGCCGACATCGCGGCCCTGACATCCATGGTCTTGCCCATAATAGGGCTCTGCGAGCTTGGGAACTGCCCACAGACGACGGGTTGCGGCGTTCTCAGAGGGACTGCGAGGCCGAAGATGGGGGCGAACATCAACTTGGGTTGCTTCTATCTGATCGGCATGCCGATCGCCGTGTGGCTGAGTTTCTTCGCCGGGTTGGACTTCAAGGGGCTGTGGCTCGGGCTATTAGCGGCGCAGGGCTCGTGTGTCATGACCATGTTGCTCGTCTTGGTTCGGACCAACTGGGAAGGCGAGGCACGGAGAGCCCAAGAGCTCACCAGAGAAAATGTGACCGCCGGCGATGGTGATCATGAACAGCATGATGGTGCAAGTCAATTTTGGAGGTCTCATGACGATGACGAAGGAGCGGAGAATTCTTTGCTGTTGCCATAAAGAGAAAGGAATTTGGTGAGTTGATTATCCACTAGCCACCTTTGGTACAACATCGGAGCTCTAATTCGAAGAAATTCGGGTGAGACCATATAACTAATGGATCAGATGGTATCGATTCCCATAATATAATCGATCATGGACAAACTTATCTTATTCGGGCGGCATGTGAGAGAGGAATGGGTGGGAATTGTTTAATTGGGTGCAGTTCAAATTTTGTATAGTAGAGGAGGAATTTAAATCAAGTTCATTTTGAAATCTATGTTAGGGAGAAATGTTAGCTGGTTGCTTCTTCTTCTGGCTCGTCACATGGATGTAATAGTAATACATGCACTTACCCGCTTTGAGTACAGACAGAATGCTGTTGAGACAGATGTCCTTGTTTCACGTTTTTTTTTTGGTTGGCTTTCAGTTATCTGAATTTGGGGGGGCTTGCTAATAATATACCAGATTGATATTATTAAATTATGTGGAAAATAATTGTAATGATTTGGTTCAGTCTATGTGCGGTTAGTATAGGGGTGAGCATGGTTTCATGATAGAATATGATATCTAAAAATGGACCAGTGGAGAACCTGTCCAATTCTAGGTTCTAAGATATCCATAGGAGGTTCCATGTTCCAAACATTGGAAACATGTTCTGACTAGTAGGTTCATGGAATGTGAAATTTGTAATAAGTTTGTGTTTTTCCCGGTATATATCTTCACGTGATTTTGAGTTATTACATGACGTATAATGATGAAAGTATAATTTGGAACTACTTGTCCGTCCAAGCTTCTATTTGAGGTGATATTTATCGCTAAGACTTTTACTTTGTTAATATTTCATATTTATTCGTGTATCTAAATAAGAGTTATGATCAATGAATTATAGATATAAATGATGATCATTAAATGTAATGATTCACTCGATTAAGAATACATGTATAATTTGGGTAAACATTGGAACCGTCCCTCGAATCTATGACCGAGTAAGTTTTAGGTTGCAAAAAATGAGGAACCTGAAACCGATTATCCCTAGATTAGCGTGAAAAGTGCTCATAATGTTCATTCAAGGCCATCCTCTCTCGTCTGATGTAGGACGTGAGTAGATCGCACTGTTAATGAGTGTGGAACATGGTCTGCCAGTTATTTTAATGCTTAATGCAACTCAATTGGTATATCGACAATTTGCCCGGTCTTAATACACCTCATACTACTCATTGATATTGCTACGAGGCCTGGTCACGCTGTGTCAAAGGGGCCTTCTCATTCCATATCCCGTCGACGACATGTCTAGGGATGCTGTCGAATCGAACTGATACAGTGTTAAACTCCAGCTTGACCCGTATGGTCGGTGCACAAAACTTTGCTAGAGCTCAATCGAGCACTAAAATTGTTATTCGAATAAGAAATAGAGATGCTCAAGCTTCATTCAACTCAGACTCGATTCCAATCGATTTATAAAAGCAGGTCGAGCTTGCTGTGGATCTTAAATAGTTGAAACTATGTGGGTCTGTAATACTATTTTGAGGAATTTTGGAGGAAATTACCAAAAATCTCCTAAAACTATTGTAATTGTGTCATTCAGTCATGAACATTTTTCTTTTTCCGATTCAGTCATAAACCTTTTGCAATTGTGATAATTCGCCCCGTCCAAAACCGCGTAGATAGGCATGGCTAGGGGTTTAGAACCGGCTGATTTTGGTTCATGAACTGGTAGCTCCTATTCATAAATCGGCAATTTTGGTTCGAATTTTGGGGGAACTAATACCGAGTCCCTAAGTGGCAGTTCTGGTTCATAAATTGACTCTTTCCCTCCCTTTCTTTAAAATTTTTTTTAATTTTTTTTTCCATTGCCAAGATCCAATTGTTGGAACCGGCAATGGTCTATGTAGAAAGATGCAAGAGCCATTCAATTCAATATTTTTTTTTTTACAATTCGGAATTAGCCTGGAATCGCCAGCTCTGGGCCTGGTTCAAGGTTCGAAGAAATTGGAATCGGGGCCAGAAGCCATGGGTTGATTATGGTTTGGAACCGTGGGATTAGTCAACAGGCCGAGCCCAAGTTTGACATTGGCCAGTTCCGAGCCCAAATCAGCCCGTGGTCAAGTAGATGCCAACTGGAGACATATTATTTTAATAATATTTTTATTTTTTATTTTATTTTTCTTTTTTCTTTATTTTCATCCTCGTCATTGCTTTGGCCAAGTCTCGCCATCGTTGGCCCCTAGCGAGGCCGAACTACCTAGCCGGCCACCTTTGGCCAGTCGCTAGAGAAGGAAAAAGAAAAAATAAAGGAAAAATTAAAAATTAAAAATATCAAAAAAATATTAAAATAATATGAGGTTGGATGGCTGGCATCGGTCAACTAAAATTGACCAAATTGATTAAATTGACACAATTGCAAAAGGTTTAGAACTTTTTTGATAATTTTTCTGAAATTTTGAGTTTACTTTTAGCATTATTAACATTGTTTTAGAAGAAGAAGAAGAACAATAGAGACTCTATTAGACTCGTGAACCCGTCGATTTGAGGATTCACGAGATTAAGGACGAACCTGAATATAAAGTAGTGGGGGCTCTTGACTTCATTCAAATTTTTTAAAACGTTAAGATAGTTTAAGGTTTTCGAATTATGATACACTATTTTGAGTTAAAATATAGCTTTTGCCACCATTAAATTTCTCGGAGAATTCAACACTAAATCCATAGTAAAGGTATTCATTTTAATTTTCCCCCACAAATTGATAATGTTTAAATTTATTAATCGTGGAAATGTGGTTATTATAGACAAACAAAACCTACATGATGTCCGAACTTAGCATATTTTTGAAGTGTAAGAGCATTATATCAACTTACCAACATAATCATTGACCAAATTTTGCCCCTCCTAATTTTTGTTTTTATAAATCCGTCCTTAGGCAAGATCGAAACTCTATTAAAAAAGATAGCTCGAGCTTGCCTTGAAATCGGGCGAGTGAACCTCGAATAATCATCCACTTGAGTCGTGAGCTACTTAGTACTTACTAGTAGCTTGGCTTGGTTTCTCCCCTAAATAACAAGCATGTGTGATCAATTATAGTAGCATACTCTCTACACTAATCATAGTGTGTGAATGGGGATCTTCCACTATTAGCCGACTTAGTAAAATTCATAACAAATGCTATATCCGAATACTATATCTTCACGAGGTCATATATCGTGTATGGATATACAACAAAGGTTCATCGATGTCTCTTAACTTTAGATTATTATAAAACATAAAGCCTTTTGAATATAGGATCTCCCGCTCAGATATCATGTAGCATTTTGTGGAACAATTGTCATTTGCTTTAGAAGTTTAAGTTATTAGATGAAAACGTGATTTTAATACGATGTTATGTAAGTTTTCTCCTTTATTCGCCTAAATAGATAAAGCAATTAGGGCAGGAAATCATGCTATCAAAAGCGACTTGTTTGTTTTTTAGATGAACAGATAATGGGAGGATCATATCGTTAGTTAACGGTGGTTGGAGAGTACACGTGTTTAAGGAAGACGATCGAATCTTGCCTCCCTTCAAGTCGCTATTTTCGACCGTCGTCGACGTCATGCCCATACAAAATCCACAATCTACTGCTCTATATTCAAAAGGATCAAGCCACGACCAGGTGCTTTCGATAGAAATATATCTATTTTTTATTTACTCGACGGCTGTCGGGAAAAAAAAGCATATATTCTTAGGAAAAGGAAAATTAATCGATGCTTTAGCTAAAAGCTAAAAGTTTGTTCCATGGCTTTTCTTGTTTTCACACGTACTGTGTCAAGTCCAACGTATTGTGCTCTGACCATTACTGTTCCCACGAATTACTTGACAAATGGTGTGTTGAGGTCGCTTTGGAACAGGAGAGACCAATAGGTTTAATCAATATTATATCATTACGTCAGCATCAATACCAATTCAATTCTAAATATTTTACTTTTGTCAATTTAGTCCTAAATTTTGGCCAATATTTCAGCTAAAAGTTAAAAGTTTCTTCGATGGTTTTTCTTGTGTTCACACGCACGGTGTCAAGTCCAACGTGTTGTATTCCCACCGTTACTGATTCCAAGAATTACTTACAAAATGGTGTGTTGAAGTCACTAAGGGACAAACACGTCTAATCAATTTTATTTGTATGGATGTCAATTCAATTCTAAATATTCTACTTTTATCAATTTACTCCTAATTCTTGGTCGGTGACTTAGCTAAAAGTTAAAAGTTTGTTCGATGCCTTTTCTTGTGTTCACATGTACTGTGTCAAGTCAAACGTGTTGTATTCTCACAATTATTGGTTCCATGGATTACTTAAGAAATGGTGCGTTGAAGTCGCTGAGAGACAAACATGTCTAATCAACCTTAAATCAATTTGTATGGATATCAACTAAATTTTAAATATTCTACTTTTGTCAATTTAATTTAAATCTGCGAGCAAACTTCATTCCAATTAATTTTCACTTAAAATAGCTAAAGTGACGTTGTGCCATGTAGGATTGCGATACGTCAAAGTTTTTCGGCAAAGTCTGATAAAAAGGAAAACATTAGAATTTCACACAAAGCATTATAATTAAATTGGTAAAAAATAAAATATTTATGATTGAATATATATAAAAATAAAATAAATTTAGGATTGATTGAGTAATTTTCTTCAAGATGATTTTTTTATCTATTTATATTTAGTTTAGTGCGTATTTTTCCTCTATTTAGTTCTACGGAGCCAAAGTCATGCAATGGAAAAAATTGCGAAAATTCAACGAGTAATTTAATTACGCGTGCACTTAAAATCAACAAGAAAATGGAGGGTTCTTCTATTTTTCCATGAAGAATTGGATCGTTTTCACATCTTCCTCTTTCCACGATATCGTTATCCATAGATAATTTTTAATTTTGATTTTATACAAACAGTTGTTTCTAGATAATCTCATGTTTCCCTGCAGAAGCTCCCGACGATGCCCGAGGCGCGAGATCTCTCTGTCCCTTTCTTTCATCTTCAAACGGGCTGTCCTGGTTCTTGTTGTTGGTTTTGAAACATCTTCGGTCGACTTTTTACTTTTTCCATTTCGATTTGACTTTTGATGTTGTTTTAGATAAGATCACCATAATAAGCACGTGCAAATAGAATCCTCCTTAGCTGCCGGTTTCAGAGGCGCAGACGACCCAGTCAATTCCAATATAAATTCTATTTTATTCATTTGTTTTCAAACTCTTTTTTGTTAGGTATAAGTTAGAAAGCCAAATGCTTTAGTCGACAGGTGTTGCAAAGCTTGAATGAGCATCATGTTATATAGTGGCCGAAGCGTCAGAAAAGTATTCCCTCTTTAAGATGGTCAAAGTTTGACATTCCCCTATCGCTTGGGTGCATCCCGAGAGGTGATTTAGGAGATAACAACACAAATTGTCTCTAAATTTTAATTTAATATATTATATAATTCATAAATTTTTAATTTAACTAATATGATTTTCGAACTTTAGCTCAATGTAGAATATGATTTTTGAATTTTTAATTTGACTAAGATGATCTCTATTCAACTTTGTTCTTGAATTATAGAAAGATGTTCAATAGAGTCATTCTATTAATTCAGATTCAAGAATGATATTGGACATTTTCTTATAGTTCTAAAAGTAAGTTAAACATGTTTCAAAAGTTTGGGGACCACATTGGTCAAATTAAAATTTAGGAACTAGATTACATATTAGGTTAAAGTTTATGGATTATTTGTGTATTTTTCTCCTATTATTATTATTATCAATTGTCTCTAATTGACTGAGAAAAAGCCTTTTATGCTTTTCTATTTATTAATCGATTAGTGAGACGAAGCATAAGCACAGTGAGGTGCACCCAACACTTTCCTCAAACCAAGCTCCCCAGATGCCATACAACGAAGACCGTGAAATAAACAATGCAATAACATAGAATTTGATTCAAAGAAAAGGTGGAAAACGGGTTGAAATGGTCATTGGTTAGAGCTTAGTTTAGAACAAACTAATGCACGAGTAGTCTAATTTAGGCACAAGAAGGGTGGGTCCTCAGGTTGCCGTGAGCCGCCTCGCTCGGCAATCACAGGTTGACCGTTGCCGAAATGTGCGAGTGATCTCGTGACTTCATCTGCGAAAAAGGAAGATTAGAAAGATATGGCAAACAAAATAGGAATCCAACCATCGCCATCAAATATGTGATAAATGAATTCTTTTTATATATTGAAAAAGGGCATCTATTTTTTTTTATCACATAGTTTACACGGTGGAATCAGGAATTTCTCCTAAAACATCTATGGTGATAATTAATTAATTATATTTGCGTACATATGATTCATGCACTTCAGGACAATTCGCGCAAGATGCATTTGATAATTCAACAGATTTGAATTTTCCGGAACATGGAATAATCAGAATGTAGGAACTTCAAACATGGCCGTTTCCTTTCTTGAAGCCTCTTCTTTGATGATCTCTCCAAATTAGTATTCAAATGCATGCACGAAAATATGCCGGCGGCTATTTGACCATTAGAATATATTTCTTCTCGCGGCCCTAAGTTCTACTCCCGTTTGAATGATGCGCATAAGAGAGAACAAAAACGTTTAAAAGTTTAGGTCACATTTCTTTTACGAGTTCACGAGTTTGATTCATCGTAAAATTAGCGACATTTTTATGGTCGTCGCTAATTGGCAACCAACGCAATTCGTTGCAAAATTAGCGACGACCTTTGCTACAACTTTTATCCAATCAATTGTTAGGTTGTCACTAATTTCATCACTAATTGGTGACCAACACAATTCGTCGCAAAATTAGCGATGACCTTTGCGACAATTTTTATTTGCTCAATTATTAATTTAATAGGTTGTTGCTAATTGGTGATCAACAAAATTCATTATAAAATTAGCGACGACATTTGCGACATTTTTTCCGCCAAATTGTTAATATAGTGGGTCGTTGCTAATTTCGTCACTAATTGGCAACAAGCTGATTCGTTGCAAAATTAGCGACGACATTTGCGACAATTTTTATTAGTACAAGTTGTCGCTAATTGGCAACAAATAGAATTCGTCGCAATCATCGTTAGGTCATTGCTAATTGGCAACAAAATGGATTCGTTACAAAATTAGCGACGACATTTGCAACAACTTTTATCCACTGAATTGTTAAGATAATAGTTCGTTCCCAATTGGCGACAAGCATTATTCGTCGCTAAAGTTGACCGACACTTTTTCGTTGCTAATTTCGTGGCCGTGTAAAATTCTTCTTCTTCAAATCCCTTTTTCCATTTTTCTCTTTGCACTCTTTTCTCTTCGCCCACTCTCTTCTCTCTTCTCTCTTCTATCTTTTGTCTATTGTCTTCTCTCTTTTTATTTGTGTTATATGGTAATCATGGAATACATTGTTGTTTATTTCACTATTCTCTTTCATCAATTGTCATAAACTTCATCAATCTTAAGTAATTTTTCTTTTTTTCTTTAGGTACATATCTCTATGAGACGTTGCAATTCTCATCAAATTGACCACTTTCCATTACAAAGAATTCAACCAAATACTAGAGTAAGTCTTCTTGATATGGTAATTTTTTCATTTTTTTTTTCAATTTCAAAGTAATTGTCTGGCCACAAACAGAATTTTCACTTGAATTTTTTTTAGGTACGTATCTATTTGAAGGTAACATACTAGTCGCTAGCTTCATCCCTAATTGGTGACAACATCTTTAGTCGTCGCTAATTGGAGACAAAACGGATTTGTTACAAAATTAGCGACGACATTTGCGACAACACTTATTGTTGAATTGTTAAGATAATAGTTTGTTACTAAGTTCGTCACTAATTGGCGATAAACTGAATTCGTTGCTAAAATCTATCGACACTTTTTTGTCACTAATCTCGTAACTAAGTAAAATTTTCCCTTTTCAAATTCATTTTCCCAATTTTCTCTCTGCATTCTTCTCCCTTCGCCTGCTCTCTTTTGTCTTTTGTCTTCTCTCTTCTCTCTTCTTGTTTGTGTTATATGGTAATCATGAAATAAATTGTTATTTATTTCACCATTTTCTTCCATCAATTGCCATAAGCTTCATCAATCTTAAGTAATTTTTCTTTTCTTTTTTTAAGGTATGTATCTATTTGAAGGTCTCACAATCCAAGTGAAGGCTACAATTCTCGTCAAATTAACCACTTTCTACTATAAAGAATTCAACCAAATACCTGGGTAAATTTTCTTGACATGGCAAATTTTTTCATTTGTTTTTCAATTTCAAAGTAATTGTTTGGTCACAAAAAGAATTTTAATTTTTGTGATTGTACAGTTTTAATTGAGAATATTAAACATTACGTATGTATTTTGAATATCTTATAAATATTTAATTTGTAGAAAGAGACAATATAAAAAGATACGCTTGGATGTATTATAAGAACTTACCTGAACATCGAGGGTTGACTGATGAGTTTCGTACTGGATTGGAAGAGTTTTTAGACTTTGCTAGTAGTAAAGTTGAGATGTTCGTATAAAAAGTGTAATGATGATAAATTTCATGTGTGTGATAAAGATAAGGAACATCTTTGTAGATTTGGGGTTACCTCGAACTACTATAATTAAACTTGCTATGGTCAACCATTTATATCTGATGAAGCATATCAAATAAGTAAGCAATTTTCAATTATAGAAGAATGTAGCTATTATGAGCAATTGAACCCATATTAGAGGATGGTGATTGATGCAGCGGTCATAATTTATTTCAAAATCTAACCATGCAAATACTAGTTTTGTTCCTACAATTGAACAATTAGATTCTAGTTATGTATCACAATTGAAAAAAGGTATAAGTAAAATGTGTTGATGAGAATGTGGATAATAAAACTTTTCTATTTAAACAGTTCTGAAAAGTGTTGAAAGTAGCAGATAAACCTTTATGGGCAGGATGTGACAACCACATTAAGATATCAATGGCAGCAAGACTGTTAAATATCAAGACAGAGCATAATGTGTCAGAGAATTACTTCAACTCTTTCGTTGAAATAATGCAGGAAATAATGCCTCACGATAACATCATGTCAAGTGATTTTTATGATATGAAGAAACTAGCAGATAACTTAGGTTTTCTAGTTGTAAGGATTGATGTATGTATTAGGCGTTATATGTTATATTAGAGGAATTATGAAAATGCAAAATATTGCAAATTTTATAACCAATCTAGGTACGAGATTAAAGGAAGGAAGGGTGGTTGTAGAGTGGTAATCAGAAGCATAAATCATATAAGTAAATGTTTTATCTGTCCTTAATTCTCAGATTGCAAAGGTTTTATGCATCACAAAACTGCTGAACATATGATTTGGCATGCAAATCATGAAATAGAAGAGAGTCTAATATGTCATCCTTTAGATGCAGAGACATGAAAATATTTTGATATAACATATCTTGAGTTTGCGATTGAGCCTTGAAACATTAGATTAGGTCTCTGTGTTGATGGTTTGCCCCCATTTGGGAAATTAGCAAAAATTTATTCATGTTGGCCAATTGTTTTAACTTCGTACAATCTTTCATCTGATGTGTGTATGAAGATACATTATATGTCTTTGATAGTGATCATGCCTGGCCTCCAAAATCCAAATTTTTTTTAGATGTATATATGTAACCATTGATTGCAAAGTTACAGCAGTTATGAGATGAATGTGTTCTTACGTATGATGTCTTACTAATAAAATATTTGTAATGAAGGCTACTCTACTTTAGACAATAAATGACTTCTAGCTTATGAAATATTATCTAGATGGAGTATAGCCGGGATATTAGGATGTACGATATGTCTAGAGAGATTAAAGTCATTCAGATTAAAACATGGTAAGAAGGTCAGCTATTTTGACTATTACAAATAATTTTTTTCAATAAATCATACATTCAAAAGGAATGAAAAAGAATTCATAAAAAATTGGATTGAAAGTGATCGGTGATCAAATTTGAGAGCGAGTGCGTGACTTTTCAACTATTGTTGAAAATCCTTATGGTACAACTATTGCATGAACTAAATAAAGTATATTTTAGGATCTACCATATTGGAAGACCCATTTTATTCATCATAATTTTCACATCATGCATATAGAAAAGAATATTTTCGATGATGTCATAAATATTGTTATGGATGTCATTGAAAAAATAAAAGACAACTTGAATGCAAGAAAAAAATATGAGAGATTGTCGCGACCCTAAGAATTTTTTTGATCGGGTTAACGGATTATTAGGTTTATTAGATGAATTAACCTAATACGGACCATTCCAAGTCCTACCGAATCGCAACTTTGGTTTTTGTTCAAATGGTTTTAAAATTTGGAGTCGCCACTAATCATTTTTGGTAAGTTGATTATATACCTAAGTAAATTAGCGAGAGGACTAAATTACTTATACGAACCAGAGATTATGAGTTCGGGAACTTGGTTACACTAGTTAATTGAAACTAATGCCCTTTCAGTACCTTAATTTCATGGATATCCTAATTTGGCAATTCAAGCTTGGTTTATTCTTAAGACTCTAGTGAGGTGTCCTCTTTTTGTATTTTCACTTTTTAGATAGGATGCATGGGTGGTATTTTTTTTTATTTTCAAAGTGTTAAAAATTCCCTAAAGCCGAAAGAGGGAGTGTGTTGACAAATTCTGTGCAGTGTTACACTCTACTCACTTTAGGGCCTGGTGATTCAAAAATTAAACGGCAGGAAGTCAATGACAGTAAATAAAGACCTTCAATGGATGGCCCAGCCTTGGCTTGGCTCTCCTTTCATGGTGCAGGAATTAAATTGCGGGAATTTAAATAACAGTAAGTAAAAACCTCCAATAGGCGGCCTAGCATTGGCTTGGCTCTTCCCTTTGGGGTTTGATGGTGCAGGAATTTAAATTGCAGTAAGTAAAAACCTCCAATGGGCGGCCTAGCATTGGCTTAGTTCTTCCTTTTGGGGTTTAATGGTGCATGAATTTAAATTGCAGTAAGTAAAAACCTCCAATGGGCGGCCTAGCATTGGCTTGGCTCTTCCCTTTGGGGTTTGATGATGTAGGAATTTAAATTGCAGTAAATAAACGACCTCCAGTGGATGCGCTTTACCTCTCCATTCCAGGGTTTTAGTTCTTTAAAATAAAATACAATAAATTGTTTTAACAATTTGAACTAAAATCCGTTGACGGGTTGGCTGCAAATTTGATGGGCACCTTGGAATTTGTTTGGGCTCACTTTGCATCTCCATGGAATTTATCGTTGATACGGAGTTGTCCCTTTTTTTTACCTGCCATAAAATATGGAAAAAAGGGAGATAGAGAAAGTGTATACAATTTGTGCTAATTTGAGACTAAAACCACAAATAAATGAATAAATAAAAACACTTAGCTTGAATTTGCTTGTTCGTTGATGAGGATGAACTCTTAATTTATGTTGATCGATGAAGGAATTGGTGATGATAACTCCTAACTTTAAACTCCCACCATCTTCAAAATTTTCTTTCTCTCCAATTTTTTCTTCAATCTCCTAAAACCCTTTCAAACATCCAAAATTTTCTCCCAAAAAAATCCCTCTCAAGCTCATTTCTTCCTGCTGATTAAAATTGGATTGAAATTTAACCCGTATGGTGGGTCACCCTATGGTAGATTCCTAATGAAAGGGTTTTAGTGATTAAAATTGGACTAAGATTTGACCCGTATGGTGGGTTATCCCATGGACATGCCTGTAAAAAGGACTTGGTGTCTGTAAGGACTTTTGTGTGCCTGTAGAAAGGACTTTGGATGCCTGTAGAAAGGACTTTGGTGGCCTGTAGAAAGGACTTTGAGTGCATGTAGAAAGAACTTTGGTTGCCTGTAAAAAGAACTTTTGTGTTGCCTATAAAAAGGACTTTTGTGATGCCTGTAGGAAGGACTTTGGTTTTGCATGTAAGAAAGACTTTTGTGTTGCCTGTAAGAAAGCTTTTGTGTTGCATGTAAGAAGGACTTTGGGTTGCCTGTAGAAAAGACTTTGGTGCATGTAGGAAGGACTTTTGGGTACATGTAGAAAGGACTTTGGGTTGCATGTAAGAAGGACTTTGGTGCATGTAGGAATGACTTTTGTGTTGCCTGTAAGAAGGACTTTGGGTTGCCTTTAGAAAGGACTTTGGTGCATGTAGGAAGAACTTTTGGGTGCCTTTAAGAAGGACTTTTTGGTGTGCCTGTAAGAAGGACTTTTTGGTGTACCTGTAAGAAGGACTTTTGTGTTGCCTGTAAGAAGGACTTTTGTGTTGCCTGTAAGAAGGACTTTGGGTTGCCTGTAGAAAGGACTTTGGTGCATGTAGGAAGGACTTTGGTACCTGTAGGAAGGACTTTTGGGTGCTTGTAAGGAGGACTTGGTGCCTGTGAGAAGGACTTTTTGGTGTGTCTGTAAGAAGGACTTTGGGTGCCTGTAGAAAGGACTTTGGTGCCTATAAAAAGGACTTTTGTGTGCCTGTAGAAAGGACTTTGGGTGCCTGTAGAAAAGATTTTGGATGCCTGTAAGAAGGACTTGGGTGCCTGTAAGAAGGACTTTTATGTGCATGTAGGAAGGACTTTGGATGCCTGTAAGAAGAATTTTTGTGTTTCGAAGGGTGCTATTCTAGGATTTGGAAATACCTGGAATCCTGCAGAAGCTCAAACCCAATTTAACTTACCTTAAAGGGTGCCATTCTGGGATCTGGGAAAATCAAGAATCCTGCAGAAGCTCAAACCCAATTTTACTTACCTTGAAGAGTGCCATTCTGGGATCTGAGAAGACCAGGAATCCTACAGAAGCTCAAACCCAATTTAACTTACCTCAAAGGGTGCCATCTTGGGATCTGGGGAGACCAGGAATCCTGCAGAAGTTCAAACCCACATTATCTGTTCTCCCATCACTTTAGGAATAAACCGATGAGGAAGACATCTAATTATCTCAAAATTTTTGATTTTCGAGAAGGACACGCTTCATTGAAGAAGGTAAATACCTGTATGTGCCGCAATTGATTCGATTGCCTTGACAATTATAAGACTTTGCTCTTAGAGTTCAGGTTGAAGATATACTTACCTTAAGATTTAGAAGAAACTCATGATGATTTCTCGACAACTGGGCTTGTTCATTCAATAATCGCCAAATTGATTTCGAGACCTTGAAAGGTAACTCGAACATAAAAAATGTGTTACCTGTCAGGTACTGTCAGATGTAATATGTGCAAGCATTTTCATCAATGAGTTCATTGGTTCATGTAAAACTATTCAGCTAAGTTTATCTTGATTAGAAACAGTCTGTGCAATAACTCATAATGCAATTGGCTAAAATGTGGATCATGCACGATTATTCTGTCAAGTTCACATTTCCAACTCTGTTCAAGGAGGTTATCATCGCATGAATTGTAATATGAATGGGGGACTTCAGTCTGAAAGGGATTTCTCTCATTCTCGAGAAAGGCTGCTTATCCTGATTGCAGGATTTAAAAGAAATCACTCAATTTTACCATCATCGCATTCAGCAAGGGTTTGAGTAATCTCGCAATTGGTACGATCAAGCCGATCTAGAGGTCTTGATTAGGATCGTAATGTAGGCTGGGTCAAAGGCTTACCAAAATGGACTCTTTTGAGTCAAGGCCATTAACAAAAAGTGTTCATCATTTGCTCTAGGTTTACAAGTTAAGAACCCTGGAAAAATGAGAGAGAAATAGCCTTGCTCGTACCTTTTCGAGCGATGTTTTGAATCATTCAACTCTACGTTAACTCAAGCGCCTTAATCAGAAAAGACTTTCACGGGTTGTAACGTAGGTTAGGAATGGGGACAAGGAAGGCTTATTTTGGCTCAGAAGATATATGAGATGAGTTTGACATTGGTGATCATTGCATATTTGCCACCAGTCTTAACCTTCTAGAATAGTCTTCAAAGAACACCACCGTTGTATGAGGAAAATGTCAACTTCTGCCGATACCTTTGTCACTTTAGAACGGTATAAACATCATCTGGGTATATTTTACAATTTGACTCACTTAAAGAGTTTTCTTTTGCAATCAGATCCCATTGGGAATTTACAACAAAAGACAAGATATTTTCACTGAGTGCACATGGACATTGATTTGAATGGGCATTGGCCTTGCTTTTGACTGGCACTTTGCTTTTTTATGCCTAGGATTAGCTCTTTTCTTTTTTTCTTTCTCCTTTCTTCTTTTTTTTTTGAAGACTATGCCATTATACACACGTATGTCAAAGATCACACTTGAAGAGTTGACTTGAGAACTCCATGTAAACCTACTTCTTTTGGGTTCTTCTATTTTGAGGTAGCGCCATCTTCATATTGGAATGAGCAATGACCACCAACGGGGTTTTAAGAAATGAATACGCAGGCTCAATTGCGTGGTTCAAAGGATATGAGTGTATTGGATAGAGAAACAGATGTTTTTCGTCGTCCTAAGGCACTTGAGTTACCGTACGAGGCTGAAAGTAAAGAAACGCTTGAAAATTGATGTTAGTCCGAACAAGAAAATTTCTAACTATTTATCTTGTGCTATTTGCTGGGACTACTTCCATTTGGCCCTGATGTGGGGGTGATTCTTGACAGGGGTTATGAAATAAAACCGTCGCTCAAATAGGCTATCAATGATCACCTGTAGTGTTTAAGATTGAGAAGAGATTGCCTCCTTCCCTTCGGCTATTGTACCTTCGCGAGAAAACCCATCGTCTTGGGGAATGCAGAAACTGTTCAACACACAACTCACTGTGAATGTAGGACGTGTATGGAAATAGATTGCCTTTCATCATCCTGTCATGCCCCATTCTATATATTCGACGCATCATGTGAAGTTTATGCCCCAAGCTAGAATTGGTAAAATAAATATGAAGAAGAGTCATGCATAAATCATGGAATGTGCAAACACCATGCAGATGTGGCAATTTTTAAGCATCATGCGTGTTTACGAAAAGTGCAAGTGTATCAAGAATGGAGGAATTTGAGTTGCCCTTAGGCATGTAGGCGGATCGAACCAATTGGCAGTCTACTCCCTATATCGAGGAATAACTTGTCTTTAATCTTACCCATGCGAAAAGCAGAAAGATTATCCTTGAAACCAAACGATATAAGGAAGACATTTTTTTTCCTTTTCACTTCAGGGCTTTTCGGTCAAATTGCCCCATTTTCGACTGAACGAATCTCATCAAATGATCATAATTTTACCCCTTGGGGTCGTCTCCTTCAAAATGTTAAATGTTAGTGTACATATTTCCTGTAGAAAGGAAAGGAGACGTATTAGTCAGTATCAGAAGGGATAAATTGGAAATGATACTGGTTTACCCCTCATCTTGGATACCTTACGAGAGTCTCTTATCATCTTTACCGGATCGGGTTTGTCTCCATTTTCGGTGGGCATTTCACCATTAGAGCCAAGGTTGTGGTAGAGTATCCACTTTGGTATCGTTCGATGAGTATTCTTGTTTCTTTGTGCAAAAAGAAATGTGCAAAAGGTTGTATTATTCATTTACAATACTTACAACATTTCCATCCTCGAGGATCGAACTCGAGACGTCTCGAATCATTGTTATTTCCCATGCCATCTGGTTCACAAGACCACAGGCATTCATGGAGGCTCCTTTTAGGGGTTAATTTTCGGATGGCACAGTCTTGTCGTATTGGGCAACTCTACACCATGACGTTTTTCAAGACAATTTACAATCTCTGTTAAGACGGAATAAAGTAATTTAGAATTCGAGATGATCATGGGCAAATTGGAATGATACGAAATTACCCTTCTTTGAAGTTATTGGGGTTTTTTGTTCTCATTTTCCTTGTTTGAAGCTGTTCATCCAATGGCAATATACACGAATTGATTTGTCTCTAATTTTGTTCAACTAGGGAATTTCGCATTTGGGTACAACTGTATTATTGGGTTGTTGAATTATGCATGACCATTCCTACATTAGACTTGTGTGGAAATAGTTTGCCTTTCCTCATCCTGTCATGCCCCATTTTGCACATTTGATGTATCATGTGCAGTTTATGCTCTAAGTTGGAGTTGGTAAATTAAACACGCGGAATGGTCATGCATAATTCATGAACTGTGTAAACACAATGCAGATGTGACAATTTTTTAGCATCATGTGTGTTTATATAATGTGCAAATATGGGCGGATTTGAATTGCCCTTGGTATGTGGGCGGACCGAACAAATTGGGAGGCTTACTCCTTATGTCGAGGGGCGGTTCGTCTCAAACTTTACCCCTGCACGATGAAGCATATGGGTGAGGGAGCATTTCGGTTTGTTCAATGATAGCGACCGCCATGGTTTAGCGGTTGAATGCCCCTGCAAAAAGCAAAAAAAATTATTCTTGAAATCAAACAAGATAAGGAAGACATATTTGCTTTTCGCTTCAGAGCTTGCAATCAATTTGCCTCATTTTTCACCAGAATAGATCGTGTCAGATGATCATAATTTTCTTTTGGATTTATTTCCTTCAACATGTTAAATATTAGTATAAATATTTCTTGTAAAAAGAAAAGGAGACATGTCAGCCAGTATTAAAAGGGATAAATTGGAAACGATACTGATTTACCCTTCGTCTTGAATGTCTTGCACGAGTCTTTAACCAGTTTTACTGGATTGAATTTTCCTCGACTTTTGTTGGGCGCCTCACCATTATGGCAAGACTATGGTAAAATATTGACTTTGAAATTACTTGTCGAGTATTCCTGTTTGTAAAAAAGAAATGCATAAAAAGTTGTTTCATTTATTTATAATACATACAACATTCCCCACCCTTGGGGATCGAACTTGGGATATTTCGGACCTACTGTCATCCCCCATACCATTCAGTTCATTGGACCGTAGGTGTCCATGGGGCTTTCTTTTCAAAGGTTAATTCTTGGGGATAACGCAGCCCTGCTGAATCACCTTGGGCCATGTTACGGTATTTCTCGAGATAATTTGCAATACCTATTAAGAATGGAATAAAACAATTCAGGACTCGAGATGATTATGTGTAAATTAGAACGATACAGAATTACTCATGTCTGAGATTGTTCGGGTCTCTCGTTCGCATTTTCCCTTATCTGAAGCTATCCATTCCGTGGTAATATCCATGAGTTGACTTGCCCCAAATTTTGTTCAACTTGTATTTGGGTATGATTGCATTCTCAGGTCGATTTGCAAACTCCTGTTCTTCAAGCTTGCATATCTCGAATCCCAAGTTGCTCAATGTAGACAGAGTATTACTTTCATGGAGAGTCAGTTGAACTCTTTTGTAATGCTTATTAGGGCTCAGTTCGGCTTTACTTTTCCTCTCCGGTGATTGTTATAGAGTTTGTTGATGAATGGGACGAAAGAAAAATTTCGGATGCTTACGCTTTAATTTCTTTGCTACTTCCTCTCCTGTACAGCATGATAGAGTGATTTAAGGTGCTGAAGATTTTGAGGCTTAGCGTTCTTCATGATACTCTTGTTAGCTGTGGTAGATGATTGACATCAAGAATGCTGAAGGAGTATTTAGTGACGGCTCCTACTAACCACCTAGAGACCCACGTTCAATCATTTAAATTAATAAAGCTGCCACCACTCGATCAGTGCACCCATAAATCAGGCCACTAGTCATGTGCCCTACTTCAACCGTATTTTGTTTCTCCCGACGTCCACTTGCTTGTGTCGGCAGGAATTATAGTGGGCCATGTTCATCGATAAAGGACCGGTCCTCCAAAGTTGGAATCTAAAGAAACTTTAAGGTAGGCTTTTGGTTGATTATACTTGTTTTATGGATTCTGATTATACAATTCATGTTGTCTTTCAAAAGATACGGGATCCTCTCCCATACATTAAATATTCCCCAGTGTTTAATCGGTGTAAATCCACTGTCATATCAGAATATATGGCCCGTACGTGTTCATTAACTGACACATGTCTGAGTTCGAGAGGATCGACCTTCTCAGTTGCCCCCAGGATTAAGAAATCGGTAATTTCCTGTCTTTTCGTATTTCTAAAAATAATTCGTGGTGTGCATTATTGAACCAAACTTTACCCCCTCCTGGGATACCAGGGATTTTCTACAAAAGTAAAGGATATAATTAGTACCTGACGCAAGAGAGGCGGCCCATGATTCCTAAATTAGTCTAATTTTATTCTTCCATTTTGTTGAGAAATCAAATGAAATTTTCTTAGGAGGTCACATGTGGATTTTTCAAAAATAATTTTCTTGAGATTTTCATAACTTGGAAAGTGTGATAAAATCTCTTGATCAAATTTTCTGAAGGAATTTTCTATCAAAATAAATTTTCAGAGGTATATTTATTAGGAAAATATTGGAGTAGGAAAGACATAACAAAAATCCTTTATTAGTCAATAAAATTCCTCCGAGACATTAGTCTAATTTTATTTAGATACAATTTTCTTAGAAAAACATGGGCGAATTTCTCGAAAAGAGTTTTCTTGCAGGTTTTTATAATTTGAAAAATGCGATAAAATCACTTGATGTTTACCAACATTTTTTGAAGGAATTTTCCTTTTTATCAAAATAAATGTTCAGAGGTAAATCTGTCAGGAAAATTTTATTTTTATTGAAGTAGGAAAGACATGACAGAAATCCTTTATTGGTCAACAAAATCCCCTCGAGATATTAGTCTAATTTTATTTAGATAAAATTTTCTTAGAAAAACATGAGCGAATTTTTCGAGAAGAATTTTCTTGCAAGTTTTTATAATTTGAAAAATGTGATAAAATCACTTGATGTTTACTAAATTTTTTTTTTAGGAATTTTTCTTTTTATCGAAATAAATTTTCCCGAGGAAAATTTGTCAGGAAAATTTCATTTTTATTGAAGCAATAAAAACATCACAAAAATCCTTTATTGGTTAATAAAATTCCCCCGAGACATTAGTCTAATTTTATTTAGAGAAAAGTTTCTTAGAAAAACATGAGCGAATTTCTTGAGAAGAATTTTCTTGCAAATTTTTATAATTTGAAAAATGTGATAAAATCACTTGATGTTTACCAAAGTTTTTTTTAAGGAATTTTTCTTTTTATTGAAATAAATTTTCAGAGGAAAATTTGTCAAGAAAATTTCATTTTTATTGAAGCAATAAAAACATGACAAAAATCCCTTATTGGTTAATAAAATTCCCCTGAAGGGATTTTTTTTCACATCATTTTTTTAAAATTTTTTTTAAAGAAATGGGGGGCAAATTTAATTTTTATTTTCTTTTAAAAGAATGGTCGTAATGTCAAGTTCAAAAACTGACTGACACCTAGCATGGACCGAACGAAAATAAATACAAGATAAAATTAGAGAACTTACTTTTACCTTGGAGAAATGCAAATCACATAGTCATGCGCATGACTCAAGTGAGGAGTGAACTCTAGAAAATAAAAGAAGGAGAGACAGGGTATGGACCTAAAATGCCCCCACTATCTGAATTGACAACCTTACCCTCTACTCAATCAAACGACAATGGGAAGAATTGTCAATTCAGATAATGAGCGGGATAAAATATGGTCAACCCGAGCGCAATCGACGCAAGAGCTTTCCATATTCGATCCCTATCTATGGTTACCTAGGAAAATTTCGCGACTTGGGTTTAGACGCTTGTGTGTGTAGGTGTCGTGATTCTCAAAATATGCAAGACATGCACAACAACTGATATCAAAACAGCGTTTCTAGAAATGTGCGAAATTAAATAAATAATCCCGACACCGAGCCTGCAAAATAAATGGGTTAATCAAACACTCCGTCCCTTATAACTCCCATCCTGCAAAAATATATAACACTTATAGAATGAGTCCCAAACAATATCGCCAGAAGCGAGATATCCATGAAATTTTTATTGGCCTAAGTCCACTAAGACTTTTAAAATTTCGAAAAAATTTAAGTATTCCAATAGGTATTTTTTTTTCGAAAATTTAAAAATCTCATCCCCAGCGGAGTCGCCAAGCTGTCGCGACCCTCTAAAAAAATTTTAAATTTTAAAAGGGGTTAACGGATTATTAGATTAATTAGATTTGACTAACATAACACGGACCCTCCCAAGCCCTACCGAATCGCAACTTTGGTTTTTGTTTAAATGATTTTGAAATTTGGAGTCGCCACTAATCGTTCTTGGTAGGTCGATTAGAAACCTAAATAAATTAGCGGGAGAACTAATTTATTCCTGTGAACCAGAGATTATGAGCTCGGGGACTTGGTTACACTAGTTAATTAAAGATAATGCCCTTTCGGTACCTTAATTTCATGGATATCTTAATTCGGCAACTCAGGCTTGGTTTATTCCTAAGGCTCTAGTAGGGTATTCTCTTTTGTGTTTTCACTTTTTAAATAGGATGCATGGATGGTATATATTTTTATTTGTTATATTTTTTTAAGTGTTAAAGATTCCCTGAAGCCGAAAGAAGGAGTGTGTTAACGACTTCTGTGCAGTATTACAACCTACTCATCTTTGGGTCTGATGATTCAAAAATTAAATTATAGGAAGTACATGACAGTGAATAAACACCTCCAATGGGAGGCCTAGCATTGGCTTGGCTCTTCCCTTTGGGATTTAAGGTACAAGTATTTAAGTTGCAAGTATTTAAACTACTGTAAGTAAAAACCTCCAATGGGAGGCTAAGCATTGGCTTGGCTCTTCCTTTTGGGATTTAAGGTGCAGGTATTTAAGTTGCAAGTATTTAACTACTGTAAGTAAAAACCGCCAATGGGAGGCTAAGCATTGGCTTGGCTCTTCCTTTTGGGATTTAAGATACAGGTATTTAAGTTGCAGGTATTTAACTACTGTAAGTAAAAACCTCCAATGGGAGGCTAAGCATTGGCTTGGCTCTTCCCTTTGGGATTTAAGGTACAAGTATTTAAGTTGCAGGTATTTAACTACTGTAAGTAAAAACCTCCAATGGGAGGCTAAGCATTGGCTTGGCTCTTCCCTTTGGGATTTAAGGCACATGTATTTAAGTTGCAGGTATTTAACTACTGTAAGTAAAAACCTCCAATGGGTGGCTAAGCATTGGCTTGGCTTTTCCCTTTGGGATTTATGGTGCAGGTATTTAAATTGTGGATGGACTTTGTTCTCTCCATTTTGGGGTATGAATTCTTTAAAATGAAATACAACGAATTGATTCAACAATTTGAAATTTGTGCGCGCTTGAGGACTCCTCCAAGCCGATTTTGTGCTTTCATAGGGTTGACCATTGATATAGAGCTGCGGCTTCCGGACATAAAATAGAGTGAAGTGTCAGTATACAAAATATGTGCTAATCTGCACCTAAAACCAGAAGAGTGGAAAGAGTACTTATCTCTCGTTTTTTTGGGAGGGATTTCTATAATTGATTTTCGCTCTCTATGTTCCCAATATAGAGAGTTTCTTTTGAATTAAGAGGGACTTTTAGTCACAGATCAGTTGAGAAATCGGTGGACAGCTTAGGAGCTTGTCTGGGCCGATTTTTGCATCTCTACGAGATTTTTGCTGTTGACATAGAGATATCTTTCTCCTGACATAAAATATGGGAAAAAATGGGAGATGAAAAAAGTGTATATAATTTGTGCTAATTTGCGAGTAAAATCATAAAAAAATGAATAAATAATAACACTTAGCTCGAATTTGCTTGCTCGTTGACGAGGATGAACTCTTGATTTATATTGATCGATGAAGGAATTTGTGATGATAACCCCTAGCTTTAAACTCCCATCATCTTCAAAATTCTCTCTCTTTTTTTTTCTTTCTCTCAAATTTTTCTTCAATATCCAAAAACTCTCTCAAACATCCAAAATTTTCTCTCCCAAAAATTTTTCTCTCAAGCTCACTTCTTCCTCCTTTTATAATCTACTCATCTATCTCCCATTCTAATTTTTCCACTAACTCTATCTCCCATTCTAATTTCTCCACTAACTCTTCTTCATTTGCATCTTCCATTCTCCATCTCTATCTCACATTCTAATCTCTCCACTAACTCTTCTTCATCTTCATCTTCCCTTCTCCATATTTATCTCCCATTCTAATTTCTCCACTAACTCTTCTTCATCTCCATCTTCCCTTCTCTATTCTTTTCTTATTTTCTCCATCCATTCTTCTCCAACTTCTCATCTTCATCTCCTCTTCTCGATCTTCCCTTCTCTATTCTAATTTATCCACTAACTCTTCTTTTTGTTATTTGTAAAATAATCCCTCAAGAGTTAGGTATTAACACTCTAGTCCCTGAATTTTAAGTATTTACAATTTAGTCCCTGAAAAAATATTTCTTTAAGTCCAAATCTCCTCACAATTTTTGACATATATTCCCTATACTTAGTCAAAATTCACCACATGTCAAATTTAAGCTCATTTCTTGCCACTGAAAATAATGCAGAATTTAATTAAAGCCCTTTTGCACAATTGAGTCATTCTGGGTATAAGTTGGGCCAATATAAAAAATTTGAAATATTAGAGAACAATGTCACAACTCCTAAAAGTGAAAAAATGAAAATAAATTGACTCAAATTGAATTTTTTAGGCCCGGTTCGAGATTATGCTCGTGAAAGAATACACGACCCCGAATTGGATTTTTTAAATTTGTGATGGCCAACATGAAAAGGGATTTAAAATAAAAATATTGACTATTTTTATATATTTTTGTGGCCTCAAATGCTATTATTTATTAAATATTCTCATAATTTCTAAAATATATAAACAATTTATATATATATAAATACAAAAAATTATTTTTTTGTTCGAAAATAGTTGCCTAAGCTTGGCCAAGGCTCCAAACTTGATTTTTGAATTTTCTCATTTTTCTTAATTTTTTGTTTTTATGAATTTTCGAAAATAAAAATACCGAAAAATATCGAAAATATGAAAAATTATTTTTTGGTGAAAATTGGTTCCCTAGGCTTGGCTAAGGTTCCCAAAGTTGATTTTTCAATTTTATGAATTTTTATGGATTTTCTATTAATTTTCGAAAATAAATAAATAAAAAATACGTAAAAATACTGAAAATATGAAAAATCATTTTTTGGTCAAAATTGGTTCCCTAGGCTTGGCTACGGTCCCCAAAGTTGATTTTTCAATTTTGTGAATTTTTATGGGTTTTTTTTATTTCTTCAGCAATAGAAAAAATGATTAAAAATCAGGTGTCAACATGGGTCAGGTTGCAAATTCCTAAAAACAAGAGGGATCCAATTTAAAATTGGTGCAATTGAGGGTTAATTGAAACGATACGGATTTACCCTTCGAGCCTACGCGGGTTTTTACTCGCAATTAATGTTATCCCAAGTTTGATGAAGTAAAGGCTCCGAGCATTTAATAGGAGAACGAGAAATTACTACTTCTTGCTTTTGCGTTTATTCCGGACATCAATAAAAGTTGAAAACATCTAATGCAAGGAAATAAAGCAATCTGCATTCGTTCATGATCGATTTTGCTCCATCTGCAGGCTCTCCCATGATCAACTGGCTTCATTCCAGATCAGGTATGCATTGGCCATGTTGAAGGACTCGTGATCCCAACTTCGAAATACAGACTCTGTGTGCACCCTACAACCCTAGTGCTTCATCAACATTGAACTGATTGATCATGACGGTGAGTTCGTCATCAATGCCACTTGCCTGGTGGTGATACCTTTCCTTTTCCTCAGGAGGCATCAATGTTGACCTCATGGGCTCTGTCTTTTCATGCTTTCCCCCAACAGAACTTGATCCTGTCATAAACTGATCTAACTCACCTCTTAAACGTGCATTTTCGATCCTCAGATAATGCATTTCATCGAGAGTGAGGAGTGTATTGCAGTTGGGGCAGGTGGCGGAGTCAAAAGCTTTTTTATACACCCTGTTTTTCGCTCGGAGGTTTTCATTTTCAGCTCTTAGAAACTCGGCTTCGTTGTGCTCATGACGAGTCTTCATTCGGGTTCGCCTATTTTTAAACCAGAACCTGATTTGCGAAGGTTCAAGTCCCAGCTCTTGACTCAGCTCCATTTTCTATTTGCCGTCTAGCATAGGGCACGTTCTGAAGAAATCCTCAAGCCTTTGTACTTGCTTCTCAGTATGGCGACGGTAACGCTTCCTTTGAACCTTACTGTTGTTGTCTTTATCTTTATTGAGATCTTGGATGTCGTCGATGGAAGGGCCAGGCTCTGTGGGCTCGATCCCAAACACGGCTTCGAACTCTTCATCTCCCATATTCAGCAAGTAACGATAACTCTCAAGGGTGTTGGGTTGAGATATCTTCGACTTGGTTAGTGATTTCTCAAGGTTTATTATTTCTTCTCGTATTTTCACTCTCCCTAAACTTTTCTGAGTGACTGGTTATGCTTCGAAACACTCTTTAGAGAATAGATGAAGATTACCAGGAGGACGTCTCTTTTAAAACTTAGGCGTGTGCTTAGCATCTGTATTGCTTCTCCCAAGAATTCTGTTTTTCTCAATCTTTCTTGCATGTCTCCTGCACAGTTTGCTTTCTTTCTTCTTTTCATGGTAGGAGTCCCCGTCGTCATCTCTCCTGCTTATCTCCACCGTTGATTTTGCAGGTGCGTTCTCCCATAAAGACAGATCCCATCTTCTTTTTCGTTGTAAGTTTTCTTTGTCCTGCACTTAGGTCGTCTTTTTCCTCTTCTTTTTCAAAGCGATGGTATCACATCAAACCTTTTCTGCAAAGATATCGGATTTGCTTGGCTCGAGACCGCCGTCTAACGGGGATTCGAGCCAATGGGATGGTGCCAATAGAGAATGGTAGATAGGGAAATCTTGACTGGTTGATACTATCACTACGAAATCAATATTTACTTCAAAGCAGATTACCATCTTCGCATCCTGCTAGTCTGCTTCACCTACCTCCTCCTTTCTTTCGTATCCCGCTCGTCTGCCTTACCTTCCTCCTTGATAATGGCCAATCACTCTACCCACATCTTCCCAGCCGACATTATGTTCAAATGGGAAAGACTTTACCATCTTATTGGCCGAGGCTATGTCTATATAGCCCATCATCCAAGTGTCGAAGTTGAGATTCTTGGTTTGTTCAGGGAGATAAATGCTTCTTCGGTTAAAGACACCAGCTTACAGAGGGAATACAGAGTATTTCCACATGTCTTCATCAACTTTCTGGAAACTTGCCGGAACACTCAGGAAACGGTCACCTTAGCCTGCGTCGTGAGAGCTCGCTATCAAGATTGATTTGAACGCTTGGAGTCTGCAGAACAAGCGGCTGCCCGGTACAAGAAGGCCGTCAAGTCTGCCAAAAAACGTGCCTCGCTATTGGTTCACGAGAGAGAGAAACTGGTGGAACGCCTAGCTTTGAACCAGACTTACTTTGAGCATGACCCGAGCGATATCGTGATGAAGTTCAGATGTGAGTGACTAGAGGAAAGGCTCGATGATCTAACGGCATATATAGCTTTCGAGAGAGACTTGATTGAGAATGTGAGATTCGACGTGGAACATCACGAGGTCAATGCAGCCAGACAAAAGGAGAAATGTATCCGCCTGTTCTTCAAGCTTGCAGATCTTGAATCCCAGCTCGCTCAGTGTAGGCAGAATATTAGTTTCATAAAAAGCCAGATAAGCTCTTTTGTGATGCTTATTAGGACTTAGTTTAGTTTTACTTTTCCTCCCCAGTGAGTGGTTGTAAAACTCGTTGATGAATAGAATGAAAGGAAAGTTTCGCATCTCTTGTGATTGATCTTCTTGTCATATCTTCTTCCCTATAGCATGATAGAGCATTAAATAAACTTTCGACAGCGGACCCCATTAGCCACCTGAATTATTGTAAATACGACCATTCAATTAGTGCGCCAATAAATAAACCAAGCCACCTGTTGTGTGCCCCACTTTGCTCATGCTCATCTCTTTTGGCATCCACTTGTTTGTGTTGGCAGCCTGTAGTGTTGGCAGAAATGCTCGTGGGCCATGCTTAGCAATAAAATACTGATCCTTCAAAATCCTCAATGTGTTTCGAATCCGAGAAAGGTAAAAAGGCAAGCCTTTATTCAATTTAATCAGAAAGGCGTCGTAAGGCCGGGTAATATAAACTTGCTTCATGGGCTCTGATTACACAATTTATGCCTTCTCAATAAAAATACATGAACCCTTCTAATACATTAAAGATACCCCCAGGTCCGATCTGGATAAATTTACGACCTTATTGAAATACATAGCCTATACGAGCTCGCTAATCGATAAGATTTTGTCTCCGGAACTTCTTCGCTTGCCCCCATTTTGCTCATGCCTGGGGTACCTGCGATTCCCTGCAAAGGTAAAGAAAATAATTAGTATGTGATCCAAAAGGGGTCGGTACATGACTCCTACATTAGTCCAATTTTATTTTTTCATTTTATGAGAAATTAGAGAGGATTCTCTTAGAAAGGCATAGGTGAACTTATTCAGAAAAAATTTTCTTACTGGTTTTTATAACTTGAAAAATGTGATAAAATCCCTTGACGTTTACCAAATTTTCCGAAGGAAATTTTCGATTTTATCAAAATAAATTTTTAATGATAAATTTGTCAAAGAAATCTCGCGTCCATTGAAGATTTAAGGAAAATTGTGACAAAATCTTTCATTGGTCAACAAAATTCCCCTAAGGGATTTTTCACATTCATTCATTTTTTCATCATTTTTCATTTTTTTAAAAAAATGGGACACCGATTTGATTTTTCTTTTTTTTTTTTGAAAAAATGATCACGATGTTTGGTTCAAAATTTGACTGAATCCTAACATGGACCGACCCAAAAATAAATACAAGATGAATTTAGAAAACTTACTTTCACCGTGAAAAATACCATGTAGGTCACATAGACATGCACATGAATCGTAAGTTTAAATCTTAGCCTATCTACTCTAAAGGTTGACAAATTGAAGCGAAAGACTTATGGCAAGGCGACAATCAGGATTAACCGGGTATTCCCACTTTGGCTACTCAAGATAAAAATTAAAACCACTGCTTTGGTAATCTTACCAAGCCTGAAGCTTAACTTTTAAAACTCATTTTTGAAAAAGGGTTCGGGATTGAATCTGGACTAACTTTCGACGTGATCTCACACCGAACGCTAGAACCAAATCATAATACCATCCTAAAACTAGTGACCTAGGTCTGGCCACGGGATGTGTGTGATGTAATGCTAAAATAATTAAACATGCACACCAATTAAATGCAAACACCGCTTCAATATTTTAAAAATTAAATAATAATTCTCACACATCAAACCTGTAAAACGAAGGGTTAGCAAACATTCCACCCCTTATAACTCCCATTTGCAAAACCATTTAACACCTAAAGATTAGTTCCAAACAAGATCGCCAAAAGCGAGACCTTGGCCAAACTAAAAGAACCAATTTTGACAAAAAAATGATTTTTCATATTTTCAGTATTTTTATTTTCGAAAATTCATAAAGAAATAAAAAAAATGAGAAAATTGCAAAATCAACTTTGGAAACCTTGGCCAAGCTTAGGCAACCATTTTTGAACAAAAAAAATAATTTTTCGTATTATATATATTTTTTAGAAATTAAGAAAATATTTATTAAATAATAGCATTTAGGGGCCTAAAAAATTCAATTTGAGTCAATTTATTTTCATTTTTCACTTTTAGCATTTGGGGCCTATAAATAATAGCATTTGGCCCTAACCATTTTTGGGGCCTAAAATATCTAATATTTCAAATTTTCATCTTGGCCCAATTATACTAAGAAGGACTCAATTTTGTAAAAGGGCTTTAATTAAAATTTGCATTATTTTCAACGGCAAGAAATGAACTTAAATTTGACATGCAATGAATTTCAACTGAGCATAGGGGAGGTGTGTTGAAAATTGTGAGGAGATTTAGACTTAAATAAATATTTCTCTAGGGATTGAATTGCAAATACTTAAAATTTCAGGGACTAGAATGTAAATACTTAGCACTTGAGGGATTATTTCGCAAATAATAAAAAGAAGAGTTGGTGGAGAAATTAGAATAAAGAAGGAAAGATGGAGAAAAGGAATGAGAATAGCGAAGGAAAGATGAGATGAAGAAGAGTTAGTGGAAAAATTAGAATGAGAGATGGATGTGTAGGTTATAAAAGGAGGAAAAAGTGAGCTTGGGAGGGGATTTTTTGGAGAGAAAATTTTGGAAGTTTGAAAGGATTTTGGAAGATTGAAGAAAAATTTGAGAGAAAGAAAATACAAAAAATAGAGATAGAATTTTGAAGAAGATGAAAGTTTAAAAGTAAAGGGTTATCATCACCAATTCCTTCATCGATCAACATAAATCAAGAGTTCATTCCCGTCATTTGAGCCGCAATCTTAATCCACAAGGTGATACGAGATTCGAATTTGGCCATCAAATCCATCAAATCAGGTAATGATCCTAGCTATTAAAATCTTCAAGAATTTCGTTACCAAAATGGATTGATTTAAATCTCGATTATGTCATGTTGTACTCATATGTCTCCATATTCACATGTCGCATTCGTACTATAATTTTCTGTAATTTAATTTTTGCACCATCAAACCCAAAATGGAAAGGCCGACCTATCCACTGGTGGTCATTTTTCTGCAATTTAATTTCCTGTAATTTAATTTCTATACCATCAAACCCCATAATAGGTGGTCTGAGCCAAGGCCAAGTAATTTAAATGTAATTTAATTTCAATACCATCAAACCCCACGATGGGAAGGCCGAATCAAGGCCGATTCTCTCGTTGGAAATCCTTTATTTAATGCAATTTAATTTCCTATAATTTAATTTCAGTACCATCAAACCCCACGATGGGTAGGCCGAGCCAAAGCAGAGTCCCTTGTTGGAGGTTCTTTATTCAATGTAATTTAATTTCCTGCAATTTAATTTCAGTACCATTGTTGCGACCCTCAAAATTTTTTCTTTTGGTGGAAAAATTTCTAGGCTAACGGATTATTAGGTTGATTAAATTAATTAACATAATACGGACACTTCCAAGTCCTACCGAATCGCAACTTTGATTTTTTGTTCGAATGATTTTACAGTTTGGAGTCGCCACTAATCATTTTTGGTTGGTTGATTAGAAGCCTAAGTAAATTAGTGGGACAACTAAATTACTTCTACGAACTAGAGATTCTGGGTTCGGGGACTTGATTACAGTAGTTAATTAAAACTAATGCCCTTTCGGTACCTTAATTTCATGATTATCCTAACTTGGCAACTCATGCTTGGTTTATTCCTAAGATTCTAGTGAGATGAACTCTTTTTTTATTTTCACTTTTTAGATGGAATGCATATGAATGACATTTTTTGGTATTTTCAAATCATTAAAATTTCCTGAAGCCGCAAGAGGGCGTAAACTAACGATTTGTGTGCAGTATTGCGACCTATAGTAGGTGGTTCGTCCTACTCATTCTAGGGTTTAATGGTACAGAAATTAAATTACAAAAAATTAAATTGTGGGGTTTGATGGTACTGAAATTAAATTGCATTAAATAAATAACCTCCAACGGGGGACACGGGCTTGATTTGGCTTACCCATCGTGGGGTTTAATGATATTGAAATTAAATTACGGAAAATTAAATTGCATTAAATAAAGGACCTCTAACGGGGGACTCGGCTTTAGTTCAGTCTACCCATCGTGAGGTTCGATGGTACTGAAATTAAATTGCATTAAAAAAAGAACATCCAACGGGGGACTCGGTCTTGGCTCGGCCTACCCATCGTGAGGTTTGATGGTACTGAAATTAAATTGCATTAAATAAACGACCTCCAACGGGGGACTCGACCTTGATTCCGCCTACCCATTGTGGGGTTTGATGGTACTAAAATTAAATTGTAGAAAATTAAATTACATTAAATAAAGGATCTCTAAAGAGGGATCGGCCTTGACTCGGCCTACTCATCATGGGGTTTGATGGTACAAAAATTAAATTATAAGAAATTAAATTACAAAAAATAAAGGACCATCAGTGGGTGGTCGGCCTTCCCATTCTGGGGTTTGATGGTACAAGAATTAAATTGTAGAAAATTATAGTACGAATGCGACATGTGGATATGGAGACATATGAGTACAACATGACATATGGCTAACGAAATTTTTAAAGATTTTAATGGCTAGGATCGTTACCTGATTTGACGGATTTGAAGGCCGAATTCGAACCTCGTATCACCTTGTGGATTATGATTGTGGCTTGAACGACGGGGATGAACTCTTGATTTATGTTGATCGATGAAGAAATTGGTGATGATAGCCCCTAATTTTAAACTCCCATCATTTTCAAAATTCTCTCTTTTTTTGGTATTTTCTTTCTCTCAAATTTTTCTTCAATCTCCCAAAAGCTTCTCAAACATCCAAAATTTTCTCTCCCCAAAAAATCCTCCGTCCAAGCTCACTTCTTCTTTCTTTTATTACACACTCATCTATCTCCCATTCTAATTTCTCCACTAACTCTTTTTCATTTTCATTTTCTCTTCTTCATCTCTATCTCACATTCTAATCTCTCCACTAACTCTTCTTTATCTTCGGCTTCCCTTCTCCATATTTATCTTCCATTCTAATTTCTCCATCTTCCCTTCCCTATTCTTCTCTTATTTTTTCCATTCATTCTTCTCCGTCTTCTCTTCTCCATCTCCTCTTCTTCAACTTCCCTTTTCTATTCTAATTTCTCTACTAACTCTTTATTTTGTTATTTGCAAAATAATCCCTCAAGAGTTAGGTATTTGCACTCTAGTCCCTGAGATTTTAAGTATTTATAATTCATTCCCTGAAAAAATATTTCTTTAAGTCGAAATCTCCTCACAATTTTCGACACACTTCCCCTATACTTCATTTCTCGCTACTGAAAATAATACAAAATTTAATTAAAGCCCTTTTGCAAAATTAAGTCATTCTGGGTATAATTGGGCCAAGATAAAAATTTAGAATATTAGAGAATAATGACATAACTCCTAAAAGTAAAAAATGAAAATAAATTGACTCAAATTGAATTTTTTAGGCCCCATTCGAGATTATGCTTGTGAAAGAATACACGACCTCGAATTGGATTTTTTAAATTTATGATGGCCAACATGAAAAGAAATTTAAAATAAAAATATTGACTATTTTTATGTATTTTGTGGCCTCAAATTCTATTATTTATTAAATATTTTCCTAATTTCTAAAAAAAATATAAAATATAAAAAATCATTTTTTGTTTAAAATTGATTCTCTAGGCTTGGCCAAGGTCCCTAACGTTAATTTTTTTTTTAATTTTATGAATTTTTATAAATTTTCTATTAATTTTTAAAAATAAAAATACCGAAAATTGCTGAAAATATGAAAAAAAAAATTTTTGATCAAAATTGGTTATCTAGGCTTAGCCAAGATCATCAAAGTTGATTTTTTAATTTTATTAATTTTTATGAATTTTTTTTTATTTTAAAAGAGAAAAGATTATTAAAAATCAAGTGTCAATAACCATGAAACCCCACGATGGGTAGGCCGAGCCAAGGCCGAGTCCCCCATTGGAGGTCTTGTATTTAATACAATTTAATTTCTTACAATTTAATTTTAGTACCATTAAATCCCATAATGGGTAGGCCGAATCAAGGCCGAGTCCCCCATTAGAGATCCTTCACTGAATGCAATTTAATTTCTTGTAATTTAATTTCAGTGCCATTAAACCTCACGATGAGTTGGCCGAATTAAGGCCGAGTCCCTCATTGAAGGTCCTTTATTTGATGCAATTTAATTTCCTGTAATTTAATTTCGGTACCATCAAACCCCACGATGGGTAAACTAAACCATGGCCGAGTCTCTCATTGGAGGTCATTTATTTATTGCAATTTAATTTTCTGTAATTTAATTGTTGTACTATTAAACCCTAGATGAGTAGGTCGAACCACCTGTTAGAGGTCGCAACACTGTACAGAAATCGTTAGCTCACGCCCTTTTACAGCTTTAAGAAATTTTAATGATTTGAAAATACCAAAAAATGTCATTCATATCCATTCTATCTAAAAAGTGAAAATACAAAAAAGAGGTCACCTCACTAGAACCTTAGGAATAAACCAAGCCTGAGTTGCCAAATTAGGATAATCATGAACTAGTGTAACCAAGTCTCCGAACCCAGAATCTCTGGTTCGTAGAAGTAATTTAGTTGTCCCGCTAATTTACCTAGGTTTCTATCAACCTACCAAAAATGATTAGTGGCGAATCCAATCTCTAAAATCATTTGAACAAAAAATCAAAGTTACGATTATGTAGGACTTGGGAGGGTTCGTATTAGGTTAATTAATTTAATTAACCTGATAATCCATTAATCTGAAAATTTTTATACCAAAAGAAAAAATTTTAGGATCGCGATAGCTTGGTGACTCCGTTAGAGACATGTTCTTAATTTTCAAAAAACTTTATGAACCTAGTGGACTTAGGCCTGAAAAATTTCATGAAAATTTATTTGATTTGGCAATTGTTTGGAACTCATCCTTTAGGTGTCAAATGGTTTTGCAGATATGAGTTATAAGAGGTGGAGTGTTTGACTAACCCATTTGTTTTGCAGGCTTGGTGTTGAGATTGTTTGTTTAATTTCGCACAATTTTAGAAGCGATGTTTTGATACCAACTGTTGTGCATGTCTTGCATATTCTGATGATCACGACACCTGCACACACAAGCGTCTAAACTCAAGTCGCGAAATTTTTCCTAGGTAACCATAGATAGAGATCGAATATGCAAAGCTCTTGCGTTTGATTGCGCTTGAGTTAACCATATTTTATCATGCTTATTATCTGAATTGACAATTCTTCCCACTTAATGTTTGATTGCACTTATGGGTAAAGTTGTCAACTCAGATAGTGGGAGCCTTTTTAGGTCCATACCTGTCTCTCCTTTTTATTTTCTAGAGTCCACTCCTCACTTGAGTCATGCACATATCTATGTGATTTGCATTTTCTTCAAGGTAAAAGTAAGTTCTCTTACTTTATCTCGTATTTATCTTCGGTCGATCCATGTTAGATATGTTGTCAAATTTTGAACCTAATAGCATGGCCACCTTTTTCAAAAGAAAATAAAAAATCAAATTTGTCCCTCATTTCTCAAAGAAAAATAAATGTGAATAAAATCTCTGCAGGGAATTTATGTTGACAAAAAAAAAAGATTTTGTCACGTCATTCCTACTTCAATAAAAATGAAATTTTCCTGACAAATTTACCATTGAAAATTCATTTTAATAAAAAGGAAATATTCTGTCAGAAAATTTAATAAACGTCAAAGGATTTTACCACAATTTTCAAGTTATAAAAATCTGCAAGAGAATTATAGGTACTCCAGGAAATTATAGGTATCATGGGCCGATCTCTTTTAGATTACATACTAATTATTTGCTTTACTTTTGTAAGAAATTATACGTACTCCAGGTAAGAACAAAATTAAGCTCATGGATGATAACAACATGTCAAGAATAACCTTTAGGAATATGAAAAGATGAAAAATACCGATACTTTAATCGTTAATCCTGGGGGCAAGTGAGGAGGTCAATCCTCTCGGACTCAGAAGTGTATCAGTTAATGAGCAAGTATGGACCATGTATTTTGATGGGGGCAGTGAATCTATCTGGACAAGACGTGGGAGCATTCTTAATGCATTGAGAGATCCTTATACTTGTTTCGAAAAAGAATAGTTTTTATAATCAAAACCCAAGAGATAAGCCTGCAACACCTTCTCGGCTAAATTAGTCAAAACGTTTAATGGAGGGCAGGTGCTTATATTATTGAGTATGGCCCACAAGTATTTCTCCTGATGCTACAGGTGCCCGACACACACAAGTGGATGCCGAAAGAGACAAGTATAAGAGAAGTGGTGCACGCAGAAAGTGGCTCGAATTTACATGATTGAATACGGCTCTCTAGGCGGCTAATGGGGATCGCTGCCGAACGTCTCTTTAGCGTTCTTGACATTATCAGATACTGCAACTAGCAAGAGTATCAAGAAGAACGTTAAGTCTCGACGCTAGGGGTGAGCGGTTTTAGGTTCCGTATAGGTTCTATCTGGAACCTGGAACCTACCCATCTATACAGGTTCCTCATTTTATGGAACTTGGAACCTACCCTGCATATCTTGGAACCTAGAACCTACCTTGTCACAGGTTCTAGGGTCGGTTCCAGGTTTTACCCAGGTTCACATATATTCTTAGTTGAACGATTATAGTGAATAATCACATTTAATGACTATCACCTACTATTAAAATTCACTAACCAAAACTCATATTTAGAGACGAAAAATATGAAACATTAACAAAGTAAAAGTCTTAATGATAAAGTGGTTCTGAATTACATACTCAGCATTGGATATTATAGAATATCGCAGGATGACACAAAGACATATACCAAGAAAAAATATAAAAACTTGCTCCAAGGTTTAAGTTCCAGTTCTAGGTTCCACCTACCTAGAACTTGGAATCTACCTATCAAAACAGGTTCCCTAATTTTTGGAACCTGAAACTTACCCTCCATATTTTGGAACCTGGAACCGATCGGTTCTATCGGTCCGGTTCTTTAGGTTCCAGGTTCTACCCTGAAATCATGCTCACCCCTACTCGACACATTCGGTACCTCAAATTGTTCTATCATGCAATGCGGAAGAAGCGACGACAGGAAAATTAAAGAAAAAAAAACATGTGAAGCTCTCCTTCCATTCTATTCATCAACAAACCTTACAACATTTCACTGGGGAAGAAAAGTAAAATTAAATTAAGCCCTAATAAGCATTACAAAGGAGCTTAACTGACTCTCCATGAAGTTAATACTTTGCATACACTGAGCGATTTGGAATTCGAGGTCTACAAGCTTGAAAAATAAGCATGTACATTTCTCCTTGTGTCTAGTTGTGCTAGCCTCATGATGTTCAACGGCGAATTTCGTATTATCAATCAGGCCTCTCTCGAAAACTATGTCCCCCGATAGATCATCAAGCCCCTCCTCCAGCCATTCACATCTGAACTTCATAACGATATCACTCGGATTATGCTCAAAGTAAGTCTGATTCAAGGCTAGGTACTCTACCAGCTTCTCCCTCTCATGAATCACTAGCGAGACCCGTTCATCAGCAGACTTGATGGCCTTCTTGTATCAAACGACTGAGTGTTCTGCAAACTCCAGGCATTCAGATTGATCCTAGTAGCGGACCTTCACAACACGGGCTAATGTAACCGTTTCCTGGGTGTTCTGGCAAGCCTCTAGGAAGTTGATGAAGATGTGTGGGAACGCCCTGTATTCCCTCACCAAGTTGGTGCCTTCGATCGAAGAGGCATTTACTTCCCTGAACAGACCAAGGATCTCAGTTTCGACACTTGAATAATGGGCTATGTAAATATAGACTCGGCCGAGAAGATGATAAAGTCTCTCTCACTTGAACATAACATTGGCCGAAAAAATATGTGTAGGAAGATTGGCCTTTATCAAGGAGAAAGTTAGGGTAGACTAGCGGAATGTGAAGATGGTAATCTACTTTGAATTAAATATTGATTTCGTAGTGACGGTATTGTTGACACCTGATTTTTAATCAATTTTTCTTTTTTTTAAATTAATAAAAACAAAATCCATAAAAATTCATAAAATTGAAAAATCAACTTTGGGGACCTTAACCAAGCCTAGGAAACCAATTTTGACCCAAAAAATGATTTTTCATATTTTCATTATTTTTACGTATTATTTATTTATTTATTTTCGAAAATTAATAGAAAATCCATAAAAATTCATAAAATTGAAAAATCAACTTTGAGGACCTTAGCCAAGCCTAGGCAACCAATTTTGACAAAAAAAATGAATTTTCATATTTTCAGTATTTTTACATATTTTTTATTTATTTATTTTGGAAAATTAATAGAAAATCCATAAAAATTCATAAAATTGAAAAATTAACATTGGGGACCTTAGCCAAGCCTAGGGAACCAATTTTGACCAAAAATTGATCTTTCATATTTTCAGTATTTTTTCGGTATTTTTATTTTCGAAAATATATAAAAAAAATAAAGAAAATTGAGAAAATTGAAAAATCAAGTTTGGAGCCTTGACTAACTTAGATAACCATTCTTGAGCAAAAAATAAATTTTTATGTTTTTTATATATTTTAAAAATTAGGAGAATATTTAATAAATAATAGCATTTGAGGCCACCAAAATATATAAAAATAGTCAATATTTTTATTTTAAAGCCCTTTTCATGTTGGCCATCACAAATTTTAAAAAATCCAATTCTAGGTCGTGTATTTCCTCACGAGCATAATCTCGAACCGGGCCTAAAAAATTCAATTTGAGTCAATTTATTTTCATTTTTTCATTTTTAGGAGTTGTGACATTGTTTTCTAATATTTCAAATTTTTATTGGCCCAATTATACCCAGAATGACTCAATTGTGCAAAAGGGCTTTAATTAAATTCTGCATTATTTTCAGCGACAAGAAATGAGTTTAAATTTGACATGTGGTGAATTTTGACTAAGTATAGGGAAGGTGTGTAAAAAATTGTGAGGAGATTTGTACTTAAAGAAATATTTTTTTCGGGGATTGAATTGTAAATACTTAAAATTCAGGGACTAGAGTGCAAATACCTAACTCTTGAGGGATTATTTTGCAAATAACAAAAAGAAGAGTTAGTGGATAACTTAGAATAGAGAAGGGAAGATGGAGAAGAGGAGATGGAGAAGAATGGATGGAGAAAATAAGATAAGAATAGAGAAGGGAAGATAGAGATGAAGAAGAGTTAGTGGAGAGATTAGAATGTGAGATAGAGATGGAGAAGGAAAGATGAAAATGAAGAAGAGTTAGTAGAGAAATTAGAATGGGAGATAGAGTTAGTAGAAAAATTAGAATGGGAGATAGATGAGTAGGTTATAAAAAGAGGAAGAAGTGAGCTTGAAAGGGGGATTATTTTTGGAGAGAAAATTTTGGATGTTTGAGAGGGTTTTGGGAGATTGAAGAAAAATTTGAGAAGAAGAAAATACCAAAAAGAAAGAGAGAATTTTGAAGATGATGGGAGTTTAAATTTATGAATTATCATCACAAATTCCTTCATCGATCAACATAAATCAAGAGTTCAACCTCGTCAACGAGCAAGCAAATTCTAGCTAAATTTTTTTATTTATTCATTTATTTGTGGTTTTAGTCGCAAATTAGCACAAATTGTATACACTTTCTTCATCTCTCTATTTTCCTTATATTTTTATGTCAGGAAAGAACAATTCCATATTAATGGCAAAGCCCACAGAGGTGCAAAATTGGCCTAGACGAGCTCCTAAGTGCCTACCAATTTTTCAACTGATATGTAACTAAAAGTCTCTTAATTCAAAAGAGACTCTATGTTAAGAACAGAGAGAGCGAAAATCAATTCTAGAAATCCCTCCCAAAAAAATGGGAGATAAGTGCTCTTTTCACTCTTCTGGTTTTTTGTTCAGATTAGCACATATTTTGTATACTGACACTTCATTCTATTTTATGCCAGGCAGCCGTAGCTCTATATCAACGGTCAATCTTATGGAAGCATAAAAAATGGCTTGAAGCAGTCCTCAAGCGTGCACAAATTTTAAATTGTTAAATCAATTTGTTGTAATTTATTTTTAAAGAACCCAAACCCCAGAATGGAGAGGCAAAGCACATCCACTGGAGGTCATTTAAATACCTGCACCATAAATCCCAAAGGGAAGAGCCAAGCCAATGCTAGGCCTCCCATTGGAAGTTTTTACTTACAGTAGTTTACATACCTGCAATTTAAATACCTGCACCATAAATCCCAAAGGGAAGAGCCAAGCTAATGCTAGGCCTCCTATTGGAGGTTTTTAATTACAGTAGTTTAAATACCTACAATTTAAATACCTGCACCATAAATCCCAAAGGGAAGAGCCAAGCCAATGCTAGGCCTCCCATTGGAGATTTTTACTTACAGAAGTTTAAATACCTGCAATTTAAATACATGCACTTTAAATCCCAAAGGGAAGAGCCAAGCCAATGCTAGACCTCCCATTGGAGGTTTTTACTTACAGTAATTTAAATATCTGCACCTTAAATCCCAAAGGGAAGACCTAAGCCAATGCTAGGCCTCCCATTGGAGGTGTTTATTCATTGTCATGTACTTCCGGTAATTTAATTTTTGAATCACCAGACCAAAAAATGAGTAGGTCGTACCACTGCACAGAAGTCGTTAACACACTCCTTCTTTCGGCTTCAGGGAATTTTTAACACTTAAAAAATATATAATAAATAAAAAATATATACTATCCATGCATCCTATTTAAAAAGTGAAAACAAAAAAGAGAATACCTTACTAGAGCCTTATGAATAAACCAAGCCTGAGTTGCCAAATTAGGATATCCATGAAATTAAGGTACCGAAAGGGCATTAGTTTTAATTAACTAGTGTAACGAAGTCCCCGAACTCACAATCTCTGGTTCGCAGAAATAAATTAGTTCTCCCGCTAATTTATTTAGGTTTCTAATCGACCTACCAAGAACGATTAGTGGCGACTCCAAAAATTAAAATCATTTCAACAAAAAAATAAAGTCGCGTTTCGGTAGGGCTTGGGAGTTCCGCGTTAGGTTAGTCAAATCTAATTAACCTAATAATCCGTGAACCCTCTTTAAAAAAATTTTTTAGAGGGTCGCGACAGGTCAACTAGTTAGATTTTCCTATTTACCATTCTCTATCGGTATCACACCTATTGACTCGAATTCGCTGCTCGTCTGTAATCTCGAACCAAGCAAATCCGACGTCTCTATGAAAAAAGTTGAACGGGACACCACAATTTTGAAAAAGAAAGAAGAAAAAGACGAGTCGAATGGGAGACAAATAAATTTTTGGCAGAAGAGAAGATACAACTCGTCTTTATCGGAGGACTCACTAGCAAAATCAATGGTGGAAATAATGATAGGAGCTCCCAACCACGAAAAGATGAAGGAAGACGAGCCGAGCAAAAGACACGCCTAAAGTCGAGAAAGACAATTCTCAGGAGAAACAATACCTTTTTCTAAACCTATGACTAAATTTTAAAAGGGAACGTCCTCTTGATAATCTTCATCTATACTCTGAAGAGAGTTTCAAAGTATACATAGTCGCTTAGAAAAATTCAAATAGAGTAAACAATACAAGAAAAAGTAGCAAGTTTTGAGAAATTATCAACTAATCGAAGATGTCTCAATCAAACACCCTTGAGAGCTATCGTTACTTGCTGAATATGGGAGAAGAAGAGTTCGAGACCATGTTTGAGATTTGGACCATGGAAACTGGCCCTGTAATGCCCCACTTTAATAGTTCTAAATTGTCAAGAAATAGGCGAAATGGATTCGAAAGCTAATTTGGGCGGAATGAATTGGGATTCGGATTGGACGAGGTCATTGAGCGCGATGGGCTATATATATCGGATGATAGTCAAAGAATGGCGATTGGGTCCAGTCCATTTAAATCCTCGACTCGATTAGGAATAAAGTCTTGTGGCTTATTATGGATTTGAATCGAATTGTAAAATTTTCGTGGACGTGGGCCCAATTAATAACTCCTATTATAAATAAGGACAATTAGCCTAATTGCTATATTTTCTCTAATGGCCACGTCAAGACCAAGCACTAAGTGGAAGGCTTTTTTTATTTTATTTTTTATTCTTTTGGAGCAAGTGGAAGGCCATTCTTTTATTCTTCTGGAGGAAGTGAAGGCCATTTTTTTTTTGTTCGTGTGGGGAGGACTTCCTCAATTTGTCACCCACGAGAATCTTCCTTTCTCACTGGCCCAAAAGAAGAGGAGGAAAGTTGAAGACCACTTTGAAAATTTTCTCCTCCACGTTCCCGACAGCTTGAGTTTCCACCACCCTGGATGGCTTGAGAATGCAACCCACGTGGAGGAGAAAGAGCTGCTGGGAAAAAAAAACCCCCATTGCTGTAGGATGTCTTCTTCTCCTCGGTGGTATCGCGCCGAGACCCATTCTCTTTCCCTCTCCTCTGTCCGTTGCCCTGTTGAGCTCGTAGTCCGTCACCGGTCAGCCTCGCCCATCACCCGAGCTCGCCACCAGCTCCCTCAGTACTCGGTTGAAACCCATCCTCGGTAGCTTGGCGTTGTCTTCACGGCGGCTCCATTTCAGAAACGCAGCAAGGACAAAGGTGAGTCGCTCCTCTAATCTGCTACCTAATCCTGCGAATGTGAGCCGAGAACAACGGGCTGGATTATAGGTAGCCGACGGTTGGTTTATTCTCAATTTAGACGAGCATAGTGCAGTGAATCCAACCCCGGGCATGTTTAGTAGGGGTCTCAAACTGAACGTTTTTGGTTGAAAAAGGGCAAAATCTACTGGGCACACTAATGGATTTTGACTGACTTGTGACTATGGAGGTTGGCGTCAAGCTTAAAGGAGTAAATTCATAAGCTTTTGGGTGCATGGATGTGTGAGAATCCCGAGATGAAGTTGTGCAATCTAGTTGCAGTGAGATAGATGGAAGGTATGAAGAATTAGAGTGTCTTGGCCATGGGATGTAGAGGCTCTCTGTCTTGTTAAATTTCACGGGAGAACATGGGTTAAGAAGAAGAAAGTAAATGAATGTGTAAAATAAGACAAAATGGTGAACCCATAACAGTGGGTTGAGAGTGAAAACGTGAGGGTGGTCTGGTGGGAGAGAATTGAAATTGAATGAAGTTTCTTTTTGGAAGGACACGAAGAAATTTTACGGACTGTTCTGCGGGTGGTGGAATTGGAATAAAAAAAATAATAATAATAATATTTAGTTGTACGAAGAGAGTCTCGGGTTTCACAAGGCTAAGTAAGATTAGTCGAGATGTCCTGTGGGTCGGTGAACGTCTAGTCGTCATATACGAATACGAAACGTACAGTTAGTGCTAGGCTCGTTCACTTAACTTTTTATTTTGGTAACATTAGCGACGGTCGTATTGTAATGTTGGATAACGATTGAATTTGTTACTTTAGAATGTTGCATGTCGTATCATATATCTTGAATTGCAAACGGTGATATGGATTCAAATATTGTGAGTTGGGCCAATCGCGGCTTGCGGACTTGAGCAAGATGCTCAAATTTATACCCCATGGAGTGTATGGGAAGACCCTGCTGTGTGTCTGGGTGGCCTTGCTGTGTGACTGGGCCGGTCTCTGAGGCGGTACGAGACAATATCATAACTTAAATGATGTGTTTATAATCATTTGAAATAGTAATAACTGCCACTTTGCTCGTACGTCTGAATGTATTTGCATAAGATCCCTAGCAAGAATGTATTCAAGATGATTGCTAGATTCATGATGCTAGATGGTATAGTTGTTTCTTATGTTTGCATTGGTTGAATTAGTCGGTATATTAGAGATTCGACTCACTGAGATTTTTATCTCACCCCTTTATTATTGACATTTTTTTTAGGAAGTTAACATGGCCAGCTTACCGACCCTATCGTACGTCACCCCCTTTCATTTCACTTGGGAAGTAACACCACATGTGATACCGGAACTCCCGCACTTGCGATTCATATGGATCGTCTGCTGTCTTTGGGTCGACAGGGGTCTAGACGTGGGGCCGACCCTCCATCATTTTGTGTCCATTTATGGGGTACTAGACGGAGATCTCGGGCTTGTAGGCCCACTACCTTTTGACCTCGTAGCGCCATAAGGGCCCATGTGGTATTATTAGGACAGCAAGCAAGATACAGGCCGTTATGAGAATCCAGGTGATGGTCGGGTCAGGTGGGGAAGTTTTTGGTTGGGGGCTCAATTTCCTTTTGTATATATCGGTTAGGGCTTCGGGCAACCTTTTTGTGCCACCCGACTATATTCCCAGCAGTATGTAAGAAAGAACCCGATGTTTGTTGATTGTAAATGAATGAAGTACCTTGCTTTTATTGCCTGCTTGTTATCTTGTTCAAATTTAAATCGTTAAGCCGATAGTTTACGTGGCGAGCCTGGGATGCCACAGCTCTGACGCAAGAAGGCGATCGCGGCCGCGACAGGCCCTTCCGCCAATGACGTCCAAGATCTTGATAAAGATAAAGATAACAACAATAAGAGTCAAAGGAAGCGTTACCATCGCCATATTGAGGAACAAGTACAAATACTTGAGGATTTTTTCAAAACTTGCCCTATACCAGATGGTAAATAAAGAATGGAATTGAGCCAAGAGCTAGGACTGGAAATTTCGCAAATCAAGTTTTGGTTTCAGAATAGGGGAACCTGAGTAAAGACTCGTTAGGAGCGCCATGAAGCCGAGTTTTTAAGAGTAGAAAATGAGAAGCTCTGAGCAGAGAATAAGATGTATAAAGAAACTTTTGACTCCGCCACCTGCCTCAACTGCAATAACCTCCTCACCCTCGACGAAAGACATTATCTGATGATCGAAAATGCATATTTAAGAGGTGAGTTTGATCAGTTTATAACAGAATCAAGTTCTGTTGGGAGAAAGCATGAAAAAACCGAGCCTATGGGGTCAGCATTGATACCTCCCGAGAAAGAGGAGATGTATCATCACCAAACAAGTGGTATGACGAGGAGCTCACTGCCATGATCAACCAGTTCGATGTTGATGAAGCACTGGGGCTATAATGTGCACACGGAACCCACACTTCCAAGCTAATGATCACAGATCCTTCAACATGGCCAATGCGTATCTAGTCAAGAATGGAGATAGCTGATCACTAAAGAGCTTGCAAAGGAAGAAAGATCAACCCTGGACAAATGCATATGTTTCATTTCTTGGCATGAGACGTTTTCTATTTTTATTGATGTCTGAAATTAATACATAAGCAAGAAGTAGTGGTTGCCCTTCCCTCTATTAAATACTCGGAATCGTTATCGCGCCAAACTCGAAAAATTAATGGCGGAAAAAATTCCGCGTAAACTCAAAGGGTAGCTCTGTATCGTTCCAATTTACTCTCAATTGCTCTAGTTTTAAATCGAATTCCTTCTGTTTACAAGAATTTGTGAACCGACTCGAGAATATAGTTTCGCCTAATACGAAATTTTCTGGTTGAATAGAACTTAGGGCAAATTAGTTTGTGGACATTACCACTGGATGGACAGTCTCAAATAATAAAGAAAAATGCGAACAAAAGACTCTTGAAGATAAGTAATGTTGTATCATTCTAATTTTTTTCATAATCGTCTCGAGTTTTAAATTGACTTATTCCATTCTTAACAGAGATTGTTATTTATCTTGAAAAGTTCTGGGATGTGAAATGGCCCAAGGCGATACAACAAGGCTGCGTTATTCTAAGGATTAACCTTTAAAAAGAAAACCCCATGGACGCCTACGGTCTAATGGGCTTGATGGCATGGAAAATGACAATGGTTCGAGGCAATCTGAGTTCGATCCCCAGGGTCGGGGAATATTATAAATGTTGTGAATGAATAATACAATCTTTTGCATGTTTCCTTTTTGTAGTAAGAAACAGGAATACTCGACAAACAATACTAAAGTTAGTATTTGGCCACAATCTTGGCTTAATGGTGAAGCGTCCAACAAAAGTCAAGAGAAACTCAATCCAGCAAAACTGGTAAAAGACTAGTGCAAGGCGTTCAAGATGAAGGGTAAACCAATATCGTTTCAATTTATCCCTTCTAATACTGGCTGACATATCTCCTTTTCTTTTGACAGGAAATGTTTACACTAATATTTAACGTGTCAAAAAGACTGCCCCAAAGGGGCAAAAATTATGATTATCTGATGAGGTCTATTCTAATGAAAATGATAAAAATTGATCACAAGCCCTGAAGCGAAAAAAAAAGGGAATATGTCTTCCTTATTTCGTTGGGTTTCAAGGGCAATCTTTCTGCTTTTTGCATGGGCATTCAACCGATAACCATGGCGGTAGTCATCATTAAACAAACCCAAATGCTCCTTCACCCATGTGCTTCATTGTGCAGGGGCAAAGTTTGAGACAAACCACGTCTCGACTTAAGGAGTAGACTTCTCGAATTGTTTGATCCGCCCACATATCAGGGGAAATCCAAATTCTCTCGCTCTTGAGAATTCTCTTCCATACTTGCACATTTCGTAAACATACGTGATGCTTAAAAACTACCACATTCGTATTGTGTTTGCACATTCCATGATTTATGCATGACTCTTCTTCATGTTTATTTTACCAATTCTGACTTGGAGCCTAAACTTCACATGATGCATCGAATGTGTGGAATGGGGCATGACAGGATGATGAAAGGCAAATCATTTCCACTCACGTCCTACATTTCAATCCACAATGAGTCAAGTGCTAAGTAGGTTCCACATTCCCCAGGATAATGGGTTTTCTCGCAATAGGTACGATAGCCGAAGGGAAAGAGGCGATCGCTTCTCTATCCTAAACACTACAAATGACCATTGATAACCCATTTAAGCAGCGATTTCATTTCATAACCCCTGTCAAGAACCACCCTACATCGGGGCCAAATGAAGGTAGTCTCAGCAACATCACGAGGTAAATGGTTAGAAATTTTCTTACTCGGACTAACATCAATTTTCGAGTGATTCTTTGTTTTCGACCTTGCACGGTAATTCAAGTGCCTTAGGATGACGAAAAGCATTCATTTTCCTATCCGATACACTTATATGCTTTACATCGCCCAATTGGGCCTGCATATTTGTTTCTTAAAACCACGTTGGCGATCATTGCTCATTCTATGATGAAAATGGCACTACCTTAAAGCAGAAGAACTCAGAATAAGTGGGTCTACATAGAAGTCTCGAGTCAATTCTTCAAGTGTGCTAAATCTTTGATATACATGTGTATATGGCACAATTTTTAGAAATTCTTTTTCTAGACAGAACAGAAAAGACAAAAAGGCAAAAAAAAATGGGACCAAAAGAAGAAAAGCCAGTCCCTGGGCATGAAAAAAGAAAGTGTCAGTCAAAAGTAAGGCCAATACCCATTCAAATCAATATTCTTTTTTGAATGCCTTTGAAAACTCAAGGAAAACATACTATCTCCTTCGGAAAATCCCCAATGGGATCTGATTGAGAAAGAAAATTCTTTGAAGGAGTCAGATAGCAAAATATACAGTTGAAGTTTACACCGTTCGGGAACGACGATAGTATTAGCAAAAGTTGACACCTTCCTCATATAACAATGGTGTCCTTTGAAGTCTATTATAAAAAGATCAAGACTGGCGATAAAGATGCAATGATCACCGACGTCAAACCCACCTCATATATTTTCTGAGCCAAAATAAGTCTTTTTACTTCCTTGGTCCCCAACCTACGTTACAGCCCGTAAAAGTCTTTTCTAATTAAGGCGCTTGAATTAACGTAGAGTTAAAAGACTTAAAGCATCGCTCCAAAAGGTACGAGCAAGACTATTTCTCTCTCATTTTTGCAGGGTTCTTGACTTATAAACCCGGAGCAAATGATGAAAACCCTTTTGTCAATAGCATTTGCTCAAAAGAGTTTCCTTTGCTAAGCCTTTAACCCATCCTACATTATGGTCCTAATCAAGACCTCCAGATTGCTTGATCATACCAATTGCGAGATTACTCAGACCCTTGTTGAATGCGTTGATGGTGAGATTGGGTAATTTCTTTTCAATCATGCAATCAGGATAAATAGCCTTTATTGAGAGTGAGAGAAAGCCATTTCGGACTGAAATCCCCCATTCAAATCACATTCGAGGTGTTCATAACATGATAACATTCTTGAACAGAATTGGTAATGTAAACTTGACTGAATAGTTATGCATGATCTACATTTTGATTAATTGTGTTGTGAGTTATTATACGGACTAGTTCCAATTATTGCAAACTTACCCGAACAGTTTTGCATGAACCGATAAACTCATTGATGAAAATGCTTGCACATGTTACCTTTGGTACTGCATGACAGGTAATACATTCCCAAGATTTGAGTTACTTTCCAAGGTCTCGAAATTCGTTCGATGATTATTGAATGAACAAGCATAGTCGTTGAGAAACCACCAAGCATTTCTTTCAAATCATCAAGTAGGTATATCTTCAACCTGCACATTTCATGGTAATTTAAATTAGGTTTGAGCTTATGCAAGATTTCTGGTCTCTCCGTATCCCAGAATGATACCTTTCATGGTAAGTTAAATCGGGTTTGAGCTTCTGCAGGATTCCTGGTCTCCCCGGATCCCAGAATGGCACCCTTCATGGTAAGTTAAATCGGGTTTAAGCTTCTGCAGGATTCCTAGTCTCTCCGGATCCTAGAATGGCACCCTTAATGGTAAGTTAAATTGGTTTTGAGCTTCTACAGGATTCCTGATCTCCTCATATCCCAGAATGGTACCCTTCCAGGTAAGTTAAATGGGGTTTAAGCTTTTACAAGATTCTTAGTCTTCCCAGATTCCAGAATGGCACCCTTAAAGGTAAGATAAATTGGATTTGAGCTTTTGCAGAATTTTTGGTCCCAGAATGGCACCCTTCCGGCAAGTTAAATGGAGTTTGAGCTTCTGCAGGATTCCTAGTCTTCCTAGATCCTAGAATAGCACCCTTCAAGGTAAGATAAATCGAGTTTGAGCTTCTGCAGGATTCCTAATCTTCCCAGATCCCAGAATGGCACTCTTCAAGGTAAGATAAATCGAGTTTGAGCTTCTGCAGGATTCCTGGTCTTCCTAGATCCCAGAATGGCACCCTTCCAGGTAAGTTAAATGGGGTTTGAGCTTCTGCAGGATTCCTGATTTTCCCAGATCCCAGAATGGCATCTTTCGAGGTAAGATAAATCGGGTTTGAGTTTATGCAAGATTCCTGATATTCCCAGATTTTAGAATGGCACCCTTCGAGGATTCTTGGTCTTTCTAGATCCCATAATGGCACCTTTTGAGGTAAATGAAATTAGGTTTGAGTTTCTGCATGATTCCTAGTCTCCCCAGATCCTATAATGGCACCCTTCAAGGCACCCAAACTCCATTCTTTAAGGCACACAAAAGTCCTTCTTACATGCACCAAGTCCTTCTTACAGGTATTTTCATGGGGTGACCCACCATACGGGTCAAATCTTAATCCAATTTTAATCAGTAGAATCCTTTCATTAGGAATCTACCATGGGGTGACCTACCATACGGGTCAAATCTCAATTAAATTTTGATCAGTAGAATCCTTTTACTATGAATCTACCATGGGATAACCTACCATACGGGTCAAATCTTATTCCAATTTTAATCACTAGAGTCCTTTCATTAGGAACTCTGCCATGGGGCGACCTACCATACGAGTCAAATCTTAATCTAATTTTAATCAGTAGAATCCTCTCATTAGGAATCTATCATGGGGGGACCTACCATACGGGTCAAATCTTAATCAAATTCTAATCAGTAAAATCATTTCATTAGGAGTCTACCATGGGGTGACCTACCATACGGGTCAAATCTCAATCAAATCTTGATCAGTGGAATCCTTTTGATAGGAATCTACCATGGGATGACCTACCATACGGTTCCAGATTCGATCACCCTGAGGTTTTCTTATAACGAATCCTTAGGTTTCCACTTTCTTTTCAGCAGAGCAGCCAACAATCGCGACGCGAACAGGTAAGTTTCAGGTAAATCCCTTGCCTCTCTATTTCTCCCTCACTTCATAAGAGTTTCCTCATGCCCAGCCTGAATTAGACATTACACAGAAAGGTATTGAAGATCAAACGTCACGACCCTTTGCATTTTTTAGTTGAATCAATTAGAGTTTAGGTGTCATTTCTTCTTTGAAATGAACCTTTATCGAGCTTTCTTTTAAAGAGGGGCAGCTGTTGACACCTGATTTTCAATCATCTTTTCTCTTTTAAAATTAATAAAAAAAATTCATAAAAATTTATAAAATTAAAAAATTTAACTTTGGGGATCTTGGTCAAGCCTAGGGAACCAATTTTGACAAAAAATGATTTTTCGTATTTTCAGTATTTTTCGGTATTTTTATTTTTGAAAATTAATAGAAAATTCATAAAAATTCATAAAATTAAAAAATCAATGTTGGAGACCTTGGCCAAACCTAGAGAACCAATTTTGACCAAAAAATAATTTTTCATATTTTCAGTATTTTTTGAAATTTTTATTTTCAAAAATTCATAAACAAAAAATAAAAAAATGAGAAAATTGCAAAATAAACTTTGGAAGCCTTGACCAAGCTTAGGCAATCATTTTTGAACAAAAAAATAATTTTTCATATTTTTTTGTATTTGTTTTATATATTTTTTAGAAGTTAGGAAAATATTTAATAAATAATAGCATTTGGGGCCTAAAAAATTCAAATTGAGTTAATTTATTTTCATTTTTCACTTTCAAGAGTTGTGACATTATTATATAATATTTAAAATCTTCATCTTGGCCCATTATACCAAGAAGGACTCAATTTTGTAAAAGGGCTTTAATTAAATCTTGCGTTATTTTCAACGGCAAGAAATGAGCTTAAATTTGACATGCAATAAATTTCGACTAAGTATAGGGGAGGTGTGTCGAAAATTGTGAGGATATTTAGACTTAAAGAAATATTTCTCTATGGACTAAATTGTAAATACTTAAAATCTCAGGGACCAGAATGCAAATACCTAACACTTGAGGGATTATTTCGCAAATAATAAAAAGAAGAGTTGGTGGAGAAAATAGAATAGAGAAGGAAAGATGGAGAAGAGGAGATGGAAAAGGAAAGATGGAGAAGAGAAAATAAAGAAGAGGAATAGGAATAGAGAAGGGAAGATGAGATGAAAAGGAGTTAGTAAAAAAATTAGAATGGGAGATGGATGAGTAGGTTATAAAAGGAGGAAGAAGTGAGCTTGGAAGAGGATTTTTTGGAGAGAAAATTTTGGATGTTTGAGAGGGTTTTCGAAGATTGAAGAAAAATTTAAGAGAAAGAAAATACCAAAAAAAGAGAGAATTTTGAAGATGATAGGAGTTTAAAGTTAGGAGGTTATCATCACCAATTCTTTCATCGATCAACATAAATCAAGAGTTCATCCCTGTCATTCGAACCGCAATCTTAATTCACAATGTGATACGAGGTTCAAATTCGGCCATCAAATCCGTTAAATCAAGTAACGATCCTAGCCATTAAAATCTTCAAGAATTTCTTTACCCAAATGAATTGATTTAATTCTCGATTATGTCATGTCGTACTCATATGTCTCCATATCCACATGTCGCATTCGTATTATAATTTATGCAATTTAATTCTTGCACCATCAAACTCCAGAATGGGAAAGCCGACTCACCCACTGGGTAGGCTGAGCCAAGGCCGAGTCCCCCGTTAGAGGTTCTTTATTTAAAGCAATTGAATTTCAGTACCATTAAACCCCACGATGAGTAGGCCGAACCAAGGTTGAGTCCCCCCGATGGAGGTCCTTTACTTAATGCGATTTAATTTCTTGCAATTTAATTTTAGTACCATTAAACCCCACGATGAGTAGGCCGAATCAAGGCAGAGTCCCCCATTGGAGGTCCTTTATTTAATACAATTTAATTTCAGTACCATTAAACCTCATGATGGGTAGGTCGAATCAAGGCCGAGTCCCCCGTTGGAGGTCTTTTATTTAATGTAATTTAATTTCCTGTAATTTAATTTCAGTATATCAAATCTCACGATGGGTAGGCCGAGTCTCCCCGTTGGAGGTCCTTTATTTAATGCAATTTAATTTTCTGCAATTTAAATACTGTACCATTAAACCCCAGAATGAGTAGGTCAAGTCACCTGCTGGAGGTCGCAACACTGCACAGAAATCGTTAGTTCACGCCCTCTTGCGGCTTCAGGGAATTTTAATAATTTGAAAATACCAAAAAATATCTTTCATATGTATTCCATCTAAAAAGTGAAAATACAAAAAAAAAAAGTCACCTCACTAGAACCTTAGGAATAAACCAAGCCTGAGTTGCCAAATTAGGATAATCATGAAATTAAGGCTCCGTTTGTTTCACGGAAAATGGCCTCCGGGGGGAAAATATTTTCCATGAAGTCATTTTCCAAGAAAATAACAATGTTTTCCGGTGTTTGGCTAATACTTAAAAATGAACTGGAAAACAATTTTCATCGTTTGGCAAGCAATTGATTTTCTGAAGGCGGCCGGCGGCGGCGGCGGGTGGCCGTGGGCGGCGATCGACGGCCGGGGACTAATGGCGGCGACTGGCGAAAAATGATTTTCTCTTTTGAAAATAAGGAAATCACTTTCCATACTTTTCAAAGGGTTTTTTTCCATAGGAGGAAAATATTTTACGGGGTTAATCTATTTTCTGCCCCCCAAACGCCAAAAAATCCGAATTTTTCCTCGAATAACGCTTGTGGTAAATTAGCGACGAATATTGCAACAGAATTTTTCATTGCAATTTAGTGACGAAAGTGAAATTTTCATTGTTGAATTTTGCGACACCAAATTTTGATGAAATTTTTTTCATTGCAATTTTCGTCGCAACTTGATTTAGTGACGAATTTTGTCAAAGTTTTCATGGCAAATGTTGTTGCTAAAATCTTTTTTTTTGTGGTTTTCTGAACGAATTTTGTTGTTTTGCCTAATGGCAACAAACCTGATGTACACAAATTTCCTGATCGCAAGCATCTTGGTCGGCTGCAATGACAAGCTAGCCAACCTTGAATATACAGGTCATGTGTGGCGTGACAAGTAACTATGCCTAATTTGAAACAGTTTGTAGAGTGTTTGGGGTCCCCACAATAATGTCCAGAGGGGTTATTAAGGCTGGCCAATCCTCACCACCCTTTTATTTACAACTATCCTACATATCAAGATAGACATGTTTCTACTGAAATATATGCAAAAAAAAAATTGTACTTGTGTCTCAATCATATGGATAAAATCCTAACAAAAGCTAGATCCCACTTAAATTGTAAATGATTTTTGATACTTTTTTTTGGAAGAAAAATTTTCATTTCATGTGAAAGAGAGTTGCATAATTTCAAGATACATATGTAATCCTAACAAAACAAGTAAAGCAAGAAAATCCTAAAAGTGAATTAGCTTCGTACAACCTAAGATACTCGTTAATTTCACAAAGATGGATTTGTCATAGTGTCAATGCACAAATAATAGTCAATTATTGAATCTCACATTATCACCAATGATGAGCAGACACTAAGAAATACCTCCCTAATAGCTAAGATTTTGCAAAAAAGCGGTGTGCAATTTCAACATTCACATTATCATAACATGTGGAGGCTGCAACTACACCAATAGGTTGAACGAGCATAAAAAATACATTGTACATTCCATATCTATATTAATATTAGGAGAGAAGAGCACCCAAATCTATAAATAATTCTAAATTGGGAGAGAAGAGCTGCAAAAGTGATAGCGGTTGGTCACGAGATGTTTTTTTTATATATATAATTTTAACAAGTTGACTGCTAAAGGCAGCAAAGGAGCTTCAGAGACTTTTGGAGTGCTTAATTATTTAGAGAAAGTATCTAGAGTCAGAGCGAGCGAGGAGATCCAAAAAGAGCAAATTTTTTTGAAGCGCTTATGCTTTGATCTTCAAGCTCTTTTCTACATCATCCATGTAATCAATGAAGAAGTCTAGGGGGAGGGGGGAGAGAGAGAGATCTTCCCCTCAGGGGATTCGCTTCGAAAGGAAAAAAAAATGGCGGTGGCGCCTTAAGGAGGAAAAAGGGAGTTCTTTCTAAAGTTTGAAAGACAAAAACTCATAATATTGTATGATTGGAATCTAGATTGAGACCGGAACAACCATGAGTAATTGGATAGATAGATTGGTCAAGAGGAGGGGAGTTCGAGGATCGAGATCCGAAGAGAAAGATTAGTCAAAAGGAAATTAATTATATAACAATCTTTGGATGACCGTTATGCTAACCCTCTATTTCATGACCACAACAAATAAATAATAATTAATGAAAAATTATTGTAGGATCCACTCTTTTAAGAATTTGTGACTCGCATCATGTTGTTATTCTCGTAGTTACCCAAAGGTTTGTTATGCTAACAAAGTTACTACGTTGACTTCTTCTTTGCCGTTGTTTGTTTCTTTGATATATCAAGGGTGAGGATCAAACATATTTCTATTTCAGGAATAGAAATTTTAAAGTTACCAAACATATTCTAAATCTCTAAAGTCAACCTATATAGCATCACTAATAAAATGAATACAGATCATTCAAAATCCATAATTATTCTACTTATTTTGTGAAGCATGAAGACAAATGCAAGATCCTTAAAAAAGAACGTAAGCTCAATGGGCAATTCGGACTTAAAGTTTGGTCTTATTTTTGGGGAAAATTACCAAAAAAAATCCTAAACTTATTGAAATTTGTGTCGATTTGATTTTAAACTTTTTTTTCTTGTCAGTTCAATCCATTCGATCTACGAGTGCTAACGTGGAAAATTTTTAATAATAATTTAATATATTTTAATATTTTTAGTAGTTGTTTCCTTGGTCGATGGCCGATGGCTTGTTTCTACTCTAAATCTACTCCCGAGAACAAAATTTGAGAATCACAGTAATTTATGTTATCAAATAGATTTATCATCTTTTCATGTTCCGTAGAATAAAATCAGATAATCAGAATCGTTACTAAACAGACCCTAAACGGTGTGGACATATTGTTTTGGTTCCATGTCAAACATGGCCTACTTATACCAGTAACCCTTCCGTCAGCCCAACCTGTGCCCGGCCTAATTATGTCCAACCACCATCGACAATCGCTGATATGGGCAAGCAACAATCCAAGTTCAACTCAGATCGGGCCCAACAGAGCAAAAACAGTGCTTGGCCCAGCCCAAAAGGTCTCAAAGGGCTAAACAACGGCCGGTGAAGAAGACGTAACCGTCGGGGAAAATGTCAACCGCGACGGATCCGGATCCCCTAACATAGTAGATCTATGTTAGGGGTGACATAGTAGATCTGGGCCGTCCGATTCGAAAATAAACGACTCAGATTGTCCCGCCAAAATTTTTTCTCCCTTTTACAAAAATGATGTGGATCAATCTGGGCCATCCATTTTGAATTGGACGGCCCGGATTGAATAATATCACCTCTAACATTATGTTAGAGGATCCAAATCCGCGACGGATCAACTCCGGACTGAATTCGTACCTATGCTCGAGATAGCTTCGTGCATCGAATTGTCCGGCAATCGTTCGGCGTGACTCGGATAAATTTCGAGTTTGTTTTGTCGGCTCATCACCTAATTCGAGTAGCTTTTCCACAACGGCAAACGGAATATTGCTCTCCGGTGATCTGAGATCGCTGTAGTCACCTGTATCTCCTCCAAAAGTCAAACCAGTCTTTTTCTGTTGTAACCTCACAACAGCCAAGGAAACATTATCCTAAAATCTAACGAGCCTGTCTTTTTCATCCGGTGCCCACTACAGATGGCAAAAGATTGAATAGAAAAGGAAATAATCAATTAATTATTCATATTGATTGAAGCAGCAGCAGTTGTTGTTCCATTATAGTTGTGACTGACCAACTGACAGGCTCCTACAGAATTATTCCATTTAGGTCAGCTCTTTTGGCCCCTCATACCTGCCCCGGATCAAGTACAGAGGAACCAAACCATGAGGAAGCTTACTCTTCTATCCAGGAAATTCCTTTTGCAGCCAATGATCATTTCGAGTTAAACAGAACCGATGTCAAATACAAGGTTTTCGATCTGTATTAACTTCAGGTACATTTAACAAATGAAGATGAACTGCTTATTGAAACCGATAAAGAGGAAGATGCATTGCATTGTTGCTGAACCGCTGCACTTGGCCTCGGATAAAGTCATGAACTTCATGGGCTGCGGAGATAAGGTCTTCCGAATCTTCGCATCATTCGAAAGTCTCCCACTTAGTGGTTACTACCACCGGATCCGAATTCCTTGGTTCTTGATGCGTCCCCGGCATCAGGCCTTTAAACTTCACCTGCTTCTTCTCGGCCCGCTTCGTTTTGGTCGGTTTCATGGATTGTCCAAGCTGGTTCTTCAGTTTCAGCTCATCTAGCATTTCTATGTGCGCCTGAGTCTTCCTCACCTTCAATAATTGAAGAGCAAATGAGCGGAAAATTAGTCTCTCGATAAATCGACATATACTTCGGCGTTCAAAGTTCGGGGATGACTAGAGAGTTTTGGATGCGCGGCAGATTCCATTACCAAAAAGGGAAAAAGTTGGCATGAAAAGAACTTAAGAGATGTACCAGCAATCTCTTTTGTAAATTCAGATCTCCCTGAACTACTAGTGAATCCAATTTTATGTACAGTTGCATCAAGGCATCGGTAAGCTTCTCGACGTCCATACTTTCGACTTTCCCACCTTCGGAAGCCACCTTTTTCAAAGCCAATACCTGTAAAATTTCACCCAAGAAAAAGAACCAGACGATCAGTTTCTATATCTTCTGAGAAGGGCAACTCTTTGAATTGGATATTACCTTCTCACTCATTTTGTCAAGCTCTGGGCCGATTCCTTCCAATGTCTTCGAAGCCTTCTCTATCTTCACCGTCTTCAGCATCTCGAGGCACCGTCTTTCGCGGCCTAAAACATCCTCAACCAGAACAATTTTCGACCCCTCCGTCACTCCTGCTACATCTAGATATTGCTTTGAGCCCCTCTCTCTCTTCTTGTATATCAACTTCTGGTCCTCATGATGCAACCCAGTTGGCTCTGCCAACTTTTTCTTCAGTTCCCCTATAATCACCAAAAAAGGGAAAAGCACATTTAGTTCAAGAAGCCCAGATTTTTCGTCCAAACGAAGGATCCCAGAATGAGGAAATCTCGTTTACCAAAGCTGGATTGAGGGCTTATAAGAATCTCAAGACATGCTGGGCCATGTTTGACTTTGACTTTGATGTTGGAGACCTGAGCTCGATTCTGGGGTTCGGTCCCAGAACACACCCTCATCTGCACAAACATGCCTCCTGGCCTGACCTCCAACTGATCACCGCCTTCTTGAGCTGGATTGTCGTGGCTGCCATGGACTGAGCTTCTTCTTCTTCTCTCGACCCGCGAAAGCATTATTGCCGTGTGCTCTACGTTAAGATGGCGAATGTTCTTGAAAACAGCTTGGTCAAAGGATGATTATAAAGGAGAAGAAAGAAACTTTAGGCAATGATGAGATCTCAAGGGAATGAAGGAATCCCAGTTGTCAGGAGCCGGTTGGGAAGAACGTGGCCGTGAGAATTTGAGGATAAGCCTGTACGTTTAGATGCTGCAACCAAGTTTGGTTGTCCACATTTTTTGGTTGGATATGACGAGTATTCTCACATACCATACACTCTGTTGACACCTAAATTTTTAATTTTTTTATTTATATTACACAAAAATAAGAATTTATTCTCACAAAAAATATTTTCCCATGCATTGCATATTTATTTTTCCTGCATGTATTTTGCATCGACGGTGAGGAATGGAGCTTAATTCGACGAGCGGTGGACCAAAGCTCACAAAGTAAAATTCGGCTAACTAAGGGAGCAATTGCCAAAAATTCACCAAGGTCTTGGGGCCTAATTAATCATCCCATTTAATGTTTAATTAAAAAAGAAAGGGCCTTTTATGGAGCAGAATATTTTGTTACCGGATTATATTGCGATTATCCGAAGTTAATGGACTATTTTATAATTAAACGAAAAAAGCGCAAACCCTAGCTGATCATTATAAATACACGTATAGGGTTCACAATTAAAGAGGAGCCCACGCGGCCTCAAAAATTAAAGAAAGAGAAAGGTCCACAATAGGTCAAGAAAAAATCAGAAATACACGTGAGTTTCTTAACAGCAATAGATGTGAAGAAAGAAAGAAGAAGAAGCTTTGGTTGTGAAGCTCCCCTAGTGGCTTGAGATCGTGCTATTACCTCCGTTGGCTTTACACTCCAGCATCGTCACCAACTCTCCTAACCCAACGGCTGTTCTTCCTCAACAAAGCAGTCCTTTGGTTCCCGGTGAGATTCCAACTAGTGAGTGGACCAACTCATCATCAAAATTTAGCCAAGCGTCAGCTTCTTGAAGAGCTCGTGTTCAAGGGAAGTCCATTGAGAAGAAAATCACCAACACCAGCTAATCCTGCTACGAATTTTTGCAGTTTTTTTTCAGCTTTTGCTGATTCCTCCATCGTGCATGACTTCCCTCGAGCCGGTTCCAATCCTCCAAGCTTGGTTCGCAAGTTTCTTGTGAATCAAATTTGAAAAGCATATCTTGCAATTTAGGTATGTTTCCTAATTTGAATATTCTGAATATTTGATTGCAAAGTTTCATCGCTTGAATTGCATTGTCTGAAAAATTATCTTGCAAGTTTAGAATATTCAATTGCCTAATTTGAAAAAAAATTGCACGTTAAACTTGAACGTTGAATATTTTCAAAAAAATCTTGCAACATGTTATTTGCCAAATTAGAAAGATTGTGATTCGATGTGAATATTTTGAAATCTTTGTGATAATCTTGTGATAATTAAAATTCTCTGAAGATACTCAAAAATACCCAAAAATATTTCAAGTTGTGATTGATTAGGAAAATTTCCTAATCCGCAATCGCAAACATGGAAATAAGTCTATCTATCAGGCTTTAGATAGAATTATTTCTATAGCGGGTATTTCGAATTTTAGGGTCGATCTATCAGGCTTTAGATCGAAACTTAATTCGAAAGAAATAGCGGTAATTATCTTTTAATTTTTGCAACTTAAATTTTAAATTTCATCTATAAAAACAAAAAAAAAACAAAAAAAAGCCAAAAAAATTAGGAAGATGTGATTTCTTAAAAATCACGTCTTATCATTTAAAGAAAGATAAGATTTCATAGAAATCCTATTTCATGGATTGTACTCAATAAAATATTTTAAATCCATTCAAACTTTTAAAAGATGCAAACGTAGGGTAAAAAGATTATCTTAAAATTTTTTGGGAATTAATGCAAATTAAATCCAAAAATTATAAGTTTATCTTGGACCAATTCACTCTCATTTTCATTTAATTTTTAATTTCGAAAATCATTTTAAAAAGACAAAAAAATCATAAAAAGAAAATCCTAAAAAAATTACACCTTTGAACTTCAAGCGAGAATTATCGAAATTGCCAAACTGAACATTTTCATGAAATCAGTACCGAAATGGCGTTAATAGAAATATTAGCGTAATAAGTCCCAAACTTAAAATCTTTGGTTCGTAGAAATAGAATAGTTCTCCCACTATTTTATTTAGGTTTCTAATCGACCGACCATGAATAATTAGTGGCGACTCCTACTAAAAATCTTTTGCATTCAAATATTGAACTTAAGTTGCGAATTGGTAGAGCTTGGGAGAGCTCAAACTAAGTTAGTTAATTCACTTAATTAACTTGGTAATCCATTAACCTAAAATTGGAAAATCTAGAATTTTTAGGTCACGACACACTCTTGAATAAATGATCCAAAATACCACGCGGCGTACACACATGCTATTTGTTCCAAGTGTTTCGATGTGACTTGGAACTTGACCCGACTGAAACTAAGAAATTTGCACACAAAAAAAACTGCTAAGATTGGGGTAAATCTTCGTATGCGGCTAATGGAATCCACCACTGCTATGAGCTGCAACCGTCGGACTGCTGTAGTAGCCCGTCATCATTGCTCGAAGAAGGCTACCACAGCCGGTGCTGGATGGCGACCTCCACGAATTGGTAGTAAACAGCCCCATTCCATACCATTTTCCATAGATTCTTCTCAAAGGAGCCAGTCAAAAATACAATGATCCTTGACTCCCGGAATGAGTGCCTTGAACTTGAGTTGGCCATTAGGCATGTATCCTCATCGGTAAAGGGATTGAGTGATGGGAAGGCTAGTATCATAGATGCGTGGTTCAACTCTCAAGTAGAGTAAAAGTTAGAGAGAAGAGAATTAGAAATACGATAGATTAAAAAAAAAAAGACTCGAATTGAATTTTAAGTTCCTTTTGTGTTTATTTTAGAGTTGAGCGAAAATCGAATTTTTTTTTAAGAGGGAGAAAATTAGATGTGTAACTCGGATATAAAAAGAGATAATAAAATGAATTTTCCACTAAAATGGATGCATTGAATTAATGTTTAAAATTTTAATGCCAAAATGGGCGTACGTATGCACATAAATTGGCCTTCGACTCATATAAAAATTCATGTCGGGCCTGACCCAATGGGTCGGGTCCAAATTCATGTCGGGCCTGACCCAATAAGTGTAATAAAGAAGCCCTAATAAGGCGGATGACAGCTGCTCAATTCGGATGCAGTTGAAAACTAAAACTTTCTCCCTCTCTTCCCCCCACCCCGTCGTCTTCATCTTCGTTGAGCCGAAGCTCCGCCGTCGTCTTCATTTAAAGTTCCAGGTTGGTGTTCTGTTTAGCTTTTCCTCAGACTCGTCGACGATATGCTGCTTCGAGGTCGTAAGCTAATGAATAGTCTCTTGATTCATGTGAAGATGAGTGGATATCTCTCAAGTTAGCTACTTCTTGTGTGAAAATCGTCTGTAATCGAGGCTCCATTAATGGTTTGAACTTGCTGTGTTTTCTTTGTGGTGATATGGGCGTGAATCATTGTTCTGCTCCTGATCCTTTGGCTGAGTTGCTTACCACTTTTTTGATAATATTCCTTAATGATATCAGAATACACGTTCATTGTATAAAATGAACACTATAATCAATTTTATTCGTTATGGGCTTCATGAAGAGGGTCCTCGGGCATGTTTGTGTGAACACTATAATCATTGTTCTGCTTCTTCGTTATTGATTTTTATTGGCTTCATAAAATGAACACTATAATCACTATAATCAGTTTTTTGAACGGTATGCTTATTGAACATTGATGGCTGTGTTTGATGTCTATTTGGGGGCCAAAACTCGTATGTTGAACATAAATCCATGCTCCAGTACTTATATATAGTTCTTGTAATTGAAATCATAGAAACAACAAATTATCGCGCGCGCGTGTATACACATTTAATGTATAACGTGTCCCAACGTGTCGGAATTCGCTATTTTTTTAGAATTCACGTGTCGTGTCGTGTTGTGTTGCATGTGTGTCTCGCGTCCATGTAAAATTGGTTTGTGCTGCCCCATCTTGGGAACTTTAGAATTGGTTGCATTGGATCTGCATTGACATTGGTATTCCGAATTCTTGTTCATCAAGAAGATGTAGCGAGCAATCAGCAAGTTGAAATGAGGCAATTTCAGCTGTGCGTACTGCATATCTGGTTTTCAGGGGCTTTGGGGAATTTGTCATTCAGGAAAAACCCTGTTGATTGTGCTAGGAGTAATTTCTTTCTTTTTTCTTTTTTTGTAAAACAATTAACATTATGCCTAAGCACAAAGATTATGCTTCAATGTATCTTTTCACTGAAAAAGAGACTTGTTTTTATGTACCATGAACTTCGTAAAAATCGACATTTATGAAGGTGCTTGTGCCATTGTTTGAGTTGATCGTTCATTTTCCATTGAAAAGTCGTGGGTTGATAACATGCTTGTTTGTTTCTTATACTGCGGTCATATTCTCCACTTCGTTTTATCATTTCAGTCGACCATCGTAACGACGCTAGTAGTTATGGAAAGACATATGGTATATTGAAATGCAAGGGTTTATGTTGGTCAAATATTTAGGGTCAGAAGAAATTACCTTGTCTTAAGGCTTCGAGTCCATGTGTAGTTTTGTCCAGAATTTAAGTGCCTCCTTCTGATCCTTTTCGAAATCATGTTGTTCTGCTCTTGTACTTCTGATCTTATTGCAATGGATGGATGGCATAGGATAAAATGTCAAACTCATGAGCTATTGGCTAACCAACTTCAGATTATTAAAGCTCGTTTGTCATGACATAATATTCAATGGGTTAATCCGGTTACTCTGTGTCTAGTGCAGAAGCCTTGTGTTAGTGCCTGTCGCTCGAATTATTGGAAGAAACTAGTGAAAAGACTGAAATGAGGAAGCCTAGTCCTAATGATGGAGCGGCGACTTCAAGCAAAACAAAGTTTGATGATAGTGAAGAAAGTGAATTGTCTACCTCAGGAGATGTTAGTAAGCTGAAGTGACTGCCTATGCATGTGTGATGATACGTATATGAAGTACAGTTAATTCTAGGTCAATCTTCTATTTTTCTAATCTTCTGGTTCTAGGAAATAAATTGCTTGCAATTTTATCAGGAGGAGGAGATAGAGCTCGAGTTGGCAGATGTGACATTTGAAGAATTGCAGAAGGCTCGATCTGATGGTTCTCATTCGGTGTACAAAAAACCCAATGAAGAGAAAAAGCCCAAGAGGGCTAACAAAAATAGGTATTTATAGTATTTGGAATGTTCTGTATTACGTGCGTGCACATCGAGTGTATTACAGGTGTTTACTCAAGTTACCTTTTAAGGCCAATGGAGGCTAGTTGGAAGAAGCCTGTCGGGAGATTTAGAGAGGTCATCCAGGCGCCTAAGAAGGTCAGCTTTTGGTCTGTTGGCATCATTGCATATTGCAGCAAGCTATGTCGTTACTACTTGTTCGTTGAGATACTTATGGATTTTATTGATGTATTAGCTCCTTCAGCCCTTTGATTCCAATCCTGATAAAGTTGCTAATCTTTTATGGCTTGAGTTTTCCTCCTACGTGTTTTCCTTTTGGTTTTTGTGCTGTCTTCTTATTAACCTTATGCATTTGCTGTTGTTTCTTTCGTCGCTTCATGATCTTAGCTTTTTGGTCATCTAAATGAACATTTATTACCTAGATAGTTAAACTTGCATTTTGCAAAAGAGTGGAGAGATTGATGAAGATTTTAGTTATAGAATCAGAGCAGGTTGGATGAAATGGTAGTGCATCAGAGTTTTTGTGTGATCGCAAAATCCCCCTTAGGCTAGAAGGAAAATTTTATAGATCTGCAATGAAACCTGCAATGCTATACGGAGTTGATTGTTGGCTAGTATAGAAGCAACATGAGCATCAAATGGAGGTAATGGAAATGAGGATGTTAAGGTGGATGTGTGATCATACGAGAATGGATAAGATAAGAAATGACAATATTCAACGAAAGTTGGAATAGTACCGGTAGCAGAGAAGATGAGAGAACATAGATTGAGATGATTTGGACATATTTTTCGTAGACCACTAGATGTCCCAGTAAAAATAGAAGTTATTGCGAACATGACATAAAGAGAGGAAGAGGTTGGTCGAAACTTTCTTGAGGGAAGATAGTAAAACAAGATTTATTGGAGTGAGAAATAAATTGGCGTACGGTTTGTCTTAGGACGGAGTGAAGGAAATTTATTCGCATTATAGAGGGGGAGATTTCCTATGTTCCAAATTGTCCTGTTTAGCCCTTCTTCCTTTTTATTTTTTTTATAATCTCTGTCTTTACTTTTATTTTAGTATATTTTATGCTTTCTCTTCGGGTTCATCGACCGCCGACCCCAACTGGTTTGAGATAAAGGTGATGTTGATGTTGATAGTTAAACTTGCATTACATGGAAGGGTAGATGGAACATTTTGAGCTTTTTTAGCTTTAAGTTTATAGTCTTTCTTGCAATGCTGATGTATAGTTTGTCCTCGTGTATGTGAATTTATTGTTCATGCTATTTGACCAGGTTAAATTATGTTATTTCCAGGTTGCACGGGATCCTCGTTTTGAATCTCTATGTGGTACATTGAATGTGGAGGGGTAAGGTTGCATTACCTTCTTTCCTCTTTTGATGTGTTACATGAAACTTCTTCCTTGAATTCTGGGACTTTACTTTGCTTATCCATAGATTTTGTAGAAAGGCATCTTATTGTTAGTAAGGTTATCGTAGTAGAGTAATACATTCATCTACATCAATGCAAGCAATAACACTCGATAATTATTTGCTTATTTGCCACTTTTGACCACCCAGTTGATGTGTACCATAACGCTGTTTCTTCACATACAATATTTAACGCTTATCATATGTTCAGTTGCTATTTTGCACCATGCCTTATGAGTGTTTTTCATTGGGTCTTTAATTTATGCAGAATGTAATTAAACATAACTGCAGAACTATTGAGTGCCTAATTGCAACGTTGATTGAACTTGTAGATGGTTTACAATATTGTTATTAGACCAAGCTTGGGACTGAAAAGGATTTTTGCAGGACAGCATATAGAGGAAATTAAATAAATCTTTGTGGGACAAATTATTGCTATAGATGTATTCCAAACGAGTTCGCTTGGTGTCTTCTGATACATTTGCTTGGACTTTCTTCTGGGGTTGACTCATGTAGTGGATGCATTTCAGAGTTCAAAGAAGTCAGATATGTGATCCTTAGTGAGAAAATACCAATAATTTTTCCCATAATTTACAAGAAGTGGAATTTGTATGCAAAGATATAGCAGGATCACTGTTGTAATATTTGTTTTAGAATTAGATCCATAATTAGTGGGCTATCTGTTGGGATTTCATATTTTGAGAGATTTGATTGTCATATTGCTAGGGATCTTATTGTACGTGATTGATTCCTCTTTTAATATAAATATGGGATGATGCTCTAAAAAGGATCATCAATCCATTCCAAAAACTTCTTTCATTTACATAAAATTCTTCATGGTATCAGAGCTTGGTTTCTGGTTCCCACCCTAAATCACGTTCTCCATTGTTATAGCATCACCCCATCTTTCACCACATCTCTTCTCTATTGTTGTACCATCACCACATCTCTTTACCAAAGCTTGCCACTCTCTTTTATTTTTTGGCCTAACCTCGGCCTAAATAGAGGTCTTTTTATGATCTAATCAGATCATAATCTTTTTTATTGCTCTTCCATCTCGAGTTATTGTCATTTAGTAGTGATGTCGGAAAGTTCTGGTAATAAGGACGATTCTCTTACTTCTGAAACTGGGCGGAAATATGAAAAAATTCTCTTCCCCGCTAGTTCGGTTCAGTTTGATGGCCTTAATTACCTGCTTTGGTCACAATCTATGATGATCAGCATTGCATCCGGAGAATGTACTGGTTTTCTCACAGGGGAGAAACCAAGACCCACTACTCCTTCGATGGCCCTCTCGAGATGGTTGGCTGAAGATGCCTCTGTAAAGGCATTTCTTTTGAATCATATGATTGATGGTATTCGTAAACAATATATTTTTATGCAGACGGCACGGGATATTTGGGTATCAATTAAGGATACCTATTCTGAGACAGGAAATGATGTTCAGATTTATGAATTGATGAAGAAGATCCAGGAACTTCGACAAGGAGGTATGTCCGTTAGTGTTTATTTTTCAGAGCTTCGTACTTTGTGCCAGGAGCTCGAGGTTTATGATGACACTTATGAGGGACTTGCTGCGGATGTTGTCGTTCGACTTCAACAAAAAGAAGATAAGAAACGTGTATATCAATTTCTTATGGGTTTGAATCCGGAATTTGATATCGTGCGTCAAAACATTTTGCAAAAAGATCCTCTTCCTACTCTTCAGCAGGCCTATGCCTTGGTCCATAAGGAAGATAACCGGCAGCGCTTATATTCTGTGACTCCTACTCCTGCTACTGACCGTTCGGCTCTTATCACATCTTCCACGTTGAGATCCTCTCAAGTTCATATCCCGCGATCAACAGATAAGTCATCCACAGATAAGTCATCTATTCGCTGTGATTATTGTGGTAAACCTTATCATATTAGAGAGCAATGCTGGAAACTTCATGGAAAACCATCAGAAATCGGTAAGGGCAAAGGCGTGAATAAGGGTCGTTCACAAGCTCATGAAGCCGAGGTGGTTGGGTCAGTTAGTTCTGAGTCTGCAAGTCCAAGTGATATTGGGAATTTTGTCACTAAAGAGGAGATGCATCAAATCATCAGGGATATGATTAATCTGAAGGGTCATAATACTTCCTCTCACATGGCATCTAATGCATCTGCTATATCTTCTACCACTCATCCTTTTTCAGGTAGATCTTCCTATTCATCTCCTTGGATCATAGATTTGGGAGCCTCTGATCACATGACATGATGTTCAGGTCAATTTCAATCATATAAACCATGTTCCGGTAAAGACAAAGTTAGGATAGCCGATGGATATTTTTCTCCTATATCAGGAAAGGGATCAATTTCTTGCACTCCATCCTTGACATTGCCTTCGGTTCTTCATGTTCCTAAATTTCCAAATCAATTACTTTCAATTAGTAGTCTTACTCGAAATCTCAATTGCAAAGTAATCTTCTATCCTACATATTGTGTCTTTCAGGACTTGGTGACGGGGGTGAAGATTGGCAGTGGTAGTGTACGTGACGGACTTTATTGGCTAGATGGATTACTGGCAGCACCTATCCAGGCTAGCACTGCAGATTCCAATTCGGCTACTATTTGTTCTTTGCGACAATGGCATCGACGTTTGGGGCATCCACCACTTCATACTCTCTATTCATGTTTCCCTAGTTTAAAGAATCAAGTTAAAGATCATCAGTTTTTCTGTGATACTTGTGCTTATTCTAAGCAGACTAGAACTATTTATCCAGAGTCAAATAATAGAAGTCTTGTTTCATTTGATTTGGTTCATTCTGATATTTGGGGTCCTTCCCCTATTAAATCTGTTACTGGGTATGATTGGTTTGTGACCTTTATTGATGATTATAGTAGAGCAACTTGGGTGTTTTTACTTAGACATAAAAGTGATGCTTTTGAAGCCTTCAAAAACTTTTTTAAAATAATTCAGACCCAGTTTAATGCTACCATTAAGGCTCTTCGAACGGATAATGGTAGAGAATATTGTGCCTCTTCCTTTCAAACCTTTTTACGAGAGCATGGTATTCTCCACCAAACTAGTTGTGTGGATACCCCTGCACAAAATGGTGTGGCAGAGCGAAAGAATAGACATCTTCTTGAAGTTGCGCGTTCTCTTTTATTTGAAATGCATGTCCCACCATCCTATTGGAGTGAGGCTGTTCTTACAGCTGCTTACTTAATTAATCGCATGCCGTCTAGGGTTCTGCAAAATAAAAGCCCAATTTTTGTGTTGACTGGGAAACATGCTTTTATTCTCCCACCAAAAATTTTTGGGTCTGTTTGTTTTGTTAGAGATCATCAGGTAAAGAGTAAATTATCTCCCAGGAGTCTTAAGTGCATTTTCTTAGGTTATTCCTCTTCCCAAAAAGGTTATAGGTGTTATCATCCATCCACTCGTAAGTTTTATGTTTCCAAAGATGTTATCTTTAATGAGTTTGAAGCTTTTTTTGATAATCCACTCTATGAGATATCTAGTTCGACATTTATCGAACCATTTCCTGAGCTCTCAGTGCCATTATCAACAGAGCAAATAGAGGAGCCTATTGTGAATCAAAGTGCACCCCATGGAGAGGTCTCACCTATTCAAAGAGATTATTCACATGTTTATTCTCGTAAACAGGCTGCTATGCCCGGTAATTCTCTTGGTGAGTCTTCACAGGCAATACCAAAATCCAATACAACACCACCGGAGCCTAGTCCTATCGATGATAACAATATTGATGATGAAACAACCCCCATTGCTCTTCGTAAAGGTAAACGGTCTTGTGTTGGTAAGCCTCGATATCCTATTAATGAATATACTTCATATTCTATCCTTTCTCCATCATATTCATCATTCATTTCTTCTTTAGACTCTGTGCCTATTCCTAATACTTGGCAGATTGCTATTCAACAACAAAAATGGAAAGATGCCATGTTAGAGGAAATGGAGGCTTTGAAGAAAAATCATACCTGGAATTTGGTGCCCTTTCCTCTTGGGAAGAAAATAGTAGGGTGCAAATGGATCTATACAGTTAAGCAAAAAGCTGATGGAACTGTGGATAGGTACAAGGCTCGACTAGTGGCCCGGGGATTCACTCAAACTGCAGGTGTTGATTATCAAGAGACGTTTGCCCCTGTAGCAAAGATGAATACAGTGAGGATTCTTATATCATGTGCTGCAAGTTATGGATGGGATCTTCAACAATTGGACGTGAAGAATGCATTTCTTCACGGAGAACTTGATGAGGAGGTTTACATGGACATTCCACCAGGTTTTGCCGATAGCACTACTGTTGGAAAGGTTTGTCACCTCAAACGTTCTCTATATGGGCTTAAACAATCACCTCGAGCTTGGTTTGATAGGTTCACCAAAGCTATGCGAGCTCAGGGATACACCCAGAGTAATGCTGATCATACCTTATTCATTCGACGTAGTGGTTCTTTCTCAACTTTCTTAATTGTGTATGTCGATGACATTGTGCTAACTGGAAATGATACTAGTGAAATCATTAGATTGAAGAACACATTGGGAAAGGAATTTGAGATTAAAGATCTTGGAAATCTACGATATTTTCTTGGAATTGAAGTAGCTCGCTCCTCACATGGGATCTTCCTATGTCAGCGTAAGTACATACTTGATCTTCTATCTCAGACAGGAATGCTTGGATGTAAACCTATTGATACTCCACTTTATTCAAACGCGAAGATTCGAGCCAAGATAGGGGAGCCGATAGATCGCAAAAGATATCAAAGGCTTGTTGGAAAGCTCATCTATCTTTCTCATACACGTCCTGATATTGCCTATGCAGTCAGTCTTGTAAGTCAATTTATGCATGACCCATATACTGCTCATATGGATGTTGTGACTCGAATTCTTCGTTACTTGAAAGGCACACCGGGTAAAGGTATATTGTTTCGGAACCATGGTCATTTGAAGGTTGAAGCATTTACTGATGCAGACTGGGCTAGTAGTGTGGATGATAGGCGATCTACTTCAGGTTATTATTCTTATGTTGGAGGTAACCTAGTTACTTGGCGAAGCAAGAAACAAGACGTTGTTGCTAGATCAAGTGCAGAGGCTGAATTTCGCTCTATGGCTCAGGGCATGTGTGAATTATTATGGGTTCAGAAACTTTTGGATGATCTGGGATGCCAAGTTCAGAAGCCATTAATGATTTACTCCGATAGTAAATCTGCTATCAGTATTTCACATAATCCTGTCCAACATGATAGGACTAAGCATGTGGAAATTGACCGACACTTCATCAAGGAAAAGCTTGATACAGGAGAATTTTGTACTCCATTTGTTCAATCCTCAGAACAGACCGCAAACATATTCACTAAGGCAGTGAGCAAACGAGTATTTGATTATCATGTGTCCAAGTTGGGCATGTGCGATATCCATGCACCAACTTGAGGGGGGGTGTTGTAATATTTGTTTTAGAATTAGATCCATAATTAGGGGGCTATCTGTTGGGATTTCATATTTTGAGAGATTTGATTGTCATATTGTTAGGGATCTTATTGTATGTGATCGATTCCTCTTTTAATATAAATATGGGATGATACTCTAAAAAGGATCATCAATCCATTCCAAAAAACTTCTTTCATTTACATAAAATTCTTCAATCACTTTATTTCTTGTTTTAGTTTCTGTTAAAGACTTAAGAACAAGAAAAAATCGAATGATTCACAGCTGCAACTCAAGTATGTTTGGCATGTAGAGCTTGAAATAGACTTTCGACTCTGTCCCAACATTCTTATGATCATATTCATATGTCACACATTCATTAATTTTGACCATCTTACTATTTTCCTCAATGCTTTATCTTGCTTTGAATATGTTGGGGTGAGGTTTATACTTCCCGTGAATAGCTATTGTTATATTGTTATATATAATCTCTTTTTCTTGTAATTGAGAGTTGTAACAGAGAATTGAAAGGTGCTAATCATAGTGGAATCATCTGTTGGATGTAGCCCTAGTTTAATAGTGAACCACCTTGTGTCTCAATTGTTTTTTTTCCCCCTCGCCTTTACTCTTTATTTTGTTATGGTTGTGCACCTAATCCTAACAGAGTAATGCTATATAATATCTTCACAAGCATTTGTGTGTTATAGGTTCAAGAAGAGATATGGTTTTCTTTATGAGAATGAGATTCCTGCAGAAAGAAAGGTAGAATTCAAGAGGCATTGGAGATGAAACTGTCTGTCGTGCATTGTCTTTATTTCATCTGATAAACTGGTCTTCTGGACATGCAGGAATTACAGAAGCAGTTAAAGAAATCAAATGACCCAAGTGTCATTGATGAATTGAAAAGTCGAATTGCCTGGATTGTGAGTCCTTTGTTAAACGTGATGATATAATGTTGCGGTAATATTATTCTCTGGTGCATCCTGTTCATTCTTTTCCCATCATATGCTGAGCCAACAGGACAAGCAATTAAAGTCAGAGACAGGAAAGCAAAGAGAGGCTGCAATTCTTGCTGAGCACAAGAAGAAAGAGAGAGAAGCTACAAAGCAAGGAAAAAGACCATTTTATCTTAAGAAATGTAGGTCTTCAGACTCTCTCATGGTCCGTGTCAGATTCGCTTTTTCTGCCCTATTATGATAGGGAATTTTGTGTCTGGAAATGGTGAACGCATAATATTATTGTTGACGTTCAAGTTCAACACGCCTTGAAAGGAGTATACAAAGCCGCTTCTTTGGGAAATGCTCTTGCAGATTAACTGTCCCTTTCATGTCATTGGAAAGTTTAATCTGAGCGCATATTAATGCTGGTCAAACTTCTCATGGTGATGCTTTGAGACCCATGGCACTGTTGTGAACAACTTCATGATGACTGCATTGGAGGAAGATGCACAAAAGTGCTGGAAGGTGGCGCAATGGGTCCATGGATTTGTAGGGGTGATGGAAGCTAGTGGTTTAGGTTCATGATGGACATGGACACATGCATATAAAAATAGTACTTTAAAATATGTAGCATCATCGTCATCCTTCTTATGTACGAAAAGGCACATCGTCTTATTTTTCTCCTTGTATGTGGCCATTCTCATGCTATACATGCTTTTAAAACTAGATTGTCGCTTTTGTCTTTGGATCTTGCTACGAATGTGGTTAGTCTACATCTGAACGTATATCAGGATTCTGAATTTTTTTGTCTGATTCTTGCAGCGGAGATTCGTACACGAAGGCTTATTGAGAAGTATAATAGTCTCAAGGTATTATCTTTTTTCCCCACCCTCGAAGAATATCCTTCATGCTTTGAGAAGGCGATAACTCGTGCATCAACTCTGCGGCTAATGACATTTTTTGCCGATATGATCAGGCAACTGGAAAGGTAGAGGCCTTTATCGAGAAAAAGAGAAGAAAAAATGCTGCAAAAGAGCACAGATACATGCCTTATCGCAGATCCGGCAACTTCCCACAAGAAAGCTAGCGTTCGCAAGTTTTTCTGCTTACTTTATGTCGTTAATTTAGTTGCAAGTGGTTGCTAGCCCAACAGGTGTCTGGTACATCAATTTTTTCCTTTTCTTTTTCCTTTCGCCCTGTTTCGAGGATTACGTGGTTGGAGCATCATTTAAAAACTGTAGCATGAGATACTGTAGAGGATATATATATATATATATTTTCATTGATACAGAAGGTTTGCCCATGTACTGATTGAAATGTGATATAAGCAGTCTCCCAGAACAGCAAACGCCAACAAGAAGAAACCGAAATCGTCCATGCGCACGAAGGGGGTCCAGATGCGTGTTTAGTATTTAACTAGACCGTTATTTTCCAGCCAAGAAGGGGAAAAAGGACGGGTAGCCGTTCATGTTAGATGAGTAATTTGATCTTTTGAGAGAGTTACACGTTAGCGAGTGGATTATTTGAGAAACGGGATCTCAAGTGCCATGGTGTGCTTAGCTTAGGATCCTCTGTATACAAGCAAACAAGCTCGAGTTCTTGCATTCGATCCTTTAACATGGTATTTAGGCCATATTTCGGTTCTTTTAGCATCAATCACAGACGACACGTAAAAGTACTCGTACTTACAAGCTCCCTCGGTTACGAATGGCCATTATCCCCTGGGCTTATGGTATGACGATCGCATGGCATGTTGCTGTTCTTGAGAATCAAACACAGAAAAAAGTCGTTGAACCGTTGCGTGCCAAACGACGAAACATGCGCACCTCGTTCGAAAAAAACAAGAAGATTCTACTTCACCGTCTTGTTCATGTCACTTGAAACTCACAGAAGTAACACATATTTAAAGCTGATTCGGCTCAGGAAATTCCTGGGAAGGTTCCTGCGGATGCATCCTATTTTGTCATAATCATTGTTTAAGCAGCCTGTGAAAATGGATGTTACGCCAAACATCATTATATTGTAAGAATTCCTCCTCCTCCTCCTTTGTCTGGTTTGGCCTCGCAAAATATGTATCTCTCTCGCTTCCAAACAAACATTTTGGCCGACATTCTTCACAAGGATGATCAATGACCGATTCTCTATTTTCAGCAGATAATGAAAATGCTGACAGAACAATGAAGCAAGTTTGGGGTATGATCATCAAACAATTATTCTTTAGCTCGTGCATTGCAAATGCAAACTGCACTTGACCAGTACAGCAATTAAATTGGCCATAGACTTGTGTCTGTTACGTTACTAGTTTCATCATCTATATATAAGCTGAGATCCCAGAAATTCATCTGTTTGGTTTTTCTTCTTCTAGGCCAAATTTATCTGTTCACTAGAGCAATTGAATCATGTGCCGTAAGCTTGTGGCTGTGACTGACCTAACCGAAGGAATCAACAGTCCTCTCCTTCCCTTCTTTGTTTCCCAGATCATCCTCCTCTTCGTCCATAATCAATTCAAGGCTCGACCGCACATCAAGTCACCAACGCTGCCTCTTCCTCCAGGACCCCGTCCATGGCCAATCCTAGGCAATATGATGCAGCTAGGGGAGATGCCTCCTGTTACTTTATCGGAATTCACCAAAGTATATGGCCCTCTCATATCCTTGAAGCTCCGAACTCAGCTTGTGGTCGTGGGGTCGTCACCAGCTGTTGCCAAGGAAATTCTTAAAGAGAAGTATCATTTGCTGTACGCTCCTCCATATGTCCCTCATGCGTTGCCAGCTGAGAGATCGAAGCTCAGTTACATCTCGCTCGGATGATCTCTGGAATGTGGGATCGGGTGGAAGTATTTGCGAACTATATGCCAAACTGCGCTTTTCTCGAGGAACGCCATAGTCTCAAGACACTTGTTCGAGAGAAAAAGGTCATGGAGATGGTGGAACTGATCAGTTCAAGAGAAGGCGACGTAGTGAATATAGGAGAAGTTGTTTTTGCGACTGTACTCAATATGCTGAGCAACATTCCGAGTATTTACCTTTTGGCGCTGGAAGAGGAATATGCCCCGGACTGCCAATGGCTGCTAAGCAAGTTCCCTTAGTTCTTGCTTCCCTGATTAAGTTCTTTGATTGGACACTTCCCCATGGAACTGAACATAGCAAGTTAGATATGACGGAAAAATTGGGCATCACTTTGCAGAAAGCACAGCCTCTGCTCCTCATTCCTAAATTTAGAAAATGAGGATCAGCATAATGTTGTTATAGCTGTGTGATGCCAAATCTCCACTTCCTAAGATTCAATCAGCCTTCCTTCTTAGAAATGCGTAAAAGTAAAAAGGAGGCTCTCTTTGTCCTCCATGTAAGTATCAGAGGAATTTGTCGTCAAGACATTTGCAACTGTAACCGTGATCAGTGTAGTTTCACAGGTGAACTCATCCCAAAATCTCAGGGGTGGGAGATCAAACAAGACAATCAACTAACACTAACCACAGATTCACAAGATAATACGCGTGTAAGTTGTATGAATATGGATGATAAGCACAAAAGAATAATTCCACTGAAAACAGTACTTTGAAAATTACAGACTCATGACTCTTGACTAGAGCAAATTGATGGATACAATGTGAAATGTTTTCATAGTACATAAAGAAATAAAATAATCGACACAAAATGACACCAAACAACTAACAATGTGAACCGGGAATTTCCACAACGAATGAACTTTGATCAGTATTGAGCTACTCATATAATGCTCCTATCCCGAGGACAAATCTTATCTGCAGCAAAAGAATGAAAGAATGACAAGTCTTCCTCTACCTACAAAGAATTTCATAGTCATCTATGTGCGGAAAGAATGGATGTTAATGATCTGCATGGTGATAAGGCACGGAGATCAATTCGCCTGAGAAAGGGAGGATGTGCTGCCTGCAACATCAGCAGGTGCCCATGCTGAGACTGTATAAAGAGGCTGATCCTGCCAACTCAGAGTAAGTGCTGCTTGATCTTGCCCACGCTCGCTGACAATAAAATCCCCATCGGCATCGTACATCTTCAACAGCATCTGGCCTTGAATTCTCTCTCTTTCGGTAGTTCCCAAGCAATGGAATGCTTCTTGCTCCATCAATTTCCTCCAGTCGTCAAAACTCTGGTGCCTTTCCAATCTGTCACTTCCTTCACAAGCGACAATATTTCTGATTTCCCGGGCGAACATCTCCTCTATCTTAACCCTGGCCCCGCTCTCCAGCGGAAGGCTCGAATGAACTGAGTCAAACAATGCTGAATAGTATCTCAATGAATTGATGACTCTCACTTCCAAGTTGCTGGTATTATGATGGGCTTCTTGCTCCGCCATTAGGACAACCACCGGGTTCGTGCTTCGTATCAATCTGAGAAAGTCCCTGAGTGGTCCTCCACTGCCATCATAAAGTGTCTTGTGCAATTGGCAAACACAGTTCACAGCGACACTCTCTCCATCCTTTACGTGAAGCATCCACAGCCTCACGTCTTCCAGCCGATCCACGACAGGGTGAAACTCAAAAGGAAGGTTGAATGAACCAGCAAATACAGCCAGTCGGTCTCCTGTTTCAACTAGTTCCTGCTTAGACTCGCCTATGCCAGTAATCCTTACATGGCTAGGAGGATTGGACCGAGAGGCTAAACTCTGAAACAAACTAGGCCACTGAAGTCCTTGCTTGAGGTCGAAGTCTATGATGTGAACCCTGTCTTTCCCTTCGAATGCTCTCAACAGTATCTCATTCGATGTGAAATGGATGAACTTGGGGATAGGGCTAACCTGGTTCAAAAGACGCAGCGCCATTCCAGAGTCCTCATCCACCCGATCAACTTCCCGAGGTGTGGTGATGTGAAAAACATGAGGCCACAGCCTTGTGACTCGTAGAGCTAAAGCCTCAGTATAGTAAGCGATCACGCGACTAATAGTGGATCCCCTCGGGGAGGCAAGATCCCCCAACTTGGCAATGCAGTAGTTGATCTGTGCAATATTCTTGGACCTAATCGCCTCTACGCATGCCGTAAGAAGGCTAACGAGCTCAAATCCATGGTGCTCTCCATGGTGATTCTCCTCGCTGGCTTCCAAACTAAAACCTTCATGTGGATATGGGTTCCCTGAACCATTCCCTGCTTCGTGTGCCGATATGTTTTCGTTTAGTCTAAGCGCCAAGCTCTGACTTTCTGACGATGTGCTTGATCCCGAATCTTCTTTCACCGGCCTGTGGCTGATCTCAACGTCCTTTTCCCCTAAGTCTGTGATCTTGGTCACGACGGATTCCACCCAAGGATTTTTCGACAGTGGTAAAGGGGGGGAGACTATATCACTCGGAACGAAACAAACTCTTTCCTCTTCATCCTTGGAACATGTGATGGAGAAAGGGATTGGAGAGGCATTGAAACTTGGCTGGAACCAGAAGCTGCCTCCGCCCAATTGGCCTAAGCTCAGGTTCTCACCCCCTTCACAAACGTAATCAGATTTGTCATTCACGTTGCCATGCCTTTTCCTCTTAGCCCTGCCAACACAGGACTCATCGACAGAACTGCGATCGGCGAACCTCTTCAAGCTCTTCCCTCTCTCCCAGAACTCCCCTTTGACCTCCCTCCTAGCTTCAATTGATCCCTGAGAAGTGGTTGCCAATGGAGGCAGCCTGATGTGCTGCTTGAGAGAACAAGTGGTGGTGCTTGCTTCAATGGATGATTTCTCCACAGAAAGCGAGACTGGCCTGAGGGACTGAGGTCTTGAGTTCTCTTTCCTGGAGAAACTACATGGCAAGTCCAATCTCTGGGTGCTCATTGAAGGCAACTGGAAATGGCAAGCTTGGAACTGTGCGACTGCTGATGATTCACTCCTTAATCGATGCCTCGGTGACAACAAGGTAGAACTTGAGCACCCAGCCAACATCCTCTATCACCTTCCAATATTTCTGTGATTTTCAGCTTCGATCCACCTTCCTGTCTTCTTTTTTCCCTTTCAACTCCTCTCTCTCTCTGTTTCTAACAAGATTATGAATGGTGCTTCTTTTCTTTTCTTTTTTTCTTTTTTTTGTCAGCTATATTGGTCTGTGTGACTATGGTGAATGTGTGTGAAGCAGCAGAAGAAACAGGAATCCGATGAGTGAACAAGGTGAAAGAAAATTGTGTATGAGTATTGAGTGCTCCTATACCAACCCAAAGAATTAGCCACAACTCAAAAAGCCAATGCCGACACCAAAAGAATTCACACCACCCCCAAAGGAGGAGAGGAAAAAAAAAACAAAAGAATGAAAGAATTTGGGAACTAACAAGAAAACCTACCCGAAAAATGTCATCGGATTCCGCAGATTTCAAGAAGAGCTCATTGGCAAAAGCTGTGCTTCTCCCTCAAGATTGAATCCCCACATACGGACTGAGCTAAAGACACAAACTTTCTCGAACCGGAAGCCGAAAACCTTCATCAGCACCTGACCCATTTTAGCATTTGGACGAAAAACGGCGTCCATGCCAGCAAAAGAAGCAGGCGCTCTCAATCAAATGCGAAACCCAGAAAACCCCCCCGAGCCTACCAACTCCCGAAACATGCATCAACACGGCGCATTCGCAGCTGCAACAAGTACGCCTCCCTCAACACTCACTACCCAAAAGAACCAGAAACCATGAAAGGTCTGTGTTTTTATATACTGGGAGTGGGATGATGATGATGCTGCTGCTGCTGTGTGTCTGTGTGGGTGTTGTGTGTGTCTGGAATTATTGCATTTTTTGCACTCATGGGTTTGTGTTGATTTGATTTACCCAGGGCATTGAAAAAGTGGTTAATGATGGTGCTGCAATGCGAGGCAACAGAAGGAGAGGTCGTAGCATAGCATTCGAGAAAGTCCCCCCCGCCTCAACCCCCGGCAAAAGGAAGGAACCTCGTCTTCCGGCCGTTGGATCTCTGGATCCGACGGACGAGGGCGAGAGGCCAAGTGACCGTTGGAGGTGGTCGGTGAAATGTGACCGTTGGAGGAAGGAGAGGAGTTGGTGTACGGAACCCGTGGTGAGGGGAGGGGGGGCAACTGGCTTGGTCACGGGGCGCACGTGGGCGGCACGTGCCTGTCTCCCTCCGCCGGGGCAACCGATGCCTGCCACGTCACGTTCACTCGACCGTTGAGGTCGCAATTGCGTAGACTATCTGCCCCTTTTTTGCCCTTTTTTCCTTTTTTACCCCTCTTTTTTGCTTTTTAAGTGCATAATTGAACATGAAGGGGCCACGTGGCTCCTTGTGAGCCGCCATTAGGAAACTATTGCTTTGACGATATCAGGGAGTAGTGGGACCTTTTTGACCATGGAGTCCATGGTTTTTTTACTCTTGAGATTATGAGTTTAAATCATGGCCATGGGACAGGAGATTCGTATTGTCATGGGAAAGGAGATTACAAAGCAAGTAATTTTATCTTCCCTAACGTTGATGCAGAATAATCTCTTAACCTTGGCTAATGAGCTCCCATATTCATTTCATCCTAATAAGTAAATAACGTGAGGAGTTGCTCGAGTGATAGATGTATTCATCTCTATCGCTGAAATTACGCATTGTTCGATAATTGGGTTCACACGCTCTTTAAATAGATGTAATCCAGTCTTCCTTTATCTGTTAATTTAAGCTTCTGAGTTGGATTCTCGTTCAAAACTTGTGTTCGGATCTCTACATTTTCGCGTTTTCATAAGCCACAATTAAAAGTACAGACTTGTTTATCCCTGAGCACATGTGAAAGAGACAAACCTCGAAAATTAGTCGGGTGCTCAAAGAGATATAAAAACGAAAGTTTCATTTCATCCTAAAATTGGAAACAAGTAGGAAATAAGTTCAAATTGCACAAATTTCTCTTCATTTTGCATTATCTACTTCCCTTCGCTAAAATGATAAGGGTCATTTTACTTTGTTATTCCCTTAATGACCCAAATCCGCTGTTGTTGTTGTTGTTTTTTTTTTTTTTTGCTTTCTTCACCTTCTTTTCACACTTCCGTAGTTTTCCCTAATGTTCAATGGGGCAAGCTAGACTAGTCGAGGTGCATGACAGAAAATCCGGACCCGACCCACTATATGAATAAGAATAAAAAAATAAAGCTGAATGCAGTGTGAAGTCCACAAATTTTTCACGGCCTTGTCCAATTAACAACTGTTTCTCTATGGACCCGAGCTGTTGTCTCGGGGCCCGGCCCAAACTGGGGCCCCTATATGGGAAAAATCTTGATTGTCTGAAGACCTCGATTTCAGGTGTTTGCTTATGTGCCCATTCACCTCAAAACATGGATAACATATCATCGTCTTCTTTCTTCTTTTTTAAACTCTATTGCATTTTGAATATTTGAAGTTCGAGTTCAAGTTCAGCTTGAGCTTATATTGTTATGATTTTTGGATGTACTTGATTTATCGAGTTGAACATAGTAGATCAAGCTTGAGAAGATAGTCTATTAGTCGGTTTCATTTCGAGTTAGCTAGAGTTGTGAACAAATAACCAAAGCAAAAAGTACCGCAAAGTATTTCGTTTTATGTTGTCCATCAAAGATAGAGTAATATTAAACTCAATCCCTCATAAACGAAAATGCCCATTTCTTTGATAATGACATAAATCCAAAGCGATAAGAGGGTCCATGCTAACCTAGTTTAAAATAGTAGCATATACGGTAGGGGTGATCAGTTTTCAATTCAGTTCAGTACTACCAAGAATTGATAACCTGACCCAAAGGACAAGTTGTGAGTTTTTGGATCGGAAACCATTGGATTATTAATATAGATAAGCAACACGGACTTTGATTCTAATATATTAATTTAAAGTGAATTGAAAATCAACGGTTTCAATTTTTTAGAGTTGGGAACTAAACCGGTACACTTGGGAACTAAACAAAACCGGCTAGTTCGGTTCAGTTCGGATGGTTCCCAGTTCAATTGGTCCGTTTTGCTCAACCCTAATATTCAATCAAACTAGTACGCATGCCTGCTCAACAAAATGCGAATTAAAAATAACACTTGGAAAGGATTAGGATCTTAAGCTAAATTGGGCCTTCCACAATCTACCAAGCCGTTTTCTTTTCTCTTGTACTTTTTTTTTCTGGTTTTTTCCAACTAATACTATGGTATTGATAGGAGGAAAAGAATGGACATATTTAGGTCGCATCGACCAGGCAAAAGCTCATTGAAGGACAACTCGAAGTATACCCAGAACGATGACAAGAACAACAAACCCTTTCAGATCATATTTCAGCGAAAAGTAATGCCAAGTGTACCGAAATTGATAGTGGAAATTGGTCAAGAAAATGATGTGGCATATTGTCATAGGGAGATTAATGTGACTCAGCTTGTTTAGATGTCTTACAATTTTCCATGCCATCACTCCCTAAATTTGTCTATAAATTAGTCTTAGCTGTGTACTTATTATTTTTGTAAGATTGCCAGTACTATGCTCAAGTTTGAGTCCATCAACATATTCAGCTGAACATTCCTTCATTCAAAATCTTAAGTCAATGAGTTGTTGGCCAAGTTAAGATATATTAACTACTAAACACCACTCTAATTCTTTGACGTGGGACTGCTCTAGCACGGCTCACACGCGTATCTCAACAATTATCGACTTATTTGGGAACCGATCACTGTCAAAGATCCGTTTTTTTCATCCCTCACAAGGCAAAAGGGAGAATCATGCACTGTCAATCCACGAACTTATTGTATTGCCCTTAAGTAGGTCATCCATGACATACGTCGACCTTGCTTCGTTTAACGGGCTGAGTACTTTATTCATAGTCAAAAGTGGTCAGATGGGGAGCCGTGTTTAATCTTGGAGGCACGTCAGCTGAAACTGCAGAAGTGCTGAAGTACCAAGCGCTCCTAATAATGGAACGTTAGATAGGGAAAGGATGCTTCATTAAATCTACGCCTTGTTTTGTCATCTCGAGATGTTCATGATTCTATTTGTCGCATTTGCAACAACACATGGTGAATACTCTACTCAGCCTATTGTGCTTGAAGGCTTCTCAACGATAGGTTCGGTTTAAGATGCGGTTGAAGCTGAAGAGGTCTCCATCTTCCTACAAGCTTGTTCAAGAAGGCCAAACAATAAGTACGTCGACCGCAAAATTCCGCATAGAATAATGTGCACGCAGAGTGTATGTATATTGTGATATACCAAAAGAGTTGTAAACCTAATAAACGAATGCCGATTCAGTTTTAAACTTTTCGATTTGGCAAATTTAGTCTTAGACTTTTCAATGATTTGCCAATGTGGCCTTCTAAGCTAATTTTGGCAGAAAATTACTTGACATGGACACCAAGCATCCTACGTGGCATAGTCCGTGTTAATGTGGACAATTTTTGTGGTTTTTTTTTTTTTGTAAAATATCCTAATTTTCTTTTCTATTGTTTTGTTTTCTTTTCACTACTGGCTAGCAAGGGTCCCCAGACACTAGGCAAGGGCCACGAGCCATCACCGATCTCAACCATTGGCCATGACCGACAAGGGCTTTCTAGCCCTCAACCAATGGCTGACAAGAAAATTTAGGAGAATTAACAAATTGCAAAAATTAGCCATATTCATATCGACCATGCCATATAGGATGACTGACGTCTACATTAACGATTGCCTTCCAAACTTGGCCAGAATGACTGTATTAAAAAAATCGCCAAAAAGCTTAAGATTAAATTGATCAATTGAAAAAATTTAAGACTGAATTACAATCAGTAAAATAGGCTAACGAAGTTTTTGGTAACTTTTCCAACATATATTGTATCGAGTGGAGTATGTCCATCTCGTCTCTCTTTTTTCCGTTTGTTTTTTTTATTTTTTTTTTATTTTTTGGGAAGCAAGAAAAGACAACCTGTAAACAAGTAATTTTTAAGATGAAATTCACTATCTTCTGGGCAAGATTCGAAAAGTTGACTTTCTGATTGAATCCAGTTACAAATTTTCGATTTATTGAACATTTGATTATGCTAAAAAAATGTGTCCCTCGATCTTCCACGTATTGCACTTCAATGTGACCATATGACTGCCAAATAAAATATGGGCCTCTTTTTGTTTATTTGATGGGAACACAAATGAGTAAACTTACGATGGTAGTAAAAATTAAAAAAGAAAAATTTAAACATTGGGCCAATTGAATTCTAAACTCTTTGCAATTGTGTCAATTTACCCTATTTCAGCACCGGCCAATAAATTTGACTACATTGGCCTAATTGCAAAAAGTTTATAACTCAATTTGCAAAAAAAATAAAAAAGTTTAGGACTAAATCGGCATAATTGAAATAAGTTGAGGATTTTTTTTGGTAATTTTTCTTCCGATGGTAACTAGATATATACATAAATTAACTGTGTTTGTATCTATCCTAAGCATAATATAAATATCAGAATAGAGCGTTTCAGCCAAAAAATCAGAAAAAAAAAATGGGAAGTTATTAGAGAAGGAACTTCACACACCAATCGAGTTAAGCATGGCCACATTCACGTATGCTTCATAATGTAATGTTTTATCTCCAGTCAAATGGGATTGTGAGCTTTCTTAGGGATGGGTGCAACTATCACTTGTTTTAATTCCAATGTATTAATTAGCAAAGCCTAAGTTGACTTTACGCTTGAATTATTTAAATATATGTGGTCCAGTACGTGCAATCGCAGCAAGAGCCGAACATGGTTCCAACTATTATTTGGGCAAAAATGACCAATGACTTGAGTTTTCGACTTGCCTGAAGTGTGCTTGCCCATTGCGTATATTTGTATGATTTATGTATCACTTCATTAACTGTCTGAAGATACGTAGAAGAATTAATCTAGTGTACTCCAATATGCTCATAAATAATTAGTAGCATGTGAGCTGCTTTTTGCATGAGTACTCCTCGGGAGCCTTCATGCAAGATGCTAACGATTACTTCTTCGGAAAATTATCTTCGACCATTAGTTAATCTTATAATTAGATCTTGCCTTTTCATCTTCCTAGAGTTATTTGTCTTTCGAACATGCAATGTGTATAAAACTTGAATTTCATAGGGACAGGCAACACAAGTACAGAACAAATCTCCTGTTCACTCGTGAGACTACTAGGTTAGTCCGACTTCCTCTTAAATCCATACTCAGGTCTCCTTCTGCACCAACTATTCTCAACTTGCCTTCGTTGATGGTCTCTTTCTCCGAACAGAATGCTTGGCACATGCAACAAAGCTAACTCAATATAGGAAAAGCATAAGAATGAGCCCTAGCTGTATTGGCCAGGTCTTGAATAATTAGCCAACCAAATATAAATTTATATCATTCGAAATATTTAAGACAAAAGAGTTATGATTTAATCAGATCATGTTAGCTCAATTTTTTCCCAGGGATCTAATAAAAGATTTTTGCTAATAGGATCCCTACTCGTCTCTATTGTACTCCACACGCTCGAGAGCCATTCGGGATGTATGTTGTGGATCTTGTCTTATTCAAGTTTTCGGGTAACATTTGTTATCTCACTCTCCATCTCGCCAAACCCTAGACCAAATCTTACTGTATTGTCTTAACGATTTAAAAGAGTGGAAAGGAACGCAGCTAACCTCTAAATGTTACCATAAAAATTTCGCACTAGATACAGAATATTTGATTCGAGCTATATTCCTACTCGATCTATCCAAACTCTACATAAGGTAGAGTAGAATGCCCAGAGCACAAATAGGTTAGAGGTTCACCCACAACATGACTCAAACTTAAGGAAATTTTCAAATAATAGCTTGAAAAGTCCTCATCTTCTTACATAAGGACATGATGTAGAGCTTATTTCAAATAATGGCCTAAAATACCATCATTTTTTCAAATAAGAACCTAAAGTAGATTTTATTTCAAATAAGGGTAGGAAGTGATCATGTTGATATATTAAAAAAAAAAGAGCCTGACCTCACCAGCTGGTCAAGGAAATTTTTATCATTTACTTTTTTTTTCATTTTTATCTTATTTCCTTTTTCATTTTTTTTTCCTTTCTAGAGGATCGGCGTCACTTCCCTCGAAAGCCATAGGTGAGGGTTAGCCAAAGGCAAGGCCTACCCTCATCTAGGACTCAATTTTTTGCTAGCTCCATCCAACTTAATTAATGAAAAATGCTCACGTGTTTTTTTAAATATTTTATCTCTCCTCCTCGGCGTCCTATGTTGTGCTAAAGTCAATTAAAGCACTAAAACAATACCGTTTTGATCCGAATCCTAACTTTTACACGAAGTTTTAATTAAATTAGGTTAAAAAATTCAAAAATTTCCGTAGGAAAGAAAAATTCAAAAAAAAAGCCAAAACTAAGCTTAAAAATTGCAAAAAAAAAAAACCTAGGCAGGGTCCCCGACGGCCATAGGCAAGGCCTCCCACATGTATTTTTCTTAACGTTTAGTTTTTTAAATTTAATTAAATTAAAAATTAGGTTTAATTTGTCTTTTGGATGAAAATACCCTTGATCAGCAGAAATATATAGTTGGCTAGCGAGGTAAGGCTCTTATTTGAAACAACCATGCCCACTTCAAATCCTTACTTGAGATAAGATATATTCACTTCAAATCCTTATTTTAAAATTTCCCTCAAACTTATGATATCATGGAAGACTACGGCCACTTTACCACTAGGTCAAGCCATCATGCTTGGTGGTAAATCTAGAGGCATTTATTTAATCTAATGTCCTCTAATTAATATTCTCCTCCAAGCTCATAAAGTTCCAAATAACTTAACACAAGAGTAAGGAGGCATCTGTCGTGACTGTTCATGAGCACATGTAATCATCGAACAAGGCTACTAAAGCACACTAATCCACCATTAAGAAAATCTGAGTATGATTAGCCATACGCTTCACGATCCACACCACAACTGTGGCCAACCACCATGCTCGTACGATGGAAGTAGCCCTTAGCCACTTACGTAGCCATGAAAGCCAAATTCATCTCGATAATGTAGGTCAAAAAGGTCTTCAAAAGACTTTAAAGAAGCTTTTTTTGCCCCCCGAAAGCTTAGTTCTTATGTCCTCCACAATAACAGCAATTCCACGTGATAAAGGGAAGGCTTGTGATTCTGTAACCGAGTGATGAAGAATCAATGGTGCATTTCCTAGGGCAACGCTCGCGGTTCCCTTGGGGTGCATACCAATTATTGCACGTAGGACTAGATGAATTGTTTGCCATTAAGTAAACATAGCATATGATATGATGGATGCCCTAAGTGCTGGTGAAAGATAGAATTATATTTAGCGTTCATAGATCGGTCGCCTGCCTTTTTCATCTTAGGGGCATTGCTGATATCTCCTGTCATCTCTTGTCGTGGTTAAAATGGTACGTGAGTTCATGTTTGATAAAAAAAAAAAAAAAAAAAGGTCGATCGCTACAATAAAGAAGAAGGCAAAAAACCTACCGATTCGAGCTGCCGTACCTCCGATCATTTCGTGTTTTCGAAATGTCCGATTCCGAGTATTAATCGAGAAATGCTAAGGCCTTTGAATTTGGGATGATTGTCAAAAGAGTCCTACACATATCGTACAATGATTAATTTAATTTTATACCTTTCAATTGTGTCAATAAACTCTTAAATATTTTCACGATTTGCCAATTTAGTTTTAAACTACTTGAATTGTGTCAATTTAGTCATAAACCTATTATTTAGATAACTGTGAACTTACATCAAAAGGTTTAGAGCGAAATTAATAAATTCTCAAAGTATTTATCACTAAGTCAGTAAATTATCAAAATATTTAGGATTGAATCGACACAATCAAAATGGTAAAAGGTGCCAAATAATTCATATTTTTTGTATTTGTATCAATTTAGTCTTAAATCTTTTTGCATTAGTATCAGTTCAGTCCATTTGGCCAATTTAAGTAGAAAACCGCTGATATGGATATCAGCCATCCTATGTGACACCAATGATGCCGATGTAATAACTTTTACATTTTTTAAATAATTTTTGAAATGTTTTTTTTCTCCCTACTTGTAGTCGGCCAGCCAGGGCTAGCCTCGCTAGGCTGAGGGGAAGCACCGACAAGGCCGCTCTTGCCTCGATAAGGGTTGGCCTCCTCCATGACGCGATGCCAACCCTTGCCTAGGTGGGACTTGCTGGGCTTCATCCTAGACCAAGCTAGGTCCGAAAAGGCCAAGCGAGGCTGCCCTTACCTAATCAAGGTTCGGTCTCACCGGCGCTCCACCTTGGCCCCTTTCAAGTCGACTCTCGCCTGTGGCCAACCAGCCAGCCATCGATAATAAGAAAAGGGAAAAGAAAAAAAATAAGTAATGAAATAGAAAAGAAAAATCATAATAAAGAATTCGAAAAAAAATCCACAGTGGAACCGGCAGTATCGCATAAGACAATAGGTGTTCGTTCACGTCAGCGGTTTCCAACCTAATTTGGTCGAATTAACTGAATTGTCATAAATATAAAAATAATTTAGAACTAAATTGATTAAATTGAAATGTTTACGAATGAATCGATATTAATGCAATAAGTTAAAAGTATCAGCCGTGCAATAGGGTTAAAGATTTGTTTTTCGACAATTTTTCGGCTCGAGTTCTATTCTTGGGTCCCGTCGGAAAAGCTGAGGTACACATTAAGCGACATGTACCAGCAATCCTCTGTTGCACGTGTGTTGGCGCAATAATTATGGCGGTGTGCAAAACGAAGACACGTAGGACCCGAGACAGGATTTGTTCCTCTTTCCAATTCAAACCATCATATTTTCAGGGTCTAGGAAAAAGCGAATTGACCGCCTATCAGCCCTTGTATTTTCATCCCGAAGCATAAGAAAGCCCACCATATTAATAAAATTAAACCAATATCAAATAGAAGAAAAGCTATTTATTAAAAAAAAAAAAGAAGAAAAAGAAGAACGGGCATTGAGCTGTGCTTGCTACGAACCCACTCAGACGACCCAATTTCCTAGCCTTTGCCTAGCAGTTCAGCTATCTTTTTCATCTCGGTTCATAAACAAGAAACAAAGTAATACCAGCCATGTATCTTCCACTTCGTCCCACAGGAAAGGTATCCCTATTGGGAAAAGAATAATCACCGAATATTACAACTTTTGAGGTGTTGTGGTGCACCATCCATGAAAACTAGGGGTGATGATGATCACATGCGGCGGAATTAGTGAATTTGTGAGCTGTTCATTGTCTCGTTGTTGTTACACTCGACAGCTACGGCACAGAGCGAGAAAAACTGCACCAGCAAGAACAAAATTTTCTATGGGATTAGAAAGATCGGACGGAAGCATATTAAATGAAGTGGAGGGACAGAGAGCACCATCATAGATGAGATTTGTAACGATCCAGTCCGACTAGGGTCGGGTGTGGTCGCCCGGACCGAAAGGCCTAGACAAGAAGTGACTTCTGGTAGACTTCTAGCATGGTGAATGGGGCAGAAATGAATTGAATTGTTCACCAAACATAGGGAGAACGATTACAACATATATTTGTGAAAATTGAAATTAGCTCGGTAGACGTATTTTGACTAACAATAATGCTTAAATTTAAAATTCTAAAGTTAAGGATGCTCATATGAAAAAACTCTTAAGATAAGTGATCTTTTGAGAAGATGCCCATTTTATACGTTAAAGAATGAAATTGTGAGTCTCGGTATGGACGGGTCAATGAACTCGAATACGGACCGAGACAGTTTTCTTGAACTGTACTTGGTTCACTTGCTTTCGTTGCGCAGGTCTTGTGTACGGTTAACTTGCATAGGATAGTCAAAAGAGCTCGTAAGACTCCCGTGATTCGGGACAAAGTTTTAGGAACCCCATGTTCGTGTTTTCCTCCTTTTAAGCTTCGCGAGCCTGAAATCTCTCTCTCTCTCTCTCTCTCTCTCTCTCTCTCTCTGTTATTAGGGTTTTTTTTTGTCTTCGCATGGTGAAACTTTTGCCCAGGATTTACTACGAGGGACTTTGCAGATAACAACGGAGAAAAAATGGTGGGTCATGGATCACAGTGAACCTACCTACACATTGCAGTACTCATTGCCATGTCCGGTCAAGTCCGTGGCTCAATGGGGTTCTCAATGGAGCACGGCTCTATGCGTAAAATTAGGGTTTGCACTGTTTTTTTCTTTCTTTTTTTTGGAAACTTCCCTTTGTTTCAAAGATGCCCATGCATCTTGGCAGTACGGACAGCAAATTTTTCCAAAGACTACAGCCAAACCCTTCGAAAACTGCAATTGGAAGTGGAAGCTTGGCTACGTGTGATCCTGTCTATATTGAACCTTGACTCTAAATTTCCAAAATAGGAGACGACATATAAGCCAGGGACATCGTGTCCGAATCAATAATAAAGAATAGCTCAAAACTTAACCGATGTTTTGTGAAATTATGGTTTTTCGGGAAGAGAAAAGGTCGAGATGAATAGTCCTATGTGAATTCAAATAATGGCGTTCACATTTGAACAATGTGGGGAGTGTGCTCACCTCCAAATTCTTTCTTTTATTCGGATTACGCAAATACATCTATTAAGGGACTTAGTAAAGATACGTGAATGGATTCGATTCGAAGAAGTTGGCGACATCCATTGAAGTTACTTTGTTAGTACCATAGAAGATTGATATCAGATCGTCAAAGATTCTATAATCCCATTTCAGATAATCCAAAGGTTGATCCTCTCCAATCTAGCAAGTCCCTCAATCATGCCCTCGCGCTTCTTCCCTTTTGGGCTTCACGTACTGTTTAACTTTAAACCCAAAAACTCAAAAAAGGAAAGAAAAAAAAATTGAAATTCCAGAGAGAGAGAGAGAGAAGCATCCCGAAAGCTTCCTAGACTCCTAGTTCCCTAGCCAGTCCTTGAAGAATGAACAATATTATATACACATAGCAGCCGTTGACCAAAATAATAATTAGGGGATCACTTGAACAGAGAGTCGTTTTCTGATGTGTCCGCAAGTACTGCTACAGCTTTATGCCCTTAAAGAATATATGAGATCATAGTTTTAATAATTAGTTTTCTTGCTAGTTGTGGGTACTGGCAATGCCTACGTAAGAAGATAGGGTTGAGGATAAAAAAAAATTATGATCCACTCAAATCGGACCAAACCAAATCGTATCTAACCAGTTAATTTTAGATGGAACCAGCAGATACCGATCCAATTCTCGATTTCAATTTTCTAAAATTGGCAGGTATCGATTCTGTTTACAGTTTTAGGTTGGAACCATCCATCTAATTCAACCAAACCGATTTCTTTATATAATATAAATATATATTCTTTTAACTGAAATAACCTCCCTCAAAAGTCTTGCTTTACCATTGAATTTTGAAATATCTCACTTCCGGTTAACTTGCTTTTCGACGCCACATGTTATTACTGACTAATGTAATCTCCATGCAACATACTTTCCTAGTGCAAGTAGCCAACTACTAATTACTCTCTAATTCTTTTTTCAGTTCGCCAGTACCTCAAATAGAATGCTTTTGTGGCATGGTTCTCGTCTTACAAACTCAACCGTATAACTTGCTTTTGTGGCATGGTCTCCTCATTCAATCACTAGGTATTGGTTTCATTTTTTTTTTAATTGATGTTGGTGCTCGATAGGACCATAACTTGGATTCAACTGAGAACCAGACCAGACCAATGGTTCGAATCTTAGGTGGATCTATGAAACGAGCGAGTAGTTCACAGTTTGCATTTTGTAAAATCGGTCCGTAACGGGGAAGTTTTCGGTTCTAGGGTAAGAACCACCCATTTTGGAATTGATGATCCCTATAAGAAGATCTCTCCTCACGATGGTTAATGACACGCATGTTGTACGCTTTGCCAACCTTGCACACTGACCATTCCATCCCATTTTCTGCTACACCAACGTTAGCGTCCCACACTCTGAGATTCCGCCCAAGACCCTTCGGGGAAATGTTGTGCGGCTATGTCGGAGCTTTGGTTGTCGTCGGAGTTGTGTGCTGGATTTATCGGTGGAGGAATCCTAGATGCGACGGGAAACTTCCGCCGGGCTCGATGGGCTTGCCACTTCTTGGCGAGACCCTCCAGTTCTTTGCCCCAAACACTTCTCATGACATCTCTCCGTTCGTTAAAGAGAGGATGAAGAAGTAAGACTTCGATAACAAGCCGTTTACTTATATTGAAGGTATTCCATTCTTCGACTACTCGTTCTTCTCTAATGGTAAATGCTTGTGTCGATTTCCTTGGCTTTCCAGGTATGGACCGATATTCAGGACAAGTTTGGTGGGACGGCCGGTGATAGTATCGACGGATCCAGATCTCAATTACTTCGTCTTCCAACAAGAGGGACGCTTGTTCCAGAGCTGGTACCCAGACACCTTCACGGAGATTTTTGGCCAACAAAATGTGGGTTCGCTACACGGTTTCATGTACAAGTACCTCAAGAATATGGTGCTGAATCTCTTCGGCCCGGTAAGCCTCCAAAAGATGCTCCCGGAAGTTGAGAAGACTGCATACAGAAGATTACAGCAGTGGTCATGTCAGGACACGATTGAAGTAAAAGAAGAAACAGCAAATGTAAATTTCAGAGCGACCGTTCTTTTTATACCATCATGTTTGCTGCAAGCAATAGCTAACTGAAAGAACTGACACCATTGCAGATGATATTCCATCTGACAGCAAAGAAGTTAATAAGCTACGATTCAGAGAGCTCTTCAGAAAATCTCAGGGAAAGCTTCGTCTCATTTATACGAGGATTGATTTCCTTTCCGTTGGACATTCCCGGTACCGCCTATCACGACTGCTTACAGGTAAGTAAAACCTGCAGAAACCTACCTGTCAAATTGGTCTGTTTGCACTCTAGCTCTCTTGGCCAAAACAGGATTACTTTGCATAAACTACATTTAACAAAAAATTTGGTCCAAAATTTTCCTGATTCTGAAGGGAAGGAAAAAGGCAATGAGGAAGCTGAAGAACTTGCTACAAGAAAGAAGGACGATGCCCAAGAAACAACAAAATGATTTTTTCGATTACGTGCTTGAAGAACTTCAAAAGGAGGGAACAATTCTTACAGAGGCAATCGCATTGGATTTGATGTTCGTGTTACTATTTGCCAGCTTTGAGACTACTTCACTTGCTCTGACATTAGCCGTGAATTTTCTTTCAGACAACCCCATGGCACTGAAGAGATTGACGGTTAGTGAAATCAAACAACATTTTGGGTACTTCGAATCAATAACAAGATTAACAATTTGTTTGGCTAACATCCTCTAAAGCCTCAAATATATCTCAGGAAGAACACGAGGCCATCATAAGGAAAAGGGAAGATGCTGATTCTGCACTTACCTGGAAGGAGTACAAATCAATGACGTTCACATTTCAGGCGAGCAAGAACTTCTACTACCTTCAACTTCTACTCAGATGATACATGCATAAAACAGTTTTCTTATTGCTAAAGTCCACTTGCAGGTGATAAATGAAACTGTCAGGCTCGCAAATATAGTTCCAGGAATCTTCCGGAAAGCACTGAGACAAATTCAATTCAAAGGTACGTTGATATTCATCCAACACAAGTTTATGCTAGACAAGAAAGAGCAATCTATGTTGACAAATTCCCTGTTCTGTTGACAGGCTACACCATACCAGCAGGTTGGGCTGTTATGGTTTGTCCGCCAGCGGTACACTTAAATCCAGCGAAATATAAAGATCCTCTGACATTTAATCCATGGAGATGGGAGGTTGGTCACATAATTCTCTGTTCTTCACCTGCAAACAGATAATTTATTCCTACAAGCAAAAAAGAAAAAGGAATGGCAGATAATGAATCTCTTGGAATCTTCATCATTTTCCATTTTCAACTAACATTCAATACGTACAGGGGATGGAGGTACATGTTGCATCTAAACAATTTATGGCTTTTGGTGGTGGTATGAGGTTCTGTGTTGGGACTGACTTCACGAAGGTTCAGATGGCAGTTTTTCTCCATTGCCTAGTAACAAGATACAGGTAATAGCGTCCAGTGTCAAAAAGTGAAAAATGAGCCTCGCTTATGGAGAGAGAATAACCATTTTGTTAATGAACTTTTTTAGGTGGCAAGCAATTAAAGGAGGCAATACTGTCCGAACTCCAGGTTTACAATTTCCAGATGGTTTTCATATTCGAATTTGGAGAAAGAGTCACAAAAAGGAAAATTCATGTACATATTGATGGCCAAACCTGAACACGAACTAAGTCAATGGTCTTGCTTCAGCGGCAAGTAAAAGTATCACAGCTTCCTGCCCTGCAATCAGAATGGCTATTGACAAGCTAGAGAAGGGAACAATTGTCAGCAATATACTTCAAGATGCATGAAGCCAATGAAAAACTCATTCCAGAAACAAAAGCAAGCAACAATTTTGCCCAAGGACAAGTACAAAATTTTGCCTTTACTTGTCTCAGCATGTCTGATAAGGGAGAGAACCTGAATGGAATTCAGAAGTTGAAGAGTTATCAAAATGTAACCAACTTACAGCAGCATCTACACAGAATGGTGCATAAACAGTATATGTCTACATTACATCTTTGTGGAAACTTCCGTGTCTATTCTACATCAAATAATTCCTCAGAAGATTCTCTTCCTCTAGTCTGTCTCATACAACATATGTTTCCGCAATAGCAAGTGAATCAACCAAAACAGAGCCATCTCTCTGAGTGAGCTTGAAAAGACTCCAGAGTCAGACACGTCACTCTCTTCTCTTGGGATGCGGGCTCAGCCATGTCTGATCCTGTCCATGGCTATATCTATTGTGTTCATGATGTCGGTTGTCAGCATGTTGTCTCAGTTCAGAGGATCCACCAGAAGACCCTCTTTCCTTCCTACGCTTTCTGTGTCCAATTTTGTCATCCTCTAAACTATCCAAAGCAACCTCCCTTGCAACACCTGAATTCTTTCCATGACCATGCTTGAAATTATCCTTGTGAACATGGTGAAGATAGTAATAATACTCAGGCTGCCTATCTGGATGCCTGTGTTCATGATGGTGATGGACATTTCGTTTGTGCGAAGGATTATGCTTGCGGTGTGTCACCTCCTTGTTATGGTGCTTCCTATGGTGCATATGGGTATGTTTAGCGTCAATTTTATGCCTTCGAGCACCTGGGATGATCTGACTTTCATCTTGAAAATTATCTTCCCACCAATCATAAAGGGTGTCAAAGAGTCCTTTTTGATGCAGCAGCCAGAGCAACACAAGAACTGTACTACCATACATAATTATTTTATCGCACTATCTCTTGTTAGGATAATCAAACTTACCTATCAAGAATGAAAATGGAATCACCTGTTGGAATCGTCAGTAACAGTAGACCAAACATCAAGACCCAGCTCATGCATATATACTGTATGTGGCATCTGAAGTCGAAAAAACCTGAGCATTCCCTCCTGTTGACAAGGCCATACATTAACAGTACATAAACAAGCATTCTAAAGCAGGCTTACATACAAAGTAGTGTCCAAGGTGAAAGGCAGAGACTGCACGGTAGGTAGTAATACAGATGCCAAGGTGAACATTAACAGAAGAATTTCACAACATAATAATGTGCAATCATCCACTTTGCCTTGTACAATTTCTTCTTATTATATTTAGCTACTTTTATCCTTCACATATTTTTGCTCGCATGCTCTGTTCCCCAGGACTCTGTTATTATGCACCTTTCACAAAATTTCCTGAAACACAAGAAGCAGCGAATTCAATTCCACAGCTTGTTACTATCACAAACACATACTGCACTGGATGCATCAATGGTGTTCTACACATGTTTCTCTATGCTACATGTATAATCTATGTCAAACCCTAATACTATCATTCTCTCCCATCCTTGTTCCAGTGACAGTATATTATCCTCTGGAAGCAAAATTGTGAAATTTCACACCAAACTGATGCTATGATCATCTTGACATAACAAACCATGCCAGAAGAGAGGACAGACATTTTCTTCAAGCCAAAAATAAGAGTCAAATAATTTATTCATTGACTGAACTCAAGATATGAGAGGAAAGCATGTGTAAACAATAGATATTTCACGACTGACAGAGCAACAACATTAAACTAACCTGCAACTTTTTCCAGTGATGAAGTCAATTACAGCTGCCCATAATTTGCTCCAAATGCCCTTGATGGAATCAAAAAACCCACTCATACCTGTCTTTGGTAATTGAAAAGGTGTACTCTGCAAAGAAGTCATCGATTCAAGACACACTAAATAAAAGTGAATTTTAGAGCTAGTATCATTGAACTGCCTCTATTAGCAAAACAGCAGAATTGCTAAGCAACTTGAAGGCTAACAATTATACTTGAGACTTCTGATCTCAATTCTTGAAAGCCTTTCGTGAATACTTTTGACATTTACCATCCAAATGGACACTTCCAGCAGAAATCAATCAATTCAGCATCTATCTTACAAGCTTTTCTAATAACAAAACTTTTATCCAAGGCAATCCTTTTGAGCACGCCATTCATCAGGGATTTCATGTCATTTATCGAGCATGGCTTTGCACTAAACATCACACCTGTGATCCATTGTCAAGGACAGTAGCTGTAGTACTAAATTGGCATTCTGCTCGATCAACCTCACTGAAATCAGAATCCTTAAGAATAGCTGCAGTTAAAAACACATGAAAGGCCTATAAAATCAAATCCTCATTAGTTGCTCCGTCAGAATTTCCCTACTGAGCATTGAGCATGGTGACTGATACCTGCACATGCATATTTTGCTGCCTGGTCTGTTGTCGGGTACAACTTAAATGACCTAGTCAAAATTTCCCTTGGCTTCATGATGAAAAATTGTTCCTGCAACGTCAAAATAATGTCTTTTACATAATTTTCAAGCTAAATATTCAAAAGACATCAATTGAAAGAAAAGTACCTCTGTGAGGGTGACACCACTGTTGCAATCAAACTGCCAGATGAAGTAGTTTGTCAAAGAGGAGAATTAAGTAGATTCCTACAACAGCCAAACGTATACGCAGTATGGATATTTAAACTAAGATGCACTATCCAAATTCTGTCTGAAAATCATAAGCTATAAAAAGTTACTGAGTCACTGCATTCCATCCTATGAAAGTTGTTTCTTTCTAATATAATTTTGATAATTATGGCTGAAAACTCCTCAACTTTTACTCGCCAAAAGGTGGAATGAGAATTTGATAGATGAAGAATAAGGAATATCCCTTTCTTCCACACCGCAGTGGTTAATGATATAGACAAATTAAGCTGTTATACATACTAGCACCGAAAAGTAACTCTGTTGCACAACTCCCAATTAGTTAATCATAATTATTTCAAGGAAGAGAACAGCGATTAAAACTAGTTTGGCAGCCTCTATCCTACAGCTACAAGCATGAAGGGGAACCTACTAATATTAATAAGAGAACAACAATGCATCCAAGAGTTGATGCTCATAAAATATCAATCCGAACCATAGCACTGACAAATGAGAATGCTTCAAATTCCGTAAAATCCACACCACGAGGATCCTTCCATGAGCGAAATCTGACTATTGCCACAAAAAAGCTTCATATTTCCGGTATTATGTAACTCATTAAATTGTAGGTACATGAATAACATATAGTAGAACCAGTCATGTGCCTGGCAGAACTTGAGGTATAAACTGAAGTGTGATCACTAATGAAAAAATGATGTATATGAGCACTAAAATTTCTAATCTTTGAGGGTACCGTTAAGCTGTACGAGGCTTCAAGTTCACCGGTATTCTTTGTTGTGATTGTAGCGACTCCAAATTGTGTCAAGGCTTCAAACGTTGGAATAGTGACACTTAAAATTTTGCCAGGGCTCCTACAGACAAGATAGGTACAAATCAACTATTCATGTAATAAAACACTACATACTGAAATGTCAAAGAACAAAAATTTACTCCTTTACTTGAGTAAAACAAATGGCTAAAGATTACTTGGCTTTACTTAATTTCACCAATATTGTTCCAAGCAGTAGATAGAAAAGTACACATTTTTTTATTTATGATACTGGACAACATGGCAAGAAACATTCAAAAAAGACCAAGACACAACTTTTCTATATTCTAACTCTACTGGAAAATACCAACAGAGGATCTACAAAAGTTAGTAACTGCAATCTCAATGTTTTGAAGATCTAAAACTTGTATATCGTAGCCAGCCATTGATTCATATAAAGAACCATTAAAAATGCCAAGCCAGATGGAACATATGAAGTTTTTTTCAAAAAACAATGAACCAACACACTAAGATGCAAACTAACCCTATGCAAGTAACTGTCACCAGGCAATATTTAGGTTCACCAAAGCAAGTGAAACATCATAACAACAGAAATAAGGTCAACCTCTGATATACATATTCAATGTCATCAGCTCTTAATTCTATCAAAAGGTTTGTGTTAAGAACTTCAGTGACCCCTATGGAGAAAGAATGACTCCCTGCATTCTGCATCCAAATGAACATTGTCAACGACAGAAACTAAAGTACACGATCTTAATTCTTCAATTACAAAACCTTACTGGATGCTGATTTATCCTTTCAAATCTTCCTTCAATGCCATACAGCGGTAATTGATTCCTCCCGACTCGATTCTGGTCAGCCTTTCATTAAAAGGAAAAAAGAGCTTCTTCAAATCATGCCACAGGATAACACACCACTCACTATCTGTCAACATCTTTGTGAGTGGTGAAGTTCCAAGTAGCGAGTAGTAATTCTAATTAGGCAGAAGATGTGGCAGATATAGAGCACAATTTGCAAGAGGGGGAAAGAACTGTTATGCTTACGCAAATCTACCAATTCACATCCGATTGTAGAAAATAACACAGTAATCTCTAGATATCCCTATAAGGTTGCAGCAACACGAACGTTACCAGCAATATAGTGTCATGTGTCAAAAGCTCTAACCTAAACAAATAAGGCAGATCATATTCCTTAGGCTTTAGCTGAAAGGGTAGAATTGACTAACATCCCAGAAATTCCACAGTTGATTATGCAAGCAACTTCCAAAAGGTGAGGCGCAAAAATTTGGTTGTCCATTGAAAGCCTCATAAGTGACGCCGATCTTGTTGCATTCAATGCCATCCAAGGTAAATCTGACCCTCTCAAGCAGCATCCACATAGAAAAATTTGTCCCTAAATTCTGTGGCTGACCAGGTCCACTCTTTAAGAAAACAAAAAAAATGTCTCAGGATAGGTAACAGGCTAATTACGGGGAAATTTACAATTAGGCTAGGGATTTACACTGCAGTATTCGAAGCATATGTGCATGCTCTAAAAGAAAAGATAGCACGAGGCTAAGATGCTATCAAATGTTGATCTTGTTCGTTTTATTTTTTCTTTTACATTTTATGTTTGAGATCAGAAATATTCTGAACTTCCAATTTGAATCCTTCAAAAACCTTGGATTTAGATATTGACCAACAAATTGTAGTTCATTCGAACATCATAAAGCACTAATATTACCATCCATCTGTATACTTATAGCAATTCCAATTCTATGCATGGCTTGTCTCAGTCTCTTTATAAACAAAGGCAGATCCATCCAATTTATGCACAACATTAACATGAGATGCAAACGTCAGGCTGGAAAAAAAAATTGACCAGTTTACCGTATAAACAACGATGTGGGGTAGATACCCACCTTGCCTCTACCAAAATCATTACATGCTTTGTGGTACTGATGAAAAGATCCATTAAAGCAATATGATGAATTATTAGAGAAATTGAAAAGAGAGTAAATAAACATCACTGTTGAGTTGTTGACAAGAAACTGTGTGATCCTTCTCAATGCAGTCACAATCATGCATATCGGACGGTATCAATCCATTGAACATCATGCAAGAAGTCATTATGGTGCCAAACTACACCAAGTGAGAAGGATAAAATATGTTGTACTTTTGTTTCTTTGAATGCAGAAAAACTTCAAGTCTATGAATACTAGCATAAGAGTTGAATAAATGTGAGACATGCCTGCCTTGGAATGACCAGGTAAAAGTCCTCAAATGATGGAATATTTGTGTACCCAACAAAATCTCCAATAAGGTTCACCCTTAAGAAGTTATCGCCAGATATAGCACTTCTGTTTTCGGGACCTACAACTACCTCCTGTAGGCCAAAGAAAGTAAACGGTGGGAAGGATTGTCAGCAAATCCATCATAAGTGGACTCTAAAAAGGGATTCAAACTTTACAAACCAACAGTGGGTATTGATAATCAGAAAATTTAAATTTATGAAAAAATGGATATTCTGAAATGAAAGCAACAAATAGATTAGTTGTGGATAAAACAAGAAATTACAGGGCTTCATTGCCCTAGCCAATTACTCCAGACAGTTTCATGACATAAACATCTGACGCGAGTAATCCCATATTCTAGCATGAATATAAGTAACTCTGTTAAAGAACAAACACTATAAATTACAAATTGTTAAGGGAACAAGCAAGACAATATAACAAAAAAAAAAACAGTTGAATATTAAATTGTTTTCTATCGGCTAACATTTTCTTGAGACGAAAAGTTGAAAACAATATGAAGCATAATCATACCGAAATTTGTGTTCCTGTTTTTACTTCAATCCGGACACTGAATCCTAGTGATCGTTGTCCAATACCAAAAACATGGAACCTTCAACAGAGAACAGTTTCTAGTTAGGATGTGACTAATGATAAACTGAATAAGAGTGGATAACAAGGAAATCCTCAGAAGTACAACTAGCATCTTGCTTGTATAATTAGTAGTTACAGAAGCAAATTCGTCTGTCTATTTATGTTAATTTCAGTAATATTCACAATGTTAGATGTTACCACTAATCAACTCTATAGGCATATTGTATGTGTTACAAAGCCCGCACTAAACACTACTTGTATTAGAATGGAAAGATATGTACACAATTAAGTTATTTCTTTCACTATCAGTTTCTTTTGTCCAAACAAAAGAGAATGCAGTTGTGAGGGAGTGTCAATTCAAGAACCAATTTTGAAATTTTCCTTGGAAGACAGTATAGAACTAGAAAATAATGACAATCACAAGCATTTTTCTCCAGATCCACAATGTAATTCTCAGAAGTTCAACAAAACAGAGCTCGTTAATTCAGCAATAGAGACGCTAAAGAAGGATCCAGGAATCAACGTTTGGTTATAAGGAGAGTGCGCGCTTGGATAGAAGTGTTCAATAATTTTTCTCTTGGGGGAAGGCACGAGTCGTCATACCAGTCACCGGGAAATCTGAGGCAATGAGCAGTATTAGCCTTTCCTTTAAGCATTTTGTCAACTGATTATTGAATCAACAAAAAGATAGAAACCAAGTATTAGAAAATAAAGATCCATATGAAAATGAAGAGATATGTAACGGCACTTACAAACATTTCCGCACGATGATGGAATGCGGCGCTGGGGCCCACAAGGGCAACAGATTGGCTGGGATAAACAACAATTGTAGAAGACACAAAAAGTTGAGAAGGAAGATGCACGATATTGAGAAAGAGGGACAAGTCAATAAATATGATCCAAATATTTTAACAGGCATCTCACACAAGATGAAATTTATAACTGTCTCTGGAGAACGAACTAAAATATCCTTATTATTAAATAAAATATATTCCTGTGTTAAGTGAATTCCAAAGTCCTGATACTAATTTTAAAGTGAACAAATTGGAAGGAGTGAGATTGAGCATGGATAAATCCAACATCTACAAGCATTTTTGCTGTTCGTCTTGGTCTTTCGAAACAAATTTCCATATGTAAGTGAGCAATCTTAAGCTATCAGGCTAAAACTAGAGGATGATTTGGGATTACCTGGTAAAACATAAAAGGAAACCAGATACTGAAGAGAAAAAGAACAAGAATATTATGATGACTCGAAGAGAAAGAAAGGTGGTGGAAAAAGACACCTGAGTATGCTCAATAATATGACCATCGGCATCCCGCAACCTGTAAGGCATAGACTATGACCCTGTTACATGATGGTCAACTGCCAATCTGCATTAATTTCATGCAACATTCCAATGAAGAAAAGTTCCTATTGAATGTATAGATGGAGAACCATTGTGCGCAACAAAGTTGTATTCGTACGTAAGGTACAAGATACAATTTAGTGCAGGTCGCTAAATATGGTGCTAGATCATGATGGCCTTAGATGCATGCAAGCATGTAAATCTTCCTCAATGTTTAGATAACAACAATTCAAAAATCATAAATGTTGCTAGAATCTTGCAAATAATTTGCTACCACAATTGCTTCAACCAAGTATTTTGCAGCCAACAAGGAGGAGGAAAGGCTATGAGAAGCAGCATAAGGGGACCACTGATGTTGTCCATACTGTGAGATTTTATGGCACCACTGCCAACTGTTCTAAAAGCTTAAGCTTTTAAATAAAGACGTGGTTTAATATTTAATTACTCTAAATTCCCACTCACACTTAATCTGGTCTTTTGCCAAGTAGTAAGTGTGGAATTATTTCATTGGGAGACAAATAGGGGCCTAGAAAGGTTTGAATTCAGGACCTCATGCTCTGATACCATGTGAGATTTTGTGGAACCACTGCCAACTATTCTAAAAGCTTAAACTTTTATATAAAGGCGTGGTTTAATAATTAATTACTCTAGCACATGCTATCCAAAAAACTCAAGCATGGTGTGGGAAGCTAAAAAGTCGGGGAGGGAGAGAGAGAGAGAGAGAGAGAGAGAGAGAGAGAGAGAGATCTTGCCTCTCACATATTTTCACAACTTTTGAATCCGCATCTGGCTCACATTTGCGTGTCTTCACAAAATATTCTTGTGGTTTGTATGGAACATCCTAAAAAATGTCATATAAGTACATAATACATTCAATGCTTGAACATAACATTGAGTACAAACGAAAAGATGATATAAACATGAACATGAAGAAGAATGAGAAATTTATGTGTGTCAAGTCAATGTAGCAACTTGTCTCACCAAGAATTTCACGCTTGAAAGGCATTAAAAGCATGTTTGCTCATCAATTGCTTCTTAAGGACATAAAAATGCAACCTGAAGAGAAAACACTAGAAAAACCCTAACTACTATGGAGCAGATGTAGGGAAAAATGCAGAGGACCAAACAGTCAGGGGACTAATAGAAGGAGAAGCATATCTGAGAAGGAAATCTCTCGCTTTATACAGCACAGGGATCAGAGAGGCCCCGTACTCTGATGTATGTAAGCTCGTAGAGAGCATACGCGGCAGACTTGTTGACCGTCAACACAGGGGGGATTCGCAAAGTTTGCATCTTGCTTGTCGAGTTCTCTTCGACCTCTACTACTTCTGCAACGAGCGAGGCGTCCCCTCCACTCTGAAATCGCCCAGAGTAGATTGAATAAGCAACACAGCCAAATTTCAATTTTTGCACATATTAAGATAGCATGATCAGTTCATAGAATCAACGTTCACCAAAATTTCCATGACCCAGTTCCCATTAACTACATAATCTCTCCGTCCATCGCGGGCTTTGATGGTATCAAAAAAAGGAAAGCAACTGTTTGTGTCAAGTGCAGTGCGATGCAATTCGTGCAAGAAAATGGCCGAAGCAAAGAAAATGAAAATCAAATCGCGCAATCATTGGGCAGCATTTCTCCTCAAAGTGTTCGTATCCACAATGCACTACTCGCGATGATCACTCACGGAACCGCTGGGAACGGCCAAGTCCAGCACGATCTTCTTAGTGCAGTTGAGGTTGTCGTCGGAGGCGGAGGTCTTCTGGCACTTGTCGAGCTTCGATTTGGAGAGGATCTCCACCCCGGACACCGTCAACCCGCTCAGACGGTGGAGGAGGAACACGAGCAATGTGGCCGCTCCGGCGAGTTTGATCGCCATATTCTGAACCAGAGAGCGCAGAGGTCCGGTCGATCGCGCTGTTCGAGTTGATGGGGTTTGATGGTGTTCGATGAGTGAAAGAGGAAGTCGGTGGATTTTCCCACCGCGACAACGAAATGAAACCGCTTAGGGATGCGTAGTGTACAAGGCAGTTTTTTTGGCGGGAATATAAGGTTGGTTTTTTTTTTTCCTTTTCAATTCAGGAATATGGAAAAAGAAAAAGCTAGGAAACTCGGGTTTGGTAAGCCGGGCTGGTTGGCCCGCCATCGTAATAGAACCGATTGACGGACAGGCCCTGATTAGGGGTGAGCACCGGGTCTGATTCGACTTGAGAGCCGAACCGAACCGCCTGAATCAGATCACAGAACTCATCCTAGTATTGCTGATTGGATGTTCCCAGGAAACCGTCAGGCCCAGGAGGCTTCGGAACTCTCCCACTAATCTTTACCGCTGCCTTGACGTCTTCCGCAGAATCATCAGCAACCAAAGCAATGTTCATCTCTTCAGTGACAGAGCAAGGAATTCTGGTCAACCACGCCCATCCCGATCTCTAGGACCGCTGGAACACAAGAGTTCTGTGTTCTCATCACCATGCTCGAGCCAATCGACTCTAGATCGTCAATGCCGACACATTCCTTCACGCTCCCGAGCTAAAGCAATATGCTCTCTAGAGTTTCCGTTCAAGCTCCCCATCTAAATCGCCTTTATTGTCATCTTGCAACTGGGCCAGGCCAAGGTATACCCTGAGAGTCTTCACTTCCTTGCCAACGCGCTGGAAAGATGTTTTGCTCCGTTGAGTTAGAACAAAACACCTTTGTGTCGTGAAAATCGGAATTTAATGTTGGTGGCGAGTGGCCAAATGCACTGCAGATTCATGGAACACTAAAACACCTTCCATTGGAAGCTGAAGCCCTGTCAAAGCCTCATTAATTGTTTCTGATGTTAGATTAAGGCGCTTTTGCGATTATGGCGGGAGCGGTTAATTTGAATATTGGACTATGTCAGCAGTTGATGTTTGTGGATGAACCCCTGGACAATTCTCTCTGTCTCTCCCTCTCCCTCTTCCCAATGCCTGGAAGATAACTTTGCCCGCTCGAACGTATATATGTTGCAATGATTTCAACACAGCGATATAGCCATTTCCACAGCAAAGAGTAATCTCGAGGGACAGAGAAAGGAGGGGTTAGTAAGATCAAACCGACCGATGGTATATCTTTCATAGTTTTCCGAGAAACCTTATTGTGTACACAAGTTCTGTATCTGAGCATTTACATGACAAATTTTTGCATTACAATCAAATCCAATCAACATATGGTGAACATTCATGGAAAGAGGAAAAAAAAAAAAAGCACGTGAGATCGATGACAAGGAATGGTAGTTCATCTGCAGATTTCATCGGTTCCTGCAGTGCCATTTTGACATCGGCACGCAGCTCAGGTAATGGCACCAACGCAATGATCATTCGTGGACTCTCCTTTAAACAGCATCACCAGCCCGACTATGAATCTACAATGGAATTGCCGAAACCAGAAAAGAAGTTAGTAGTTTTCATTTCCGACATTGAAGGTAACACAAGGCATTCTTGTCCAGAGTTTGATAAAATACCACACTTTTATTATTAGTGTCGACTTACCCGATAATCAATAGAACAAGGGCAAGAAGCCACAGCAAGTATTGTTAAGCCTTGTGCTTCAACTTCTTGGCAGGAGCCTCACCTCCAAGGTACTGCCGATCCACCCACCCGAACTGGGGCCGAATGAGGAGGATGAAGCCGAGAAGAAAGCCCGTTAATAGCCCGCCAACGTGGGCAAAGTTATCTACATGTGGAAGGATTCCGAGTCATAAATTGAGTGCTGTTACGATGAGAAGCATGAAAAGAGCTGCAGCCTGCAAAAATCAAACACAGAAGAGAGTTGAGGATTTATGGAATTAATAGTTCAATGAACGACACTGAATAAGAAGACTTGGCGGGTTTATCGACCTTGTTGGTGTAGATGGTCCAGTGAGTTATGAGCTTGGAAACCATGGCTCCCATGAGGCCGAAGAGAGCACCGGAAGTGCCGACCAAGATTCTGTTCTGAATGAAAAGTAAAGAGAGAATGCTTTCGCAGAATCCCGATGTTGCCACTCTCACTGCCCAAATCATCAGGGCATAGCCCCACAAGATGTTAATGTCAAAAATTCGGCATCGGATCCATTTTCAAGTCCTAAAATAATACTAAAAGAAGCCCGTGCAAGTCGAGAAATTCCAATTTCCATGGAATCTTACCGAAGCCGAATTGCTGCTCGAGGCGGAAGCCGGCAAAGGCCAAGCACAACATGCTGGCGAGCAGATGAACGCCCTGGCGAGGTTAATTTTGTTTCGATGATTGACTTGGTTTAATTTGAATACATTAAGATGAAAAACATTGGATAGCCTCGACGCTCGGCTCTACGGGATATGACATCCAACAGTTATCACTATTGGCTTATCATACCGTCCCCTCGCCAGTAGAATCCTAATCCGATCCTCAAGACGCCACATATCGAAATTTCCATCTGCAGAGAAAACTAAAATGCTTTGGATCTCAATCCTGTTTTCGCCAATGTTAACTGGATATCCAAGGTATGGTGGTTGGGACTGTCTCAAGTGGCCCAATGCAATTTAACTTCTTTGAAAGGGTCTAATGGCCATTATTATGAAGAAAGCTTCTGCCACAAGGCTTGTTTCCAATTGTTTATGCATTGCTAGCATAAGTTGGGAGATGAAGGAGACGACTCCTTCCTCCATGAATTTTTCAAAACAGGTAGAGAATAAAGAGTTCCACATCCAATTCATTCGCTTATAAACGGGAGAAGTTCGTCGCATCGACCAAGCGACAATATTCGCAGCAGAGTGTGGTATACAGAAGTTTGCATCTCTATAATTTACTTGCCAAGACATTAATATACGGATTCTCGACTGCCCATGGCGTTCTGCATTCCTCTCCATAACTAAGCGCATAGGCGGATGATGGGAAAGAGAAGGTTATCCTCGGCGAAATCCAGTTTGCTCAGTAATCACAACGGTTGTCTTTCCTTTATACAGCATCACTAAGCCGACTGTGAATCTGAAACAGAGTTTCCCGAAAATGCGAAACAGAAGAGGAAATGAAGAAATTAGTGTTTGCAACATCGATACCAAGCGCAACGCATTCTTGTTCAGATCTATGATATCACCGGATGATACTACTCTTCCATGTATATATTAGATGTCTCGACTTACCCAGTGATCAGTAGAACTAGGCCGAGAAGACATAGCGCGTGTTGGTACATCTTGTACTTAGGCTCATCAGCATAAGCATCATCGCTACGATCTTGGCGACTTGCCCATTCGTGCCGGGGCCGGACGAGGAGGACAAAGCCGAGAAGGAACCCGGTCAGTAGCCCTCCGACATGGCCAAAATTATCCATGTATGAACAGAGGACTACGAATCCTAGACCAAGTGCTGACGAGCACATCAGTATAGACAGACGAGCACCCTGAAATATAAGAAAAACAGCACAGAAACACAAGCGATTCAACGATAAACTTCGCACTATAAACTCACAACATAAAGGCAAGTCGGAGTCTCGAGTTAGCACAGGAATGGAAATTTAGCGGAAGGCGATTTCGGGTTTGTCAACCTTGTTGGCATGGAGGGTCCAGTTGGTGATGAACTCGGATAACTTCGCGCCCAAGACTCCAAAGATAGCACCGGAAGCACCGAATGCCATTCCTTCCTGAACGAAAAGCAGAGACAGAATGCTTGCGCCGACTCCAGACAACAGGTAGATCGTTCCAAATCGCACTTCCAGCGCCAATCCCAACCCCATATGATGAAATTACGACAAATCCGATCAGCATGATTAAGCATTTTGAAAAGGCAAAGATGCATTACTAATATAGCTTCGATTAATGAATAGAGTCATCCTCTTCTAATGCCGCAGAAGACGAAAAAGCAATCACATACCGAAACCGAACCGGTGTTCGAGGCCGAGACAGAACAAGGCCAAGTTCAAGTTGGTGGACAGCAGATGAACGAAGTCGGCATGCAACCACATGGAAGTGATCATTCTCCAAGCTTGTTTCTGGTATACAACCTTGTACCACTCCAAAGCCCCCATCTTGTCCAATCTATACAGACAGGAACAGAGAAAATGGATGAAAGGAGAGATGGCTCCAGAATTTCAATCATCTGTTATCAGCACTACAACTCCATTCTCCGTCGAGGAAAACGACAAGTGTTAATATAGAGGAGAAAAATGAAAGGGAAGGAGTTAACAGATCACAACTTACACCGAAGGGGAGACACTCCACCATGATTCTACCTTACCACCGAGGCAGAGGGTGAAGTAAAAGGCGGTGGCAAAGGCTGCGGCATTGGCAAAGCAGAACACGAGGGTCGACCACGCCCTCCACTTGCCGCCGGAAGCAAACCTGTCAACGTGTATCCTCAGCACCCATCACGCTTCGTTGGCTCCAGTACTATCGGCATCGCCGCTTCCCGTCCCTCTCTCGACATCTCGGTTCGACATCGACATGGGCCCTTCTCTTTCTCTTGATCTCTCTGGCTTCCAAACTGCGACGGAATGAATCAGTGGGAAGATCCTAGCGCGTTGCTCACGTATTAAGGCCGGGATTATGTAAGGGCGGTGGAGGTCTATAGGGTCGCGAGAAGTGACTAGCGAGGTTGTCGAACTATTTTCCGTTCTAGTCATGCAGAGTCAGATGAGAAACTTAGTGGGATCCTTCGATTGGAAAGAGTTATGGTCTGTGGCGCCACCTATAAAGCAAAGAACACCTTTACTTAAGCAACGAGAGTTCACATTGAGTTGAGCTTAAGATGAAAATATTTTTCGTTCGCCTATATTCATAAGCGATGCAAGCAATCAATTTTTGAAAACTATGCTTCGAATCTTTCATTCTCCGACAGAAAAAAAAAAAAGCTCCAGCCGAAATAAGAACGATCACGGTATGCCCTGTCATCATTCACCTAAATGACGAAATAAGAATGATCACGGTATGCCCTGTCATCATTCACCTAAATGAACGAGAAGATGGTTACGTTTCTCTCTCTCTGTATTACGAGCACACAAGCAGAGACACCACGAAGAAGGATTTCCATCATGTGCTGTATTTCGCAATCTTATGCTTCTCCGCATAGGAGACCTTTTCCTTTTTTGAGAAACTCTGAATCACCAACGCGGAAACCTGAATTAACTCCAGACCTAAAGATTTTCCAGCTATGATAATGGCCTAAGCAATGACCATTTTCTCAAGCCAAAACGTACGGCTGCACGAGATCGATTGGCTCTTTCGGCCAGCTAAAACGCATCTATTGGGTCCGGAAATGGTGCTTAGGAAGGATCGAAATGACATAAAGCTGGAATTAGGAGCTTGCTCCACCTTCAAAAGATGTCCGAGGGTTGCGCTGGGTTCCAAAAAATCACCCGGCCAAGAAACTTTCGCACCGAACCCGACTCGCCATTTCACAGTTGGGTAAGGAAGGATTGATAAGACCCAGAACAAACGACAGGTCGACCATTTCCCAATTCTAAAGCACAATGCTTTCTTTACTAGTAGAGTTGCCAATACATATCCAAGAACACATAACATTCCTTAAGAACTCCAAATTTCGAGAGTGGCCTTAATCTTTTAGATCGAGATGATTGAGTCGAGACCATATTTGCAGGGGAAAAAGGACAAAGAATTAACCGTGGACAATCATCTCTCCCATCATAAAACAGCTAGGCCTTTTCCAACAAAGACTTCTTTGGAAGAACTCCAATAAAATTTGAGAAAAGTATTCTAAAAAGGTATACTTCACTTGTGACCCGATTAGCGAAGTGATGACCCCGCTCATTCATCATCACGAAAGAATCCGGACTCACATGCAACGGGCAAAACTATTTTCTGCACAAAGACAGCTCTAGTTCGCAAAGGAAGTCGACAAAAAAACTTATGTAAAAGATTCTGTGTAGACATTAGAACTGGAACCAAAGTTCCTAACGCTTATGGGCTATGTGGAATAGTAAAGGCATTGCTTGATCGACAAAATCCAAACTGACGCGCATTAAACAAAATCAAACTGAATCTGACAACAAAAAAACCTCGGTAAAATATGTGAGTTGATCCAAAGCAGAAATTGAAACAAAAAATCTAAACTGTAGATGCCGGACGGTTCTGGATTACAAGAAAGCGGGGCAAGCGCATTTATCGTTTCCCGCCGCCACCTCCAAGCTTGGGGCCCTTCGGTGCAGCACCCTTAGGCATGTTCCCCTTGGATTGGGTCTTTGAAGACTTGGCCATCGTCTCAGCTTTCTTCGCCTTCTTCTCATCCTTTGTCTTCTTGATCCTTTCCTTGATTTCCCTGCAAACCAAGAAATCATCATGCAAAGCAGGGTGATAGCGAGCAAGGACAGGGAAAACCTCAACGGTGACTGTGACAGGACAAGAGCTCATACCTGAGAGCAGCCTCACGTGCAGCATCACGAACTTCTGGCTTCTCAGTCCTTTTCTTCTGAATAACTTCCAAAGTGGCACCGACAATGGACCTCGAGTAAGGCTTCTTAGTGGCACGGCGCTTCTTCTTCACAGCCTCGGCAGCGATATCCTGGTAATGTGATTAATATTGAAAGAGTCAAATTGTGACAACCCTGAGAACCAGATACAGCACACCGTTTAAGTTAAGCAAAACAGCTATGCCAGAAAGCCTTCTGGCCAATTCTACACCTTTTTGTGTTGCTTCCTGTACATGGCTGTCCATGTAAGCTTCGAAGGCTTCAGCCGGTTGTGGAAGTACCTCTTGCATTTAGAATTGGCGAACAGGAAAACCTACATATGCAAAGTTGAGGAGACGATTCACGTAAGATACAATGATCGACAAGGCCGTCACAGAGAACCATTCAAAACCTCACCTGGGAATCCGAGCGAATGAATCTGATTCCCTTCCCGGGGTAAATCTTGGCACCACTGAAGCGGCAGAGTTCAGTCCTAGTATATCAAAATAAAGGGAAAAAAAGCTATATTAAGAACGAACAATCTCACAGTCGCAAGCCAATGCAGTAAAAGCTGTCAACATGTACCGGCAAATATCAAGAGATGGAACACATACTTCCCATTATGCACACTAGGGTCAATAAACTACAGATCAAACACTCAAGTATCATAACACGAGACTAACAACACCATTGCTGCCAACTCACAGAGAAGTGAGAACAGACGCCAATGCAATATCCATCCATGTAATAAAGCCACACAAATATTGAACTGTCAATCCATCTATAGCTGAAGATCCAAAATCTATCAGGCCCAAAAATTTGTTCCAACTCCTGCTACTTGGCATTTCGTAACCATCTTTATTCGGCAATCCTCCCCGACCCCACTGTCCTTACTTCCATTGCAATAGCAAAACAGTCGCAAACATAAGCCTTGAAAGTTCAAATCTTTCGCAGACTGTGCAGTTTCAGAGATATTTTGAAACTTCCACGAACAAGACTCTACAAATCCACAAGAAAAGGGTAAAAAAAAAAATTGCCACGCCAAAGACGCAAGCTTCGCAATCTGCGAATGACCTCAGACCGAATCAAAACCCTCCCACATCAAGCGATAACACAGACGAACGAATCACCAAGTGATACGTATTACATCGAGATTGAGAGAGGGGGGCCTACTTGAGGACCATGGTGAGCGAAGGAGGTTGCTGGAGCTTGGGTCTCGGGGCGTCCGCTGCCGATGGGAGGAAACCCTAATTTCTAAAGCGCTACCTTAAATGCATCCCAAGCAGGAGAGTCAAACTTCGTTCCAATGAAACGACGCCGTCGCTCGATGATCTCGCAAATTGGGCCCGTCGGGCTACCTCCCAAAGAGAAGACGTCATTCGGCCCACTCTTGTCTTCAATAGAGAAATCATAATTGCAATCCAAACTTGAATTAGACAATTTTTTTTTGGTCGATTGATTAATTAGACATATTAAGTTACTTTCATTTTTTAAGATTTAAAGTATAGGTGAATTTCCAATATGAAAATGGTGAACTCTTGATATTGTTACCATAGTAAATTTTTCATATAGTTCATTTAAGTTAAATAAATATGATTTTGGTCTTTTCAAATTAGTCCAAAAGTGCAAAGCTCACTCCGGATAAGAGTGTTGGAGATTTAATATGTTTCGAGGGCAAGGTAAAAGCTGAATAAACTTCCTGAAAAACTCAATAGGATACACCACAGCACTATATGCCTCTAACTCAATTATAGATAATGTTGAGTGGAAAAGAAACTAGAAATCAACACAAATTTCCAATTTAAACCAATCACTTTCAGGTTCGATTCGAGTTAAATTTTTTCTTATCAGTTCATGAATTCAATTTCACTGTACTTTGGCAAATTAAATCAATAACTCCGAAATCAAAGTTGATCATATGGGTTTGTTAGGAGCGAGGAAAGAAGAAGGGGTCGTAAAGACAAGTTTGTGTTTAGATGGAAAGAGATGATGGAAAAATTTTAGGAGAAGAGACAAGAGAAAATTAGCCCGGTGAATTTTATGTACGTTTTCAATCTATCCTAGTCAATCTAAATATGTAAGGATTAGGAGGAATTTGTGTATTAATGAAGAGAATCTATTTTCCTCATGCCCTTTTGTTGCACCTGTTTACCAGTACATAACATGGTATTTAATCATCATGCATTCTTTCGATTTCTTCTCCCTTCTAATCACTCCATCCACACTTATACAAACTAAGTGTTAGTCTAAACCTCGTCTGAGGCATGTGGAAGGCCAGTTGCCGAAACAGTGCATACCACCACGTACCGAGCACTTGAGCAACCGACGAGATGGTTCGGTTTAGCGCATCACATCATGAAAGCTGAGATAACAATTCATTACTTGTCCGTTCAAAGGACTGCAAATCAAGTCTAGTCCGCGGTTGGGTTCATTCTACTGTATTAGAGGTTGCTTATGTATTCCCTTTCCACATATCTGGTGCTTCTACCTGAGTTCTGATTCTGCAATTTTCGAAGAAAATTCTTGTAGCTACAAGTCAAGTACCTAATCAGTCAATAGAGACACCATCCCGTGGTTCGACCAGGACAAAATGGCGCAATGTGCAAACAATGAGTTTAGGGATGGGGATGATCAGTTAGGGAATCAAAAGCCTAACTGCAAAAAATAAAAGTTCAGATTGGGGAAAAACAAAGAGATGATGCCATTTGCACAAGAACCATTGCATGAGTCTCCAAAAGAAGACCCTACTCCATGCTTTCGACTAAGCGGGAACCTTATGCATCACCAAGAGATGCACCAGTTTTCAAAACTCATTAAGTCAAGGGAGGTAAATTAACACCACTCTTTCAACTCCTCGTCCGCATGCACCTAATAATGAAATCACGCACATCCTTACATTCACGAGAGTTGCAAAGGACAAGCCCAGCTACAAAGATCCTCAAGCTGCTTTGGCAGTGTCACGGACCACCGCTAGCTTGGCCAAAAGACCACATAACTGAAGATATGAACCAACACCATCACAGATTCTCATATGAGCGAAGCCAGTTTCCTGCATCCAAAAGTGCATCGTATAAGAAATCAAGAATCTTCATATATAGCTGGAACAATGAACTCCACAAGAAAGACCTTCATGAACTCCAACTTCAGATACTCTGCCATGTCATAATTCTTTATGATACGAAATAGTGTAGTAATTATGTCTGTAGGGGAATAGCCCAGATCATAAAGTTGCTTCAGACCAGCACAAGCGTCATCAAACTTCCCCTCTAGGACATTGTGAACCATATTCTTGACATGCAATGGATGTGGCTGATCACAAACCTGAAAAACAAGTGGATGATCTATTATTTATGAATTCTCAACAGTCACAAATGTGCTAATTCTTGAGTGGTATTATAACCTTGAAAACATTTTCCTGGTTGACAAACCGGAACCCACTGTACGTTGCTTGCAAGTTATTAAGCGCCTGCCTCATGTCACCATCAGCAGTGAAGATGATAGCATCAAGGCCTTCAGGTACATATGCTACCTTCATTTAGTACCATTGCAGCTAAATCATATATCCACCAAAATAGCAGCTAAAAAATAAAAGATGATGGACTTATAACCACAATAAAGAAACTGCAGTTATACAAGTGGAATCACTACAGGATCAACTTAACCATTCGTGCAATCAGTCAGATCCATCCCTTTGACAGATGAAAAGGTTGCCATGACTTCCTTAGATATTTTTCCAGACTAAGTGGTGCCAACTTGGCCACCACATCTGAAAAATGTCCAAAAAATAAGAATAGAAAAGACACTAAAATACAAAAAAGAAAACTAAAGACCAACTGCTGAATTCTTCAAGAGAGGGGGTCTTCAGTGGGGGTGGCACGTTAGGGTGGAGTGTGAAGGGCGGCACCACCACTCCACCTTTGCCAGAGAAGGCCATCCACTCTCACCAGGACTCAACAAGCACAGGTGACCCTTACCCAACCATTGGCAAGGGCGAGGGCGAGGGTCCCTGGTCGCGCCTGCTTGCCCCTGCCCAGATCTAGGCGAGAACTAGAAGGCCCCAGTGGCGGGCGAGGGTCCACATGGTGGCGTAAGCTCCTCATCAGCAATGATGGTGCCACTGCTCTTGTGCAGTGGTTGTCTTCCTTGAGAGGCACTGCCTTGTGCTCGAGCTGCTTGATGTCGTAGTAGTTCTCACTATTGTTCTTGTGAAACATGATGAAAATGAACAAAATTGATGGGAATGTTCAAACTTGAGAAAGAATATTTTTTTAAGGAGGATTCAAAAGCTCGGCACAAATGGCAAGAAACAGAGATCATAAAAATTGTTAAAGGATTTTCCATGAAAAAAAAACGAAAAATTAAGGAAAGATTTGAAATTGATGGAGGAGAAATGTTCTTGGGGTTGAGCAATCTATGGAGATTGATGATGAGCTTGTCCTCTTCATCGTGAATGCCACACTTGAGGTCAGGCCGGAGGCAGTTAATTAATTGCACAAGACCTCGCAGCACAAACGTGAGGGATGGTGGACCCTCACTTGGTGGTGGCAAGTAGTCACGCCACCAACAGTCATCACCCATGCATGATGTGAGGGTTGACAGCCCTCACTGGCGGAGGTGACCCCCTTCAAACACCCCACCGCCGCATGCATCTCTCTCTTCAAGCTCTATTTTTCTTTGTTTTCTAATAATGGGCTCTTTTTATTTTTTTTCTTTTCTTGTGTTTATCATTTCTTAGTGGTATGGTGCCTATTTGACACCACATTAGCATCACGCATCCTTGAAATTTATTTTAAATTGCCAAGTCAGCATTGTCATTCAATTAAACTAGACAGAGTCAACGAAATATCCTATTGCAGTTTCTAGCAAATTTTAGGACTTGATTAACTTTTATGAAAGTTTCACGACTTGATTGCACTTTCACAATAAGTTTAGGACTTCTGATGTGTTTATCCCTGAGAAAAAACTTAGAAGGAAGCAGGTCAAGGACAATATGTTTCCAAATATGCTCAGTCCACATGCTTCTAACCACAAAGTAAGTGTAGCTGACTTTTCTCAGAGAGACTTCAAGCAACTTGAGATCATGGTGTCACTTCGAAATAGAAGCAGCCCTCAAAGAGATTAGGCTACACTCGGTAAGTCTCTCAATGTCCAAATTAAGCCATAGAAAGCCTCTACTGCAATACCGTGTCCAGCTTAAAACGAGAACACCTTAAAAAGCATTCAAACTAGTAAACCTCAGTAGAGTTTGGAGTGTCCAACCACAAAGATACACCCGTTTACCTGGCTTGGAAAGTAGATTTTCCAACTTAATCTTAAGTTAAAAACAAGTATTTGATGGTTTCAATTCTGCAATCAAACAGAAGACTTCGGCTAAACTATGGCAAGTCCAACAAAGTAGCGTCATCGCAAGAACTAAGTGAATAATAATATTGAACTTGCGCTGCAATGATCAGTTTAGCTTATCAAGAGATGTGGGAATGAGACAAGTATACATAAGATGTACATGTACCTTTTCTGCTTCAATCACCACCATGAGACGCCCAAGAATTTCTTGGTCTGATAATCGTGAAAAGCGAACAAGAGCACATCTACTCTGAATAGGCTCAATGATCTTCGAAGATATATTGCATGCAAGAGCAAAGCGAGTGGTGTTTGAATATATTTCCATTGTCCGCCTCAAAGCCTGCTGTGCTCCAGAAGTCATGCTGATTTCGAGAAAAAATTGGCAAGCAAGCAAAAATATCCCCAATAACCAACCCAACAAAGAAAAATGTATAAGAATTATACTTCAACAAGTGCAACAAAACAAAGAACCAACAAGCGTGGTAGGACGAAAGAAAAATATTTTAAAATAGGATAAAAGAAAAACCTCTGGCCATTAAGCAGGTGAGACTCCATACCTGTCGGCTTCATCCAATATCACCATCTTATGCCTCCCAGGAGGAAGGGTTACTTTCTTTTGGGCAAACATCTTGATTTTGTTCCTTACCGTGTCTATTCCCCTGAATAGGCAAGTTACAATAACATTACTTTAGGAAGAAACGGCAGATTAAAATGTTACGGACTAGCAGCTCAAATCCTTGCCTATCGTCAGATGCATTCAGCTCCAACACCGCCTCCTTATAGTTTGGTCCAAGAAGTTCATGTGCGAGAGCCAGTATACTAGTAGTTTTACCAGTTCCAGGAGGTCCCTGAAAGTAAATAGAGGTGTAGTCAGAAGTATCACGAGCAGTCTTCAACATGAGAAAGAAGAGCGTTGGGCGCAACGACTTCACAACCAAATAATGCGTGGCTTTCCATTTTGTTTCGCAGGAGTGATTGCAGGAAAAAAAGAAGAGAAAAATCGAGCTTCTGCGAACTAACAATTCCTATCACGTTAGAAAGGTTCACACAGAAAATTGGCACGCAATTGTCTAACCTAAGCAGGCATGGAGAAAGCACCTGTCGGGAAGAAGACGACTTCGTTAATAAACAACCTACTGTCGATCGCTAGGCACATTTGCCATGCACCAGACCCAGAACCTCGAGTCAGGAAACGGGATTCTAGAATGTGCGAAGAAGATTAGAGGAGGTCAAAGTAAGAAAGTAGATTTCATCGCGGAATTTTCACAAGCACCTGGGGACACTGCATTTACCCATCTCATCCTCGAAGAAATTAGGGCCACGCATATAGCAGATCCAAGCCAAAAAAACAATCGCAGCAAGCTCGGGCTAGAAACAGAAGACGATTGAGAGGCGAGAAACGTACTGACAAGATGAGGTTGGGCATGTTGCCGTCGCGCGCGATGACCTGTAGCCTGGAGACGGCGTCGTCGTTGCCGACGATGTCGGCGACCTTGTTCGGCCGGTACTTCTCCACCCACGGCATGTCGAAGTGGCTCGCTCCGGCGCCGGACGAAGAAGAGGATGAAGCCATTTCCGGCGTCGTTCTCTGCGCGCCGAACTCCTTTGAACCGTTCCCCTCTTTCGCTCCGAGATTTTGGAGGGAAAATGGCCACTGGACGCCGTAAAGTTTTTAGTTGTCGGAGACCACGGAGGGAGCTTCTTCTCTTTGTATTTATTTGCTGTTGCCCCCTCCTACTTCCGTTAAATTACTTTTAACCCCGCATGGGTAAAGCTCGAATCCAACCGAACCGAACCGAACCGCGAAAATTCTGGTTTTGTTCCGAATCGAGCCAACTCTAAATTAAATTTGGACTAGAGTATTTATTAAATAATAAGGGAAATTAAAAAAAAAACTTAAATCTCCTCATTTTCTTAAATAAAGGTCTGAAGTTGATCTTATTTCAAATAAAGGTATAAAGTAGGTATTGTTTCAAATAAAAAAAACTAAAATAGCTACATCGATATCAAAAAAATGGCTTGACTCCCTATTAATTAGAGGCATTTTCAACATTTTCCTTTTTATTTTTTTCTCTTTTTTCAAAAATTTAAAATAACAATAATAAGAAAGGAGATACATGCAAGAGGGGCAACCTCGTTGGCCACGGCAGTTCCCTTTTTTTTTACTTTTATATTTTTAATTTTAATTTAGTTTAACTAAAAATTATGTTAAAATTGCTATTTGACAAAAAGCCTTTAATCGACTGAAAATTTTGGATGGTTGGCCAACAATATCAGGCCCTTATTTGAAATAATTATGGTCACTTCAAACTCTTAATTAAGATAAAGAATGTACTTCGGGCCCATATTTGAAATAATGTCAACTTTAAGGCCTTGTTTGAGAAAGTAAAAAGACTTCGGGTCCCTATTTGAAATTTTCCCAAAGCATAATAAGTGCAATCTCATTACAAAAATTGGAAATACTATCGAGAATTTCTTGACTACCTTGATTTTTAATAAATTGAAATTTTATATTTCTACTTTTGAGTAAATAGAATGCAATAAATTTTCCATCATCACAACATATCGTGAAGTAGCAAAATCTTAAGAAAGAATTGATATTATTTACTGATTCGAGTACAACACGAACTGATTTTGTGCTCAAAATTTACTATTCGATTACATGCAGTTTATTCAAGGATTTGAATTTATTCCTAACGGCGGTGAGAATTGGGAAAATGTGCCAAAAGAAATTGGTAAGAAGGGAGGACCGTGAACCTATGATGTGGGTGGGCCTTATGAAGAGCAAAGCAAATAGAGAAAAAGCTTGGTTGCATGGACCACCACAACTTTGTAAGGACATGGGTGGGCCTTGTGGAGAAATTAAAATTAAAAATAAAAATAAAAAAACAAAACTTTCTTTAGGGCTTGGTTGAGGAGAAAGGACTCCCACATCGAACTAAGACGCACATCCACCTCGACTTATATTCCACCAGCGAAGATGGAAGAGTGTCTCTTCGGAGACATCCGATAAAATTGGAACGATACAGAGAAGATTAGCATGGCCCCTGCGCAAGGATGACACGCACAAATCGAGAAATGGTCCAAATTTTTATTTTGTCCCTTTTTGGTGAATTTTCTTTTTATGTGGTTGGAGTTTTTATAACATTTACCTCTTTGGTTCTCTTCAATCTATTTTACCTCATCTTACCATATTACAACAATTTCCATTTTTGATTCCCGGCTCTGCTAATTAATCATTTTCTACGCTTCTTAATTTTATACACTTCTTATCCCTGTATTACTATTGCTATTGGTTTCGCGTATCCGCAATTTTATAATTCAGAGTGTAGACCTACCCCATGTCAATAAGTCAATTCATGCCGTTTAATTAGTTTTTCTTATACGGGACAATAAATGTATGCCTTATGTATTTCTTTTTTGTCCTAATGATAGATGGTGTCTTAATATATTTTTTTTATTTATATTTGGTTGTCATTGGCCCCTGGAAATTCAAATAAATATAAAAGTAATGTTAGGTTCATGTACATACCATGTGATGATTGTCTAGATGACTTATATGTACAAGCAAAAGGAGACATTGTCTTTACGGAAACACCGAATAAATTGGAACGATATACAGAAGATTAAAATGACTCCCGTGCAAGGATGACCCGCACAAACTGATAAGTAATTCAATTTTTTTCCTTTAATTATACTCATGTAATATATTTCATTTCACGTATTTTCATATCTATTGTTGTTATTGTTGGCTCGGAAATTTTAAAAGCTTTAATTATTTGACATATGCTTCCATTCACTGTAAACAAAAAACATATATTGGGGACGATTAAGCTTTCATTTCTCTATTTGCTTTTCTCATGGCGTGAGGTTACGTCCTCTTTGCGACAAAAATTGTAGGTTAGGTTTTGCGAAATTATTTTTTTGACTTGACAATAAAGAAGAATAACAAAGAAAGATTTAATACTATAAAAAAAATCTCAAACTAGTACACTTATGAAAAATTTACTATAGATCAGTACACTTGTGATAGATATGTCCAAAGCTAATTTTTTGAACACAAACAATATAAAGTTTGTATATCCGTGATAAATTAATTTTCATAAAATTAAGTTAACATCACAGAAAACTCTCAAATCAATATACGAGTGATAGGGGAAGTGTAAAAATATCAAATTATTATACCTATTAATTATCATGTATTTTTAATTCAGTAATTTAATAGTAAAGTTCGATGAAAATTAAGTGAGTGAGTTTATAGTTCGGAGTTTTTCATAGTATTTAAAAAAAATAAAAAAGAAGTGGTTATTCACATGCCACCGAGCGTTCATCACAGTCGATAGCTCCACGCTGTTCCTTCCTTCGTCGTACACGACACACCCACGCCCTGACGGAGTCTCGGACAATCTCCGTGTCTTGATCTAATCTCTCTCTCTCTCTCTCTTCAACGATCGTCATCTCCTTCTTCTTCTGCCCTCGAAAGATTCACCACGAACTCACCCACCCCGAATCGCTCCTTCTACTTTCCCCTCTCATGGCTTAGTCTGCCCCCACCGGACCCGAGAGACCCCCCAATTCGATCGCTCGCCGAGACGCTCGCAAACGCGCAAGACAAGAACATGGCATCCCCCGCCGCGACCACCAACCACACGACCCAATCTCCGACCCGATCCTCCGACGACGTCACGGTCGACCTCACCCCGCTCCTGTCCCGCTCCAACAGCTCCCGCGACGACCCCTCGAACTCCAGCCCCGCGCGCCGCCCCGGCCGCCGGGGGGGCGGCCAGGGCCTGCGCGAGGCGGCGCGGTTCCTGCGTCGAGCCAGCAGCCGGCGGATGATGCGTGAGCCGTCGATGCTTGTCCGGGAGTCCGCGGCGGAGCAGCTCGAGGAGCGGCAGAGCGACTGGGCCTACTCGAAGCCCGTGGTGGTGCTCGACGTGCTCTGGAACTTTGCCTTCGTCGCCGCCGCCGCGGGGGTCCTGATCGTGAGCCGGGGGGAGAATCCCACGATGCCGCTGAGGGTGTGGATCGTCGGTTACGGGTTGCAGTGTATTTTGCACGTGGTTTGCGTGGTGGATGAGTACAGGAGGAGGCAACGGCGGTGGCGATTGCGCCAACAGTCTCCGCGATCCGATAGCTCCCTCGACGAGGAGAATTCGCCTGGATCTCGAGAGGATTCACCGCTGGAGTATGTGTCGTTGGCTCAGTTCAGCGAGGAGGGAAGAAGGTAATTTGAGGGTTTTTTTCAGTGTTCAATTGGGTTTTTGAGCTTGATTTATGTGCTTTGATTTTCATTTCGAGAATTGTTGCTGGTTTGTTCTTTATTAGCCCGCTTGTTTAATGTCAATGTATATGCGGAAAGAGTGTGCGTGAAATGAAACGAATGATGGCCAGTGTAGAGCAGTAAGGAGATAGATTTCCTTCTTGGATTTTTTTTTTTTGAAGTTGGACCATCATCAAAACTTTAGTGGGTTATTAGCAATATCTCATGGCTGCATTTTAGCACAGAAAAATAAATTGAAGTTGAACTACAGGCGAAATCATGCTTTGCCACTGAATTGTAGTTTTCTAATGCGGATCATGCTGCTATCTAGCTCCGATTATGGTACTGCATTGCTGTGCAATGATATACTGACCAGTGGTTGATTTACTCTCTTATGGAGAAAGTCTGAATGTATTGGTGGATGTGGATCATAGTTGGTTGCTTTCAGGGATAGTGCACTGCTCGCTAAGTGCACTTGGTTGATAACTCAGTACATGTTATTCTATTGTGATATTGCAGGGTTTTGTTGACACTCTTCATCCTTTCATGTAATTTCAGTAGTGTAGCGAAGCATCTGGAATCAGCGAACACTATGTTTTCCTTCGTTTGGTGGATCATTGGTTTCTACTGGGTTTCAGCGGGTGGCCAAACTTTAGCACATGATGCTCCTCAGCTATACTGGTTCGTCTCGACTCTTTTGTTGCTATGTTTCAAAGTACAGCTCTAATGAGAAAATCTAACTTTCTTCTACCTTGTTATGCATGCAGGCTTTGCATCATCTTTTTAGGGTTTGATGTGTTCTTTGTAGTCTTCTGTGTTGCCCTGGCATGTGTCATTGGAATAGCTGTGTGTTGCTGTCTCCCTTGTATTATTGCACTTCTTTATGCTGTGACAGACCAGGTACGTCTAGATTCTTGCTGGGGATAAACATTTAATTTCTTGACAATTTGATTTTTCACTATGTCTTGTCTCGCTAGTTTATGTGCCCAACCATGCTGGGAATTTTGTATTGGCAATCTAACCTTGGAACCTTAACAGGAACTAGTATTATTTGCCACTTGCGAGTAATTAAAAATTGTGATGCTGTAATAGTCTACCCCCTTTTTAAAGGCCAAAAGGAAAAAAGGAACTGATTGCAGAATTGGTTGGCTGGCTGGCATATATAGCTGACTTTCACAGTTGTTCTATCCTCTTTTGAAAATTTGCTGCGAGGCGTGTAGCTACCTGAAACTAGATTTTGGAGGTGCAGAGGCCCTACTAGAGTGTCTTCAGTCTTTACACCTAGTGTTGCAAAGAGTTTCGGCTTCCTTTCACTAATTATTCCTTTCTTTTGGGTTGTAATTGAAGGATGCATGTTCTTTTTAGGATTTCACAATCATTTACGTGGTAAATGTCTCTTTACGAGGATAGGGTTGTTCTTGTCATTTAATGGTGTCAGTTCAGATGCAACCATGTCATGGAAGGTAGTATGATGATCAACAAATTCATGGAAAATCTATGACAGACAACATAAGTGAGATGGTGATAATGAGCTGGTAGTTTACAGGAAATAATTGATGTTTTTCCCCTGAAGAATAAATGCTGAGCCTGTTGGTTACAGGAAATAATAATCGATGCTTTTTCCCCCACTTTTTATGTGCATATTCAGGCTGAACATAAACATGTGCTCAAGCTATAATTCTTAGTACACCAGTATTGGACTATTGTGGTCTTTAGAAGGCAAAAATTTGTTTCCTTCTTTGAATTTTCAGTTCTTTGGATCCGAGTGGGGATAGTCATTCTGTGGTTAGTTGCAGTACCTTGTATTTCGTGTATGTTCAGTATGATGTCAATATGCTTAATTAAATCCTGAAAAAACTTAAGTTAGGTTGTTGTTGAGGAGTGGTGAATGAGGAGATACGAGGTATTTGTGTGGATCATGTTGTAGAATTATCATCACATTTGGATTATGTCGAAGAATATCTCCCTTTAACACGTTGTTGCCCGTTTTGATTATGATTCCTTTCACAATGTCTAATGAAATTACCGTCCTATGTCACTGGTTCATGTTCGCGGTCGAGTCATTTTGCTGTAAAAATGTACTTTTGCCTACCATTTTTCCGAAGCTTGAACTTCTTAGATGAGTTCTACAGTTCCCTTTGTTGCTTGTTGATAAATTATAATAGGGAAAAAGTGGAGAGTTATCAGGAACTCTATACAAGCTGATGTAAAAGCTATTATTTGCTGACAGTACAGAAAATTTGGTGAATAGCATTCATCAGGTAGACAAACGAGTATCCTCGTGTCACTATCCTCCATTCTGGCTTAGTTATTAGTTATTTGACTTTCTTTGTCTAGCCAAGTGTGATGAGTGGCATTCAATCTTTGCTTGTATTCTTACCGTGTGTTCTATTAATTAATGAGTGCAATTCATGATGTTGCAACCATGCATATTTCGTGCATATGAGGAACAGTGTCAATGATTTCATGTGTATGTTTTAGTACTTTAGAGATCTTTTGGTTTTGGTTTTGGCAGTCAGTTTAGACTATGTTTTCACTGATATTCCTACTTTATGTCAATACAGGAAGGAGCATCTAAAGAAGATATTGAGCAACTGCCCAAGTTCAAATTCCGGAAAGTTGGTGACGGGGAGAAACATCCCTCTGGTGTGGAGGGACCTCTAGAGGGCATAATGACCGAATGTGGCACCAAAGGCTCGCCCATTGAACATTACCTATCACAAGATGATGCAGTACGTAGTCCAACTTTCTCCTGAGTTCCATTGGATCTCTTTTTTTATCTCAATCTTATCAAAACTAACCAATGAAATTTCTATTGGTATTCGTATGAAAGTATGGGAGATGAAATGTTAGAAACTCTTTACCCGATAATTGGTGATAGAAATTGTTCCTTCCATGACTTTTGCCTTCCCTCGGTCTATACGGAACCTGCTGAAACACCATTGCATTCCCGCATGTTTGAAATTGGTATCTGTGCTAACTGTAGGAATGTTGCATTTGCCTTTCGGCATACGAGGACGGGGTCGATCTGAGGGAACTTCCGTGCCGTCATCATTTTCATTGTACCTGTGTAGATAAATGGCTATACATAAACGCTACCTGCCCACTCTGCAAGTATAACATCTTGAAGAGTACCAACAACGGATTGGAGGAAGTGTAGAAGGGCGCGAGTGCCCGGCACAAACTACATATTCCTGAACTTCTAGTTCAAGAGAATTCAACTTCACAGCATATTGAAGGACTACAAGTTGTGGACTGTCTTTTCGATCGTCGTGGTAGTTGTAATAGCAACATCCCCTTGTGTTCTGTCTGTCCTGGTATGTACGTTTTCAACCTCTCCTCCTTTGTACATGTTCATGTCTGGATTCTTACGGAGTCTGATGAAGATTCAACAAGCTGTCGGCTTACACCATTGTTGATGATGGCTCGATTGAATATCAGATGCCTGTTGTGAATTGAAGGCGTTAAGAGTCATGAGACCCACTTGAAACGTGAGAAATGAGGCAATGATTAACTTTCTTTTTCGGGCCAACAGCGTGATGTGTTGTTGATCTAGGATGTTATGGCAGTGACAACAACATATATTTGATGCATTCGATAGATTGCTTTTCATATAATTGTGCGTTGTTGATCTAGCATGTTATGACAGTGACAACAACATATGTTTGATTCATTCGGTAGATTGCTTTTCATCTAGTTGTGCTTGTGCATATCTGTGAGTAGAGAGTGTTTGCTGGCGGTTAGATGTGCTCGGAGTTTGTAGAGCGGACACTGAAGGAGCTTCGGGAAAGGAATACATTCCGTGTCAACGGTAAGACATCTCAGGATTACCTAGTGAGTTCGAGCCTCATTTTGGGCGTTAGAACTCGGAAAGTGGAATAAGACTTTCCGATGGACCGCGGAGAGCTCACCGTATTTGCTGATGCGTTCTCTTGCAGAACTTACCGTATTCGCGGTTAGATGTGGTCGAGTTTGTAGGGGACACCGTTGATGTTCACTTTTTTCCCGTGGAATGTTGCTAACCACGGCATGGGGATCGATGGTGGGTCACAAGTGCCTTTGATTCGGCTTACGATCGTGGGTCACAATTGCGTTTGATTCGGCTTGTCGGGAAATGTAACGCCACTTTCGCAAGAAGCTTTGAGTGAAACTATGCTTTGACCACTATGTCCAGAGGATGTCAACAAGACATGCTTTCCTAAATCAATATTCTTGTTTTTGGAATCTACCCAATTTAAAACCGACCGTGGGTCTTCATTATTTCTTTTTTCCTAAAATCACAAACAAATTATTAGTCTAGAGTATGAATTTTTGTTAGGTCCACTATCGGTGCACAATTTTTCTTATATTATTCATCATTGGGTGGGTCATGTGGACAAATTTGGTCATGCAAATATCTCTAAAGTGCACATATCACCCATCATACGGCGCATGCGTTACGCCGGAGGTCGCAAAACTTTTCCGGTCGCAACCTGTCTAAAAAAAATATGCAGTAACCCTGTCCTTTTCTACGGATTGCCCTTTTTTTTTTTTCTTACATAGAACTTTAAAGGATTGATCATACTCGTCACAAGCAGAATTTTTTAATTTATTCAAGTTGTAACTCCTTTGCATCAAGTGGAATTTCCTACCTCAATCTTAAATTTACTATTAGTTTTCTACCTAAATACTTACAAGTCATGCTTTATTACAAGGTAGAAGGTTCTTTCGGGCCAATTTCGGTTGCAAAAGAAGAAGAAAAAAGCAACAAAAAAACGATCGAAACCGAAGAGAGTGAGAAAATGGAAGACCGCTCGCTTTCCATCATTTGAAGCAAAACCAACATGTTTTTTTTTTTTTTCAACAGAAAAGAGAAGAGAGAAAATCACATCACTGACCCCAGCGTCACCGCTCGATCAGGTTGGTGGGCCCGCTCGCGCTCCGGTCTCTTGTCACCCGCCAACGGACGCAAGCGGCCAGCCAATGGCCGTCGGCCACGCGTCCGCACGGCTCGGCCGCGTGTCACGGGAGGCTACCCACCCTTCTTCGACCGCGACTCTCGCGGCGACGTTCACCGTGCCGTGGCCTCGCGTCCCGTCCCTGTCCCTCAGCCGGTAGCTCAGGAACCCGACGGATCCCGCCGGCGCCGCTGGCGAGAGGATGTCGCCGGCAGGGATCTGGCACCACCCGAGCAGGGCCTCGCCGCCCCCGAGCCGCCGCGCGCGGACGGCGAGCCAGACGGAGGAGCGGTGGTCGGCGAAGAAGGCGGGGTCCACCCAGAGGCGGAACTTCTCGTTCCACGTCGGGCTCGAGCCCCCAAGGGGGTCGACGCTCGTGGCGTGGGCTTGGCCCGGCGACCTGGAGGGCGTGGCGGTGAGGGTGGCGAACGGCTTGAGACGCCGCGAGAAGAGCGCGTTCAGGGTCGGGTTCTTGAGGCCGTGAGCAGATATGACAGTGATCTCGACGGGGATTAGGCGAGCCTGAGCCTTGTCGCTCGTCATGTGGAGGCTGATCTCGGTTCAAAGCTAGAAATTTGAGGGTGTTTCTCGAGGAATCGGTGAGTGAAGAAGTGGGACATCAAGAGATTGAACATGGAGAGCGACGACGAAGGTGAAGGATGATTTTCTTGAAAGTTAGCTCAGAGGACAGGTGGGTTTTCAGTGGTACCTGACGGTGATGTCACGTCAAATTCGGAGAAAGCTGGCAGAATAAAAATTAATAATAAAATATTTATCCACTTGGCGTGAGGTGGGTGGCGTTGTTATCCACATCAATCTCTACGATGAATGTATAAGTGTGTGCATATCTGTGTGCGTGCGTGTATTTTCCAATCTATAGTTTATATGATTTAATTTCAGAAAATTACGAAGAACTTACCCAATGTATCCAACTTTAACTCGCTCACCGTCTCTCATCCAATTCTTCTTTTATCTCGTAAGAAAACACCAACTTTAATTCAATTATCTATAAATTTCATCAGAAATTCAACTTATTACTCCACATGTACTTGTAAACTTAGAATTGCCATCGCCAAAATTGTCGTCGGAATCCGAATAGCAAGACAAGGAAATGTAAGCATTTAAGTTTGGATTTCGGTTACAGAAAAAAGGCAATGGATTGAAGAAGTGGATTACTCGGGGCAAGCGAGGCACAGTCGGGTGGTTCACCCTGATTTGACCATGTTTTGGAATATGAGAAGGATAGAACCTTAAAGTTGTGATCAGCGATGCATCCGTAAATAGGGGAAGCTTTGGGATTGTACACTATCCTTCTCCATCCACATAGCCATGAGTCATGAGTACACATAGAATGACACACTACATTTTTAACAACGTTCATAAACAAAAACTTATTGGGATCATATATGAATATTGATCGGAAAAAAAAAAGTTGGATCAGGATGGGCACTCGAGTTAAAGTTTGTATTTTGTATGAGACAAAAAAAGAAAGTGATGCCAAAATCAAGATCCAAACTAAATTGGTGCTTTTTAAAAGAATCGGGTCCTTAATTTCTCAACCAATGTGAGATTTGCATAAAATTTTGTTAGAGAATAAAAGTGGGTGACATCTTTTATACATATTTGGGTATTTTTGTGGATTAATTATGTAGGAGATTTTGCAATGAGTGCTTGTCATAGAGATATCTTGTTAGAAAAATAATTGCTAGTATTATTAAAAGATGATTATTCTAAACCAATGAAGGTATTTTACTTAAATAATTTTCTTATATATTCCAATAAAATAGGATTTTCTCCCGTTGATGATGTTCAATTGATTATTATTATTATTATTATTATTATTATTATTATTATTATTATTATATGATAATACATTCATGTAACTTGTTTTTCCATTAATGCAAATCAATAAGTAATTTTGTGAAATCCAATCTAAACTCATGGTATGGTTCCAATTGCCAATCCTCTCCCATACATCAAACGAAGACTAGTAGTCCTTATTTATTTTTAAGTTAAGGGCAATTTCCACTTATAGTATCTAAATTTTAGATCAACATAGAACGTTATCGTTTGACTTTTAATTCATTCAATATGGTCATTGGATTATTCGTTAGTGCACAATGTGGTCCCTAAGTTTTTAATTTGTCCATTCTAATTTCTCAAATTTCCATAACAAAGTTAAATTAGTCAATCTGCACTATTCCCAAGTTTTCATATTTGCACCATTGCCTATATTATACAACAAATTTTACCTTAAATCCTTTTTTGTTCTAAAACAATGCAAAAATCATGCTAACTTCTTGTTTCCTTTTTACCATTAACAATTAAGATTGCTCCCTGTAAGTAAATTTTAATAGATAATTCTTATACTAGTATTTATATTTATCAAAAAGTGTTTTTTTTAGTTCTATGCTATTTATTTTCTGACTTCTTGACCCAAAAAAGAACATCCTCTAATAATTATTTGCCTCGTCTTTCGTTAGTCAAATCTCGCTCCGCCAAGAGCGAAACTCTTTTGAGAATAAAAAAGTCAACGGGGTATGGAAAGCTCGATGCATTGTCTTTGAGGAGGTGTCAAGACCAAAAGTTGCTTTCAGATTCCTAGCAAACCAACCTTTCCATACATGAAGCACCATCGAAACCCACCCATACGTTAGTGGAATTCTTCTATTCATAAATATAAGGGCAAAAGTCACAGAAATACTCAAATTATGCCCACTACGACACATTTACCTTAAACTTTCTTCTAGGCACCAAAAAAATCCTAAACATGTGCCTGTGTAACGCATTTCCCTTTTGCCAAAGTTCTATTGATGAGGACTATTAAAAAACTGCTTACACGAACGCTTGAAAATAAATGGTGTTGACATGTTTAAGTGAAATAAAAATGACGTTATTTTGGCTGAAAAACCATCTGAAGATCGGTCGTAAATATGTCACATCGGTACAAGTTTGAAATTTTTAGGGTAAATGTGTCACGGTGGGCATAGTTTGGGATTTTAGACGTCACAAGAAAAAGTTCATGATAAATATGTCTTAATGGACATAGTTTGAGAAATATTTCATGGATTTTTTTTTCCTAAATAAATTTGCAAAATTAATTAATTACTTTTCTCCGTGTCCTGCTTAATTCAATCTGCATCATCGATAGTTCCCCTTAATTATGCATCAGCACCAGAGGTGATGTTCCAGGCAATGGTCTCGAAGACGTCAACGTGCTCGCGGATCTTTTTACACTGCATGTGGTGGGAAACAACCGCATGTCCTTTTCGCGAAAGAACTTCAAATTCGTCATTGACTTCGCCCAGCAGTGGAATGGATACAAACTTAAAAAGACTAAATGAACCAAAAGATCACCCCGATTGCCTCTTCCGTATAAGTACCCGAACCCATCACTAGCTATGCGAAAATAATTGTCGAAAAAGATACTTCTACTTAACCAATTTAGTCTTAAACTTTTCAATTTTGATTAAAAACCTCTAATGTATTGATTCACTTAATATCGGCTGTCGACCGTACCACGTTGAATGGTTATCATGGACGTCCATCAGTTAAATTAGCCAAAACATTAACATTGATAAAAGGAAAAAAAAAACCCTTAGGTCTCAGCATTCGATCTTTATCGAGGAAAGATGTGGACCTCATTCCGTGTAGAAATTGCTTCTGACGCATGACAATCACGATGGAGAGAGCGCTCAAAAGGCTAAGGACGTTGACCTTGTGGTCGCTTGAGGAGGGACCAATGTTTTGTCATCTCGTTATTGGACCAACGTATGCTTGAAGGTAGGGGTGAACAAATGGGACCCAACAAATCGGGTCGGTCCGTTTCTTAAGGAGGGGGATCCTGTCCCCGATTCTATAGTGGATGGGACCGGACTGAACCAAACTGCCAATACACACAAAATTAGATAAAAAAAAATATTTAAAAATTTTGAAGAACTAGTTAACTTAAATTTTCTTTCTATTCGACACGAGCATCCTCGACACTCACTCCTTTTCTCTTGCTCGATATTTGTGTCTTGCTTTTGCAACGTAGTTTCGGATTATGTTTGTCAATATGCAGTCTCCGATTATGTTTTCTCTTGATTCAATCTGTGTTTTGTTTTGACTATTTTATACAAACCACTTGGATTTGGTGAAGTACATGTGGACTCTCATTTAACCTTGATTCTTTCCAACTTGAGGAGAATGATGCAGGAGCATAATCATGTTTTAGTTATTTTAAGTTTTTTTTTTCTATTTTAGTATTTTCGTATTATTTTAGGATTGTAAGTACTTATGTGATTATTGTACGATGGTCATCTGTATGTTGAATGATTGAGATTGAAAATTATAAATTTAAATCAAAGAGTTAGATTTCTGTAAGTAGCTGTTGATAGTGATCCCACTGAGATCAGGTTGAACCGTCAGTCTCAGGCTAGTTCGATTCCCAACCCTGAAAATTTGGGGATCGAGACTACCAATTTGGTCCTTGGTTTCATATCGAGATTGAACCGGTCCGATCCATGCACACCTCTACTTGAAGGTTGTGTAGTTATATGTGTTAGTTATATTCATTAAATGGGTATTTTAAATAGGTTTAGAAAATGAGTTCACAACTTACTTAGGCTCAATTTATTTCTATGACTCTTTTTCGCCCTCGCTAGATCTCACGCTGAGTCACTCCTCGCTTTTACTTCAATTTGGATATGGGGTTTCCTGAATTTGATTGAATATAGAAGTGAGTTAACAATGAAGATTAGGTAGGGAATGTGTTCGATATGAAATGGGTCGAGTATTAGTCAATAGATTTGTATCGTATAAAAATAAGTCAAAACGAGTTAAATTGATCAATTTGAATTGGATTATTTTCAGCCGATCCAATCCACCTTGAGGATTCAAACAAAGTGAGCAGCTCATTATTGAGAGGGAAAGTGGCCTTTGGGTAATTATGGTCAGGAGAGTCGATTTGCTACTGAGTCAATTGACTACACCCGTCAACGCATACACCACTCGTATCCAAATAAAAGACGTGGCTATAAGAGAATCAATACAAAATTCAAATTCAAATTGTCCTCCATAATTTTAGCCTTGTCATTGTTGTTAATAGCTGTCAATTAGTTTTGATTTTTCTCCTTAATTTTTGTTGTTACCATCCTTGTACAAGTTCTATAAATACCCTTGAAATACGGCAATGTAAAATTATCCTGGAAAATATTCTTTCAATCTCCTCTCTTGATGGTATCAGAGCAAATATGCTCCTAAGAGCATCTCTCATCCCATCTTCTTTTACCTTGTTTCTTGCCTCCTTTACCTTAGCCATGGCTACCACAAATCCTGAAATTCCTACCACCCCTTCAACTGGACTTATTGCAATCTCTGCCGGTATGCAACTTCCCATGAAACTGACTTCCACCAACTATGCTTCTTGGCGTGCTCAATTTATGTCCTTGCTAGTTGGATATGACCTTAAAGGATTCATCGATGGAATGCATCCTTGCCCACCGGAAGAGATCACCCATGGCAATCAAACAGTCCCGAATGCCGCCCACGTTCATTGGATTAGACAAGACCAACTCTTGCTCAACGGGATTTTTGCTTCTACTTCCGAAGCCATCATTCCCCTCATTGCCTCTTGTGCAACATCTCAAAGCGCATAAACTTGCAACATTTTATGCAAGCAAATCTCGATTGCGCATCATGCATCTCAAGGATCAATTATCAACGGTTAAACGCAACTCTCATTCCATTTCTAATTTTTTACAGCAACTAAAATCTATTGCAGATGAATTGGCAATGATTGATTCACCTCTCCATGATGATAACCTTGTTATCCATGCTCTCTAGGGATTAGGACCGGAATATCGTGAAACCGTAGCGGCGATTCGTGCTTGTGATAGCACGATCACTTTTGAGGAACTTTATCACAAATTAGTCGCCCATGAAATGTTCCATCACCATGAAGAAATGGTAGCTAAAGTCCTGCCGATAACAGCCAATTTTAGCACTCGAAACACACAAGGTCTGAGAGCCTCATTTCGATGGGACAATTCTAGCCGTTCTAGACAATCTGCTGGAGATTCCAGAAATTCCCTTGGCAATTTTGGCACCCACTTTTCAAGCCGATAAGGAGATCACAAAAGCAGTAACTCACGGTCTCCACAGCACAATAGCTCTCAACCCATTTGTCAATATTGTGATCGCGTTGGACATTCTGCCAAAAATTGTTTCCGCATTCGAGATGCAATCCGTTCTTCGGTTGCAAATGTTGCCTTTGGCCCAGGTTCAACCCAAGAAAAAGATTGGTTGATTGATTCGGGAGCCTCACATCATGTTACAAGTGATCTCGCTAATTTATCTCTACATAGCGAGTATGAAGGCCCAAATGAGATAGTCATTGGCAATGGCTCAGGTTTGAGTATCACTCACATTGGTTCCACTACATTTAATTACCCGCATACTTCCTTCCAATTGTCTAATGTTTTACGCACTCCTCACATAACTAAAAATTTAATTTCAGTTTCACAATTCTGTCGTACTAATCAAGCCTCCATTGAATTCTTTGCCTCTCATTTTTTGGTGAAGGAACTTCGCACGGGGGCGACGCTACTTCGAGAAGAACTTAAAGACGGCATTTATTGATTGCCACCATCCTCTTGGCAGCCACCTGCCTCACACACGGCCCTAGCTAGTAAGCGAACGCGAGCAACTATGTGGCACGATCGGTTAGGTCATCCATCCGTTGATATCTTACGTCATACCATTGAGCACTTTTCACTTTCATCGTCAAATGAGTCCAGTCTAGGAAACAAGTTACCATGTGATTCTTGTCGATATAATAAAAGTCATAAAGTACCTTTTCATTCCTCAACTTTAGAAGGTCGACATCCACTTGACTTATTGTACACGGATGTTTGGGGTCTGGCATCTACTTTATCTATTGATGGTTTCCGCTATTATGTGATTTTTGTTGACCATTTCACTTTTTATGTTTGGTTTTATCCTATCCACAACAAATCCAATGTTGCCCCTATTTTTGAACAGTTTAAAACACTGGTCGAAAAACAATTTAAAGAAAAAATACGAACTCTTTACTCTGATGGGGGCAGGGAATTCATTCAACTCAAATCTTTTTTTAGCAAAACACAGAATTTCACACCTAACCACACCTCCATAAACCCCACAATATAATGGCATCTCTGAAAGGCGTCATCGGCACATTGTTGAAACTGGATTAATTTTACTTCACAAAGCCAGCCTACCTCCCAACTTTTGGACCTATGCCTTCCAAACCGCCACATATCTCATAAATCATCTACCCACAAATATTCTTAATTTTCAGTCTCCATGTCATCGCCTTTTCGGTAAACCCCCGAACTACCTAAAACTTCGAATTTTTGGATGCTTATGCTACCTGTGGCTTCGGCCATACACAAAAAACAAGCTTTTGCCACGCTCTCGCCCATGTATTTTTCTTGGTTATTCTTTAACTCAAAGTGCATACAAGTGTTTTGATCTCATTATTCAAAAAATATTCCTCTCACGTCATGTTGTCTTTGATGAAACCATTTTTCCATACCCATCTTTGAACTTACCAGCGTCCTCCCCCTCATTTTTGGCCAAAACTCCTCCTCTTCGGTCATCCATTGTGCCATATATTACTCCTGCTCCGAACACGCCATCAGTTGTGACAAGTGCTCCTCTTAATAGCTCAGCCGGTGCGCAAGTTCTGCCAACCAACCTACCCGACAACTCAGTAACTGATCTCCCCTCTAACACCGCGCACACACCTCTATCCGATGCACGTATCACCAACGTCACATCTCCAACCTCACCAAATAACAACCACCACTCAACTAGTAGAACCTCCACTAGAAATAATGTTATACTAACCAACCCCTCACTCTCCCTACTCTTAACCGAATCACCCCCAAACCTGCAACTCGAATCACTCCACCCGCACCCATAACATGATCACACGCTCTCTAAACAACATTTTTAAGCCTAAACAAATACATATGCTCACCACAAAACATCCTCTACCTCAAACCTATGAACCAAGTGGACTTACTCAAGCTTTGAGTGATCCCCAATGGCGCTTTGCTATGTCCGAAGAAATCAATGCCTTAATCCAGAATGAAACTTGGGAATTCACCCCCAAAAATTCTTCCATGAATATTGTTGGTTACAGATGGGTCTACAAAATTAAGTGTCGATCTGATGGCAGCATCGAGAGATATAAGGCGTGTCTTGTTGCCAAAGGATTTCACCAAAGATCGGGAATTGACTTTAAAGAAACCTTCAGTCTGGTTGTGAAACCTACAACAATCTGCATTATCCTCACCCTGGCACTCACTCGCAATTGGCCATTACGCCAAATGGACGTTAACAACGCGTTTTTGCAAGGAACACTACAAGATGAAGTGTTCATGGAACAATCTCCTGGCGTCAAAGACCCCGCAAAACCTAACCATGTGTGCAAAATCAAGAAGGCTATCTACGGGCTCAAAGAAGCTCCTCGTGCCTAGTACAATGAGTTAAGTGCTTTTCTAATAGCCAATTCATTTACTCATTCCATGGCCGATAGCTCTCTTTTTATCTACTCACACGATGGTATAGAGGCATATTTCTTAGTATATGTTAATCATTATGGGCAACAACACTCGATTCCTCAATGATTTTGTTGCAAGATTATCCACACGTTTTTTGGTCAAAGATTTGGGCACTTTAGACTACTTCCTTGGAATCGAAGTACTTCCTACTAAAAAGGGTCTTTTGATCTCGCAACATAAATATATACAGGATCTACTCATGAAGTATAAAATGGCTGAAGCAAAGGATATTGGGTCTCCAATGGCAACCAGTGCTACACTTTCACTTCACGATAATTCAAGGTATACAATCGCCACTGAATTTCGGAGCCTCGTTGGTGCCCTTCAATACCTCTTAATCACTCGACTTGATATTTCATTCACTGTCAACAAATTATCTCAGTTCATGCACAAGCTAACATTAAATCATTGGTCTGCCGCCAAATGCCTTCTTCGCTATCTTAAAGGTACCCTATTCCATAGGCTTCACTTGCGGCGAGATACAAAGCCTATTCTACATGCCTATTCAGATGTGGATTGGGCCGGTGATTCAGATGACAGGACTTCCACATTGTCGTGACCCTCCCGAATGGGGGCTAATGGTTTAGCTAGGCCTGTTTTGAAATCTTAGAGCTTAGCTCGGGCCCTCCCAGGCCCATACTAAATCGCGTCAAGAAAAATTTAAAATCGAAGTCGAGTTTAGTATGGTCGGGCGACATGTGCTCAGTGTGCATGCCATCGGAGTCGCCACCAGTCATTCTTTGGAGGGTATGACTGGAAACCCTATCGAGCGATTGGGAGGGATCGTTCGATTCTGCGAAAACCAGAGATTTGAGTTCGGGGACTTAGTTACGTCGATATTACTATCGACGCCCTTTCGGTACCTACGTTGAGTGATTTTCCTAATCTAAGGAGTTCCTGCAGGTGAGAATGGGTAAGGTAGGCTTTGGGAGTTTAAGGGGGTTCATGCGAATGGGAGTATCTATCCTATCAATCACAATCATAGAAATAGATGCACAATCAAGGAAATAATTCGGGAGAAATCACATCACATCAAGTCAAGGCGGTGTTGACACCTAAATTTTGATTTTTTAAAAATTCATTCACTTAAGTACATAAAAAAAAATGAGAATTTGTTCTCACCAAAAATTAATTTTTTCATGCATTGCATATTTAATTTTTTGTCGGTCATGCATTTTATTATGGCTAACGACGGAAGATTTGAGCTTAAATTGACAAACGATTGGATTGAGCGTGAGGGAGGTGTGCCGAAAGGCTTATGAAGTTTTGAACTTAAAAGAAATTTTTCCACAGGGACTGAATTGCAAATACATAAAAATTTAGGGATTGAATTGCAAATACATAAAACTTTAGGGGCTGAATTGCAAATATATAAAATTTTAGAGATAGTGGAGAAATTAGAAAGGAAGATGGAGAAGGGAAGATATAGAAGGGAAGATGGAGAAATTAGAAAGGAAGATTAGAAAGGAAGATGGAGAAGAGGAGATATAGAAGGGAAGATGGAGAAATTAGAAGGAAAGATGGAGAATGGAAGATGATAGAATTAGAAGGGAAAATGAAGAATTAGAATGGGAGATAGAAAGATTAGAATAGAAGATGGTGAATTAGAAGGGAAGATGGAGATAAAGAATAGAGGATGGTGGAATTAGAAAGGAAGATGGAGATAAAGAAGGGAAGATGAAGTTAGTGGAAAAATTAGAATGATAGATGAAGATAGAGAAAGGAAGATGGGGGAGTAGGCTATAAAAGGAGGAAGAATGAGAGCCTTGAAGGGGGGACTTTTGGAGAGATTAGAGAGAAATTAGGAAGACTTTGGAGATTGAAGAAAACTTGAGGAGAGATTTTGGGAGAGAAGAAAATTTAGAGAGAAAAAGAAAACAAAAAAAGAGAGAATTCTTTTAGAAGAGAGAATTGAGGGGAACGAGAGTTCGAAGCTCGGAGTTACCATCTTCATCGACCAATACAATCCGCGAGTCCATCCCCGTCGTTCGAGCCACGATCCGCAATCTTGATCCACGAGGAAATCCGAGGTTCGAGTTCGATAATCAAATCCGTCAAGTCAGGTAATGATTCTAATCATTTAGAATATTCGAAATTGTGTTGCCTAAATGGATTGATTTGAATTTCGATTATACCTTGTTGGACATATTGCATTTCTTTGGAATAAATTGCATATCCAATTTTTGAGATTTTTATTGCACGTTGTAATATTTTCTTTAAAAAATAAAAAAAAAGGGTTTGCTTTTGTTGCACATTTTCACATCATGTAGATAATTGCACGCGTAATTTATCTTGTAAATATTTAGATTAAACCGCATGCATTGCATATAATTTAGTTCCTTACCTTGTCATAAAAAGAAAATAAAAAAATTACACCTTTGAATCTCAAGTGAAAATTCATCAAAATTGCCAAGTTGAACATTTTCATGAAATTGGTACCAAAAGGGCGCTAATAGAAATATTAGTGTAACCAAGTCCCCGAACTCATTAATCTCTGGTTCGTAGGAATAAAGTATTTCTTCCGATACTTTATTTAGGTGTCTAATCAACCTATCCAAAATGATTAGTGGCGACTCCAAGATAAATCCTTCTTTTGATGAAATTGAACCTAAGTCACGATTTGGTAGAACTTGGGAGAGTTCGAGCTAGGCTAGTTAATTCAATTTAATTAACCTGGTAATCCATTAACTTTAAAAATTGGGAAACTGATTTTTTTAGGTCGCGATAGGCGGGTCTATCGGAGTTTAAGTAGTTTAAAAAATCATGTCAATTGGATTCAATGATGGTTTGGAAGAGTTTGGGTCAGATTGATCAAAGGGGCAGAATGGTCATTTTGGAATGTTCAGGAATTCAAAACCATGAAAATAGGTCAAACCAGTTGAATGTGGTTTTTCCCTAATTTTCACAATTTTTGGGAATTTTTTTGGATTTTTCTTGATATTTTTTAGAATTTTCTAAGACTTTCTAAGGATTTTCCTATTTTCTAGAATATTTTCTATATTTTCTGAAAAAAAAATTGATTTATATATATATATATTTTTTTTAAAATTTTCATGAGTTTTCGTGATTTTTATTTTTTTATTATTTATTATTACTATTTTATATATATGTATATATTTAAATTTTCGAATTTTCTAAATTTTTATAAGATTTTCAGAAATTTTTTTTCATTATCATTATTATTTATATTTTTTTTATCTACTTTTGTATTTTTATTCGATTATTTACTTATTTGTTTTATTATTTTTTATTATTTTTTATTTAATTTTTATATTTTATTTCTATTCTATTTACTATATATTTTTTAATGTTTACTTTTATTAATATCTATTTACTTTATTTATTTATTTGTAATCCTATTTTTTATTACTATTTTTCCTCTCGGTTTCTATTTTTTATTTATTATTTTTATATTTTATTTTATTTTTATCATTATTTTTTATTATTTTTTTAATATATTATTATTATTATTCATTATTTATATTTATATTTATATTTATATTCATATTTATATTTATATATTTGTATTTATTTTTTTAAGGAATTTTCTTATTATTCTATTTTTTTATTATTTATGTTATTTCTTTATATATATTTTAATTTTCCGGACCGGCTCGGGTCAACCCGGCCCATCCGACCCGAAGGTCCGAACCTAAAATTCTAAACCCGACTCGAAATGATGCCACATTAGGCTTTCTTAGTTTTCTATTTTTTATTTCTTTTTATTAATTTTCATTATTTGTTATACGGACCGAGCCAAGGGACCCAGCCCAAGACCCAGCTCGGCCCGAAGGCCCATTAGCCTAACCCTAGAGCCCAAAACGACGTAGTTTCAATCTATTATTCTAAATTTTTTATTTTTTGAATTTTTTTTATTTTATTTCTGTTATTCCCGCCCATTTCCTATCTCACGGTCTAGAATCTTCCACGTGGCACCATCTGAAGGTTCATCCTTCACTCCGAAACAACGGCCTAGATCTAAACTAGGATCCCATCATAGCCGTCCAACTTTCATACTAATCCTACGGCTGAGATCAACCTAAGACCAGATCTACACCGTCCATCATTTTTTATCTAAGACAAATATAAAATTCAGATTAATTTTTGTTTTCGGCAAAACCAAGATCGTTACACGTGTTCATTCCCTGATCGTCCGATTGAGTCTATTATTTCAACAATTCAGTTATAACGATCAAACCGACGAATATTCCACGTCAGCTATTTGACCGAGTCAACCGCCGACGTGGCGTTCGACGTGTCTGCCACGCCAGCGCCACGTCAGCAGTTGACCAGGTCAAAGCGCTGACTGGACTTCGTCTTCTACCTCAAACTCAGACCTAAACGGACGGCCGCCGCTTACCGACGGCGATCTAACGGTGGCAACATCTCCGATCGAGCTAATTCCAGCGTCATTCAATCCCCATCAAACCCTAGGCTAACATATCCGAATCTGAACAAGATCTAGCGGCTAAATATGAGGAATCAAAACTTACACAGTAAAGATCATAGCAGGAGCAATCGCATGATTTCGACCATAATAATCCAATTCCATCACTGAGGAGCGTCCTTGCAGGTTCAGAAGACTTACCTCAAGCTCTGATTGAGCTTGCAACCGCCTGATTCGGCAGGCTAGATCGCGCAGGTTTGAGCTAAGGTAGGACCCTCGTTTCATGGTTTATATGCGGTTTCAAGCCAAAATGGAGATGCAGAGGTGTTCAGAATAACGCGAGGATGAAAACTCACAAACAAACTCGCAGAATGACTGACAGACTGGTAAACCACCATGATTGCAGAGCTTCAAAATTAACAATGGCGATTACCTTTTCACGAGGTTGGAGACCGATTGGGAGGGTTCGGCGTGCTCCTCAAGTACAGGGGAAACTCCAAGGAGCAATGGCGGAGTTCGATGTGCCTGGATTGCTCCCTCGACGAGCTTGAAGCTCTCGGCCTCCTCTCAAATGGCGATGGTGATCTCTCTCTCTCTCTCTCTCTCTCTCTCTCTCTCTCTCTCTCTCTCTCTCTCTCTCTCTCTCTCGAATCCTCCTAGTCGAAGAAGAATCTCCCCCAACCTCTATGATCCTCTCGTTATTTATACCCTCAGCGATCGTTGTAACAAACTTCTTTCTGGACAACGGTCGAGCTGGGGGAGAATCTCGCAAAATGTTATGCGAGCGTCGTCATTCAGTCACGTGCCATTTTGGCACGCCAACGACGATGCTGTTCCGGCCAACTCCTGGCCAGTCCTCCGGCAGCGTCCGAGGCTTTATCTTCTTTCGATCCTCTTCTTTCTTCGTTCGTTTTCAATTTTGCTTTTTTTCATTTTTCATTTTTGTTATTTTTATTTTGGTCACGGGTGAGTGGGGGAAGGAGAGTAGACAGGGATCGAGTTATGGGGTCGGGCCTGACCCGACCCGATGGCTCGATCGCGTATATGGGCCCCACATTCGTTGGCCTATTGTGGCTTAAACCCAAGGTACAGCTTTGAAGGAGAACGGGCCTTAATTGTGGGCTGCGCGTGAGGCCGAGAATGGGGGGGAAGTAGGGCCCAATTTTTCTTTCGGGTTAGTGGGTCGATCTGGGTCGGGTCAATTCGACCCGGATCGACCCAATTCGGTTTTAATTCAAAATTAACCCCTAATCCCGTGCAAATTTTTCGAAATTAGTGTAAAAAATCAAGCTCAGGAGGGAGTTTTCTATTACGATGTGACTTTACTTCTAAAATTTTCGAGCAGATTTCTGAAAAAACCCCAATTTTTATTTTTGAACCGTAGGACAATTTTGTAAAATTCAGGCATCCAACGACCCTTTTTGCCAAAATTGATGTGACCAATCGATTCAAGAGGCCAAAAACTAGGGGTTGACGTGCTTTGATTTTCGATTCAGTCCCTAGAAAAATTTTAATTTCATTTTAAGCATTTTTAAGGACTAAATTAAAAAATCAGAAATTATGTTTTGGTCCTTTTACACGAAATTGATCAATTCATTGAGTTTTTGGACTAGATTTTAATTTTGGAAAATATATGGGGATGACACGATTCCAAAAATGTGAAAATCAAAAATTTCGGAATTAAAATGAAATTTCTAGAATTTTTTTCAATTAATTTAAAAATGTGATTTTCAAAGGAAATCGCATTTCTAGATTAATTTTTTTTCAAACTTTCTTTGGCCAAATCGAAGAGAAAAATAAGGGCAAAGTAATGACTATTTTTTTTTGTATTTTTGTGGCCACTAATGCTATTTTTTTTTATTAATTGTTTTTGTATTTTTCTATTTTCTGAAAAATATTAAAAAATGCAAAAAATAAGGAAAATTATTTTTTTTTATCCAAAATTGTTTCCTTAGGCTATGCTAGGGCTTCCAACATTGATTTTGTATTTTTCTCATTTTTTATTGATTTTTTTATGGATTTTTGAAAATAAAATGCAAAAAATACCAAAAATATGAAAAATTATTTTTTGCTCAAAATTGGTTTTCGAGGTTAGACCAAGGTCCCCAAAGTTGATTTTTCAATTTTCTGAATTTTTATGGATTTTCAAAAAATTTTCTAAAAATCATACTGGCCAAAAATCAAGTGTCAACACACATCCCGCTTCATTGTTTATTTTGGCACCAATTCTATTTCTTGGAGCACTCGCAAACAGCGGTCCGTTGCCCGATTATCAACAGAAGCCGAATATCGAGCAGTTGCCGCCACCTCATCATAATTACTTTGGGTTCAAAAGTTGCTCACTGAATTGGGAATACACTCACTTGAAACACCCACGATATACTATGACAATATTGGGGCCACTTATGTGTGTGCCAATCCGATCTTCCACTCTCGCATGAAGCACATCGCAATTGATTATCAGTTTGTTCGTGAGCTCATGAAAGATGGACAATTGAAAGTCTCTCACATCTCTACACATGACCAACTAGCGGACATTCTTACCAAGCCACTATCAAAACAACACGTGCAATCATTTCGAGTCAAGATTAGCGTTTCTGATAGAAACTCCATCTTGAGGGGGCGTATAAGAGAATCAATTCAAAATTCAAATTCAAATTGTCCTCCATAATTTTAGTCTTGTCATTGTTGTTAATAGCTATCAATTAGTTTTGATTTTTCTCCTTAATTTTTGTTGTTACCATCCTTGTACAAGTTCTATAAATACCCTTGAAATACATCAATGTTATATTATCCTAGAAAATATTCTTTCAATCTCCTCTCTTTAGTGGCACCTTCCATCTGCAAAGAAACAAGAAGATAACAAAAACGATGTAAATAAAAGTCGTGGCAATGTTCATCACATATAAATATCGTGATTTATATGGTTATATATCCTATCGAAGCTCTTTTCATTTATCTGTGAAAATTGATGCATGATGTGTTTATTTGAGTAGAAGAATTTTACGTGAATTAGTTTTTTGGCCTTTCAAAAGTTTGATTTGCTAAAAAATGACCGATCAATGAAAAATCATTTATGATCAAAGAAAATGTACATGTTTAAAGATAAAAAAAAATAAATTCCCTAGCTCAAAAAGGAGATGACATTCTCCTGGAAAATAATTTTTCCAAAAACATCATCTTTTATCATGAAATTTTCTCTATGATACCCTTATGATTGTTTTACTCCTTTCTTTTTTACGATGAGATAGCCCATCTTAAGTGGATGAACCACATGTCGGTATGATGCCATGCCAATCATTGTCGAACACGACCGCCACCACATTGGTTGATGCTACTGTGGCCACCCCTCTTAAATTGCGGCCAAAGCTGCCGTCACCCACATCATGATAAGTTTACCATGGCCTACAAATCTATTCGAACTATATATGAATTCCTAAAATTTTAGGTGGGATGGAGATTGTAATTCTTTCTGCTTCTTGAGGTATAATGACAAACCGATAGGCTCGATTAGAAGAAATTGGCAGAGAAATTTTATGTTATATATTGTAATCTTTTTGATATCCGAATTTGATTTAGAATTTCCTATTTGCCACAAGAAAAAAGGGTGGGGTTAGTTGATATCATTCTTGCTACATTAGGTGATACTTTTAAGGCTTTTCCCTATAATGAAAAAACAAAAGAATGGATTCATTAATGTTCAAGAGAAAGATATTATGTGGCGCTTCCGTGTTAGAGCCGTAGCATCCCAGGCTCGCTATGTGTACTATTGGATATTTATGACAATTAAAGGCAAACACAATAAAAGATTAATAAAACACAACACTTTTATTTACTAAGATCGATAAAGGTCGGGTCATTTTTTAGATACGGCTGGGGAAAAGTATCGGGCAAGTCTCAAAAGTTGTCTATCACCTCTACCTGGTACATGAGAAACCCAAGCTAACATAAAAGCAAGTACAACCAAAAGCTTCCACTGGACCTTACATCAGTCGACCACTATCTCCAAAAAATTGATGTCGGTCAGTGTTGTACACGAGTTACATATCTACAGCTACTACTACTCTTAACACATCAGGTTACATAGTAAAAAGGAAGTGGGCCAAAGAGTCCTAGATTATCTTCCAAACAACCGTAGACAGCCACAAGAAGGTGTGAGATTTCTCCCACATCTAGTCTATCATTGACACAGATCGTACAAAGAACTCCCACACACTCCAAGCGGGGAACTCCTGGTAAAGGAAAGGGGGTAATCTCCCAGGACATACGGATTGGCGCTCCATAGGAGATCGTGGGTGGATTGGCCATGTTACTTACCTATGAAAATTTCAACAATAAAAGAGTGAGATATAATCTCAACAAATTCCAATTCTAAAACGTCGACTAATCTCTCCTATGAAAATACAAACAACGATAAGCAGATGAACTTCTAAATTTCAAGCATTCAAAGATACTACTCATTTGGAAGCCCAATATAAGCCGTAACATAAAAGCATACCATAGAATGTGATTGTAACTTCATGCATATGAGGCACATTAATTGACTCTAACGAAACTTGATCATACGATATATAATTTCAAGATTGTCTCGTACCGCATTCGAGACCGACTCAATCACACAGCAGGGCCACTGTCGCGACCCTCTAAAAAAATTTTAAATTTTAAAAGGGGTTAACGGATTATTAGGTTAATTAGATTTGACTAACCTAACGCAGACCCTCCCAAGCCCTACCGAATCGCAACTTTGGTTTTTGTTTAAATGATTTTAAAATTTGGAGTCGCCACTAATCGTTCTTGGTAGGTCGATTAGAAACCTAAATAAATTAGCGGGAGAACTAATTTATTCCTGCGAACCAGAGATTAGGAGCTCGGGGACTTGGTTACACTAGTTAATTAAAACTAATGCCCTTTCGGTACCTTAATTTCATGGATATCCTAATTCGGCAACTCAGGCTTGGTTTAATCCTAAGGCTATAGTAGGGTATTCTCTTTTGTGTTTTCACTTTTTAAATAGGATGCATGGATGGTATATATTTTTATTTGTTATATTTTTTTAAGTGTTAAAGATTCCCTGAAGCCGAAAGAAGGAGTGTGTTAACGACTTCTGTGCAGTATTACAACCTACTTATCATTTGGGTCTGATGATTCAAAAATTAAATTATAGGAAGTACATGACAGTGAATAAACACCTCCAATGGGAGGCCTAGCATTGGCTTGGCTCTTCCCTTTGGGATTTAAGGTACAGGTATTTAAGTTGCAAGTATTTAAACTACTGTAAGTAAAAACCTCCAATGGGAGGCTAAGCATTGGCTTGGCTCTTCCCTTTGGGATTTAAGGTACATGTATTTAAGTTGCTGGTATTTAACTACTGTAAGTAAAAACCTCCAATGGGAGGCTAAGCATTGGCTTGGCTCTTCCCTTTGGGATTTAAGGTACATGTATTTAAGTTGCAAGTATTTAACTACTGTAAGTAAAAACCTCCAATGGGAGGCTAAGCATTGGCTTGGCTCTTCCCTTTGGGATTTAAGGTATGGGTATTTAAGTTGCAGGTATTTAACTACTGTAAGTAAAAACCTCCAATGGGAGGCTAAGCATTGGCTTGGCTCTTCCCTTTGGGATTTAAGGTAGAGGTATTTAAGTTGCAGGTATTTAACTACTGTAAGTAAAAACCTCCAATGGGAGGCTAAGCATTGGCTTGGCTCTTCCCTTTGGGATTTATGGTGCAGGTATTTAAATTGCGGATGGACTTTGTCCTCTCCATTCTGGGGTATGAATTCTTTAAAATAAAATACAACGAATTGATTCAACAATTTGAAATTTGTGCGCGCTTGAGGACTCCTCCAAGCCGATTTTGTGCTTCCATAGGGTTGACAATTGATATAAAGTTGCGGCTTCCTGACATAAAATAGAGTGAAATGTCAGTATACAAAATATGTGCTAATCTGCACCTAAAACCAGAAGAGTGGAAAGAGTACTTATCTCCCATTTTTTTGGGAGGGATTTCTATAATTGATTTTCGCTCTCTATGTTCCCAATATAGAGAGTTTCTTTTGAATTAAGAGGGACTTTTAGTCACAGATCAGTTGAGAAATCGGTGGACAGCTTAGGAGCTTGTCTGGGCCGATTTTTGCATATCTACGAGATTTTTGCTGTTGACGTAGAGATATCCTTCTCCTGACATAAAATATGGAAAAAAAAAGAGGAGATGGAGAAAGTGTATACAATTTGTGCTAATTTGCAAGTAAAACCATAAACAAATGAATAAATAAAAACACTTAGCTCGAATTTGCTTGCTCGTTGACGAGGATGAACTCTTGATTTATATTGATCGATGAAGGAATTTGTGATGATAATCCCTAGCTTTGAACTCCCATCATCTTCAAAATTCTCTCTCTTTTGGTATTTTCTTTCTCTCAAATTTTTCTTCAATCTCCCAAAACTCTCTCAAACATCCAAAATTTTCTCTCAAAAAAAAATCCTCCCAAACACTTCAAATTTTCTCTCTCAAGAATCCTTTCTCAAGCTCACTTCTTTCTCCTTTTATAACCTACTCATCTATCTCCCATTCTAATTTTTCCACTAACTCTATCTCCCATTCTAATTTCTCCACTAACTTTTCTTCATTTTCATCTTCCATTCTCCATCTCTATTTCACATTCTAATCTCTCCACTAACTCTTCTTCATCTTCATCTTCCCTTCTCCATATTTATCTCACATTCTAATTTCTCCACTAACTCTTCTTAATCTCCATCTTCCCTTCTCTATTCTTATCTTCCATTCTAATTTCTCTACTAACTCTTCTTCATCTCCATCTTCCCTTCTCTATTCTTATCTTATTTTCTCCATCCATTCTTCTCCAACTTCTCTTCTTCATCTCCTCTTCTTCATCTTCCCTTCTCTATTCTAATTTATCCACTAACTTTTCTTTTTATTATTTGTAAAATAATCCTTCAAGAGTTAGGTATTTGCACTTTAGTCCTTGAATTTTAAGTATTTACAATTCAGTCCCTGAAAAAATATATTTCTTTAAGTCCAAATCTCCTCACAATTTTTGACACACCAAAATTTACCACATGTCAAATTTAAGCTCATTTCTTGTCGCTGAAAATAATGCATAATTTAATTAAAGCCCTTTTGCAAAATTAAGTCATCTGGGTATAATTGGGCCAAGATGAAAATTTAAAATATTAGAAGACAATGTCACAACTCATAAAAAGTGAAAGTTAAAAATAAGTTGACTCAAATTAAATTTTTTTAGGCCCGATTCGAGATTATACTCGTGAAGGAACACGTGACTCGAATTGGATTTTTCTGAATTTACGATGGCCAATATGAAAATAGATTTAAAATAAAAATATTAACTATCTTTGTGTATTTTTTGGCCTCAAATGTTATTTTTTCAAAATTTTCAAATATTTTTGTATTTAAAAAAAATTAAAATATATATAATATGAAAAATTATTTTTTGGTCAAAATTCGTTCCCTAGGCTTGGCTAAGGTTCCCAAAGTTGATTTTTCAATTTTATGAATTTTTATGGATTTTCTATTAATTTTTGAAAATAAATAAAAAAATACGTAAAAATACTGAAAATATGAAAAATCGTTTTTTGGTCAAAATTGGTTCCCTAGGCTTGGCTAAGGTCCCCAAAGTTGATTTTTCAATTTTATGAATTTTTATGGATTTTTTATTACTTTAGCAATAGAAAAAATGATTAAAGATCAGGTGTCAACAGCCACTTAGTCATACAGCAGGGTTTTTTTGATAAACTCCATGAGGGTATACCTTTACATTCGAGTATGAAGCCCACTCTACGGATCTTAACAAGTCTAACTCATGATGTGTGAAAACCTCTAATTAGAATCAAAGTGTAGCTTATGTCATGCCATATCGTATTCTATAGTAATAGATTCTTTTGTGACCATACAAGCAGCACATTGTATCAAACGAAAATGGAACTTTCAACCTATTTGGTCAAGCCGTATCAACATTGTTTATACATGGAAACCCAAATGACGAACTGAGGTCGAGTAATCGACTAGCAAACACAATTCGGTCGCATAGAGAAGAGAACAATTGCTTCATCATCATAGCCATTACTTCCGACCTATTCACAAACTGTCCGATTTAGGTTCTATCAACCTTAGGCATCTCGGTGACCAGCATTTCACTACACAACCCCCAAATCATCATTTGACCTTCTAATTTCACTCCCACTCTCGAAAATGGATAGGCTTGAAGAGCTCCTAAACCGCTGCAGTGGAAGGGTGCTAATCACCGAAATTCCAGTCCTATTCTAAGCTACCAAGCACATTCGGCTAGCAATAGAAAAAATGATTAAAGATCAGGTGTCAACAGCTGCCCCTCTTTGAAAGGAAGCTCGGTAGAGGTTCATTTCAAAGACGAGATGACACTTGGATTCTTATCGACTCAATACAAGGAAATAAAAAGAGTCGTGACATGATTGTTCCACTGAAAATGAAATGAGAACGTAAGGATTCGTTATATAAAAAAACTTTAGGGTGGTTGAACTTGAACCCGTATGGTGGATCAACCCATGGTAGATTCCTAATAAAGGATTCTACTGATTAAAAATTGAATTAAAATTTGACCCGTATGGTGGGTCATACCATTTGACCCGTATGGTGGGTCGTACCATGGTAGATTCCTAATAAAAGGATTCTACTGATTAAATTTTGATTGAGATTTGACCCGTATGGTAGGTCACCACATGGAGATATCTGTAAGAAGGACTTGGTGACTGTAGAAAGGACTTGGTGCCAGTAAAAAGGACTTGGTGCTTTGCCTGTAAGAAGAACTTTGTGCCTGTAAGAAGGACTTGCTTTGCCTGTAAGAAGGACTTGATTTGCCTGTAAGAATGACTTTGTTTGCCTGTAAAAAGGACTTACTTTGCCTGTAAGAAGGACTTTGTGCCTGTAAGAATGACTTGATTTGCCTGTAAGAAGGACTTTGTTTGCCTGTAAGAAGGACTTTATGCCTGTAAGAAGGACTTGATTTGCCTGTAAGAAGGACTTTGTGCCTGTAAGAAGGACTTGATTTGCTTGTAAGAAGGACTTTGTGCCTGTAAGAAGGACTTTATGCCTGTAAGAAGGACTTGATTTGCCTGTAAGAAGGACTTTGTGCCTGTAAGAAGGACTTGATTTGCCTGTAAGAAGGACTTTGTGCCTGTAAGAAGGACTTGATTTGCCTGTAAGAAGGACTTTGTGCCTGTAAGAAGGACTTGATTTGCCTGTAAGAAGGACTTAGTTTGCCTGTAAGAAGGACTTAGTTTGCCTATAAGAAGGACTTGATTTGCCTGTAAGAAGGACTTTATGCCTTTAAGAAGGACTTGATTTGCTTGTAAGAAGGACTTTGTTTGCCTGTAAGAAGGACTTTGTGCCTGTAAGAAGGACTTGATTTGCCTGTAAGAAGGACTTTGTGCCTGTAAGAAGGACTTGATTTGCCTGTAAGAAGGACTTGCTTTGCCTGTAAGAAGGACTTTATTTGCCTGTAAGCAGGACTTGATTTGCCTGTAAGAAGGACTTGGTTTGCCTGTAAGAAGGACTTTGTGCCTGTAAGAAGGACTTGATTTGCCTGTAAGAAGGACTTTATGCCTGTAAGAAGGACTTTGTGCCTGTAAGAAGGACTTGATTTGCTTGTAAGAAGGACTTTGTGCCTGTAAGAAGGACTTTATGCCTGTAAGAAGGACTTGTTTTGCCTGTAAGAAGGACTTTGTGCCTGTAAGAAGGACTTGATTTGCCTGTAAGAAGGACTTTGTGCCTGTAAGAAGGACTTGATTTGCCTGTAAGAAGGACTTTGTGCCTGTAAGAAGGACTTGGTTTGCCTGTAAGAAGGACTTAGTTTGCCTGTAAGAAGGACTTAGTTTGCCTCAAAGGGTGCCATTCTGAAATCTGGGGAGACCAGGAATCCTGCGGAAGCTCAAACCCAAATTATATTCTCCTGTCGCTTTAGGAATAAACCAAAGATGCAGAGATCAAAAGGTCTCGAACATTTCTGTCCTTGAGACAAATCATGCTTTATTGAAGAAGGTGGATACCTGTATATACCGCAATGGATTCGAGTACCCCATCAACCGTCAGAATTCATTCTCTTGAAAGGTTCAGGTTGAAGATATACTTACCTGAGAATTTGGAAGAAATGCTTGGTGGCTTCTCGACAACCAGGCTTGTTCATTCAACAATCGCCGAATGAATTTCAAGACTTTGGAAGGTAACTCAAACACCGGGAATGTGTTGCCTGTCAGGCAATGTCAGAGCTAACATGTGCAAGCATTTTCATCAATGCGTTCATTGGTTCATACAAAATTGTTTAGCTAAGTTGGTAATGATTAGAAGTAGTCTGTGTGATAACTCATGATGCAATCAATCAAAATGTGGATCATGCAAAACATATTCTGTCAAGTTTGCATTACCAATTCTATTTAAGGAGGTTCTCATAATATGAACGCCTCGAATGTAATCTGAATGGGGGACTTTAGTCCGAAGGGGCTTTCTCTCACTCTGGGGAAATGTTGTTTATCCGTAGATTAAAATGTTAGACTTATGTGGAAATAGTTTGCCTTTCCTCATCCTATCATGCCCCATTCTGCACATTTGATGTCTCCTGTGCAGTTTATGCTCTAAGTTGCAGTTGGTAAATTAAACACGCGGAATGGTCATGCATAATTCATGAACTGTGTAAACACAATGCAGATGTGACAATTTTTAGCATCATGTGTGTTTATATAATGTGCAAATATGGGCGGATTTGAATTGCCCCTGGTATGTGAGCGGACCGAACAAATTGGGAAGCCTACTCCTTATGTCGAGGGGCGGTTTGTCTCAAACTTTACCCCTGCGCGATGAAGCATATGGGCGATGGAGCATTTTGGTTTGTTTAATGCCCCTGCAAGAAGCAGAGAAATTATTCTTGAAACCAAACGAGATAAGGAAGACATATTTGCTTTTTCGTTTCAGAGCTTGCGATCAATTTGCCCCATTTTTCACCAGAATAGATCTTGTCAGGTGATCATACTTTTCTTTTGGATTTGTCTCCTTCAACATGTTAAATGTTAGTATAAATATTTCCTATGAAAAGAAAAGGAGACATGTCAACCAGTATTAAAAGGGATAAATTGGAAACGATACTGATTTACCCTTCATCTTGAATGCCTTGGACAAGTCTTTTACCAATTTTGCTAGATTGAGTTTTCTTCGACTTTTGTTGGATGCTTCACCATTAAGCCGAGAATGTAGCAAAATATTGACTTCGGTATTACTCGTCGAGTATTCCATTCGATCCATTGGACCATAGGTGTCCATGGGGCTATCCTTTCAAAGGTTAATCTTTGGGGATAAAGCAGCCTTGTTGTATCACCTTATGCCATGTTACGGTATTTCTCGAGGTAATTTGCAATCCCTGTTAAGAATGGAATAAGACAATTCAAGACTTGAGATGATTATGTGCACATTAGAACGATACAGAATTACCCATTTCTGAGATTGTTCGCGTCTTTCGCTTGTACTTTCCTCTGTCCGAAGCTGTCCATCCCGTGGTAATGCCCATGAGTCGATTTGCCCCCAAATTTTGTTCAACTTGTATTCGGATATGATTGCGTTCTCGGGCCGATTTGCAATTTCCTGAGAATAGAAGGGGCTTAATTTTAAAACTTGGAGCAACTGAGGGTAAATTGAAACGATACGGAGTTACCCTTCAGGTTTATCCAGATTTTTACTCGCCATCAATTCGTCGCGAGGTTGGTGAGGTGGCGGATTCGAGCATTTAATAGGGGGAAGTCGGATTATTACTCCTTGCTTTTACACATTCACAAAAGCAGAAAAACATATCACGCAAGGAAATAAAACACATTCACTCATTCAGGATCAGTTCTGCTTCCTCTACAGGCTCTCCCATGATCAGCTGGCTTCATCCCAAATTAGGTATGCATCGGCCATATAGAAGGTCTGGTGGTCACTGGCTGAACAAGTGCATCACAGTCCCGATACTTTACCGATATCAAACTGGTTGATTATGGCGAAAAGATCATCGTCAATGTCCGCTTGGTGGTGATCTGTCCCTTCTTCCTCGGGAGGTATTGATACTGATCCAGTATCATTGGTCCTTTTGTACCCTGCTCCAACAGAACTCGATCCTGTTATAAATTGGTCTAACTCACCTCTTAAACGTGCATTTTCGATCCTCAGATCATACATTTCATCGAGGGTGAGGAGGAGGCTATTGCAGTTGGGGCAGGTGGCGGAGTCAAAAGTCTCTTTATACATCTTGTTTTTCGCTCGGAGGTTTTCATTTTCAACTCTTAGAAACTCGGCTTCGTTGTGCTCATGACGAGTCTTCATTCGGGTTCGTCTATTTTGAAACCAGAACTTGATCTGCGAAGGTTCAAGGCCTAGCTCTTGACTCAGTTCCATTTTTTGTTTGCCGTCTGGCATAGGGCACGTTCTGAAGAAAGCTTCAAGCTTTCGTACTTGCTCCTCAGTATGGCGACGGTAACGCTTCTTTTGACCTTTACCGTTGTTGTCATTGTCCTTACCGGGCTCTTGGACGTCGTCGGTGGAAGGGCCGGGCTCCATAGGCTCGATCCCAAATATGGCTTCGAACTCTTCTTCTCCCATATTCAGCAAGTAACGATAACTTTCAAGTGTGTTGGGTTGAGACATCTTCGATTTGGTTAACGATTTCTCAAAGTTTGATATCTCTTCTTGTATTTTCACTCTCTGGATTTTTCTGGGATACTGCGTATGCTTTAAGAGTCTCTCTTTCGAGCACGAATGAGAATTATCAAGAAGATGCCTCCTTTAAAATTAGACGTGGGTTTAGCAACTGTATTGCCTCTCTCGAGTGTTCTGGCTTTCTCGATTTTCTTTTCATCGTATCTCTCGCCCAGCTCGTCTCCTTCCATCTTTCCGTGGAAGGGGGCCCCTTGTTGCTGTCTCCACCGTCAATTTGCTGGCGAGTTCTTCAATAAAGACGAGTCGTATCTCTTTTCTGCCGAAAATGTCTTTGTCTCCTACTCAGCTTATTTTTTATCCTTTCTTTTTCAAAGTAGTGGCGTCCCGTCCAACTTTTCCGTAGAGACGTCGGATTTGCTTGGCTCGAGATTGGAGACGAGTAGCGGAGGTGATACTGATAGGGAATGGTAGACAGGAAAATTTGGCCAGTAGAGACTTCCCCTGCAAAAATGAAAGAGAATGCGGCAGTATATGTTCTTCATATTCTAGAAAAATTGGAACGATACTGTTTTACCCTTGTGTATACTTCCATTGAATTTGAATTGAGGAAGTTTCTTCATTTGGATTGGATTGAATTGTATGTCCCGAGTTGCCCTTCACTTTGAGCTTGCCACATATGTGCTTTGCTTAGTTGGGCCTTGTTTTCTTTCGGGTTGCCTTGGACCATCATCATTTTTCATGCCATTGGGTCCGTGGACCGGAGGGCTCCTTTAATTTGAAGGTTACCTTGAAGGCGAATGAGTCCTATCGCATTCCATTGGGTCATTTCATTTTGCGACACTCTTGAGGCACTTTGCAATCCCCTGGGTGAGAATGGAACAAATCCAATTTAGCATTTTGCAACGATTGAGGGTAAATTGGAACGACACACAGTTACCCGTCTTCGAGCTCACCTGGGCTTTTCACTTGAAATTTCCCTACGTGAGGCCATTCAACATTTCTCATTATGGCAGTCAGCGACGTTGCCACAAATTGATCCGCCCTAAATCTAGTATAAAAAGGGATTCACGCATTCGACGGGATAAATAAATTGCCCCCTTGTCCTTGAATTAAATCGAGACACCTAGAAAGCTGGAAAATATCATACGCAGGGGAATTAAGCATGAAATGAAAGGTGCACTTATTCAAGGTCAGTTCTGCCTCTCCTGTGGCTCTTTGATAATCAGCTAGTCTCGTGTTGGTTCGGGTGTGGATAACCGATGTTTGAGAGTCCCTACTCACTGGCTCCTGATCGCGGCTTGGGACGTCTGTCAACCCTAAACTGGTTGACCAGGGCAGTAAGCTCATCATCTGGGTAATCTCTTGAACCTTCCAGCAACTGATGCTCGAATTGGGCATTGTTGTTGGCAAATGCTGGCGGTAGATTTCTCATTCTGTCCTCGCCATGAGCAATTTGACTTCTCATGCTTGAGCCTTCATCATTACTCGAGAAAGTGTGGGGATCACCAACTGTCCTGCTGCCAAAAACTCCTTCCATTCGAGGATTAGAGAAGTGGAAGTGCTCAGGATAACTTCTTGTCTGATTCTCTAGCTGCGCAGGCGCGCTGATCATGGGATGAGTTCTAGCCACAGGTTGGTGCTCAAACCAAGGAATCTGAATACACTGCTCCTGCGGTCTATACTCTTGAAGAGCATTAGGGTGATTCTGGGGGATACTTTGATTAACGCCTGGGGGATTGATGGCATGGCTACTAGCTTGGTTGATGATGGGAAGTGGCTCGCCCCATGCTAACCTGGGGAACTTATGGTGGCGAGGAGACTCGACGTTCGGGCTTGGATCAGTCCCGCCTTGGTTTTCTTGATTCTGAGCTGCATTGTGTTCTCTCACCCTTTTTCTGTACTTCTGAAGATGACTCGAAACATTTGCTTTAGTGAGTCCCTCTACCTTCATAATTTCCAGTATATGTTGCGGCCGTGCCGAATCTATTCCTAGCTGCTGAACTGCATTAACAAACATACGATGCAGCTCGGGAGACCAACTCATCTTCTTTCTCCAGTTGCTTGGAACAAAATTGAAGGCTTGATGCTTGTTCTCATGGTCGTGCAATTGCTTCCTTACCACGTGCTGCCATATGTTTTGAAGCATCTGAACTCTAACTGGTTTCGTTACGACGTCTTGGGCCCCATTTAAGACAGCCTTCATTAGGGCTTGCTGATCATCGCTTGCCGATATTACGAGGACTGGCATGTTTAATTTAGAATTGATAACTTCCAAGAGAGTGAAAACATCCATGTCAATCCCTACTATGGCGGTGAGGACGATATCAAACGGGTCACTACTCCTCCTTAATATCTCTAAGGCCTCTGTCGCCTTTGCTTGAGCTACAACCTTATACCGGCATTTTCTTAATACGGTAACAAGGATTGACAGAGAGACTGGATTACCGTCAATGGCCATGACCAGTAGACCCTCAGGGTAAGGAACTTCATCAGCTTTAACCAGGGTTGAACATGCGCCCGTTCCCCTAATACTCGACATATTTCTGGATCTAGGACTGCCGATTCGAGACCGCCTCGGGATGTCTTTTCGGACTTGAGGGATCACGAGATCGTTGATGCCTTCTCGTAACAGGCTTTGAAAGCCGATGCTTTGATGGTGAAGGTTTTGAATTCCTCTCCCATGAGAACTCCTTCCTCTCTATCTTTCTCCTGCGAGTTCTTGCGAATGAACTCTGACTATCAAATGGGGACAAGTTCTCTCTCTGCAATAGCAACGACTTCCCTCTTCACGGGCAGCGCTATTAGATTTTCCGAGGGAGAAAATCTGATATTCAGCTTTTGATCAAAGGGGAAATCCTTGTTTCTCGCTCAGTTTGTCTTCTTTTTTCTTTTCGTGATAGAGGGCCCCTGTCAAGATCTCCACCGTCGATTTACTGGCGGGTCCTCCAATGAAAACAAGTCGTATCTCCTTTTCGCTAACGTTTGCCGTGTCTTCCACTCAGCTCATCTTTCCGTCTTCTTTTTCAAAGTGGCGGTGTCTCGTCAAACTTTCTGCGGAGATTTCGGACTCGCTTAGCTCGCAGTCGCCATCTGATGGGAATTCGAGCCAACGAGGGTGGTGCCAATAGAGAATGGTAGATAAGAGAAATCTTGACTGGTTGATACCGTCACTATGAAATCAATATTTACTTCAAAGCAGATTACCATCTTCGCATTCCGCTCATCTGCCTCACCTCTCTCCCCCTTTCTTTCGTATTCTGCTTTCAAAAATGGCCAATTCTCCTAACCATACCTTATCCGACGAAGTCCTAGCTGGGTGGGAGAGACTCTACAATCTTCTTGGTAGAGGTTACGCTCATATAGCCAAAAACTCTACCGTTGAGGCTGAAATCCTCGGTTTATTTAGGACCGTGGATGCTGCTTCTGTTGAGGGTACCCAACTAGGGAAGGAGTACCGGAACTTCTCGACCCTCTTCATCAATTTTCTGGCTGCCTATAACCGTGCTTATGAGACGGTCCTTGTGACCGCCGTCGTGAAAGCCCGTTACCGAGACCGGCACGAGCGTCTGGCAACAGTTACGTTTGTGGCTGATAATCACAAAAAGGCCCTCAAGTTTGCCAACGATCAGCTTTCGTGGCTGGTTCGTGAGAGGGGAAATTTGGTGGACCGTCTGGCCTTGGTCCGAACTTACACCGAACAGGAGCCAGGCAATATTGTGATGAGGTGTAAATGTGGTTGGCTGCAGGAGAGACTTGATGACATTACGGCAGACATTGCTTTCGAGAGGGCAGCGGTTCCGGACCTGGAGTTTGCCATTGAGCATTACGAGGCCACTATGGCCCAGGTTAAAGAGAAGTGCGATTGCCTCTTCTTTAGGCTCGCGGAGCTTGATCCCGAGAGCGCCCGGTGCATCCAGAGCATCAACTGTTTGGAGAGTCAGTTGAGCTCTTTCGTAATGGTCATCAGGGCCCAGTTTGGCTTTACCTTTCCTCCCCAGTGAGTTGTTGTAATACTCTTTGATGAATGGAATGAAAGAAAAGCTTCACGTGTTTTGTTTTGTTTTTTTTTAATTTTCCTGCTATCGTTTCTTCCGCATAGCATAACAGAACGATTTGAGGTACCGAAGATGTCGAGGCTTAATGTTCTTCTTGATGTTCTTGTTTAATTGCTCCAGACGATGATATCGAGAACATTGATGATGGGTTCGGCGGTGGCCCCCACTATCCATCTTGAGATCACGAACAATAACGCTATGACAACTCAATCAGTGCGCTGGTAGTAAATCCGGCCACCTGTTGTGTGCCCACTTTTATCCATATTTTGTTTCTTTCGGCGTCCACTTGCTTGTGTCGATCGCCTGTAGCGTCGAGAGAAATTCCTGTGGGCCACGTTCATTAATAGAACCTCGGTCCTCTAAAGCCCTCTGCATGTTTCGGATAAGAGGAAATTTTAAGACCGGTCTCTGGTTGATTTGATCAGGTAAAGGTATTTGTTTCATGGGTTCTGATTATATAATCCATATTGTTTTTCAAAAGACGCGGGATCCTCTGCAATACATTAAATATGCCCCCATGTTTAATCAGTATAAATCCACCGTCATATCAGAATACACTGCCCATACAAGTTTACGGATTGACACAACTTTTTCTGTCAAAGATGGACAATGTTCGTTTGCCCCCCAGAATTAACGGTTGAAGCCTCGGTGTTTTTCGTCTTTTGGTATTTCTGAAGATGATTCTTGATATATTATTGAACTTAATTTTTACACCCGTCTGGGGTATCTAGGATCTCCCTGCAAAAGAAAAGGATATAATTAGTATGCGACACAAGAAATGTCGATCCATGACTCCTATATTAGTCCAATTTGATTTTTTCTATTTTATAGAGAAATCAAAAGAAAGAAAAAAAATTTCCTTAGGAAGAAATGGGTTAATTTCTGATACAGAATTTTTTTCAGATTTATTATTCTTTTTTTTATTTTTTTAAAGGAATGTGACAAAGTCTCTTGACGTTTACTAAAATTTTTGAAGGAATTTCCTTTTTATCAAAATAAATTTTCAGAGGTAAATTTGTCAGGAAAATTTTATTTTTATTGAAGTAGAAAAGACATGACAGAAATCCTTTATTGGTTAACGAAATTCCCCCGAGACATTAGTCTAATTTTATTTAGAGAAACTTTTCTTAGAAAAACATGAGCGAATTTCTCGAAAAGAATTTTTGTTGCAAGTTTTTATAATTTGAAAGAATGTGATAAAATCACTTGATGTTTTTTTAAAGGAATTTTTCTTTTTATCGAAATAAATTTTCAGAGAAAAATTTGTCGGGAAAATTTCATTTTTATTGGAGAGAAAAAAAAACATGACAAAAATCTCTTATTGGTCAATTAGTCTAATTTTATTTAGAGAAAATTTTCTTAGAAAAACATGAGCGAATTTCTCGAGAAGAATTTTCTTGCAAGTTTTTATAATTTGAAAAATGTGATAAAATCACTTGATGTCTACTAGAGTTTTTTTTTAAGGAATTTTTCTTTTTATTGAAATTTTCAGAGGAAAATTTTTTCACGAAAATTTCATTTTTATTTAAGCAATAAAAATATGACAAAAATCCCTTATTGGTTAATAAAATTCCCATGAAGGGATTTTTTTATATCATTTTTTCAAAAAAAAAATTTAAAAGAAATGAGGGACAAATTTAATTTTTATTTTCTTTTAAAAAGAATGGTCGTAATATCAAGCTCAAAAACTGACTAACACCTAGTATGAACCGACCGAAAATAAATACAAGATAAAATTAGAGAACTTACTTTTACCTTGGAGAAATGCAAATCACATAGTCATGCGCATGACTCAAGTGAGGAGTGGACTCTAGAAAATAAAAGAAGGAGAGACAAGGTATGGACCTAAAAAGGCTCCCACTATCTGAATTGACAAACTTACCCTCCGCGCAATCAAATTACAATGGGAAGAATTATCAATTCAGATAATGAGCGGAATAAAATATGGTCAACCCGAGCGCAATCGACGCAAGAGCTTTGCATATTCGATCCCTATCTATGGTTTTCTAGGAAGAATTTCGCGACTTGGGTTTAGACGCTTGTGTGTGCAGGTGTCGTGATCCTCAGAGTATGCAAGACATGCACAACAATTGATATCAAAACAGCGCTTCTAAAAATGTGCGAAATTAAACAAATAAACCAAACACCGAGCCTGCAAAACAAAGGGGTTAGCCAAACACTCCGCCCCTTATAACTCCCATCCTGCAAAAACATATAACACCTATAGAATGAGTCCCAAACAATATCGCCAGAAGCGAGATATGCATGAAATTTTCATTGGCCTAAGTCCACTAAGACTCTTAAAATTTCGAAAAAATTTAAGTATTCCAATTGGTATCTTTTTTCGAAAATTTAAAAATCTCTCTCCCCAGTGGAGTCGCCAGTCTGTCGCGACCCTCTAAAAAAATTTTAAATTTTAAAAGGGGTTAACGGATTATTAGGTTAATTAGATTTGACTAACCTAACGCAGACCCTCCCAAGCCCTACCGAATCGCAACTTTGGTTTTTGTTTAAATGATTTTAAAATTTGGAGTCGCCACTAATCGTTCTTGGTAGGTCGATTAGAAACCTAAATAAATTAGCGGGAGAACTAATTTATTCCTGCGAACCAGAGATTAGGAGCTCGGGGACTTGGTTACACTAGTTAATTAAAACTAATGCCCTTTCGGTACCTTAATTTCATGGATATCCTAATTCGGCAACTCAGGCTTGGTTTAATCCTAAGGCTATAGTAGGGTATTCTCTTTTGTGTTTTCACTTTTTAAATAGGATGCATGGATGGTATATATTTTTATTTGTTATATTTTTTTAAGTGTTAAAGATTCCCTGAAGCCGAAAGAAGGAGTGTGTTAACGACTTCTGTGCAGTATTACAACCTACTTATCATTTGGGTCTGATGATTCAAAAATTAAATTATAGGAAGTACATGACAGTGAATAAACACCTCCAATGGGAGGCCTAGCATTGGCTTGGCTCTTCCCTTTGGGATTTAAGGTACAGGTATTTAAGTTGCAAGTATTTAAACTACTGTAAGTAAAAACCTCCAATGGGAGGCTAAGCATTGGCTTGGCTCTTCCCTTTGGGATTTAAGGTACATGTATTTAAGTTGCTGGTATTTAACTACTGTAAGTAAAAACCTCCAATGGGAGGCTAAGCATTGGCTTGGCTCTTCCCTTTGGGATTTAAGGTACATGTATTTAAGTTGCAAGTATTTAACTACTGTAAGTAAAAACCTCCAATGGGAGGCTAAGCATTGGCTTGGCTCTTCCCTTTGGGATTTAAGGTATGGGTATTTAAGTTGCAGGTATTTAACTACTGTAAGTAAAAACCTCCAATGGGAGGCTAAGCATTGGCTTGGCTCTTCCCTTTGGGACTTAAGGTAGAGGTATTTAAGTTGCAGGTATTTAACTACTGTAAGTAAAAACCTCCAATGGGAGGCTAAGCATTGGCTTGGCTCTTCCCTTTGGGATTTATGGTGCAGGTATTTAAATTGCGGATGGACTTTGTCCTCTCCATTCTGGGGTATGAATTCTTTAAAATAAAATACAACGAATTGATTCAACAATTTGAAATTTGTGCGCGCTTGAGGACTCCTCCAAGCCGATTTTGTGCTTCCATAGGGTTGACAATTGATATAAAGTTGCGGCTTCCTGACATAAAATAGAGTGAAATGTCAGTATACAAAATATGTGCTAATCTGCACCTAAAACCAGAAGAGTGGAAAGAGTACTTATCTCCCATTTTTTTGGGAGGGATTTCTATAATTGATTTTCGCTCTCTATGTTCCCAATATAGAGAGTTTCTTTTGAATTAAGAGGGACTTTTAGTCACAGATCAGTTGAGAAATCGGTGGACAGCTTAGGAGCTTGTCTGGGCCGATTTTTGCATATCTACGAGATTTTTGCTGTTGACGTAGAGATATCCTTCTCCTGACATAAAATATGGAAAAAAAAAGAGGAGATGGAGAAAGTGTATACAATTTGTGCTAATTTGCAAGTAAAACCATAAACAAATGAATAAATAAAAACACTTAGCTCGAATTTGCTTGCTCGTTGACGAGGATGAACTCTTGATTTATATTGATCGATGAAGGAATTTGTGATGATAATCCCTAGCTTTGAACTCCCATCATCTTCAAAATTCTCTCTCTTTTGGTATTTTCTTTCTCTCAAATTTTTCTTCAATCTCCCAAAACTCTCTCAAACATCCAAAATTTTCTCTCAAAAAAAAATCCTCCCAAACACTTCAAATTTTCTCTCTCAAGAATCCTTTCTCAAGCTCACTTCTTTCTCCTTTTATAACCTACTCATCTATCTCCCATTCTAATTTTTCCACTAACTCTATCTCCCATTCTAATTTCTCCACTAACTTTTCTTCATTTTCATCTTCCATTCTCCATCTCTATTTCACATTCTAATCTCTCCACTAACTCTTCTTCATCTTCATCTTCCCTTCTCCATATTTATCTCACATTCTAATTTCTCCACTAACTCTTCTTAATCTCCATCTTCCCTTCTCTATTCTTATCTTCCATTCTAATTTCTCTACTAACTCTTCTTCATCTCCATCTTCCCTTCTCTATTCTTATCTTATTTTCTCCATCCATTCTTCTCCAACTTCTCTTCTTCATCTCCTCTTCTTCATCTTCCCTTCTCTATTCTAATTTATCCACTAACTTTTCTTTTTATTATTTGTAAAATAATCCTTCAAGAGTTAGGTATTTGCACTTTAGTCCTTGAATTTTAAGTATTTACAATTCAGTCCCTGAAAAAATATATTTCTTTAAGTCCAAATCTCCTCACAATTTTTGACACACCAAAATTTACCACATGTCAAATTTAAGCTCATTTCTTGTCGCTGAAAATAATGCATAATTTAATTAAAGCCCTTTTGCAAAATTAAGTCATCTGGGTATAATTGGGCCAAGATGAAAATTTAAAATATTAGAAGACAATGTCACAACTCATAAAAAGTGAAAGTTAAAAATAAGTTGACTCAAATTAAATTTTTTTAGGCCCGATTCGAGATTATACTCGTGAAGGAACACGTGACTCGAATTGGATTTTTCTGAATTTACGATGGCCAATATGAAAATAGATTTAAAATAAAAATATTAACTATCTTTGTGTATTTTTTGGCCTCAAATGTTATTTTTTCAAAATTTTCAAATATTTTTGTATTTAAAAAAAATTAAAATATATATAATATGAAAAATTATTTTTTGGTCAAAATTCGTTCCCTAGGCTTGGCTAAGGTTCCCAAAGTTGATTTTTCAATTTTATGAATTTTTATGGATTTTCTATTAATTTGTGAAAATAAATAAAAAAATACGTAAAAATACTGAAAATATGAAAAATCGTTTTTTGGTCAAAATTGGTTCCCTAGGCTTGGCTAAGGTCCCCAAAGTTGATTTTTCAATTTTATGAATTTTTATGGATTTTTTATTACTTTAGAAATAGAAAAAATGATTAAAGATCAGGTGTCAACAGCCACTTAGTCATACAGCAGGGTTTTTTTGATAAACTCCATGAGGGTATACCTTTACATTCGAGTATGAAGCCCACTCTACGGATCTTAACAAGTCTAACTCATGATGTGTGAAAACCTCTAATTAGAATCAAAGTGTAGCTTATGTCATGCCATATCGTATTCTATAGTAATAGATTCTTTTGTGACCATACAAGCAGCACATTGTATCAAACGAAAATGGAACTTTCAACCTATTTGGTCAAGCCGTATCAACATTGTTTATACATGGAAACCCAAATGACGAACTGAGGTCGAGTAATCGACTAGCAAACACAATTCGGTCGCATAGAGAAGAGAACAATTGCTTCATCATCATAGCCATTACTTCCGACCTATTCACAAACTGTCCGATTTAGGTTCTATCAACCTTAGGCATCTCGGTGACCAGCATTTCACTACACAACCCCCAAATCATCATTTGACCTTCTAATTTCACTCCCACTCTCGAAAATGGATAGGCTTGAAGAGCTCCTAAACCGCTGCAGTGGAAGGGTGCTAATCACCGAAATTCCAGTCCTATTCTAAGCTACCAAGCACATTCGGCTAGCAGATTCACCCAACTAACTTCTCTCCCTATCCATGCAAACCGATTGCAGCTCCGGCATAATCAAGGGAATCCGCATCGCCGCGTCAACTCAGTGTGCAAGTAAACGATTTCAACAAGAAGTAAGGCACTCACTTGTTTCCCCCGGGCTGACACAACTCAGAATCTAACCGCCACCCAATTCACCGTCGTCGACTCGCATTGCAAAAGTTGGTAAACGGGTTTAGAAGGGAAACTTGCCTTACTTAGTTCTCGCTGCGTTTCTGCTCTTAAGCTCGTTGAACTAGCTCAGTTGAGTTGACGTGGGAAAACCGGACGTCCGACCAGGAGGAGGTAGTCGAACCAGAGAGGAAGAGAGTGCGTTTTGCATAATAGGCTAGTTGAGGCTTATGGTCTACGGATAAAAAGCAGAAGGTGTAAAGGGTCGGTCTTCAGGATTTAAAAAAACTCTCAAGCCCACTTTTCTAAGTTTTGAACTAGACTTCGATCTCCGTTCGGCTCTCCTGCGTTTATTAGGCCTCCTTCCCAATCTGATCCCTCCCACTATGACGAGTCATTTGAGGTTGCCAAATAGGCCTCCAATCTACTACATAGTGCTCGGGCCAATCTCAAACTTTGAATTGGGCCCGTTCATTTGTGCACTGAATTCGATTCGATTAATAGACTATCCAGAATCGAACTTCGATCCTCAACGCTAGGAGTCAACTTTCTAATTCATTTGTCAATTTCTCATTAATTTAGAACTATTTAAAATGGGCATTACATGTTAATATTCAAGTTCCCCGCAGGCCAAGGAACGGGACGATAGACAGTTTTTTTTTTCCTAGGCCCTGGTTTGGATTCGCCCTTCTCGGCTTTCCTTTTGAATAATGGGAACAAGATTGAAACTCTTTTGGAAAAAGAAAAGAGAGAGTAATTCTTGGCGGCCATGACAAGGATAGACATGTATTTTCCAAATTGAAGTCTTCGAGTAAAATCCTTTTCCTCTCAAAAAGCAACTCACTTTGGACAAGCAAGCCCACGGACATTTCAACAAAAAAAAAATTACAAACTTAAATTTTTTTTATGTCTATTTTATCTCTAACTCTCCTCTCTTTAATTTTGTTCTGCCTCTTTACAGAGCGCGACAATCGAACCCGTGCCTTAGATACCATCATTCTCACCCTCTCACTCTCTTTATCAACAGGTTAGTATGCCTATTGACTAGAAACTTACTTCCACCAACATGTTTTTAAAGCAAGGTGTTGCCTTTTCCATCACATCCCAACTCCATGTTCATAGAGGATATTCTCCTCCAACTCCAACAATGTAGCCTCACACACACATTAATCAACACTAATATGACTCTAATTTTGTGATCAATTTACTGTTAGATATATATATGTGTGTATTTATCGCAGTAACTAATAGATTATACAAAAACCCCACCGTCAAAAATCGCTTACGAATAACTCCATTATTCTATTGTGCCAGTGGAACCTGAAAAAGGACTTGAGATGAATGACACCGGCACGGATATAAAAAAAAAGAAATTCAAGTATTAACTATGCACGCTTATAAGCAAAACTATGGATACATTTTTCCAAATCCAACACATATTTATACACACACAAAAATACATGCACAGTGTGTGTGAGTATCTATTTTTTTGACCGAAAAAAAGAAAACACTTTCATTCATTCATTAAAAATGCAATTGCGAGATAAAGGCAAATAAGTTTCTGAACACAAAATATACCAAAAGGGGGCAAGGGGGGGGGGGGGGTGTGAAATGCATATAAAAAGCCAGAAATGAGCTATATCACCTCGATGCCGTTTTACTGCGTCGTTTCAGTTTAATTGCAAATGTCAAACTTCCGACAGATTAGGTCCGACCGACGTTCCGGCCCGGCGTTCGCCCCCCACCGCAACGCGACCTGCCCTGCAAAATCTGCTCCTCCGCCATTGTTAGCCCGCACCGACAAAATCGCGCAGCACCACCCACTCCCAGGTTCGTTCCTCGTACCCCGTACATTTGAATGCGCGCCGTTGCTGGAGTTCAATTCATTCTGTGTCCCGTCCTCGTTTTTCATTGTATCGCTTTCTCTCTTTCCATGTTCATGAGATAGAATCCTTGAAGTCCCCGTTTGGTTTCGTTGAATATATGGGGAATCAAAACGTTGTCGCGGCTAATTGTTCGGCTCGGGAGTTGGGTGGACTAACGTCTTGAGTTCGTTAGCTGCCGCGTAACCGTCACGCCCTCATGGTGTTCGAGAAAATGTCTCCGAGACAACGGAGGAAGGTTTGCGTTCCGAGGCATGAGAAGTACGGGTATCGTGCGCTTTTTACAGGAGGAGGGACGTCGATCTTTTAAAGCACGATGCCAAGGCGTGACCTTTTGTACCCGGGCATGCATCTTTTAGAAGTTGGATCAGCCACCATGTGTCTAATGATATATGTGCTTTAGTTTTCTGTCGGCCCATTTACATGTTGGTTAAGATGTGAATCAGGGGGTCCTATGGTCATCTTTTTGTTGTGAAATTCAGGGTCCAACCTTTGGTAAGAGAGTCTGCACTGTTCCCACGTCGACACCGATAGTAGCATCAGTATGACCTCGATGTCAGCAGTCATTTTAAACTATTCTTTTTTTGTTCCATTGCAGTTCACTAAACCTTGTTCTGAAGACCCCAGAAGTTGGTTTGGCCCCCAACGATAACTGTCTCGTGGCCTCAAAGATGTACCGGTTGTGTATCTCCTTTTTCATCTTCCAGGATTAACGTGTTCCCATGTCAGCCTCTAGTGCGTGAAGCAAGTTAAGCCAGGATTGATTTTTACATGCTTCTTGAGGTTGGTTTTCTAAAGTTCATACAATTATCCGAGGGATGGTATTGTTGAAGATACCGATGTTATCGTCAACGCGGTTGCTGCTCCTGTCCTCGCCCTGCCAAAAGCTATCCTCTCTTTCTAGGGCTGCTTGCTTTCATGGGAGTGGAAAATTGCTCTGTCATGTCGAAAGTAACCAGGGACCCCTTACTCTTGCAAGCCTTGGTCCTAAGAGTGAAACTGTTAAAACAAATAGGGGCAAAAATAACAGAATTAAGTATGAAACTTCTCTTAGACAAGAAAAAACGGGTGAAGTTCAGCCTCTTAGTAGCAATGAATACAAGCCAGTTGCTACAAGTAAACCACTTGAATCAGGACTGGGTCCATTTAATGCGAAATCATTTTCAGAGCTTGGCTTGCCACCACTATTGTTGGAAAGATTGGAGGCTGAAGGATTCAAGGTTCCAACTGATGTTCAAGCTGCTGCAATTCCAACCATTCTTAAGAATCACGATGTTGTGATTCAGTCTTACACAGGTTCGGGAAAAACGTTGGCGTATCTTCTCCCCATACTTTCTGAAGTAGGTCCACTGGGAAAGAAATCTCCTGATTGCAAGGGTGAACATGGGAAGAAAATGGAGATAGAGGCTGTTATTGTGGCTCCGTCTAGGGAGCTAGGAATGCAGATTGTGAGGGAGGTCGAGAAGCTCTTGGGACCTTCTGATAAGAAAGTTGTTCAGCAGCTTGTGGGGGGTGCAAATCGTTCTAGGCAAGAAGAAGCTCTGAAGAAAAATAAGCCAGCTATTGTTGTGGGAACACCGGGGCGGATTGCGGAAATAAGTGCTGCTGGAAAGCTTCACACCCATGACTGTCGTTTCTTGGTCTTGGATGAAGTTGACGAGCTCCTTTCGTTTAACTTCCGGGAGGATATGCATCGGATATTGCAACATGTAGGGAGAAGATCCGGCATGGATGCACGAGAGCCCAAAGGTCCAAGGGTAAGGCGGGCACAACGTCAGACTATCTTGGTTTCTGCAACAGTGCCATTTTCCGTTATGAGGGCCGCTAGGAGCTGGGGAAATGATCCGCTGCTTGTGCAAGCAGAAAAAGTCGTGACGCTTGATTATGCCCCAATGTCTGAACCTGTTAATCCGTCAAAGCCATCATTAAGTTCGAGTAAAACCTCAAATTTGCAGGGTCAACCAACTGTTACAAGTCTACCTCCCTCTGTGAAGCACTATTACTGTGTCGCAAAGCTACAGCACAAGATTGACATGATGAGAAGATGCATCCATGCGCTCGATGCAAAGTCCGTGATCGCTTTCATGAACAACACTAAGCAGCTGAAAGATGCTGTTTTTAAGCTAGAGGCCCGTGGAATTGGTGCTGCAGAGTTGCATGGTGATCTGGGTAAGCTTGTTAGATCAACAACTTTAAAGAAGTTCAAGAATGGCGATTTGCGTGTTCTGGTGACAAATGAGCTTTCGGCGAGGGGTTTGGATGTAGCCGAATGTGATCTTGTAATTAATCTGGACTTACCAACAGACTCCATTCACTATGCTCATCGTGCTGGCCGCACAGGGCGGCTTGGTAGGAAGGGTAATGTGGTTTCGATATGTGAGGTGCCTGAAGTATTCGTCGTCAAGAAACTGCAGAAGCAGCTCGGGGTTCAGATTCCTGCTTGTGAATTTATCGAGGGCAAGCTTGTCATGACTGGGGCGGAAGAGAGGACTTTGGAGCCCATAAGATGATGGGCCTTTTTCCATCCCTCCCCCTCTTTCTAGAAGCTTAGCATATAGTCTATTGCATATCGTAATGGTTGACAGGTCACCCTGTTTTTGTGTACTAAAAGTGAAGCCCACCTTTCCATAGCACAGTTTTGAGTTGTCTTAGTTGAATGGTACTATCTTCACATGGAATTATAGGATGGATGGACTGCTGTTAAGGTTAATTTACTAATACGCCGTGATTCTACTTTGATAATTTTCGAATACTTAATGAGCAATCGACCGACAGCTTCAGTCCGACTGAAAAAATTTATGTGGCTATTTGCGTGCTACCATGTAGTACTTATTACTAATTTGGTGATCATATACGCGGATGATCCTCTATAACTGCCTAGAGCGTTGTAGATGCCTTCATAATGAATCGTCTACCAAAAACAGAGTTGCTTCAAGAGGTCAGACATCAATTCATCCACGAGCAGACTATTCTGTTCCATCCTAGGCAACACAGGCATCCACATGCCAAATTGCATCACCAAATAATTCTCTTACAAAGCTTGTAACCCGACAATAGAGCACAGGTTGCTGTGACCAGGAAGACTGCAAAAGACATGCTGATGGATATAACAGATGCCCTCCAGAGTGGTGTTGCCATTTTTGTCCGTTGAATTGCTTGTAACCCCAGCGAAGAACTCGAAATGAGAAGGTAGGCCGCCAGCTGCATCACGCAGTAAGATTTCAGCCTTAACATAGCCATATGGAAGAAGCTAAGAAAGGCGGGTTGCTTGACGGAGGGAGGTCATAGCAAGAAACTGACTTAGACCTGTCAAAAAATGTCCATTACCTGATCAAGGACGAAGCTAAGGTAGTCCGAGAACCTGTCTGAGATTAGAATTCCTCTATGGGAAATGTCACAGACACCTTTGAAGAGCTGAAAAGCTGAGTAAACGAAAGCCACAACGGTTACAACGAAGCAATACCTGCGAGGAAGCAACAGGGGGGAAATAAATTGGGAGCATAGAATAGCCTTCTGCGCATGAAAAGAAGTGAAATACGAACTCGGCAATAGGTTGTGCTACGAACTCTGTTCAAGTTTGACAGCCCTTTTGAGGCTTTTAAATTGCATAAGAGAAGAATACGTCGATAGAATTCTTTCTTACGTCAATTCTTCAGGAAGCTGTCCGAAGCTGGAAGGAGATTGACCACCCTTCTTCGGCAGGGTCGTCAGCGCGAGAGCTGAGACAAAGGACAGAAGTAGTGCCATGAGCCGGAGGAAGAAACTCGAGAGCTGGATCGGCGGCACCACAGTCCTCCGGGCAGAGGCACCTGAGAACGAGAACGGCGAAGGCGTTGGGAGCTGCTGTGCGAAAGCAGCCGGAGATGTGCCGTCCATCGATGGAGAAGCAATCACCATTCCACACTTTCAAAGAGAGGTCTTGATGGATTGATTCCTTTCGACTGCTCCTTCCTCGAAACAAAGGTTCCTGAAAGTTCAACCAAGACGTTGTGGGTGGAGCCCCCTAAACCACAGAGTTGACTTAGTCGGAGCTCCATATTAGCATCAGTCTGTCCTTATCTCAGCGTAACAGCTAAGATCTCCTTAAACAATTTCGAAGAAAGTTCCTTCAGAAGTCAGGCTCCAATAATCTCTGTCACAATAAAGTCTCTCTACGTCTTCTGAGAAAAAATTTGGTTCTTTCAGTCATTTTAGTCAAAGTCTTGCTTCATCTTTGCATGGAGGAGATAATAGTTCTTTTACGTCCACCAATTACGGGAAGGTAAGGCAGGTGATACCCAAGGAAACATGCTTCACGTCAACTATTTTTTTATTGACTAGTCGTCCTTATTTTATCACAGTACTAATAAAGAACAGAACCCTCGCTATTAGCAATCAATAAGCAAGAAACAGGAGGAGGGCTCGACCATCTTTCATCTGACTCATCTGATGATAGAACGTGTTCAATTTAGGACTAATCAAATCTCATCATCCGAGCACGAAACTTACGCAGTAATAGCTACATGGCGAATGTTGTATGTGGGGGTATATTCAATTTTGTTCTTATTTTTGAGGTAAGAGAGGAGACTTGTAATCTCTGCAGTCGAAGATGCGGAGAAAATTGTAAGTTTGTGTGTGAACATTTCAAAGTTCAAAAAGGTGATACGGTTGTAGTACTCCGATTCGAGTGTTCTTTGCCGACATTTAATTCACCTATTTGGTGATCCCTAAAGATGTAAAACGGCTAAATGGTATATCCCCAGCTGTAAATTGTTCAAGACTCGGACTGATAGCCCCAAGGATTGTTGCTTGCCCAGTTCCATTGGTCCCGGCACATCTCCTCCACGCCATACTTGGCCCTGAAAAAGAGGTGACGAAAAATCACCACTCAGTATATTTTCTTTGATTATCGATTATCTTAAACATGGAGTTCATCAGGAAAAGCAATTTCTATGAATTTGCTCTACTAGAAATAAATGGAGGCAATCCTGATGTAAAATTTTTGTATCTTCAAGACTAGGATCCAACAGGAAAAGGAACAACACGACCTATTCCTTCGTCTATGGCTACCAATTTTAGCACCTCAACAGTAGGACAAACCAACATAGGAAATTTTCATTGTCAATTCATCTAGACAATCCGTGAAAATTGTATTTGTCTAAGACCACCTGCATCATAAGTGGTCAAATTTACAGTCTGTAAACCCAAAAAGAAGTGGAAGAACTTGATCTATAAGTTCGTAAACAGCTATAATAAAGAAAGAACAGAACATGACCAAGAAGAACTATTTCCTTGTGGATCATAGGCAGTTAGTATAGGGATCCTTAGATGAATAGGAACAAATTACTCATTGAAATTATTGAAGAGGAAATGACTGTCAGCCATAAGTAATATTAGGACAAGAAGTTTTGAACGAAACAGATTGTAAATAATTTTTTGCATGATCAAGCAAATCACATGAATCCATCTTTAAGTGGCCATATGAAGAAGGGAAAGGAGAGAGATCAAGTTGATTAGTGCTGAAAAAACGCATAGAGTATGGGACATACTTCCAGCCGAGTTCATTTTCTGCTTTCTCAGTAGAGGCAAAAACCTCCGTAGCATCTCCTGGTCTCCTTGGACACAGTTTAATGGGAATTTTCTGTAAGCAAACAGGAAAAATGCCAATGAGTAAGAGCCTAGAAGCCTAGAAGGATCTACGGAATAGAGCCTAAAGGAAGCTTACCTTGCCAGAGGCCTTCTCAAATGCTGCCACCATTTCAAGGACTGAAGTACCACATCCAGTCCCCAAATTGTACGCAGTACAACCTATGAAAATAACCAAGAGAATTACTGAACTATATAACTTGTCTCCAACAACGACAAAATATACCTAAATTATTTAATTAGAAATAGATGTAGAGACTTATATGTTATTGGAAGACACGATGTCAAACTATTGCTCTACAAGATTAAACCAAAAAGAACATCTAAAGATCACCAATGTCTTCTGTTGTAAAAAGCTTCCTCAGAGCTGCAATGTGACCATCTGCCAAGTCCATGACATGGATGTAGTCTCTGATCTGTTGATTAAAAGCAAGTTACTTCGGCATGACTAGGTGCATATGCAAGAAGAACAATGAAACTAGGGCAATGATTCAATTAAGAAAAATAATTGACTGAGAAGAGATCTTAACGTACTGCACTGCCATCCCTTGTCGGATAATCATGACCATACACATTAAGTTCGGGCAGTCTGCCAACGGCCACCTGTTGGATGTAAGGCATGAGATTGTTTGGAATGCCCTTAGGGTCTTCGCCTATTCTGCCGCTCTCATGAGCCCCGACTGGGTTGAAGTATCTTAACAATATAATTCTCCATTCAGGTTCAGCCTTTTGAATGTCACGAGCAATTTCTTCAAGGAAAAGCTATCGAGAAGCAAGTGCATGAAACGGGTCAAAAAATAGAATATTCAGCATCCAGAAAACAAAATCATCCCCGCACAAAAAGGACAAATAAGTCTGACCAAAAAAGTAGCGCACCTTTGTCCTCCCATAAGGATTCATGGCCATCAATTGAAAATCCTCAACACAAGGTATCTTTTCAGGTTGACCATACACAGTTGCAGACGAGGAGAAAACCATCTGTAGCACCCCAAAAACATTACCGTCATGTGAGAGCAGAGGGGAGGGTATAGCAGATAATAAAATTATTCTCTTCTAATGACAACACTAGAACAGGGAGACACTGATTTCTTCATTTTAAAAAACTTTTGAAACTGCTATATAAGTCAGCAAACTCAGCTGAAGGCATGGTCTGAAAAATAACATAAAGGAAAGGCAAAAAAAAATTATCCAAAGCCATTCTCGATCAACTGTCCTATCGCAGTATATGAAAGCTTTCATACCTCAATAGGAATGATTAATCTATGCATGCGCCTTATGAGATCATTAAGACATGTAACAAGAGTGGATCTTATACAAGGACAGTGGAATTGCCCTTCTAAGTTTCACGCGGGTGAACTTTTCTCGATGATGGGTAAAATGCCATCGAATGTACAGTTATGGCTCAAGGCACATTAAATCAGCCATTTCTGTTCTGCATGGGGCTTTTGAGGCACGGTCAGCTATTTATTTGCTTCATTTAGTGATAGACATTGCCTTTCCGAATGTCAAAGCAAGCAGCTGAAACAACAATAACAAGTACTCATAAGCTAAGTCGAACAGACCTTCTTACAGTTGTACTTTGCCATGATCTCGTACAGATTAATCGTCCCTATCAAATTGTTGTCAAAATAGCGTCGAGGATTTGCTACACTTTCCCCAACAGCTTTCAGCCCCGCAAAGTGGATCACAGCATCAAAGCTGTTTCATTGGAAAATAATAAAAAGGAAGGGTTTAATCACCTTGAATTTACAGAGAACCAATGAGGCCATTGGACAAGGGCAAAGATGAGAGCAAGGATCAAGGACAGTGTACATACATGGTTTGAGAAAATAGATCCTCCAAATCCTGCTTATTTCTGAGATCACCCTGCAATAAGCTCTAGACCGTCAACAAGCGAAAAGAGTAGGAACAATGTGAGCTCTATGAAGTCCACTCCACCATACTGTGGACCTCATAAGCTTAAACTGAACGAATAGTACATTCATTTGCATCTACACCAATTGATTCCCCAAATCCAACGAAGTAACTAGAACAGACAGACAGATTTTACCCCGCATAGCATCGATAGGCAGTCAGGAAAAAAAAAAAAGTTTCACCTTTCACTTTGACCCCACATAGCATTGACTCATCTTCTTCAACCTCTGTTCTAATTCCAGACAACATGATCCTCAGTGAAACACAAAGCCAAACGCCAGAAACTTCAAATTCCACTCGATTCCCACACTCCCTTTCCTCAAACAGACAAACGAACAAACACCCAACTCACCAAACATTGAAACGGAGTAAAAAACTCAAAAAATGGAAGTACCGAATGGAACTCGAGATTCTCCGAAAGCTCAGGACCCACGAGCTCTCGAACTCGATCGACGGCCTCGGGCACAGAATTGTCGAGATTGTCGATGATGGAGACCCTGAACCCATCTTTCAGGAGCTGAACCACGGTGTGAGTGCCGATGAAACCAGCCCCACCGGTCACAAGAACGGCCTTTCCCAGCGAACCCATCTCATCAAATCGGCAAAGTTCGGTTTTTTCTTCAGGAGAGCAGAGGGCAAATCAAGACTGGAGTTAAATGCGTGTCCTTTTTAAACATTGGAAAGGAGAGTGGGAGGAGACGAGAGCTTGAGCAAATCAAGGAAACAATTCGGCGGGTGTTGGGGATAAGTACAAAACGCATGCCAGAGAGAGAGAGACGGGATCATATCGATCAAGTTTACGGCGTTTTGTTTCCTTCTGGTTGTAATCGAGTCAAGCTGGAGGATGAATCTCTTCGCGCGCTTTTTCTTGGATTCGTGTTAAAAAACAAGTAACGAGATATGAGCATGTAGCGAGTAATTTGGCCCACGAAGTGTTTTTAAGGCAAATTTCGGAGCTGTAAGTCATCCATGGGACAAGTGTCGCTGACGATGATGGTTTATCGTTATCCAATCAAGGGTCCTTATCGCTTCTTCTTCTTCTTTTTTCAAAATTATAAGAATGGGGGTGTTTCGATTTTCTTTTTTTTTTCTTGAGTTAATATCGCGAAAAATCGAATACATATATTAAATTTATCCCAAAATATTTTTTTGACTACAAAAAATCCTAAATCAATACACCTTTGATAAATTTATCCCAAACTGATACACTTGTAATAAATTTACCCTCCATTAACTTTCGCTAAATTTTATCAAATTGCTGAATAGGATGATAAGTGACAATTTTCGAATGTACATGTTTAGGGTTTTTATCGTCTGTTTGTTACAAGTATATCGATTTGAGGTTCTTTGTGATATTAATATAATTTAACGAAAACTAGCGGTGGGTAGATTTGTCACATGTGTGCCGATTTAGGATTTTTGGTGGTCAAAATAAAGTCTTGAGTAAATTTATCACATGCACCAGTTTGGGATTTTGATAGTTGAAAAAAATAGTTTGAGATAGATTTGTCACGAGTGTACCGGTTTAGAGCTTTTTTTTTGTGGTATTAACACTTTTTTTGGTGGTCTAAAATTTTCCTTTGTCGATTACCAAACTAATTTGATGCAACTGTTTCTCGACCCAATGTCTATCAAATAATTATAAATATAAACATACAGATTTACGAAATTTGTAATTATCGTAATTTAAAACACAAATCCGGTTACCCTTTTGTCGGGTGAAGATGCGAGGACAAAATATTTGCCTTTTTATTAGGTTTTTATAACTTCTAAGTTTATCCCATGTTTATCTCAAATTAATGGATTCCATTTCAAATTCGTATCATCCACAGTTAGGAACATAGAAGAAACAAAACGAACATCAACCTCGGATGTCAACAAATTTGAAATTACGTAGCTGGCGTGTCAAATCAAGAAGCATACTATATCAAGTTGCCCACAAGAGATTGGGGCAACATCTAGGCAAACAATAACCCTCAAAGCGATGATGATTCCCATTTTTTTTCAAAAGAAAAGAAAGCGTTAGCTTTGAGAGTACTCAATTAAAATGTAGTAATTAATTTTAGAAAGGACGGGAGAAAAAAAAATATGTATTTTGAATTATTTGACATACGCGTGTAATTTACATGATGTACTTCGTTTTTTTTTTTTTCGAAGCACGATTAATCTTCGCGACATTCGCGAATAGCCTTTGGAAGATGCAAAGTAGGGGAAGGCATCGAATCAAAAGTAGGAAGAGAGTTAAAAAAGGAAAACTTGGAAGCCTCAGCCACCGAATTAATGATGACAACGACGACGACAGCTTCTTCATTTGGAGCACCTTAGGACAAAGCAAGTGATTGCCTTGATGAAGAGCACCGGCGGCAGCATTGCAAAAAAAAATTGTCATAAAGTTGGCTGAATGAACTTAATTATCTTTGACCAAAAAAAAACTTAATTATCAAAAGGTCGGTTTAAGATTTAATTAATAAAATTAAAATATTTAAAATTAAATTAATTAAAAAGGGTGAAAAATGATGTCCTGTTTCCGCTTTTCAAGGAGTGGGTATTGAGCTGACAGTCACACTGTTTGGACAGAGCGTGACAACAAGGAGGAGGACCCACGCACGTATGGGGGTTAGGTAATGAGCAAGGAAAGTATGGCGTGCTTCATTTACTTGATGCTTGCCGTAGATAGACAAACTTTCTTGAGCAGAGATACACCGGACGCGCTTGATCCATTCGGTGCAGCTGCAGCATATGGATGGAGAATCTCATTCGTCCCGTGAATGTTATTTAGGTGCTTGCTTTGAGACACAGGAAGCTGTCATCATGGGTCTTGATCAATGCAGGAAGCCGGTCTGAGAAGGGACGTGCCCTTGGAAAAATGATTAGCCCCGATCCCAGACCGCATCGCGAATGGCGATAGCGCAAGAAAACCGAGGATTTAAAAGGAACATGTTCCAACTCCAACACCCTTTATTTCTAGGAATTTGTGGCTAGGCTTGGCCAACCTCGGATCTGCCAAGTCGGAGGTGCCCAAGACGAGACTCGTCCAAGCGCACGCCCAAATGATGGTTAGTGTCTCATTAGCTTGCGGGCCTGCCGATGCCACGAACAAGTCGAGTGTACATCACCCTAAAACAAGGGAAACCTTGACGGACAATTAAAATAAAAAAAATACACATCACAAGGTAATAAACCATGGAATCAAGTCAAAATATCAAAGAATGGTCCTAAAGAACTGGGAAAGCAAGAATTTCCTACTTTTTATTCCTTAACAGAGCAGAACTGTCATCATTTACAAAATGCCAGTACCTCCAATCTTGAAGTTACAGCAGTGCAGAGGGAAATCTGTTTTGTATGTGTACTGTTTTCAATTGAAGTAACACAGCGACGTTACACACACAGCTGTGCCATTGTCATCACCGACAGGGAACAGGTTCATGGAGCAAAGTAAGCTACAAAATGGATGCAGACGAAGATACTATCGGCTATAAAGCTATCTTCTTCTTTAGGCCCCGTCCTGGAGCTTGTTGGCATGATAAAAATGCTCGGTACTGATGAAACATCATCGATTCACTCATCTCCAGGGAATGCACTGTTGGCATTAACTTCCACGTTCAAGGAACAGCCTTATCCATTTCCATGTCGAAGGTATGCTCTAGGCATTTCCCCAGAAATTTAGCATCAGTGGAAATTCTAGAATTATGAAAAATAGATGGACGACTTCGTTCCACACGCAGAAGATCTCCACCACCACCTTCCTTCTCTCGAGAGCTTGATACCATTGATGCCGGCGTGCTAGCAGAGCCCGAGAAAGGAGCATCACCTGATTTCTTCGAGTGTCGCCTCCTTATGATGGAAGGGGTGTTCTTGTAGGTCATTGCCAAGTTCCTCAAAACCAACTCTGGACTCCAACTTTTGACCCTGACACTGCTCACCGCGTTAGGGGGAGTGGAAAGGTAACATAAACTCCTTGATGGGCTACGTTGTTTCTCTACACATGTGAAACCATTATTTGCAACCAAAGTGACCAGATCTCTTGGCTGAAGTGCCGACAATAACGTATCACCGATGCTGTTTCCTTCATCAGCTCCAGTGAAGTCCATGACATCTGTGGATTCCGATAAAGACGAACAAAAATATCCAGGATCATCACCACATTTTGTACTAGTAGCACCTCCTTTTATCCTTTCAGGTGATTCAAAACTATGGGAAGCAACAGAAATATTGACTTTGACAGGACTAGTAGTTAACTCAACGGTTGAACATGCACCGATGCTTGAAGGATCAGCCAGCGAGGAAATTGAAATATTGGAATTGTTATCAGGATCTTGAAAAAAAGTAGTCGCCACACGAAATGGATTGGCCGTCGGACATGCTATGCTATTTGACCCTGCTGTTGAATGCCAAGGAGGTGATATCCACCAATCTTCCGCTTCCGAATCCTTGCTACCACCATGGGAATATACAGGACTGAAGTCAGCGAAACAAGTTCCATTCAAGTCCAGATGCATTCTCTCATCAACAGAAGTGATTTCATCTGAACTTTGTCGATCCAATTTAACCATCAAGCAATCTGCCTTAACCTCTGGACTGCAAAATCCAGAGCTAGCATCAGACATTTCCATTATACAGCCGGTCGACCATGAACCCAATCTCTTCTTCATTGAGCAGTTCCAGTGGTTTTTAATTGCATTGTCCGTCCTGCCAGTGCGAAAGATATCGATACCTCATAATCCTTTTGGAGACCCTTAAATAGCGCATGCATAAAATTCACTGAACAATTTCAGCTATGTAAGGGGAGGGGTATTCATCACATCCGTAATGTTCCAATAGGCACTAGAAATGTGTAGATGTCGGGTGAAAAGGGAAAACAATGGCCACATCATGTCATTGTCCAAAAGGCCAAGAACCAATGCTGTGAAACTATGGCCAACAGCTGATCAGGATTGTCAAGCTTCTAACCAGATGCCTTTTGAGAGCCATTTAAGTGTTATGCAAGTAACACTGAAAAAAAAATTACCCAACCATTTGATGTTTATCATCTCAAAGTAGTCTTTCTTTTTCTTTTAAAGCGAGTGATTGGAACAATGTTATGGGGGTCGACCACTGGTAATCATTTGCTGTCTATATGTACCTTCCAGGAAGAAATTTTGCTATATGTGCCCACTTGTTACCATGAACATGGTGGTAGTGAGCGAGAATCGATTCCTCTTCTGCTGTCCAGGCAACCTTCTTTACTGAAGGATTGAGATGATTAGTCCACCTAAAGGTAGAATGAGCAGCTCCTTAGTCAATAATACTCCATAACAAGCACACAAACTTAAGTATAATTAATTAACAACTATTATTACCTATTAACATCTTTCGATAAAGAGTCTCAATCTGGTAAAAGGAAAACTAAACTGAAGTTACAGTGATAGCTCACCTTTCTCGGCACTGCTTGCCTATGCGACCAGGAAAGATTTTTGCAATCAGCGACCATTTGCAGCCGTATCTCTTTACCAAATTGATTAAAAGATCATCTTCCTAAAATAGAAAGAGGAAGCAAGTCATTTTGATTTCTCCAGCAATATACAGTATCATATCGACAAGCTACTAAAAACACAGATATTCGACATTACCCGCTTTGTCCATGATCCTTTAATGAGACTAGGATTTAGAACCTTCTGCCAGCGATGCAAGCACTGACAATCTGTCTTACCAGGGACACGTGCAGCTGGTGACACATGAAAACAACCAAAGCATCAGCCTTCTGCTGAGTGCAAACCAATGCATGTGGAATGGAACCCCTATTTTATTCACAGAGCTACATCTGTCAATCATATTACTGAAAAGACTATTGGAAGATGATGTAGTTATTTTGAGGTATTAGATTCCTGGGCAAGGAATCTCCAATTAGCATGGCAGGAATTCACAAACTTGGTTGAATTTGTTGAAGCTGTCATGCTTAATTACACCATTACATTACGCCTAATCAAGTTCTCATGATGGATGGACAATTACAAATCTCGTGAGGGTCCTGCTCCACTTTAAAAAAGAACTGGCAATTCTTTGTGCAAAAAATGGAGTAAATCTTGAGGGAGATGGAGGGAAGAGTCACACTGACCTATTGTCTTCCAGTTCTTTCCATTGAACTTTTGCACTGCTGCAACAAGAAATCTGTCCTGGTCATATCAAATTGTAATGTAGGTGGAGTTAGAAGCTTCAGAACTCTTCTGGAGAGAAAATGTTACATGGCAATACACAGTTTATTTTATTTTATGGATCCAACATGGCAATACACAGTTGAAGGGGAAAATTCTGAGAAAGAAGTATGTTCTGCTGTCATATGAAGGTTGGAGGCAATGAAACCCTTTACAGTAACAACAGAGTAGCCTAATCTGCTTGGATAAGCACAATTGGCATTCCAACCATAAGCTTTGTGTGCCTAATTTGTCTATCATCTCTAGTGAAAGGCTTGAGACTTGAAACATCTTAACATAATGAAGAAGCAAAATGTAGCTGTTCCAAAACTAACCTCTTCCTTTGTCCATCTTCCCCTTCTTGAACGCCTAATTGGACCACTTGCCCTCCTAAAGCCAAATCAAATGCCGCATTACAAGGGAACATCAAGCCCAATGTATTCAAGACACTGAAAAGTAATTCATATGTCATGCTTCTGAACAAACAACTTATGTGCCCATGTTGTTGAATAATGGGTTGTATCACGCTGATGCAAACCAGTCGCAAGTATGCTCCTCAGTTTCCATCGCTTGCCGATTTTAAATATTGATGTCCAATTAACAAGGTTTTGAACTTGCTCCATTACCAAATGATTCCAAAACAAGAGGCAGGACCGATTTACAAGGCCTCAGAACTTAAAAAGCAGAGTAAAACCTCGGAAGGTACCATAAAGTGGATGATGATTTCTTAAGATTCGAGTCACAGCTGCCGTTAGAAAACGAAGGGCTCGTCACCACATCATATTCCTCCTTAACTCTCACCATGCTAACCAAAAAAGGCACAACAAAGTAAATCAGCAGGAGATCAGGACAATGACAAGTTAAAGGAAATAAAAACTAATGAAAAACTAATCATGCGAAATCACCCAAAGTTCGCAAGAGCAACAAAATCAACGCCAATGCAAATAGAATATTACGATTCGGACAAGGTGATGATCTCTCCCGAGTCCTTCCACATGTATCAACCTCCAAGGCTTTGCCATTAACATCTACTGCTTAACTAACACATAAAGATTTATCCACTCACGACAGCGAAGCTAACGAACGCAACAGTGAAAAAACTAAGGATTCCGCGGAGGCCACAGCAACAAGACTCTACCCATTGCTCGACTTAAGGAGCAAGACCCAAGAAGAAAACCCAAATTTCAAAACGTCAACTTTTCCGCGGATTTCTCGGCTTTCGCCCCGACATTATTGTCGTGGGGAAAAGGAAAAACACACGGAACAGAGCCTAGCATAACCCCCCCCCCCCCCCCCCCCCCCAAAAAAAAAAAAAAACCAACAACAACAACCGCAACACGTTCATGGAAGAGATGAAGACGAACCTCGCAGAGAGAATTCCTCGGGGTTTCCGAGAATGGACAGCGGCTGACAGGGGTACACAGAAGAGAGCAGGGGAATCACCACGAAATTGCTAGAGATTGTCGCCAAGAATGGGGACGCATGATCGGACAGAGCGAGAATGCCCGTATATATATGGAGAGGGAGGTTTGGAGTGAGCGGGAGCAATCGGAGGTGTCTGGGGGTTCAAAAAAACTGATCTTTCATCAGCTTCCCTGCGAAGCTTTGAGCGACCCAGAGAGAGTGAAAAAGGTCGAAGCTTGCGCGAGACGCTGAACAAGAAGAAAGAGAGCGAAAACACGACAGCGGAAGCCGTCATGAGGTGGGGGGAAAACGACGAATTATTAAACTTCGGCCGTACGCTAATGTCAATTTTTGTACTTTCGATTTATTAAATGCAATGCTTAAATTATTTCTCAATGTCAAATATAATTGTTCATTCGATCAAACAAAAACACAGACATTATTCGATTACATGAAATATTTCATGCCGAGTTTGGTTTTTGAAAGGATGGATCAGTACGATATAAGAATATGCAATCGTGAATTTCATTTCGTTTTTATCTTCTTTTATATACATTCTTTTTTTTCTTAACCCTTACTAGTAAAACTTAACCAATCGAAGGGTGTGTTGACAATTTATAATGAAATGGACAAATTACTTAAAAGGCTTCACATGGCCTCCCTCCATGGATGAGTCTATCTCCACTTGTCATCTATACCAAGCCTAGGCGACAAACTTGTTTTCGATTAATTAAGGCGAGCGTCATTTAGATTAGATCTAGGAGGCGAACTTCGATGGAGCCCGACCATAATGAAAGATATTCTTTTTTAGTGCAAAATCTCGGATAGGGGAAAACTTTTCAATGGAAAATACATAAAACGTCATAAAGTTGCATCTTAATTAGCTCCTAGAATTTGACCCAAAAAAGAAAAAAGCTGCTAGAAGAATCCGCATGCAAAGACTACATATTTGAATTCATTTCTTTTATACAAAAAACGTAAAACTTGCCAATATATTCATAATTTTGTATTTGGTAAGGACAAAAATATATCATTCAAGAAACACGTATAGCAAAAACGGATTGTTGAGCATAAAATCTTATTAAAATATGTATATCGTGACCTTTTGAGAGGTGAACCACTAAGGAAAAGCTAAGGGATTACTAAGCAAGCATTTATCGAAGATTTTCCTAAATCCATACCAATTACAACTTTGGGGTTTTGATTTAATTACTTAAACAAGTAATTCAGTTCAATTCATTCATGAGTAGCAACTAATATATTATAAGTCGATTAGAAATCAAGTAATCGTGTAAGAACATTTTTACTTTTGCGGAGCTGAGAAATTCATTGATACGGGAACTTGGTTGCGCCAGATAAATTTAATGCCATTTCAATACCTTTTTCTTTATTTAGAAAATATTTTGCAAGCACTCTTAGGCTCCATTTGTTACTTGGAAAACAATTTTCAGAATTTTTTTTGGATTTTTCGGCATTTGTTTCGCAAAAAATAAGCTAATGAAAGAAAATAATTTTCACCCATAAAAAAAACTCCTTCAAAAGTGGAGAAATTTTTTCCTCTTTTTGAGAAAATGAAAACATTTTCCCTTATCTTTTCTCACTCCGCTCCTCCACATCCATTTTCTTTTAATCCATTTTTTTTATTTTCCTTTTCTTTTATTTCCTTTGATTTTTTTAGTTTCTTTTACTTTTTACTTTTTACCTTTTAATTTTTTATTCCTCTATTGGTCGCCGGCGAGCTCGTGCCTTGCCGAATTTAGCGAGGCAAGTGAGGCTACTGGAATCTGGTGACTTGGAGACTCCAGCGAGGCTCGGTGGCTGGTCACTGGCCATTGCCATGGGATTATCACTAGCTGAACAAGAAAGGTAAAAGAAAAAAAATGAAAAAAAGAAAATAAAAGAGAAAATATATAAAAGAAAATAATTAAAATTTATTTTGTTGAAAATAAAATATAAAAATATTAAAAGACGTGTACTGTGGAAATTGATTTTCCTTACTAAATAGAGAAAAATATTTTCTAGTTCTTTCTTTATCAAAATTTTCTAGTTCGTTTTCAGGTTTCAGCTAAACACTAGAAAATATTGTTATTTTCCTGAAAAACGATTTCTTGGAAACCATTTTCCGGAAACGCTACATTTTTCACCAAACAAACATAGCCTTCGTCAATTTTAAGTCTAAACCACTAATATGTAAGAAATGATCATGCAGATATGCAAATAAGAATTTAACATCCAATAATCAAAACAATAAACATCTTACTAAACGATTTAAAAAACCTCAGTGCATTGAGCAAAACATTAATTCATTATGATAATGCCCCAAATATTCCGCAAGATGTTAATTAAAAAAATTTATGAATGGCCTAAAAATGAATTCTAATGTAATGACGCTCAATTATTTTAGGGTTTTCCCTTTTTAATGGATGCCGCGTGACTTTAAAGCATGTGATATATGATGTGAAATTTATCAAACTAGTTCCATATGAGATATGCATGTTACTTTTCATGAATTTTCTTTTTGGATTATAGGAAACTGCGACCTTACTTTTCATGATTTTTGTTTTTGGATTATAGAAAACTGCGACCTACTTTAAATTAACATATGGTTTATATTTAATCGTAACCTAAGGAAGGTAATAGCCTAATCACTACATGGGTCCGAGAATATGCAATTCTTTAAAGTAGGAAATTAAAATAGATGCAATCTATCCTGAAAGCAATGCAATTTTTCTCAAATTGAGCCTCGCATAATCAAACATTCACCACGGCCAAAAAAGGAAACAATTTAATAGAAAATATAATCTTTAGTGTTAAGGATCAAATTCTCAATTATGACAAAAATGTAATGACTTGGAAGAGAAAATTGCCAATATGGGAATCGCCTTTCGTACCAAATCATGTGAGAATTAATATATCTCAAATTAGGTAATTGGATATCAGAATTATGCAAATTTAAGGGAAGCACTTAAAACTTGTACTTCGATTGCAACTAGACCGGCGAGGAAATTCCAAGTGCAAAAGCTTCAAAATGCAAGGCCTAGGGCTGGCGGTTGGAATGGAAGCGCTGCAGGGTGTGGCCGGGACCTGGCTTTGCTTGATGAGACTGCTTGACTACCGGTGGAGTAGCTGCAAGTAATGGTCAGGTTGCCGGTGCTACTGGGCTCGCCTGCGTTATTGGGAAGTCGCCCATGCTGCTGGGTGTAACACGGCGGAACTCATCGAGGATTGCCAAAGGGATGCTGCTGAACTACCAGCAAAAGTTGCCGTCAGACCACCAGAGGGGAACCTATAACTAGATGAAGACGTCACAACTGGGCGATGGTCAGACTCAGATTGTGGGATAATTCATGAGACCATGCTTGAGGAATAAAAAAGTGATGTTCGCAAACTTATTATGGATGTGGACTTACGGTCATTTTCTTTTTGCTTAGAAATCAACTTCCGCTGTCAATTTTGGCGACTTTCTCATTTTTGAGATCGGAAAAACGTTAAGGTATTTCCAATAGGTCAAAATCGTACATACTTTCAGGGAAGGAAAACTCATGTGCATATTGATTAGCAATTTGGATATTGCAATTATGTGACGTACATGAACTCTAGCATCAGATAGGCCACCAAGAGATGTACTTTTTTTTTTATTAGGAGATTAGACACGATCAAATTTTATTAAGAGAGTAATGTTGTAATTCTAGTGCCCTCACAACCCCCCCCCCCCCCCCCCCCCTAAAAAAAAAAACAAACAAACTTAAGTGAGAAAATATGGCGAGGTTTCGTCCAAGTAATTCAATTAAGCTCAGAACTCCCCAGCTCAAGTCCATCTAGCGTCAATCCAACTAAAATGTAGCTTATGCGTACTTGAATACTACTACTGAAAATGCTCCTACTATGCAGATGCAATCGAAGAATAACCCTTTTTTGGTTAGTAGTCGGGTTCGTTCTCTAATTTCTATGTAATAAAGGACTCCATGGATCTCCCAAGTTTAGATATAAAAAATAGAAGGAGCTAGGACTTGTTATTATCCGAGGATCTGTCTCTCGGTAAACCGTAAGGTTGCCCATGCCAATCGCTTGTCATTACCAGTCTTTCCTTGCTGTGATTACATGGTGTCTTGAGCAGACCCAATCACTGGATGGACTTGAGCGGGCTAAGTTTGATAACTTGTCCAAGCCTACCAATCTGAAAAGAGAGTCATGGGCATTGATATACAAGCCCACCCATTTGCCGGGTGAACATTAAAAAGAAAGAAAGAAAGAAAGAAAGAAAATAGGAGCAAATGCCCGCGTGCGAATTATTGAACCCAGCATATTGTGTTCATCAGTAGGAGCGAGTATGATTTCAGAATAGAACTAGAGAACCGGATTGGTGGTAATCGATCCAATTCTAGGTTCTAGAGTATGCATGATAGGTTCTAAGATTCAAAAATTAAGGAATTCGTTCGGACAAGATTCAAAATTAAGGAATTCGTTCCAATAAATGGGTTTTAGTTTCCAGTTTAGAATATGAAACTTAGACGAGTCATTGTGTTTTTTTCTTGTTCTTATGGCTTTGCTCAATCACGAGTTGTAATATGGTGTCTGATAATAAATGTGTAATTCGGAATCACTAGTCTGACCTTCTATTTCTGATAATATCCATGACTGATTTTACTTTATTAATGTTTCATGTTTTTCATGTGTCTAATATGAGTTATGATTAATGAGTTATGTCATCAAATGTTAGTCACTAAAGGCAATAATCATTGCAATTGTTCAATTAAGAGTACAGATGAAATCTCGTAGACCTTGGGTCTGACCCTAAAACCTAGGAAAGTGCAAGTTCCTTTTATGCGTAGTAGGTAGTTTTAAAAATTGGAGAACTTGGACGGACCCAAAAATCACTCACTCTTACTCATCATGCATGGCTAGGTGCTAAGTATTGCACATCGATTATTTGCAGGGTATATTTGCTCTCTCTCTCTCTCTCTCTCTCTCTCTCTCTCTCTCTCTCTCTCTCTCTCTCTCTCTCTCTCTCTCTCTCTCTCTCTCTCTCTCTCTCTCTCTCTCTCTCTGATTTTCATTCATCTATCTATTTTTCAATAGCATGCATGCATGTTGAATCCTCAAGTACAATCCTATCGGATGCCGACGCTCTCAACGGCTCTTTTTTAACTGTCAATCTCAGGGATAAGGTTTTCCTTTATAATGAAGCCGTTCTATCTTTTGGGTTAATCACGGTTGGACATGGAGCACATTCAAGTTTTAATGCTTCTTCACATCCATCGGACAGCCAGTGAGTCTTGCGGTCTTGTGTAACATCCTTGCAGTTCACACACACTTTACGTCCTAGAACATAAAATTAATGGTGTGAAAGAAAACATATTAAAACAATATGATTATCTAAACGTGCACGATTTTTATAATTTTGAAATTTTGATCGTTTTAATTTTATTTTTTCTTTTCTTTCTCCACCTTGATCGGTTGGCGGCGACCACGAGCGAGCTCGAGCTCGTCGGCATCTGGCGACCTGCGTTTGTTGCCAGTTAGTGTGGCCGACGATCGATCGAGGAAGAAGGAAAAAAGAAAAGGAAAAAAATATATTTAAAAACGAAAGAAAAGAAAGATAAAAGTAATTAAAAAGAAAAGAAGAATAGAAATAATTAAAAAAACGTGAAGGAGTGCATGGAAGAAAATCTTTATTTCAAAGAAAATCATCTTTCCATTTTCTTTTCTCCATTGTATTATTTTTTAATTAGTTTATTTTCTACCAACTGAATGCCGACAAAAGTTCCGTCGTATGAACGGAGCCTAGTTATTGAACCGAGATAGCGTGCTCATCTTGCATCGCATCGCTAGGTTGTCATTTGTGATGCCACGAGTCGAAATCGTACGTATTCCTTGAATCTTCCTCAGGAATAATCCTATCGGATGCTCTCGACGACTTTTCTTTGGCTTGTCGATTCTACATCTCTGTCCTATTATTACAAGCCTTGTTTTGGTTTTTTTTTTTTTTGGTTTTTGTCTACGATTACCATGAGATTAACAGGGGTACTCACCCGATTGATCTCTTTCTCATTCTTTTGATTTTTCCTGCGTCACGTTCTTTTAGTCAAGTCTTTGACAGTGGCGTGTGTGGACTCTTGTTGATGATGGACTTTGATCCTCGGAAAATAATTCCTTCCCAAATAGTATCATGAAAAGGACCGAACACTTGGCACGTTTATTTCGCGAAAAATTAAAAATCTAAAAAATAAGTATTTATATCACTCATAAAAAATAAATATAAAATATTTTCATTACCGTGAAAATAGTTAGACGTAAAGTGTTATTGATAACAAAAATAATTTTCGTCGCTTAACTTTTTTAAAAAAGATATAATCATTTATTTTTTTGAAAAATGCTTTCTAATTTTTTTTTAATTTTCTATTGAATAAACACACCCTAAAAAGAAAAGGGCATACCATCTCTTCTCATACATTGAGAACACTAGTGCTTGCGGTGATGAAGCATGAAAGAAATGCTCATAAATGACTAAGTAAAAATAACTCTCAAGCGATTTACCATTAATAATAAGGTAAAAGTTATCTGGGCGAGTTCAATCTTTTTGCAATATTGGAGAGTGGTCGCGGCTTGATGGAGAAATTTAAATTTATCTGATATCCCCGAAAGGGGGAAATAAAAGAAAATCCAGATAGTCATATATTTAATATTAATATATATAATTAAATAATGCTAAGCCAAAAATGACAGAATATACTTGTCATAAATATATATAGTGATTTTTTTGTTATAGCGGGGTCAAGTATTGTGCAAGCTAGTTTTCATGCGTCTCGACAGTAGACGTCCAATTCCCGGATGATCTCAAGAGCATATTCCCCCAATATCGGCACGGTTCTTTTAGGGTTTAACTTCTGAAGTACTCTCAACAAGGCTTGAAATCAAGATAACAAAAAGAGCAGCAAATTCCATTGCCATGTAAGCCAACATTTTTTTTTTCCGTATATGCTATTTTGAATTATGGTGTGACTATTTATGCTCACCGACAACTCCTAAATCAAGTTCTTCCACAGACTTTCGAACCGGCACGATTAACCCATGACCTCATTTTTCCCAACGATCCCACACTAGAGAGACATTTCTTAGTAGGTTTTTTGGCTTGGAGTTACATATACGGTAAAGAATCACTTAGTGTCATCATAACTATATAATCTCTTGCAATTCAAAACTTGAAATGCCCATGTGATCGACAAGTGGAAATTGCCTCAGGGCAATAATAAACTTTTCGTTTTAAAACATCAACTCCAATGCATGTAATTATTATTAAAAAAAACATGTACATATTTATATTCAAAAGGTAGGCTCTAGCTCAGATACTCGTCTTGCAGAAGTTCACCTGTTAATTCTCTCTGTTAAGTTCCTTTCTCCTCATGTTTTGTAGCGTAAACTGCTTGAAATTTCTAAGCAGAAGGGCCTAACTTGTGGATTATTACCAAACCCATTAGCCTGTCCCTGATGATAAACTCCTTTGGTCTGCAGGAAAAGCTTACAAGTTTGCAATGAGAAAAATATTTGACCGGTTACCGATTACCCTTCCAAATTTGCAATGGTAAAAATTGTTGACCGGTTAGAGATAAGCCTCCATGCATCGTGGAGGCTTTATCTTCGTTCTTTGACTTGTCTTCGAGCCAAGCCGAGGAGAATATTATCAAGCCCCATCAAAATATTCAATCCACTAATCATGTAGAAACACCTGTTGGGCTCTCCACCAAACCCTAGCTGCTCTGGCCCCTATATAAACCCTCCTGCATTTCTTCATTGTCCACCAAGACCCTACACCAAGCCCCATCACACAGAGAAAATCACAGAAACCCTAATTCTGAGCAAACCCCAAGCATGGCTCGCTTCCATGCAATTTGCATTTCCTCCTTCCTCTTGCTCTCCCTCTTCCTCACTTGCACCAATGCGGCCACATTCAACATCAGGAACAACTGCCCCTACACGGTCTGGGCTGCAGCGGTCCCGGGAGGTGGCCGGCGGCTCGATCGAGGCCAATCCTGGGCCCTGAATGTGAGCCCTGGCACGAAACAAGCCCGCATCTGGGCCCGGACCAACTGCCAATTCGATGGGGCCGGGAAGGGCAAGTGCCAGACTGGCGACTGCGGCGGCGTCCTCGAGTGCAAGTCCTTCGGCCAGCCCCCAAACACCCTAGCCGAGTACGCGCTGAACCAGTTTGGCGGCAAGGACTTCTTCGACATCTCGCTGGTCGATGGCTTCAACGTTCCCATGGACTTCAGCCCGACCTCCAACGGGTGCACCCGTGGGATCAAGTGCACAGCCGACATCAACGGCCAGTGCCCCGCCCAGCTGAAGGCGCCCGGTGGTTGCAACAACCCCTGCACCGTGTTCAAGACCGACCAGTATTGCTGCAACTCCGGAAGCTGCGGACCCACGAACTACTCCAAGTTCTTCAAGGATAGGTGCCCTGATGCTTACAGTTACCCCAAGGATGATCAGACCAGCACTTTCACCTGCCCTTCTGGAACCAACTACAGGGTCGTGTTCTGCCCATGAAGTAAGAGTGGAGTTACAGGGAATACTACATAGGATACTTATGTCAAAATAATGGTGCTCAAGTTAGTTTGAGCTACTGTACTTGCACGAGTGTATTGCCTCAGGCTCCTCCATTCATGCAGCTGAGGGCAAGAACAAAAGTTAAGGAGTTAAATAAATGAACATCTATATACGCTATTGATCAGCAATTCATCTGTCTGTTTAGTTTTTCCTTTTTCTTTGGGTCTTCTATAGCTATCTCGCCGATTTTTTACTTCCTGGGATGTTGGAATCGAGAGCGTGTCGAGCGAGGGCGACACTTGGATAAAAGAGACTATTGTTCGTAGATAAACAATAAAGGCTTTAGGCATTCGGAATATTAAAATACCAAACTTCATTTCAAGATAATTTACGTGCATCGTCAACTTTATCGTTTGTGAGATGTCGTCTTGATAGCACATATTTGATCCTAATATTTGTGTGGAAAAAATAAAAATGTTATTCTCGACTTTACTCTTCATATCAACACCCTACACGCCTACCCTCTCCTCGCTCCGACACCCACCTAACAAGCTCGCACCCATACACCCAGGCCTTGCCTCTCCACCGTGCAAGCCGCTTTCTCTCCTCGGGAGGCCATCGCCGACAAAACGCAAGATCAACAGCGGTCAGGCGATCTAGATCGGGCTACCGTGACTGACCCTTATTTGATAGACAAATGCCTGTGCGTTGCACGGTCGTGTACTTTTTATTTTTCATTTGATATTTGATTAAAAGTTATTCATTAACTTATATCCTATTTCATATAAATCTCTCTTTCTTTTTTAACAAAATAAAGAAGAAAGTTTTAGTCCATATGACATATTATAAAGTATGGAGACTTTGCTACAGTTAAAAAAAATCCTAATTATTTATGGGATCAATGATATCATCACAATATTTTGAGAAAATAGTAAAAATCATCTAAGAACAAACTTCATAGGAAAATTTATAGAAAAATTTAGAATATTCAAATAATGGTTATTTTGCAAAATTGAAACTCATTAAAAATTATGTTTTTTTGTCTTAAAAAAATCATGGTATTGAATGAGACAAGCACAAATTCTGGGTGGAAGCAAACAGAGTGGAGAGTACCAGAAAAATACTACTTGCAAGAAGAATTGCTAATCCCTTGCACATAATAAGGAGCTGCAGAAAATGTTGGAAATTGCAATAAGTGCTAATTTGCAACATCAAAATTAATGTCGTAAGAACTAATATTTTCCTTCTGTTGGACAAAACTAATAGTATTGAATGACGCAAGTGTAAACCCTAATGGGAAACAAAATGTGTAGAGAGTTCAAAAGGAAATACTCTTTGTAACAAGAATAATGAATCGATTGTATATCAGAGTATTATGTGGGACTTTTTTGAGAAAATTCTTAAGAAAGATTTTGTTATTACATATTTATATTGAATAAAGAGTCTGTGTTGACATTTGTTGATTGCATCTAGAGTGCTGGAGTGCAATTTGAACTTCCATGCCATGACTCACTGGCGCCATTAATCGACCGATAAAAGACAACGAGAGCACATATAAAGTAGTGATTCGTGATGGAAAGAAAAACAGGAATATTTGCCAAGCACATAAAATCCACAAGACTAGTCACTGTCGTCCAACTAGGGAAAGATTAACATTTGCTCAAGAGCAATGTTATTGTGATAGGACCAGACTTAGATTGGACAATTTTACAGGGGTATTCAAATATATGCAAGTCTTTGTATCTTTTTTTTCTTTTAGTATCTTCACGGATCCTGTGGTATTCCATGACATTCGATGATAATTGTGCAATATGGAAATACTTGTCCGAGCTTTATTTTCAGCGATATCCATTATTGAGGCTTTTACTTTGTCAATGTTTCATTTTTTGTGTGTGTTTACAATATGAGTTGTAGTCAGTAAAAAGTAGCAGCAAATGGTGATTATTAGAGGTAATAATTTACTGCAATCGTTCAATTGAAAATATAAGCAGAACCTGAAATCGACCTTAGAACCCGTGACAGGATAACTTTTAGGTTCCATGTTATTCAAGGAAGATTTCACGTTCAAGTGAAATTTGGGTAGACCCTGAAACCCATCGCCCCTATTTTTGAGCATGTACCTAAGACAGACTTCACCTCCAAATCGGATCAGCAATTGCGTTTTTATTGTGATTTGGCCCCCACATATTGTTTTTGTAACTATTGATCCGTGTATGATTTTTCTTTGGAGGAGTTTCTGAAAAAGAGAAAAGAAATTAAATCTATTTTGATGAAAGTCAATTCAATGCCAACCTAAAAATTTGCACGGACCAAGGGAGGGTGAAGACTAAAACAAGTTGCAAACCCGACCCAAACGCCGCAATTAACGGGAGAATCGAATTTTACGTGTTTGACTGAAAGTTAATCAAATGTTTCTCCAAGGAGTTTCATTATGTGTCTGTTCCCTAGAAGGTGCGCCAATCAGGGCACATGTTTATCGGGAAAAGTGTTAAAAAAATTCTCAATTTATTACATTGGTGTCAATTCGATCACAACCTTTTTATTGTTACCAATATAATCCCAAATGAATTTGTGCCAATTGACTCTATCGGACTAATTTTAGCTTGAAATCACTGACATAAATGCCAATCATTTTATGTGACACGGCTGGCGCTAACGTGGACATCTTAAACATATTATTTTCCTTTTTTTTTCTCTTTCTTTTTTGTATTTTTATGATTAAGGGCAGGCGAGGGTTGCTAGTAGACCATTGCCAGACCTAGCCGAGGGCAGCGACCCTCACCGGCGCTAAGTGAAGTCGTTGTAGTCCTTGCTAGCCGTTAGGTGAGGACTCACATACCCTCATTATGGTCGACAAGGGTTGTTGTCAATTAGAATCATTCGTATGTGCAAAACAAAAGGTTTTTAAGATAAACCTGAATCACGAAGCAGACGAGAAACTCAATTGAAAATGAAGATCCGAGCCCAACGAATTCACGTTATACCTTTAAGACAAATTAGTCCCTTCAATCGATACCAAAGGTTTTTTGGATTATTGCCTCTCAGGATAGAATGGATCGCCTTTCTCTTTAAAGCGATACTCCTTCAAGAGAAAACGTCGAACGCAACTTTGGGAGAAAATTGCGTAGAGAATGAATGAAGATGATTTTCGGAAAAAAACATAATTTGTGTCATCAGTTTTTCAAAAAGGGAAAAATTGAATGTAATATATGTCACTGGTCGAAGAATCACTAAGTCGAAAAGACTCGCTCAGTGTTTGGTTAAAAAATGAATATTCATGAATTGAATCAATGTGTTCATTCGATGTTTGGTTATTGACGAACCTGAACCGATGAAATTACGATTCGGACACTAGTTCATAGTATCCATTAAAAAAAATAAAACTGATGAAGTAAATGGGTCGAGTTCCAAAAAGATAAGATTGGACCCAGACTCGGGCTTGGCCCGATCCGATTCGAGCCGGCCGAACGGCGACGGCGGTAGGTCGTGCGCGGGGGGGCCTATTCAGCTTTGTGTAGGTTTTCCCTCCTCTACAAAAGTAGGATACCCCTTGAGGCCCAAACCCATTAAAGAGGTTTCTCTATTTAGTGTGCGTTTGAAAAAACAAAAGTGATAGAGTAAATGGACTGAGTTCGAAAAAGATAAGATTGGACCTAAACCTGGACCTGGCCCGAGCTGGCTGGACGGCGGTGGTGGCGTGCGCGTAGGCTGATCTAGTTTTGTGTAGGTCCTCTCTCCTCCACAAAAGTGGGTTGTCCCTTGGAGCCCAAATCCATTAGAGAGGCTCCTCTATTTAAACATATTTCCATTTTCTCTTCCATCCGATATGGGACTAACTTCTACTTACAATTCTCATTTACTTTTTATGGGTTTTTTGTTGTCCAAAACCCAACAATCCTCCACATAAATGAGAGATTTATATATCATGACTCTTCGTGCATGCACGAATGCAATGTGCGATTATTCCACGAGAGAACGTTGCATTGGGATAAGTAGTCTGAAACTTTGAACTTTCTCTATAGACCTATCGGACTTACTCAGCCAATCAGTAGACTTGATGTCTTTGAACTGTCGACCTTCGGTGTGAGTCAAGACAATAAGAATCACACAACTGTCTCTCAAATAAAGTTGGTTCTCACTGTTGTGTTCGTTTTGGCCATGAATACCGCTTGATTCATGAGTGCTTTCGGGGATTCGGCCTTTCAAATTCTCCTTAGAAACGGCCCTCACTTCACACTCACATAAGTGATTTCTGATTGTGTGGAATTTCACATACCCAAATCAGAATCATTAAAAGCTTACACTTAACCTTCACGTGTCAGTACTATCTTTATACAGGAATGAGTAAGAGTTGATAGTATTCTACTCAGCCTGCATAACTTAGTTGTCCCTTTGAACTTAGATCTTGGGATCTCCAATCAACTAGGTAGGGTTTCCGCTATGACGACTTATTTCACAAGCCTTAGACCCATTCCCATTGATGTTTTCACAACCATCTCTCTACTTAGATCTTTTGCTAATGGATCCGTAATATTATCTTTTGACTTCACATAATCAATCGAGATAATTCCACTAGAGAGTAGCTATCTCACGATATCGTGTCTTCGACGTATATGTCGGAATTATCGCGACCTAAAAATTAGGGAATTCTCAGGTTAATGGATTACTAGATTAATTAAATGAATTAACTAATCTAGCCCGAGTTCTCCCAAGCTCTACCAATTCGCAACTCAAGTTCATGTTTAAATGATTTAAATTTGGAGCCGCCACTAATCTTTTTTTGATAGGTAGATTAGAAACCTAAATAAAGTATTGGAAGAATACCTTATTTTCTGCTAACCAGAGATTCAAATTCGAGGACTTGATTATGTAATTTTTTTCAATTAATACCCTTTCGGTACTATTCTTATGAAAAATTTTCTTGAACTGGCAAATTCAATTGATTTCTTTGAAAATCAAGGTGCAATTTATTTTTTTGGGATTTTCTTGAAATAATGAATGCAATGCGAATGCAACTACATGAGTGCAATTATGACATGAAACTATATGATGCTATGTATTCTAAACTATATGATAAACATGATGTCTAAAGAAAAAATTTAAGTTAAATGCACAAAAAAATGGATTCTAATGATATGCAAAATAACATGAATGAAAAAAGAATGTATGCTAATCTTAAAAAAAAGTGACATGATATGAGTCTTAATGCACACAAAATATGAGTTAAAATTTAAAAGGTTATGACATGCAAAGGATGCACATTTACCTATATGACATGAATAACAATGCATGAATGACAATGATGACATGAATTATACATGACCGACCCTGTATGAAATGCACATGAATGACATTTTTTTTGGTATTTTCGAGTTAAATAAAAGGCAAAATAAAAGATGGTCTGAAAGTTGATAACAATTAATATAAATTAAGAAGCTGATTACTCAAAGTCTAATTCTATATTAAAAAGTATCTTGATAATTAATTCTATTTTAGACCATGATTTGATTTTTTTTTAGAAAAAAGAGTCAAATAAAGTATAATAAACCTTGAGTATCGTATATCTTAGGATCCGAATTTTTTGATGAATTCGCTTCGTACCTAAAGTTTAGGGTCGGAAGGGAATTTATTCACGTCGCACCCCGAGGGTGAGGGCGAATGGTGAATTTAAATGAAATTTGTCAGTCCGGTCCCAAATTTATGGGGTGAGATGAACAATTTCATTTATGCGGATGATGTTGTACCTCGATAGTGAAGTCGGATGGCCATCCATAATGCACATATCCGAGGGACAAGGGCACAAGGGAGCATGTACTATACTAAAAGAATATTAAAAATATTTAACTTTAGACTGTAGTATAAAATGCATGAAATTTCTGGCCGAGCTAGGGTAGGTGCCGAATTTTGAAGTGCAAAAGGCTGTATCCCAAATGGATATTTACATCTTCTTAGTTTAAGAAAGATTATCTTTTAAGATATTCAAAGTAATTCAGATAATGTTCAAAATTTTAAAGCTATTAAATAAAGTCATGAGATAAGCAAAATATCCTGAAAATATTCGCAATCTTTCCAAGATAACAAGCATCAAATCAAGACAAAATCAACTAAGAGACCATCTTCAAATGTCCTCCAAATAATCCGAAATATCCAAACAAGGATGTGCAGCATTCTCAAGATATGATTGGGATTCAAATTCCCTCAAATTCAAAATGCTAGAAGATATGCCCAATATTTCAAAGATAGGCACAATATCCACATGATTTACTTGAAATTCTGATAATTCAAGTTTAGGCAATATGATATTCAAAATATACTCGGGATAGACTTTGTTACCTAAACTGCGAATAACATCCAAATTTGAACCAATTAGAATTGCAGATCACGACGGTTCGGATGCACGATTGGCCCTTCTTTGTGGTCGAGTTCACATTAGTGTTAATCGACTAAAATTGACTAGATGGACCGAAATGATACAAATATAAAAGGGTTAGGATTGAATTGGCACAAAAAAAGATTTAGTATTGGATTGACACAAATACAACAAATTTGTGACTGAACTGTTAAAAGTATAATAGGTTTATGACTTCTTTTTTTTTTTTGACAATTTTCCCCATTATTCCTCATTGAAACTTATTGAATCTTCTTGCAACAATTGCTAGGTATTAATAGGGACATGTATTACGGCCCGGTAAAAACCCCAACCAAGGATGGACCATGATACGACCGACCGGCCATGTCATGAGGCATTCAGTGAATCAATTCATGACCAGGTGCAAGGATCAATCAGGGACGATCCAACTTGGCCAAGCATAAACCAAGATAGTTGAGCAATGCCTGTATCACCGTATGATGCAACGGATAAATGGAATGAATCAGTGCACGATGCAGTGATTGTATAGCCTGGCTCAGCACATGGTGCATGACTCATCCAACACGATGTCACTCACAACATTGCGCATATGCAACGAACGACGCAGGCGACTAGCACGGCTAGATGAGCAATCAGGCAGACGAAGAGGCACACGATCCCTCCCATTCATAGGGGCCTTCTAGAATGTCCAAGAGGCCATCATGAGGCCATGGGGGAGTCCAAAAGTCAAGACAAAGCACGGGAAACCCAGCCATGCAAGATAAGGGGAATAAGACAAACATCAGAAGATGAAACAGATGACTTGAAGGGTCATCCGACAATCTACCCTCTTCTTGTATAAATAGAGGCGAACCCCCACATTGTAAATCGCTTTGCACACGTCAGCTAGTACAATAGACTCTCATTTTCTGTCCCACGACTCAATCTCTCTTGGTTCCCTCTCATCCCTCTACATTTGAGCATGTGTGAGCGAGTGCGCGATCATCAGGCCTTGGCTTGACTGGTTGTGACTAAGGTGATATAGGAAATCACCGAAGCCAAATGATTTTCTTGGTTTTTCAAATTATTGCAATTTTGGCATAGTCGGGTACAAGATAACTTTTTCATGAGTTACGTGCAATTACAACAACGACATTACAGTCACGACCTGAAATAATTTCAGCCTACATAAGAAAACTAGAAGATCTTATCTAATGTCGACAATACATAGGGCTTAGCGCAGCGAATGACTTCTATAGTATCGGCCTCTTAAAAAGCTGTACATGGATTTAATAATCCAACAGCATGAATAAGACGATGTCATTTGCGTGCCCTGGCCTTTGTCCCCCCTAAAGAACAAAAGAAGAGGCAAATGAAAAGAGTTGCAGAAAACCAACCAACCATTTCTGAGAGCGCACCCTTACAAAATCAACTTTCTCATGAAACCCAACTTCAGATAATAAGTCCCTCTCACATCTCAACATCATCAACCAACTCAAAGACCTTCGATTTCCTCAGCTATTGTCTCCCTGCACTTCTGTATGAGCTTAGTTCAATTCAGTGAAGTCAATTCTGAAGATTCTAGGAATATCAACCATGTCTGAGGTTGGGGACAAGTGGACCATGAAGCTACGGGAAATGGGTTAGGCCATAAACTCAACTGGCTCAGCAAACTTAGCCAGCGTAGCTAGTCAAGCGGAGATCGGGAGCTCGGGTTGGCTGTCTCCGGTTTTTAGCCGATTCAAGCTAGTAAAGCTCATCAGCTGTCCTCTGCTCCGAGGCCTCAGTGTGTGCGCTTGTGGAGTGTTTTAGCCCTTGAATCACAGACCTTATTTGGGTTGGGTTTGGAATTATCTCTGTACATGGTTCCTTTCCAGGAGTTCGTAAAAAGAAACGTGCTTCTTTATTTGACTAACAACGTCGATTGTTCTTGAGTTTTCTTACTTTATCTTTCCTAGAAATTACAAGTAGATGGAATGTCCATCAAATCTATAGGATAGTCCAAGGCTCCACGTGTTAATATCGTGTAGGGATTGCCTTAATTGCCACCTTCCCACATTTCCAAGATGATGAATCTCATTTTCGACGCATTGGAGGATGCTTTGGCCATTTTGTGTCATTTTGCATACTCTTAGTCATGATCTAACTAATTTCAGAAGTTTGAAACAATCTGCCTCAGTGGGTCATTGCAAATGCGCGTATCCTACTACTCCTAAGTAGTCCCGCATTGAATTGGGTCCGCTTTTCCCATGGATTAAACATTCTCAGTGGGTTGGAACTAGACATCAGCACAAATACAGTACCAGAAGTTTTTCAAAGTTAAGTTAAATATACGTTACTAGTAAGTGCAATAAGGAATCAGGACTAAATGTTCTTCAATGGTGAATTTCAGTGGGCAATAGTAAACTTTTAGATATGGCAGTAGCTATCACTCTGCATCATTGCCACCAGAAATAATAAGTGAACTCAATTGCTATATCGTCCTCAACCTTGGATTAGAATTTCTTAAAGCTCCCAAATAATATTTCCGAATGATTTGAGAAATAATACCAAAATAAAAAAAACATAAATCTTATCAATATCAAAACTTGGATTCATGTATTTGACTTGGCATTCATAATCCACCAACGTATCTGCCCGAAGATGAATGAAGCCGTTATTTCAGAATATTTTATATTCTCACCTTGTCCCTCACGTTTTACACTATCCATGGTTTCCGAAGCACACCAATTGTTGTTCCTGCGCAAAACCAGACATTTTTATGGTCTTCTACAACAAACCTATAATTCTCTCTACTTCGACCAAAAAAAAAAAATTCATTCTCCCTTCCTTTATAATACCCATTTGCTTCTCTTATGATATCCATGCACCAAAATCAGTGAAGATCCAAACTTTGGATCCCATCAAGAACTCGTGTTGTTTTCAATCAACAAGTGTTCCTTTTGCATGGCTAATTTTGGGAAAAGGACACTTTTGGTGTCTTAACTTGTGTACGGAGATCACTTTGGTGCCTTAACTTTCAAACGGATCACTTTGGTGCTAAGTTTTTTAAAAAACAATCATTTTAGTGCCAAGTATGATTTGGCACGTCGGAAATCTGACATTGCCTTATTTTATTGATATATGACGCTAATGTAGCATGCCGGAGGTCCACCGTGGCATTTTTATTTAAATTTAATTTTTTTTATTAAAATAATTTGAAGAATAAGTAAAAAAATGAAAAAAAAACTTGGAACCAGGCGGCGAGGGCTTGAATAAGCCCTCGCCGCCGCCGCTCCACCATCGCCGGCGATGGCGACGAGAGCTCGAACGGTCGGATGACACAACAAAGGGAAAACATGGGCTGAGAGACGTAGATCTGGGTTGGATGGTGACTGGGGGAAGCTCACGAGTGGCTGAGGGTCTCGGCGGTGGGTTAGGACGGGTAACGGAGGTTGAGCGAGGCAGCTGGGGGTTGGACGACTAGGCTCGAGTGGCTGGACGCAGACGAGAAGAGCTCGACAATGACACGACGCGAGCTCGGAAGGCAACGACAACGCACGATGAAGTGCCGGACAGAGGAGAGAGAGAGAATGGGTCTCGGGTTCGGAGGCATCGCGGAGTCTTGGGGAAGAGAGGGAGAGAGACGACGGGGCTGGGCTGGCTTAAGCTTAGTCAGGGCGAACTTGGCTAGGGCGGCGACGATACGGCGCAAGATCGGGGTCGCAGAACAGAAGAGAGAGAAAATGGGTATGGCTCGGGGTTTCGATCGGGGTTGCTGGTGGCAACGAGGCTGCTCAAGGGTGTTGCAACGATCGATGGGGCTGATGGCGAGGTGGCGTCGGTGGATGGTGGCTGCAGATGGCGTCGGACGAAGGAGGTGGTGGTGATGAAGAGCTCGGCGCAGCGATGGGGGTCGCGGGTCTGAGTTGCAGAGGGGGGGCGAGTTTAGCTTGCGATGGTTGAGGCGGCCGAGCGAGATGGTGGTGCGACGAGGTGCTTAACTGGCGGAAGTGGAGCGACGGCAAACTCGAACGAGGGTGAGGCGGAGTGATGGTCTTGCGTCCGCCGAAGAAGAGGAAGCCAAAGAAGAAGATGAGAAGGAAGATGGAGGACGTGGCAACCTACGTGGACTTGCTTTTATTTTTTAAATGTCATTTTATTTTAAAAAATTATTTATTAATTACACGTGGCACTTTTGGCCGGAATAGGCACCAAAGTGATCCTTTTGTCTCCAATTTGGCACCAAAGTGATCCGTTTGAAAGTTAAGGCACCAAAGTGATCTCCGTACACAAGTTAAGGCACCAAAAGTGTCCTTTTCCCGCTAGTTCTCAATCAGTGCAATACGAATTCATCTATAACAATTACTTGGCAAATTAAGTCACTCAGCAGATGAGGAAGAAATTAGTAATTCCGCTCCAGAGTTAGCCATCTGAAGCCAAACCTCGAGCATCACTATATATCCATATAGTGTGAAAACTTAAAAATGGACAAGACTCAAAAGAAAATAAGCAAGACTCAAGAATAGCATTTCAGGTGAACCGCTAAATCCATAGTTGTGTCATGCCGAGATGAAAGGGGGGAAAAACACAGACACACAACAGCTAAGGATATGAATGAGTGAATGAATGATGCTACAAGAACAAAAGCAGGACGTCGAATTAGACCCAAAATTCAAAATTGGAAGGCTGCAAAATGCAGTTCATAGAGCTGTCATACATAACTTTCCAGAGCTACAATTCATTCCTTGTATTAGCACGATATTCCTGTGGTGTGCACACATCAGCACCATGCAAGATCTTCACAGTAAATAGACACAATGCAAGCATTCACACTTCGCATATGTTGCATGAATATACACATCTTTCTCAACATGTCAATATGCTGGCAACTCCTTAGACCAAGAATCCATGAATATGCTTGGACAGAAGGTACCTAAGAAAGATACTTTCAGATATTTGGGATTAATTTTACAAAAGATGAGAGAGATTGATAATGATGTCGACCATAGAATCCGAGTAAGTTGGATGAAATGGCGCAATGCATCAGGGTTTTTGTGTGATCGCAAAATCCCTCTTAGGCTAAAAATAAAATTTTATAAAATGGAAATAAGACCTGCAATGCTTACGGAGTTGAATGTTGGCTAGTACAGAAGCGACATGAGCATAAAATGGGGGTAGCAGAAATGAGGATGTTAAGGTGAATGTATAGTCACACAAGGATGGATAAAATAAGAAATGAAGATATTCGACGAAAAGTGGAATAGTACCAATGACAGAGAAAATGAGAGATCATAGACTGAGATAGTTTGGACATATTTTCCATAAATCCCTAGATGTCTCGGTAAGAACAGAAATTTGTCATCGAGAGCATGACATGAAGAAATGAAGAGGTCGGCCAAAACTTACTTGAGAGATGATAGTAAAACAAGATTTGATGAAGTGGAATTAGATTGGCGTACAATTTGTTTTAGAACGGAGTGGAGAAAAGCTATACGCATTGTGGAGGGGCAGATTTTTTATGTTTCAGATTGTCCTGTTTAGTCCTTTTTACCTATAGGCTTTTATATTTGTATCCTTTTCTTTGCTTTTATTTTAATATATTTTATGCCTTTTTATTCGGGTTCATCGACCGCCGACCCCAATTGGTTTGGGATAAAGGTGATGTTGATGTTGATATTGATATCGATGTTGAAGTTGATATTGATGTTGATGCTGGCAACTCCATCAAAGCGTAACCAAAACACAATTACAACTAACACAATCTCCTAATATTCAGATCTATAAAAACGAACCATATGAAAGTTGGAATATGCCCCGTAACATGAGAAGTCGATGATACTGAACCAGAGTAATTCTGATGTATTACCCGGTTTAAATGAAGATAGAGAGTCTCAGGGTGTTCGTCTCTCGAGCAGTTCACATCAAACACATTCTCAGCACCTTGGACTAGCTCGGAGCTTAATCCCCAGGCGACACTTTGCTGGCTAAAGACGAGGAAACCGGCCTTGAAATCAGTTGGCTCCAAAGCTCAGCATCGAGAAGGCTACAAGCCTTCTCTTCTTTGGTCACGTAGACGGTGACGTCTTGGAGCCTTGAAACAGAGCAACAATAAAGATGTTGAGGACGGACAGAATTGAAGAAGATGCTTGTAAGGAAGAGGGCGATTATAGAGAAAGACATACAGAGAGTCCACGGTCACGATCGTGGCATTGTTGAGCAGAGTCAGAGAACTCTGAACTTCGATATTCGAGAGACTCGTTCTCACACGATCACAAGTCCAACGCTTGAGGTTAGTCATCGATTACTACTATCTCGAAATAGAGTCAAGCTTTGTCATTTCATTGAACACCTTCTTTGCCAATTCCATTCCCCCTCCACAACGGAAACCAATGGCAATGGAATTCGAGAGAGACAGGGTAAACTAGATTCCTTGAAACTAAGCCCAATTCAGTTGTCTAACTTCCACAATCAATCAAAATATACAAGTCGTTTCGTATCAAGTTCTCGGCTGATCGTATGTATCCCGGCTTCCCTAAAACTCGAAAAAGTCCGACTTTTGAGAAGGCTGAACTTAAATGGCGAGATGGGAACTAACAAATCTGGATTTGAAGTATTATGGTAATTCTTCCAACCAGGAATTTTCATCTAAACTTTATCCATTTCCGTCATCGGCGTCTGGTCCGACCTGGTCTTCAGCTAAAACTCGAAAGCGAAACTCAGATCGTCGCCGGTTTCGCCCCCAATTTGCACTCTCCTCTGACGTCCAATTTTTCCTCTCCCATGGCGCTCTCGAGCTGGGCATCTTCTTCATCGCGAGGGAGCACAAGCAGAGCTTCGTACTGTAATATTTTGCTTTTTGACTTGGTCAAATAATATTAGTGGGACCCAAAGAAAGAGAGGAAAAGATGGACTCAAAGCTTTTATAAAGGGGAAGTGATCGAACAGAGAGGAGAATGGGGGTTTCTCACGGGAAAAGAACAGAGGAAAGAAGAAAGGAAGGAAAAAGAAAAGAAAAGAAAGGGATTTCTCGCGTGTCCAAGCCATGTGCCTCGCCAAGCTCGTCTCACTACGTGTCGCGAGGCTAGGTAAGTGTTCGTACTCTTTATTTGACTAATTAGGACGTTTTCCGTTATTAAGATTCAAGTTCGGATTTAGAGAAAAACTAAACTGAAAAGTTAGATTTTTGAGTCGTTGAGCTGAGATTCTTTGGAAAAATGATGATTTAGGGTGTTGTGGAACCATGAGACTTTACAGAACTCAATTTGGACTTATGGTTTGCCCGAAACATGATTTTCAATTCTGGTGTTACAGTACACGCGCATGAACAATAAACTTCAAGACCAAATATCTTTATTTTTTGTTGTTATTTGAGGTTGACCATAATAAGACTTTTGTAGTGTGTCGAATGAGCTTCGTTTGGACTATAAGATTGCGTTAATCGGAGTTCGTTTCGACAAAATGAAAAAGGTTTTTTCGCAAATAGGGTTGGAAAATTCAAGTTTTTGGGGTTGTAATGTCTTAAGGCCTGATTTTGATGTTGCCTGACTGTGAATATTGTACGAAACGAACTTAAGGATGTTGCGGAGCTAATGCTTTTGATGGTTTGTGAATAGGAGTTACGGTTTATCCGAACGAAAGTTTTGAAATTTAGCGCGCAGGTTGCCCGATGCATGATTAGTGATTTTTTTTTAGCCCTTAGATGTCGAGTTATAGACATTTATGTGTCGTTTAGTCAAGTCTTCCATTAGCGGAATATTTCTACAGTTTTTAATGTCGTTTTCTATTAATTTATTAGGATTTCAGGCTTTGCGGTTTGAGTTATACGTTGGATTTTGGCGTTTTAAGGTGAGTTGTGCATTCTCTTCTAATGATTTATAAAAAAAATCATGCTTTAAAGATGGATACGCATATTTTGGTTTCATTTTCTTGAAAAGGTAAAGACAAGTGATGTTTAGAGCATTATTCTTGCATAAACAGGATCGAACTATTACTACCCATTTGAATGTTGAATGATGGTTTATATTGAAACTGAAATGCTATTTTGAGGAATATGTTTTGAGGAAAGCCATGGATTCGGCTTGTAAATATGAACTGTTGTGATTTTCTTAATTTGGTTTGTGGAACTAAATTGTTATGATTTTTTGGATTTTGTATTGTGATTTATGCTCATGTCCTTATGATTAGAATCCACTAAGGTGGGGGTAGTATGCATACTGTAAAGATGTCGTTGAGCCGAACCACCGGCTAAAATAGGTGATAGACTTAACCAAGAGGGGTAAACTTGGTTGCCTTATCACAGCGTTAAATGTGACCATAGTTGGAGATGAGTATGAGATTATTCGATGGATAGACCATCGAAAGTTTATTTAATGAGATTAATCAATGCATTGAACCATTGATGGTTTGTTGTTATTCTAAATTGATATTTGATTTACTTGACAAATAAATAGTAATTTCTCGATTCGCTTAGAAGAGATTGTACTTCTCACTGAGCTATGGTTGCTCACTCTTTTATTTCAAACATCTTTTAGGTACATCGACAGGTTGCAAATAGCAAAGAGCGAACGTTGTGGACACCTGATTTTTAATCATTTTTTTCTATTGCTAAAGTAATAAAAAATCTATAAAAATTCATAAAATTGAAAAATCAACTTTGGGGACCTTAGCCAAGACTAGGGAACCAATTTTGATCAAAAAACGATTTTTCATATTTTCAGTATTTTTACGTATTTTTTATTTATTTATTTTCGAAAATTAATAGAAAATTCATAAAATTGAAAAATCAACTTTGGGAACCTTAGCCAAGCCTAGGGAACCAATTTTGACCAAAAAATAATTTTTCATATTTTCGATATTTTTCGGTATTTTTATTTTCGAAAATTCATAAAACAAAAAATTAAGAAAAATGAGAAAATTGAAAAATCAAGTTTGGAGCCTTGGCCAAGCTTAGGCAACTATTTTCGAACAAAAAAATAATTTTTTGTATTTATATATATTGTTTATATATTTTAGAAATTATGAGAATATTTAATAAATAATAGCATTTGAGGCCACAAAAATATATAAAAATAGTCAATATTTTTATTTTAAATCCCTTTTCATGTTGGCCATAACAAATTTAAAAAATCCAATTCGGGGTCGTGTATTCCTTCACGAGCATAATCTCGAACCAGGCCTAAAAAATTCAATTTGAGTCAATTTATTTTCATTTTTTCACTTTTAGGAGTTGTGACATTGTTCTCTAATATTTCAAATTTTTTATATTGGCCCAAATTATATCCATAATGACTCAATTGTGCAAAAGGGCTTTAATTAAATTCTGCATTATTTTCAGTGGCAAGAAATGAGCTTAAATTTGACATGTGGTGAATTTTGACTAAGTATAGGGAAGGTATGTCAAAAATTGTGAGGAGATTTGGACTTAAAGAAATATTTTTTCAGGGACTAAATTGTAAATACTTAAAATTCAGGGATTAGAGTGCAAATACCTAACTCTTGAGGGATTATTTTGCAAATAACAAAAAGAAGAGTTAGCGGATAAATTAGAATAGAGAAGGGAAGGTGGAGAAGAGGAAATGGAGAAGAATGGTTGGAGAAAATAAGATAAGAATAGAAGGGAAGATGGAGATGAAGAAGAGTTAGTGGAGAATTTAGAATGGGAGATAAATATGGAGAAGGGAAGATGAAGATGAAGAAGAGTTAGTGGAGAGATTAGAATGTGAGATAGAGATAGAGAAGGGAAGTTGAGATGAAGAAGAGTTAGTGGAGAAATTAGAATGGAAGATGGAGTTAGTGGAAAAATTAGAATGGGAGATAGATAAGTGGGTTATAAAAGGAGGAAGAAGTGAGTTTGATGGATTTGATTTTTGGAGAGAAAATTTTGGATGTTTGAGAGAGTTTTGGGAGATTGAAGAAAAATTTGAGAGAAAGAAAATACCAAAAGAGAGAGAATTTTGAAGATGATGGGAGTTTAAAGCAAGTGGTTATCATCACAAATTCCTTCATCGATCAATATAAATCAAGAGTTCATCCTCGTCAACGAGCAAGCAAATTCGAGCTAAGTGTTTTTATTTATTCATTTATTTATGGTTTTACTCCCAAATTAGCACAAATTGTATACACTTTCTCCATCTACCATTTTTTTCCCATATTTTATGTTAGGAGAAGGATATCTCTATGTCAACAGCAAAAATCTCGTAGAGATGCAAAAATCGGCCCAAACAAGCTGCTAAGATGTCCACCGATTTCTCAACTGATCCGTGACTAAAAGTCCCTCTTAATTCAAAAGAAACTCTCTATATTGGGAACATAGAGAGCGAAAATCAATTATAGAAATCCCTCCAAAAAAAACGGGAGATAAGTACTCTTTCCACTCTTCTGGTTTTAGGTGCAGATTAGCACATATTTTGTATACTGACACTTCACTCTATTTTATGTCAGGAAGCTGCAGCTCTTTATCAATGGTCAACCCTATGGAAGCATAAAATCGGCTTGGAGGACTCCTCAAGCGTGCACAAATTTCAAATTGTTGAATCAATTCGTTGTATTTCATTTTAAAGAATTCATACCCCAAAATGGAGAGGACAAAGTCCATCCGCAATTTAAATACCTGCACCATAAATCCCAAAGGGAAGAGCCAAGCCAATGCTTAGCCTCCCATTGGAGTTTTTACTTACAGTAGTTAAATACCTGCAACTTAAATACCTGTACCTTAAATCCCAAAGGGAAGAGCCAAGCCAATGCTTAGCCTCCCATTGGAGGTTTTTACTTACAGTAGTTAAATACCTGCAACTTAAATACCTGTACCTTAAATCCCAAAGGGAAGAGCCAAGCCAATGCTTAGCCTCCCATTGGAGGTTTTTACTTACAGTAGTTAAATACCTGCAACTTAAATACCTGTACCTTAAATTCCAAAGGGAAGAGCCAAGCCAATGCTTAGCCTCCCATTGGAGGTTTTTACTTACAGTAGTTAAATACCTGCAACTTAAATACCTGTATCTTAAATCCCAAAGGGAAGAGCCAAGCCAATGCTAGGCCTCCCATTGGAGGTGTTTATTCACTGTCATGTACTTCCTATAATTTAATTTTTGAATCATCAGACCCAAAAGATGAGTAGGTCGTAATACTGCACAGAAGTCTTTAACACACTTCCTCTTTTGGCTTCAGGGAATCTTTAACACTTAAAAAAATATAACAAATAAAAATATATACCATCCATGCATCCTATTTAAAAAGTGAAAACACAAAAGAGAATACCCTACTAGAGCCTTAGGAATAAACCAAGCCTGAGTTGCCGAATTAGGATATCCATGAAATTAAGGTACCGAAAGGGCATTAGTTTTAATTAACTAGTGTAACCAAGTCCCCGAGCTCACAATCTCTGGTTCGCAGGAATAAATTAGTTCTCCCGCTAATTTATTTAGGTTTCTAATCGACCTACCAAGAACGATTAGTGGCGACTCCAAATATCAAAATCATTTAAACAAAAACCAAAGTTGCGATTCGGTAGGGCTTGGGAGGGTCCGCGTTATGTTAGTCAAATCTAATTAATCTAATAATCCGTTAACCCCTTTTGAAGATAAAATTTTTT